>CM031242.1:274339192-275831692 GCA_018340775.1 Taxus wallichiana var. yunnanensis | reverse complement strand
GAACAATATTCCTAGTGCTTTTGTAGCCCCTCCTCTCTAGAAATATCTTATAAATCACTTCCATAATCCCGATGGGGAACCCTAAGAAATGTGGATCTGATCAAAATCTAAAACATTCCACTCCACTTCCTACACACATATGGGCTAACCACCAAAGGTTATATCCATAAAGAGTAAGATACTTTGACGAGAGAACCAATAGAACAAAACGAGCAATATTCTCGAGCACTTTCGTAGCCTTTCCTCTCTAGAAATATCTTACAAATGACTTCCATAACCTTGATGGGGGATCCTAGGCAACATAGATCCGATCAGAATCTGAAACATTCCACTCTAATTCCTACACGCATATGATCTATCCACAAAAGGTTACATCCGTAAAGCGTAAGATGCTTCAAGGAGAAAATCAATAGAACAAAATGAGCAATATTCAGAGTGCTTTTGTAGCCCCTCCCCTCTAGCAATGTCTTGCAAATCACTTCCATAACCCCGATGGAGGACCCTAGGTAACATGGATCCGATTAGAATCTAAAACATTCCATTCTACAACCTACACACATATGGGTCAACCACCAAAGGCTACATCCGTAAAGAGTAAGATGCTTCGAGGAGAGAACCGCCAACAATGAATCGAACCATATTTGGAGTGCTTCTGTAGCCCCTCCTCTCTAGAAATATCTTACAAATAATTTCCATAAGCCTGATGGGTTACCCTAGAAAACGTGGATCCAATCAAAATATGAGACATTCCACTCCACTTCCTACACACATATGGGCCAGCCACTAAAGGTTACATCCCTAAAGCATAAGATGCTTCAAGGAGAGAACCAACAAAATGAAATTATCAATATTTGGAGTGCTTTTATAGCCAATTTTCTCTAGTAATATCTTACAAATCACTTTCATAGGTTATGGGTCATGACTATATATAATTTTTATGGAAGGGAATTTTTGTCTTTGTGTCCATAGGGTTTTGAGCCATTTTTGGCACATGTAATGAGGTTTTTAGCTAGGCTGACCTATTTGGGTCATATGTTAATTTTGTAATTAATGTACTTGAATTTTATAAATATTCGTGGGTTGAATTCATCATTATGGACTAACCTCCTTTGGGTTTATGAGAATAAAGTCCTATAAAAGTGAAGTTTGAGCTCATTTGGTGAGCTAGTCTTGCATGGGGAGTAGTGCAACCTAGAGGAGAGTTATTTACAGGTAAAAAGGAATGATTTGAGGTTAGATCATATTTTTTTCATATTTATTAATATATGACAACATGAGAGCAATAGGTTAGAATAAAGACAAAGTTGATAAAGAGGAAGAAAGAGCAAGGTTGAATGCCTAGGGTTTTTCATAGGGCTTGTGAGCTGAATTTGTGATCTCGCGTCGATTGTGGAAGAAAAATATTAGAGATCGAGACATCTTGAGGTAACGAGTTGGTTTTTGGTCATATTTTAGGGGTTGTATTCTCCTTGTGGAGTGGGTGCTTCACTAAATTATGGTTTGGTGCTCCTTGTAGGGTTGGTGCTCTATTAAACTATGGGTTGGTGCTCCTTTTAGGGTTGGTGATCTACTAAATCTGGGGTTAGTGCTCCTTTTGAATGTGGCACTTCACTAAATCACTTTTATTTGTGTAATATAAGCATAATTTCAGTTGGTTTTCTTCACCATGAGGGTTTCTCGCTTACATATCGATGTTCTTTTGTTGAGTAATTTTTTTCTTGTTCTTGTTGTTGATGTTGCACTTCTTAATAATCACACATGGCTATGAATTTTGTATGAACAATATAATGGATGAATTTATGGTTTTGTAAATGAAATAAAATTAATTGTAGGACTAATTAACCCGCCCCCGTAGTTATTTTTGCTTCCAATAGATAAGTATTTTCCTTGATACAAAGTGATATGAATTAAATGTTATAAATAATATATCTTATAAGAAATACATAAGGCTTGATCCCTCTCAAGGGTATGTATTTCAGCACTTGGCTCCACCAAGAATAGTCTAGCTAATATGATTTAACTATAAATAATGAAAAATACTAGTGATCTAATGTTTTATAGATAGTTTTTACATTGTTGGAGAGGAATCCTAGAATATATAAAGGCTAGTGGTTGTTAGGCTTCTCATCGACAAATAAATGGACAACATAAAACATGAGCTATTTTTCATTAACTCCTATTTAATGAAATATCTTAGCAGCCACTAATACCAAACACAATGAATGGAGTATATAAATCACTAAGAATTTTCATTGAAACAAACCGAAATGAATTATGTGTTATACAAAATATATCTTATGAGAACTACATAAGGATTTCTCCCTCTTGAGGGTATGTAGTGCAGACCTAATGACCATTTGATATAAACAACTATTACGCTAGTAATTACATTCTAGAAAAGACAATTAGTAATTATTTTCCTAAATACTTAGCGACTGCTTGTATGGAAAAGGTGTGCCAAATTTAGCAATGACTACTTGTTGAAATTGTTGTATACAACACATAATAAAGACTTATATTGGTGATTCATTTTTGAAGATTGGTGTTCAATAAGATTATATCTTAGAAATATAAGTTCATCATTTAATCCTGAGTGAGAATCATGTTCATCTTCGCCATGCATATTTGGTAAATCATTTTGGTTTATTTAATTTAAAGGGTGATTTCCAATGCAAGGCTAAGATGGAAAATATTCTTCTTCAGGTTTAAATGATGAAATTATATTACTAATATCTAACCTTACTTAACTAGGCTACTAATGTAGACCATGAATTTTTATTCGATCGCTATTTTGAAAACCAAAACTATTAAGCTTTCAAGCGATTGCTAAGCCAATCATGTTAATAAGTAATGGATATTAGTGGTCGCTAATCATTTTCCTTTATACAAATTGTTATGAATTATCTGATATACACAATATATTTTATGAGAACTACATAAGGATTGATCCCTCTCAAGGGTATGTAGTGTAGCACTCGGTTCCACCAGGGATAGTCTAGCCAATATGATACAATTTTAAATAATGAAAAATACTAGTGATCCAAAGCTATATAGATAGTTTTTACATTCCTTGAATGGAATCCTAGAAAATATAGAGTCTAGTGTCCACTAGGTTTCTCATTGATAAATAAATGCACAACATAAAACATTTATAGTTGTTCATTAACACCTTTTGAAAGGTATATCTTAGTGTCCGCTACGAACTAACTCAAGTAATGGAGCGTAGTCGTCTCTAATATTTTCCTTGATACAAACCATTGTGAATTTTTTGTTATACATATTATTTATTATGATAACTACATAAGGCTTGATCCCTCTCAAGGGTATGTAGTGCAACATAACGACCATTTGAGATAATCAGCCTTAAGGCTATTCATTACATGCTAGACAAGACAATTAGTAAATATTTTCCGAATAGTTAGCGAGTGCATGTATGGGAGAGGTGTGCCCAATTTAGGAGTGATTATATGTTGAAATAACTTTGTACAATGCATAAGACATACTTCCAATGTTGATTCCTTTTTTAATACATTTTTTCAGTAAGGTTAGATCATAGTAATAAAATTTCATCATTTAATCCTGAAGGAGAATTATGTGCATCTGGCCTTGCATATTTGGTAAATCATGTGTGTCTATTTACTTTTATGGATGATTTTCAAAATAATATTCTCTACGCACACAACCATACTTTAGATTTGATTCTGATGCTTTGTTGTCTATTATAAATAAGCATCAGAACTAACTTTAAATTATTATTGTGGGCATAGAGTAGATTATTATTAGAATCATCCATCAAAACAAATAGACATACATGATTTAACAAATATACAAGGCCAATATGCACATGATTCTCCTTTAGGATTAAACTTGGAACTTATATTACTATTATCTAACATTTTTAAACAACAATATTCAAGATGAAATTACCTCTGGAAGTTTATGTTATGCGTTGCACCCAGAAATTTCAATAAGCAGTCATTAAAAAATTCGGCATGCCTATCCCATCTGTCCCGTATGAGAGTTAATGGAGATTTGGTGGAAGATATTTTGATAACTAATACATGTCAGGATACAACAACATGACTTCCTTGTCGAGAAAATGACATTGATGCAAACAATAAAATTTAAATTCTTAAAATTTTAAATTTTAAAAAAGCTTTTGTTTCAACATGTAATGAAGCTTAGCAGGTGTTAAGCATTTTCCTTGATACAAACCTGATGTTAATTATGTTTTATACACATTATGTCCT
Organism: Taxus wallichiana var. yunnanensis; assembly: GCA_018340775.1. NCBI lineage: Eukaryota > Viridiplantae > Streptophyta > Pinopsida > Cupressales > Taxaceae > Taxus > Taxus wallichiana. The sequence goes on along the minus strand of CM031242.1, from coordinate 275,827,442 downwards.
ATGATAAATACATAAGGCTTGATCCTTCTCGAGCTATCAAGGCTATGTAGAGCAACACTTGGCTCCGTTAGGGATAGTCTAGCCAATATGATATAATTATAAACAATAAAAAATAATAGTGATCCAAAGTTTTACGATTAGTTTTCACATTCCTAGAATGTAATCCTAGAAAATATAGAGGTAAACGACCGCTAGGCTTCTTTTCAAAAAAAAATGGACAACATAAAACATGCATTGTTGTTCATTAACTATTATTGAAAGGAATGTCTTAGCAACCACTAATACCTAATGCAAGTAATGGAGATTAGAGATCACTAATAATTTTCATTGATATGAACTGATGTGAATTATGTGTTATACACATTATATCTTATGAGAACTACATAAGGCTTGATCCCTCTCAAGGATATGTAGTGCAAAACTTGGCTCTGTCAGGGATAGTCTAGCCAATATGATACAATTATTAAAAATAAAATTAAGAGCAATCTAAAGTTGTACAGATAGTTTTTAAAATGACTATATCAAGTGGTAAGAGCTTAGTGTCATCAAGTCATTCCTTTCAATAAGTAATGGAGCTTAGCGCTTTCTAATCATTTTCCTTGATATGAACTGTTATGAATTATGTGTTATACACAATATATCTCATGACAAATAATAAGGATTGATCCCTCTCCATGGTATGTAGAGAATCACTTACCTGTGTAAGGGATAGTCTAGCCAATATGATGCAATTATAATCAATGAAAAACACTAGCGATCCAAAGTTGTAAAGATAGTTTTTATAATGACAAGTGGTAATGGTTAGAACCTTGCATAGTTTTTATAATGACAAGTGGTAATGGTTGGAACCTTGCAGCCCCTAAGCTAGACCATGATTTTTATTCTATCACTATTTTCAAAATAATAAAATGTTGAGCATAGCCACCACAAATCCATTCCTTTCTATAATTAATGGATCTTAACGGTCGTTAAGCATTTTATTTTATACAAACTAATGTGAATTATGTGTTATACACATTATATATTATGATAACTACACAAGGCTTGATCCCTCTCAAGGGTATGTAGTGCAACACTTGGCTCTGTCAGGATATTCTAGCCAATATGATACAATTATAAACAATGAAAAATAGTAGTGATCCAAAGTTGTACAGATAGTTTTTATAATGACTATATCTAATGGTAAGAGCCTGACAACCGATAAAGAAAACCATGATTTGCTATTTAACCACTATTTTTAAAACAATAAATTGTTATACATAACTAATTTGCACACCAAGCTACAACAATGGGCCTTCTTTATTAAAGAAGGTGGAATTAATGTAAATAATGAAATTTAAATTTTTTAAGTACCAAATACAACAACCATTCACTCTAAAATTTGGCACACATCACCAAAAACAATCATGATTGATTTATGAGGGAAGTTTAATTCATCCCATATGAGATTTAATGGAGATTTGGTGTCGAATGTGTGGATAAGTAGTGCTTCCAGGATACAACAACTAGCCTTCCTTTTTAAAGCAAGTGGCATTAATACAAACATTGACTAGTTGAGCTCCTCTCCCTTACACACTTCGAAATATACTACGAAATGTATATTATTCACATATTGTTTTTGGCTTGCATAAAATAAACTACTTAGCTAATGCTAAGCTCTATTAATAAGATTAGATATTTTGACATGATATTCCAAGCCTAGAAGACACTAAGAAAAAGTTGAGTTTAGCAGCCACTAGGTAGATTATTACATTCCACACAAGCCAATGATTGAAATTAATCTACAAAAATGTTATCCTTCCCATTTGTATTCTATATTTTTTTATTCATTGTGTAACAAGCGCTAAGCAATAAATATCTTACATTGATTTGTTATTGACATATAATCATGTATACTACGAAATGTCTATTATTCACATATTATTATTTTTCTTGCATAAAATACACTACATAGCTAATACTAAACTACATTATTACGATTAGATATTTTGAAATGACATTCCACGTCTAGTTGTCACTAAATGTTACATGTATTACAATGATTTTATGTAACATTATGAATAGTTATAATTAACATTTGTTAGGTATTTTATTAGTCTATACAAGCCGATGATGTGAAATAATATACAAATTACTTATACTTTCCATTCTTACTAAACATCTTGTTAAAAAAATTCCTAGCGATTACTAAGCTCTAAAGTTCCATTACAAATGATTTTTTAATCTATAAAAACCTTAAGATTAAGATACACCAGCTCCTTGTTATTAATCTATTAAAAATAGTATTTATACTTCCCATATATTTACGATTTTTTTTTTTATTATTTCTTTTACATGTAATATGTATTCCATTGGTCACACTCCATTCGCAAAAATTCCATTCATTAAAGGATCGGGGTTGGAAGAAGAGAGGTGAGGAATAGTTTGTAGAAATGCATTCACCGAAAACTATCATGTTGATTTGTGGTTATTTTTTGTTGATGATGATGTCAACTATGAACTCAAAGTGTGGTTTTATATTTAGAAGTTATTGATCATTGAACATTGTCTATTCATTTTAACATATTGACATTGAAATTAATAAGTGTATTATTCTTGAAATGGAGCTAGAAGTTTCCTTTTCGAGTAAAATAGGAAATACAAGCTTCTATAGAAAATTAGACAACTTTATGTTCTAAATATGGTTGGAATTTGGGGATGTTTATAGAATCTAAAAAATAGGCTATGAAAATTCCCATGAAATTCATAATGACATGAATTTAGTATTCAAAAATTGTATATATATGATAATACCTCTTCTGTTTGTCACTATTTGAATAGAAAAGTTTTTATCCACCAAAACATGCCAAGCTATTTACAATGCTAAGGAAATCTTATTTGTCTAAATTAGAGATAGATCCCTCTAATTCAAAGTTGCACGGGATTAAAAAGAATAATAAATTAGCTGCATTGTTGAAAAAAGTGACCAGTATATTTGAGAAAGTAGAATCTTCAACCGTTGAACAATTTAATTTGTTTTTGTTCAATGGTGATGTATTTCTAATTGAAGTTTCTAAGTGCCATGTAGTACCTCCAAAATATCAATATCATCATATAGATGAGGATAATGTTGACCTTCTTGTCCATTCCATGTTGATTAATGTTATTCCTACACAAAGGGATGCAATTCTTCTTCCATTTTTACATTCTACAAAGGATATTATGCAACTTGAGGTTCCAAATGACCTGATATGTGATGATGTGCATTTCTACATTCTTAATGGCCAACATACAATTCATGCCCAAAAAATTAGTGAAAAGTAATTACAAGTCATTACATGCTAGGTTGTAGTTTAGAAAGGCTCACATTTTGTCTTCAAAATCATCTAGCGAAGACATTATTAATATTTGCATGTTGAGTGGGACTAAACAGACTGATCGGGAAACCATGATTTTGAATCCTTCCACGAAGTGCAAGGAAAGATATGGTGATGGGGAAGAGGAATAGAAAAAGGATCATATGCTTCAAGAAGGACTTGGACCCACATGGGTAGGAATAGTATCCTCACAAAGCCCTAATTTTGAAAAAGAGAAAGAAAACACAAGGGTGCAATTCATACATAGGGTTTCGAGAATGAGCACCCTTTTGATGTACCCGACCTGATTATAGAAAGAGCATATCAGAGAAACCATCTATCTTTGATTAGAAAATTCCATATTCCCAGACCTAACATAGACATCATCGGGAGATAAGCACTCAAGAAATGGTAATGGAAGGGAAACATGGAGATATACCTACTCACAAGAGGTTTCTTTCTTGTACAATTTAGAAATATGGAAGATTACTCTAAATTTTTAATGACATGGCCATGGTTCTTAGGAAATATGGGTTTGTTCCTAAGAATGTTGACTCTAGGTTTTGACCCAAAAAAGAGAACATAAATGCAATGCCGTATGGGTGAATCTCCCTAGTCTACCTCTAGAATTATGGGAGGAAGAGTTTTTAAAAATAATTTTTGAATCTTTAGGCTCTTTAATAGCCTTCGATGGTGCTACCAAATCCAAGACAAGATTGGCCTTTACTAGTATTTTTGTGAACATTGATTTGGATAGAGACTTACTAGAGGTCATCAATATTCATTCAAAAATAGGCAGCTGGAAACAAGCCATACATTATGAAACTTCAATAGCAAGATGCAAAAAGTGCAGCAAGCTAGGGCACAATATCAAAACTTGCACTAAAGCCACACATGAAGGACAAGTGAAGGAAACAAGAAAAATAATAGAGTGGCATGAGAAGAACATTAAAACAAAGATACAAGAGGAAGCCATACTAAAATAAATTTCCAAATAACATAAGAATATAACAAAAGAAAATCACTTCATGGATAAGGATAATCCTTTCTCATGTTTGGGATTACATGACCAAGAACAACTAGAGGACTGTGAGTTCACAAAAATATCATACTATCTCACAATAGGAAATTGTTGAAGAAATAGAGAAAGAGGAGTTACCAACAAAATCAGAAGAGAATGTGGAGAGAAACAATCCATAGACCCAAGACAAAATAGAAGAAAATCAAGACCAAACACGGGAAGAATTCAAGATGCTAGAAAATTAGACTCAGAAATTTCATCCGAAGAGGTAATAAGAGAGGAAAATTTAGAGGAGATCGACTTAAAAGGAAAGCATGGAAATAAACATGGAAGAACCTCCAACTCTTGAACAAATAAAAATAATAGTGATCCCTATAAAAGGGAAAAACAAGATTCAGGAATCTTCCACATCCAACCGTAAAAGAAAATTTTATGTCGAGGAATATCAACTAGAGGCAACCCATCCGCAAAAGAAGAAAAAATAAAATCAACCGAGATGGACATTACACCAGAAAAGCAAAGAAAATTTCAACTAAAGGGTTCCAAAAAACATTCAAAATGTTAATAATGTTGGAAACCACTTGGAAAGAGAAAGGTATGGATACTTTAGTCATGCTAAGATCCATTTTTCATTGTTTAATAGTAGTGGCTTAAGGAATAAGGGTTATAAAGATAGATTTGATAGATCACTTAATTCAAGGAGATCTCTCCCACAACATATCATAACATTTTATAATATTTTTGTAAGTTCTCGCATAAAGATTGTATTGATTAACATTATGTTGATATCACATGTCTTGAGTTAAAAAATGACCCATCAGGCCTCCCCAATTTAAATCATAAATTTCTAAATCTGAAAGCCATCATGACTCTATACAATGTGATTCTAATTTGGATTCATGGGATTTCATATCAATGGTATAATAGTCCTCCCCATGGAAGACTTCTCACACACTTGGGCCCTTGTTTTTTTAGCTTAAGTGGCAGCCCATTTTGGGTTTTCATTCAAACTTTTGGAGAATCGATCTCTCGTTATCATACTACCAGGGCATCTATATTATCTTCATCAATAGAATGGGGGTGATATGAATAAAATAAATCCTCCTTTTAACTTCAAAATCAAGGAGAACAAGCAACTCGGAAAATTTTCAGTTTGGGTAGGTTCAAGCACACAATGCAAAATAAAAGGAAAGAAGAAGGAATGAAAACATGTTAGGAAAAAGAATAGTCACAAAACGATGCTTCCATTACTTCCATAAATAAACAGAGTCAATTTATTAATGGTGAAAACGATATCCACATTCACGAGCCGGATCTAGAGGTGTGTGACTCAAAATACGTAAAATATGAAGTCCTTAGCAAAATGTGTAAAGATCCAAAATGTCTTATATTAACAATGAGACCAGATCTTACATTTATATATGAATCCATGGAAGAAAACGAGAAGGAGGGAAAATTTGAATTTAAAATGCAACCACCAACAAGAAGCATTTAATTCCCGGAAATATACTAGTAAATCTATCAAATACATTTTTCCAAGTCTGTTTGGCATGTTAGAGAGGAAAGAGGGCATATCAGATAAAATTGGGTGGTTGGAATAATCATATCTACTCATTAATGCCTAAAAATACATTTTCCCATTTCTCACCTACCATATCTCGCCAACAATTTGAATTTGAATATCTAGCATTGTAGCCCATAAGTAGCTATCGATTGAGACTAGGCGTGTGTCGATCGGATATTTGTAGCAAAATATATTGTTATCAAAATATTGTTAAGGCCACTTGTGTATGCAAGACAAGTGGCACACACAAATTGGCTAAAAGGAAGGCCAACTATACAAATGTTCTTGTCATTTCTAGCACATTTCACTCTTTGATTTGTTGCAAGCATTTGGCACCTTGTTCTCATGCTTTGACTTGTGTGTGTGGCACATGCAAGCATGTCATCGAATGACATGGAATGGAATGGTGTAGAGGAGGGCATAAAGATATTCATGTGGAAGAATGAGGCACGGGAAGAATTCAAAAGGAAGGCACACACAATTACAACTTGCACGGAGGAAATGGAGAAAAATTGGTGACCAGAGAACATATGGTCAAGGCACAAATATTACAAGGTAATGTGTAGGTCACATGTGAGGGCCAAGGACTTAGCTTATTGAAGTGATTACAAGGCATGCACGCTAGATGAGTAGCTTTAGGAAGAAGGTGAACGCATTTAAGATGCACGTAAGGTAGAGTGGAACAAAGAGGAAAAGGAAAATGGAAAGGGGAGAAGGGGAAGCGTGCAAGGGCATGTGAGGAAACAAAGTGACCAAGTGAATGTGCCAAGGAGACAACTGAGGTGCACGCCACTGTAATGAATATCTCTGAGCCAGAATATGTATGTAAGTTGTCCAAATAACTAGAAGAGTTATTTAGATAACAATTTTGGCAAATTTCAGGGCCATCTTCCTATTAGATGAAGGAGATCAGTAGCCTAGATCATCCATTGGGTATGGAGTCTACTATGTAATCATGAAATTATGATTTACAACTTTGAAGAAATGTTGTTGAAGTCACTTAAAGGATCATTTCTTGACTCTATTTTGAATCCTGCAAACTATTGAAAATTGTTGGAAGAATATCAACACCCTAGAAGCAAAAGAAGAGCATGTGCAAGAAGCACGTGAGAAGAAAGAACTATGTACAAACAAAAAAATTTATGTAACGCACTTGGAGGAATTGAAACTACTCTTATATATACAAAATAATGTGGTAGACCTAATGGAAGGTTTTGATATAGATCCCATTTATTGGGATTTGCAACGCACCTCCATCAAGGTGAGTTAACTCGAAAGAGTTATCCTCCTTGCATGAACTAATGATATATGGGACACTCTAAAGTGCATAAAACTTTGAATGGCACCCTAGTTTAGCTCTTTTCAAAGATCCCATTTCAAGACCAAGTCCCCAACTTAGAAATATTGAGGCTCGGCCTTTTTGTCAAACCATTTCTTTGTTTCTTACTAATGTTGTTCTAGCTTGATCATGACAAAGTTTCTTGATTCTTCATGATTAAATAGCTCCGTCATTCATATTGCTCTCTAGTTTTTTCCTTCGATCCCCATCGTTGGTCAAACACCAATGAGTTCAACTCTAGAATCAAAGGAAGGGTATCCTCTTTACCATAGACAAGCTTGTAAGGTGAAGTTTCTATTGCTTTTTTAACAATGATTCTATCTATCCATATCACGTGCAAAAACTTTGTATGCCACGATTTTGGCTAATGTTCTTTGTGTGTTTCATGATCCCGATTAGGTTCTTATTTTTGAATCTTCGGACCATTTCCTTGATGGTAATAATTATAAGAAGTCTTCATATAGATTCCCATATTTAGAGCCCAATCAGTTATTTTAGTACCAAGGAAGGCCTTTGCATTATAAGAGATAATGGTTTGAGGAATGCCAAACCTTATGACTATACCCTCAAGAAATTCAAGGATGACTGACTCGGTTGATTCCTTGAGTGTGACAGCTTCTATCCATCTGGTAAAGTAGTTTGTAGCTATCAAGCACCCATCTATGTCCAGTACTTGAAGGTGGATTGATCATTCCTATGAAGTCAAGACCCCATTATGCAAAAGGTTGATCCACTTGGATTGGTCAGAGGGGAAGCACTTCCAATCTCTTCTTTCCTACAAATAAAGTGCATTCCTTTCATTTTATGACCCACTTGTGTGTATTTTTAAATAAATGAGGCCAAAAGATACCTACCATTATGATCTTCATTGTTGTAGTCTTGGAAGAGAAGTGTCCACTAAAGAATCCATCGTGAAATTCTACTAACACCTTTTCAGCCTGCGAATTGTTGATACACCTTAACAACATGCCATCAAGATTCTTCTTGAAGAGAATTCCATAAATCAAAACATAAGGGATAGATTATAACCTTAGATGTCTTCTCTTTGCCTTGTTTAAGCCAAGAGGGTATGCGCCCTCGAAAAGGAATGTGATCATGTACTTCATCTATTCACACACACCAAGATCTCGTATTCTACTTAATTTATATGCACGAAAGAGCTTCATCAAGAAACAATGAAGTTTCACATTCATCATGTGTGTTCTCAACAAGCTTCTTATAGAGTGCACTGACTCCTACCAGTTTTGTGGCTTTGATAGTCACATCATACTCCATGGTTTTGGTCACCCATCGTGCTCTCTTTTTATTGATTTCTTCTCCCATGATGAAGTATCTAATGAAGAGTGAGATACTAACACCTTGATATGATTTGTGGTGATCATACTTTTGAATTTCTTGAGCATGTGCATGATGGTGAAGACATGTTTCTCCATGTGACTATATTTTAATTCATAATCCTTTAGTTTTTGGATGAAGAAAGCTACTAGTTAATTTTCTTATGTTAGAATAGAAGCAACACTTGCATCGATTGCCATAAGCATAAAGGATAAAATCCTTTGAGTAATTTAGGTTGATGAGTGTTGTCACACAAGAAATATCTTGCTTGATTTTGTTCAAGCCATATTTTCCTTCGTTGTCCATCTGAAATTTATGTCTTTCTTGAGCATGAGGGTGATGGGCCTAACCAATCCTACAAAGTTAGGAATCAAATGGCTAACAAAAATAATCTTACCGAGGAAGGACCTGTAAGGCCTTTTTCGACATCAATAGGAAAAGAGAAAGGATGGTTGAAACTTGCGGGATCAATTGTGATGTCATCCTTTGAAACCACATGACCCAAGAGCTTGCCCTACGCCATTGAAAAATTACGCTTTTTAGGGTTAAGGGATACCCCAAATTTTATGCATCTCTCAAATACTTTCTCTAGGTGTGTCATATGATCTACGCTTTTCTTTGAGAAGATAGTGATGTCATAAAGGTAGACTAAGATTAACTCATTAATATATCCTTTAAAGGAAATGTCCATGGCATGCTGAAACGTTGCTCCCACATTTGACAAACCAAAGGGAATCTTATAATACATATATGTTCCCCACTTGGTTGTAAATGATGTTTTGAATTTATCCTCTTCCTTGACCATGATATGATTGAAACCTCAATACACCCATCCAACATTGACAATCTTTGCGTGTCGGCCACAATCAGTATAATCTACTCCATTGAAGGAAAATGATAATTATTCTTTAGAGATTCCTTGTTCAAATCTCTGAAATCAACATAGATTCTGATTTCACCATTATTCTTGCGCACTGAACTAGATTCATGACCGGGTAGAGTACTTGATGGGAAAAATAATATTTTCCTTAATGAGTTTGGATAATTCCTTCCTCATTATGGGATTTATCTTTGGATTGACTAGTCAACGCTTTTGTCTAACATGCTTAATACCATGATCAAGGTCAATGGAGTGTTGAGAAAAACTTAGATCAAAAAATTTGAGGTCTTCATACTTCCATGAGAAGATATCATTGTATTTTTTATAGAGAGAGATAAAGGCTTATTTTTCATCATGTGCATGAGTTTTACTAAGAAGCAACTCCTTTCCGCATGTAATAGTGATCTGGGAACAATCTTCTTGCATGGATTGCATATAATTTTCTTCACCCTTGAACTCATCATTAGGGCTAAACAGTTTCTCTTAGGTGACCAACCCTTTAGGTATCTTATTTGAATTTAGTTTAATCACATGGTCACCATAGTTTTCATGCAATTCATCTTGTATGCTTGATGAGAAATCAACTTCATTCTGGATGAACTGGACGATCTACGTGTCACTATCAAACACTTGTCAGCTAGTGTTGTTATCTAGAATGGATGGTCTAATCACCATCTTAATGTGCTGAGTGTTTCCTTTGACAAATTCCTCAGAAGAAGATAATTCTAAACTCGGCATGGCCATCCGGTCAACTTCCCTATTCATTTTTTTAGCACCACCTACATATTTAGAGCATTAAAGCACTCAAGGAGGTCCCAAACTATGTGTTTATAAGATTTGAGCATCTTGTTCTTTGTCATGCCCTTGTTGGTGACTTTGTGGATAACCAAGTATGTATCCCCAAAGATCTGCAACACCTTAATCTTCTTCTTTTTAGCAATAAGGCATACCCTACACCAGTGCCTTATACTCTACCATATTGTGAGAACATGTAAATTGTAACCTATGTGCGAAGAAGAATTTCTCATCCTTAGGGGAAATGAGAATGACTCTTGCTCCCACACTAGTTTTTATTTTGTATCCATAAAATTATATCTTCCATAGACCAAGGTTCTCTTCACTTTTCGTGATCGCACGTGGTAGTACAAATTCTTCTTCAAGAATGCAATAAGCACAAAGCCTAGTTTCATAAACTTCTAACTCTTCATAGCATATGGGTCAAATTTATGGTGCCTCTCCACCCACTCATAAAGTACTTGATCAGGAATAGAAGGTAGAAGAGGTTGTTCTTCAGAAACTGAAGCTTGTTCTTCTTAGATTAAATAGTTGGATTGGAGAGGGGATGGGATATATGACTCTATATGATAGGAAAATATTGGCTCAGCTTATATGGTAAACTGAGTACCATACCTTATCTTGAGTAACATATGGGTCCAATCAGAAGACAAGTAATCACCCACTTTAGTGGTAAAATCTCTTGATAAACATAAGGAAAATAGAGATCAATGATTGAAACATATTGATTTATTATTAGGCCTACACATGCATGGAGGGTTAACTCAAGATCCTTGATTATTCCTATAGTAGTGATAGTTGAACCATCAAGTTGTAGGACTCCTTTTGTCATGGGTTTATACTTAAGACGTAAGACATCAAAAATATTCTTAGGCATGATAGAATTACTAGCACTTGATTCAATCATGTAGTTATGTACAAGATGTTTTCCTATGATCAAACACATATAGAAGGGTGGATTAGTGCACGTGAAGTTGGGTCAAATCTTCATAAAACAAGTTGTGGCTGGGATGGAATGGTTAGGGCATCCCACATTGTAAAATTTATGTTTGTCTTCTTCATCTAGTCCATAATTTTGAATGGAAAACCCATTAACTTACATATTTGAGGAATAACAACATCCTTTCTTGGTTGCTTGGGTATAGATATAGGAACCTTAGCTAGCGTAGAGGCTTGACCTACCAAAGGAGGGACACATGCCACTTGTAGAGAAGCTTTACATGGAGCCTTGGTTGTAGGCACTTGAGTAATTTTACTATTGGGTGTATTAGTTACTTATTTTTTTATTTTGAGGGTCTGCTTGTGTTGCTATAAATATGACCTACATTCTAGGATCGAGCATTCTCTTCTTGTATCTTGTGTTTTCTGCAATATGGGTGCATGGTATTCTTGTATCATCTACAACTTGGCTAATTACACAAAAGTCCTTAGCACTAAAGAACATCAAATTTTCCTCTGGAGGAGCTTCTGGTCTTTCTTGGTTATCTTCTTGGTGGGATTGTTGAAGGTTCACATTTGGGAGAATTCTAAAGAATTGTATACGAGTGCGAGATTAGTGCAATGATATTGACTATGAGGCATACTGCAAGTAAATCACCATTTAGAATTCTGCACCATGTTGTTCTAGACTAAGACAAGTTCTTGACTTGTGTTAGGCACTGGAAGAGGTTGTGTAGGAGGAATAACCGCAAGTAAATTACCATTTAGAATCTTGCACGTCATCTATCATTTCGTTGATTTTTTTTGTATATTTGATTTCCATACTGATTCCACCAAGGTTGATTTCTCTGGCTTTGTGCCTGATTGGAATTACCTCTATAGGCTTACACTGCTGCTTCTCTAATGATATGACCTTGTTGGACAAGTTTCTAATCAAAGCCTTCAATTCGTCATATTATTTTTGTTGTGCAGAAGAGTACGATGTAGATGCAACTAGTTGTGCACTTTACACTGGAACTAGAGTAATAGAAGGTTGGGGAACTAGAGACATCTTTGGGAATAAGGTCATAGGAGGTCTAGGCACCAACTTACCAGCCTGAATGAGACTATTTTGTGCCCTTATTGCAATGTTGTATGTATGATGAAGCCTAGAAATTACTAGTAAAATCCTAGGCGTGTTGGCACATCACTCAGCCTAGACTAAGTGCTCACCCGAAGCATGCAAAGGTACCAGGCCCCTCTTTAGGGTTTTTGTTGTAGGATGTTAACATGATGAATACTTAATGCATTTAGATCCAAATTAATAGATCATTCTACAGTGCATGTTCAGATCTAGATCTAAAGAATAACATACTTAAATGATAACCATAATGAAATAAACCATGCAAGAACAAATTATACTCAAGATTAATACTCTGATTTAGCCAATACACTCCATTATATTAAACATGATAAATACACATAGCTCATTACAATAGATAATACCATAACTTATGCACGCATCATATTTGGTAGCATAACTTCATAGTAATTCAATTCTCACACCTCTCTATATTACGTAGATCATTACATATTTATAAGGGTGGGGACTTTCCCTTCACCACTTGCAAAACTATAAAAATAGGTCACATACTTGAAATAACCATACACCTTTACAATAATATGCTCACATGCAAGAATGCTAACAATAGACCTCTCACAGTTAACTAGAAGTAGTAATCCTATCTTTAGCCCATATCTATGCAAAGAACTCCGTAGCCACTCTTCCAAAAATATCTTGTGGATGTCATGCAAAACTTTTCCAATTTTTATGTGCTCCACACGCCATCTTCTAAAAATAGATCATAATCATGAAAATGGCTAAGTAACAAATCTATCTATGTCCTTCGCGCGTGATTCCTTCCCGATCCTCATGCGCCTTTGAATGCACCCTACTCTTCCATGTGAATTTTTTATTCCTTATTCTAAGTGTTATACATCGCTCAACATTACCCCACACTAACTACATTTTCACCCCGATAATGCTACCTCTACTCCTTGAACAATAAAGAATAAAGTAATGGAAATAATGTTAAAGAAATTTTACACAAAGAATAGTTCTTTACTGGTGCATCACCCTCTACTTCAACTGGAAGAATGAGCTCTGGATATTCTTCTTTATTTTTCCTCTAAGTTTTGCCACTCACTCAAGTGGCTTGTTCCTTTTTCGGGATATTCACTGTAATAGACTCCAGCTCATCCTGCACAATTTCTCCCTTCTCATTTTGTAATACTAACATAATGTTAGCCATTTCAAACATTCTCCCTTCTATCAGATCCATTTTCTAAGTTATAATCTTTCCTAGTTCATCCAATTTGTTCTTTTGGGGCTTCGGGCCCGCTGCAAGGGCCTCACTTGTACTTTTGTTTCACCACTACCAGTCTCTCTGCACACCCCAATGTTTCATCCTTCATAGCTTTTAGGACTTCATTTTCCTCTACTATTGTCCTTATTTTGATGATTGCTTATAGATCTATGTAGATATTCAATTTTGATCCACTTTCTTTAGCTCCTTTTGAAGGGTTTGAAGAAGTGCCTCATATGATGAAATTTTTATAATCACTACAACCTTTTTTCTCCTCTCTACATCCTATTTAGGGTCTTTTGGCATTAGCACCCTAGTCCATCCTCTTCAAGCACCATAACAACCAAAATTTTACACATAGTGCATTTGAAGGGAACTTTTTGGGCACCTTGGGCTCTAAGTGCAGTCTTACTTAGAGGACATGATCCCCTATCTCCTTCCATTCCAATAAAAACCCCATCCTTTTTCTGCTCCAAGTCCTTTTCTTATTTCAAGTGCATGATCTCTACATCCTTGGCCTTAATCTCTTCTCTCATCACCCTAATAGTTACATATTTATCCACATTCCTCCTTGCCACCTCTGTAGATACCTTCACCAAGGCATTACTTACTTATTCATCCAACATAACAGTAGGCTTTATCATTATGTGTCTGGCCTGAGGTGTCTTCTTCAATCTTCTTGATACACAGGACTCTTCACATACGTTGAATTTTGGTTCATCCATATGTGTCTGCATTGACCAAGACAGATGTTTCCTTGCACACACGATGGCCATGTCCTCATCCATTAGCTCCCATCCATACAATTCCTTAAGGCCCACCATGCTTTGGAAATGGGTGCAGACAATTTTACTTGTGTCCTCAGCATAGCCCATGACCAGTGTGAGTATACTCCCCACTTGTCCTCTTCGATCTTGGCCCCTTAGGAACTTGAGTGCCAAGATTTGGAGTTTGTCTGCTATGCTCTAAGTAGTCTCTTGTGTTGTCCTATCTACCTCCTTTACTCCTTCTCCATGCTTCATTTCTTCATCCTTTGGCTCTTCTACATCCTTTGGTGGTGTAGGAGATTTGGGTGCGCTCTCCTTAGACTCTTCCACCTCCTTGTCTAGCTTCAACTTTCTTCTTCTCTTCTCAGTTGTCTCCTTTTATGGAGAGAGTCATGGTGATATGCACATTGATTGTGGTGTAGCACCTTGGGTTTGGTTCTTCTGAATACCCTTTTGAAATGACACTCTCCTTATACTGCATCTAGGTCCTCATCACCTCCTTCTTGCACCTGAGGTGGTGTAGTCGCGCGCTCAATTCCTACCTTGTCTGTAGGCTTCCTTCATCCTCTATGCTCCAAGCCACCACTATCTTCTCATTCATCTTCCTCTTCATCCACCACTATAGTCTTTGTAGGTTGTGGAGTTGGCACATTCTCTATTGTATGCTTACCCTTAGGCGGCCTGAAGTGTGAACTCATTTTCCACATATTTTTTGTTCTCCAACTTGGGCTTGAGTTGAAGATACACAAGTGCTACTCCAACATCTCTGAATACTAAGCTTACTAGCTTCATGCTTATTACATCTGAGATAAGCCTCTCAATGTAGGCATTCCATCCTGGATATACATATGTTTTTCTCAGAGTGTGATAATCACAATCTACCTTATCTGTGATGAATTTTAGGCAGCATGCATCTGTGAACTGGTGAACTGATGCCTGTAAGTAGTGTGTTGTGAAGGCATATGATAGTTTGCACCAAGGGCTCCAAGCTTCATCCTTCATCAAATCGTGTGATGCAAAAATGTTGGTAGACCATGAACTATATTGCCTTACCTACCACCGAAGGTAACTCCTTGGGTATGCGCCACTCCTCTTTGAATGTCATGTGGAGCTGTCATACCACATCTCCACCCTCTGTTTAAATGGCCCACTCATGGTCCCTTCGCATAAGTATTTATCAAATATTTTTCCAAAGATTTATTTTCTGTGGGGTACTCCTAAATATTTTCCTTTGGCCCATCAGGCACTCCAATCTCCATAAACACAAAAGACAATAAAATAGCACAAAACTAATTCTGTCACCTATACGCGCTTCTTCAATGATTGTCTTTGCTATGTAATCTGATATTGTAGATCACTCCTTGAGACATTTTCCTTGCAATGTGTAGCCACATTGTATTCACCTGTGACCACATTTCTTGGTCATTCAACTTTGTTATCAGATGTGCAACTTCTTGTACCACTGGGTACTTCTTCAATTTATCAATTTCCATACCACGTGGACCCTTGGTATATCCTAGCTCCTTCCTTGTCTCAGGATCATTTCTTTATCTGTTAAGTCACTCTCTAGATCTACTCTTGAGGCCCTTAATCCTATCATTGTTGAAATTAAGGTAGCTATGATTCTAACCCTCTATCTGAAGACAAAGTAGAAGTCCTCATGGACTCTTCTCATCAACCATCGATACAATGGTTCATATTTTCCAAAGTATGGAAGCTCATACAACTAGTAGACTCCAATATGCTTTAGTAATTCTCTCTCAATGTCATCATACACTGGCATTTCTTTTGATGTGTGCTTGTTTGTTTTCATTCTCAACAACGCATCTAGTTCCTTCTTATTATCGATGTGTGATGGTTATAATCATGATCTTACATTTACGGATGTGGGAATCCCATTCTTGTCCCACAATCATGCCCTCTGGATATTGCATTTCTGAGAAATTACTCTTGGGAGAAATTTCTTCTTCTTCTTGACCTTCTTCTTTTTTCTCCTCTGTAGGTTCTTTCTTTGGTGCCATTTGAAAATATCTCCTTTCTATCCTCTATAACAAGAAAGTTAAAACCCTAGTTGAATCTCATGCCCTAGTGGAAATCACATGCCCTAGCTCTTTCATAATGCATCTACTTTGCTCAAACCCTTCACCTATGGGGACACAAGCTTCTCTATGCACACAAATCTTCTCTCCACATCTGGTTTCACACTCTTGCACCTCAACATGATTTCTCGGCTCATTTGCACTTATCTCTTTTCAAATTCTTGTAATTTCAATGGTAAGAATGAACTTGCATCCCATCCTTATATATATTTTCAAAAAATTTAGTGCATTTATTGCTCCTTCACCTACCAAAAATCCTCTCATTAATCAACCATTTTCGTTCTTTCCATGTGGTACATCTTCACACCCAAGATATAACCTTCTAGTGTGCCTTCCTACCTTCTAGCCATGGACTTCTCTTTAGTGCACCTCCATGCACTGAGTACCTCACCATTGTGCCTTCCCTTGGTAGTTCTCATGGCCCCTTCTTACCTCATGTTATACTTGTTTCTTCATTCATCTCCACCTATGGTCCTTATTTCAAAAGAAATATTTTTTTTACAATTCTCCAACTTGAATAGCACCCGTAGCAGTTTTTCCTTTCATGTGTACTTATTTTCAATAGTCTTGTACTTGGATATCAATAACCACCCCACACTAATGGTATGTGTAGTCTCTGAGCATAATTTTTTTCAAATAATAATTAGCTTTTAGGTGCATGCAAACGCGCTTATTAAAAAAACACCAACTAAATTGACAAAGCATAGTGATGAAGAAGGAAATACATAATTGAAAACCTAATCTAAATGGAAACACTACCTTATTATAAACACCAAGAAGACTTATTTATAGTAGGGCTTCACCTACTCCCATTGAAGTACCAGTAGCAGTGTTCCATCAAGCACCTCTAATTGAAAAGTGCATGTTTCAAGTATGTGAGTGATAACATACGGCCCCAACCAATGTACCTTGAGTTTTCTGGATGGCACAAAAACTTAGAATCATAAAGGAGCACCATCTTGTCCAATCTCAAACTTTTTATCCCTGATGTTCTTGTCATGCCATGCTTTCTACCTAGCCTTTTCTTGTTTTTGACTCAACATGTTATTTCTCGTTGCTCATCCAACTTGATTAACTTTTCAATCCATTCTTCTAATGTTTGTTCATCAACTAGACCTCCAGTGCATGCATAATATGCAAAGAAGGTAGCATGAATTCTATAGGAAGAACTGCGATTCCGTGCCAAACACTAAAAATGGTGTGGCTTTGTTCAACCTTTTATATGTTGTTTGATATGCCCAAAGCACTGCAGATACTTTATCATCCCAATCCTTTCTTCCAACATCACAATTTTTGTCAATTTCTGGCTCAAAATTTGTTGAAAGCCTCAGCAGTTCCATTAGCCTGAGGATGATAGGGTGTAGTCTTATGGTGTACAATCATGAATTCATCCAATAAAATTCTAATTGTCTCATTCAAAAAATGTGTGCCCCTATCACTGGTCAAACTCAAAGGACATCCATACCTTGTAATAATATTTTCCCATAGAAACTGGTTGTTGTAGTTGTTGTACAATCCTTTGTAGGTGTTGCTTCTTCCCACCTTATCAGATAGTCTATGTAAGTGATGATATAGCGTGATCTAGTCCTATGCGTGCAGTTGGTGAAATAGGACCCACAAAATCTATAGCCCATTTTCAAATGGTTATGCACTAGTAATAGGTCTTAGAGGCATTTCATCTCATTGACCTGGTTTCCCAAGGCATTGACAGTGATCACAAGCCTTGCAATATGCCTTACAATATTTATACAGGGTCTCCCACCATAATCTAGTGAGTAGAATCTTACAAGCAGTGGTGTCACCTACATAGTGGCCACCTGCAATACCACCATGAGCTTCCTCCATGATATTTGTGTGCTCATGTTCTAGTACACAACAACACAATACTTCATCCCGACCTAACTTGTATGGTCACCACTAATCAACATATAGGGTGTTGTGTATAGCAAGTTGTTTCTTCTCTAAGGATTTCATTCCTTCTAGTGTCATACATGTTTGTAGAAAGACAACAATGTCCTCTAATTCGATGGTGCTCATTGTAACCTATATAATTGTGCATCGGGCATGGTATCTTCAATTGCATGTGCTTCTTCTCCTGACTGTATTCTAGATAAATGGTCTGGTCCATAATTACTTTTCCTAGTTTTACCATAACTATGAAATCAAATTCTTGAAATAAGAGTACCCATTTGCATATGCACCCTTGTAAAATGGGATTGTTCACCAAATACTTCAATACCATGTGATCTTTATAAAAGAAAAATTGTGTAGCTAGTAGATACTACTGTCTAAATTTATGTAGCACATAGATCATTGACAAAGCTTCGTGCTCTGTAGTTGTGTAATTATGCTCTGCAAGAGTCAAATTTCTACTAGAAAAATAGATAGGATGATCTATAATACCTTCTCTGATTGAGCCACCACACCATGCCAATGGTCATGTCAGAGGTGTCACATGTACATGAAATGGTTGGTCCCATGAAGGAAAATGTAGAATAGGCGTGGTAGTAATTTTCTCCTTCAATGTCTCGAATGTGTGTTGTTGCGGTTCTCCCTAGTAGAACGTACCTTTTCCTTTCAGTAACTCCTCCAAAGGTGTGGAAACTTTGGCATACCCCTTTATGAATTTTCTATAATACCCGTGTGACCCAAGAATCTACACACCTCACTTTGACTGGTAGGCTCTTTTAGGATGATAATGACTACAACCTTAGTTGGATCAACCAACAAACCTTCCTTGCAAATTATGTGTCCTAATAGTATTCCAAATGGTGTAGAAAATATGCACTTCTTGATGTTCAAAGAGATACTCAACTATCTACATCTTTCAAACATTAAGCACAAGATTGTCACAATGATCCTTAACTAGTCCATACATCATCTAATCATCTAAATAAACTTGTAAGAAGTTGTGAATAAAATATTTGAACGCCTAAACAACTATGCACAAAAATACAACAGGTGCATTTTTCAGTCCAAAAGGCATCACAATATAGGCAAAGTTGCCCCATTTAGTAGTAAAAGTAGTCTTTTCCTGATCCTCCTAGGCAATCCTAACCTAATGATACCCAGAGAACCCATCTGTAAATGAATAGATTTCATGCCCTGCAATGCCTTCTAGTATTTCCTCAGTGAATGGCGTAGGAAAGGGATTAGTCACACATGTAGCATTCATCTCCTATAGTCCACACAGATCCTAATCCAACCATCCTTCTTGATTGATCACCATTGGACTAACCCATTCTGACTCGTTAAGGGGCTTGATGATTCCAGACTTCAACATTTTGTCAATCTCTTCTTTGACCTTTTCATGTAAGTTGGGGTTCATCCTATAGGGTCTCTTTCTAACTAGGCATGCACCCTCTTTAAGCTTTATCTTCATCTCCCTAATGATTCATGCACGCCTTTAAGTTCATGGTACCCCGAGGGAATAAGTCTTGATAATCCCATAGTAACTCTATGATTTTTTCCACTTCAAAGTCTAACCAATAGTCTCAATTATGGCCTCCTTAGGCTCAACATATGATCCAATATTCACTTTCTTTTTCTTCATAGGTTCATGATAGGCGCTGTGGTCTTATCTATACTGTCCAACACCTCATGCCTACCTATTGAATGGTCTACATCAGATTTTCTACTTCTTCATCATCCACTAAGTAGACCATTTTTCCTTTTTCTTGCTCAAGGTAAGCACATTTAAGTAGTGTGGCATATGTCTTTGTTTCTTCAACAAAATGTGCTCATGAGTCTCCTTCATCAAATAACTCTTAAATGAGTTTCTCCACCTTGGCACTATCCCCCGTAGTTATGCTTTATAACCTTTAATTCTTCTTCTACCGGAGGCTTGGTAGAGAAGAATTCAAATGTCTGGGTCATTCATGTAATTAAATCCTGCCAATTTCTAGTCTCTCTATGGAGTTCTACGTATATACATACCAAGCATGTGTGTAACCTTATAACATGGAATAAAACTTGTGCACCCAGAGCGAAGGTGGTAAATCTTCCTACCCCTCTATCCAGAGTCTCTCACACTACTAAACATGGTGTTGAACAGGTTGATTACCATGATAAGTATAGATTTGAGTAGGTGCATTTTCTCTGAAGAACCTAGTAGCAAGAGCAATCCTAATTTCATTCCATCCTACAAGATTATCCTTGTGGACCACCCACCAGCACATTATTGTCCCACATAGGGTATATGCTAGCATATTCCTTCTCTCAATTGTTCTATCCATTATTCCTCCATGGCACATATGAACACCATAGGGTCTCCTTCTCTAATGTAACGAGGTACCGAGTTGTTACCTATTCTCCTGATATAATGGAGTCTGTTGTCCCTATAAAATATACTCTTTGCTTTGCGTCTTGAAAACTCATAAGTTTTATGAGCCCAATTATCACAAGAAACACTTGTAGTATCATTGATAGACTATGTCATCCTCCCACTGAATGATTCCTTCTTTAGATGGATCAAGCACCTCTAGATCCAAGATACATACATAAATCTTATTCAGGTCTTCCTCACTCAAGGGCTCAACATAGGGCACAGATTTTCCATTTGTTAATGGGATAATAACCCTTTCCTCCTTATTTTCAAATCTGATATAACCCTTGTTGAACCAAATATTAGCATTATTTGCATAGCACCAAGGACGCCCCAGTAGAGAGCTAGGAAGCTATCGCCTCTCCAAGATTGCTAAGACCTCAAAATCTCAGGTGAACTTGGCTCTCTTGTATGGTAATGGATGCATCTTTTAAAACTATGATGGGAGTGCCTCGTAGTCTAATTAGCCATGAACAATATATTAGAGGATGGCTACAATGGAGGTCTCCCATTTTTAGCCATGCATCTAAAGTAAGAACATTGACTTTTGCACATGTATCAATCAATATATTACTCAAAAGCCACCCATCCACAACAACATTTAGAGTGATTTCCTTATCATAATCTAGGCTATGAGGGGAATATTCACATGTAGGATCTACCATCCAATCTCAATACTTACACATGGAGTGTTTCCCTTTAAATAATTCCCTAATAGTGGAATGATATTCTCCTAACGCAACATTTTGCACACTTATTTCAAGTCATCCATATCATATTGGACCGTCTCTAATGCTTTCTTTTTCTCCATCTTCCGTGATTGCTCCTTTAAATACTTGTATTTCACCCTGAAGATTTCTAAGTACCTCCATGGTTTCTAATAAACCTCCTTCTAATGGGTAGGATCTAGGTACCATGCATGTAGAACCTCCTCCTTAGTGATGGTAGGCCTCTATTGCAATGCTTCTTTGGTGCACGCGCTTCAACGCGGGTAGTGATCTTTACTGCAATACCTCAAATTCTTTTTCTA
This sequence comes from Taxus wallichiana var. yunnanensis, assembly GCA_018340775.1. NCBI lineage: Eukaryota > Viridiplantae > Streptophyta > Pinopsida > Cupressales > Taxaceae > Taxus > Taxus wallichiana. Next base: position 275,805,669 of record CM031242.1, on the reverse strand, counting down.
ACTTAGGCATCCATTGATTTTCCACAGCACGTTGTATCCTAACCATCCCTATGCCTTTGTTTTCTTGTTTATTCTACTTTTTAAGATGCTCATACAAGTCCAATCATTCCTCATAACTATGATTCTTTCCATAGAAATAACATGTAATATTCTAAGGACATTCATTCCTAGTAGTGGTCAGGAGATCTACATGTATAACATGTTCCATGAGGAACTTGCCTCTTCCACCACCATGGCCTTGTCCTCGAATCCACCATGGTATCCTCGACCTCTATCATGACTTCCTTCAAAACACCCTTCATTCTAATCATAGCGCACCTGATTGTGATCCCGATCCTGATGCTCATTCTTTCCTTTAGAGTTATCTAAAACTCATGTCTTTTATACACCAATATCTATAGCATCATGGATCTGACCAATTAACATCGACAGTCTTCTATGTCATGAGTGTGGACCTACAAATTTTATAGTAACAAGAGACATTCTTCCTTATTATGTGTTGTAATAATGGGTAGCAGTTAGCATCATGGTTTAAATGACATATCTCATAGTCCAATAACAATGAGTGCACTAATATGTGGGGACAACTATCCTTTGTGTGACCTTCCACTTCACAATATGTGCACCAAATCCCCATGTGTGTCTCATGTGCTGAATTTTCCGATAGCTTCTCCAACTTATTTTCCATAGCTGTAATTTGTGCCTCTAAAATGGGCTCACCCCAATTTCTATACTTCCAACTACCTCGGCTTGTAAAGCTACTTCAAGTTCTTTTGCATAGATCAATGTATATATTATGTGATAGTGCCCTTCTAAAAGGTGCAATAAGGCCCCAAACAAACCATTATGCATGCTGGCTTGCATGAATATCATAAGAAATATTAGATAACAAAGTTTTGAAATGATCATCATACTCTCTGACACTCTTAGTAGTTCCTTGCTTAATATCCTTGAGCGTGCTTATACTCTTCTTGCTCAAACTCAGGGATATGAAATTATTTAAGGAAAGCATATTTTAAAGTTGCATAGTCTATGCAAGTCTGATCAGGGTCAAACTTTCTGTACCAACTGTGTGTGTGCCCTTGTAACGTAGTAGTGAATTGAATTTCCCTACGCTCAGAAGTCATGATTCCTTTTGCATGCCATAGTATTTCACACATGTGCACATGTTCAACAGCATCTTCTATGCCCCTATACTCTGGAAGACGAAGATACATCTCCATGTAAATATTCTAGGGTTGGTGTGGACCCTACCCACCTGATCTAGAACCTCTTGTGTTTCCCAACCACCCAGATCCACTTTGGTGCTAGAGCCACACTATACCTCCTAATCCCGAACCTGTTTGAGGAGTCGAGACTAGAATATGTACATCTATTATTGTCCCAAGTAGTCTTGAACTACACCCTAATAGTCTGCAAAGTGTTACTACTCCCAGAAGAGAGTCTAAAATTCTACATGCCTAAATTCTATGTGGATGATACACCCAAAAAGGTAATTCCATATAACAATGAAGACGTTTGCACTATCATCGATTTTTTTTATATGACTCACTCCTTCTCTCCCACTGCCTGAATTAGCTTGTTGATTGTTCATTACACTAGATCTTTGGAAGACCAAGCGCAAGGGAAAGGTTTCAAGTGGATTTATATGCGTGCCCATGGCCTAGGTCATTTTTTCTAGCACGCTTCTACGTGAGGCCGAGGGGGGTTCCCTATCATGCTTTCCCAAATGGGAGAGTTCCTGATGCTCGGGTTCCACATCTTCTGTGTGAACTTCAAATCCTTTGTGAACCATCTATCTCCATAATGCCATTTGCTCTATAATATCTTGTTACTTCTCTATCTCCCTCTTGCGTAGCTCATTATAATTAAGATGCATTTCCTCTCTCTACCTTTCTGTTGCTAGGTCTGCCATCTTTCACCAAACCTGCTCCTACCCCTATGTGTGGTGGGGTTTAGTTAGCCATTGGTTTTCTTTCCAAGCTTAGGGTTACCATCAAGATCTTGATCACTAGAGAAATTTCTTGCAAGTAGGTTCCCTTGGAATACCATAAAAATTGGAATTCAGCTACTTCTAGGCATGAATAAGTGGAAATTGAGTAGTCCAAGATATAATTGTTCAAAACACCATGGAACCACGTATCCACAATGCGAGTCCAAATCATATCAGCATCATAAAGGGTCTAAAATTATTCCTATGTCCATACAAGTGTGTAATACCTCCAATTCCATTTAGACGCATAAGAAACTAGCCACTCATACATTTTCTTTGGAAAAATAGAAAATAATATCTCGTATAAACAATCATACATGTTCTATTCCACCCACGTACATGCATCAAACTCGAGATCGGTGTTGAACCTCCATACATATTCTTCATCTAGGTCATGTATCTATTATCCAAAATTCACCCCCAAGGGTAAATTTGATAACATGCATCAGAATACTCAAGTCCCAAGCAAATAGATTGATTCAAGGCAAAAAATCATGTTTCTAGGGTCCCCTTGGATTTTTTCTAACTCTCTGTCCAAGAAGAAAGGAGAAAGTTCTAAAAAGGGGTGAAAAAGTTGCAAAAAAATAGGCTTGGGCCAGAAAAAATCATGAAAATTGGCTAATTCCTAGTCCAGGCGGTCCTTGGGATAGTTGGGACATCGGGACGCGTGGGATGTGGAAAGCCCAACTGCCGAAGGTGAGAAAATCAACTAAGCATTGCGCATATCGAGGTTGGGACATCTGGGCTGAAAAGACACGAAGGCCACGAAAGGTGAAGTGGCCACAAAGAGGGACAAGGAAGCCCATTTCAGGCGGTTCAGAATAATTTGTCCCAGACAGCACTGGGATAGTTGGAACATAAGTACGTGGCGAACACGGGGAGCCGAAAGAGCCGAGAGCCAATGAAAGCGTGCCACATGTCATTGGCCGAAGGAGGGACAGAGAATCCTAAATCGGTCGGATTAGAAGTTTTTGTCCCAAATAGTTTGGGACATCCGAGAAAAAAGGACGTGGTGGACGCGAAAAGCCGGTAGGCTCGAGGATGAATCAGATAACGCCACGTGTCACAAGGGAAAGCGTCTAAAATTTCAAAGGGCAAGGTTTGAAGCATTGGTCCGAGCCAATAAAAAGAGGACACATGTCCTAAGGAGAAGGAGAGTGTAGAGCTCGGAGAAAGGAATTGGAGAATTTGGAAAAAAATTTGGCCAAGAACTAAAAGGTGAAGGATGACCCCACGCCCCTTTCCTCCAACCGAGATCATGCCACGTGTCCCCAGTGGCGGGGTGTGGGGGAAAATGAAATTTTTCCAAAAGTTACAAAAGGTCAAAAATTCAAGGAAAACCCATGGGTAAGGGAAGGAGAGAGAATTTCTCATCCAATCAGCGCCCAACACGTGTCGTCTGTGGCGGAGCGTGGAAAAAAATTTCAAAACCCATTTTTGCACTTTTGTGCCCTAAATCTTGAGATCACCATATATTTCGATCCAGAGCTCAGTTTTGCACGTTCTTTATATCATTGGAAAGCTTATAAAATTATCTACATGATTTTGAGGTCAATCTTGAATTTTGGTGGAGTTTCAAGAGAGAAAATTCAAAAACAGCTTTGACGCGTGTCCATGGCCAGAAGTGACATTTCAGCGACCAAATTTAATACAGAATGGGTCGCATTCTCCTCCAATTTGGTCAAAAATGGTAGGGTGTGGGTTTGTAAGGTCCCCCATGCCATTTTAATGCATTTGCATCAATGAAGAATGGGCTCCCACGTTTTTATATGTTTTCTCTCTCAGGCTCAACCCATGCAATGTAAAAGCGATTTGGCTCATTTTCTAAGTGGGGAACACTTTTGGCATAACAATCTTCTTTTTTCACCTCCAGCAATTGATTGTTGGCAAGAATCGAACCTCTTCAAATATTGTAATAGTTTTTACCTCTACGAGGTTGTAATGCGATGGTTTTGACATTGGAAATGATAATGCAAGCTTTGTGAATGAGTTTCGAGTCCTTTCTTTGTATTATTTGCTTCACTTCAGATCCTAAATTATATCTTATCAACCTGTGTATTTTTATGCTGCAATCTTTGGTTTGTGTCTATTTGCATGACAAAAATATTCACCACTCCTTTTGGTGCATCACCATCTTTAGTTAGTTTCAATTTTTGCACTTCTATCCCTGTCTCCTTGCAATTTAGAGTAGGATTAGGATTTGAACCTCTATAGTTGTGCAAATATAGATCTAAATCAGAGGAGTTTGAGGAACCAGCCTCTAATCTGGAGATTCCTCTCTCAGTTTCACAAGTCCCACACTTGGAGAGAGGTTTCCATGTTGTGCAATCACACTGGATGCCTGAAACATCAACCTAGAAGCCTGATGTGCGTCCAGGGGTGCTGTGATCTGCAACAATAGTTTTGGCACGCCGGGTGGGACACTAGAGGTCTCATTTTTATTGCAGCAAAGTTGATGTGCATCTGCTGCAATTTTCTTTCTTAAAAAGAGCTATTATTTACATATCTAGCGACTCCAAGGGGAAGAATCAACTAGTTTCAGCAAAGTGTAAGCCCGAAAACTCATGAGAAGAATCACGAGAAAGTCAAGAGTTGGAGAAGAAGAAGTGTTGTTTGAATACCTGTAATTATCTCCAAGAAGAAGGCAAAGAGGAAGAAGGATTCAAAGGTCTCCATCTCCACCAAACAGAACTCTCTCAACTCCTCCACCTGGTAGGCCTTTCATTCAGTCAACAAGGGTTTTAAGACCAATTAGAATGGCACAAAACAACCCCTATGTCAACTTCACAGGCAGCATCCCACTTGCCCTCAATGCACAACATCCAATTCCTATTGTAGCCTTGAAGAACATTCCCTACTTCACTGGAGAAAATCAGACTACTCCAGGTGATCATGTTAAAGATATTGCTAACCTTTGTGCAATTCATGAAATCAATGAAATGCAAGTGGCTGTCAAGTTACTGGCATCTTCATTCAAGGGGAAAGCATTGCAATGGTTTAGGAGCCTTGGAGCTGGTTCTATCACAAATTGGAATCAGTTGTGTATAGCACTTCACGAACAATTTGGAGAAAAGGGAGACAACTTGTCTCTTTTGGAGCAGCTGACAACCATCAAGAGAGCTCCCAATGAGCAGCTGACCGACTTCAACTTCAGATTTTAGAGGACTTGGGAGAGGATCCCAGTGGCAGTCAGGCCAACAGCAGAAGGTGCTTTTCTCTACTATCTCAAAGCTCTAAATTTTGATATTTCTATGTTGATTCAGTATATGGGAGGCATAACTATCCCTATGGCTTATAGCATTGCCATTAGGGCTGAAAATTGTTTGATCCAAGCTGGAAAACTTGCCCCTAGACCTCCCATGCCATTGTTTCCAAGTTTAGAGAGCCCAAACACCAATCAAGCACCTAATTTGGCTCCTTCTCCCACTCCTAGAAATCAAAGTTCAAATGAAGCTTCCACTTCATCTCCAAGTGCCCCAAATGAGCTTCAAGAAGTCATGAAGCAATTGCAAAACCTAGGCAATGAGCTGGTTACTCTCAAGAGGAAACAAGCCCAAAGTTTTAGACCTTCTTATCAAGCCCAAGCTCAACCTAACAGTAGCCATACCAACCACAAAGGCCTCCTAACCTAGCTGCAAATATGAATCAAACAATGCCTCCTGCCAATAGACCATTTCAGCCCTATAATCCAAATGCCATATCTACCTCTAAGGCATTGGTGCCAACACAAAACAACATTGCCCAAGAGTATTATTGGTGTTTTCCATGTAATGAGCCTCATAACCAATCCATGTGCTTCAATGGTGCTTTGAATCAAGAACTAATGGTGACAACTACTGGTGTGGAGGGTGAGGGCAGTTAAGGAAACAGCCAACAACAAGAAACATTCCAACAGCAATCTGCCCCAAATGACACCACATTGGTAAATTGGCAAGCAGAGGATTTTTGTGGCATGAACCAGGCAGTTTCTCAAGGTGTTGCAGCCAACACAAGGTCAAAAAGGAGGAATTTGGGTGAAGAACAGCCATTAGCCCCAACCAATCCACAACCTTCCATGGCTCCACAAATGATTGGCAAACAAAATCCAGTTGTAAATGCACAACGGCAACCAAGGATAGCTCCTAGACCAACTCAAATACCAGTTATTACTGCCCACGTGCAAGGAGTGAATGTACAAGCAAAGGGACAACAAAGAGATCCTTCATCACCATTCAGTATCATTGATCAGATGAAGAAGACAAACGTCAATATATCAATGTGGGAATCCCTATCTATCCTAGGCCAAAGAGATCTGCTGCAAGCTGCCATGAAGGACTGGCCAACTTCGAATCAGCAAGTTCAGATGTAAGACAAAGTGCTCAAAAATGCTTCCCAGCTTGAGGGAAATCATGGAGGACAGCAAGGTAAAATGTTAAAGCCCCCTCCTTTCTATGTTTCATTGATCATTGGAAATCAGCTAGTGCACAATTGCATGATAGACTCGGGGCAAGTAACTCAAGTAATGCCTAAACAAATAGTTGATCAGCTAGGGCTCCAAAGATGAAACAACATCCAAATGGGTAGTGCAAATTTGGATGGGACAGCAGTAGCAATAGTTGGAGTGATTAGAAACTTGAGTCTTACCTTGCATGCATGTCCAAATGTTGTTGTTTTACAAGATGTATCAGTCATAGACCTTCCACCACTCTTTTCCCTATGCTTGTCAAGGGACTTCACAACCAAGATTGGGGGATATTTATCTGCTGATTGGTCACACATGCTATTCAGAACAAGGTATGGAACTAAGGCTACAATTAGGTCTGAACCTATTGCAAACTTTCACATTGAGCCTTACACTCCAAGTCAGATTAATGCCAATTGCTCAACATTTGATCAAGAGGATCACCCAAGCACTGATGAAGCTGACACCAAGGTTGGAAGCATCCGGATCTAACTCTTGATGAATGGGAAAACAAGATACATGCATTTGATCCTTATCAAGAAGTGGAAGAATCTGAGCTAGGGGTCTATTGCATACACGAAGAAAATCAGCCTATTCCTAGCATCACCAAGCCAAACCACAAAGATAACAATGAGGTATGGCAGCTATTTTTTGATGGATCAAGGAGCAGGCAAGGTGCAGGAGGTGGAGCCATGCTTGTTTCACCTCAAGGAGTAAAGTACTATTCATCTTTTAGATTTCAGTTTGCATGCTCCAATAACACTACTGAATATGAAGCCTTGGTGCAAGGGATGCATTGGGAAATCAAGAAAAAAATAAAGAACTTGCAAGTCTTTGGGGATAGTGAATTGATTGTGAATCAGGTCAAGGGACAACATGCTGCCAAGAACGATCTACTTAGGTACTACAAGAACAGGGTGTGGGACCTCATGGAAGAGTTTGAGGGTTTTGGCATCAAATCCATCCCTAGGAAAGAGAATCAAGCTTGACAGGCTTGCGGTAGTAGGGGCAGCCTTTAACATTGTGGAAAGCATTCAACAAGATAAGGTACATCCAAACATCCACATGATTGTAATGCCTTGATACTAGATAACAATGTCGGTTGGCAAGTGTTTGAGAATGACCAGCAAATCATGAATTTCTTGCGAAGAAGAAGTTGAGTTCTCACCAAGAATCAAGAAAGATTAGAGCAGCAAAGTATGGTGACCAAGTAGTATAGCTGAGAACTAACAAGCTGCCCAAGGGACTTATCACTTTGGAGTCCATTTTTAACCCTAATGATTAGTTTAGAAAGGAGAAAGCAAACATTCGAGTCAAGAGGGAGGATTCAAGTATCCATCTTGGTAGAAGATAACAAACCATTGCAAATTGGAAGGATGATAACTGAACAAGAAAGGTATGAGTTCATACAGCTGTGTCAAGAGTTCCCTGACGTGTTTTCTTGGAGCTATGAAGACTTGAAAGGTTTCAATCCCAACTTAGCTTAGCATACCATCGAATTGGATCCAAATACTAAGCCTGTCAGGCAGAAACAAAGACCAATCAATCCACACATGGAGCCTCTCATGAGGAAAGAATTGGACAAGCTGATTGAGTCAAGGATCATATTCCCAATCAAGCATTCTAGTTGGGTTGCCAACTTAGTTCCAGTCAGAAAGAAGAGTGGAGAGATTAGATTGTGTGTTGACTTCAGAGACTTGAATAGAGCCTCTCTCAAGGACCATTACCCACTCCCTTCCCAAAATCTTGCAAGTTTTGGCTAGCTCGAGAGGTTTTCACTACTTGATGGCTACTCAGGCTACAATCAGATTATGGTGAAGGAAGAGGACCAGTTCAAGACAGCCTTCACAACCAAATGGGGAACTTTTGCATATAGGAAAATGCCATTTGGGCTGTCCAACGCTGGTGCTACCTTCCAAAGGGCAATGGACATGGCATTCAAAGGTTTGATTAACAACGTGGTGCTGATTTACCTTGATGATATCACTATTTTTTCCAAAAGTGCAGCAGACCACCTCTCTCATTTGAGACAAGTCTTCACGAGGTGCAGGAGATTTGGAGTGTCTTTGAATCCTAAGAAGTGCATCTTTCTTGCACATGAAGGAAAGCTCCTTGGCCATATTGTCTCCAAGGAAGGATTAGCAATTGATCCAGAGAGGGTTGAAGCCATAAGAGCACTACCATTTCCAAGCCACAAGAAAGCCCTTCAGAGTTTCTTGGGAAGGATAAACTTTGTTCAGAGGTTTGTCCCAAATTTTGCAGCCCTTGTCAAGCCCATCACCAAAATGTTAAAGAAGAGCATGGCTTTCAAGTGGACATCAGAAGGCAAGGAGAGTTTTGAGGCAATCAAAGAAGCCATCACCCAAGCACCAACTCTCATCAACTCGGACTTCTCCAAGGATTTCATCCTCTATGAATTTGGAGGTAATGACACTATTTCTTCCATTTTGGTACAGCAGAACAAGGATAATGATGAGCAGCTAATTGCCTTCTTCCCGAGTCTAGATGACTATGAGGTGAGGTACTCTTTCATCGAGAAGCATGTACTTGCAGTAATCAGAAGCTTGAAGAAATTCAAGCATTTAGTTTCAAACAACAAGGTCCAGTTGCTGGTCTCACATGCTAGAGTTAAGGACTTCCTCCTCAACAAGGATTTGAATGAGAAAAGGGCAGGTTGGATCACCCGTGTCATGGAGTATGACATTGAGATCAAGATCACCAAGCTGGTAAGAGGGAAAGGATTGTGTGAGTAGCTAGTTTTGGGGAAGCAAGAAGAAGTATGCAATGAAGAAGAGGCTATTTTGATAGTCCAGGACAGCCATGAGCCAAGTGGCAATCAAGAAGAAGACAATGCTGCCCCCACTCCTTGCTGGACCCAAGGCATTATACACTTCCTAGGCATAGGCCTATGCCCTCCGGAGATGAACAAGACCCAAAGGAGACACTTCAGATTGTAGGCTATCCCGTATGCCATTGTTGATGGAGTTTTGTTCAAGAAAGATGTGAATGGAGTGTTGTTGAGATGCATTAGCACAAATCAGATTCAAAGAGTGTTGGAAGAGTTCCATGGTGGACCAGTGGTGGCCATTTTGCACCAAGATTGATAGCTCTAAAAATCATGAAGGCTGGTTATTATTGGCCTAAAATCAAAGTGATTGCTATGCATGGATCAAGAGGTGTAAGAATTGTGCATTCTTCACAGGAAAAGAGAGACTCGCTGCCCTTCCATTACATCCAATCTCAGTTGACCAGCCATTCATGCAATGGGGTTTGGACTTCATTGGAGTCATTAATCCCAATTCAAGCCAAGGGCACAAATGGATTTTGATGACCACTGAGAATACTTCACCAAATGGATGACGTAGCACTCAAAGAGGCAAATGAGTCTAGCATCTTAGACTTTTATGAGGGGATAACAACTAGATTTGGTGTACCTACTACAATAATCTCGGATAATGCATTGGCATTCATTGGATCTAAGGTGACTGAGTGGGTTGTCAAGAACGGTATCTACCTAAGCACTTCATCAAACTATTACCCTCAAGGTAATGGCCAGGCCGAGTCTACAAACAAGAACTTGTTGAGGATCATTAAGAGGACTCTTGACGATAATCAGAGGTCTTGGCATACCAAACTGAAATCAGCCTTATGGGCTGATAGGATAACTCCTAAAAGATCCACAGGTAACTCTCCATTCAAACTTGTCACATGGAAGAGAGGCAATCTTGCCCATGTCGCTTGAGTTTCCAACATTGGAGCTCATGAATCAGCTGGAGTTGCTAGAGTTTGAGCCCATGGAGGTGAGGTATGCAGATTTGATGGAGCTACAAGAGATCAAAAATTAGGCATCCCAAGCAATGGAAAAGGATCAAGCTTTGATCAAAAATACCTTTGATAGAAAGGCCAAAGATAGATCTTTTCAGGTTGGAGATCTAGTGTTGAAATGGGATGTGGATAGAGCAAAACCGGGAAGGCATTCAAAATTTGATGCCATTTGGAGTGGCCCATACATGGTCATGAAGTGCAAAAATAGAAATGCTTTCCAATTGGCCTCATTGGATGGTGAAGAACTGTAGATTCCAGTAAATGGAATCCATCTCAAGCGTTGCTTCTAGAGGGAAGTTCACTACTTTGTAAATATTAGATTAGATTTTCATTCCTCCAAGTGCTTGTGCACATTGTTTTGCTGTAGGTTAGTTTTGTTTTCCCTAAGTTCTTTGGCTTTGACTTACTATCCATGGAGATGTTTTACAACCCTTGCTCCCTTCAGGTGATATTCCATCTTCCTCCTTGCACATTCTAAGTCAGTTAGGGGTTCTAAATAGAATATTTGATGACTCCATGCCCAATGGACTACTTCAGGAAACTGGTATCTTCTACCTAGCAGGTAGGTAACCCCACTGAGTCACCAAATTGTTATCCAAAATTCACCCCCAGGGTAAATTTGATAAAATGCATCAGAATACTCAAGTCCCAAGTAAATAGATTGATTCAAGGTAAAAAAATCATGTTTCTAGGGTCCCCTCGTATTTTTCTAACTCTCTGTCCCAAGAAGAAAGGAGAAAGTTCTAAAAAAAGGGTGAAAAAGTTGTAAAAAAATAGGCTTGGGCCAGAAAAAATCATAAAAATTGGTTAATTCCTAGTCAGGAGGTCCTTGGGACGGTTGGGACATCGGGGACGCACGGGACGCGGAAAGCCGAACATGCCGAAAGTGAGAAAATCGAGTAAGCATTGCGCATATCAGGTTGGGACATCTGGGCCGAAAAGATGTGAAGGACGTGAAAAGGCGAAGTGGCGCAAAGAGGGACAAGGAAGCCCATTTCGGGTGGTTCGAAAGAATTTTCCCAGAGGCTGACCTTTGGGACGGTTAGAACATAAGCACGCGGCGGACGCGGGAGCCGAAAGAGCCGAGAGCCAATGAAAGCGTGCCACATGTCATCAAGCAAAAGGAGGGATAGAGAATCCTGAATCGAGTGGATCAGAAGTTTTTGTCCCAAACAGTTTGGGACATCCGGAACAAAAGGATGTGGTGGACGCGAAAAGGCAGTGGAGGAGGATGAATCGGATAACGCCACGTGTCACGAGGAAAGCATCTAAAATTTCAAAGGGAAAGGTTTGAAGCATTAGCTTTGAGCCAATAAAAGAGGACATGTGTCCTAAGGAGAAGGAGAGTGTGGATCTCGGGGAGGAATTGGAGAATTTGGCAAAAATTTTGGCCAAGAACTAAAAGGTGAAGGATGACCCCACGCCCTGTCCTCCAACCAAATCATGCCACGTGTCCTAAGTGGTGGGGGCATGGGGGAAAATGAAATTTTTTCCAAAAGTTACAAAAGGTCAAAAATTTCAAGGAAAACCCATGGGTAAGGGAAGGAGAGAGAATTTCTCATCCAATCAGCGCCCAACACATGTCATCCAGGTGGCGGAGCGCGGGAAAAAAATTCAAAACCCATTTTTGCCTGTTTTGTGCCCTAAATCTTCAAATCGCCATATCTTTCGATCAAGAGCTCAGTTTTTCACGTTCTTTATATCATTGGAAAGATTATAAAATTATCTACATGATTATAGGGTCAATATTGAATTTTGGTGGAGTTTTAAGAAAGAAAATTTAGAAACGGCTCTGACGCGTGTTCATGGCCAGAAGTGACATTTCAGTGACCAAATTTAATACAGAATGGGTCGCATTCTCCTCCAATTTGGTCAAAAATGGCAGGGTATGGGTTTTAAGGTCCCCATGCCATTTTATTGCATTCATGATCCAATGAGGAATGGGCTCCCACGTTTTTTACGTTTTCTCTCTCCTGGGCTCGACCCATGCAATGTAAAAGCCAGATTTGGCTCATTTTCTAAGTGGGGAACACTTTTTGGCATAGCAATCTTCTTCTTTCACCTCTAGCAAGTGATTGTTGGAAAGAATCAGACCTCTTCATAGATTGTAATAGTTTTTACCTCTCTGAGGTTGTAATGCAGTGGTTTTGACATTGGAAATGATAATGCAAGCTTTGTGAATGAGTTTCAGTCCTTTGTTTGTATTATTTGCTTCACTTCAGATCCTAAATTATATCTTATCAGCCTGTGTATGTTTTATGCTACAATCTTTGGTCTGTGTCTATTTGCATGACAAAAATATTCACCACTCCTTTTGGTGCATCACCATCTTTAGTTAGTTTCAATTTTTGCACTTCTATCCCTGTCTCCTTGCAATTTAGAGTAGGATTAGGATTTGAACCTCTGTAGTTGTGTAAATATAGATCTAAATCAGAGGAGTTTGAGGAACCAGCCTCTAATCTAGAGATTCCTCTCTCAGTTTCACAAGTCCCACACTTGGAGAGAGGTTTCCATGTTGTGCAATCACACTGGATGCCTGAAACATCAACCTAGAAGCTTGATGTGCATCTAGGGGTGTTGTGATCTGCAACAATAGTATCCACTCCTCAACACTTGTTAGGGTCAATCGGTATGTCTTTATCATGAACCATCCTAAAAACAACTGAAAAGAGGTCTTGACAATGGAACCAATGATACAGACCTAGAATTTACCAGTAAAATCCTAGGCACACTAGCACATCACTTAGCCTAGACTAAGCGCTCACCTAAAGTGTGAAAAGGTACTAGGCCCCTCTTTAGGGTTGTTGTTGTAGGATGTTAGCATGATGAAGACTTAATGCATTCAGATCCATAATTAATACATCATTCTATAGTGCATGTTCAGATCTAGATCTAAAGAATAACAGACTTAAATGATAACCATGATGAAATCAAGCATGCAAGAACCAATTATACTCAGGATTAATACTCTGATTCAGCCAATACACTCCATTATATTAAACATGATAAATACACGAAACTCATTACAATAGATAATACCATAACTTATGCGCGCATTAGATTTAGCAACATAACTTCATAGTAATTCAATTCTCACATACCCTATCTATATTACGTAAATCATTACATATTTATAAGGGTGGGGAATTTCCCTTCACCACTTGCATAACTCCAAAAATAGGTCACATGCTAGAAATAGCCATGTGCCTTTACAATAATAGGCTCACATGTAAGAATGATAACAATAGACCTCTCACAGTTAACTAGAAGTAGTAATCTTATCTTTAGCCCACATCCATGCAAATCACTTCATAGCCACTCTTCCAAAAATAACTCGTGCATGTCACACAATTATTTTCCTAGTTTATGTGCTTCACACACCATCTTCCAAAAATAGATCATAATCGTGAAAATGGCTAAGTCTCAAATTTGTCTCTATCCTCCATGTGTGATTCCTTCCCGATCCTCCCGTGCCTTTGAATGTGCTCTATGATAATAAAACTCTAGATTTGATGATAAAATTTAGCAACAACAATTTGAGATTAGCACATGAAAATAGGAAAAATCCAGAGACAAATAAAATATCGAAAATAATTGATAGATTAAAACTTGAGCAATTACATGATGAGAGAGCTTACAATATATAGGAGAATGAACTCCTTAAAACAAGGATTCAACTCCAATCTTTAATCCCATAATATCCTCACATATCTCTCCTATAATCACTCCCAAACCCAACAATCTCTCACACAACTCCCAAATAGCTATGTGAGTTGTTTATTCAACAAACTCACAACTAATACATATTATCCTATATTATTAATAATGAATTGATTAATAACTCATATTAATAATATTACAAACTTTTATTTTTCTCACACAAATATGATATTAATATATTAGTATTAATATCATACTAACACACTAACTTACTCATTTAATATATGAATATTGCATTTAACTATTACAAACAATAATGTGAGAACTAATTTCCTAACACTCTGCTCTTCCCACACGAATCTTTTGTATGCCTTCTTCTAAGTGTTATACATTGTCTTCTCAACAATGTACTAGGTAAGGTTCTACCTCCCATAGATTGAATCATGACTAAAATGTCACCATTAAAATCCCTTAGATAGTACAAGAAAGCATGTTGGGTTATAGTCCTTACCACTTGAAGAATTCTATCCCAAGTCTTACGGAACTTGATGTTGAAATTAGGCATATTCTCATTAGGCACATGATTTTTGTAGTCATCTTCTCCACCAATGATAAATGATCTAGTTTATCTTCAAATTAATTGAAAATACTAATTCTAAGCTCATCCCAAGTAGCAATAGATGCAGGTCTCACGCCATTGTACCATTGGAGTGCTTTACCCTTGAAAGAGGTTGCAAGCAACCTAATAGAAACATCATTATGTGTTATCAAATAGACAGAGCATACATTGGCCACATCTTGAATGTGTTTGACATGGGTGACCTAATTTTCTCCTATGAAGTATGCAATACTTTTGAGCACGTCCAGCGACATATCGTGCTTAGCATTGAGATTAAGTGGGTGTCCACCAAGTAAACATTCCTTGGAGGAGGAGGATGAGGTTGAAGCACCATGGAAGTGTGTGCTTGTCTATTTTAGGAGTAGTAGAATGTGTGCATCTCACTAGAGATGGGGAAATGTGCATGGAATATATGTTACATGTGTTTCTTGGAAAAAGTTGGAGGTATTTCAAAATATCCTTTAGTTACAGCACTTTTTTTGGTATGCACTCTTCTCATAAAAGGCACTCAAGACTGTAGAAACAAGAGCTTCAAAAATTTTGAGAGTCATCAGATGTGTTAAAAAAAAGCCTCCAAAGGCTAGAAATACTAAGCTCACACACCAAAACTTAGCAATATGAAATTTAAGCTTTCACGGCTTGTCCCACTGGGCATTCTAGAAACTGTTGGTGGTCAAACTTTCACTCATGTCTCGGATCTAGAAGAATTGAGTTTTTTGAGACAAAAGGAACCATCACTAAGTTGTGGGACCTTGCGTGCCTAATCTGAGATCTCGAAGAAGTTCAGTTCCTCTATCTATTTTTACTGCTAATGCTACTCCTAAAGATGAAAGGTAAAGTTAAGCTAACAATTCCAAGGGACCAGGGATAGAAGGATAAGATGAAAGGAAACTACACTAAAAGGTGATAGCACCAGAAAAAGAGGGATAAACACCATCTGTTTTGAGAAAAATGAGAAGAAAAGGGGCATAAAATAATGCTAGATACGCGTAGCACAACTAAAATGCATTTACCAGATCATTTTCATGGAACACAACTAAATATGGAGCTGCAAGGGATGTAGAATGACACAGAAAGCACACAATGTAAAATAAAAGGCAAGAAGAAGGAATAAAAACACGTTAGGACATAGAATAGTCACAAAACGATGCTTCCATTACTTCTAGAAATGCACAGATCTATTACAATGGTGAAAGAGGCCAATATCCACATGCACGAGTCAGATCTAGAGGTCTACGACTCAAAATACATAAAATATGAAGTCCTTAGCAAAATGCGTAAGGATCCAAAATTTCCAACATTAACAATGAACCCAAGTCTTTCATTTATAGATGAATCCATGGAAGAAAAAGAGAAAAAGGAGGGAAAATCTAAATTTGAAATACAACCACCAACAAAAATCATTCAATTCCCTGTATATCTACATGAAAATCTATCAAATACATTTCCCCAAATCTATTTGGCATGTTGGAGAAGGAAAGAGGGAAGATCATATCAAATCGTGTGGTGGAATAATCGAGATCTACTCATTAATGCCTAAAAATAAATTATCCCATTTATCACCTACCAAATCTGCCAAGAATTTGAATTTGAATACATAGCAATGTAGCCTATATCAACATCTATCAATTGAGACTAGGCGCATACCGATCGGAGCTATGTAGTAAAATATATGGTTGTTAGAATATTTTCGGGGTTGTTTACATATGCAAGACACGTGGTATGCGTGGATTGGCTGAAAGGATGGCCAACTATGCAAATGTTATTTTCATTTATAACACGTGTCACTCATTGATTTTTGCAAGGATTTGGCTCCATGTTGGTGCGCTTTAACTAGTTGTGTGTGGCACACTCAAGTGTGTCATAGAATGGCATGGTATGGAATGGTAGAGAGGGGGGCACAAAGATATGCACGTGGAAGAATAAGGCGTGAGAAGAAGGAAAAGGAAGGTGCACACAATTGCAGCATGCACGGAGAAAATGGGGCAAGCTAGTGAGTAGAAAACATATGGTCAAGATAAAAATATTACAATGTAAAGTGCAAGGCACGTGCGATGGCCAAGGACTTAGCTTATTGAATCAAGTACAAGACACACACATAGGATGAATAGCTGCTAGGAAGAATTCAAATGCACTGAGACTATGAGTGCAAGGTAAGAGTGGAACAAAGAGGAAAAGTAAAATGGAAAGGGGGGAATGGGAAGCATGCAAGGGTACATGAGGAAACAATGACTAAGTTAATGTGCCAAGGATACAAATGAGGTGTGTGCCACCTAAATGAAGATCTCTAAGCGAGAATATGTATGTAAGTTGTCCAAATAACTAGGAGAGTGATTTGGATAACAATTACATCACTAAGGTTGACCACAAATGTAACTTACTTGGGGAATATATGGATATTCATACTAGGATTTTGAAATCCATCACCAAAGAGCTCAAAAATATTAGCCCGAAAGGAAAATGGAAGGATACTAAGAGCACGAAGGAATTGGAAGAACGGGATAGACACTTCAAAGAACTCAACATAATTTCCACTCATGTCCAGTATCTCTAAGGCTCTTCCTATGGAAGGCTATTGTTTTTTTCCTTTGGGGTCTTTTTCTGGTCGGTTCATGGTTGGTTGTTGGTACTATGTTGTTTTCTCTATTTTTACGAGATATGTTTTGTTATTATGTTATTTTTTGGTCTCTTGAAGTCTTAATTGTAATATCTAGATTCTAGATCCTTGATGTAACAAGGAAGGGACCTTGCCAAAACCATCCTTTACCCTAATATCAAAAAATATTTACAAGCAACAAAATGAAGTAAACAAAACTTGGATTGAAACCAATTTTATTGATTTACTCTACAAGGATCGATCGATTTGGCAATTTCTAGGATATCCTCAGAGGCCTAAACTTGGAAACACAAAGATAGAGGAGTGGAGGGTAATGAATTTTAGTTTTAATACATTGGTATTTACAATATATTTTGTGTAATATTCACAAACTAAATATATTATTTATGCTTTGAATGCAAAGCTTCAAGAAGTAATGTCTTGTTATTTTCGTCATGCAAAATATAGAGACTATTTATGACAAATGGAATTTTCTATTGTTTTCTAAGGATATATGGACAGAATAGACAACAACATTTTAGTTTTTTAGATCATGTGGGCTTGTTTGTTCTCTTTTAACGATAACCTTGACCTAACTTTCGGCCAAATTCACTAGAAAGGTTTTTTGATTCCTTGAGGTTGTAAGAGAAATGACCAATGAGGAACTATCGAGTACTAGCTTAAAAAGTTGAATCAAGGAATGCATGGATAAGCTGGATCTATTGAGGAAAGTGTCATAGCAAATAATTTTTAATCTTACTACCAGAGAGTAAACGATGACATAAAAATGAGAGGAAAGGTTATAAAATATTTGAAAAATAAATATCTAGATAATATTGTATTGGCAGAATGTAATGAAGAGAAAGTGTTATTCAAAAATTCAGTGTATGAATCTCACTTCCATGAGTTGTGTGTTTTCTTGGGAGAAGAGAGAAAAGGAGAAATAAAAGTTGATTTGTAAGGAAGGGAAAATCAGCAAGAAGAAAAATTGGTGCTGAAGTGGTAGAGGTTCTTTCAGTGGAAGCTCAAATAATTTTAGACAACTATGTAGTTTCAATGAAAGAATCAAGGTCACCAAGGATGGAATACACAAAATATTTTACTGTCACGATATGCGTATCTCTTTTATCTTGATCGATAATATCATCTATTTCATTGACTAAACGATTTAATGCAGAATGTTTCATCCCGTGTTTCTACAATTTTTCTAGTGATATAAATTCTGATATAACAATGGACCTTCTTACAAATGTCGGATCTATTCTACTAAATTGTATTATTATTGTGCTCTTACCTATTGCTTATTCAAAAATGTTAAGAGAAACACTAAAAAATACATGCAAAAGGTTAAATACAAGGGGGATCAATTATGGATGGTTGTTACAGATTTTATGACAGCAATAAAAAATTTAGTATCTTGTTTCTTATGTACAAAATAATTTGTGTGCACAATTGTGATGCTAATGATGAGGAGAGAGAAGAAATCATCATGGATTGGATGGAGCAACTTCTACAAAATTTGTAACTACAAGAGAAATTTTCCTATGAAGAAAGACACATACTTTTCTTTACAAGAGATATTATGAGTTTTGGTCTCATATGTTCACTTGAATCTCTTCTAGAAATTCTTCAATAATAGTGTTTTATGGTGGTAGTGTTGCATTGCATTATTTGATTGACTCAGGTTTATCTGTGGTTTTTATTATTGAGACTCATGATCAAGAAATGTTTTTAAAACATTACTATTCTTGTTTGAAAAAAGGTATGTCGATTAAGACAAAATTAAACAATTATATTAGTTTAATTGATTTAAACTGGTACATACAATATTTATGCAGACAATCAACAAAGAGAGGAAGTAACCATCACTTCCATGCCGCTTAAAAATAATGGATATGATGTTGTTTATAACATACAACCAATTTAACTTCTTATGCCGGATGTCGATGCTTATACATCCAATGAATCTATACCAGGTGATTGGGATTTACTCATTTTATAAATTTATCACTACGTTATGTTTTCTATTATCATTTTTTCATGTATTTAACAATACTTTACATTTTAAAGTGTTGATGTCAAATGAGGAGGTTGTTGGCACATCACGCACGAATACACAGAAAGAACCTAGTATGTAAGTCATGTGTAATTATAAAAAAACCATTTATAAGCCCCGCATAATTGTAGGAGCCCATAAAAAAATCAGTTTTTTTGTTATATTTATTTGATACCATTCCCATATAAAGCATCGAATCTGTTAATATCATCAAATATTGTCCATCCATTAATGTATTAGTTTTTGGTCACTTATATACATCTATAGTTATGTAATTTTATGTAGCAAAGGGAAATACATTGTATAGAAGCAAGTTGTATCACGAATTTATATACCTCAACATGAAATTTATTTTGAATTGATTAATGTTTTTAAAATAGAACATGCATAACAAGAACCTACATAGGTCAAGGATGAGGAAAGCCAAGCCACAAAATCAATCAATAAGTGTTAACCTATTGAAATGTTGATTATTTTAATTGGTTAATATTAAATTATGGACAATTGAAAAAAATTTACTTTTGTGTAGTTGGACAAAAGGATTATTTAATTATTTTAGATTTTGATCATTTTTATATGAGAAAAACCAATCCCATAAGGATATGGAATTCAAGTTTGGTAAGGAGACTATCAACTTGTGATGTGGCCTCAAATAAATTTTAAAGTTACTATCAGCAAAATTTGAAGTGTGATTATGGTCTAGCATTCTCGCACGTTGAATTTGAAAAACTAGTAAAGACTTTGAAAAAAAAAGTGGCATTGAACTAAAACCAAGTACTTTTTTGGTGAAAAGAACATTGCACTATACAAGATGAAATTGTAGTAAAATATCTACAAAAGGTTTGGAGTAGAGATGATATTATTTTCAGCTCTAGAGACACATTGTGTATCATAATAGGTACAAAGGGAAACCCTCCGAAACATTTTATGGTGGGGAGAAAAAGCGGTGGAGATAGTTGTTCGAATATATGTGGTTGATGATCGATTTGAACAAAAACATATCACCTGATACTATATCAAAGTTTGAGTGTTATAGAGGGCATCAAAAATTGGATCAAGCAAAATATTTATAACTATTAATTATTTCAAAAACAAATTATAATGATATTGCTAAACATTTTAAAGAAGATACATTGATATGGTCACTCTTTATTTTATATGTTGAGATTAAAAATTTATAAGTTGACGATATTAATATATTCACTTTGTTTAAGTTGAGATTATATATTTATAAGTTGTTTGTGTGAATTTCCAAAAAAAAAAATTTGACATGTTTTTATTAAATTTGTAAAACTAAATTAATTATGGTTTGTTTTTGTAGATTCAATTGGGAAGCCTTAGAAATTACTAGTTTTGGGAGTTGAAGGTTTTTTGTTTGGAATTATTGGTATTGGTGAAAAAATACCTCATAATATGGTTCCAGATTTTAGATATGGGAATACTAAATACTTTGAATGGGTATTTAGTGTTGAATTGATAAGAACTACATCAGAATATTTTTACATTGCCTTATGGTCTACATTTGTGGATTCAAATATGGTGAAGTACATATTCAATAAAATATTTAGTTGGTTGTGAGACACCCACCTCATTTCCATTTGGGTATGTGAAAAATGTTAGATGAAGATAAACTTCAATAGATACTGGACATTTTTAGTAATGTCTATGGTGAAAGCATTATAATTTTGATCGATGACACGAGATCCATGTCATACAAATTCAAATAAGAAATTACTCTCAAAACCCGAACATGTTGGATATTTAATGGAAAATATACGACTAATTCATTAATTTACACTTGATTGTTTCCATGGTTGAAACATGCGCAGAGAACACAAGAACATGTATATATCGTTAAAAACCTTCAAACGCACTATTGGAATTTGAACTATATTTTTTTCTTTCAAATCCAAAAATGTATTGTCTATTTATAAGGAATAAAATAACTACCTTAAAGTTCTTAAATATTTGTAGTGTGCAATTTTTTTATTCAATTTTTTGCAACAAAAAAATTATTTCTAGTACAATGTGAAAAAATAAATGCAACTTTTATTTTTTCAAAATTCACCACCCAAATCCATTTGATTATGTTTTTCTTCATTTTTAGATAAGAACATATCCAACATGAAACTGATAATATTCGATATAAATTTCATTTTTGAACACACCATTCACAAGGTTGATTCATCGCATGAGATGTTAAAAAAAATTGGCAGCATTAACCTCAAAAATAAATATTAATTTTTAAGACCTAATGTCAAAGAGTTCTTGCAACGTTTCAAAAAAATTCAAAATAGTGTTGTGGACATCGGAAATAAATTCAAATGTTAATGACATGATGCCTTCATTCCTTGATACATTGGCTTGGAGGTTGGCAGCTTTGAGTTTATATTTACACAAGAAGATTGCATCATGTCTAAATGTACTGATTATTGAGGTTCTCGGGAATCTCATAATATTTCTCAAAAATCTTAGCATCATTTGGAGCAATTTTAATGCATATTACAATTGTAAAAATATAGTGCTTATAGATGACTCTGTAGAGAAAAACAAGTTCAATGATGTGGGGAACTACATAATTGCTAACACATTTAACATACAATCTAAATCATCAGACAACTACTTGATAGATGATTTGTGGCCTATGTTGCAACTATTGAAGGATGTGGAAGATGTTTGTGATGTCATTAAATAAAAAACCCAATTATAATTATGTAATTTGTCCCTAAATTTATTTGAGAACACCTTTCTGTATAATGTGTGTGACTATCTTTAGTAATGTTATTTTGTATAATGTGTGTGACTATCTTTAGTAATGTTATAATACGATAAAGGCTTTAAATGTATTTCTATCAATAGATATGTTAGTATATAAAAAAATTAAATAATATTTTTATTTATGGTGAATTCTAATTTGATTAATGTTAATTTACCTAGATAAGCTATATTGGCATTACCTAGTGACCACTAAGTTTTAAATATCTTACTTTAATTTGTTAAATCCATATAATCCTCTTGAATTCATAATGTCTCTTTGCACAAATTTTCAGATCATTCTATATAAATTAAAATTCTTATGACCACACACTTCATGATAATGATTAGAATACCCATCACTCTATTCACAATATGAAAAAATTAGATCTTATTACTGTTAAGTTATTTTTAATATAAAATAGCTTCGGTGGTGGTTGAGATATTAAGGAATTGACACATTCCCAACCACCTCAACAATTAGTACATTCATAGGTATCATGTAAATATTAATTTTCTATGATTTATTTTTCTTAATTTAGGATCCCATCTTGGGAATAGTGTTACAATATAATTCAAAAAATTCTTAAAATGTTTTACTATAATTTTGTCTTTAGTAAAGAAATTTTAATTATTTCATATCTATATTTAAATATGAAAATATATCTCGGATGCTTTTACAGTTAATTTTAATTAATTTAATATCCATGTTTAAATATGAAAATATATTTTTCCAATGGTTTTATTTAAAGATTAATTACATTCTCCTAATATAGATTATCTCCCTCTATTAGTTTCTTCAAAATATCTTCAATAATTCTCTAGTTACCCCAAGGTTCAATCACATCATACTAAATGAACTTTGGAAGTGCCTAATATCTCTTGAATGTCATTATTCTAGTGGCCTCTAGGCTACAATGCATTTTTAATTATTCAAATCTGCATTGTTTAATCTTAAAGACATTTTAAAACTTATAAGAACCTTATTCCAAAGAAAAATTAAGCCTAGCAGTCTCCTTATCCCATATAAAACAAAAACATGTTTTGTTTATTGTTTTGCAGATCAATTTTAGATTCCCTAACATCATTAAATAATTTTCCTAGATCTACATAGTTTAATCTTAAATACATTTTTAAAATGATAAGAACCTTATTCCAAAGTAAAAATTAATCTGGCGACATTAGCCGTATAAAATAGAAACATGTTCTATTTATTTTTTTGTAGATCAATGTTGGATTCCCTTAAATCATTAAACATTTTTTTCCCAAATCTGCATAATTTAATCTTAAAGACATTTTGAAAATGATAAGAATCTTATTCCAAAGAAAAAATTAAGCCTAGTGGTCATTCTCCCATATAAAAACAAACATGTTTTGTTTATTATTTTGCATATCAATGTTGGATTCCTGAAATCATTAAATGATTTTCTCAAATTCATATATTTAATATGTAATCTGATATATTAGACTCCTAGAGGAGGTATAACAGGTTCTAATGTTTTAATGTTTTTATTCCAATATTTTTATTTTCAAATTCCAATATATGTGATTTTGGAGTGTAGTAAATTCCAATATATGTGATTTTGGATTCCAATATATGTGGTTTTGGATTCCAATATATGTGATTTTGGATTCCAATATATGTGATTTTGGATTATAGTAAATTCCAATATTTAACATTTTGGAATCCAAAACTAGTAATATTAGATTCCAATATTGCCTATATTTTTAGCTTCTCATCTGGAATAAGTCCAGATTTAGTGAAATAAATGTTTATAGCACATAGGCCCTTGTAACCCTTATTCATACTTTACAAGCTCAAATCTTACAATTACAATAAGGTACATCTATTACTTCTTACACTATGGATTCCACTCAATTACTTCACAATCCACTTGCCTTATAATTGGCCTCTTATCCATTGCCTCTTGATTTTTGGGCCTAATTTACCTATTTATGATGGCAAGAGTGATCTTATAGAACACGGTTTAGCATTCCATGTGGCTTGTTTTGACTATGCTTCTCATGACATCTTACTCACCAAATTTTTTCCTAGGATTCTTAAGGACTTTTCCTTGCAATGGTTTTATGATCTACCAACACATTTTGTTCGATCTTTCATCATTTTATAAAATCAAATTCTTGCACAATTCTCTATCAACATTGGAAACAAAGTTTCATTTTCTCAAATGTCTAAATTCTATAAAGGGTATAATGAACACATCAATGACTATGTTTTGCGCTATAAGAATATGCTTACTAAAATGAATAACACCTTAGCTAATATAAAATTTCAATATCTCTTCACACAAAGCTTGTTTACTCCCTTGCAATAATTTTTTATCTTTGAAAATTTCCCCTCATTTGACCATCTATGTCATACCCTAAAGGAACATGAGGCCAAGTTACTACACATGAATAAGCTTAAGTATTCTGTTATCTCCTCTTCTACATCTAATGTCAAATTTCCAAGAAAATCTGCATTCAAATGTAAAACTACGAGAATAAGGATAATACTAAGGAAATTGTTAATGCTTTCTCCCAACACATTAAGCTACAACTATAGCCTGTATGAAGAAAAATCATGTGTCTACCATGTGCCCCCACATTATGTTAAAGAAATTACTTGAGTGCAATCTTATGTCTATACCTCCACCGTGTAAGTTTGATGCAAGCAAGCTTCATTGTAAAAACATTTATCCTAATGGTTCTGCAACTATCATATATGTATTTTTCATCTCACTAATCGATATATCAAGAAAAAACATGTTATATAAGATATTATATATTCCAAAACAATCAAATTGGATGATCCCATTGAATCCTCTAGGACTAGAAATGATAATGAAAATCTGAAAATCTTTAATGATCCATTGCCTAGTCATGACTCTGAAAAATCTATTTATGAAGTGTATAATACATAATGTGTGGTAGCACCTCCACCTTCTCGATGATCACCCACTAGATGAAATGATTGAAATTATTATCCATACGTCTCTTTCTACACTTATTATTACTTTGGATCACTTTGATCTAGATGATACCCTTATTTTGTATACTTTATACATTTTTGCATCTCTCTCAATTAAGTCCCTATCCATAGTGTTACATGGTTTATCTACATAAATAGGATAATATATGTACTTTCAACTTACATCACTCCTTTGGTTATTATAAGAGTCACATTGCATGCAATTCTAATTTTTCTTATAGAGATATTATTCTACCCATCATTGTTGGTTCATTTATTACTCAAGTCTCATTCCTTGTTGCTTCTACTCTTAGTTTTGGTGACATGTGTTTAGTTCTAGCTTGTTTACACACTCATAGTGTTTTACCCTATAATTTACATAAATGTGTTAAGTTCATTCACCAACAACAAATTTTCATAATTCAAGGTATTCCTTCTAAGGCTCCTCCTCCCATGTTATCTTATCATGTTTCTACATTTCCTCCTTCTAGGTCTCTTAATAGGCCTTTTAGCACACATGTTATATCTAGCGGTTTATCCCTCCTAAGTATCCTAACATATCTCCTTCAACATATGTTACATCTGGTGTCTCTTTCCCTCCCAAGATTCTTCATAATTCTTCTAGAGTAATTCTCATCTCTCTTGGCTCTCACTCTTTGAGCCCTCCTCACATATCTACTCCATCACACACTCTTTCTTGGGATTTACTCCTCTTTTCTCTCCTCTACGGATTTATATGGCACATGATACTACTATGAAACCAATTGTATATTACCATTCTTCATTGGAACACTTGAGGCCTATGCCTCTCATTTCTCATGGATTTTATTGGCCTCCTCATAAGGCCCTCATTGGGTAGCTCTTATCTTTCCCATATCTCTATACATATCTATATCCAAAATCACAAAATACATTCATATATTTACAAAAATACAAAACTAGATTTTGTATACATAGATTACATTATTTGTGCTCTACATTACATATGTTGTTTATCACTATGGTTTTATTAATAACATATATTTTCTAATTTTTACACACATGCATTCATGAGGTATATTGAGTTAGACATGTGACACACATATCGTAACATGCTAATAGGATATACTTTTGTTATTTACATTCTTCTCTTTGGGGAATCCCTCCACACTATACAAGTGTTATTATTTTATTATAGTTCCTTTCTACTTCCTCATTACACTTAATTACATATATCATATATATGTTATTTTTGACCTAACAGAATAGTACATTTATCTTATATAGTGTTGACATATCTTGCTTCATGTGATATTTTATTGCCTATTGCTTTTATCATTATTTGACACTACTGCTTGTTTTTTTGTTGTGTGTGTTACTACTTGTCTACTTCATTGTATGTTGCATGAGATACTTGATTATATTATGACACTATGTGTATCCTATATTTTTGGTTATGTTCCTTCTTATGTGCCATTGCTGCTCTATATTTTACCTAAGTGCCTTGATTGTCTCTTGAAATTGTGGGTGTCCCATATTTGTTACTTTATGACTAGATATGACTCTACTTACATGCTCTTGTTTGTGTTTTCTCACTTGATCATTGTTTTTTCTATATTCTATTTTTATTGCATTTTCATTATTTCTACTACTATTGTTATTGTTGTTATCATTACTACCATTTTTATTATTGATATGGTTTTTGTTTACTTTGTGTAAATACTCAAATTTGGTAATTTGTACTTTGGCAATCCTTTATTTTACCATGCACTCTTACTATGATAAATATAAATTCTCCACTCTTACTACTCACTTTATGAGGTCCATTGTTTAGATTTTTATCCTTATATACGACATGTCAACAAACTCTAAGAAGATAAAGAAAAATATCAATAGAGAAACATCATTCCATCATGTCCAAACTTCATTTGGCCCATTCTCTACTCCTAGTAAAGTTTTATAGTTTTTAAAGTTCTATACCATTTGGTCATGACCTCTTTATACGGTCTTAGAATGTTACACCCCACCATGTTATTCCACCTTTGATACCAAAATGAGTTACGAATTGTTAAATTACCTACGGAGGTAAGCATTTGTGTGTCGATGTGATGTTGTGTATATAGCTATACATTCACATATACTTCCGTAAGGAATTATATGCTGTTGCATAGGTGCACATCCAGAGCTGTACTAACACCCATCACCTTGCAATCGCTAATAAATTAATAAGTCGCAACCCATTTTTACCTTGTTGTAAATATGATGGACCTTCATCTCTATGCCTACAAGTGATTGTATCTTTGTTGTACTCGTGGTTACGTTATTTGGTGTAAAACTTGGGATTTATTCCACTTTCCATAAATTGATAACTACATGGATATTCGGTACTAACCATCTTAGATGGCTATACACATATAATGGATGACCATACTTGTTCTTTGTGGAATTGATTTCATAGTAGTTATAAATGTATTACATAGATTAATATTGGATTAATATTGCATATATTAAGACTGCAGGAAATTAGTGATTAATATCTTGTCCAGAGGCTAACCTTTATGAGGTTCAGATGTTATAAATGTCACTTTGCAATGATAAGACAACATGGGTTTAATAAAATTCCCAAACCATTACTAAAATAGGATCTAACCTATGGTTAAGTCCTAGTGCTTCGGGTTTATATCCTTAAGACTTCATCATGTCAATTTTTGAAAAGAATGGCATTTTATGTATTTCATAGCCTTCTTGTTATGATTAGAAATAGAAATTGGTAATTACTTGGTATAGTCACCTCACCATGTTGAGTCGAAAGGAAAATTATTCAATAATGTGGATGAAGCTTGAATAGTTAAGGTTGATCATATTATAGCAATAAGTTACTTAATCCATATTTAGGTTTGGCATTGTCAAATGATTGGGAGATAATGTTTTTCTTATGATTATTAGCAGGGTCTAAGTAACCCATGCAATGATAAGGTAAACATGTCAAATAGATTTAATTATTTTGTTAAGGCATGAAGTGGTCAATCGACCATTCACGAGATTGGGTTTACCACTTGATGGATTAATCATAAACAAAGTCAAAGTATTCAAAACATGCAAAAAGGTAAACTTTGGTAGCGATTGAACTCGAGTTAGCTCGAGTTATTCTATTTTTGAATAACTCTTTGTTAGCATGCAATGATGGTTATCTAAATGCTACCACCACCATTCTTGAGAATTTAATGAAATTTATTAAAATCCACTAAGTGGTAGTTGCAGGAATTAAATTGGCATTTATGAATCTTGGGGAGATAAACGTCAATTCATTTTGAACTAACCCTAGTTCTTGTTCTTCCTTATTGCCGTTAAGCTCTACATATTACATCATGGCAAATTGATTTTAGGAAACTCGCTTATGCATAACATGAAATTTTTTATGTGGGATGAGGAATATTGTGTGATATTTTACTATGATATAAATAATGGGTAAGTTGTGAAACGCTTGGGTGAAGGAGGTTTCTTAGATAATACGGTTTGAAGAAATCTAAAAATTATAGACCATGAGGTAATAACAGATTGAAGAGGTTTCGTGAGATTATTTATTCATGGAAGGAAATATCATTTTCCCAAACCCGGAAAAAGTGAGAGAAGATATTCCTAATTTTAGGCATGAATAGTTCTTAGCCTCCCTTTACAATTTATCCCATTTCATATTTGGATTGTTGTGAGACTTATGCACTTTGATTTTTACTTTTTGATCTTTAAATCTAGGTTGAGATAAAATGCTAAATATGAAAATAACTAGAAGTTATGTTGGGAATCCGGGACTTTGGAAAAGTGTTATGATTTAATAACAAACAAAATCATGCACACAGGATCTAAACAATTCCCCAAAATCTACAGAAGTGGAAGTATAAACTAGAATAATCCAAATCAAGACAAAGTAAACACACATAACACATCATGTATCGTGGTTCACCCAATGTGGGATACATCCACCAAAGATAGAGATCTCATATATATAATACAACAAGAGTAAAAACTAACTCTTCAATACAAGAGTACAATGCATCTCTCCAAGAGTATCTCCTCTCCTCCAGATCTCTAAATGCATCTCCATTAGTGCACTACAAATATGCCTCCAAACACCACCAGCATATCTCACACATCTAAAAACTACTTGCTTCTCTAAAGCGCTACCAAGTTCTCTGTGGATCTATAAACAAGACCTCTCACATGGATCTACCATATGTGCAACTATGATTGTGCACCAAGAAGTAATTTTATCTCTCCATCACTACATAACCTATGCAAACATGAAGACAACCTCCTCTATAATATCTATATCTACATGGATCAAAAATACAATATGATCTCATGGATCTACAATACAAGACTAGATCTACATGGATCTATAATACAAGATCTCACCAACATGTGGATCTACAAGAAGAAACTCTATGTGCTTTGCATACTATGTAAGCTATTACAATGAGACAATAACTATACAAAGAAAATATAGTAGAAGACGTTACCCTCTTCTCACCATTTAGATGTACCTGTTATTTCCTTTTTTCCAGCTCCTCTCCATGGAGACTCTGTCTTCATGTAACTTGTTCTTTCTTTCTCTTTTCTTTTTCTTCTTCTTCTTCATCCTCTCAATCTAGGAGAATCAAGGATATAATTAAATCCTTCTCTTAATTCTACTTCTAAACCCTAGATTTCATGCTTATATAGGCGTATATAAACTTAGGGAACTTAGCCATGCAATTACAATCAATAGATATACTTTAATGCTAAAAATAGATCTAATTCCTGAGAGTTAATTAAAACACTCCCGCACAAGTAACCAAGGTTGGTTCACCCTAACCGACAAAGCAATTCATCTTCCGACCGATGCCAATTCTTATGTTGACCGATGGTGGTTCTTATGCTGACCGATGATGGTTACACTGATGACACAGATTCTTGTTAGAACCAGTAACATGTAAAAGCAAGTTATTTGTGAAGCAATTCAACTCCACAATCTTGACAAGTTATATAGTTTATTGTTTGTTTTCTCTAATAGGAGAATTTGTTCTATGCTTGTATTGATATTTATTGTCTATAGACATTTGCGGGGTCTTTGTTGACCTATATCGATCTGGTAATACACTAAACTAGATATATATATATATATATATATATATATATGTGCATATATATATATGCATTAGTAAAAAATGGGTTCGAGAATGAGCGGTATTATTGTTTATGCTTACCCAGAATCGATTTATCATTCAAGATAAAAAAATCTTCTTGAAAGGATTAAGGGGAATTTTCACCGTCCTTATGTTTCATAGTTTTTCTTTGAACTGAAATCTGAAATGGGTATACAATTTTACTCAATATGATTAAATTCGGTTAATAGTGATTGGGTTCTAATGTCCATTCTAGGCTTTGAAGTAAATAGAAAATCAAGGGATGGACATTCAATGGAGTTTTAGTTGTGGTTATACAAATATTGGAAATGACATGAATGATTATTGATTATTATTGATTGGGATAAATTAATTTATTTGTTGATACTAATCACATATTAACCCTTTCACTATTGGGTATTCGTTGAGGTATATAAATAAATATATAGCCACTTGCTCTGGGTTATTCATCCTGAGTCTTAATGGGGCCATTACACCTTTTGACATATTGGCCCATAGTGATAGTTTGTTGTTATTTAAGTGATGGGTTGTAGATTGGATTTTGGTTGAATTAAATGGCGTTCCAGCTTAGGGAATTTGTGCCAGACTTCAAGAAGCTGGTAGTATGAAATATTAATAAAATTATGCAATGTAGACTCTCTCGGTTGTCTAATGTGGATTTGCATCTACTA
Source organism: Taxus wallichiana var. yunnanensis (assembly GCA_018340775.1). Taxonomy (NCBI): domain Eukaryota; kingdom Viridiplantae; phylum Streptophyta; class Pinopsida; order Cupressales; family Taxaceae; genus Taxus; species Taxus wallichiana. The sequence goes on along the minus strand of CM031242.1, from coordinate 275,774,921 downwards.
AGTCAACAAGTAAAATACTTTTGGGAAAATATTCAACTTAACCTTATAGTCTACTAAAATTTTGTGTGTTGGTAAGGCCTTTGTTGATTTAAAAGTAACCTTGGAACTTGTCACTTCGTAAGTGTTGAGATAAGTAAGTTTTCTCGGTCTTCTACAAAACTACAAAAAGCTAGGTGAATAGTATATCAATATGCATGGTGAGTCAATTATTGTAAAAGAGCTCGTTAATAAACTTTGTTGATGGCTGTGAACTTGATCAAACAAGAATTTATGGGTAAAAGTTTTAAGATATGTTTAATTAGAAGATAACTCTCTAAGAAATATCTAAGTTAGAAACACTTAGCAATGAATGGTTGATTGTATTTGTTTTTGGATTAAAGGTTGTGATGCCTTAACCAATAGTTCGGAAATATTTGACTGAATTGTCATATTTTTGAAATGTTTCTTAAGGTTTGGTTGATCCTTTTAGACCTTTTGACAATAGTATAGTCACTTGATCTGTTGTTATTCGAATGCATGGATGAACTCATAACTTCATTATGAGGTGATTGTTTGGCTATATGGTGTATCTTTGATTGATAATATAGATAAGTATCTCTTAATATCAACATGATTGCTTAGTAATTGTTGTTTTGAAAACTAAGGAAGTATGGACTTTTATATACTTTATTGATCAAGATTTGGTTGAGGCCTTACTTGATTTTGGATCTTTATACGAATGAATGTACTAGGAAATAACTCAAATTGATGTGTTGTATTAAATATTATACAAAAAAATATATTGAGTTATGAGGAATATTTTCCATAATTCTTACAAGTTATAGTTGTATATAACTTAGAGATGTAAGTAGGGAAGGTCTATACCTTGTTAAGGTATTATTAGACTAATAAGAAATATACAGGAAGTTATGTGATGGACTCATGTGGACTGGATATAATGTTACAACAATATAAGTATGGGCTTACATGGTTGTTATATTACTATTCCATCTTGAACTTCTTAAGAGTTGATTATAATTCGTAAAGTTAATTGGATTAAATTGTGATTGGAGACTTACGTGGATAGAATAATATTAATACAATGATATAAGTATGGGCTCTTAGTCATATTTGAGAAGATACTTATGTAAAACTCTTTATTCATCTAAGTTTGATACTCGTAGATAATTTGATTAATAAGATTGAATACTTTTATGTGGACTTGTTGTATATATCTTCCCTGGGTAGATATAGACAAACAGAAGAATATGGAAATCACGAAACTCGGACCCAGACATTTATTGAGGTGCGGGTAAGAGGCACACAACAAGAGGTGTCAACATGCAAAAAGTCGCACCAAGGCGCAAGTAAGAGGTGCACAGCAAGAGGTGTCGACATGTAAAAGTCACACCCAAGGCATAGGTAAGAGGTGTATAACAAGAGGTGTCAACATGTAAAAATTCACACCAAGGCGTAGGTAAGAGGCGCACAACAAGAGGTGTCGATATGTAAAAATTCATGCCCGAGGCACGAGGTAAGAGGCGCACAACAAGAGCTGTAAACATGCAAAAATTCATGCCAAGGCGCAGGTAAGAGGCACACAACAAGAGGTGTAAACATGCAAAAAGTTGTGCCAAGGTGCAGGTAAGAGGCGCACAACAAGAGGTGTCGACATGTCAAAAGTCGCGCCCAAGGTGCAGGTAAGAGGCACATAGCAAGGGATGTCGACATGAAAATGGATGCACCTTTTACGCAGGTAAGAAGATGTCGACATGACAAAAGTCACACCAAGGCATAGGTTATTGGCACATGTAAGAGTATGTCAACATAGGGATGGATGCGCCAAGGCGCACCTTCAGGAGGAACAACATTTTGAGCGCTGAAAAGCGCAGACCACGACCCGAGATATTCAGATGGCCATAACTTTTCACAAGGAGCTCAGATTAATGTAAGGTTGGAATTTTCGGAAAGCTTATAAGGTCCTCTATCCAACTACGACTGGATATCTTTAATTGGGTGGGAAAAAGTTCTTAAAAAAACAAAATACAGTTCACCACTTTTTGGGTTTGCTAGCGTTCTCACCTACCACCATAATGAGATGAATTATTTGCAACCTAGAGGTGGTTGGGGTAGATTTGGAATTCCTCTATCTTTTCTCTCTCATTCTTCCTATAAATTGTAAGGAGGGGCTTCTTTCTAAAGGTTGGAAATTCTTGTTTTGCCCCTCCCTTCTTCTCTTTGGCAGGTGAATTTGTGGAGTTCAAACCTCCCATCTAAAACTATAATGCAACTTTGCCTCTTGGCATTTTGTAGTGTATTGTATCAATCTTTGGAGCAAACAATGCATGCACTGTGGATGATTCTCAATCCTCTCTATATTCATTTACATCCTCGACCTTTCACTACAATTTTTTTATATGTGCATGATCTTGCATTGCATTTTAATGGTTTGTGTTTATTGGCAAGATAGGTGTTCTTCATTCCTCGGTGCATCACCTTTGTTAGTTTAGGTTTATTTTTATGCATCTTCTTACCCTGTCTCCTTGGCGATTAGATTAGGTTTTGAGTAAACCCTCTGCATTTTTATGTGTGCATCGAGCAGAGGAATAGGAACCAGCCTTCATCGGAGAGTTTTCCCAATTCACAAGGTCCCACACTTGGGAAAAGCTCCATGTTATGCAATCACACTTAGAGTCTCAACCCATCGAGTTGCAGACATTCAAGGGTGATGTGATTCGACATCAACATTTTTGGCATGCCGGTGGGACCAAGAGGTCATTCCACATATTTGAAGGAATTTTCAAGAAATTTGGACTAAAGAATTACAGTTTTACAATCTCAAATTTTCACCTTCCAGTGAACTTTGAAATCAATTTTCAAAAACTTAACTTGCTCAAAACAAGTCAAAATTTCACCAGTTGATAGATCGGGGATAATCTTCAAAAGGGTATTCTTATATTTTTGAGATTTTGACTTTCAAAATTTCATGGTTTTTAGTATTTCAGGTTTTCCCAGTTGCCTTGCATGACCTAAGTTTCACCTGTACCTTTCGGGGATTAGTAGCTGCATAACAATACCCAATAACTGAATTGAAGAACTATATCTTTCGGGTCCTTCAAAGTTTTAAATTATTTTTAATATTTTCAGGTTTGGTGTGTAACTTGGCAGAATCTAGCCTTTTGAGGCTCACTTTCTAACACATCTGGTGACTCCGAAGGGATAGAATTCAATGGTATAGCAACACAGTTTCCCAGGTACATGAGAAGAATTCAAACCAGGTCTGATACTTGAGAAGAGGGGTTATTTGTTCACTTGCAGCTATCACCAGGCAGAGGAAGGAGAGGAAGAAGACCACAAAGGTCACCATCTCCACCTAACCGGACTTTGTCTACACCTCCACCTGGTAAACCTTTTCTCACATCAACCAAAGTTCTTAGGCCAATCATAATGGCACATTTACCACGAATCCCTTTGTCAATTTCATTGGTAGCAGCCCACTTTCCCTCAATGCACAGAATCCAGTTCCAATTGCAGCATTAAAGAACATTGAGTTTTTCATTGGAGAAATCATACCACTCTTGGTGATCATGTCAAAGACATTACTAACTTTTGTGTAATCCATGAGATAAATGAAATGGATTTTCTTTGTCAAATTGTTGGCATCTTCATTCAAAGGGAAGGCATTGCAATGGTTTAGGAGCCTTGAGAAGTGGTTCTATCCAAAATTGGAATCAATTATGCATAGTTCTCCATGAGCGAGTTTGGAGAAAAGGGAGACAATTTGTCTCTACTAGAACAATGACAACTATCAAGAGAGCTCCCAACAAGTAGTAGTGACTTCAACTTCAGATTTCAAAGGTCTTGGGATAGAATTCCGGTGGCCGTTAGGCTAACAGTGAAGGTGCTTTTCTATACTATCTTAAGGCTTTGAATTCGATATTTCTATGTTAATTCAATCTATGGGAGGCACAACCTTACTGCTGCTTATAGCATTGCCATTAGGGCTGAAAATTATCTTATTCAAGTTTGGTAAGTGGCTCCTAGGCCTCCCATGCCCTTGTATCCAAACTTAGAAAATCCAAGCACTAGTCAAGCACCCACTTTAGCTCCTATTCCCACTCCTAGAAATCAAAGTTCAAATGAAACTTCTACTTCATCCTCTAGTGCTTCAAATGAACTCTAGGAGGTTATGAAACAATTCTGAGAACCTTGGAAATGAGTGGTGACTATCAAAAGACAACAAGCTCAAAGTGCTAGACCTGTATCAACCTCAAGCACAGTACTAAGCTAGCCCACCATACCAGCCCAATAGGCCACCCAATCCAATCGCAAATCAAAGCCAAGTAAGGCCTCCCACTAATAGACCATTTCAGCCCTATAACCCCAATGTTGCATCTTCTTCTAAAGCATTAGTGCCAGTCCAAAACAACATAGCTCAAGAGTATGATTGGTGTTTCCCATGCAATGAACCTCACAACCAATCTATGTGCTTTAATGGTGCTTTAAACCAAGCCTTGATGGTGACAACTACTGGCGTTGAGGGTGAAGTGAGTCAAGAAGCAAATCAGCAACAAGGGACATCTCAACAAAACACAACTCCAAATGATACCACACTTGCAAATTGGAAAGCTGAGGATTTTTGTGGCATGAATCAAACAACTTCTCAGAATGTAGCAGCTAACACAAGATCAAAGAAGAGGAATATTGGTGAAGGGCGGTCATTAGCTCCAAGTGATCTACTGACCTTCCATCACTCCACAAGGTTTCGGTAAGCAAAATACAATTCCAAACATGCAAGGACAGCCCAAACCACCTAAGCCAACTCATATGCCGTTGTTCTTGCCCATGCACAAGAAAGGAATGTGCGACCTAAAAAGACTGACAAAGATATCTTTCATCCCCATTTAGCATCATTGATCAAATGAAGAAGACAAATGTGAATATATCAATGTGGGAATCTTTATCCATCCCGAGCCAAAGAGATCTTCTACAAGCTGCCATGAAGAAGTGGTCAACTTCAAACCAACGAGTCCATATGAAAGAGAATGTCCTCACAAATGTTGCTCGGCTGAAGGGAATCATGGGGGACAACAAGGTAAAGTTTTGAAACCCCTCCATTCTATGTTTCATTAATCATTGGCAATAAACTAGTACACAATTGCATGATTGATTATGGGGCAAGTAGTTCTGTCATGTCCAAGCAAATAGGTGATCATTTGGGTCTCAATATGAAGTCATATCTAAAGGGTAGTACAATTGGATGGGACGATGTAGTAGCAATGGTAGGAGTGATTAAAAGTTTGAATCTTACCTTGCATGCATGCCCCAACGTTACCATTTTTCAAGATGTGTTAGTGATAGATTTTCCACCACTCTTTGCCCTATGCTTGTCAAGGGATTTCACAGACCAAAATTGGAGGATACTTATCTGTTGATTGGTCACACATGCTATTCAGAACAAGATATGGTACTAGGGTCACAATCAGATCTGAACCAATTGCAAACTTTCATATTGAGCCTCATACTCCAAGCCAAATCAATGCCAACTGTTTAGCATTTGATCAAGAAGATTATCCAAGCACAGATGAAGCTGACACCAAATTTGGAAGCATTCCAGATTTGACTCTTGATGAATGGGCAAGCAAGGTACATGCTTTTGATCCCTACCAAGAAGTAGAAGAATCTAAGCTAGGAGTCTATTGCATACATGAAGGAAACCAACCTATTCCTAGCATCACCAAACCAGACCATAAGGATGACAATGAAGTATGGCAGTTTTTTTTTTATGGATCAAGGAGTAGGTAAGATGCGGGAGGAGGAACTATCCTTGTTTCACCTCAAGGCATCAAATATTAGTCGACTTTCCATTTCCAGTTTTCTGTTCAACCAACACAGCTGAATATGAGGCCTTGATTCATGGACTTCATTGGGCCAAAAAAAGGGCATAAAGAACTTGCAAGTGTTTGGGGATAGCAAGCTGATCGTCAATCAAGTCAGGGGACAACATGCTACAAAGAATGACCTACTGAAGAACTACAAGAACAGGGTATGGGACCTCGTTGAGGATTTTGAAGCTTTCAACATCATGTCCATACCTAGGAAGAAAAATGAAGCCGCAGATAGGCTCACAGTAGTTGGAGCAACATTTGATGTGGTTGACAACATCAAAAGGGAAAAAACACAACCACATGTCCATGTGATTGTGAGGTCAGTAGTTCCAGATAATAACACAAGCTGGCAAGTGTTTGAGAACGACCAACAGATCGTCAATTTCTTACAAGAAGAGGTTGAATTCTCAGCTAGGAATCAAGACAGATTAGAGCAGCAGTATGGGGATCAAGTAGTGCAGTTGTGGACAAACAAGCTTCCCAAGGGTTTAGTAACATTGGAGTCTATCTTCAACCCTAACGATCAGTTCCGTAAGGAAAAGGCTAACATACAGGTCAAGAGAGAAGATTGAGCCAATTCCGGTTGGGAAGGCAAAACACTTCAAATTGGCAAAGTGGCCTTTGAGCGGGAGAAATTAGATTTCATACAACTTTGCTAAGAATTTCTAGATGTATTCACTTGGAGCTATGAAGATTTAAGAGGTTTCAATCGAAGTTGGCACAACATACCATAGAATTGGATCGGATGCTAAGCCCATCAGTGCGAGAGACCAGTCAACCCTCACATTGACCCTCTAATGAAGAAAGAGTTAAGCAAGCTAATAGAGGCAAGCATTATATTTCGATCAAGCACTCAGTGGGTTACAAACTTGGTTCTGTCAGAAATAAGAGCGGAGAAATCAAGTTGTGTGTGGACTTCCAAGACCTAAACAGGGCATCTCTCAAAGACCATTACCCACTTCCTTCAATGGAACAAATATTGCAAGTAGTATCTGGTTCAGAGAGATTCTCTCTCCTAGATGGTTACTCGGGGTATAATCAGGTAATGGTGAAAGAAGATGACCAATTCAAGACGGCTTTCACCACCAAATGGGGCACCTATGCCTACAAGAAGATGCCATTTGGACTATCAAATGTTGGAGCCACTTTCCAAAGGGAAATGGATATGGCATTCAAGGGATTGATCAATAAAATAGTTCTGATATATCTTGACGACATCACTGTATTCTCAAAAAATGTAGTGGATCACCTCTTCCATTTGAGGTAGGTGTTTCAGAGGTGTAGAAGATTTGGGGTATCATTAAATCCCAAAAAATGAATATTCTTGGCTCACGAGGGAAAACTTCTAGGCCATATTGTTTCAAAGGAGGGTTGACGATTGACCCAGAAAGAGTTGAAGTAATTCGAGCATTGCCATTGCCAAGTCACAAGAAGGCTCTTCAAAGCTTCTTGGGAAGGATCAATTTTGTCCGTAGGTTTGTTCCAAACTTTGCATCTCTCGTAAAGCCAATAACGCTGATGTTGAAAAAGAGCATGACATTTAAGTGGACATCTAGAGGAAAGGAAAGTTTTAGGAAATAAAAGAGGCTATATCTCAAGCTCCAACTCTCGTCAATCTAGACTTCTCCAAGGACTCCATGCTATATGCCTTCGGTGGTGGAGATACAATTTTTGCAATCTGGTTCAAAGCAAAACAAAGAGGGATTAGAACAACCGGTTGCTTTCTTTAGTCAAGGTCTGGAGGAATATGAAACGAGCTACTCTTTCATTGAAAAGCATGTCCTTGCAGTGATCGGGAGCTTAAGGAAATTCAAGCACCTAGTCTCAAATAACAAGATTCAATTATTGGTCTCTCATGCGGGAGTTAAGGACTTCCTTCTAAACAAGGATCGAATGAGAAACTGCGGGATGGATCGGTCGTGTCATGGAATATGATATTGAAATTAGGGTCACTAAGCTAGTACGTGGAAAAGGACTATGTGAACAACTAGCTTTGAGTCGGAAAGTTGAAGCAAGTGATGAAAAAGAGACTACCTTGATGCTTGCATGATGGTCAAGAAACGGGAAAATGATGATGTGCCCACTCCTTGTTGGACTCAGAATATGATACACTTCCTATAGGTAGGCTTATGCCCTCCAGAAATGAGAAAAGAAAAGAGGAGATACTTTAAATTACAAGCCATCCCATACGTGCTCGTTCATGATGTTTTGTTCAAGAAAGACATCAATGGAGTTCTATTGAGGTGCATTGGGACAGGTCAAATTGAGAGGGTGTTACGAGATTTTCATGATGGAGATTCTGGAGGACATTTTTCCCCACGAGTAACAACTCTCAAGATAATGAAGGCAAGGTATTATTGGCCCACAGTGTTCAATGATTGTTATACATGGATAAGAAAATGCAAGAAATGTGCACTCTTCACGAGAAAAGAAAGACTACTTGCTTCCGTTGCACCCAATTTTGGTTGACCAACCATTTATGCAATGGGGATTGAACTTCATCAGGTCATCAACCCAAACTCAAGCCAAGGCCACAAGTGGATTCTCATGGCAACGGACTATTTCACAAAGTGGACCGAAGCAGTAGTCCTCAAAGAAGCAAATGAATCTAACATACTAGACTTTTATGAAGGAATAGTGACTAGGTTCGGTGTGCCATCCACCATCATATCGACAATGCATTGGCATTTATAGGTTCCAAGATTACTGAGAATGGGCTGTCAAGAATAGAATCTATTTGAGTACCTCTTCAAATTATTACCCGCAGAGTAATGGATAGGCAGAGTCCACGAACAAGAATTTGCTAAGAATCGTCAGAAGGACTCTGGATGAAAACCAAAGGACATGGTATACCAAGCTAAAATCAGCATTGTGGGCTGACAGAATAATGCCAAAGAGGTCTACTGGTAATTCTCCCTAAAATTTTGTCTATGGGAAAGAGGTAGTATTGCCTATATCATTAGAATTACCAGCATTGGAGCTCATGAAGTAGTTTGAGTTGTCTGAGTTTGAACCAATGGAGGCCAGGTATGCAGAGTTGATGGAATTGGAAGAAATAAGAGAACATGCAGTTCTAATGATTAAAAAGGATCAAGCCTTAGTAAAAATATGGTTTGATAAGAAGGCAAGAGCAAGGACCTTCCAGGAAGGGGACCTAGTTCTAAAATGGGATGCAGATCGGGCAAAACCAGGAAGGCATTCTAAGTTTGATGCCATTTAGAGTGGCCCCTACATGGTCACAGGATGTAAAAGTAGTAATGCCTTCCAATTGTCTACATTGGATGGATAAGAACTCCGATTCCGGTTAACGGAATCTATCTTAAACATTACTACTAAAAGGAAAAGGTTTGCCCTTGTAAATATTAGCCTAGATTTCAATTCCTCTAAGTGCGTATGCACATTGTCTTGCTGTAGTTAGGTTTCAATTTCCATAAGTACTCCAACACAGGTTTTGTTGTTCTCAGGTTGAATTTCTATAGTTTAGCATGCTCTTGGAGAATGAGTTGCGATCAGGATCAGGATCAGATATCAGGTTGGTTTCAGGTTATTGCTTATGACTCCATGCCCAATGGATTGCTAAAAGGCCACTGATCTTCTACCTAGCGGGCGGAGTGATCCCGTTGAGTCACAAAATTGTTGTATATATCTTCCCTAGGTAGATATAGACAAATGGAAGAATATGGAAATCATAGAAACTCGAGGCCCTAACATTTATTGAGGTGCGAGTAAGAGGCACACAACAAGAGGTGTCAACATGCAAAAAAAGTCGCACCAAGCGCGGGTAAGAGGTGCACAGCAAGAGGTGTTGACATGTAAAAAGTCATGCCCAAGGTACAGGTAAGAGGCGCACAACAAGAGGTGTCAACATGCAAAAATTCGCTCCAAGGTGCGGAGTAAGAGGTGCACAACAAGAGGTGTCAACATGTAAAAAGTCATGCCCAGGCGCAGGGTAAGAGGCGCACAAAAAGAGGTGTCAACATGCAAAAATTTGTGCCAAGGCACAGGTAAGAGGCACACAACAAGAGGTTTCAACATGCAAAAATTCACACCAAGGCACGAGGTAAGGCGCACAACAAGAGGTGTTGACATGTAAAAAGTCGCACCCGAGGAAAGGTAAGAGGCACACAACAAGGGATGTCGACATGAAAATAGATGTGCCTTTGGCGCAGGTAAGAAGATGTCGACATGACAAAAGTTGCACCAAGGCACGAGTTAGTGGTGCACGTAAGAGTATGTCAACATAGGGATGGATGTGCCAAGGCACACCTTCAGGAGGCACAACATTTTGAGCGGCCAGACAGAAGCGGACCACGACCCGAGATATTGAGATGGCCATAACTTTTCACAGGAGTTCGGATTAATGCAAGGTTGGAATTTTGGAAATCTTACAAGGTCCTCTATCCAACTACAACTGTATATCTTTAATTGGGTGGGAACAAGTTCTTAAAAATGCAAAGGACAATTCATCACTTTTTGGGTTTGCTAGCATTCTCACCTACCACCATAATGAGATGAATTATTTACTGCAACCTAGAGGTGGTTGGGGTAGATTTGGAATTCCTCTCTCTGTTCTCTCTCATTCTTCCTATAAATTGTAAGGAGGGGCTTCTTTCTAATGGTTGTACATTCTTGTTTTCCCCTCCCTTCTTCTCTTTGGCGGAGTGAATTTGTGGAGTTCAAACCTCCCATCTAAAATTATAATGCAACTTTGCCTCTTGGCATTTTGTAGTGTATTGTATCAATATTTGGAGCAAACAATGCATGCCTGTGGATGATTCTCGATCCTCTTTGTATTCATTTGCACCCTCCGACCTTTCACTACAAATTTGGTTATATTTACATGATCTTGCGTTGCATTTTAATGGTTTGTGTTTATTGGCAAGACGAGGTGTTATTCATTCCTCGGTGCATCACCTTTGTTAGTTTAGGTTTATTTTTATGCATCTTCTTACCCTATCTCCTTGGCAAGTTAGATTAGGTTTTGAGTAAACCCTCTGCATTTTTATGTGTGCATCTGAACAAAGGAATAGCAACCAGCCTTCATCCGAAGAGCTTTCCCGATTCACAAGGTCCCACACTTGGGAAAAGCTCCATGTTATGCAATCGCACTGAGAGTCTCAACCCATCGAGTTGCAGACATTCAGGGGTGTTGTGATTCAACATCAACAGGACTTTACTTGTATGCAATGACTCATCTCGAATAGGTGTAACTATGTTATTATATTTTATATGTCGGTTGATCACTATTGTATGGTTTTAATGCTGTGCGAATTTTTTAGGTTGTGGTGGAAGACTATTGTGTGATATTATTACCTAGGAAAATTAAATATGTAAATGTAACCTAAAGGTAGTTTTTCCTTTAATGAAATATTAAATGGTTTAAGGTGTAAATTGAGGGTAAGGATTATTCATGCTAGTTTGTATCAAACTGACCATGATTCCATCATGCAGGTTAAGAGGATCATTGAGTTGGTAAGAAATAACTAGATTGGTTGATTTTTCTGGTTGCACTATCTCGCATTAATGAAAGGATTGTAATCCTCTTAATTTATGACAAAGACACAATACAAAATTTTTATTAGATCGGAAATATGAAAATGAAGGGTTGGTAAAAAGGATTGTAGTGATAAAAGCAATGGAATCTATTTGATATGGCACCTTGGACATCAACAGTGAATGGTTGAAAACGTGATAAATATGTGTGACTTGTTTAGTCAAATAAGAGCTTGAATTTAATAAGATGATTTGTATTAAATGAGAAAGTTCTTGTGATACTTTTGTTATGGAATCATTAATGTATTGTTGACAAACTCCAAATTATTGAGAGTTGATATTATCATGTGTAACTGAGAAGTATTTATCTTGGTTTTAATTTAAGTATTAATGTCTATATAATTATACATGAGATACTGATTTAGGCATTGTAGAACTACTATGCCATTGATCTCTTGCAGTTACAAAAGAGCTTCTTATAATCATATAATGGGAATATATATATGTATATGTGTCCCTACGATTGATCACAAAATTTCCTTTGATTATATGATTGAATTGTTAAAATAATTACATTTATTTTCTTAAGTACCTAGATAAGATAAAGAAATGGAACTTAAGGAGTGATTGCATGTAAACAATTACATTGTTGTTAACCAAAATTAAGGGCACTATTTAATAAGATAACAAAGTACCTTAATATGAAAGTTAGAGTATCCAGGAATTAACGTTATGAACAAGATTTGGAAATTACAAATAAAAGTTGTACCACATTTATTTAAGGTCAAAAGGAACCCCTTGAGTTCTCTAAGAGCCTGTAGTCCATTAAGTGAGCTACCATTTGATATGTGGATATGTGACGTTAGGTAATTTCTAGTATCAATCAAATAATAAGTACATAATGATGTCTTAGTAAATGCATTAATGGGAAAGGTACCTAAATAGTAATCAAGAATATTGTCTTAACCAGTTAAGGACCAGTTGCACGTTGATAAAGTTGTTGTCATTCATAACAACATTATATAAGATAAGATGTTATCAATATGGTGGATTACTTGGTTTTGTTGGTTGGATATTTTGTCAAACCAAAATATGAGGTTCAACCACAATATATGAGATTAAATCCCTCCTCAAAGATAGGTGAGGCTGCCTGCTTATTACTAATCTAAAACACAAGTAAAAACGATATATATGTATTTTCACTAATCTAACCATTGGGGGTGGGATGGAATCCTTAAATCCACATTCACACAATTCAAGGATATTTCTTTCGTAAATGAAATGGGTTAGAAATTGTTACAATGAAAGAAGCACAGTAGAAAGGAAATGAGAGAAACGTATTTTATTTCGAGTAAACATAGAGCACGAAATAATCATACGAGCTTTAGATCACAGATATAATGTCCGAAATAATCAGAAACACTAAGATGCTATGCAAAGAATAGCTTAAGATCATGAACATAAGAACACTGTCTTAAGTAAGATATATTCCACAACACAAAGTCTGTAAAATGATATCAACTCCTATTCTTCAAAATGATTGAATGAAAACACAAAGTTTTTCTTCTTTCCAATAGCCCCCAAATATTCCAAAAAATCTCGACCCTTTGGAATGCATAAGCATTCCTTATTTATAACAAAAGAAGTAGAGATAAAATAGGGCAGATCCTAAAAAATAGCATTTTAACAAGAGTTCTGTTTTGCTTGATTCTCACGCAGGAGATCAAGTCAAAATATGATTCAAAAATGTGACGAAACAGAAATGAAAAAGACATGTCAATTTCAAGATTGAAATGACATGAAACGTTGGGACTCAATCTGAATCATCATCCTTTGCTCCTTCCTCTTTTTCTTCCTCCAGCTGAGACTGTTTGCTCTGAAATTCCTGGAACTTCCGAATTATGCCTTGCATTTCATTTTCATCAGGCGCAGTGGAATGATCATTCCAAATTTCACAGGTTTCATGAACATCGCTGGTAGTGCCAGGAAGCTTTTTCAATCCTTTGCTGAGCTTTCTTAAGGCCTCCAAAGAATGTTCAACCCTTACCAACCGATCCATGATCTCAAGGTCAAATCCGCTTATTGGTTCATGCTGAACAGACTCTTGGATTTGCTTGAAGAGATCATCTGCTGATAGGATACCTGAGTTCCCAACTGACACCTTTGGACAAATCTTCAGCAATTCTTCTTCCAGATCACTTTTCCCATCAATCAATTTATCCCTTGATTCTCTCAACTTACTGCAGGCTTCATTGAGAATCTTTATTCGAACTCCGATGGCCTTGTCAGCTAGAAATGCTTATCTCGTATGTGGGAGAATACCTTCTAATACCAAGAGATGTCTTTGGTATTTGCTTTAACACCTGGAGAGCTTCAAAAGTCAAATCAAGATGTCCAATTTCTTGAGAGAATTCTTCATCCATCTTCTCTCCATCCTTCTGAATGTCCCCCAAAGACTGATGAACTTGCACCACGTCTTGAATTACTTCCTTCCCCTGTTGGAGCAACCTTTGGATCCATTCATCAACCACCCTTCCTTTTTTAGCAATCTTCTCAATCGTAGGCACCGATGAGAAATCGAATCCGGCAGAAACAGAAGAAGGTGGTATGGATTCAAGGGGTTTTGAGAGTTTAATCAAAACCTCTGTCAACTGCTCCACTTTTTCCTTAAGCTCATCTCTGCTGTCCTTTGTTTCTTTTAACTTTTGGCACAACACGTTTATGGAATCCCGTGCATCTTGTTCCACCCCTTCTGCTGTCACTTTCCCTAGAGCCACCCTGGTTACCTGATAATCAGAGGCTGTTATATCCTCTCTAGTTTTGTCAGCCGAGGGAGTGGAAATCTCTGTGAACTTATCTCCTAAAGCATCCACCAAAACCCTTGAAACTGTTTTGGGTTTCTTGGCTTATTTCGCAGTAGGAGCCTTGAGTGAGCTGAAATCAAAGGCTGGTAGGGGCACAATCACCTTCCTCTTCCTCATAGTTTGCTCGAGTAGCCATTGTGGCGTATCAGAGGGAGTTTCCATGGTTGCAAAAGCTGGTATCATACCCTCAAGGGGAGAAGATTCTACTAGTGGAGGAGGAATAGTTACCAACATGGTAGTAGATCCAATAAAAAGAGGCACAGGAGGGGGCGTGTTGGTGATCACTTGGGTACCAGCAGAGAGGGGTGAAAGTCCAGAGAAAATACTGGCCATTACTGAAGAAGTTGATGGAGAATAAGGAGGTAGGAGTTGTTGTGAGGAAAGAGGCACAGATCCAGACTCCAAAGCCTTGGATGCAAGAGATAAGGTCTCTTCAGTTGAGCAATCAGCAAATGGTGAAACCAGAAGCTGGCTTCCTCCTTCTTCCAAATTAATTTCTCCTATTTCTGGTGGTGTTGGTGATTCTGGCACATTCACCATTTCTACTGGAGAAATAATTGAAGAGATTTCTCTTTCTTTCCTCTTTTTGACAATCTTGACCTTTATAGGCTCCTAGAAGATTTTCTATCCTTTTCCTTTTTGGAGGGCCCCGCCTCTGAAGTAGCCAACTTTGAAAATTTATCATCTTTAAAATTCATTCCCTAAGAGGAGATCCATGCTTTGGTGTAAGCAAGGATTAGAGCCGACCTATCTGTAATAGAGGCTTTTTCGCTTGGTGACCAATCAATAGGTGGGAAAACATATTGATCCTCCTTTAGTCCATCATAGGAAAGATCCAAAACACTTTCATTGTCACCCGTACCCTCTGGTAAATCAGCAAGCTCCAGTGTTTGAATCTCAGCAATAGTCAATCTGCTATTATCCTTTCTGTGAACAACAACCTCATTACGCAGATCCACCCAAATATCTTCTATGTTTGACTTTGTGTAGATCTTTGGGTTCCATATGCTCGAGCACTCCTGGATATCAAAACCGTCTCGAGGCTTCATATGCTTTTTCAATTTGTCCTGAAGTTCGTGGACAACATTTTTGGCTTTCACTACTGTTGAGCAAGTATATCTCCCAATAGAAATTGGGAAGGATACAACAACCTTATGTTTGCTTTGTTGGAATTTATGGAAATCCAACAGCTGCCTAACCAACTCCATCAATATCAGTCTATCCCCTGGATATCAAGGCAGCGAAAGGATCTCCGAGTACATGACCACCCGAAGATATGTAAACTTCTTGAATTGTAAGAAGATACATCCCCATTTAGAAACTTCAGCCCAAGCCTCATCTGAGACTCTTGTCTTCCTCAGCTGTGGGTTTATCCTGCAGATATTTTCATAGAAGAAGGCATCATTCACCCTCCTAAAATGGTCTTTGGACCCCTTCTTTTCAATTGAGGGAAGTATTGATACACTTGGTTCGCCGTTCTGCTTCCCTTGGTATCTAGCCCGAGATAGTTCCTCATCCCGACTGCTGCGTATGTGACATATGAAGACATATAAAATTTCCCAGTTGACAAGACCGTTGTCATTTGGGAATCAATCTCATTGCTGATGAGAGTACCCCAGTCGATCCCCTGCTGATTCTTCTTGATGGTGATCATAAATTGATACATCCATCCTTGAAATACATTTGATTCGGGAAAACCAAAAACCCGAGTCAGCAGGGTGATGATGTCATTGATTTCTTGGATGAAATCACTCCTGGGGATAATCCTTAGAAATCTAGAGACAGCTAGTTTGGGCTTGATCAGGAACTTCTTGTTCACATGTTTGATGCAGTCTTCCTGATCATTGTCCCAGGCTTTCTGAGCTGACTTGATGTCCAACTCTCCATACTCGTCAAAATTGGGCAGTTTTAGGAGATCATCAAAGTAACCTCCATCCAATTTGATCACTACTTCACCTGATTGACTTCTCACAGAATGAGACGCCGAGTCATAACTGGATGCACAAGCCAAGATGAATTCTGGACACTGAGCAGACATGGGAAGACCCATCTGCGAGAGGCAAGCCACTATCGGCTATAGTTTTCATCCATGGAGTTTGGGAGGAACTCCTCACCCTACTCCAGAAATCTTCAATGTCTATATTTCCGAGTTCGGTGTCTCGGATGTCGTAGTTGCAATCAATATACGATGGAGATTCTAGCTTTTTAAACTTATATTTCATTCTGCCTGACTTCTCGGTCTTTTCCTGAGATGGACCAGGGTCCGACATGAAGGACGTCGAAGGAAGAAAGTTTCGAAGCTCAGGAGATGTCGCTCACTGTGAGAATCCCGACCTGCTGGATATGCCGGAAGAACGGAAGAGTCCGACACTAGCGAAGATGATGTCGGAAAATCCTAAAAACCCGATGCGCTTAAAATGTTGGAACTTCTGAAAAACTCGACACGTTTGATAATGTCGGAACTTTGGGAAAGCCCGAAACTACCGATGATGTCAGAAACGGAAGAAATCCCGACACTTGTGTTGAGGCCAAGAACTCTGGAAAGTCCGGCACGCCAAGCCTTCAATATACTTCGGATCTTCGACATCGCAACAGTGACCTTCAACACCGAGAAGAGAAAATAGGGTTTTTCATTGAATTTCAAACATGCAATCTCCTTTTAACCATTCATGTACCAGGCACATAATAAAACTTTGAGGAAATAGCACCAAGTGGTAATTTAGAAGAGATAGACCCTAAAACCTAAACCCCTTTTTTCAAAATAACTCCAAAAAGAAGAAGAATAAAAATCTTTCAAAACCCAGCAAGAAAATGGGAAGAATTCATGCGCAATCAATCCATAAAAACTAGGAACAAAGAGTGGAGAGAGAAATACCTTCAACCAGAGAAAGGGAAGATCGAAAAATGGCGATTCAATCGGGCACAGGTGAGCTTTCGGGTTTCGCGGTTGGAAGAGCATGTACGAAAAATCCACGAGTTTAAAATACGTCCGGAAAAAATGACGTGGAAATCCACGTATTTATAAGAAAATTGTAATTAATACACTTCAGCTCGGCACGTGCCAACTCACCGACAACTCGGCATGAATGCCATGTCAGCATGTTTGAGAGGTCCGAAAACCCGACACAAGGAGGCTTAGTGCAATTCGGGTTTCGGGTTTGAGAAACACAAGACATAAAGCATGAGATGTTTAGATGCTTCACAGCTCCGAAAACCCGATACGAAGGACTAAATCAGACTTCGGGTATCGGGGAACAGGTGACACAAAACATGTTTTGAATTAGGCATGTTCCGATGCGCCGGAGGTCCGAAAACCCGATTTACTCAATATGAAGCGGGTTTCGGGTTTCGGAAAATAGGCGACACAAAGCATGTTAAAACTCATGTCGAACTGTCGGACAAACCCGAAAACCCGAATTTCTCAATATGAGGCCAAAATGCAAAATCAACTTCAAAAATTTCGTAGGGGTTATCTAATCGTTTTGTCGTGAACTCAAAACAGAGATAACAGTTTCCCCATAGAATAAAATAGTACATTGATACAAAATAAGATTGTTGGTATTTTAATAGAGAAAATATGGTTAGCTTCATAATAAGAAAATGATACATATGCATGTATGTCAAACCCGGTTTGACATAAAGGTGCAAGAGTACACCTGGATAACCTGATTTGGAAGAATAAGTTAAGTGATATTAAAAAGGGGATAATGGAAGTAATACAAATAATTATAGTTATTAAGTATTTACCCTTGCAAGATTACACACAAGGGTAAAGTACATCTTTGTTAGTTGTTTATCCCTTGATAATGTGAGACCATCATTTTATATATTAGAACTAAATCATTCAAGTGTAACAAGTAAAATATTGAAATACAAATCTAAGGAAAAGAGCTAACTTATATCTAAAATTGATAGGTAGAAAATAATGTAAAGTACTTCAAGGAACTACATTCAACCTATTGGGATATAATGATGTCAGACCCTAGGTACGAGACTTGTAGCTAATTATAGCACCATTGTTGAATGTTAATCCATATAACTGAATAAGTGATTAAGGTGAGATGACAAGTTCCCAATGACGAGTGTGTCATCACAGAACCGAGCATGGCATACATGAATTTGAAACTTTGCACAAAGTAGTGTAAGTTGTTGATTACATTGTTGTGATTTCACCAAGATCTAAGTTGTGAGATGCCGGGGGTTTCCTTGGCGGAACCCAGGTAGACACTTAGATATCTTCACTTAATTATCATATCCTGAAAAAGGAAAACCAAAGGATACATTTGATGTATTGGCTTGTAAAGAGTGTTAAGGGGATCGAGTAGGATATGTATACTCTCATGCATTGCATAGGGTTTATGAAAATTATCAGAAATGTATTTCATCAAGGTTTGTGTTGGATTTAAATATATGGGTATTTAAATCGAGAAGCATAAAGTAAGAATAATAAATTAAAAAAAAATCATGGATGTGAAGTGACAAAAAGTGGTTGTTACATTTTGGTATCAAAGCTGAAGGTTGCAACTCTTGGGCCTAATGAGTCCTTACGCTTAGTAAATTATGATTTTATAAGAAAAATAAAATGAATGAAGGATGTACCATGGATAATGAACTAGATCAAACTAAGCTTTGGGTTCGGGGGTAAATGAGTTAGATTATACTCTAACAGTCCTTCATAACACACTAAACTAGATAGATGCGTGGAGCAGCTACTCGAGTGTGAAAATGATCAACTCTTAGTAAATATCTATAACTGATTAATGACAATCAGCAAGGGAGTTGCTTGATCATTGAATTTTCTTAATGACAAATTTGGAACTTAAAATTCTAAATGAATTGAAAGACCCACATAGGGTAGATGGAGTAGATAGGAAAGAACTATCTACTAGAATAAAATCTAAAATAATGTTGACTCAAAAAGAATAAAATCAAGATAATCTCATTGCTTCATTTTCACACCCCGATATTTAGGAAGAAAGGAAAGCGGGTGAGTGAGGAATGGCCTAAAATTATCAAGGGTTCGTAATCTTGAGAGAAAAATATTAGCAAATTTTTATAGTCTTTGTGTGCCTTGACAAGAGACAAGGAATGAATAAATAAATTTCGAGCGTAAGATTTGTACTCTTAGGCCTAGGGAAAAGATGATACTAGTTTATGTGAATGTATAGCCTATTATTTTTAAAAAAATTACCTTTCATTCATTGATAATCCTTAGATAATAGGTTGAAAATCTTATGTTTAGGCTAAGTACAGGTGCTAAGACCTAACATGTTGATAATAGTAGATCAAGATACAGATCATATCTAAACTCATATTTGCAACTGTGTTAAGATTAGAAAAAGACAATAAAATGATTGGTTGCATTTAATTTATTGTGTTTTAATGATTGATTCTTGTTACCAAATACAAGGTGAGGGTGATTTTGAGATGTATCAAGGTATCTAAACCCATACATAATGATTTCTCCAGGTGATATATGCATCCGTGTATGAATTCTTAAGAGGTATAGTTTGTACAACCCTGATAAGTTGTGAACTATGGTCCTGAATTGAGGCTTAGTAAATAAAAGGAATTTTTGACTTCGCCAAAGTAACCATTGAAATTTGGGAAAAGTTGTATACTTTTTTTTTGAAAAAGATTTGATATGAGGTCCTTGCTCTAGAATATCTATGGTAAAATTCTCTGAGAGTTCAGTCGGTCCTCTACTCAGTGGTGATAAGAGGATTCAAATTCATGAAATTAAAGGAATTAGGAACTGTTTGAATCACTATCCACCCTTTGCATAAGACCAGAGATTATGTAGAGCATATTTGTGTATTACCTTTCTCTTGGGAGAATATTTATGAGTTTGAGTTGGAAATAAAAATATGTTTCTCGATATATTGTTCAAGGGATACATTGTAAGATATTTATTAAGGATTTCCTTACTTTCTCTTATCTAGAAATAACAATTAAGACTCTGTTTGTGAGTAGAGTGAACTCTTGATTGAGGTAAAGGAAAAATTAGTCAATGAAATTTAGTGCCTAGGTAAATTTGGAAAAACCTTATAAATAAGAGTATGATTAAGGGATTCTTTAACTACCAATATGAAATACAACATTAAAAAAAGGGGCTATAATTTCTTAAAGTGAATTTGGAATTATTTATCTTATGATAAGGGGTTAATTTGATCTATGAAATTATGAACATCATGTTGACTTTAACACTACTTAACCTCGTACATAATTTGGAATTCATGCTAAAGTTCAGATTAGAACATAAGGTATAGTAATTAATTTGGGATTTTAGCTAAAAAAGCAAGTGACCTAACAAAATTTTTGGACTAGGAAAGTTCTAAACAACGATTTCCTAGATTAATTTCTACTTATATAGCTTGATTTTGGCTACCTGATATAATATTAAATATTATTTTCTGGTATGATGAGCTGGAATGACGAAATCTATTTCATATTTTTGAGTGTGTGATAGTTTTTGATAGTTGAAGGATAGTTACAATCAATAAAATGGACGTGGGATTGACTAAAATTTGGAAAAAAATCATATACTTGAGGAAAATAATGACTTTCCACCATAATTAATAGACACAATTTTTGATTGATTGTTTGGTATGTGATAATGATTGGTAAATTATCATGATGATGATTCATTTAAGAGAGGTATTATGTTACACCTCACCATGTTATTCTACCTTTGATACCGAAATGAGTTACGACTTGTTAAATTACCTTCAAAGGAAAGTGGTCATGTGTCGATGTTTGGTTGTGTATGTAGGTATACATTTGCATATACCTCCGTAAGGAAGTATATGCGACTACGTAGATGCATATCTAGTACTACATCAGCACCCATCACCTTGCAAATGCTGATAAATTAATAACTCGTAACCCATCTTTACCTTGTTGTAAATATGATTGACCTTCATATTTGTGTCTGCAAGTGATTGTCTCTTTGTTGTACTCATGGTTACGTTATTTGGTGTAAAACTTGGTATTTATTCCACTTGCCACAAATTTATAACTCGCATATATATTCTAGTACAAACCATCTTAGATGGCCATATTGATATATTGGATGACCATACTTGTTCTTTTTGGAATTGATTTCATGTTAGTTATAAATTTATTGCATAGATTAATATTGGATTAATATTGTATATATTAATACTGCAGGAAATTAGTGATTAATATCTTGTCCAGAGGCTAACCTTTATGAGTTTTAGCTTTTATAAATATCACTTTGTGATGATAAGACAACATGGGTTTAATAAAATGCCCAAACCATTATTGAAATAGGATCCAACCTATGGTTAAGTCCTAGTGCTTCAAGTTCATATCCTTAAGACTTCATCATGTCAAATTTTGAAAAGAATGCAATTTTATGTATTTCTAGCCTTGTTGTTATAATTGGAAATATAAATTGGTAATTACTTGGTATAGTCACCTCACCATGTTGAGTCAAAAGGAAAATTATTAAATAATTTAGATGAAGCTTAAATAGTTAAGGTTGATCATCTTATAACAATAAGTTACTTAATCCATCTTTAGGTTTGGCATTGTTGAATGATGGGGAGATCATGTTTTTCTTATAACTATTAGCATGGTCTAAGAACCCATGTAATGGAAAGGTAAACATGTCAAATATATTTTAATTATTTTGTTAAGGTGTGTAGTGGTCAATTCACCATTCAAGAGATTGTTTTACCACTTGATGGATTAATCATAAACAAATTCAAAGTATTCAAATCATGAAAAAGGAAAAATTTGGTACCTATTGAACTAGAGTTAGCTCGAGCTATTCTATTTTTGACTAAATCTTTGTTAGCATGTAATAATGGTTATCCAAATGCCGCCGCCACCATTACGAATGAGAATTTAATGAAATTTATTAAAAGCCACTAAGTGGCAGTTGAAGGATTTAAATTGGCATTTATGAATCTTGGGGAGATAACCATTGATTCATTTTGATCTAACCCTAGTTCTAGCTCTTCCTTATTGCTTATTAAGCTCTACATGTTAAATCATGGCGAATCGATTCCAGGGAAACTTTTCTTATGTATAACATGAAATTTTTTTATGTGAGACTAGGGATATTATGTGATATTTTATAGTGATATAAATAATGGGTAAGTTGTGAATGGCTTGGGTGAAGGAGGTTTTTAGATTCAGTTTGAAGAACTCTAAAAAATTACGAGGCACCGTGAGGTAATAGCAGATGAAGAGGTTTTATGGGAGGATCTGCTCGTGGAAGGAGATCTCATTTTCCCCAACCTTGGACAAAGTGAGAGAAGATTTTCCTAATTTCAAGCATGAACATTTCTTACCCTCTCTTTACAATTTATCCCATTTCGTATTTGGATTGTTATGAGACTTCTACGGTGATTTCTACCTTTTGAGCTTTAAATCGGGTTGAGATAAAGCTGTTTAATATTAAAATAATTGGAAGTTATATAGTTTATTGATTGTTTTCTCCGATAGGAGAAGTGGTTGTGTGCTTTTATTGATTTTTATTGTCTGTAGACATCTGCGCAGGTCTTTTTGACCTATATCAACTTGGTACTACACTAAACCGGATATATATATATATATATATATATATATGCATTACTAAAAAAACTGTTCGGGAATGAGAAGTATTACTATTTATGCTTACCCATAATTAATATGTACATATTGATAAAATGAACCCTAGGTTTGGGAACGACTTGTATTTTTTATTTTATGCTTACTGAGAATCAATTTATCATTCAAGATATACATTTTTCTTACGGAAAGGATTTAGGTACTTTTTATCGTCCCGTGTTTCATAGTTGATCTTTGAACTATAATCGAAATGGGTAATACGATATTACTCAATATGATTAAATTTGGTAAAGAGTGATTGAGTTCTAATGTCCATTCTAGGATTTGAAGTAAATGGAAAATTAAGGGATGGGCATTAAATGGAGTTTTATTTGTGGTTACACAAATTAAGCGCAATGACATGAATGATTATGGATTATTGTCGATTGGGATAAATCAATTTTCCGGGTGATACTAATCATATATTAACCCCATCACTATATGACCATTACTTTGGGGGATGTAATTTAGATTCTTTTATTTCGCCTATCCAGGGGTGAGCAGATAGTGCCTATTACCCAAGATACTCCTGTTAAATACCATGAGATGGTTGTATGGAGATGATTTCCTTGATATTACATACACAACATGGGTTTTTATATTAAAAGTTACTACAATTCAGAGGTGTCGGGAACCAGTTGTTTTCAATGATCATATTAGTGATTTCTTGTTATGCACTACTAGACTTAGGGGTGGGAGGTTTACATGGACACTCGTGGGTGTTGTAGTGTCTATTATGGAGTACCAAATGGTGTATGTCTAAGGATGTGTGTTTCTAGCTCATGTATACCATGAGTTATGGATGTTTGTGACTGGTAGGAGGTTTGGATTGGATGTGGAATTGGTATTACTTTATTTGGTGTATGACTTTATTAGTGTTGTAAGGCCATCATTCCTTCCTTAGAGATTGGAGAACCTACAGAGTATGTGGTGGGATTTATAAGATGGATATTTGAATAGATGAGGGATGATGGGGTGGAGAGGTATTAGACCTATTAAGTTAATCGCCTTCATTATTTGTCAATAGATGATGTAGTTTGTAGGCCATATGTGATATTTTCTACATTGTTGGGCATGGATGTGGAGTTATCAAGGTTAAGATGGGTCTGCTACGGATTCTAGGTATGAGCATAGAGATGATTGAGGTTGTGTAGTTCCCTAAGGTGCAGAGGAATTTTAGGCTTCCACAGAGCTACCAAGTGAGATGATTTTATATTAGAAATTCGATTCTCGAGAGGGACCTACTTGGTAGATGAGGTCAAGAAGGAAGAGGAGGAGAGAGATCTAGAGGGCTCAATTCTATGATTTTGGTGTCATATATGGATTTAGAGATTGGTGTACATAGTAGTGGGCATCTCAAGAAGATAGATTAGGGTGTAGATAGATGGGTGGGGGTACATGAGGAGGGTGATGATGGTGAGGAGATAACTAGGATACATGCATATTTTGATCCATTAAAATTAGAGATGGATATATTAATAGTGGATTAGGGCACCACTTGTCGGGATAGAGACACATTACAAGAGGACTAAGACCATCCATGCTTAGAGTGTGATACATTTTAGCAGAGAGGGATGGGTATCTTCGGTAGCGGAAGGTGTTATAGAAAAAGTATGGGGAGGTGGGGAGCTCTTGAGGCCTCAAGGAGTGTAGCCCAAGGAGCAGGGTTGAGTGCATGGAATATAGTAGTACCTATAGGAGGAGTGTTGACACCGAGGAGGAGGACGAATGGGGCCTCCTAGTTTTGTGAATAGTGATTAGTATCAAGTGTTAGGAGAGGAGATGCACTATTTTTATTGACTTTTGATGGAGCTCTTACCGGTGTACCACATTATGAGGATAATAGAGCTAGTGAGAACAAATCAGAAAATAGGATACCTTGGTTAGCACTGGAAGTGTCGTTTAGCCTTTGATAGATCTCGAGACCTAATGAAAGATCGATGAGACCAAAGCATAGATCGAGTGTTTGATTTTTATTTTACCACATAGATTTAGTATTTTTACATGACTCAGATGTATATGAGACCTTATGATGCATTTTTTATAAACATTATTGATGATATATATAGATTATTATGATTTTGGATTCCTATGTTATATATGGATTTAATTTTGATGTGATGTTAAATAGATTAGATGTATTTGATATGATGTTATATGTGTAGATATTGATATGATGTTTGATGTTGATTATTATGTGACTCAAATGTGGTGATTTGGATGTATGTTTCAAAATGTAGTTTATCATGGTTAAGAATAAATGTGAAATATTTTCTTTTGAGTTGGATTTGATACATATATGATCTGATGGTAAATTTATTATATATAACAATGAATTTAAGGCCTTGTAATAAATGTTAGCATATAACTAACAATAATTAGCCACATTTAGGATAGATGGAAAGAAAAGAAAAAAGCAAAACATGAGAAAATTGAGAAAATAGTAAAGAAAAAATAGGTCGTCCATATGTGGAAACCACGCAATTATCATGATGTGGGTAGGTCTTTGGGTGAAAACCAATTTCTGGTGCTCAAGGAGGAGTCACCAATCATAATTTACTCTTGCATCAAGATGGGTAACCCTCACCACTTTCTAGGGATAACTTCCTTTGCTAGGTCTAAGAACCCTACCAAATCCATCTTCGTCAAGCCGTGATCTGGCTTATTTACTCCTATATCTGCATGAAGGATGTGCCTTTGTATATTCCCATCTAACATTGGGGGCACCTTCATATTCCACTTTCTCGTACATATGTGTGTGGCATTCTACCTTTTGTATATTCCCACATCATGTTGGGGGCATCCACGCTTCTTTGTCCTTGTACATTGTTTTCTGAACATGACCTTAGAAAATACAAAAACATCCGAAAAAGATACACCAAAACCTAAACATTCAGAAAATATCCCTTCTAGGGATAGGACTATACCAACGTTACAACATTGTCTCAGAGAAAACCTCGAAAATAATGTGAACGGTAGCCTTGAAAATTTATCTTTCAAGATAACCCAAAAACATTAGAAAATATATCAATGTTGTCCCATAAAAACAAGGTAATAATTTAATTGCTTTTAGTTATTGGTTTGTATAGTTTTGATTGAGGGTCATTTTTTGTGGAATGTGGTGGTTCATTTTCTTACCCTAGATTGAATATTTTTTTATTTAATTGTATGTGGCATTAGGTTCATTCTTATCTTGAGTTCACTTGTAAAAATTATTGTCTTTTCCATCATCTGTTGTGTGCACCTTTTAGGATTCATTTTACTTAGATTGAATGTCAATTTAGTGTGTTATTAAGGTTTGCTTGAGTTCATTTCTAGCTGCATATTGTTTTGGTTGTGTTGTTTTGTGTATATTTGTTTAGTCTTGTTAACTTTTTTTGTGTTTTCTGCACATCCATTTGTTATCACATCTATCATCTATCATTTCATCACATATAAACATCATCTGATACATCATATATACAAAAATGCTAAGTTTTACATCATGCATGTATACTAAGCTAATCATCACATATCGTATCATCAATGGGGAAAGAGGGGTTGCACATAATCACAAATCTATCCCCCACATCAATATCATCTAGTATCATCCCAAGTGCTAGAATAGAAATCAGAAACATCCCATAAATCCAAAACATATGATACTATATGCAGATATATCATCAATGCAAAAACATGAAACATAAACATCTCTAAGGCTAAAGTATGTCACATACATAAAGAAAGAGAGAACATACATCATGATACAATCATTTATAGAACATAAACCATCATCATAAGAGCATAATCAAAGCATGACATAACAATAAATCATCGAATGTCCATATAATACATGTATAAATGTCTATCTAAAAATCAGGTATACATCATCGATACAATATGCCATCTAAAAAGGGCATGCATCAAAACTCAACCTTCATCAAGAGGCATCAAAATAATGGTACATCAATCTATACATCGATCAAAATCAGCCTTCATAAGAGGCATGTATACATACAATACATCTGTACAAAAGTAAAATGGAGAAATCAACCTCGAATTGTGCCCTCTTTGGGGCTCTCAGGTCCATGTCCTGGGGGACAAAAAGTGGTGGTTGTGATGGGTCTTCTCCATGGGTACCACCCTACTGGTCGGTTGGCTATTTCTCGGATGGCTATTGTCTAGATGGCCATGATGCGGAACCTATCCCACTCACACCTAGTTGCTCAAAGGGAGCCACCCACCGCTCCTGTTATACGGCTTCTGAAATAGGTGGTCTTATAATACAAGGCCTCATTGCTATCCCTCATAACATCCTAAATCATTTTGGAATCACCAAAAGTAGTGGCTTCCGAACGATAGTGTCTTGCTCTCTTACCGGTGACCTCTATCAAGTATGGGCCTATCACGTGGCAACGGCCTCTTGATCTCTATCTGTGGTGATAGTATACACCTGGGCTTGGGTCCTGGTCCCTTTGAATGATAAAACCTTGTGCATGTGCCTAGGCGTGATCCCTTTGTATGATAACCATCTCGCACTGAGTGCGACTAGTGTAAAAGACTCAATATCTAAGCCTCCTACCCTACCAACTAACTAATTTGGTGTTGTAAGGTTATACCATCCCTGCCCTAAGTGGCATGTTCTGCGGCCTACTCCATCTCGGCTATCAAGACCTATACCTAGGAATTTTATTGATCTCACTCTATTGAAGGGTATGTACCTGTGCCCTGGCCTCATCTTTCTCATCGGCCACCTATAATAGCGCATGGCTATCACCTTTATAACTACTATTAAATTACAGCCAACTATCCATCATCACCACCACCCCCTGGAGCATGAGGTGGTGAACCCTACTCTGGAAATACCTATTGTAATGGGGCATATATGCCCACTAGAAATCCTACTAGAGGTAACTCTATATCTTGAGCCATGGTTCGCATGTCTCTACTAGAGTCAAGGTTACTATCTTTGAGGATACTATAATGGAGGACCCCGTCTGTCCCTACCCTAACATGACGTTGGTTGCCATATGGATCATCATCTTCATCATCACCATCACCAACTCCACTTTCGTCATCGCTAAGAGGCCCCACTAGGGGTGCCCTCACTCCTACATCATAGGCCGCTTTGGGAATGGTCAAGCGACATGGGATCACTCCATGGTACTAGGGGGCATACTCTAGTGTACAACCAGGATCTCTAATCTGTCTCTAGGGTACCCACATGGCTAGTACCACATGTAAAAATTTAGTCAAGGCCTTGCCCCTAGCAATTTGTGGCCCCATATCGAAGTACTCTTTGGCCCTGCAAGCATACCACATAT
This sequence comes from Taxus wallichiana var. yunnanensis, assembly GCA_018340775.1. Classification (NCBI taxonomy): domain Eukaryota; kingdom Viridiplantae; phylum Streptophyta; class Pinopsida; order Cupressales; family Taxaceae; genus Taxus; species Taxus wallichiana. Next base: position 275,746,775 of record CM031242.1, on the reverse strand, counting down.
TTATCCTAGGTACATCCTGGGTAGTACCAAATTGTCTCTAGAACCTGTCCACTCTATAAATCTCCCACATATAGTTGTGGATTCCCAACATAAAGTGTTCAACAGTCACAATGTTGAGCTCTAGGCCATCCTTTGGCCAATGAAAGTGTTTGTAGGGCCTCCATACCACGACATGCCTATTGTAACTCATCCAAATCACAACGGTAGTGGTAGGAATCTCCTATATGTAGCTACAAGTCATCCTCGATTAGAACCCAAACCATAGTAGAAGGCTCCTTTGGAGCTCGAGATCTCAATGCACCTACAAGGTGACCAATAAAATGTGGTCCCACACCCAAATCTGTAATAATCTGGCTGGTCCTACCATCTTCTGATGGTAGTATGTGATCAAATGGAGGTCCCAATATAAGTGTGCTAATATGCACTGACCCTAGTAGTATGTCTCCCCATCAATCAATCCTCATATCACTCTAAGGAGACCAAGTGGAAATGAAGCACCGGTCTTGTTAGGGAGTAAAAATCCACTGAAAAAGGCCATCATATAGACTACCACATGATCAAGCTCTAGATCCTTGATGAAACGTGACAATCTAGCAGTCATCCGTGACACGGTAGTCGCCAAGATACCGAATAGCTCAAGAATACACCAATCAATGTCAAATTTGGTGGCATGTATATTGGCTTAGCTTGCCCTAGATGGGGACCTACATGATACATCATATGTCCTCCAATGTAATCATGATCTCTCCAGTTAGGATCTCGAAAGCACTGACTCTCACTATACCACCTCTCAGCCATGGATGTCGGTGGGTAATGATCTAAGGTAATATGTGGCATATCGGCCATGTAGGCCAATCCTATGATGTATAGAAGGATATCTAATATCCTCCTATCATCCTCATCAAATTGTGCCTCTATCACTGCCATCCAGCCATACCTCTCGTGGGTATGCAGAATGGGTAGTATCCTCTACAAACAAAAGGGCACATGTTAGGATCTAATTTTCTATCCACTTCTATCTAATTTTCTATCTATTCCTAGCTAATTTTCTATCAAATTATTCTTTCATTCATCTAATGTACTAATTTTCACCTTCTTCTATGAACCATATAGTCTATTTTTCATCTATACTTAGCTATTTGGTTACGGGATTAATTCCCCCTTTCCCTAGTGTGTGTGCCTCCACTTCAAAACTTACGTACCTATCTTGGTATATGCACACCCAACACATATATGCCTTTTCTTTGACACATACGCACCCAACCCGACATATACGCTTCCCCCATTTCCTCATATTCTTCCTATTCTACCTAGAACTCATGTGCCCTCGGGCGACGCATACACTCACCCTTTGATGTGCACGTGTGCACATCCATATTTTTCCCCTCCATGTGTGTACGCCCCCTTTTCTATGGATACGCAGTGCATACCTATTTTTTACACATACGTGTACACATACACATTTTTCTTATGCATGCACATCTTTGCATCCATCGAATCAATGTATGCACACATGCGCATCCATTGAAAATGCCAAAACTACCCTAAAAAGGATGAAAAACTACATTAAATGCATAATTGACAAAGGAGGGATAGGGCACTCACATAGGTTCCATATGTTAGGTCCCGAAGAAACTCTCAGATGTGATCTACCCATCTGCATCTACTCAATAACCTTGTCATCTCATTACAGGCTATCGCTCTCACTCACAATAAAAATTCGCAAGAGCTCTGCTACAAATGAACTAGTCATGATTTTTTTACCCCTAGAGGGTATATTAGGCTGTCATGATGCCCCTAGGGCATGTTTTCTCTATCATGATCACTCTGGTACTTCTTCTTCTCACCAAAATGATTATTTTTATATCTAAAATGATTATTTCTACTTGTTTTCACATGTTGGAGCACTCAGTGCCACCCTGTGGTCACTTCTTCAACCTGGAATGATTTACGAATATTCTAGGCACCATTTTCCTATCATTTCTCTTCTATTTTTCCCATCGTGATGATTATTTTTATTAAATAATTATTGTTGCTTGTAATTCTTCTCACCATGGCATTTTTTTGCTATTTGACACCCTTTCCTTCACCTTCAGGAAGTTGTGCATGATTTTAGGAGATCTTTGATCTCTTATGCAAATTCTTCTGACCGATCAAAAATTTAAAAATTATAAAACCATCCAAAAAACCAAAAAAATCGTAAAACTTTGAAAATGGACTAAAATTGGTAAAAGGCTCATTTATAGCTGAAATATGTGTCTCTCGCATGGCACTCATCTCGTATCTTGCTGAAATTTTCACATGTTTTGAAACAATGAATCATGGATCACCTAACTCTACAATCATTTTACAAAAGCTACACTTACTTCATCTGTACTCTGGGGCACTATTAGTTGCTTGGTACTATTTTCATCATGCACATTGCTTTTCCATTGGACCCAAGTGTCCTCCATCCTTTCCCTTGCATATACAAATTGCTTGGGGCATCATTTTAAACCCTTGTCATTTATCAGAACATTTGGGACTACATCTTGATAAAAAATTATTTGTGCAACTATCTTGAATGTTGTTAGTTTGAATGTGTGTGATTGTAGTTATTTGCCTGCTAGATGAGTTTGTTTACTTCTCGTATTGCATTACATGTTTGTATGTTACATGGAGTTATTTTTTTAGCAAGGGAAGGTTGTTTGTATCTTGGATTTTCATTTCATTTTACACTTTATTCATATGCTTACATTTTAATAAGGTTTGATGATGAGGATGCTAAGAAAAATGATGATTAAAAATTGTTTGCACTAGTTTATGGATAGCTCAATATTCCTCTTTCTTGTTGTTCTCTAATCTTCTCTTCACATTTTTCTTTCTTTTGTTCTCTTTTCGATCGTTGATCAAGTTCTTCCATCACCCCATCAACACTTGAGGGGGCATCCCTTTAGCTAACTAATTTTTCTTCTACCCCTTCAAAAATTTTCTACTCATTTATGTTTGTCTACTTTCTTTGAAGTGACGTAGCTTATGTCACCCCAAAGAGGGGAAAATGTAGACACCTATAGTTTGATCAAAGAATTATTACTCTTAATATTTCACTAACTATCCTCCTCCTCACAAATTGATGACATATTGTCAATTAGACCTATCTAACTCCCCTCTTACGACACTCTTTTGGTCGTATTCCTCTTATAAGTCAATTAAATAGGCTAATATAAGCCTCTTCTTGGCTAAATCCTCTTCTTATCCTCTTCTAGACTACTTCTATTAGCTTCCTAGACTATCAATCCATTTCATTGGATTGATTAGACCTCTCAAAACTCTTTCAAAACCCTAATTTCTCTCTAAGAATGAGATTAACTAGCCTAACCTAGGTTAATTAGCCCTAACTATGGTCAACCTCTTCTAAAACCTAGTCAAATCTTACTTTGACTTGTTAAAGTGCTTTTTGGGATTTTTCATTTGTCCCACATGCACCCAAATCTCCCACTTTCCCAAATGGAAAACTATAAATAGCCCACTACCCCCTCTCATTTACAAGAACACTTCTTCCCTCTAACATAAACTATAGTATTATTACTAGGATTAGGAGTTTTATTTCATTTTATTGAGCTATTTTCTTTATCCTTTACAACACACCACACACCATTGAGTAAATGGGAAGAACCATTAGCCTTGAAACCATTAATGGTGAGCTCCCATTCTCTTAGGCACAAACTAATTGCTTAGATTGTTATTAGGATCACTTATTTAAGATTTCAGGAATAGAGGGTAATTATATTTGTTATGTTTGCTTGTTTGCTTCAAAGTTAATGTATGCAAATTAGGAATCCTTGTTTACTTCTTATCTGATGTTCCACTGATTGGTTTTACACAAATATTTGGGGTCTCTTGAGTGTTCTTACCCCATTCCATAGATTTTGTAACCTTTCTTTGAATACAGAGGGGGTGAATTAGTATTGCAATAATTTTTATTTCATTTACCAAATCATACATCCATAAATTATATTATTCATACAACATTCATAACCATGTGTGTTTATTAATATATGCAACATCAACCATAAGAGCAAGAAACAAAATACTCAACACAAGAACACCATATGTAAGTGGGAAACCCTCATGGGGAAGAAAACCCACTAAAACTCTACTTATATTACACAAATCAAAGAAATTTAGTGAAGCAACAACTTCACAAGGAGTAAGTATAGATTAAGAGTTTTGGTGTTGGTGAAAAAATGGAACAAAAAAGTGTGAAATCTATGAATAATGGAGGGGTTGTTGGGAGGAACCATGAAGATATGCAAGCTCGAAAGGGGATTCAATTGGGTTTAGCCTAGGTTTGGAGGGATTACAGGTTGGTGGAGGAGAGTAGGGCCATGATAGTCGGGATAAGCTGCGCAATGGATTCATGTCCTAATCCTAGGGTTTCAAAAAATGATGTGACTTCGTCCAGGACATGTGGGCAAGGCAACGATGGTTGCAAGAATATTGGGGGTAGGACTACTAGTAATAGAGGCTAGGCTCATCCCCATATATCTACTTATTTCAAAGAGGCGTTGGCTAACATAGAGTCTGTTTCTGGTAAACAAACATCATGTACTCTGACCTACCTAGTCAATTTGGCTGAAGTTGTTCCTTCATTAACCATCGCAAACCTAGAAGTTGAGGAATATTTCAAAAATTTATCTCGGGATGCAGTGATTGGTAGGTTTAATGGATTTTGGCCTTCCTCCTCTGCATTGTATCAGTGGGTCTTCGAAAATTGGACCAATAAATGTGAAATCTCTCTGTTCCAAGGGATTTTTTGTTGTCCATTTTAGGAATCTGAAGATTATCAACGTTGTTTGACTGGGTGATCCTTGGTTCTAGGGACATGCGGGTTTATTTTTAACTCCATGGTTTCCATATTTCGATCCGAATACTTATTCGGTGGCCAAAACGCCGGTTTGGGTCAGGCTACCTAACCTCCCCTTGCATTTGTGGTATGCCCTGGAAGATATTGGAAATGCTCTAGGTAAGTTTATTAAAGAGGACTTAGATAGAACACATTTGGGTCTGTGTTTGTTTTCCTAAATGTGCGTCGAAATTGATTTGAGTAAAGGAATACCTGATCAAATTAATCTTAAATTTGGTAATTTTCAGCATTCACAGGTCTTAGACTATGAGAACACTACATTTTAGTGTAATGTATGCAGAAATACGAGCCATTTAGAAGATTCTTTCCCTTTCAATAAAAATAAAAAATCTGTAAAAAATAATGGATCAACTTCATCTAGTGGTTGGGGTTCTGTAAATCTGGATTTGGTATCTGCTTTGAATTTTAAAGATAATATGAGTAATCCTAACACAGGCGGTAAAGTGGTTTCAGAGAAGGATGACTCAGAGAAGGTAATATAGGAAAACCACTTGGTAGTAGGTGGAATAAAAAGAGGGAATACATCCAAAGTTTCAGAATCAGACCGAGACTCGGTGTCGAGAGAATGTGATGGTTGTGGTGAATTCTAGCAAACTAGCAATGGTTATTTCATTTGACCTTAGAAAGTGGTGAGAAGTAAAGAAAACAAAAACAAAAAGGGATGAATGGGAAGCATCAAAGATTATTTTCCATCACAGGGTGGGAAGTAATTTTGGGATAATCTTACAGTATGGTTATCTTATAGTTTTCTAGATGCATTTGTAAGTTGGTGAGCGGTGCATAGAGTTGTTATTTTTTTTGGCTAATAAATCCTTTTATTTTCCAGAGGATTTGGCCTCAATTTTTGAATAGGGAATGGGTCCCTTCAACCCGCCTTATCAATCAAAAAAACCTTCACAAGGAGTAACAACCCTTAATTTAGTGAGGCACCAACTCATAGTTTAGTAGAGCACCAACCCTACAAGCAGCACCAACCCGTAATTTAGTTAAGCACACACTCCACAAGGAGGATACGACCCCCCAAATTTTACCAAGAACCAACTTAGACACCCGAAGATGTTTGATCTCTAAAATTTTTTCTACCACACCTAATTTATATCACTCATTCAGCTCGCACACCCTAACTCATACCCTAGGGCATCAAACTTGATCTTTATCCCTCTTTCTTCACTTATCTTTCCTCTAAATCTGAAACATATATAATCTACCTTCAAATAATTCCTTCATTGGGATGCCAAAATTCTCCTCATTCCAAAACCATGCTTATTCAAGCTCCCATATTCATAAAAATGAGTAATACATCATTTAAACATTAACCATGGTTTCAATTTTTGTAACCAATCAAATTATTTCATTTAATGGGCCCAGTTCCTTTTGTAAATCTCAAAACAGTTGTTTCATGCACCCTTCAAAGACCATGAAAACTTCATCTGATCACCAAATCACTTATACTCAACAAAAACATGCCATGTGACCACTCAAAATAAATTCAATAACCTTTATAACACTTCTAAGCAATTTAGAAGTTATGAAACATACTTCACTTCAAACCATAGAAACATTTTTCTTCACTGCAGATCAATGTACCAAAAAGGTTGTTTCAAAGGTTAGCTCATAAAATCATTTATACACGCATTAAATATCTCAAAATGGATTAATTGTATGAAAAAATCATCTTTATTCACTATCCAGGTAATAGTAAGCATCACCTAATCCATATCATGATTCAAACAACATTAAAAACGTACTAAAACAAATCATGTCCTAAAGAAAAAAACATTCTTGCTGAAATAATTCCATATAAATCCTATCAAATAAACTCATCATGAGTAAATCTATATATCACTAGAAATATATATGAATATAATTTCCAACACAACTTGAATTACCTCAAAATTCCACATGTAGCTCAAGTTATGGCCAAAACATTGAACCCTACTATTTGAGATCCCAAACCGCTTCACTTTGACGATCAACCTGTTTGGACCTCAAAAATCATGAACCTGAATTAACATATCATGTAACCTCCATGTAAATAAATAACATCTCCCAATAATTATCTAACATTAATTTTTCATGTTACTCCTTTGGACCATTTTTCCCTAAAACATTCTTCTCTAGAAACCATTATTTATAGGTGAGGCACACATACCACCATGACCTCAACCATAAATTTGGAAATCCTAATTAGTTATCTACAACATCAAATCATAATATTTTCACTTTAAATCAAAATTGGGTCAAGTATACTTCACCTTTTGTAAACTACCCCTAGCCTAGGGTTTTAGACCACTTTATCTTCTTAACATTCTTTCATAAAAACGTGGTGATCAAACTACCTAATTATTTTTTTAAATCTTAATAACTGACCATAGAAGCTATTCCTAAGATCTCAGTTCCCATTCAAATCAAAAATTCATAGAGAGTATCATAAGGTCCATATTTGCTATAAAATTACATTGCAACTTACCCGATTTTGCCAAAACTTGCATATCTTCAAAATTATTTAGCATACTAACCTAAAAATATGCATGTAGCACCATGAAAACATTATCTAACTTATCAAAGTCACCACATATCCCATGTATTCCTTAAAATCTCCAGCCACAATAACTTACCTATGTCAAACTACCTATTTCTCACCGTAGCTTCCCAAGGACCTCAAATATGCACTGAATCATTGAATGTAGACCTCAAACTAACCATAAACATAAAGTACACTATCATAACACTATTCTCATGCTTCACCATGACTTATTAGGCCCAAATATCACATCTCCACTTCATTCTGCATGCACTAGGGCTAGAAACAAGCCTGAAATGACTTGACTCAACCATGACAACCCATGAACTGACCATGTTGACATCATATATACACCTGAAACATACCTCATGGACCATGAATGACCTCATTAAAACATCCAAGAAACACTAGGAGCTCAAATAGTGATTATACTAGCCCAACCATGCACCAGGACACCATGACAACTCAACAAACCACTTGATCAACATGCATGACAGTTGAATAACATCATAGGGAGACACATACATCATCATGACACCATTTTCCATTAATGGGGTTTACATCAATGAAAACACATACCCAATGACCAACAAAACCATCCCATAAGATAATCCCCATTACATTTTCCCCAAAAATTTCACCTAGAGTGTCCAACCCCCAAAAGAGCGAGAGAAAACACACCACCTAAAATTAATAGAGGCCTTCATTCTTATACAATTTCCCCCAAGGTAATATATCTAGATACCCATAATATACCTTCTAAATCTTGTCCAAAACATGGGTCACATGCCCTCGTTCCATCAAAATTAAAATCATGGTCATTCCAACTGAAAAGATTTGATCTTGATATGCCAAGTTAGAACAAATTTGGACTACCATGGATCTTGTTGGTGAAAAAAATTGTTGAGTGGAAAAATTAGGTGTCTCCACCAATGTTCATGGGGCTACACCCCTCTGTATTGAATGGTACAACTCCCATTATTGAAAGTAAACTAATCTTAATCCTATCTAAATGTTGTGAGTGGAAAAATTTGTTAGGGATCACATGGGGACACTACACTGAACCTGTGGAAAATTTCTTGTATGCGGTATAAGGGAGGAAAATCACAGTGATGAGGGGGAAGGAGATAAATTAGGCAAGGAAGATTACTTTCATGAGTAGATTACAGATCTCACACCCAGTAACCAGAAATAGTTTTACATTCAATATAGAAGAAAACAATAATGAAGCTAGTGAGATTGATGAATTAAAACACAAAGTCTTCATATTCATCTACCGAAGATACAAAGATCTTGCATCACTATTCTTGTAAAGTGCATAAATGAGAGAAGTGGAAGAAACAAAATATGTTTGTACCAACTATGCTTATTGTGTCAATGATGAGAGGAAACCATGCATACAAAACTGCAAACATTCATACATATTGGAAAGTAGAAACTCTATTCCTTGATTGAATTTTACATAAGTTGTACAAAGCAAGGGAAAAGAAGAATCGGAAGAAATTGTAGCTTTTATTTTAGTTGCATTGGTGACACAAATTTTAACAATAAATCACAATCCAATATTGCTACAAAGTGATAGTTCTTCAAAATTTGGAATCCCTTGGAATGGAGAGGCCATCCCAATTTATAGCAATCTAAATTTTCTTTTCACCTCCCTCATATGACTCTTTTTTCCATATTCCACTTGTGACCTTTTATTTTCCATGAATTAAGTATTTATCTTATAATTTTGAGAAAATACTTTTACAAATTTAAAATAGGTCACTTAAGTGAATAAGATGAAATAAAATGATTATGCTCAACGAATAATTAGAAAGGAGAGAGAAAGGAGAGGGGGAAATAAAGTAGAAGAGAGGGGAATGATATTTCTGATGAAGTAGTATCCTCCTTAAATAATTTTGAAAATTAAACCTCTGGATGGGGGTCCTCTAGAATGGGTACTCATTCATTGAATCCTCTCGTTGAACCGAGTTATCATAGATGTCAAATTATCTTCCCCTAGAATACAAATGCAACCAAGTACCTTGATCCATTTGCTGGAACATCCCTAATTATTTGACATTGATGAATCCATTCTTCATGATCCATTGCAATTGAGGCAATGTAACTTTGGATACCGGCTAGGGACTCTAAATTTTTTTTGTTGAAGGAAAGAGGGTTACCTGCCTCCTTATTGACCATCTCTTGAAATGTAATTATTATTTCTCATGATGATGAGCCCTCGGTGAGAAAAGGAAACTCAAACCTTTGAACACAATGGTAGAATTCATTCGAGATTCTTAAGACCTGATACTCGATGGAGTCCAATTTTGTTATGGAATTTTTAGCATTGCATACTATGCATCCAAGATGCAGATCCAAACTTGAGACAAGTCCTCAACAGTTGATATGAACACTCCCTTACTCATGAGGGCATGATATTCAAAAGAAATCATTTCGGATACCAGTGGGAGTATCTCATCCAAATGATTTATTTCTTTTACAAGCTTCTCATTTATATTTTTACTTTAGATAATTTTTCATGAGCATCTTTGGATGAGAGAAATGATTTCCCGGATACAATTTTTTTCCTTTCTCGATTATTTCTTTAATCCACTTTTCTTAGGATTTCCCCCACATCATGTATTCATGTGCTTTCTTTATTTCCTTATTCTCATTGCTGCTGATTTGAAGGATATATTTGATCAGAAGAGGAGGTTTTGATTCTGATCCTAAGAAGGGTTGAATGTACATAATGAGAGCTCTTCCATATTCCTCCAATTGTAAAATGGTTTGCTTGTATTTTTGGTCTAAGAAAGAAGACATGAATCAGCTTTTTTGAATAAGTGAATGTCACCTCCATGAGAAGCTTAACCTAATGAGACATGGGTCAATTCATAATTATATGGAGTCATTTATTCCATGGGATTTACAATATTAGGCCTAACAAATTAAACATACCGGTTATCCGAGGTGTCGTTGAAGAAATAGGAAGTTGTCTAAGCCTTCTTTCTTCACTTGGGTTTCAACATTCTAGAGATTTCCATGAGACTAGGGATGGAAATGATTTGTTTCATTCTCAGCCCACTCTCAAGAACTTCTTGAATCCATGGAAATAGCTCCTCAGGATCTACCATGATTTCGATCATCGAGTGCTTGAAGCTTTCCGTGGGGCCATATCTTAATCACCTTGAGAAGACATGTTTGGATGTTCATGCGGGAGTAGATACTAGTACGAATTACCTCTTCATGTCTTGAGAAGCTTAATCTAACCAAATATCCTTAGATATTTTAACTAGTTATCTTGAGATCCATGGTGGAAAAAATCAATGATATATGTTGCTATAGAGATGATAGCAACTTTATGCACCTAGGACCGAAAAAGCTGTTATTTTGGAAACTAGGTCCTAGAAGCTGCTATTTTGGGAAGTGTTACTTTTTCTCCTTGTTGTTTGCACTAAGGAGTTTCCTTCACATTCTGAACTTGTTATAGATGTTTTGGGTTCAATTTGAAGCACTTTCCAATTTTGTAAATTTGTTTTTTTCTTTTTCTTTTTTGCTTTTTTGACTCATGCGCCTTAGTTTTCGATGTGTATGATTTTCAGTATCTTTTCTTATGGAGGAGTTTATATTTTTTGGAAACTTACTAAAAATGGAAAGTTCAAACTAGTGGAACTTTCTATCTTTATAATCTGATCTTATGAGTTTCGTATAGATGAAAACTCAATGTATTCTTTTTGGGTTTTTCCTTCAAATGTTACATTCGAATTTTGGCTAAATTCGCTTCACGGTTTGAGGGCAAACAAATAAAAAGTGATTAGGAATAAATTAATGAATGATTTCTATAAAAAATATATATTTTATCATATATTTGTTTTTTTCTTCCCACGTGCATTTTGATAAGGGATATTTTCTCAAAATTTCATAGGAATCTGATGCACGGTTTGGGAGATATGAGCAATTTGTGGTTTTTGTGCCCTAGGGTTTCTGGTAGCTCTTGATCATGGAGTTTTCTTTAAAATATTCATTCCTCACATTGAATCAGAATGAAATAGTTGAAAACTTATTTTTGAGGTGCTTGCAAGGTCATGGAAGAATCAGAAATGGAGGAGAGGAAGAGATTCCGACAGTTGGAGAAAGCTTGTGCGTACATGCAAGAAGAATGGAAGAATTAGTGGTAGCCCAACATTAGAAATTTTACAATATTTTAATGAATTTGGGAGGAGTAAAAAAAAATTCACCACTTTCACAAAAAAATTGTGCACTTGGTGCAAAAAAAATCACCCCATCCCTACTTTTCTACTTGTCGCAACGCAATTTGTTGTTGGGTTTGAGCGGGGGCTTAGAAATAACACCTTTTTGGTTTTTCGGGGTCGCATGATGAACTAAGGTATTAAGAGGGAGGGGTTGTATTATTTTTCACCAGCTAAACCATATTTTTTGTGCACTTGGTGTAAAAAATTGCACCATATTCTGATTGGTTGGATTTCTAGCCCAAAAATTGACTAACTGTTGGAGCACTTACCTTGGGGAGCCACCTATCGAGACCATATCTTGAGATTCTAAAGGATTTTCTTGATGAAAATTAATATGATATTTTATGGAAATGGACTTTTTAATCCAATTTTTTAGGTCTTAGTTCATGAATCATACATTTTATCCCTAAAAATAGGATTTTGTTTCTTTCTCCAAGGCTGTGTATGAGAAAAACTAGATGGGGACATAGTGCACCTAGGTGTCGTGAATAATATGATTTCACCATCCTATAGGTATATGAAATACATTTTTGAATATATATTTTTTACCCCTAAATCTATCTAGATCTCCCTAAATTACTTCCTGAAGCTCAGTATTTTTTTTAGCATTGTGCACTGCTTAGGCCTCTAAGACCCACTTTTGCTGAACTTGCTCCAAAACCTGTGAAACTTCCAAAACCTTCCAAAAATGATTGCAAAATGTAATTAGCTCTCAGTTAAACCTCCATAATGTATTTTTCCTTTTATTCCACTCTAGGCGGTGTGCATCATCTTTTAGAAGATCAAAAAAGGAGCTTTCCCAAGATTGCCCAAAGGCTTGTCTTGATGGATCTTGCTTGGGAAGCACTTGAAAATACTAGGTACCCATAAATAACCTATGGGAAAACTGAATCAAGGATTAGGGTTAAATGAAGGAGGGATCATAATTTCCTTTGAGTAAAATTTTCAATTAGGGTATGGTTATCATTCTCAAAAATTGTGAATTTTCTTGTTGCACATCCGCATGACAATGAGCTTTAAGAAGATTCCATCTAAAAACTCTATTGTTTCCCTTTCTCTTTCTCACCATCATGTGTGTAATCCTAGGGATAGTTTTTTATTTCTGACTTCATTTTATTTGATTATTTACTTGAAATATTTTTATTAGAAAATAATAAAGAATGAGGATTAAGAACTGTGCAATCATCTTTGATTTTACCTCACATGGATATCAATTCATAATTAGGCTTGGTAAGAACACTCTCACAAAAATATATTATCTTCATCCTACTTCATTAGTTTCAGAAATTTGAGAAATATTTTCAATGGGCTTGGTAATTAATTTCTCACACATGTTATTTTTGGCAAGTGTGTTCCTTTAAATCATCATTCCACCACCATAGGTTATAAGTTTTTTCCTTTTTTTTAAACAAAGCACCGATAAGACCTTTTTGGGATAATTTGTTTAAGATAATGAAATCAGTAGATTTGGTAGTTAATCTCATGGAGATTTTTTCAAAGGACCTATAATATATCTTTTACCTCTTATGCCCTAATGAAGATCTCATCAAGATGGTTTTGGAATTCAATAAGGTCGGTGTTCCACCTCGATGTTTATTTTTATGCATATATAATGAAAATGTTTCATGATGGCTTGAGATCCATTTTTTCATCCTCTACCTCCTTTTCAATTTTATTTCTATATGTATATAAATGTTTAAACATCCCCAAAATTATGAAAGGTGATTACATGTTTTGATAAAACACTTGTTAATTTCAGCATAAATAACCTTCTTTCTCTTGACTCTCTGGGTAGTTCATTGATGTATGTCTCCAAATTAATAAACATCTAAAAATATTGGAAGCTTCCACTTTCAAGTGAAATGTTTTTGAAGAACCTTTAAGTACATGTACTAGTGAGGAGGAGCGTCATCTTAAATGGCATCAACGTATTTTCCTACCCTTTTTTCTTTATATTCTCAATTGTTGATCTTATGAATCAAACTTTAATGTGATCCTTACAAGTGGAAATATTTTACATGTTAGATTTACTTGAGTGAAATTTCATTTAATTATTGGTCCATCTCCTAAAGTTGCATATGTGGCCCACTATCTACTTTTCTTTTCACAACTTGTGAAATGGTGACACGTGTCCCTTCTTCCAAGTTGACGGGGGTAGGGGAGTAGTTAGCGGCTTTGTAAAAACAATGAAACTACCAAAGAAAGGCTACAAAGTTCCCCCTACCATATGATGGCTTTACATTGCATCATGTGTCCATTTTTTTGGGCCTTTGGGGGTAAACATGCAGCTTGATCCATTACATGAACTGCAAAGCTGCCAATTTTGGAATTACAAAGATGTTTCGACTTGAGGTGAAATTATACGTCACCACATGTCTTATATCATGCCACGGAGATGGAAGTTTATAATGCCCACATAGGAATGACCAAAACACAAGGTAAAATAAACTAATATTAAAAAAATTGACTTTCATTACTTGTTACAAGACAACACATGGGCTTATTTAGAAAACTCCACATCACATGAGATGCTTGTACAAACATAAACACACTCATACCATATGATAACATGAGATACACATCAATTTCTTAATTTCTCAAATGATAAATTCCAAAACAATGACCCAACCACATATGAACTTAGGGATAGGTATGTGCCACAACACATCACTATCATGGTTTACATCTTTATTACAATTAAGTTCTCATTATTTAGTCTTATAGGTTTAAAGAGAAATTATCATGAAAATACATAAATTCCCATTTTATCTAGACTATATTTTCTTTATTTCATTTAACATTTAATGTATAATGGTTCCATTTAATTTGTCTTGTTTCTCTTATTGCAATTAAATTATATAACTTTATTGTTAATAGGAGAATTTTAAACATGCATGAGTCTCTACTAGTAATTGTTCTAAGGATTAATTTCTCAAGAGCATGTTTACTTGGTATTGTATTTTACCTTCATTGCAAAAAGGGAAAATCACATGAAGTAAAAAGGAAGACTATTAGGTCTAAGAGTGGGCAGATTCCATGTTCCTTTTTCATTATAATGCTTAAACATAAAGGATACACTCTATTCACTTTAAAATTATTACAACTATGTAATTTAACTACTTAGCTTGAATTTCTCATGATATATATATGATTCACAATCCACTTGTTCCCAATTCATATACCTTGTTTTCAGAATTCATGATACACATGGAATGGTTCATTTTACATGTTTTAATGTTATAATGGTTTACATTGAGTTAAAGGGATAAGTCTAAAATTTCCCTTTTCTCCTAATCCATCATCTTAAGAATTCAATATCAATAACTAATATTTAGATTGCATATTCCAGCCACAATTAAATTTATTAATTGGTCCTATGTTTGATTTAATTCTATTAACTCTCAAGGGTTCTACTCCCTACTACAATTCAATACTAGAGTGTACAATATCTTTAACTCACAAGACCTTCATAAAATCACAAGGTATTATGTTTTATTGTCCAAGGCAACACCTCTATCCCTAAGGCTTAGAAATGTTACAACATGGTTCCTTCACAATGCGAACTTGGCACTACTAGAAAATCTTTTTAGTTTTTACTTCAAGAAGACAATTTTTCCATGAGGGACTGAAGCGACATCCCAAAAATATAGGTTTGAATGATGGGAAAGGTGTAATATTCACCTTCTATAATATGGTCAAGGAACACAAGTAAGCCTCAATTTTTGGCATACAATAGAACCTAACCTCAATATAGCAATGGGAAAAGACATAGTTAAAAGTTGACTAAGGTGTTCGATCCCACTATGGAAATAAAGTCACAAGGGTAGTCTCAAGGGGACCATTCCATATAACAAGGGTTAATATTTCATACTATAAGTTTGATTATCATTTTCCACCTAAAATAGAAACACAAAAATACTATTTGTTATTTTTTGAAGACTAAGTGATTTCCTAGGTCAACACAACATTAGCCAATAGGTAAAAATACACCATTTTGAAGTTATTGCCCTTGATTTTACTGGGTACAAGAAACATCTATAACTACAATGGTGCTAAAAATATTAAATTAACAAGATTTCAAATTCATCCTTCTATAACAATTTAGATGTTATATAAAGGATTCTCTTACATCAATTTTCATATAGCAACAAGATACATTTGACTTCTTTTACTTATTAAACATACAAAAGTATGACTAAGAATGAAATTAGTACACTATCTATCAATGGGGTTTGGGTGGATCGGTTAAGTCAAACGGTTGTGTCCAGATCTACCCAGGTTCAAAACCTTGTTGGGCACAATCCCTTTGGGGTGGTTTATCGGTGGTGGCAGGTGTTACATCACTAGTAGTTTTGGTTATTGGTTCTTTTGGCAATGCCAGACTTTGCATCATTTTCATTGGCATTAGCAGAGTGGTGGCTCTAAAAATGGCGGTGGTAGAAAAATTACGGCGTCCGTGTGGGCTCCATTGGTCACGATTTGTGTTTGTGATGGATTAATTATAATATCTTGTTTGTGGACATTAGTAATGTTAAGGGAGGGAACCCAAGAATCCCTCGATTCTAAGCTCCAGTCAAAAGCATTTAATTATTAAAAAAAAAATTGTATTCATCGTAAAAATAATAAATAACATTTCTATTTATAACAATATTGTTGTTATATCTATATAATTACATTGTTTTCAAGTTATCACATTATTATGAAAACACAAGAAATGATTCACTTTCTCCTTGTCATGGTACATTTAACCTCCACATGGTCAACACAAATTCTAGTATGGCATCTACCTATAATCTAGCATGATTCACTATTCATAGTTTTCCATTCACATGATTACAACACTTAGCATGAAACAAGAGGGGTTAAAGATGAATATTTCATTTCATTTAAAAACTAGAGGGAGGGAGAGAGAAAGAGAAAATTTCCATTTTTCTCACAATTAATTTTCTCAAAACAAGTAACAAAAGCAAGTTCCATACAATCATATATTATCATCTACAAGTTTTCCTATCAATTATTTGACTTGATGAGGATCCCGCAACAAGATTTCACATTTTACTACAAGTTTGCAAAAACACCTAAAATAACACGAGGCCCATGAAAGCGTGTTCAAAAACATGCTTTCTAAAGGTCAAATGCACCATGAGACAGTTCATATACACTAACCTATATACAAGGAATCCATTAGAGTTAATGGAACAAAAATTTGACAAATAAGGTTTGAATGACGATCACCCTCTCTGGAACCACCAATCGTAAATGCGTCAAATTGAACTTTTCACCCAATGACTAGAGGCCTACAAAACCTACTTGGAAAATTAGTTTATAAGGTGATTTTTTCGTAACTATGGGTTGATAGTGATTTTCATCAATAAATACTAGAAGTATGTGGAGGATGAAATCCATTTCTCCACTTAGGGCCTAAACGGCAAGCCAAAACCAAACCAAAATTTTAACTTTCGTAGTTTCCCAATGCTACAAAAGGGTTAATATGGCTCTTAAACGTGTTGCATTAAATGATCAAATGATCATATCAGGGAATTATAAATGTTGTTGTGGAATCTCATTCCAACAAGGAACAAGGTCAAACCTTGACTTTTTAGTTCAAGGTTTAGAGGGGTATTTCACTCATTGTTAAAAATCATGTTTTATTAACTTTTACAACATAAACAAATGATAGGTTTTAAAGATAACTCAAAATCAACTCACAAATTTTACGGCAATCCATTTTTGTTATTTAAGTTTCCAAGCATCTCAAAGTGTGGTTGAGTATGGTTGATGATGGGTGTTGTTATTCCCTTCATTTAATCAACTTCTTGTTGATGTCATATCAAACCAAGGGTGTGTCTAAAGCTATATGCAACAAGAGTAATCCTATTGATCTAGTAGTTGATTGTAGTTGTTTTTGTATTTTCTAGGGGATATTTTCAATGTCTTAAGGACTTCTTGGTAAAACCTTATTTAAATAATACTATGAAAACTTTGTTGAAAGTAAACACACTGAAAGCTTTGTTGAAAGGAAACACACTTTGCAGAATGGAAATAAACACACTTGCTTTTGAAATAAACACACTTTCTTTTGAAAGTAAACACACTTGTTTTTGGAAATAAACACACATAACTTAGAATGCTTTAAAAATGATTGCAAGAGAAAATAAGAATCTATCTAAACACCTGCAGGAACAAGTACACAATAGATTTTAACCAAAAGAATTAAACCAATACAGAGTAATTAACAGATCTAAACTATTTTCTTAAGAAATATAAATACCAAATAAATGAATATATTGATCTTGGGGGAGTTAACCCTTGCTCCTCCTTATATCAGGATTTAATGACTCGTAATTATCTCAAACAGGAATGGCTATTTTATTGATAAAACATTCAGTATTACAAAACATACTAGATCTGTATACTTAGTCTATATCTCTCTTCTATGTTTTATCTCTATTTATTATTATTTCTATCTACTACAGGTCTACTTATATATACATTTACAATCATAGTTGTCTCTACGATTATGATGAAATCGAATCGTGCCCAAAATAGATGTTGAGTTGGATTGGGGCTGATCAAACAACTATAAGATAGCTATCCCTAGATCTACATTCAGAGATCTTCTCATCCTTTCCTGATTGAAAGGGTCGTTGATGTAGAATCTCTAGATGTGGTTAAAATAGATAAACTTCCATTAGTTCTAGAACTTTAGAGAAGTTCCTAGAACCATAGGAAATCATTAAGGATCAAAACCATGAGAGTTCCAAAGCTATACCAGGAGTTCCGGAACTAAGTCTGAAAATTCCAAAACTAAATACTGGAGCTCCGTAACTAAGTCTAAAAGTTTTGGAACTAGATGATGAATATGTAATGGATTTCTGGAACTAGCTTAGAAGTTTTGGAACTAAGTTGTGTTGGAACAGATGCTACTAAAAACATATTGAACGCTACATACTTCATTTCTTCGACTGATTAGACCTTCTTTATTACAAAATTGAATTCAAACACACACTTCATCAAGAATTTTAGAGTTATTAACATTAGAATCAAAATCAATCAAAAGATAGACAATTACATCCTAACTCATATCAGATCAAATAAAAGTCACAAAATGCAATCAAACTTAATAAAAAGAAGAGTAAGATGAGATCATATATTATACATTAATCGGGCATATTCGGCCTCATCATTTCCTCCAAACTTACTTGTTTGTAAGTCCCTTTACAAACTTCATTCTTCAAAATTAGGGTTATATGTTATGCATTCCATTTGATTACTCGAGATCAAATGGATGAAAATATATTTTCTAATGCTTAAACTTAGAGGTATTGTACCCATATTTTGCTTCTATTTTCCTCTCCCACTCTTCAAATTTAGTAGGATTTTGAGGTTCTTTGTTTTTCCAATGAGATATGGGGGTGAGAAGTAGAGGGTTCATTGTTTGCATTCCCATCCATATTTTCTCATAGCTCTCATTGATCGAGGAATTATTGTGCATAACACTTTTTCCTTTCTAAACTCCGGATCAGATTTGTAGGGATATTATTCCCTTCTTCTCAAGGAAATAGTAAGGAGTTCCCATCTCTTTGAGCATCCTTCATAAATATCTTCAAATTTCTCCTCCTCATAGGAGGTAAAGGCATCAATACTCTTTTGTATAATGGTAAAATAATGTGTCTTGAATCGCTCATCAAAGGCATGAGTTCTAAAATGTATGAGGAAGGCAGAAGGTTTACCATAGTGAGCTCTCATATAGAGACTAGTTGAGATAGCTTTCAACAAAAACTCAAAGTCCCTTTCCTTCCATGAAATTTAGTTTTGTAGAACAGAGACAAATGCATTGAGCTAGCTCTCCCCCACATACAAATTGATCATAAATCTGTGTTTTTCTCTAGCATAAAATTACAAAGATAAAATTCACATAGAATATTTTTCTGCTCAGGACTGGATAGAGAGTAAGTTGTCATGAATTCAAATTCATCCTTTAGTTCATGTGGAATTCCACATGCAATCCTTGATCAGCTTGTCAGTGAATGAACTGCTCTTCTAAAAACACACTATATGCAGGAGAGGGCCTCCTGTAGGAAAGAAATTTTTCACTCATAATGCACACCATATGAATTTTTCTAAGAAATTTATATTTCTTTCTTTCTTCCTTATAAAATTTTTCTTCACACTCTTTTCTTGCCTTCTTCTCTTCTTCCATCTTGGTCTTCAAAACTTCATTTGATATTTTAGCTTCTCCGAGCTCTCTCAAGGTGTCATTCCATAGTTATTTGAGTGGAAAATAGGTTAAGTCGATCATGCGAGATATTGTGGACACAACATTCTATTTTCTCGGAAGTCGACATTCTTCCTCTTTTTCTATCGTTGTTTCTTAATTACCGATAACTCCTCGATCTGGATGCAAGTTTGAGTTGTTAACTCTCTAATGAGCATTTCCCTTTGTTCTAATTTGAGTTTGAGGAAATCCAATTCCTCATTTTTCTACGATAATGAGCTCTGCTCTAGACAAGAACAGAGCCTGTTTAACCTAATGTCTTTCTTCTTCCTCTAAAATTACTTGAGGAGTTCAGCATTCTTCCTCTATCAAATTAAATTTTCCTTTTCTCTCCAGGATGCCAACTCTTCTTCTTCTTGTGGCAATGTTGATGGTTTAGCCAATTCTTGAAACTCCTACTCTTCAATTCTCTCATCCCCTCTATCCATCTCAGCTTGGCTTGGTTCAGGAGGAGTCATGGCCATGCTACCCAAAATATCAACAACTTCCTTTTCCATCTTTTCCTATTCACTCCTTCCCTCTGGGGTTTCCCTTGTCCTTTTATGAATTTTCCTTCTCTAGGGAATTTCAACATGCCCAATGGTGGATTTCTTCCTAGAGATTCTTCTTACTCTTGTTTCTTCCTCTTGTACATGGGTGAGCTATCACTGTCAGAGATAGATATTGGCTCCCTTGAAGCTACTATAGAAGAAGGATTTTCCTTCAAAGGCACAGAAGGCTCTGATGTTTTGATTCTTCTTACAAACCTTCTTCTTTTTGGTATACTCTCTCTTTCCACTTCCTTTTGTTCTTCTGTAGGGGAATCAATTTCCAAATTAGTTGAAGGAGAAAATGGAGCTGGTATTGTTCTTCTGATAATATTAGGGTTTTTCTTAAACTTGCCAAGAAACTTTTTCCAAATTTCTTCTCCATTTTTCTTTGATAGAAAATGGTGCTAGCATACTAAATGAATTAGCCCATGATTTTGTATTGTCCCAACACCTCAGAATACCTTTGGACCATGGTCTGGATAGAATAAAAAAGAAACCCTAGAATTTTTATTATGTACTCAGGTTTTGTGGATCCATACTTCAGATATATGAGCATTTTTAGGACTTCTCTTCCTACAGACCCAAATTGACCATCACATGTTAAATATTTCACTATCCAAAATGCTACACTGTCAAAGGGTTTGGGAAAACTAGCTCTGCTTACCCCTTTTATGATTTTCTTTGTATTGTAGATATATTGGGGTTCAATTTCTCCTCCTTATAGTAGGATTTCAACCAATTCTTTTAATGTCCCTTTGGCAGGATGTGGGACATGCACAATTGGCACTCCAAACACATTACTTATTGTATTTACAGAAAAAGGAATAAATATATTTCTCACCTTTGTCTTGGATTACTCTAGGTTTATGATGAATTCTCTTACTAATTTTTCATTATACTTTGAAAAATTCTTCAGGAACTCTAGCCATCTTACATGCTCAAAGATAGATGCCACTTCTTCATCTACGAGAAATTGGGAATCATCCTCTGGTTCTGATTTCTTTTTAATCCCCATATCGGCTTGAGTTTTGTTTCCTTTGATTCTGTGTAAATCAGTTGTAGGCCTTCTTTCTTAGTTGTGGAACTGACGAATTTGGCTGCGGAACCTCTATTTTAGCTTCTATGAAACCTATGTTCTTAATCAAGGAATCCTCTGTTTTTCTTTCGGAATACAAGCTTAATTTGTTGCTTCTCAAAATCACTCACTGCAATTTATTTCACTTAATGATTACCAATAATAACCATTTCACCACTTATCTCATCCTTATCATCTTCATGATTACTCACTTGTAATCATAATGTATAAATAGATGACTCATCATACCAACTTTTAAATCAAGTCAAATCACACATGCAAACATTTAATTTAACCCTAAATAAGTTAAAAGATATAATTACCATCCTCGATGATGTAATCCTTTTGTTATGATGACTCATCATTCCTACAAGTGGAATAAAACACGGCTAGATAAGACAGCTGGAATTCAAAGGAATTCCCTTTTATTTGAATTAGCCAAAAGAAAAAGAAGAGGTCAATTGACCTTTTGTCGTCATTTTTGGTTTTCAATTGACCTTTGAGAGAAATATTTTTTTTAAATATTTTTTATTTATTTTTGGGGAAGAAAATTCCATTTACTGGTTTTCATTTTATTCCCTTTATTATGGATCTATCATCTGGTTATTTGACCATTTTGGAATAACTGGGTTCTTCCATATGATCAAATTCTTTGTCTGCTTCAATCTTCCTCAAGAATTCATCCTTAGTGGGAGGCTTCCTATAGAGTTTCATCCTATTTCCATTGACCAAGAGTGTTCTTCTGCTACCATCAATGGGAAGTAACTGAATAGAACCATTGTCAAATATCTTCTCAATCTGATAGGGTCCCAACCATCTGGTTCTCAATTTTCCCTTGAATTGTTGGTACTTAGAATCAAACAACAATGCCCAGTCTCCTACTTTGAATTTCCTTCTCTTGATATGTGTTTCATGCCATTGCTTCCTCTGATCTTGGATTATTTCTATCTATTGAAGTGCTTCCATCCTCAATTCATCCAACTCATTGAGTTGAAGGATTATTTCTTTTTGAGCTGCATCCAACTCAATTCCCACCTTAACTATTGTCCTTAATGTCTGAAGTTCAAACTCAATGGGAAAAAGGGATTTTTCCCATAGACTAACTCATATGGTGAAAACCATGTTGTAGTTTTCCAAGTTGTATTATAAGCCCAAATAGCTTCAAGTAGTCTCTTTACCCAATCTTTTCTCCTAACTTCAATTGTTTTGGTAAGGATGTTCTCCAATTCTTTGTTTGTTACTTAAGCTTGTTCATTTCTATGGGTGATAAGGAGATGACTTCCTATGATTGATTTTGTAATATGTTTTGAAATCTTGGATCATATTAGACATAAATTATGGTCCTTGATCTAAAACTATGCTCCTTAGTGCTCCAAAATTTACCATAATTATGTTCCAAAGATAATCAATAATCTACTTCTTGGTGGCATTTGTCAATGCCTACACTTCTACCCATTTTTCACATAGTCAAGTACACAAGAATATATTCCTTTCCTTTTGAAGGAGGATTAAAGGGACCAACAAAATCCAATCCCCATCTCTCAAATGGTTCAATTACAACTTGAGGTTGAAGAGGCATTTCATTGGTGAAAGTTGGTTGTCCCATCCTTTGACAAGGATCACATTGCTTGATATATCTCTTCACATCCTTGTACAAAGATGGCCAATAATAACCAGTGCCAAGTATCTTATGAGTTGTTATTTTCACTAAATAGTTTCCTCCACTTGGTTCATCATGACATGCTCTGAGGATGTCAAATATTTCATCTTCTCTTACACACCTACACAAAACAAAATCAAGCCCACATTTAAATAGCATTCCATTTAACCATTTGAATTGTGCACTAGTTTTGATTAACTTCTTTATTTGTTTCTTAGTGAAAGAAGGAGGAAACTTCCCTATTGCAAGATAATTTTCCATATCAGCAAACCATGGTGTACTTGCTGAGATAGAAAATAGTTGTTCATCTGGAAAGTTATCCTTGATTGGATCTTGCTCCCCTGTAGTGGTTAGTCTTGACAAAAATCAGCTACCACATTAGATTTACCTAGATTGTCCACAATGGTAATATCAAATTCTTGCAAAAGTAATAACCATCTAATTATTCTTCCTCCAACCACTAGTTTGTTCATCAAATATTTAATTGTTGAATGATCTGTGTGTATAAATATCTTGTAACCTATAATGTAATGTCTAAATTTATTGATTGCATAAATTACAGCAAGAAATTATTTTTCAGTGGTGGTGTAATTATTTTAGTGGGAGTAAGATTCTTACTAAGATAATAAATAGCATACATTTTTCCTTCTTCATCTTTTTGTCCCAAAACTGCACCAATGGAATTATTTGAAGCATCTATTTGGATATGAAATGGATTTTCCCAATTAGGTCCTCTCAATATTGGAGCAGTGATTAAATTTTCTTTAATTTCTTCAAAAGCATGCTGACACTTTTCATCCCAAAGAAATTCATAATCCTTGGTTAGCAAATTAGAAAATTAAACATGGGGGCAGCAATTATAGTACCCAACATGTCCTAGAAATGACTTGATATCATGGGGGTTTGAGGAATAGGTAAATCTGAAATGATCCTAATTTTGTTTTGATTAACCTGAATTCCTCTTTTTGAAATATGGTGTCCTAATACAATCCCTTCATCAACCATCATTAAACACTTTTCATCACTAAGAGATAGATTGTGTTGTTCACATCTTGTTAATACTTTGTCTAGATTTCTCAAAGCATCATCAAATGTATCTTTGTGTACAGTGAAGTCATCCATATATACCTCAACACAATCATTTGTTAGATCAGCAAATATTGCAAGTACAACTCTCTAGAAAGTTGTAGGAGCATTGCATAAGCCAAATGGTAACACCCTATAGGAAAAGGTACCCCATGGACATGTAAATGTTGTTTTGTCTGATCTTCAGCAGTAACTTTGATTTGATTGTATCCACTAAAGCCATCCAAGAAGGAAAAGTATTGTTTACCTGAAAGGTTGTCTAGGACTTGATCTATGAATGGTAAGGGAAAATAATCTCTCAGTGTGGCTTTGTTTAGTTCCCTATAGTCAACACATATTCTCCATTTCTCATTCTTTTTAGGAACAATTACAAGAGGAGATACCCACTAACTATCTGAGATAGGGTAGATAAAACCTACTTGTAATAGTTTTTCAATTTCTTGTTTGACTATATCCCTTAAGGCTAGGTTAATCCTTCTCTGAGGCTGCCTAACTGGTTTAACATTTTTAGTATAGATGTGATGAGTGCATATACTTGGATGAATCCCTTCATGTCTTTTTAATCCCAAGAAAAATCTTTAGTATGATTTTTTAAAACATCAAACAATTTAGCTTCTTCATCATCCTTCAACTAGTTGTTAATGTTCAAAGTTTTACCCGGTTGAATCTCAACATGCTTGGTTCCAATGTGTGATGAACTGATTTGTTGAAAGGTTTCCATTAAAGTGTTTATTGGACATGCATGTGGTAACAATATATGGTATTGTTGATGCAAAAATCAAAGCACCCGTAGATGTTGATCATATTTCTAGGTTGATCACTCTCTAGCATCCAAAGTGTGATTACACAACATTGAAACCTTTCTCCAAGTGTGGGACTTAGAAATGAGAAAGGAATCCCAGAGAAGGCTGGTTCACTGCTCATCTAAAATACCTACCACAAGCTATTCCAATGCAGGCAAGCTAATCTAAACCTAATCTAACCATGCCAAGGAGATAGAGAGAGAGAGAGAGAGAAAAGGAAAAAACAGCAAAATCCTACACTAAAACGGTGATACACCAAAGAAGGAGAATGTTGAACATCTATCAAAACTGTCATGGAACAAGGAGAGGTGAGCAATGGGAAGGATGGACAGATACATCACAAACCCAAGGATAGATTTCACACAGAAAATGTCCCAAAACTCCATGAACACATCTTCAAATGTGCCTACAATGAACATTCAAACATGCACAAATACCTGCAATGAAGAGAGGCAAGAAGAAAACAACGAAAAAACAAGCAAGGATGGACAAATGCATCACAAAACACATTTTTGTTGCTCCGTAAGTTTGCTTCCGATAACATCATTTCACTAAAAGGCAAAAACGCCATTACTGAGAGCAAGGAGGAGGTTCTAGAACTCCATTTTCAACCCTGGAGAAGAAAAGAAGGAGGGCAGAGCTGAAAAAATGAACAACTTGTAATCTATATCCTTCAAAATGAGCCAAATCTGGCTTTTACATTGCATGGGTCGAGCCCAGAGAGAGAAAACATAGGAAAGCATGCAAGGTAGATAAAACCTAACCATTGACCAAAACACATTCTTCATTAAAAATCGATGGTTGAAACATCACTTTCTCGAGGGCCTAATGTTGAAGAAGAATGCGACCCATGTGCATTAAAACTCGGTTATGAAACGTCACTTCGGCCATGTGAAGAAGAATGCGACCCATGCATTAAAAGCCGGATTTTTTGAAACGCTTCATAAACCGCCATTACCATGCGCCAGAGACGTTTCTTGATTTTATCTCTCCAAACTGAACCAAAATGCAATATTGACCCTGGAATCATGTAGATAATTTCACCAGCTTTCCATTGATATAAAGAACATTGAAAATCTGAGCTCTGGATCGAAAGTTATGGCGATCTGAAGATTTAGGGCACAAAAAGGCCAAAACGGATTTTGAAATTTTTCCCGCGCTCTGCCACTTGGATGACACGTGTCGGGCGCTGATTAGATGAGAAATTCTCTCTCCTCCACCTTTCCGTGGGCTTTCCTTTGAAACCCGACCTTTTTCATACTTTGGAAAAATTCTCATTTTCCCCCGCGCCCGCCACATGGGACACATGGCATGCATTGGTTTGTTAAAGCGAATATAGGGCACATGGGAAGACCTTTGATTTTTAGTTTTTGGCCGAAAGAAATTTTTCAAAATGTTCAAAGTTTCCTGAGCCTCGCACCTCCTACTCCATTGGACATGTGGCGTTGTTTCATTAGCTCCTCAGTGACCCTTCAAACCTTGCCCTTTGAAATTTTTCGTGCCAACACTTAGTTAAAATTCATTGCGCTTCCCCTTGTGACACGCATCACATTCGATTCGTTGGGGATTTTCGGGTCTTCACGTCCCTCACGTATTTTTAGCAGGATGTCCCAAACCATATGGGACAAATTCTCTCGATCCGCTTTGATTTGGCTTCCGTCCCTCTTTAGGCGATGGACACGTGGTACATTTTCATTGGCTCTCGCTCTTTCTTCTCCGCCCCGCGCGATTTGATTTGTCCAATCTGTCCGGACCAAAAGGAAAAATTGTTTCTCGAAAGGTTTCACCGAAATGGACTTGACTTGAATGGTAAGGGGAAAATCGATCCACGTCTTTCACGTTCTTTTATCCCAACTATCCCGGTCAACGAGACAAATTCTTCCATTTACCAAATTCTTTTTAGGAACAATTACAAGAGGTCGATCCGCGTGACTATTTATGACTTTTGATAAAACCTACTTGTCCCATCTTTGGGGACAAATTCTTTGACTATATCCCGAAATGGTTGACTTGCACTTCAAACCCAGCCGAACCGTGTCTTTCACGATACTTTTGTCCCATGTCTTTGCCCCAAAGACCCTGGACTAGGACTTAGTATGATTTTCGTATTTCAACACCAAAAACAATTTAGCAATTTCTTCCATTTTCTTGACAATTGTTGGGATTTCTTTTAGACAGAGAGTTCAAAGGAAGCCGAGGGGACCTTATGTGAAACATGATTTTGGGGTTGAATCAATTTGTTATCAAAATTACACTGGGGTGGTTTTGATAATAGGTATGTAGCAACATCTCCAAAAGTTCCTTGAGACAAAATCTGGAAAAGGACAAGAATGAGAACTATGATACTTATCTCTCTAAAGGCCAAACTCTTCGTCACTGCTATTTTTTAGAAATTATTCACTACTCCCTAATGTATTTGAAACTAAAGCTACTGATTCTTCCTCTCCCCACGATAAATCTCATTCCTCCGAGTGAAATTATTTCCAATCACAAAAACTCTTATTTCCATGGTTCCGTAACTTCATGTAGTGGTTCCGGAACTAAATGTGGTGGTTCTAGAACTAAATGTGGTGGTTTCGGAACTAAATTTGCAGGTTCCAAAACTATAGTTGCGGTGTTGGAACTATATCTGATTGCTTCGAGGATAGTTGGTGCTCATCCAATGGTGGATTAATCATCTCTTCTACTTCTCTTATATGATCCTGCAATGTGATCATAGCCAAAGAAGAAGAAAAATTCTTATTAGTATCAGGAGAATCAACCCACAATTGTTCATGATTGTCAGTAAAAGTTCCTGCAGAAGGATATAAGGAAATTTTCTTAGAGTTCTTACCATTAGAGATTGTCATATCACTTGACCTGCAATAAATTAAGGTAGCAACTGTAGCTAACTGTGGTCTACCCAAAATAATGGGATAACCTAATGTTTTACCTTTTGGCTGTAGTTCAAGGAAGTCAACTATATATTCCCATGACTCCACCATACCGCCACGTCTTCAATAACCCCTTCTGGTTCTACAATAGACTGATCTACCATATCGCAATATGGTATTAGTAGGTTGTATACCCGTTAATGGTAATTTTTTCAGAGTATCCACTATCATTACAATGATGGTCACTCCTAAATCTACCAAAACATTATGTATATCCTTATTCCATATAGAGATAGAAATAATAGGACTTCTAGGATCTCCATATTTGGGAAGTAAAAGTTTTCCTACTAATAAATCAGCAAGTTTCCCATCTACTTTGATAGTCTTGGGGTACTGTTTCTTCCTTCCAAGATTTTTCAAACATAACATTTTGATTAATTTGTTTAATTTGGGAATGTCCTTAATTGCTTGTAATAGTGGTATCTCAATATTCAATTTCCTTATTTCTGTACCAATTCAAACTCCTTGGTTTCTATAGCTTCTTTAAACCTCTCTAGAAATGGAGTCTCAGTAGTGTCACTATCTGGCTTTTTATTTTCTTCATATACCCTCTTTTGGAACAACAGTACTAGGGATTTCATTTTCTTTCGTCATTTCAGTGATTATGATAGGTGAACTGCTAATGATTTTTCCAAATCTAGTTTTAATATCCTTACAATCCATAGCATGTAAATCAACTAATTTTTCTAGTTTTGTTCCATAAACAGGAGTTGTTTGTTTGTTTCTTGGGTTTGCTACTGGCTGTGCTGGTATTTGCATTTGGACTACATTCTTAGTTTGTGAATTTTGTGTAAGGGATCCCATGATTTCCTGTTGATTCTGATTTGGATATGTTCTTCCTTGAGCATAATTACTAGGGTTCCATCTAGGTTGTGACCAAGCATAAGGATTTCCTTGACCAACCCATGGTTGTTGATGTCCCTGAGCATACCAAGCTTGAATTTCCCAATCTTGAGGGTTCCATGTTGGTTGAGGTACCCAAGGTGGTTGTCCCCAATTTTTGGTACTGTCTGAGCATCCCATGGCATCATCTAGGGATTAGGAACTGATCTTGGCATAAACTGCCCTTGGTTAGTTTGTCTCTGAACAAAATTCAATTCTTTTATTGTGGATGATGTATTGGTTTGTTTAAGCTGATTCTTTATGACTAGAAGTAGAGAACAAGCATCAATATCATGTTCTTTAGATTCACAGATAAGACACATTTCTGTTTTATCCAAAGGATAGTCTCTTATTGCATGCTTCTTCCTGCATCTAGGACAATACATAGCCAATGGTTCAGTTTTGGCATTTGCTTTAGCTTGTAATCCATCCATAGTAGAGGTTAATTGAACTAAAATGTCTATTTTAAAATTTACTAATTCATCCATTAGTTTGTTCATATCTATATTCAGACTTTTCACTAATTTTCCTTTTCTAGGTCCACCTCTTATTCATGAATAGCTTCTACAAATCTCTTTAATTTCATTCATTCTTAACTGATCAATTTCTCCACCTCCTATCAATTTAAGGGCTTCCCTAGATTCATCATCCAAACCTTTAAGAAAAATGGTTTTACTTAACTCCTCTTGAAGTACAAATCCACATCTTTTTCTCACAAAGAGGAATCTATCTAAATAGTCTTGTATATTTTCATCTTCCTCCTACTTGATTTTGAAGAATTCTTCCTTCCTATTTATCCCTCTACAATAATCTTGGTATTTGTCTAGGAAGGCATTATCCATTTGTGAACAAGTGCTAATAGAGTTGAATGGTAATCCCATGAACCACCTCATTATTGCATCCTTCAGAGTGGATGGAAACAACTTGAGTTTTTTATTATCTATTTTATAGTCATAGGTCTGACATAGTACCTTAAACTCAAATAGAAATTGGTCAAGATATTCATATGACATCCCTATAAATGTGGGTAAATGTGTAGGTGAGATATTTTTCATTGATGTATCATCATCTCCCAATTGGATTGGATAAGTAAAGGTCATATTAGGTACTCTTTCAGCTTCTCGTGCCATTTTAAAAATATTTTTGAATTTTCCTCCCAATCAATGTGGTATGTGGTATGCCTTGGGAAGGTGAAAAATCAGGAGTAGGAGGTTGACTACTCAATTAAGAATCAAAACTCTCCCTAAATGGATCTTGATTAATAAGCCTCTTCCTAAAAGTTCCACTTCCTTCAAGTGACTGATCTAAGAATGCCAAAGGTGGAAAGTTTGTTTCTTGTATGACAGGGGATGATGGTGCCTCCAATTCTTGATGAATTTCCCTATTTGGACTAGAGGATGTTGTGAATTCTTGTGAATATGTTCTTGGGAGGATAATCATATAGTTTATGATATATTAGGGAAGATCCTTCAACTACTAGATGTATGATTGTTACTCTTACTAGCACTTAATTAGAAAGTTCTAACTAGTGTGTCCCCAGAAGCAGCACCAAAAATGATGGGTTTCATTATTCTCTTCATTTAATCAACTTCTTGTTGATGTCATATCAAACCAAGGGGTGTGTCTAAAGTTATATGCAACAAGAGTAATCATATTGATCTAGTAGTTGACTGTAGTTGTTTTTGTATTTTCTAGGGGATCTTTTCAATGTCTTAAGGACTTCTTGGTAAAACCTTATTTAAATCATACTATGAAAACTTTGCTGAAAGTAAACACACTGAAAGCTTTGCTGAAAGGAAACACACTTTGCAGAATGGAAATAAACACACTTGCTTTTGGAAATAAACACACTTGCTTCTGAAAGTAAACACACTTGTTGTTGGAAATAAACACACACAACTTAGAATGCTTTAAAAATGATTGCAAGAGAAAATAAGAATCTATCTAGACACTTGTAGGAACAAGTACACAACAGAGTTTAACTAGAAGAATTAAAGCAATACAGAATTAACAAATCTAAACTATTTTCTTAAGAAATATAAATACCAAATAAACGAATATCCTGGTCCTTGGGGGAGTGGGCCCTTGCTCCTCCTTGAATTAGGATTTAACAACTCAGAATTCTCTCAAATAGGAATGGATATTTTATTGATAAAACATTTGGTATTACAAAACGTATTAGATCTGTATACTTAGTCTATATCTCTCTTCTCTGTTTTATCTCTATTTCTTATTATTTCTATCTACTATAGGTTTGCTTATATATACATTTACAATCATAGTTGTCTCTATGATTCTTATGAAATTGAATCGTGCCCAAAATAGATGTTAAGTTAGATTGGGGCTGATCAGACAGTTGTAAGATAGCTATCCCTAGATGCGTTCAGAGATCTTCTTATCCTTTCTTGATTAAAAGGTTCGTTGATGATGAGAATCTCGAGATGTGGTTAAAATAGATAAAATTCCATCAGTTCGGAACTTAGAGAGAACCATAGGAAATCATTAAGGATCAAAACCATGAGAGTTCCGAGTTATACCCAAGAGTTATGGAACTTTGGAAATAAATATTGGAGTTCTAGAAGGCTGGATGATGATGTGTAATGGAGTTCGGAACTAGATTGAAGTTCTGGAACTAAGTTGTGTTGGAACAGATGCTACCAAAAATATATTGAATGCTACATACTTCATTTCTTCGATGATTAGACCGCTTTATTACAAAGCGAATTCAAACACACACTTTGTCAAAAATTTTTGAGCTATTAACATTAGAATCACAATCAATCAAAAGACAGACAATTACATCCTAACTCATATCGATCAAATAAAAGTCACAAAATACAATCAAACTTAATAGAAAGGAGACTAAGATGAGATCATATATTATACATTAATCATGCATATTCTAGCCTCATCGGTTGACAATCAATTAGTATTTGGTTATGCAAAACATGAGATAAATTTTATTATGTTGCATTACAAATTTCATTTTTAATTAACATAAAGTATAATCTTCCTTTGGTTTAAAATTCCTATATCATTACAAAGGAAAAAATAAAGATACAAAAATTATGCAAGAACATAGATAAGGAAACCATGCCTATGGGGGTGAATGTGGCTTCAGGAGGTCCATGTGCTCTCCAAATGCATTTTCTTAAACACTCTAATCCTTTACCAAACCTGTTTTGTGTATACCCAACATCACTACAAAATGTGAACCCCCATTTTGATACCCAACATTTCATCATAAAAATTCATATAACCATAATTACTCCATCTTCATCTATATCTCATTTCAAAGCTCCCAAAAAAAATTAAATAGGTAGGAAGGATGCTCACAAAGGTTGTGGATTTGGGCTTTACAATAATTTATAGAGACTCCTCTTTCTGAGTTGGTTTCCTCAACTATCAAAAATTATGTTCTTTTGTCAAAAATCTATGTAGCATTACACAAGTGGGGTGCAGTTCAAATGGTAAGAAGAATAATGAAAGCCATAAATGAGAGTACTTGGATGCAGTAGGATTGAAGCCCATAAAACTAAACATGTTTATTTTAAGAAAAGAGATAGCTCATACCCACAGACATAGAGGATCTATGCAAGGTTGGAGAATACGTCTTCAAGGATGAATCCAATGGGATAGTTTATGGATTCATACTTGTATTTCAATACTCCTCTACCACCGTAGTGGGACGGTTGGAAAAAATATTTGGAAATTTAAACATGTTTTTGGGTTCAAGACAAACAAGGAGATATATAGGCAACTTGATTGGGGAATTTAGCTTTATTCTACTAACTTCACTTGCTTGAAGGGTCGGGAGTTTTAAACAAAAAAAAATTATACATAACATGCAACCATTGTAGTCAAGAGAACACATTTTTGAGGCATTTTTCAAACAAACTTCCACATTTTTCAAACATTCATATTGTTTAAACGTAATATTAAATGCCTATAAACTTTAGTTTACAATTAAATAATTTAGAATAGAGTACATTCTTAATTATTTAATATAAAATTTAGGTTTATGTTTAATTGGTTATTTAGTAACTAATTTATATTAAATTGGGGTATGATTTAATCATACCTCGTCACTTAATATGTTCATGACCTGTGGGGTCATTTAAATATGGTCGTGGACCATATTGTTTTCACCTCGGGTGAATGGTTTGGAGAGAAGTGAGGGAAGGGGATTTACTGGACTGTAAATTTGTGTTTCTCATAAATGGAAAATTCTCTTTTTCCATGTTTTTACCCCTCAATGGTTTTCCACGTTAAATATTGCCTATGTGTAATTTCTTTTATTGTATTTTACTTCATGTTTAAATGAGTTATAATGTTGGTTAATAAATTTTTAATAAGATAGTTTTTACCCTCGGTCGACATGGTATCAAAGCTTGGTTTAATTTAATTTAATTAAATATTATAATGTTAGGTAGTTTTTTGGTTGGTAAAACAAATACACCCTCCATCTCACGGGACATGCTCTCTCAAATTCTTCTCACATGAAATATTTTCCAACATTAATTTTTTGGTCGAAAAATACTCTTTGGGCCCTCTTCATACACAGGTATGGGTTAAAATAATTTGAAAATGTTTTAATATTTATTTCAAATGTTATAATATGTAGGGAAAAATAAATATTCCAGGTAAATGGAAGGATGGAGACAACCTCCACAAAAATAGAACATCAAATTTTTTTATTGGCCCAAATGAGGACCATTGGAAGGGGATATTCCTTGTGGTGAAATTTAATCCTAACTTTATATAAAACTTTATATTATTTATCTATGTTTAAAACCCATCTCAATTCACTCTCGAAATTATCCAACATGAAAAATAATTGTAAAGTTACCTCGAAGTTGGAAATCCTCTCTCTACGGCCACAACACTCACAAGTAACATTTGATTTATTTTTATATTTACAAATATTTAACATATGGTTGGATTGTTATTTTTGTCAAGGAAAATTGTTTATTCTCGAAGTAAAATTTAAGTCTCCCAGAATGATACGACCCTCCTAAAAATAGCCTTCCAATTTTTGTGATTGGCCCGAGTTATTTTTTTGGGGTAATTTGTTTTGGTGAAAACACAAAAATTTAAAATTATAGAATAAAACTTAATCTATATCTATGATTTGAAATTTATTCACTCTAAAATTCAAACCTAAATACTTGGCATATAATATAAAACATATGTTAAACCTTCTCATTTTTATAAACATTTAACTCTTAACCAACCATGTGAATTGGTAAAATAAAATTTCTAAATGTTTAGTGGGATAGTAGGAGAGCGCACTTTCAATGTCTTAATTAATACAACTACTCAAAATAAAAGATAAAGAGTAGGAAAAACAAAGTGGTATCCATCATGCGAATGGTGTTGCAAAGTTTACATTACACATATCATAGGTTCTTAGAAGCGAGAATAAGTAAAATTAATAAAGCTAGACATTACGCTCAAAAGAAGTGTTGGAAATTTAATACCAACCACCTCCGCTTATTGTTCATCCCCAAGCATGATTTTTGGATTTCAAGTTTTAAAACTACATATTTAATGTGGTCAATCGGGATTCCATATTTTAGTAGAAGCATGGAGGAAAATAAGTAGCAAGAAAATAGAAAAAAAAGGCGAGTCATATGAGTTTTTTAGTAGCGAAAAGAAAATAGAGGAGAAGAAAATACAGCAATTATGTATTTACATATGGGTATTTGCGAGATGGATATCCAGCTGACATCGAAGGCATACTTAGCATAAATATATAGATGAAAAATACAAAGATATATATAGTAGTTTATATAGTTTATGTAAAAAAAAATTATAATGGAAGAAAGAAATTTCATGTTTATAATTGTCCTCTTTTTTTTACAATTGTTGCTCTATTTTTATGCCTGGTTTTATTTTATTTTGATTTGTGGGTCTAAAAGTGTTGTTTTTTTTATTTATTCTTGTGTCTAAAAATCTATATTGGGTGCTCCTTCCTCCCTCCTCTAAGAAAATTGTGGTATCGAGCTTTGGTTCTTGAGGGGAGTAGATTGATTTGTTTTAATTATGGTGGAAATGAATCCAAACCCTAAAGAACAACCTCCCACTTTCAATGGAAGAAATTATGATTTATATTCCAAGAAGATGAAGACCATTTTTCTTTCAAATGATTTTGGGATTTAATCTCAAATGGGTTTGTACATGTGATAGATAATATGGCTTATGCAACTTTGAAAAATTCACGAGAAAAACCCAGTTGAAGGAAACCGAGAAGAAAGGATGCAAAATATCTCAACCTCATTGAATGTGCAATGGCAGAGCCAATTTTTCCAATCATATCAGTAGCTAAATACTCTAACACATCCTGGGAAATCTTTCAAAATACATATAAGGGCACATGCATAAGGAAAAAAATTTAAACTTCATTTATTAAGAAGAGAGTTTGAAACCCTTTAGAAAAAGGAAGTAGAATGTATTCTTGCTTTTCACATGAAGATTTATGGGTTAATAAATCAATTGAATATTAATGGTGAATCCATATAGAATCAAAGTATTGTTGAAAAATCCTTATAATTGTACCTATAATATTTGACCCGATTGTTGTAATAATCAAAAAACCCAAGGATTTATCTCAAATGGCAGTTGACCAGTTGATGGGTTCACTTCAAACCCATGAGAAAAGGCTTAATATATCAACTCCACCTTTTTTAGAGAAATATTTTAAAGCTTAGAAAAATTAAGAGGTAGGGGGAGAGGAAGAGATAACAGAGGAAGAAATCCCAGAGGTAGAGGAAGAGGTAGAAGTAACCCTGGAAGAAGTTTAACTTATACCCAAGAAGGAGCAAACACCTCACAATAAAACTCTCAAGATAAAAAGAGGAGTAGCATCTTAAATAAGAGGTATGACAAAAGTAATGTTCAATTTTATTATTGTCACAAGTATGGTCATCTTGCAAGTGAATGTAGAAAAATGTAGTGTGACCAGTCAAGGTAAAGTGTTAATGTGGCTAATGAAAATATAGTTGATTATGAAACAATGTCAAATTTTTTATTATGTGTCTTTGCTTCCAAAAAATGTAATACTAAAGTATGGTATTTGGACAATGGTTGTAGCAACCACATGATTGGTAATGCAATTTTATTTTCATTTATTGATAAAAATATTAAGTCTGAAATCAAGATGGGGAATAATGAATCGGTTCCAGTTTTAGGCAAAGGAGCAATAACCATACGCAGCAAGCAAGGAGATAGAAGGGTAATCCAGGATGTGTATTATGCCCCTAAAATAAAACATAATCTCTTAAGCATTGGACAACTAGTTCAAAAGGGGTACAAAGTCCTGATGGAAAATGGAGAATGCATAATATTTGACAAATATGGGAGAAAGAACAAGATTATAGCCACACAAATGTCAAATAATTGAATGTTTCCTCTCGGAATGAAAGTTTGATTTTCTATACAATCATCATAGGAGAATCCATAGGTAGCTTTCAAA
The DNA here is from genome assembly GCA_018340775.1 of Taxus wallichiana var. yunnanensis. Lineage (NCBI taxonomy): Eukaryota > Viridiplantae > Streptophyta > Pinopsida > Cupressales > Taxaceae > Taxus > Taxus wallichiana. The sequence goes on along the minus strand of CM031242.1, from coordinate 275,710,386 downwards.
AAAACCATCAAATATCCATCCAAACTTTGGCATCTAAGGTATGGACACTTGAGTTTTTTTGGGTTATGCATTTTATCAAAAAAGAATATGGTTGGTGGGTTGCCATCAATTATAGAAGGTGGATATAAATTTGAAGCTTACCTATTAGGAAAACAACATAGGTTTCCCTTTCAATTAGGGAAATCATGGAGGGAAAAATCACCATTAGAGCTGGTGAATTTTGATTTATGTGGCCCTATGTAAACCCCCGCATTCTCCAAGAATGAATATTTCTTAACCTTCATAGATGATTATAACAGGAAGACTTGGATTTATTTCTTGAAGCATAAATCTAAAGCATTTGAGAAATTTAAAAAATTCAAGGCTTTGGTTGAGAAGCAAAGTGGACACTTCATAAAGGTCCTAAGAACTGATAGAGGGGGAGAGTATGTATCTAAATAATTTTTAAAAATTTGCAAGCATGAAGGCATTGAAAATAAATTCTGACCGGGTATACTTTGTAGAAAAATGGAGTGGCTGAGAGAAAGAATAGAACCATCCAAGAGATGGAAAGAAGCATGTTGAAGGAAAAAGGATTGTCAAATGAATATTGGGGTGAAGCTATAACAACAACAGTTTATTTAATGAATAAGTCTTAAAAAGGTTATACGTAAAATAATTCCACAAGAATCATGGACAAGCAAAAGGTATAGCATGGAGCATTTAATAATTTTTGGTTGTGTTGCATATGCTCTTGTTCTAAAAGAAAAAAGGAAAAATTTAGATGATAGAGGTGAGAAGTGCATTTTCATAGGTTATAGTGAAGAATAAAAATCATATAGGTTGTATAAACCTATTACCAAAAAGGTTATCATTAATAGAGATTTTGATTTCATTGAAAATCAGTCATGGGATGGCACTATTGATAGCTCCATGGGTACTAAAACAATGATACCAATAGCTGAAATAGAAGGCAGTCATAAAGGAGTAACTTCCAGTAGTGAAGGTGATACAATCACATCCCAACAAGATGATAACAATAGTTCTTCCCTCTTCATCAACATCACAAAATGTTCCACAAACAAGTAGCTCCATCATTTCAAGTTATCCCTCTAAGAGCTCAGATCCTACATTGGCATCTCTTATGCCAAGAAATACAAAGAGCTTAAGGGAGATTCATGACAACACAAGGTATGTTGATTTTGAAGAAAATTTGAATTTTGCATTATTTTCTCATAGTGATCCAACATTTTTTGAAGAAGTTGTAAAAGAAAAGAAATGGTGTGATGTCATGGATGAGGAAATAGATGCAATAGAAAGGAATAATACATGGGAGCTAACTAATTTTCCTTTGGGAAAGCAAGTAATAGGAGTTAAATGGATTTATAAAACAAAAATTACAGTAGAAGGTGAGATTGAAAGACATAAGGCAAGGCTGGTTGTAAAAGGTTACAAACAACAACCAAGAAGAGATTTTGATGCGACATTTTCTCCTGTAGTAAAAATGGAAATTAGGAATGCTATTTTGGCAATAGTAGTCCAGCACAAGTGGAAGATTTATCAAATGGATGTGAAGTCAGCCTTCCTAAATGGAGTACTCAAGGAAGAGGTATATGTAGAACAGCCACCTGGATATGATATTCAGGTCAAGAAGATAAAGTATATAGAATGAAAAAGGCACTCTATGGTCTCAAACAAACACTAGAGAATGGTACAACAAAATATATTCTTACTTATTGTCAAATGGATTCGGCAAAAGCAATAGTGAGCCCACACTCTACATCAAGGTGGTTCATAGTAATATTTTAATTGTTGTCCTATATGTGGATGATTTAATTTTTATAGCCAATGATGATTGCTAATTTTAAAAAATCAATGCAGAGAAAGTTTGAAATTATGGATTTGGGGCGGTTGAAATTTTTCCTTGGAATTGAAGTGAAGAAAACAGAGAATTGCATGTTCATCTCCCTATCCAAGTATGCCCTTTGAATTTTTAAAGAGGTTTAAAATTTTGAACAGCAAACCTATCCCAACGCCAAAAGCTACAAGCCTAATAATAAGTAAAGAAGATTTGAGAAAAAGTGTAAACCTAACGTTGTATAAGAGCATGGTTACAATTTTAATGTACTTAATAAACAACTAGAACGTATATAATCCACGCAATAAGTTTAATTTCCATATTTATGGAGTCCCCAAGGAAAAACTTTGTAGAGAAGGAAGAGAATCTTGAGATATGTGAATGGTAGCATAAACTATGGTATTCTATATGCTGCATTATGTTAACTAGAGAAAATCAGTTATCTTGCAAAGTGATTGGGAAGGAAACATAGATGATGGGAAGAGTACTTCAGGGTATGTATTCCATATGGGTTGGGATCCATTTTATGGGCATCTAAGAAGCATCCCATTGTTTCTCTTTCTACAATGAGAGGTTAAGTACATAGCGAAAAATGGAGCAACATGTCGGGATATTTAGTTGAAAAGGATACTTGTAGCTTTGGGTAAAGAACAAAAGAGTGCTACTAGTATATTTTGTGATAATGTATACTCCATAGATTTGAATAGAAATTCAATTTTCCATGGAAAAAGTAAACATATTGATATCCACTATAATTTTATTAGATAATTAGAGCATGGAGAGATTAAACTCTAGCATTCTAGATCTAAGCAACACCTAGCAGATATATTTACTAAATCATTACCAAAAGTTACTTTTGAACCCATAAAAGAAATCTTGGGTGTCATGGATTTAGCGAAGTTAGCTTCAAACCAGCCATAGTCAGCTCGAGAAGAGTTTCAATCATCTCTATATGGGCTACATTCATCTCTGGACCAAGCTTTGGATTAGTTACAAAAATCTCTAGATGAAGCTCCAAATGAATATCTAGACCAAGATCTAGACAGTTACATGGCGTAAGTACAAGAATTTTTTCTGGTGGTTGTGATTAAGGGGGTGTTGGAAATCTAATCCCAACCACCTCCATTTATTGCTCATCCCCAAGTAGAATTTTTGGATTTCAAATTTTAAACCTCCATATTTAATGTTCTCGGTTGGGGATTCCATATTTTTTAGCATTTGTAGGAGGAAAACAAGTATCAAGAAAATAGAAAAAAAAGGGCATCCATATGAGTTTTGCAGCAACAAAAGAAAATAGAGGAGAAGAAAATATAGAAGTAGTTGTGTATTTGCAAGTGGATATCAAGTAGTAGCTGAATGCATAAATAGTAGAAATATATAAAGGAAAAATATAAAGATATATACAGCAGTTTGTATAGTTTATGTAAATCAGTTTTTGTTGATAATAGAATAAATAAATTTCATGTTTATAGTTGTCTTCTTTTGTTTAAAGCTGTTGCTCTATTTTTATGCCTTGGTTTTTTTTTATTTTGATTTGTGGGTCTGAAAGTGTTGTTGTTTTTATTTACTCTTGTGTCTGAAAATATATATTTGGTGCTCCTTCCTCCCTCCTCCAACAACATGAAATGCATCCTTCTTCTTCTTCTTCTGCATGCAACAAACAAAACAATGGTAGGTAGTAGTTTCCTCTCATAGACAATTGAACCCGCTTCATTAAACAGATCCAGATTAATCAAGTTGTATATAGTAAAATGAGAAGAAGAAAAACATAGTATTCTCATGTGGTATTTGGTAATACATGTTGATGCAATATTGGGTAGTTCCCACCTTCCATGAAATTCCCAATGAGTTGATAAGAGGCCTTTTTAACGAGGTATTGTAAGTGTTCTTGTCACCTATGAATTCAATTTTGTATTAAATGATTTCATTTATTTTTCATTATCCCAAAGATGGTGTTTAAAGGCTAATATGATAATAAATTGTGCTAGTATTTTATGTGTCTCTCATGTTCATACGCAAAATAAGTTTTTTCCTTTGTCAATGCAAAAAATCCATAAAATCATGCGAGATAGAGTATAGTATATGTCAAGGCAAGGGACCACATGATATTAAATCCTAAATAAGGTTATAAATTGGAACATATTATGTCTTTCCTCCGACAATTTTTTTCCATCAAGACCCTAAATGTTCCAAATTGTCTAAAAGGGTGTAGACAATATATTATAATTGTCTTTCCCATTGGCTTCCGATTATTTTATGAAGAAAAATTCAGGTAATGATAGCATAGGATATAACATTAGTGTTTTTCTTCCAAGTTTGGTCACTTCATATTCATGTGCATCTATGTACTTTACCACTCAACTTTTATTTTGTTGTTAAATACTTGGATTAAAAACATGATACAATACTTGTGCCCTAGAGCGTGTATGCAAACATCTATAAGTATTATTAGCAATTAAAGATTTTTATCTAGTATTAGCAACCAGAATTATGTTTAATCCATAAACCTTTTCTCGACATGACAGTTAGCTTTAGTATCCTGATTATATGTATCCTTTCTATTCATGTTTATAAGTTACGGGTTATCTATAAATCCTGATAGAAATTAGAGATGAGCCATAGGTCCCATTATTTGGATAATGGTAGAGATGTAAATTGGTCATACTCATACTTTAGTCTTTGTTGTTTGTATCCCAAATGGAAGATAGAGGGATTTACATGTAGAATTCCAAAGTGAGCCTTGTACTCAGCATAACTATCTATATGTATGGAAATTGTAAATCTTGGTTACTCATGTAGTCCGGTAAAAATGGGGTTGTAAATATCATGGAAACTTAGCTTGAATATATATATATATATATATATATATATATATATATTCAACCCCCACTTGACCGCGTCACCTCCCCCTTTAGCGCGGAAAAAATTTGTTTTTGTTTACATTGGGACCTTAGTCCCACATTGCTTAGGAAAATGGCACTCTACAAGTTTATAATCCACGGAGGTGGTAGAGTTAAATGTGACTTTGGTAACAATTTCCTCCATTTTGTGAAGTCAATGTAAGACATGGACATGGTGGCTTGGCCGAGATATGTTTTGCATGATTGTGGTAATCTTTGATAAGGCCTCATGGATTGGTTGAGCTATGTTTGGCATGGTTGTGGATAAATTTGACTACTTTGAGCTATACTTGTTATTATTAACCTCTCTACATAGAGTTAAGCTCCCAAAAAATTATTATTTGTAGATATATTATATTTTTATCTTTCTCATATATTAATCACATTATTTTAGTTTAATTTAATTTATTTCGTTTAAGTGGGAAATTTATTCAAATAAATATTATTTATATTAGAAAAACAAGTTTTTAATATGAAGTAATTTTTACAACAAGATGACAAAGTCATTGTTGTCATGTAAAACTAAAAAAATCACTCACATTTCAATAAATCAATATTATTTTCAAACTAATATATTGTATACTTAGAATATTTGTTTGATGGGGAAAAATTTTGATGTGAATAAGGAAAATTCATCGAAATATGTGACACTACACTCGATTGACAGAGGATTGTTTCTAAGCTCTTTTTGTAATATTTTTTCCTCTGTAAAACCCAAAAAAATTGAAAATTTGAGCATAGAAGTTGTCATAATAATCATTTTTTATCATAAAGAGTTGATTTTTTATCACGATGATTTGATCTCGTGAACAAAACCTCACCTTTGTGTATGCAAGAAGTATCAATGGATGATGTTATATTGAATTTTTCATTTGAGGCAAAAAGTATTTATAGAAAACATATATGAATTATATATTCTTTTTTATTTGATTAAATTAATATTTGATTACTAAAAATATTATTATATGCATATCAAATGACACTTGGGGACACCTTTGTGTTTGTATTGGAGACGTCCAATACTGATTGCATCTAATATATATTTTACAAGATTAATATGTTGAAATTGTTCAACATATTGGTAATATTTTTATTGGTAAATGGTTTTAAAGGGGACCATACCCCAAAGTACAAAAAGGGATCAACAACCAGATGAAACAAGACATCAATAGTATTTTTGACAAGTGGTGACCACACCCAAAAAAATAAGGCCTAACAACTAAAAATAATAGTTAAAAACAAAGGCAGGGGACGACTTACCTACATGAAGCAGAAAAATATCCAAACTATAGCATCAAAACAATTGTACAACCACAAAAGACTAGAAAAATTCCAAAATGTAGAGACACGGAAACCTTCATTTGAGAGCATTGTTGAAAAAATTGTTTACCTCCTCCATAGCTTTGAATAAATTAGGAGCAGTGTGCTAAGAGGGTCCTTGCTGATTGAAGATATTGTCATTTTATTTTCTTTACTTCCTTTCCAAATTCTTGAAGGAATATCACTAAGATCACAAACTTGTTTGACTTGTACTTTAATGAATTCAAGGATGGCCTTATGCATAGTAAGGTGGTCAATTTGCTTATTTATGGTCTTCATTGTAGTCTCTTCCATGTATTTCTATTTTTAGATATTTCTTTGAGTTTTCCTTGAGCATCTGGATTACAGTTAGGGATCTGCTTGTTTTTCCCTCCCTATTTGAGTAAAAGAGCCACATCCTCTCCAAGGGCCTTGATTTTTTCTACATGTTTCTTAATCTGGGCCATCGAGATCATTATTACACGAGGGATCTTGAGAAATTTGGCTAATAGACAATAAGTTATCAGCTATGGCTAGATCCTTTCCTTTGACACTGCTTCGGAGAGACCTTTTGGTTGGTGGAGGATGGGGGAGTCTAAGGTTTTTAGTTTTCACTTTTTGACATAGAGGGAGTTGGACATGAGGAATAGGATGGGAGGGGACATTGAAATTAATTTCATAGCAGTAGTGATGCAAAAGAAGGATAACTCCATGATGGAGTAGAAGACCGCGTTGGTGGGAGTGGACTTCAAGAATGGATTTCTCCAAGGACTGCAAAATGTAATACGATAGGCTCACTTTGGGGGACTTATAGAAGTGGTTCAAAAGGACCAAGCAAAGTGCAAAGATAGGGTTGAGAATCTCCCCTCAAGTGTAATATATCTCACCACCATTTTGGATACATCATCAAACCTATCAACTTGTTATATAATATGGTTAGTTTTTAAGCATATTATTATTTAAGTTATTGTACAACTTGTTGTTTAACCTATCAATGTAATATTTATAGATGGTTGAAAATAAAATGAATAAATTATTTATAGTATGCTTATTATGATTTCTATATAGATATTATAACTCTAACCATGTTGATGTTGTGTTGGATATAAAATATACAATTGGATATGTGTTCAAGTTTAGTGCGGGTGTCATTACTTAGAGCAAGTAAAACATAACCAAAATTATTCATTTATTCTACGAGGTAGAGTATAGAAGTGCAATGTAAGCAGAGAAAGAATCCATGTTGCTAAAGAGGCTATTGAAAGATATGCACATGGAAGTTAAAAAAATTACTCTTACGTGTGATAGTCATATTTGCATTACTCATGCTAAGAATCTAGTTCAGCATCAAAGGAAAAATCATATAGAGATTCATATGCACTTTATCTCAAATAAGTTTCTCTATAGTGATATAGATCTCTAGTACTTCACGACTAAAGATCAAGTTACAAACATGTTTATGAAGCCATTGTGTGCTATAAAATTCTACAAGTTTCATGAAATGTTTGGCCTTTCTGAGTTTCCATTAAGGGGTAGTGTGCATGGAAATGTCACCTCCTAATGGCTAGTAGGTTGATATCTCCTTCTCCTCTATACTTCTGCTCCATTTATAAATCATTGTAAAAATATCTTTATGTTATTTTGTAAACTTATAGCTCTAAGTTTACAGTCTATAGTCTAGTGTGTTGCATCTATTTGTGAAGGAGGTCCTTGTGTTATAAAATGGTCTTAGATATGTTGGTTTGAGATTTTTTCCATGAGAAACTATGAGATGTAGTCTCAAAAATTATCCTTATCCTAAATAATTACTTCTGATTTATGGATTCCAAATACTTTTGTACCAAAAGGTAAGTTGAGCATGATGAAGGTGTTATAAATCCTTCAAAAGTGATATGCTTAGCCTAAACCTTCACTAATAGTTTATGGATTTGTAAATCATATTGTACAAATAGGTAATGTTTCCATATGGTTCCCACTTAATATTAAGGGGAGTGTTAGTGTTGTCTCGGGGATGACACCTTGGGGAGAGAGAGAGGGGGGAAAGGCACAAGGGACGAGGTGAGAGGAGGGACCCACATGAGTTTTGATTTTGTAGCCTAGGATGGAGTATTCCTCTACATTAATTTCTAATCTCTCCTTGAGAGTGACAAGGAGGCACCTTAACAAATGGTACGTCGATTTCCCTACTACTTCTGACTCTACCTAAGTCGGGGTGAGAGGACACGAGGTACATCCCGAGGGGTGAGGGATGGAGATGAATTGGGAAGAGGTCCCAGTCGATCGAGGGAGGTCAATAGAAGGCTAGATGTAGCCACTAAATGTAGTACTTACTTGAAAGAGTGGTCACAAAGAACTACAAGCACCTATGAACTCCGACATAGGCTGCTAAAGACAGATTTAATGTGATCTCAACATTAACTCCAAATATTTTGTATGTTTCATCCTAAGTTAATGTTAAGGATCTATGATGATGACTGAAAACACTTGATGTATGGATATTTAATGTGTATTTCACTAGTAGATCTTGTATGAAATAGGCACGTAAGGTGAAATATACATGATGATTATGGTATTCTAATTAATTTTTGAATATTTATGAGATGGAGATGGATTTATAGGTAGTAAAAACTCACATATCAAAGGATACAAGAAATATCAAGAAGTATGTTGGCCATCGCATCATAACACCTTTATTTTTTCATGAAATGGGAGTAATATAAAATGATCCTTTCATGAGAAATTGGTCACAAGAAACCTCCAAGAAAACAAATGACCCCGATCCCTAATGATTCATCTCAGGACCCTTGAGACTAAAACTTCGTGTCTAAGTTATGCTAAATGTTCTGAAAAAAAAGACCCAAAAATATATAAACATATTACTCATTGTTGTTTGATCAGCAAGGAATTTTACAAGCCTCAAGGATGACATCCCAAAGTACCCCTAAAGGACATCATTCTTTTCCACCACCCTAACAAATTAACCACCAATAGGGTATTACCATATAGAGCTTCAGCTATGACCCACAAGATATTTAAAGGAAAACTCACATTACCCCACTCCCAAATCATTTCACCAAAATGAGTGAAAAGATATTAGTGAATGAGATCATTTGAAGTGATCCATTTGATTTAGAAAAAATAAGGGAAACATATACACATGCTCTCAAATCTTGCTAATGACTATACAGATGTAATCACCTTAGCATGAATTCCAAACAAATGGAGAACATAACAATGCCTACACCAAGAAAGTACGAATTCCCATGGCCAAATCATACACCTGAAAATCCCAGAGCTCCTCCTGAGATTTCTCCATTTTTAGAAAAGAATTCTCTCTCTCTTCCCTAAAACCCCATCTTCTTATACAACATTATCCACATCAGGGTTTTAGCAAAAATTCCTTTCAAATATCAATTCATTCACGCTCAATCCATCCTTCAGGCTGCCAAGGAATAATAGGGAATATTCCCTTTATGATAGCCTTCAATTTTATTTAACACCATCTTGTCACCATCGTGTCAACACAACCAAGTGAAATATTTTCCACATCATATTGATTTTATTTTTCTTTTCATTTGATTTTCCACTTGAGATTAAATGTGACATGGAAAATAAAGGTGTTTAATTTGACGATACCCCCATTTGAAAAATGTGAACATTCACCTCCTAGTGACATGTATTTCATAAATGGTTTTATGTGATTTAATCTCATCTGTACCAACCTGATTTTTCCAAGATATGAGCATTTTAGGAAACACAATGGGTGATGCACATCATGAAAATCAAATTGCCTATTTAAACATGGCATGTTTCTCAATGGATCATAATTTATTAGTAAAGTTAAACAGATTTTTCCATATTTTCTTTCTTATATGTCACCCCTCCACCATATCCCTACCAATCCTAGGAGCTAGCCCATCAGGTCTGAGCTTGAGAACTTAAGTGAATTTTTCACTTGACAAGGCCAAATGAGACCTTCATCAAGCTTGTTTTCATAATTACAAATATGTGATCCAATCCCTCTTATGGTTTCTCCCATAATTCACTAGTCTTGTCTTTTTTGAATAGGCTCACCAAACTGTGTGTGTCCTTTTCCATTTACCAAACCTTATATCATCACCTACTTTTGTTTTATTATCACCTAGATACATAGTACTTAAAACACCAGTGGTCTCACCATCCCTCAAGGAGTTATGGTTATAAGTTACACATGCATATGGCCTACTATACATCTTTCCTATTAAGAGTGTAACTTCATTCCCAAACCATAAATTTCCCACCTCACGGGGAAAACCCACCTCTAAATCTGTGAGTGGATGGTGTAGAGGAGTGACTTACTACAATGGAAGCTACCATTGCTAAGATTCAAGCTACTAAAGTGGTGTGGGATCCTCCCCTAAATAAGAAAAAGGATATCCCACAAGTTCCTATTACTGATATTGTATGTGCCTATGTAACTTGAGTGCGATAGGATGCGACTCAAGAGCTCACCTGAATGGGGTATTCACCTTTGCAAGTGGGTGAACTCACTCAAACGGAGGGAATAATTCAATAATATTTTGAATGGTTCATGGGTCAAGGTGTCAGAATTAATGGCAAAAGGAATTTCGAGGGTCTAAAAATAGAAATTCAATTTGTATTCAATGTGATGGCCCATGAAGAATTTATGTTTTGTAGGGACCATTTTTAGCATGCCTCCCATTGCTTCTAGGGAGGCCATGAATATAGAGGATTAGCCACCTATTCAAATGTAATCCTTCACTTTTGTATCTTCTTTTTTTGTGTGTACATATATTCAAGGGCAGGGGACCCTGTAATAGAACCCCATTTTGTTTATATTATATATTACTCCAGTTTTTTATTTCCTTTTTAATTGTATGAAATGTATTTTTATCATGTTTTTAGCACCGTTGAGATGCAAAATTCACTTCACATTTATAGATATTACACCATAAACAAACTTGCAAAATTAATATTTTCACACAATGCTCATTATTACACACACACAATTTATACAACTCCAAGTTGTCTGTAATATGAATCCAGTCAATAACTTCTTAATCAATATTAGGTTTTTCATCAGAAAATATTACACACTTCCCCTTCATTTTATTACTCACTAGAGGAACCATGAAAATTTAATAAACATTATCCAACTACACAATTGGGCGTCGAGGCTGTGATGAACACTTCAACCCATAATCAAAATATTTTTAGGAAAGGAAAAATGCAAACTTAATTTCGAGCCTCAAAGATCTACCACGTGCTTTGAGTTAGTCAACATACATGTTTGGACTTTGGGTTCAAAGCTGGTAATTTACACATTCTCATGCACAAGGCACACTTTGACATCACTATTTCTTCCCCCAACCACTCACTTTATATTTTTGTTTACATCATGGGGTTAATAACTTGACCCGTGCTTCACACAAATTTTGAAGGGATATAAATTACACTTTTATGATTTTCTCACGATATCCAAAATAATTCCCTTCCTCAGTAAGCGAGGAAAATTTACATTTTGCACACAATACTCATATCTTGCAAAAGTAACCAATTTTCCTAACAATATGTCAAAGTACTCATTATCATTTACTTCAAACTTCCAAAAACCTTAAAACTTCAAGCAAGCACAAAATTAGACAAGCACTTGGTTTTGTTGAATAGAAAGACTTGCAAGGAAAATTTGGAAACATCGATACCAAGCATAGAACCAAACTGATAAAAGAGCACGTTGATGATGTGGTGCTGAAATAAAACATGAAAATTCTTAGTACCAACATCAGCTCAACTCAAGGATGGACTCCCCCAAAAGGTATCTAAAGAACACCAAAAGAATCGTTGGGAGAAGAAGGCCATATGCCTATCCATTGAGAAATGGATTCCAAAGCAAATGATAACAATGCATCACAAAGACAAAGAGAGAAAAATACAAACTACTAAAGACACCAAAAAGGAACCAACATGGGAACAAAAAAACATAGACAAAGAACTATACATTATATAATTGAGTCACCAAGGTCCATAAGGCCAAAAATTCTCACTAATGACCACCAAGATCCCATACCTTACACAAATACCCAATTAAGAGGCACAAATGACCAAGCCAATTTTTTACGGAGATGAAATCATCCATTCTTATTGAAACACACATCACCAACCACTTTCTCCTACCAACACATACCTCACCTAGTAGCAGGAAACTATACCGCCATTCAAATCAGCTAATAGGTCCTATGCAACCAAAGATGGCATGCCTATCGACATCTCCCTTTCTTTCATATATTCCTAGAATATAAAAACCTCAAAAAATTAAGGTGTACCTTGAGATGTCTAATAAGTTCTTGTTCTTCAATATTAGCCAAATCTCCACTCAACCAAAGCCTTTTAATTTCAATGTAAGCACTAAGATAAAAGTCTATGTACTCACTTTTACTTAAATCCGCTACATCCATGTCTAAGGGGAGGATGTTTACTATTTTTAATACCTACTCAATAGGTATAGCACAAACATATTCTCGCCAAACACATTTTTTTCTTTATGTTCCAAAGGGCGAAGCTTGTCTGCGCAATTTGGATACCTCTACTAGGTGTATGAAATTTTCTACTATGACCTTAAAGGCTTAGGTAAAGAATGATTCTCAATCATCGATCGAGAACACAATGGAGTACAAACATTCAAGTATGGGCTCACTTTGGAAACTCGATACACATCTTTTTCAAGAGATGAAAATACATTTCCACCTTCTTTTATTTTTCCATCTAATGCAATATTTTCAACACAACCATCATCTATAATAGAATTCAAAAAAACATCTCCAATACCAAGGGCCATCATGTTAAATTTAGGGTCATATCAAATAACCGAGTCACATGATCTTAGCAAAACATAGCACTCTTGATATATCCATAAATTCCTCATCATAATTCTACTTAATGACTTACCCTGTAATTTATATTTATTTTCCTATTCTACCACTATATCAAGCAACATGCATCTATCTTCTAATGAGTGAACTCCCCCTTCATACTTAGCAATCAATTCATCCCTTAACTATACAATATTATGACTGAGATAATTACTACCTTGGTTTGACCTTATTGTACCATTTCCTTTCAAAGGAGAGTAACATATTCTGTGAGGGTAGTCCAAAATTCATTTATTGTTCTGGCACAAAAATATTAGTTGAAGATACCTTGTCTCTATAATATGTTTGATCATCTAACATGTGGTCTTCTTTAGTTCCTAACTTTGATTTTTAACATCAACCATGTCATCCCGACTACAAGGAGAATGAATCATAAATAACTAATCACACCATGGTGGCATGACCATCATAATCAATTTTTAGTACATTGTTATCTATGGAACCATAATCCAAGGTAACTTGCTCCAAGTTTGTTGATTCCTCACCATGCCGACTTTCATTAAGTACTAGAATTTCCTTGACTAAGTTATCAACATTACCGATTATTTTAATGTTACTCTCAACCAACCTGTTTCTACAACAAATACTTTTCTTGTAATTATATTTTCTTCATCCCTGAAATCTATGATCTCCTTTTCCTTAACTAAGCCTTCACTATTGCTATCATGCTTAGGAGAAAGAAGACCAGGATCATCACTAAATCAATCTCACGAACATTATTATCATTTCATCCTAAGAATGCAATGAACCTTGGGGCAAGGAGTTAAAATATCCCTTAGCATCTTCTTTCAGTGTATGCAAAAATAACTTCATGAAAATATCTTCGTGTCTTACCTCATATTCTTGCATTACTTCTTCAAACAAACCAAGATGCTACTCAACATAGATATTGCCATATCCCTGAAAAGTAGGCAATTTAAGCCTTTGATTCCATTAGGTATCATATGTGGGTATATAGGCATCCCCTAAAATCCATAGGCCTGAAAGAATTTTATCTAAAAGGGACCTTAGGAGAAGAACATGTCATACCACCATCACAAGCTTCCATGGATAATTTCATAGGAAACAAAACCATATCAATGAGGTCTTACCCATTAAAAGCTTGAGGAACATCAATGATCTAATCTTATTACAAACCCAAATGTGAAAAACACTAGTTACAACATATCTATGAAGAAAATTGGTCTACTACAGCTAAATGATAATAGAGTAGCCACTAGATTCATGACCCTATAAAGGTAAAGCATATTTTAAGAAACAAGGGAAAACTATTCCAACACATGATTATTGAGTTTATAAAAATGGGAAAAGAGAACTAAACTAATAACCCTAGTGAACATTCAAAATACTCCCCGACAACATCACCAAATGGGTATTGGCTCCTAGGATGACACCTCGGGTAAGAGAGAGAGAGAGGAGGGGCAAAGGCATAGGGGATGAGGTGAGAGGAGGGACCCACATGATTTTTCATTTCATAGTTGGGGATGGGGTATTCCTCTGATTCCCATCCACTCTCTCCTTGGGAGTGACAGGGAGGCACCTTAACATAGGGTGCGGCTAATTTCCCTACTACTTCGACTATACTTAAGTTAGGGTGAGACAACCTGAGGGTGAGGAATGCGAGATAAATTTGGAATATGTCTCGAGTCTAGTAGGGGAGGTAAATAAAAGGCTAGATATATCCATCAAATGTAGTACTCACTTGAAAGATTGGTCACAAATCACTGCAAGCACATGGGAACTTTGACATAGGATACTAAAGACATATTTAATGTGATATTAACACTGACTCCAAAGAGTTTGTATGTGTCATCCTAAGTTAATGTTGAGGATATTTCACGATGAGTGAAAATAATTAAGGTATGTACATTGAATTTTTATTTCACCAGTAGATCTTATATGAAATAAGTAAGGTGATATCTTCGGGACGATTATGGTATTTAGAGTAATTTTTGAATTTTTATGAGATGGATATGGATTTATAGGGAGGAAAATCTTAGACATAAAAGGATACAAGAAAGATCAAGAATTGTACCAACCATCGCATCATAACACCTTTATTATTTCATGAAATGGGAGTAATATAAAATTATCCTTTCACGGTAAATGAGTCACAAGTTATAGACTCTAAATCATGCACTTTGGGTACATTACTAGGTCTTGATCACATATAACTATGCATATGCTTCTTATGGGAAAAAATTACTAATTTATCATTATACTTGGCCTCTTCATTTTCTTTCTAGTCTCCCTCTTGGCCATACAGACCTCACTACCCAGTCTGACCCTTCATACTTCACCTTCTTTGGCTCTAGACATAAGCACCTAGCCAAAATGTAAGTACCTAGGTACCCCCATCCCCTCTGGGTGTCCTATACCTATTTTTACGTTGTTCACTCCTTTTTGGGTCCTTTCTATCCATTGGGTATCCCTATCTCTTAGGGGTCAGAATTTTAGTGATCAATTATGAAATTTGAACAAGAGAAGAATATAAATATTAATTTTTGTCACCAAATTAAAGGACCAAACTCTAAGCATCCATACTATCACCTAAGGTTGCATCTCACAAGCACTAAAGACCGTATTTGCATTCATCTAGCACCATTATAATGGAAAAGAGTAGGTTTTTTACATCATACACATAGAAGGGAAGTTAATTTTATTCCATGCACACATCTATTACATATTTTTACATCTATCTACTTTGTTCGCTATCAAGTGTGACATGCATAAGATCCATCTAGGGCACAATTCTGCACACACATATAACTATAATGGGTCTAAGATGTAGTGTAGGGCTCAGTTGTAAGATCGCTTGTTTGATAGCTGAGGACAGTCTGACCCCTCATTTTACATCTTTTTTTAGCATTTGATGTTATTTTGAGGATTTTACAGGTGATCTCTTTATTATAGGTTATCAGCGACATCAATGATCATAGTGTGACCATCTAGTGACAAATAATGAGGGTTTTGGATCATCCATCGAACCTATAAAATTCATCTTTGGACCTCCTATGTAGACCCTGGCGCCTAGGAAGGGATCCTAGTGCCTAGACACCCTAGTACTAGTCCAAGTTCCCTGGTCCTTGCTCCTCCTACACTCTTACACTTTATGGATTTTGTTTTGAGGTATTGTGTTTTTGTTCTGCTAGTCTTCCACCTTTGCACACTACCAGTATTATTTTGAAATTAGCTAAGTAACCTAACTCTATTACACTTAGGGTTTTACTTCATTTTCTTATTTGCTTGAGTCATTTCTATACTTTACTATCATATATTTCTGTTGTAGCATACATAAGAATTTATCAAAGTAATTTATATCTTATATTATTTTTGTTAAATCATTTGGTGAACCCATCTCATTCAAATACACTTGGATCCTCATATTTCTTCTATCATGGGTCATAAATTTCCTCAAATTCCTTTGTCTGATTTACTTAAAATGCATCTCGACTGTCAGGTTGTTCTACAAAAATCCTTAGACTCCATGTGTCTTCCTAAAGATACATTGCCACATGAAATAAGTCCTATTTTCCATCATCTATCTAATGACCCTAGCCTTCATGATCCTCCATCCAATCAACCCATATTGGAGTTAATTCAATATTTGCATTATTTATTTTATGAAAAAATTAGGCTATAGAATCCACAATCATATCTCTTAAATATGAAATCCAGTAGCTTAAATATATTTCTCAAGATCATGCTTATTTTCCTTCTACATTTCATCCTCATCATATGTCTTCTAAATGTTCTCATATTAGTGAGCCTTAAGTCTTAGCATTCTTGGATCATCTCACCTTTGATCACAATACTAAGCAACATGACATTCTTACTAAGATCATTAGTTTTCAATTAATCATCTTGCCATCTACTCATTGTTATCCTCTTTATCGGCTTGCAAAATATCAAGGTCATCCATATTTCCATTATCATTAAATTAATAGACATAATGACAATGATTACAATGTGTTACAATGAATAATCAAACATCTTGAGCGTCAAGGATTTATCTCATTCGCTGCACAACATTTTTTTGCATGCCCATCTACAAATGCTACATCCAAATGGGATCCTAAATATTCTCCTTCTATGTCTAATGAGCATCATGCTATCACTTATGATGTGCCTTCTTCAAATAGTCAAGTGTCGCATATTCAATCCACTCAACCTCCTCTTAAGGATGGTCCCACTCCTCCACTCAAGTTATTTGTGACATTACCAAGTCAAACTAAGAAATCACCTCTCAAGGTTTTTTCTCCATCACCTCCTCCTACTAAGTCATCTATAGTATTACCAAGTCAATCAAAACAACCTCTTCTAAATCTCATTTCAACCTGGCCTCCACACAAGTCTTCCACAATGTTATCAAATAATTTTCCATCATGTACGGTCCCTCCCTAATCTCAACGTCAACATCCAATCCATTTTTTCAAGGAAACTACTCCTTACATTGATCCCTTAATGTCACCACATAGATCTCCATCTCTTATGCACTAGGCAGGCATCACTTTTAATCTTCCCCCTCCTAGTATTTGGTGACTATCATTTACTATTATTACGCTTGGTGCTTCATATTAACTATCTTTGAGAGATCTAACACAACTTGATACATTAGTATCATCATTACCCTATGAAACATTCTTTTTTTTAAGGTTCGCACTTGATGTTGAGGGCATACTATACACATGAACCTCACACACTGCACATTTCACATCTACGAAACATTCTTCTTCCTACACATCATACATTTTGTGTTCTTCCTACATCCTCTCCTTACATCCATTACACATCATATGCACTTTGTTATTTCTACACATCTACAACATCCTTAGCTTGCATCTATTACACATCATACACACTTTTTCCTTTCTACACCTGCTCATTCTACACACCCTATATATTTTGTGTTGCACACTATATGTCTCTACATTGCACACATTCCACCTACACACTTACAATCTCATCATTATAGCATATTCTACCCACGCATCATGATCAAACCTTTATAGCACACACTACCCAACGATGCACTCATGTTCTATGGTTATTACATGACTATTGAGGGATATATACAATAATAACCTCATGTTTCTCACTCTCTACGCATTACACTTCAATGATAAATTTTTCTCACATACAACAACACATCATTCAAACCATTTCCCAATGACGCACTCTTGTTATACGGTTCATTCTTGACTGTTGAGGGGTCTTGTATAAATGAACCTACTTTATTCATACTCCGAGGGTAATCTTCCCTATCACATTCATACTACATTCCATTCCATCTCATCCACATCATGTTGCATATCTTGGTTACACATAGTTCTTACTCGCTTATGCTTATATGTACACTTTATTACACATGTTAGATAGATATATTTTATGTCATTATCGTTATCATACATACATGTGCGTTCACTTGCCTTCTAGTTATTATCACAAAAATTACATGACCGATACACGTAGTATGAATTCTTGGTGTAGTAACTCATACCCGATCTCAACGGCTCCTAGGGGCATCCATATTCATACATATTTAAGGTGTTATTGTTTCATTATTATACATAGCACACTACTATATTATATTATACATGCTTTGACATACTTTATATTTTTCCAACATACTAATGGGTGCTTCATGTGTAGCATTTTCCATATGAGACCTAGTTTCCACCATGGTTATCTGATGTTTGCTTACTCTTGTTTGTCATTATTTTCCATTATTTGTAAAATTTTCCTATGCTTTGTTTTATGTGTGCGTTGTATACTTTCGACCACCTGTGGCCTTGATTTTCTTGCGACATCATGAGTGATGTGCCATGTTTTCCACCAACTTTTCTTTATCTACAACGTCTTCTTTCTTGGTAGCTTACATTGTTTTCTATATACATGGTTGTCTCTGCACTAACACTTGTCTTCTAGACGGTGTTTGCATGTGCCTTGGTTTCTACTAAATATGTTCCCTCTTATATACCATTATCACTTCAACATGGGGTCCTCTTTCGATTGCATCCTCCTAGAAACATCGCATGCACCCCAAATGAGGGGGAATAGTTTGGGTGATTCATTCACCCCATTCGATGAAGTTACTGATCATAGTTCAACAGTCTACGAGTCATAGTTCATTATAGTAAAACACATTTTATAGACTCAGACGAGGGATCAAAATCAGACTTGTGTCCTTACTTCAAAGCATGAGACACTGGCGCCTAGAATAAGACTTGGGCATCTAGCTGCTTTTGTCCCTTCCTTGGTTCTTGAGACCAAGGAGGAGATACACAACATTTTTAGTTCAAGATACAATTTTGTAGCATAGTCACAGAGGATTTTTATAGGGCAGGTAGTCCTTGAGCACTTGGAAATCACGTGTGATCACAATTATTCACATTGAATCAGACTTATACACACCATCTATAGAGGAATTTTTACTTCGGGAAAGATTCAAAGGTTAGATAATGACACTAGACCTTTCTCCCTACACTACTTCTGTTATTATGGCATGAGATCACCTGAAAAAATCACTCTTCATCAACATCTTCAGGATCCTTTCTATCACTTTTTCTCATCACGGATTAGGTGCACATGTTCCTTTTTCTACTATTTACACATTTTTACACACTTTTTACATGCATTTTACACATCTATACACATATTTGACTACTTGTTTGTTCTTCTATTTTACAGGTCCGTCCTTATGGGAAGCAGTAGTCAACATCAACACATAACCATCATGCTCCAAGCACATCATCAACAACAAGTATAACATCACATCTACATGTGTGTTTTCACCCTAGGGTCATTATTCATCACTTTTATTTTTACTTCCTCTTCTTTAGCATCCACACTTCACACTTTTTATCACTCCACACTTTTCTTTTCTTGGCACACTCTTCTACTTATTAATGCTAAAATGTAAAATAATAGCCTAATCTAATGTAATTTTGGAGTAAACAAATAAACACTAAAATATTGAAATATACCCAAACAAAATAAACAATAAATAATGAAACTCTAATGTGGAAATAGGGTTGGAAGAGCCTTAGTTGATTTGAAGAGGTTGTTGGACTATGTCGCAGTGGAGACCAGCCGAATAGAGATGGAGAAATGTCACATAAAATCCTGGAAAAATGCATATCTGGTAGATTTGACTAGACTAGGGTGCCTGGAGAAGGATAAGGGTGCTCGTGGGCACCCTAGTCTGTAGTATGGGTTCCCTAGTCTATACAGTGCTCAAAAAACCTCCTCGAGGTGTCGAGAAGATGTTTGTACTTGTTCACCTTTTTCACATGTGTGTTATGAACTCTATCGAATGTCACTATAAATCTGGAATGAATGAATCACCTACAAAACCCTAAACAAATCATCAAACCCTAAAAAATAAAGATGTAAATGAAGGGGTCAAACTATCCTCAACTTCCAAAATGATGGAGTTATCACCGATCATTGCACTATATCTCGAACCGAATGCAGTTCTATGTTTGTGTGTGTGGAATTGTGCCCTAGGTTTCTCTTGTGTCAATCACACTTGAAGTAACGAGAAAGTAACTAGATGTAGAATGTAAATAATGTGTGCATGGAAACAATAGACTCCCCTCCTATGAAGTGTGATGTAGATGAACCAACCTTATGTCCCTTGTGATGGATTTAGATGGATGTAAAAAGAGATATAGATTCCTTTGATGGATGGAACTTAAGTTAGTGATAGTAGATGTTTAGTACTTAGTCCCTTATTATGATCACATAACTTTATATTTATATGATTCCTTCACTTGAATTTCATAATTAACCTTTAAAATTTTGACTACCAAAATGATAAGATGCTCAAACAGCTAGAAATCACTCAGAAATTTTTACGAAAGTACAAAGAGTAAAAGGGCACCTAGAGGGGGACAAGGGCGCCTAGTGATGGCATCCTAGCTAGGCG
Organism: Taxus wallichiana var. yunnanensis; assembly: GCA_018340775.1. Lineage (NCBI taxonomy): Eukaryota > Viridiplantae > Streptophyta > Pinopsida > Cupressales > Taxaceae > Taxus > Taxus wallichiana. The sequence continues at coordinate 275,689,491 of CM031242.1, read as the reverse complement.
ATAATGTCCAGAATCATGAATGTTGAAAGGTGAAAAGATAGAGTGAGAAAGTATAAGTACAAGATTGAAAGTAGAAGCATAAAGAAAATAAAGGTGGTCAAATACAAGGTTTAATGATTACTTTTCTTACTTATAAACCATATGAATAGTAGTATGCAATTAAGACTAGATAATGACTCAAAGTGTGTGATTTTGTGTCTATATTTTCCCCCACTTTATGTTGGTAAGAAGAATTCTTGGTAACATGAAGGAGATAGAAATGCATACCTGATATCCATGTAGATTCATTTAGAAAGTTTCTCGAGGGACTAAACAAAGTGTGGAGTGATAAAAAGATGGAACGTGGAGACTAAAGATGTAAAAGTGTAAAAGGTGATGAAAATGAACCTAAGAAGGAGACGCATGTATAAATTTCAATGTGTGTGATGTACCTATTGATAGTATCATGTTGATGTTAATTGCTTACTTCCCATATAGATAGACCTGCAAAAGAGAAGATGATCAAGTAGTCAAATACGCATGTATATGTAAAAGTGTGTAAAAAGTGTGTAAGTAAAGTATGTAAAAATGTTGAAAATGTGAAAAAGGAACATGTGCACCTGATCTTCTATAAGGAAAGAGTGTAGAAAGGATCTTGTCAATGAAGTGTGAGTTTTTTGGGGGATCTCATGCTACTGGTCGAAGAATTATAGGGAGTAAAATCTTATTTATCCTCCAACATTTAACTAATTCCCGAAACTATAGATATATCTATATTATCTTCATTTTTGGGCAATTTGACAAGACAGTGGAAGTAGTGTAGAGAGGAAGGTATGGTTTTATCTTCTAAGCTTTAACTTCTCTCATAATAAATTACCACTACATATGATGTGTACCAACACATGTGTTAAGGAAAACCTTCCCTATAAAAATCCATTGTGTATAAGTTATGTAGACTGTGTTAAACCCAATCGTTGTGTAATTACCCCTAGTTATAGGCACTCCAGGATAGGGAATTGTTATACTAAGGACCCAAGTCTAATTCTGAGTCATGAACTATACTTTATCGATATTGTGTTTTGTTGTATACTTTGTGTATACCATTGTATGGGGTTATTGATTCACCCAAATGATTCCCCCCTCTTTGGGGGCACATGGGATGTCGTTGTAGTAGTATGTGGCCCAAAAGAGGACCGGCCATTAAAATTGTACCCTGTATGGGGAAGGGGATGTGTTTTGTAAAAACCAAGGCACGTGCAAAAAAATGGATAGGAAAATAAGTGTTAGTAGGAAAAAGCATGCATGTAAAGGAAAAGTGTAAGCTACGAAGAAAATGTGTAAGCAGATAATGTAAACACCCAAAAAGACAATGTAAACCGTAAAAAGTACTTTGCAAACATGGGACATCACTCATATCATCACAATAAAATTAATGTTAACTAATCCAAAAGCATACAAGTGTGCACATAATACAAAGGGCAAAGCACTCAAACAATGACATATAATGAAAATCAAGTACAAGTAATATAACAGATAACCATTGTTATAAATAGTCTTGCAAAACAAATGTTGCACATGAAGCACCCATTATCATGTTAGAAAGTAAAAAGTATGTCAATGTGTGTATAATCTGATAAATTAATGTGTTATGAAACAAAATGAAATGATAGCACCTATAATGTATGTAAGTGGATGCCCCTAGGAGCCAATGTGGCACTAGTCATAGGTATTGCACCAAGCATCTATGCTACGTGTAATGGCCCCATAGAGTCTTTGATTACAAATAGAAAAACAAGTGAACAAACATGTGTATATGATCAAGATAATGACATGTAATATATCTATCTATCATGTGCAATAAGATGTGCATGTAAAAGCATAAGTAAGCAAGACTAAATGTAACCAAGATATGCATTATTTGATGGATGGATGAAATGGAATGAAAATTTCATGATAGGATCCATGTGTCCCCTAGTGAATGGAATTATATGTAGTGAGGTTCATTTATTTATGCCCCCTTAGTAGTCAAGAATGAACTATAAACAAGAGTGCATCATCGGGAAATGGTTGAACTATGTGTTGTGTGTAGCGTGATGTGATGAATGCATAGTGATGATATGTGACCTAGATATGAGGTGTGAGAATGTGTGATGATTTATCCTAAATCTTATATCACTACAATGAGATAATGGAAGAAGTGATGATTTAGCCTAAATTTTATATTACTAAAGGATGCTAGAAGAAGTTGTTAGTGTAAATCAGCAGCACCCTCTGGATGTTCTATCAGATTTCTAGTTTGACATCTCAGCATCCAGTGTGATTGCACAACATTGAATCTTTTCCCCAAGTGTGGGACTTGTAAAAATGGGAAAAGAATCTCCAGGTTAGAGGCTGGTTCCTCAACTCCTCTGATCAGGTGTATTACTTGAAAATTGCAGAGGTTTAAACTCAAAATCCTACTATAAATTCCAAGGGGACAGAGATAGAGAATGCAAAAGAATTAAAACTAATGCTAATAAGGTGATGCACCAAAGGAGTGGTGAGCATTTTTACTTCTGAAAATTGACACAGATTACAAAAATGCAGCAAAACATCATGCACAAACTGATAAAATGTAATGAAAGATCATGGATGAATCAAACAACACAAGAAGAGGACTGAAACTCATTCACAGAGCTTACATTGTCATTTCCAATATTAAAATACATGCATTACATCAACAGAAAGGTAGAAAATATGTTGTAATCTTGAAAGAGGTATGGTATTCCACAAAATCACTAAGGTGAAAGAAGGAGCCTACAAAACATAAAAATGTCCAACCACTTCAAAAATGAGCCAAATCTGGCTTTTTACAATGCCCATTCGAGCTCAAGAGAGAGAAACATAGGAAAACATGAGAGCACCTTCAACCACTAACCAAAATGCAATAAAATAGCATGGTCATCCTTAAAATTCCATTCTTTGACATTTTTACCATGCTGGGAGAGAATGCGAGCCATGCTGCATTAAAAATGGTGGTTGAAATGTCATTTTGTTCATTTCCATGTGCCAGAGGTGTTTTCCAATTTTCTCCTCCAAACTCCACCAAAAACAAAATTTACCCTTATAATCATGTAGATAATTTCACTAGCTTTCCATTGATATAAATAACGCCAAAAACTAAGCTCTGGATCGAAAGTTATCTTTGGTTTGAATATTTAGGGCAAAACAGGCCAAAATAGGTTGGCGGGCCGAAAATTTGAAAATTTCCCACTTTTTGCACTTGGGAAAATTTCCCCAAAATCTCCATGCCCCGCCACTCCGGTGCCACATGGCATGATCCTATTAGTCGTGGGATCTTTCTACTTCATTTTCCATCATTTCGGCCTTTGGAAAAATTTCAAAAATTCTCCGCCTAAATTTGGATGACCCGAAGACACGTGGCGTGATCCTATTGGTCACGGGCCTCTCCTCCAAATTTTCCATCACTTTTGACCATCTTTTCTGACCTGGACACATGGCACAACCCCATTAGACGTGGGCTTTTCCTTTCATTTTTCTCTGCAAGCCTTCCTTATGTTTTTAGCCGCCACATGGACACGTGGCATGGTCCTATTGGCTCAGGCTTATGGGGCGGACTTTCCTTTTAATAATTTTCTCTCGATTTTGTTTTGGGAAAAATTCCCAATCTCCCCCCATGCTCCACCTGGTCGAGAACACATGGCGTGATCTCATTTGTTGCCGGGCCTATGGGCCAAAATCTCCCTTTAGCACCCTCGCCAAACACTTGGTAAAATTTTCAATCTTTCCTCTGCCCTCCACCACTCCTTCGGCCTAAGGACACATGGCATAATGCCATTGGATGCGGGCCCTTGGGAAATTTTCCCAACTCCTTTCCCTTCTAGACGCGTGGCTTCTTCTCATTGGTCGGCGGAACTCCCTTAAAATATTTTTCCATTGCGCTAAACACTTAGTAAAATTTATAAATTTTCCTCTACCCTCCGCCACTTGATTCGACGTGGCACTCTCGATTGGGTAGCAGCCTGTCTAGGGAAAATTTCCCACAAAAAATATGTCTAGCCATAACTTTAAAAATACATGGAGTTAGGAGGAAACTTTACCTTTCTGGAAAGCTGAGAAGGAGCTCTATCTAATGGTGTCATTTCTAGAACATCTTGAGTGCTGAAAAGTAAAAATTCTGAATAAGGCACAAGGGAGGAATGAAATGAAGGGATTTAGTCACAAAATGAGCAAGGGGCTCATTTGGATAACATAAGTGATGATGTAGCTTATGGCGTATATCACTAATTTAGGAGTGTTTCATGAGAAAAATATTGATTGATTTATGGTGTGGGTGTGATGTGGTCCATTTCATTTGTATACCCTCAAAATTCCAAAGTATGGATCATGAGATTAGACTATATCATAGGGTAATGAGTGTAGCGTGTATAAGTAGATGAGTAAGATGTGTGATATGTGTAGTAGGTCTAGTGATGATAAATCATCATGTGATGTGCAATTTTTAGTGTAGTACATATAGTATGTACTTTAATATGTGTAGATGAGATAATATGTGTAAGTGTATAGTAAATTTAAGATGTAAGATGTAGGATGTAGAATGTGTGTATGTAAGATGTGTGAAGATGTGCGATATGTAATGTCTATTGTGTAGTATTTGAGGTTCATGTGTATAGGATGCCCTCAACAATCAAGTGTGAACCGAAGCACAAGATTTTTTCATCGGGTAATGAGGTGAGAAAATTCACCTACAGAGATTAAGTGGTCATGTAGCGAGTGGAAGCAACATTAGGACCATGCGATGGTGGTGGAATTTGAAATGTGTCATGGCTATCAGATGAAGGAGTAGTTTCTTTGACAAATTAATTGGAAATAAAAGTGGAGTAGGATGGGGAGGAATCTTGAATGGTGGTAGCTTTGGTGGTATTGATGACACTTTGCATAAGACTTGATATGAGAAGGTGGACTAGTTTTGAGATGATTTTATGTAGTTTGACTTGGTTATTCCATAAATGACTTGAGGGTAGGAGGTGTTATATTGATTTTTAGAGGCAATTTCTTAGGCGGTTATTTAATTTCCATAGAACAACCATTAGAAGTGATGACTTGATGCTCATTAGACATAAACGAATCAGATTTAGGAACCCATTGGGATGTAACAAGTGTAGATGGGAATGCAGTAGAATGTTGGGAAGTAAATGAGATAAATCTGTGATGATCAATATGCCTGATTATTCATCGTAAAGCATAGAAATCATTTTCATTATGTCCATTGATTCAATGCTAATTGCAATATGGGCGACCTTGATATTTTGCAAGTCGGTAAGGAGAATAGCCTTGAGTAAATGGTAAAGTGATCAATTGATGACTAAGGATCTCAATAATAATTGTTGGTGTCGAATCACAGCACCCCTGAATATCTGCAACACGATGGGTTAAGACTCTCAGTACGATTGCATAACATGGAGCTTTTCCCAAGTGTGGGACCTTGTGAAATCGGAAAAGCTCTCCGGATGTAGGCCGGTTCCTATTCCTCTATTCAGATGCACAAATAAAATGCAGAGGGTTTAATAAAAACCTAATCTAACTTACCAAGGAGATAGGGTAAGAAAATGCATAAAATAAAACCTAAACTATAAAGGTGATGCACCGAGGAATGAAGAACACTTGTCTTGCCAATAAACACAAACCATAAAAAATGCAATGCAAGATCATGCACAGATAACCAAATTCACAGTGAAAGATCAGGAGGATGCAAATGAATACAGAGAGGGTTGAGAATCATCCATAGACATGCATTAATTTGCTCCAAAGATTGATACAACACACTGCAAAATGCCAAGAGGCAAAGTTGCATTACAGTTTCAAATGGGAGGTTTTTACTCCACAAGTTCACCTGCCAAAGAGAAGAAGGGAGGGGAAAAAAAAATGTCCAACCTTTTAAAAGAAGCCCCTCCTTACAATTTATAGGAGGAAAAAGAGAGGGAGAAGAGAGGAATTTGAAATCTGCCCCAACCACCTCCAGAATGCACTTAACTCATCTCATTATGGCGGTAGGTAAGAACCCTAGCAAACCCAAAAAATGGTGAACTGTATTTTGAATTTTTGAAGAACTTTTTCTCACCCAAATAAATATATCCAGTCATAGTTGGGTAGAGGATGCCAAGAGATTTCTGAAAAGTCCAACCTTGTGAGAATCCGAGCTCCCTGTGAAAAGCTATGGCCATTTGAATATTCCCTAAGTTAGGGTCTGTTTCCGGTCGGGTTTGGGTTTCTCCTTTGCATCTGCATCGGGTTTGGAGGGTGCCTTAACATGTTTTTGCCCCATGCTTTCCCGACTCCAAAACCTGATTTTCCTAGGTAGTGTTTTGGGTTTGTGGAACTCTCAAGCATCGGGACATGCCTTGCGATTTTCATGCTTCATGTCTCATGTTTCCCGAAACCCGAAACCCGAAATTCCTTTGTGTCGGGTTTCTTGACCTCTCTGACATATTTTCCTTTGTGTCGGGTTTCTTGACCTCTTTGACATATTTTCCTTTGTGTCGGGTTTCTTGACTTCTCCAACATATTTTCCTTTGTGTCGGGTTTCTTGACTTCTCTGACATATTTCCTTGGGGAGATATATACAACAATTTGGCGACTCAACGGGATCACACCTGCTGCTAGGTATAAGATCGGTGGCCTTTTAGCGATCCATTGGGCATGGAATCATAAGCAATAACTTGAAACCATCCACGATATCGATCCCGAGCACGATACCGCAACTCCTTCTCCGAAGCACGCTGAACCGTAGAAATCCAACCTAGGAGCAAAAAACCGTGCCAAAGCACTTAGGAAACAGAAACCTAACTACAACAAGACAATGTGCATACGCACTTAGAGGAATTGAAATCTAGGCTAATATTTACAAGGGTAAACCTTTTATTTTCAAAGTAAGTGATGTTTAAGATAGATTCATTAACTTGAGAATCGGGATTTCTTCTCCATCCAATGTAGACAATTAGAAGGCATTACTATCCTTACATCCTGTGACCATGTAGGGGCCACTCCAAATGGCATCAAACTTGGAATGCCTTCTTCTGGTTTTGCTCGTCTGCATCCCATTTCAGAACTAGGTCCACTTCCTAGAAGGTCCTTGCTCTTTCTTTCTTATCAAACCATATTTTTACTAAGCCCGATCTTTCTCAATTGTTTGAATTACATGTTCTCTAATTTCCTCCAATTCCATCAACTATGCATACGACCTCCATTGGTTCAAACTCAACCAACTCCAATGCTTCATGAACTCCAATGCGGGAAGTTCTAATGATATAGGTAATCTTGCCTCTTTTCCATAGACCAACTTGTAAGGGGAATTACTGTAGACCTCTTTGGTGTTATTCTCATCAACCCATAATGCTGATTTTAGCTTGGTATGCCATGTTCTTTGGTTTTCATCCAGATTCCTCCCGATGATTCTTAGAAAATTTTTATTCATGGACTCTACCTATCCATTACCTTCAGGTAATAATTTGAAGAGGTGCTCAAATAGATTACATTCTTGACCACCCATTCGTAATCTTGGAACCTATGAATTCCAATACATTTATGCGATATGATAGTGGCTGGCACACCAAACCTGGTCATTATTCCTTCATAAAAGTCTAGTATGTTAGACTCACTTTCCTCTTTGAGCACTACTGCTTCGGTCCACTTGGTGAAATAGTCTGTCGCCGTGAGAATCCACTTGTGGCCTTGGCTTGAGTTTGGGTTGATGACCCCGATGAAGTCCAATCCCCATTGCAGAAATGGTTGGTCAACCAAAATTGGGTGCAATGGAAGTGTTGCTAGTCTTTCTTTTCCCGTGAAGAGTGCACATTTCTTGCACTTTCTTATCCATGTATAACAATCATTGAACACTATGGGCCAATAATACCCTACCTTCATTATCTTGAGAGTTGTTACTCGTGGGGCGAAATGTCCTCCAGAATCTCCATCATGAAAATCTCGTAACACCCTCTCAATTTGAATAGTCCCAATGCACCTCAATAGAACCCCATTGATGTCTTTCTTGAACAGAACACCATCAACAAGCACATATGGAATGGCTTGTAATCTAAAGTATCTCCTCTTTTCTTTGCTCATTTCTGGAGGGCATAGGCCTGTTTGTAGGAAGTGTATCATCTTCTGAGTCCAACAAGGAGCGGCTACATCATCATTTTCTTGTTCTTGACCATCCTGCAATACCAAGGTAATCTCTTTTTCATCACCTGCTTCAACTTGTTGACTAAAGGCTAGCTGCTCACATAGTCCCTTTCCACGTACTAGTTTGGTGACCTTGATCTCGATGTCATATTCCATGACACGAGTGATCCACCATGCACGCTTCTCATTCAGATCCTTGTTTAGAAGGAAGTCCTTGACTCCCGCATGAGAGACCAATAATTAGATCTTGTTGTTTGAGACTAGGTGCTTGAATTTCTTTAAGCTCCTGATTACTGCAAGGACATGCTTTTCAATGAAAGAGTACCTAGTTTCATATTCCTCCAAGCCTTGACTGAAGAAAGAAACTGGTTGTTCTAATCCTTCTTTGTTTTGTTGTACCAAGATTACAGAAATTGTGTCTCCACCACCAAAGGCATATAGCATGAAGCCCTTGGAGAAGTCTGGATTGACGAGAGTTGGAGCTTGAGATATAGCCTCTTTTATTGCCTCAAAAATTTCCTTGCCTTCAGATGTCCACTTAAATACCATGCTCTTCTTCAACATTAGTGTTATTGGCTTCACAAGAGTAGCAAAATTTGGAACAAATCTGCGGACAAAATTGATCCTTCCCAAGAAGCTTTGAAGAGCCTTCTTGTGACTTGGCAATGGCAATGCTCAAATTGCTTCAACTCTTTCTAGGTCAATCGTCAACCCTTCCTTTGAAACAATATGGCCTAGAAGTTTTCCCTCGTGAGCCAAAAATATGCATTTTTTGGGATTCAATGATACCCCAAATCTTCTACATCTTTGAAATACTTGCCTCAAATGTAAGAGGTGATCCGCTACATTTTTTGAGAATACAGTGATGTCGTCAAGATATATCAAAACTATTTTATTGATCAACCCCTTAAATGCCATAGCCATTGCCCTTTAGAAGGTGGCTCCAGCATTTGATAGCCCAAATGGCATCTTCTTATAGGCATAGGTCCCACATTTGGTGGTGAAAGCCATCTTGAATTGGTCATATTCTTTCACCATCACCTGATTATACCCTGAATAGCCATCTAGGAGAGAGAATCTCTCTGAACCGGATACTACTTACAATATTTGTTCCATTGAAGGGAGTGGGTAATGGTCTTTGAGAGATGCCCTATTGAGGTCTTGAAATTCCACACATAACCTGATTTCTCCACTCTTCTTCCCGCCGGAACCAAGTTTTTGCAACCAGCTTGAGTGCTTGATCGGGAATATAATGTTTGCCTCTATTAGCTTGTTTAACTCTTTCTTCATTAGAGGCTCAATGTGAGGTTACGGGTCTGCCTCTCGCACTGATGGGCTTAGCATCCGGATCCAATTCTATGGTATGTTGCGCCAACTTCGGATTGAATCCTCTCAAGTCTTCATAGCTCCAAGTGAAGACATCACGGAAATTCTTGGCAAAGCTATGTGAAATCTGATTTCTCTGCTTTCGGTGGCCACTTTACCAATTTGAAGTGTTTTGCCTTCCCCAAACGAGAATTGGCCACTGAATCTTCTCTCTTGATCTATATGTTAGCCTTTTCCTTACAGGGAGGCTAGTCGTTAGGGTTGAAGATAGACTCCAATGTTACTAAACCCTTGAGAACCTTGTTTGTCGTAGCTACACTACTTGATCCCCATCATCTTTGCTGCTCTAGTCTGTCCTAATTTCTAGCTTAGAATTCAGCCTCTTCTTGTAAAAATTGACGATCTCGTTGATCGTTCTCAAACACACTGCCCGACTTATGTTATTATCTGGAACTGCTGGCCTCATAATCACATGGATATGTGGTTGTGTTTTTTCCCTTCTGATGTTTTCAACCACATCAAACGTTGCTCCAACTGTTGCGAGCCTATCTGCGGCTTCATTTTTCTTCCTGGGTATGGACACAATGTTGAAAGCTTTGAAATCCTCAATGAGGTCCCATACCCTGTTCTTATAGCTCTTCAGCAGGTCATTCTTTGTAGCATGTTGTCCCCTAACTTGGTTGACGATTAACTCGCTATCTCCAAACACCTGCAAGTTCTTTATGCCCCTTTTCCTGGCCCAATGAAGTCCATGAATCAATGCCTCATATTCAGCCGTGTTGTTTGAACAGGAAAACTGGAAACGAAAAGCTGAAAAATATTTGATGTCTTGTGGTGAAATCAACATTGCACCACCTCCAGCACCTTGTCTACTTCTCGAACCATCGAAAAATAATTTCCAAACTTTTCTTTCATCCTTTTGTTCAGGCTGAATGATGTCGGGAATGGGTGAATTTTCTTCATGTACACAATACACGCCTAATTCAAATTCTTAAATTTCCTTGTATGGGTCAAATTCATGACTCTTGTTTGCCCATTCATCCAAAGTAAAATCAGGAATTCCCTCGACCTTAGTACCTGCTTCTAGATCACTTGAACACTCCTCCTGATCAAAAGCTGAGCAATTTACATTGATAGGACTAGTACATGAGGCTCAATATGGAAATTGGCAATTGGTTCTGACCTAATTGTTGCTTTGGCCCCATACCTTGTCCTGAAAATCATGTGTGACCAATCTGCGAGATAAATATCCACCGATTTTGCAATGAAGTCCCTTGATAGACACAACGTAAAGAGTGGCAAAAGGTCGATCACTGAGACACATCTTGCGAAGCGTAACATTAGGACATGAATGTAGTGTTAGGCTTAACCCCTTGATGACCCCAATTGTTCCCTTTGCCGTTCCATCTAGATGTACTACTCCTTTCAAAGCCTTTGGCTCATACTTCAAACCCGGTTGATCCGCTATTTGCTTGGCATCACCGAACTACTGCCCTGAATCTATCATGCAATTGTGTACCAAGTGGTTTCAAAAAATCAATGACACATAGAATGGTGGAGGCTTCAAATTCGTGCTGTCTAGCCCCATCATGTTGCCTTTGCATTAGTGAGAACTTTCTCATGTCCCCGATTTGATACATTTGAGGCAGACCAATTTGCCATTGCAGCTTGCAATAAATCTCGTTGCCCTAGAATTTCTAGTGATTCCCACATGGAAATGTTCACATGTGTCTTCTTCATTTGATTGATGATGTTGAAAGGGGATGAATTGTCCTTTTGTTGTCCCTTGTTTGCATGACCTTTTACGGAGCTTGAGCAGTGGTGAAGAAGTCTTGGCTTTTTGCAAGCCAACGTGGTTTATGTTGGAGGTCCAACTGGATTAGATGGTTGTCCCTCTTCATATGTTTTCTTCTTTGACCATGTGTTGCACGCCTTGAAAAGGCTGTTGGTTAATTCCAGAAGTCTTCCGTTTGCCAATTGTTGTGTTTCTTGCTATTGATTCCCTTCTTAGCTTGGTTCTTGAGGCACACCAATGGTTTGTACCATCGGGGCTTGATTTAGTGCACCATTGAAACACATTGATTGATTGTGAGGTAGATTGCAAGGGTAACACCAGTCGTACTCTGTGCCATGTTGTTTTGCATTGGAACCAAGGCTCTTGAGGATGTCATTGTATTTGGATCATACGATCGAAATGGCACGGCGCAGCTTGAGGTTGTCCTTGGTTTTGGTTTTGATTTGCAGCCTGAGGTGATGGGCTATTTTGTTGGTATGGGGGCCTAGCACTGCATGCGTGCTTTGAGGATGATACAATCTAGCACTTTGAGCTTGTTGTCTTTTGATAGTCACAAGCTCATTTCCAAGGTTCTACAGTTGTTTCATGACCTCTTGCAATTCCTTTGAAGTATTTGAAGAAGTCGATGCCTCATTATTGCTTTGATTTCTAGGAGTTGGAATGGGATTCACTACGGTGCTTGGTGGTTTAGTAGGATTTCCCATATCTACGGATAGAGAGGCATTGGTGGCATTGGTGCAAGCTTGCCACTTGGATCAAATAGTTCTCTGCTCGATCACCGTGTCGTAGGCCCCTGTAGCGTTGTTCCTCCCATTGATTGGATCATCATGGCTATGTCTGAATTTATAGCCTTTAAGAAATAAAGGAATGCTCCTTTGGCGGTTGGTCTAACAGCTATTGGCATCTTGTCCCATGTCCGTTGGAATCTGAAGTTGAAATCTGTCATTTTTTTGTTAGGAGCCCTTTTGATTGTTGTCAGCTGTTCCAATAAAGATAAATTGTCCGCCCTCTCCCCGAATTGGTTGCAAAGCGCTGAACAAACTTGGTTCCAATTCGTAATAGACCCTGCTGCTAGGCTCCTAAACCATTGTAAGGCCTTACCTTTGAAATATGAAGCCAATAACTTAACTACAACATCCATTTCATTTATTTCATGGATTGCACATGCATTAGCAATATCCTGGATGTGATCAATAGGAGTAGTATGATTTTCTCCTGTAAAATAGGGGATATTCTTTTAGCTTTGCAATGGAATTTGATTACGAGCATTTAGGGAAAGTGGACTACTACCCATAAAATTGACAAAGGGATTTTGTGGTAGATGTGCCATTATGATTGGCCTAAGAAGCACTGGTTGATGCGAGAAAATATCTACCAAGTGGAGGTGTAGACAAAGTCCTGTTAAGTGGAGATGGTGATCTTTGTGGTCTCCTTCCTCTCCTCCCTCTGCCTGGTGATAGTTGCAAGTGGAAAAATAGCCCCTCTTCTCGAGTATTAGACCTGGTTCGAATTCTTCTCATGTGCAGGAAACTTGTGTATTGCTTCACCGTTGAATTCTATCTCTTTGGAGTCACCAGATGTGTTAGAGAACGAGCCTCAAAAGACTAGATTTTTCCAAGTTACACACCAAACTTGACAATATTAAAAATATCATTTAAACTTCGAAGGACCCAGAGGAGACAATCTTCAATCCGGAATTCGGGCCTTGTTGTGCAGCTGTGGATCCCCGAAAGGTACAGGTGGAACTCAGGTCATGCAATGCAACTTACAAAACCTGAATTGCCATGTGTCGGAACTTGGGACATGCCCGACACCCCGGAAAACCTGAAATGACTATTGTTGGGAATAGGACCATGCAATGCATCCCCCAAAACCCGATATGACTGTTGGGTCTTCTTTGATGTTCTCGGACCTCGAAAACCCGAAACCCAAAAAACCATGAAATTTTGAAAGTCAAAATCTCAAAAAACTAAGGATACCCTTTTGAAGATTACCCTCAGATCTACCAACTGGTGAAATTTTGACTTGTTTTGAGCAATTTAAGCCCTTGAAAATTGATTTCGGAGTTCAGCCTGGAAGGTGCAAAATCTGAAATTGTAAAAACTGCAATTTTTTAGTCCGAATTTCATGAAAACTCCTTCAAATCTTTTGGAATGACCTCTTGGTCCAACCGGGCATGCCAAAACTATTGGTGTCGAATCGCAGCACACCAGAATGTCTCACGCAACACAATGGGTTAAGACTCTCAAGGTACGATTGCATAACATGGAGCTTTTCCCAAGTGTGGGACCTTGTGAAATCGGAAAAGCTCTGAGATGAAGGCGGTTCCTATTCCTCTGTTCGAGATGCACAAATAAAATGCGAGAGGGTTTAATAAAAACCTAATCTAACTTGCCAAGGAGACAGGGTAAGAAAATGCATAAAATAAAACCTAAACTATAAAGGTGATGCACCGAGGAATGAAGAACACTTGTCTTGCCAATAAACACAAACCATAAAAAATGCAATGCAAGATCATGCACAGATAACCAGATTCACAGTGAAAGATCAGGAGGATGTAAATGAATATAGAGAGGGTTGAGAATCATCCATAGACATGCATTAATTTTCTCCAAAGATTGATACAACACACTGCAAAATGCCAAGAGGCAAAGTTGCATTACGAGTTTCAAATGGGAGGTTTTTACTCCACAAGTTCACTGTAGAAGAGAAGAAGGAGAGGAAAAACAAAAATGTCCAACCTTTAAAAGAAGCCCCTCCTTACAATTTATAGGAGGAAAAAGAGAGGAGAAGAGAGGAATTTGAAATCTGGCCCAACCACCTCAGAATGCACTTAACTCATCTCATTATGGCGGTAGGTAAGAACCCTAGCAAACCCAAAAAGTGGCGAACTGTATTTTGCATTTTTGAAGAAATTTTTCTCACCCAAATAAATATATCCAATCATAGTTGGGTAGAGGATGCCGAGAGCTTTCTGAAAATTCCAACCTTGCGAGAATCCAAGCTGCCTGTGGAAAGTTATGGCCATTTGAATATTCCCCAAGTTAGGGTCTCTGTTTCGGTCCAGTTCGGGTTTCTCCTTTGCATCTGCATCGGGTTTGGAGGGTGCCTTAACATGTTTTTGCCCCATGCTTTCCCGACTCCAAAACCTGATTTGCCTAGGTAGTGTTTTGGGTTTGTGGAACTCTCAAGCATCGGGACATGCCTTGCGATTTTCATGCTTCATGTCTCATGTTTCGAAACCCAAAACCCGAAATTCCTTTGTGTCGGGTTTCTTGACCTCTCCGACATATTTTCCTTTGTGTCGGGTTTCTTGACCTCTCCGACATATTTTCCTTTGTGTCGGGTTTCTTGACCTCTCCGACATATTTTCCTTTGTGTTGGGTTTCTTGACCTCTCCGACATATTTTCCTTTGTGTCGGGTTTCTTGACTTCTCCGACATATTTCCTTGGGGGAGATATATAAAACAATAATTTCATGTTATCTATCATTGTGACCAAACATGAGAGGCTCTGGTAATGGCAATACTTGAGGCTCACTAATATAATCACATGTAGAAGACATAGAATGAAGATGGGATGTAGAAGGAGAACAAACATGAGCCTGAGAAGTGTCCTTAAGTTGTTGGATTTCAGATTTGAGAGATGTAATTGTGGATTCCATAGCTTGAAATTTGTCTTGAAATAAATAATGTAAAGCTTTAATTGAGTCCAACATGGATTGATTAGATGGAGGATCACTAAGACTAGGGTCGTCAGATAGCCGATCTAAAATAACACTCACTTGATGCGGCGGTGTATCGCTAGGGAGATACATGGTGTCTAGGGATTTTTTTAGAATAACTTGGAAATTAGGATGCATTTGAATTAAATCATATAAATAAATTTGAGGAACTTTAGGATCCATGATAGAAAATATGATGTGCTAAATAAGGATCCGAAAGACCGATCACGAGTGGGGTTCACCAAAATGATTAATGATAAATGGTAAAATAATATCATAATCTAATGCAAGTTTGTTATAAATAAATAAATAATAAAATACTGAAATATACCCAAGTAAGCTAAGAAATAAATAATGAAACCCTAATGATCAAAGAAGGTTGGAAGATCCTCAACTATTTTGAAGAGGTTGTTGGGTGTGTTGCGGTGCGTGCATCGGCTAAATAGAAATGGAAAACCATCTCACAGAAGCCTGGAAATATGCATATCTAGCATATTTGACTAGACCAGGGCATCACGGAGAGGGATAAGGGTACTTGTGGGTGCCATAGTCTATAGTATGGGTGCCCTAGTCTACGCAGGTGCTTAGAAAACCTCCTCTGAGGTGTCACAAGAGGTTCATACTTATTCTCCTTTTGTCACATATATGTCACCGAAGTCGCTGTCGAATGTCACTATAAATCTAGAATGAATGAATCACCTACAAAACCCTAAACAAAGAATCAAACCCTAAAAATAAATATGTAAATGAAGGGGTTAGACTGTCCTCACTACCAAAATATGGACTTATCACGAGAATTGTACTACATATCATACCTAATGTAGTTTTGTGTGTGTGCAGAATTTTTCCCTAGGTTGCTCTTGTGTCAAGCGCACTTGAAGTAACGAGCAAGTAAATAGATGTAGAATGTAAATAATTTGTGCATTGAAATAATAGACTCCCATCCTATGAATATTGATGTAAATGAACCAACCTTGTGTCCCTCGTGATGGAGCTATATGGATGGAAATGGAGTTATAGATGCCTTTGATGGATGCAACATTAGGTGGCGATAGTAGATGCTTAGTGTTTGGTCTGTTATTATGATCACATAACTTTATATTTATATGATTTTTTCACTTGAATTTCATAATTAACAATGAAAAGGCTGACTACCAAAAAAATAAGACGCTCAAATGGCTAGAAAGGACCAAGAAAGTGTGACCAAAGTACAAAGAGGACAAGGGCGCCTAGAGGTGATAGGGGCACTTGGCGTTGGTGTCCAGAATGAAAAATTCCAAAAGGTGAAAAGATAAACTAAGAAACTAAAAGTGCAAGAATAAAATTAAAATCATAAAGCAAATAAAGGTGGCCAGAGACATGGGTTAATTAGTAATTTTCTTACTTATGAACCATATGAATAGTAGTATGCAATCGAGACAAGACAATGACTCAAATTGTGTGATTTTGTGTCTACATCTACATTAATCTATATGGTTATCAAGTACGCATCTCTATCTCCTTTATGTTGCCAATCTTTCGTTCACTAACATAAAGTTGGGTCAAATGTATACAATAAATCATGCACTTTGGGTACATTACTAGATCCTAATCACATATTACTATTCATATGCTTATTATGGGAAAAAATACTAATTGATCAATATACTTGGCCTCTTAGTTTCCTTTCCATCCTCCCTCTTGGCCTTACAGACCTCACTACCAATTTTGACGCTTCATACTTAACCTTTTATGTCTCTAAACACAAGCACCTAACCGGGATGTCAATGCCCTCGTCCCCTTTGGGTGCCCTAAACCTATTTATACTTTTTTTGCTCCTTTTTCAGCCCTTTTTAGCCATTGGCCATCCTTATCTCTTAGGGTTCAAACTTCTAGTGATCAATCACAAAATGTGAACAAGATAATCAAATAAATATAAAGTTATGTGGCCAAATTAAAGGACCAATCTCTAAACATCTCTACTATCACCTAAGGTTGCATCTCACAAGCACTCAAGATCATATTTGCATTCATCTAGCACCATTACAAGGGACAAGAGATGGTTTTCTACATCACACACATAGGAGGGAAGTTCATTTTATTCCATGCACACATCTATTACATATTTTTACATCTAGCTACTTTTCTCGCTATCAAGTGCGACATGCACAAGAGCCACCTAGGGCACGATTCTACACACACATAAATAGAACTACATTGGATCTAAAATGTAGTGCAATGCTCGGTTGTAATATCACTTATTTTACGAGTTGAGGATAGTCCAACCCATCATTTTGTATTTTTATTTTTAGGATTTGATGTTCTTTTGAGGGTTTTATAGGTGATCTCTTTATTACAGGTTATCAACAACATCGGTGATCATAGTATGACCATCTAATGAAAAATAGTGAGGGTTTTAGATCATCTAGTGAACCTATAAAATTCATCTCTAGACCTCCTCCCCTGCAAATACCTCGGCACCTAGGAAGTGATCCTAGTGCCTAGGCACCCCAATACCAATCTAGGTACCCTGGTCCCTACTCCTCCTGCACTCCTGCACTTTTATGGGTTTGGATTTGAGGTCTTGTGTTGTCGTTATGTTAGTCTTCCACTTTCACATACTATTATAATTATTTTGAAATCAACTAAGTAACCTAACTCTCTATTGCACTTAGGTTTTTACTTCCTTTGCTTATTTTCTTGAGTCATTTACATACTTTACTTGGCATAAGTTACCTATTGTAGCATACATAATAATTTTAAAAGGTAATCTATATCTTATTTTATTTTTGTTAAACCACAATAAACCTCCAAGAAAACAAATGACCCCTATCCCCGATGATTTAGCTCAGGACCCATGAGAATAAAACATTTTTTGTCAGTTATGTTAAATGTTTTAAAAGCAAGGGAACCCCAAGATATATAAACATATTACCCATTATTGTTTGATCAAAAGGAATTTTACAGGTCTTAAGGATGACATCCCAAAGTACCCCTAAAGGACATCATTATTTTCCACCTCCCTAACGAATTAACCACTAATAGGGTATTACCATATAGAGTTTCAGCTATGACCCACACAATATCTTTAAAGGAAAACTCACATTACCCCACTCCCAAATCATTTCACCAAAAAGAGTGAAAAGATATTAGTGACAAATCATTTAAACTGATCCATTTGATTTTTTTAAAATAGGGAAACATATACACATGATCTCAAAGCCTACTAATGACTATACAAATGTAATCACCTTAGCATGAATTCCAAGAAAATGGAGAATGTAACAATGCTTGCACCAAGAAAGTACGAATTCCCATGGCCGAATCATACACCTAAAAATCCCAGAGCTCTTCTAAAGAGTTCTCCCTTTTTCAAAAAATAATCCTCTCTCTCTCTCTTCCCTAAAATCCCCATCTTCTTATACATCATTATCCACATCATGGTTTTATTGAATATTCCATTGGAATCTCAATTTATTCATGCCCATGCCTTCCTTTGGGGCTGCCAAAGAATAATAGGGGATATTCCCTTTACGATAGCCTTCAATTATTTTTAACACCATCCTATTACCATCGTACAAAGACAATCAAGTGAAATATTTTTGACATCATATTGATTTTCTTTTTATTTTGATTTCATTTTCCACTTGTTATTAAATTTGATATGGAAAATAAATTTGTTTAATTTGACGAGACCCCTATTTGAAAAATGTGAACATTCACCTCCCAAAGACATACTTTTAATAAGTATTTTTATCCTAATTTAATCTCATCCATGCCAACTGATCTGGGCAGGATATGAACATTTAAGGTGACACGATGGATAATTCACATCATCAAAATCAAACTACCTATTTAAATGTGACATGTTTCTCTAATGGATCACAATTTATCAGTAAATTTTCACGAGTTGTCCATATTTTATTGATTTTACGTCACCCATATACCATGGTCTTACCAATCCTAGGATTTAGCCCATCAGTCCCGAACTAGAGAACTTAAGTGAATTTTTTCATTTAACAGGGCCAAATAAGGCCTTCATTAAGCTTGTTTTCATCATTCCGATTTGTGATCCAATCCACGATGGTTACTTCAATAATGAGTTGGTCTTGTCCCTTCTGAATAGGCTAGCCAAAGTGTGTGTGCCCTTTCCCATATATCAGACCTTATATCATCACCTACTCATTATTGAGTATCATCTAGATACAGAGCACTTGAAACATCAATGGTCTCACCATCACCTGAGGATTTATGGTGATAATTTTCACATGCATATGGCCTACTATATCCCTTTCCTATTCGAATCGGAACTTCCTTCCTAAACCATAAATTTCCCACCTCAAGGGGATAAATAACCTCTAAATCTATGAGTGGATGGCGTAGAGGAGAATCTTGCTACACTAAAATATATTTTGGATTAGCTTTAATCTTGAAGTGGTGATCGGGATCCTTCCCTAAAGAAGCGAAGGTTATTCCACAAGATCTTTTTAATGATACTACATGTTCCTCTATAAGTCGAGTAGTGATAGGCCGCATCTTGAGATCTCACCTAAAGGGGGGTATTCACATTTGTGAGTGGGTGAAATCACTCAAACGGAGGGAATAATTCAATTATATTTTGAATGGGCCGCAGATTGGGGTGCCAGAATTAATCGCAAAAGGAATGTCGAGGAGCTTGGAAATATACATTCAATTCGTATCCATCGTAGTGGCCCATGAAGAATTTATGTTTCGTAGGGACCATCTTATAACACACCTTCCATTTCTTTTAGTGGAGGACATGAATATAGAGGATCAGCCACCTTTTCAAATTTAATCCTTCACTGTGTATCTTATTTTTGTGCGTACATATCTTGAGGCGGGGCCCTGTAATAGAACCCCATTTTTTTATATCATATATTACTCCAGTATTTTTATTTCCTATTTCATTGTATAAAATTCCTTTCTTTTTCATGTTTTTAGCACTACTGAGATGCACAATTCACTTCACATTTACATATACTGCATCATAAACAAACTTGCGAATTAAAATTTTCACACATTGCTCATTATTGCACATACACAATTCACACAACTCTAATTTATCCTGTAAGATGAATCTAGCCAATAATTTCTTAATCAATCTTGGTTTTTCCATCGAAAAATAGTAAAAACTTCCCCTTAATTTTATTACTCACTGGATCAACCATGAAAATGCAATAAAAACTAACTAATTGCATGACCTAGAGTCTGGGTCCATAATGATAACTTCAACCCATACTTAAAATATTTTTAGGCAAGGAAAAATTCACTCAATTTTGGGCCTCAAAGATCTACCGCGTGTTGAGTGATTCAACATAAATAGGGCACACATTCTTTGGAATAGGGCACACTTCGACATTAATATTTCTTCCCCCAGGCACTCACTTTATATTTTATTTTACATCATGGGTTTAGGAACTCAACCCGCACTTCACACAAATGTCAAAGCGATAAAAATTACAGCTTTATGATTTTATTGTGGTCTACAAAATACTTCCCTGCTTCAAGTACCAGGGGAGTTTATATTTTGTACACAATACTCATATCCTATAGAAGTAACTGATTATCCCGAAAATATGCCAAAGTACTCGTTGTCGTTTAATTCAAACTTACGAAACCTTGAAGCTTCAAGTAGGAACATAATCGACGAGCACTTGGTTTTTCAACTGAATAGAAATACTTGTAAGGAAACTTTGGAAACACGATACCAAGTACATAACTAAATTGATAAAAATAGCACATTGAATGATGTGGTGCTGAAATAAAACATGAAAATTATGGGCACAACACTTAGAACATAATATTAAGTTCCTATAAACTTTAGTTTATAATTAAATAATTTAGAATAGATTATATTCTTAATTATTTAATATAAACTTTAGTTTATATTTAATTGGTTATTGAGTAACTAATTTATATTAAATCGGGGTGTGATTTAATCATACCCCATCACTTAATACATTCATGACCCATGGGTTCATTTAAATATGGTTGTGGATCATATTTTTTCACCTTGGGTGAATGGTTTTGAGAGAAGTGAGAGAAGGGGATTTATTGGACAATAAATTTGTTTTACTCATAAATGGTAAGTTCTCTTTATTCGTGGTTTTTACCCTTCGGGGGTTTTCCACGTTAAATATTGTCTCTTTATAATTTATTTTACTATATTTTACTTCATGTTTAAATGTGTTATAATATTGGTTAATAAATATTACAAGTAAGTGTCCTTTATGGCTTCGGACACTACCACCTAGTTAGGACATAAGCGCCTTAGCGCTCCTGTACCTTCTAGGTGCCCCTATCCCTCTCTTTCTTCTTCTTACTATTTTGGGTCTCTTTTACTTCTTGGTCACCTTTTAATACTTTCGGTTGGCCTTTCGGTCATCAATTACGAAATTCAAACAAGGGAAGCATGTATATACTTAGTTACTTCTTCTAAATCAGGGGCCAAGCACTATATGCATTATCTATCACCATCTAAGCTTTCACAAAGGCATAATATCACTACAATGAATACATCTAGGACATTCATATAAGGTAAAAGGTTTGTATTCGTCTACATACATAGCATAATAGGGTAGTTTATTTTATTACATCAAACACATTTTTCATACTTGGTACAATCTAGATCTAGCCCGATATCATTGTGCAACTTGCACAAGGGAAACCTAGGGCATGGATTACACACACATGAATAACTACATGGAGTCCGAGATGCGGTGTAGTGCTCACGGTAAGTTCACTATTCAAGTGACCATCAGGGTCATTTTGACTCCACATTTTACATCGTTATATTAGATTTGATGTGGTTTGTGGACATGTGCAGGTAGACATTTGTTTTGCATGTTATAAATCTAATCGAAACCCTAAAATTTAATTCAGAGTGACAAAGAGAATATTAGAGTGAATACCTTGTGACTCGGAAAATACCATACTCTAAGGCGAGAAGACATAGGCACCTAGATCAGTCACTAGCACATGGGGTGCTCCTGTCCTCCAGCGGGTACTTTTTCAAGTATATTCTTAGGGTTTTGAACCCTCATCAATCATTTACGAAATTTTCATCAGCTTTTTCTAGTAGATGCATAGTCCATATCACTCCCTAGTTTCACGAAATCAACTAATTCATCATACCTCTCTCATTTACTTAGGGTTTTACATTGTTGAATTATTATTACTCATGCATTACCGTAGTTTATTACCCGAATATCATTTGTTACGTGAGTTACTCTAAACTAATATTTAATACAAATTAGATTAAATCATTTGGTGAACCCCAACTTATGATCAACCACTTGGATCCTTATTTTTCCTATTATATCATATTTGCCTTTCCATAACCCCAAACTCTAGTGACATTAGGCTTCATATTTCCATTTAATGTCTATCATACATTTGATCTCGCATAGTTCTTGTTAGGGTTTCATCCTTGGTCCTATCCTTTGCGTCACTTTTCGGGCTCTTATTTTACAAATTACCTTTTCTTTTATATCATAGCTCCTAAATTTCCTCAAGTCTCTATGTATCAATTACTTCAAATCCACCCAATTTGAAAATATTCTCTCAAAAAAACCATACATATAAAGTGCCTCCTTGTGATAGGGCACCTTTAGAAGTAAGTGTAATTTTCAATCATATCTTTGACCCTCCTATTAGTCATAATAAACCAAATAATCATCTGTCTTCAAGTCAATTCAAGCTTTACACCTTTTTTAAAAAATAAATTTCAATCTATGGAAACTATAATTACATCCCTCGTAGCTAAAATATAACATCTCAAGGATGCTTCCCATACCCATGCTATTTCTTATTCTACACCTCATCATGATCCCATGTCTCTACTACATATGCTCATATAAGAAAAGTTTCGGTCTTATTACACCAAGCACCTCTCAAGTTTTATCGAAATGTTAGGCAACACGATATTCTCTCTGATCTCCTCAATCACCAGTTGATCACCTTGCCACCTAATCATTACTACCCTCCTTATCATCTTACAAAATACAAAGGTCACCCATTTTGCAATTATCATAGAATTAATGGACATCATGAAAATGATTGTTATGCTTTAGAATGAAGAATCAGAAACTTGAGCATCAAGGCCTCATTTCATTTTCTACACAACATTCTACCACATGCTCATGTCCAATTACCAAACCCCAATGGGCTCCCAAATTTGATCCCTCTATGTCTAGCGAGCATCACACAATAGTCACTCTTATTCCTTCTCCAGTAATGCAAGAGTTACCACAAGCCCCATCTAAGGCCAAACCATCAAAGGAAGAATAACCAATTCCCTCACCACAAGTTGAGATCCCACACCAACTTCCTAATATTCTATTTACACTTCCTCCTTTTGATCTAGATAATGCCTATGTTGATGATTGGGACACATTTCAACATCCACCACCATGGCATGGTCTCTCTCACATCATCGCATAGATCTCCATCGCTCGCACACTTGGGGGCATCACACTTTCTCTCCCCTCCATCACTCTTGGCTATCTCTATCATTTACTCATAGCTTATCTATTACACTTCACACTTCATACTTCATGATAAATATTTCATAGCATCTAATCTCAATTACATATAATACCTTATGATGCACTCATGTTCTCAAGGTTCATACGTGACTATTGAGGTAATTAAATGAACCTCACTCACACACTTGGGGGCATCACACTTTCTCCTCCCCCTCCATCATTATGTGTTGTCTTTATTTTCTACTCTACTTCACACTCGGTGATCCATGGTAAATTTTCCCTAGCATCTACACTCAAACACACTCAATACCTTTGTTACTCAATGACGCACTATAGTCCTATGGTTCATACTTGATTGTTGAGGGTGCAATTTTTAAATGAGCCTCACATCATGCACATCTATTGGGGGAAACAAGGCTCTCCTCATCTACACATCTTACATATCGCAGCACATTATCACTTTTAGACAACATCTTCACATCTTGGTTACATTTACTCTTGCTAGCTTATACTATTTACATGTTACACTTTATTTCCTATGTTAGTTGGATACTTAGTATGTCATTATATTTTTCTATACAAACATGCACATTCACATGGTATCTTGAGGTGAATGTAGGACCTTTATATATTCTTACACAATGCATGATGCTTGACACTTGCTCTTTACCAATCCCACCAAGGCTCCTGGGGGAATCTACCTTTGTTACTCTCCTACTACACATCACATGTACTATTGCTACAATATTTACTACTTCTTGTCACTATCACTTACTTTTTGCTGATCTATACATTCTTTGACATGCTATTTATCTTTCTAATATGATAACGGGTGCTTCATGTGTATCATTTGCCTTATAGGATTATATACAACCATGGTTATCTATTACTTCTTGTTTGAATGCTTATTTCACTAAATATAGACTTATTATAGTTTGAGATGCTACAAAATATAGGTAATATTGGAATCCAATATTACTAGTTTTGGATTCCAAAATGATAAATATTAGAATTATAAGTACTCCAAAATAATACATTGGAATCCAAAATTGCATATATTGGAATCCAAAAACACCGATATTGGAATCCAAAACCACATATATTGGAATCCAAAATCACATATATTGGAATTTACTGCACTCCAAAATCTCATATATTGGAATCTGAAAATAAAAATATTGGAATCCAAAATTCAAATATTGGAATCAATTATCTGCTAGAAGTGCTAGGCATTATTTATACTTTGGACTAAATAGAACATGTATCTATTTTATATGGGCTAGCGGTTGTTAGGCATTATTTATGCTTTGTTATAGACATAATATGTTTCTATTTTATATGTGGTACCGGTCACTAGGCATTATTTATGCTTTGGACTAAACATAACATGTATATGTTTTATACGGGCTAACGGATGTTAGGGATTATTTATGCTTTGTTTTAAACAAAACATTGTTTCTATTTTATACGGGCTAGCAATTCTTTAGGCATTATTTATGCTTTGGAATAAACATAACATGTATCTATTTTATACTAGATAGCAATCACTAGGTGTACATGTATTTTTTTATACGAGCTATGCAGACACTAAACATTATTTATTATTTGTTTTAAATATAATATGTTTCTATTTTATATGGGCTAGCGGCCGCTAGGCATTATTTATGATTTGGAATAAGGTTCTTATCATTTTTTAAATTTCGTAAGATTAAACTATACATATTTGAATAATTAAAATGCATTGTGGCTCTAGCAATCATTAGGATAATGAAATTCAAGATATGTGAGACACTTCCAGGTTCATTTAGTATGATGTGATTGAACCTCAAAGTGTAACCAGATAATTACTGAATATATTATGAAGAATCTAGCAGAGGGTGACTATTTAGATTAGGAGAATGTAATTAACTATAAAACCATTCCATATATATTTTCATATTTAAATATGGATATGGAATTAATTAAAATTAACTGTAAAACAAACCTAGATCTATTTTCGTATTCAATTATAGATATGAAATAAATTTATATTGCTTTACTAAAGATAGAACTGTAGTAAAACATTTTAAGAAATGTTTGAATTTTATTGTAACACTATTCTTGAAGATGGGATCCCAATTTAATAATATAAATCATAGTAAAGCTCCAAAAAATAAGCTCCCTCTAATTTGGTTTTTGATCTAATAACATCCCAAACATCTTCCATGTCCTTCAATGGTTGCAACAAAGGCCACAACCAGGGGTTAAATTTGACATCTGTTTAGACGTATTTTAATGGTTTTAGCCATAAAATACTTACAAGTATTTGAAATAATTGTCACATGTGATGTGCATATTTTAGATATGACCTTCATTTTTCTAGAGATTTATATATATATTATATTAAAAATAATTAAGTATATACAAGTATAATTTTATATTTATTTTATAAATAGTGAAAAAATGACACTATTTTAAATTTTCAAAGATTAATATTTGAAATATTATAAGTTCCATGATGCATGTGTTTTTATTTAGCATTTTCTTGCTCCAAATATTTGATGCCCTATACCACATTTAATCCTTGCGACATTATTTGTGATTTTTTTTGTACAAATTAGCCTTCAACCATTTATCTTTTGTACAATTTAGTCATCTGCTTTTCATCCCAACCATAAAAATTTTAGGAGGGTTTCCATTTGAACCTAATGTAATGCACAAAGTGTTTTTAGAACTAAAGGAAAATCATTTCTACTCCAAACCTTTTCTAGATCTCTTATTGCAATTTCATAGACTATATTGCAATGTTCCTTTCCCCAAGTGAGTACTGGATTCAATATACTCGGTATTTTTTTATTGAATCCCTTTAATATATTTTTAACATCAACATAAGTGATATTTTCAGACCAGAATCCCACTTCATAGTATGGTGATAATAATTTTATAAATTTTGACAGGCCACCTCATAGGTTGATAACATCTTTGTCACACCGAATGACATATTCATATTGTATGATTTATTTTTCTCATATAAAGCAAGCCCTCCATATCTAAAATAAGTTAATAACTCTTATCGCTACCTATAGGGAAGTACAAAAATCTATTTTAATCAGCCTCATATAAATTATAACCAATTAAAATTAACAACATTTTAGCTTACGTCTACCAATCATCAATTGATATTGTGAATTCTTACACCGCCTTTTTTTGTTGTTAGATCCATTAATGCAATATTTATTTCAAATAAACATTCATCAATTCATAATCTATTTCTTGCTATGGACAATGAAAGCATAGTTTATTTGAAATAAACATTAATGAATTCATAATCAATTCCATGTTATGGAAAATGAAATATTAATTATAATATCAATTGTTCTTTGTCTTGTGATTGAAGTTTAGTGGCCGCATTAGGCTACACTTAAATTCACCGAACCACCCTTTGGCTGGAAATAATCCCCACTATTGATGAGGCTTTACGACCACTAGGCTAAACCAACATTGGCTAAACTACACTTTGTTGGAAAACCTTTAATGAGGCTATCCAAGTGTTGATTTACATACCCACAAGTGGGATCAAGCCTTATGTAGTTCTATTTATGATGATGTTGAATCCAAAACAATGTTAATTCAATGTAAGTAGTCGGTATGTAACGGTGAATCGGTGAGAAATTTTAGAAAGAATGCACTTGTGAATTAATGAGACATTGATGAAAGTATGGTTTTTAGTCTAACCATTACTGTATCAAACGTGGATGCACAGAGTCCACTAAGCTCTATACTTTGTTTTAAATTGTTAGCGTATTTTACAAATGGATTTCCTTAAAATTTGTCTTCTACTATATGCCCGAATATAAATTAATTTATATGTTAGTTATCGTTTCCTATAAATTTGTGGACCATAGAAATGGTTTTTTTTTAAAATACATGTGGCTAACATACTGTGTTCGATTGTTTATTCATTCTAGATAACTCTTTGCCCTTCATGGTTACATTCTTAAGTTTTTGGTTATCTGCATAAACAATAAATGTATAAGTATATTGTATTGGTTCAAATCCATTAAACAAAAATAACTTGTTCAAGTTGTTTTTGGTGACAAACCTTTCTTCATATGAGAATAGTAATTCAAAAACATTTCTTGACTATGTATCTCAACAATAAAAGTAAAGAGATAAATTGGAATCAAATAATGCATACAATATGACATTACCACTATAAATCACTATTATTAGAGAATTTTGGGAACAACATCAAGTGAACATCTCATCCCGAACTCATAAGATTGTTCATAAGGAAAAGGATGGATGTTTCCTTGCAGGCCAATTTCGCTTGCAGTTACCAATTTTTGTGGTAGTTTCTCTATCCAATCCCTAGTGACTTCTTCTCTATCATCATCTTTATTTTCACAGTTGTGCACACCTATTTATTGTGTACATAAGACACAAATTTTCAAATTTCTTGTTGTTGTCATAGAGTCTGTAGCATCCATCCATAATTGATTCTCCACTATCTTTAACCTTTTCCATGTATTTTTATTGTGTCTCTTAACATTTTTGAATAATCAATTGGTATGAGAACAATAATAATAAAATTAATACAATCTAACATGTTGGTTCCAAAACTATTAGCAGCTCCATTATCACATCAGAAGAAATATCTCTAGATAAATTGAAAAAATCAGCAATTACACATTCAGCATTAAAAGGATTAGTTGAAGCAATAGATGATAAAGTTGAAAGAAGATGGAATGGATATGCACATTGATAAGTAAAATATTATGTGTCTTCCATCCTTGTTGGTATATTTCCATCCATTGACATCACATAGTTGTATAATATTATCGAGCCTCAACAGAAGAACTTCTTCCACCTTAGGATCTTTTTACACTTTGCCTTTTTCCCTATATGGGAATAAGATTTTATTTTTCCATTTCTCTCTTCACCCAACAATACAGACAACTGGTGGTAGTGTGATTCATGTAAATTAAATTTTTCAATTACATTAGATACACTACTGATCATCAATACAATATTATCCGAATGTTTCTTTTTAAAATAATTTAGAAAATTTTCTCTCATCTTTCTATCTCCTTTTATTATACGGAAATAAGAATCAAATATGAAATGTAACTTTTTCCCTCAAAAAGAATCAATAATTCTTGACAAAATATCTAATTACAGAAGACTGATACACTTTTACATTCTTAATGTTATTTAATTACAAAAACTAAGTCTAAAAATAGCTATATTTGATTAATAACCTAAGATAAATTTATTAATATGTGGCTACAACTAAACAAGATCAATTAAATCTTTTAAACATGATTAAAAAAACTAGATCATGGACATGTGGCATGATTTTGTGGCTTTTCTTAACAATTTCCGCCTCACGACTCCAAGCTCGTAGAATTAACCAAAGACCAAATAATTTTGGGTCTAAAAAGTTAGCGAAGATAAAGAAAAATACATGTTTCTATATTTCAATGGAAAAGGATATCTAAAGTCTGACACTACGAAACTAGTATGTACGTGGTGCTTTGTTATTAGTTTGCACTTCGCATTGCAACATATAAGACCGAAGACCAATTAATAGAAAAATAGTGTATTAAACTATACATACGTGGAACCTTCCTAATGGTTCACTTTTCACATATTGACATGACTCTTGAAAAATAAATACGACATGCAAAAGAATGTGGGAACATTTTATTGGCTCGCATTTTGACTAACTTTGACAAGTAAATAAAGTAGTGAAATGATGGCTTAATCTTATTAGCTAACAATTGTCAATACTAACAAAAGATTATCCCGACGCCTTACAATGAGGTGGCTCGTATGATGGTGCATTATGTCACACTTGAAGGAAGATTCTCCACAGTCCCACAATATCACCTGGTCCTGCTTAATCACTTCAGACGTGAGGTGAAGGTGAGTCTCTCCTACTACATTCTGTAGTCAATGGAAAAGTCTATTCTTGAAGTTCAGGGTCATAAGAGGACTATCCCTCTACACCAGGGTGTCATTTATCTCATTAATCAATACTTGACTAGTGTTGTTTCCAACGACCCCTACCCTATTGTGGCTTCTCCCCTTCCCAAAAAAACTCGCATTCGATCCAAAACCCCATGTACTAGGACTCTATCTCAGAGCCACCCCAAAAAGGGTTCTCCACAGCAGTAGGAAGGGCAAGGAAGTTGTGGGCTGCCAACAGGGTGAAGAAATTATGGTGGAAGATATCCCTCCCTCTGTCCTCCTATCATGGAAGATGGTTCCAATTTAATAAATAAATTCAACATGCAAGCTAATGTGGTTAAAACCCTTGAGGAAAATGTAGACTTCTTGCTTAAGTCTACTATTAAAGATCAAGCCTCAAAAAGAAATTGTTTCTCTGGAAACTAAGATTAAAGCTCTAGAGGAAAAACACAACAATTACTTGGCTATGCACAAAGTGTCATTATGGATCTTATGCAAGTTCATATCCACCAAATTTGTGACTCTAGCGGCATTCTGACACGGCTTGGAAGAATGGAAAGATTACAAGAAATTTTAAAGCCTCAAACTGGGACCCCACTATCACCATTGCCTTGAAACTCTATCAAGCTTTCAGGGTGGTTGTTAAAGTTTTTAGTAAATCTGTTGGGTAGTGTTGTTGGCTCCTTGTTCTTGGTGCAATTGTTTTTGTGTTGTTTTCTAGCTGCAGTTTTGTTGTCGATGTTTTGTGTTGGGCTCATTGTAGGCAGATGGCCCATGCCTTTGTTTTTTTCCTGTTCTTTCCTCTTTTGGTTGGGGTGTGGACCCCACGGATCAAAAAACCACATTGTTTTACATTTATTTTCTTAGCTATTGAGCCTTTTGTTATAATCCTGGGTAAGGTCCCACCAAAACCTTTTACCAATAATAAAAAAGCAAAAGTATAACAACATGAAATGTGACAAGACTTGGAGCATTTCTATTGGGTCACTTTTCGTATTAGATAGAGAACAATTAGCAAAATTATGACTTAGCAAAGAGCATGGAATGATCTCATTGGTTCACACTTCACAATGCTCATAAGGATCTTAACAAAATATTGACATTGCAAAGGGACGTGGATCTTTCTAATTGGCTAAAGCTTCATAACTAGCAAAAATCTGACACAATGAAGTTACATGGATCATTTTTATTGGCTAAAAATTTATGATCTTATATATTTCCTTGTCGTCAGTGGTGGACTTAGAACCACGGGATTAAACATAATAAAGGAAATTTTTGGGTCCATGTCATAAAATATAGGAAATACAAAAGAGACATGACTAGGAAAGATAGAAAATAGATAATTCATCCCGAAAACACCATTAAATTGCAAGACTATACTTTAAATATGATTGATTACACAAATGCATTTTTTTCTCGTATTATATTATACAAATTCTCTTTAAAAACATACTTTCATATCTAAAATTGTGTATTTCATTAAATTATTTATGCAATTAATTGTTTCTGATAACACAAGCACGTATTTTTCAAGATATACATAGCAAATATACATAATATATTCATTTTTTCATTTATCAGAGTAAAACAGAAGAATTAACTTCTTTCTATTAGCTTTATACAAATGTTTACATAGATTTTGTAAGTATTTATAGAGCTTTTACAGAGAGAGAACTTATCTGAGATGGTAAGCAAGGAATTCTAGTACCAAAATTCCAATGCATCAGACATAGGCAACAGACACCAGACTATGGCCACACTATGAGAGGATTGTGTTATACACCCTGTGTATGTTCACCTTTCCCTAGCTAAGACCATCCAAGGTTGTACTCTATACCCCTGGTTAGGACACCGCTAGTGCCCCTCTCTCTTTTCCACCGCCTGTCTATACCTAGTCAAGCGTTGAAATTTACTTCACTGAGACTCAATTTACAAAATATTTAAAAACTATTTTGTCAATATTCTCTTTCTCAGAATCACCAACATAATTCAATTATCCCTCTCAGAATAATTCACATGCCTTTTATAAGACTTCATTGGCAGTTATGAACCATCACAATGGTTTCACACCCTTTCATAAATAAATTAAGCATCTTTAATCAATTGCTCGGGATATTCATTACATCAATAGCTTATTACAATATTTTTGCTTAAATCAAACTTGATCTTTAACAATCCATAGTCTTTAAACTTGATCTTAAGTCTTTAAATGATTTAAAATATTCAGGATTTAGTCACATAACATTTCTCCCCCTTGAATCAGCTACTATCCTTAGTAGTGCCAAGTCTATTCTAAAAATCACATAACAAAACACAAGTCATTAGTTAAACAATTCAGGATATTTCTCTTTTAGGAAATCTTCTCTTTCCCATGTAGCACTTTCAATATCACAAAAAGTCCATTTTACTTTAACCTCTTTAATTTCTCTATTTCTAATATTCTTAGTCCTTTTTTCTAGAATCATTTTAGGTTTAATTTTTAATTCACATGTAGGCTCAATAACTATATTTTTCCAATCAATAACATGATTAGCATCATACTTGTATTGCTTTAACAAGCTTACATGAAACACATTATGAATTTTAAACAATTCGAAGGTAAAGCAAATCTACAAGCAAGATTTCATATTCTTTCTATAATTTCAAAAGGTCCACAATAGTGAGGAGCTAACTTAGCATATTTAGGAGAATTATAGAAGAGAAGGCAACTCTTCATCTTCTCGAGTGATGGAGATAGCGATGGAAGTACAGTCAGTGCGGTCTCAGCTATGTTGGTTCTGAGAATGTCTACAATTTAGGCCAAATATAGCTGAGAGGAGGCTACTTACTGACCAGAATCGAGACGGATGAAAAGTTGCAAACTGAAAAAGTGGACACGTTGGGATCCACACCTTTGGCCTAGAATAAGATTCTTCAAAACCCTAATAGAAAGGTGGGTCCACAATCTCCTGAAAGAGGGTAGTTCACGTGGGAAAAGGACAATGAAGGTGCTACCTGTCTAATGGTTCCAGATGGCTGCATAAATAGGGCTTTGGAAAAAGTGAATCTTTCCCTAGTTGGTAAGTTTCTAGGCTCCAGACCTAATATTGATATCATTAGAAAATGGGCTCTTAGAAAGTGGAAACCAAAGGGGGATCTGAGTATTACCATTATGTCACGGGGTTTTTTTCTAGAAAAATTTAATCAATGACTGATTTGGAATTGGTGCTTCTGGGAGGCCCATGGTGGCTGGGTAATATGGGCCTTTTTTGAAAAAATGGTATCCTGGGTTTGACCCAAACATTGAAAACATAAACATCATTCCAATCTGGTGTAGACTCCCAAGGCTACCTCTGCAATTTTGGGATGATGAAATCTTGCTAAACATTGCTAAATCCATAGGTGCTCCAATTGGGCTGGATGGTCCCATGAGAAATAGATCCAGACTTGCTTTTGCTCGATTCTACAATCTTACCGAAATGGAGCAAGAGTTCAAGCATATCATCTTGAAATCTAAGTGTGGAATGTGGATCAAAAAATTGAATATGAAACCTTTCATTTAAGGTGT
This sequence comes from Taxus wallichiana var. yunnanensis, assembly GCA_018340775.1. NCBI lineage: Eukaryota > Viridiplantae > Streptophyta > Pinopsida > Cupressales > Taxaceae > Taxus > Taxus wallichiana. The sequence continues at coordinate 275,656,501 of CM031242.1, read as the reverse complement.
AAGAAATGTCATCGTATAGGACACTTCACCAGAAAATGCCCTAATAAGGAGATCTCTAAAGAGGAGGATAAACACAAAAAGAAAGAACAACTTGAGGGAGATTTAGATAAGACAAAGGAAAGTAGGGTGCTAGACAAGGAAAACCAGAGAGAAGAAAAATCCCTAACCAACCTGAGTTGAACTACAAAAAAAGGAAAAAAAGGGGGTTTAGAACTCCTATCAGGAAACACCTGGTCTGGCGTCCAAAAACCCCAATGGCAGCTTTGCATGGAGCACCCATAAGAAACAAAGAAGACTTAGATATGCAAAATCCAGTAAAGGTGACTCTGGAGGTGGATGAGCAAGAAGGAACAATAAAGGTAAATATTATTCCTAAGGATCTAGCTCAGACTATGGAATTTCAAAATGATACTAAGGAAGTTGAGATAGATAATTCTTTGTGCATCATTGAGGAAATGTTGGAGAAGGATAACATGGATTCAGAAGAAGCATTGCAGAAAAAATCCAAGGGTCAAAAGTAAAATCTCACCCACAAATGGGAACCCTTTATTCAACAACAGATCAGCAGATCTACAATATATTGACAATAAACAGAGAGAGAAAGAGGAGGGAGAAGTAACACCATTTAAGGAATATGAGGAGCTAACTTCTGGATTCATAGAGATCATTAAAAAAAAAAAGAGAATGAAAGGATTTGAAAAGATCCCAGAATCACTCTATAGTGAAAAGAAAAAGAAAATTGACAACTGGGAAACTTCAACATCCAGAACTACTAGATCTTCTACTAGAAGAATAGTAGATTTTGGAAGTAGTTCTAAAAGAGGAAGGCCCTCAAAAATACTCTTAGAACCAAGAGAACAGAGAAAGACATTGCAAATGGCACTCAACGGCAATTGAGCCATCAGGAAATCCCAACACCCACTCCTGTTAAATGAAGATTATCTCTTGGAACATCCGAGGGCTAAACAGAAACTCCAAATAGAGAATTATTAAGGAGTTATGGGATTCTAGTAGTCCTAGTATTTTGATTTTGTAGGAAACTAAGATGAACACCAAGATCCTTGAAATTAGTAAAAAGAATTTCTGGGAAAATTCTGACATGGCTACGGTGGACTCTCAGGGAGCCTCTAGAGGTCTAGCTACTTTTTGGGATAAAAGTAATTATACTAGTATGATTCTTAATGCTAGCACTAATCATCTTGCTATTAAATTTCATGCTATGGAGAACAATGGTGAATGGATCCTTTCTAATATCTATGCCCCTAATACGGTTATTGGGAGACGTAAACTATGGACTGATCTTAAGATCTTTAGAAACCAGCATACTATAGCCAACTGGCTTATCATGGGTGACTTTAACTCTCCTCTAAACCCAGGTGAAAAACTTGGAGGAATCTCAGTTTTTCCACAGGTATGGATGAATTTGTAGATTTTGTTGCTGATCTTAATCTCTTGGATGTGGATCTCCATGGGAATAAGTACACCTGGACCAATATAAGGTTGGGGAAATATCTAATCCAAGTTAGACTGGATAGAGCCCTGATTTCTGCTAGTTGGATTCTCAATCAGGACTTTCATCTCTCTTCCCTACCTGAATTGGATCGGACCACAATCCGATTGCCTTAAATCTTCTCAATTGGACTAAGCCCATCAGAAGCTCCTTCAAATTTGAAAAGATGTGGATGGAGCATGATGACATTTATGACAAAATTAAAGAGTGGTGGGTTTGGAATGGTGAAGGCACTGCTCAATTTAGACTGATTCAGAAGCTCAAAAATGTTAAAAAACAAGTTAAAATTTGGAATAAAAGAGTTTTTGGTAATGTGTTTGAAAAAAAAAAAAAGTTAAAACAAAAGCTCCAAGATCTAGAAATCAAAATGAATACAATGGGGAGATCTTTTGAAGATCAAACTGAGGAAAAGAATATTCTTTCATAACTGCATACGATTTGTAGCAGAGAAGAATCCTTATGGAGACTAAAATCTAGGGCTATTTGGCTAAAAGGAGGAGATAGAAATAAGTTTTTTCATATGACCACTCTAAAGCACAGAGCTTGTAATAGGATTATGGAAGTGGCTAAAAGTAATGGCACTGTTATAAAATATCCCAAAAGCATCAAAGAGGAAGCTCTCAATTTTATGAAAAACTTCTTAATGAGAGGAATATCATTGTTGATGAGGCAATTTCTTTCATGTTGGAGGCTATTCCCCAAAAAAATTGAAGAGCAGAGATTTAAAGATATCACTAAAGTTGTCACACTAGAAGAACTACAAAAAGTTGTGTTTACTTTAGAAGGTGATAAGGCTCCGGGCCCGGATGGTTTTTCTATTAACTTTTTCAGAAATTTTGGGAAATATGTTCGGATGATCTTCTCAGAGCGGTGAATGAATTTTATAGAACTGGGGATATTTTAAAAGAGTGAATAACACACACATTGTGCTTGCTCCAAAAAAATGGATGCTAAGGACTTCAAAGACTTCAGACCCATCAGCCTTGTGAATGTTATCTATAGAATTTTTACCAAAATCATTGCTACCAAGCTACAATTTATTATGAATGATTTAATTTCAAGGCAGCAGAGTGGATTCATTAAAGGCAGGATTATCCAAGATGGAGTGATTATGGTACATGAGACCATACACTCTATGGACAATAATAAAAAATCAAATATGGTCCTTAAGATTGATATGAATAAAGCCTTTGACAAGGTCTCTTGGGTTTTTCTAGACAAAGTTTTGATTAAATTTGGTTTTCTTACTAAATTAGAAAAATTATTAAGGCTTGCATCTCTACGGTTAGATTCTCAGTGGTGGTTAATGGTGAGCTGGTGGGATTTTTCACAAGCAACAGAGGGCTAAGACAAGGGGACCCCATATCCCCTTGCTCTTCATTCTTATGGCAGATAGTCTTAGTAGAACAATTGGTAAAGTAGTTATTGATGGTCTTCTGAAAGGTTCAAAGCCCACTTCCATCAACCAAGTAGCTTCTCATCAACAATTTATGGATGATACAATCCTTCTTTTAATGGCATTCATCCTTGAAGCTAAGGCAACCAAGGCTATTCTGTAACTTTACGAATCTACGCTTTCGGGCAAGAGATCAATTATGATAAAAGCTCCATTTTCTTCTTCAACACTCCTGAGGAAAGACAACTTAAAATTGCAAAAATTATGGGCTGTAAAATAAGTTCACTTCCAGCCACATACTTAGGACTCCCTCTTGGCACTAAAAAGTTTCTACCAAAGTGTGGAATGATCTGTTGGCGAGATTTCAAAAGAAAATGGCTGGATGGAAAGGAGCCATTCTGTCTAGTGTTGGTAAGTGTCTGCTCATAAAAATCACTCTTCAAAATATGCCTATTTATATTATGTCTCTCTATAAAATCCCTTCTACCTTCAGAGAAAAAATTGAGAGGATTAGAAAAATTCTTATGGCAGGGCATGGAGGAAAAGTTTAAATATCACTTAGTTGCTTGGGATAAGGTATGCACTCCCAAAAAAATTGGGGGCCTAGGCATAAAAGACATAAAGAAAATGAATGAGGCTCTTATTGTGAAAATGGGCTGGAGAATGCTATCAGAGAAGCAACCCTGGATAGAATTAATTAAGGCTAAATACCTTAATCAACATGCAGTCTTTTCTTTTCTTCAAGATGAGCATCTTCCTTATGGTTCCATTTTCTGGAATAATTTAGTGAAGTGCAGAAATTTCATCAAACAAGGAAGTAAATGGAAAGTGGGAGATGGTTGTGATATAAAATTTTGGGAAGATAACTAGTTTAATTGTAGCCTTATGGATAGATTTGGTGTAGTCAAAGACAGTCTTGAAAGTAAGTATGGCACTAGAATCATGGATTATATTGAAAGAGATGGTAACAATAAGAAATGGAAAAAACTTTCTGTGGATAGAGATGATCTGATCCAAACTATTTCCTCTCTGCAAGATCAGTTGGACCTTATCCCCTTAAGTCACTAGATGTTAAGGATGAATTGGTCTGGAGCAATTCTATTGATGGGGACTACTCTGTTAAAACTGGTTATAATACTTTCTTTGACAATAGTCAAACTGAGTTCAACTGGAGTAGAATTTGGATGACTGAGCTCACACCTAAAATTAACTTTTTCTTTTGGCTTGCTCTTAGGGGCAGAATTCTTACCACTGACAACCTGATAAGAAAAGGTTTCATAATGCCTAATAGATGTCATCTGTGTAAAAAAGACTCTAAAGATATTAACCATTTGTTTATCCATTGTGAATATGCTACCAAAATTTGGAGTTTTTCCCTCTCTAATTTTAAAGCTTCCTGGGTGGTGCCGAAGGACTTCAGTCAGTTCTGGACCCAATGGAGCCCGCCCTATAAACATTGTGTTGTGAGAAGGCTCTAGAAATTGGTAATGCCTCATGTTATTTGGAGGATATGGAAAGATAGAAATGATATCATCTTTAGAAATAGTAAACAGAATTATAAGCTCAGTATTGGTAAAATTTCTAATGCTATTAAAGAGAACATTGTTAGATTTAAACCCCCCAAGAACAAGAGTTATCCAGAAAATGAAGAGCATATCTTGTCCCAATGGAAGATTGGAGCTGACAATATCCAAAATAATACCGGTAATAATATTGATAGATCTTTGATACATTGGCACCCTCCTGATCTCAACTGGTATAAGTTGAACTTTGATGGGGCCTCTAAGGGTAACCCTGGGATTGCAGCTGGGGGAGGAGTGATCCAAGATCATAGAGGCAGTTTGATAGCTGCTTATGCTAGTAAAATGGGAATACAAACTAATCATTTTGCTGAAGCATTAGCCGCTTTATGGGGCCTTAGAATTTCTCAGACTCATAATATCCAAAATCTTATTTCTGGAAGGAGACTGCTTAATATCATTAATCATCTTAATCAGTGTTTGCCTCCAAGTTGGAACATCAAGGACTTCATCTTGGAATCCATAAGTATTTTCCAAACCTTCAATAATATTTGGATCAAGCATACTTACTGGGAGGGTAATAAGGTGGCAAATGCATTGGCTAACTACGGCATAAATGTTAATCACATTATTTGGGATAATAGTGATCACATTCCTATGCAGATTCAAAACATTCAAGCGGATACTTATGGGCATGCAAATACGGAGTAAGGTTAATGAGCATTTGGTGTGGGTCTTTGTGAATAGGACTTACACATGTGCTGACAAGTTTAAAACAGCACTCAAGCTAGATCTTGGTGAGCAATCAAGGTTATAGTAAGGATAATGATGACTTAAAGTGGATTTATGAGAAGATTAAATTCACACATGTGGGCAATCTTTTGCTTATAACAGCTTTCAAATAGGTTTTTGCAGACATTCAAGTCCGTAGTAAGGATGATGATGACTTGGAGTGGGTCTCTAAGGAGGTTGAAGTTCGCGCATGCGGGATTTCCTAAGTACATAGCAGCATCCATGCAGGCATTGTGGGAACTCTCATGTTAGCAACGACTATCCTCATTCCCATCATGTGAGAGATATTTTTAAAAATAGAGAAAGGTGGATTAGAAACTGTGTTTCTTTTAGCATTCCTCATAGGGGTTTTGAAGAAAATACTTTTAAACACTTAAGCAAGGTGAAAATGGGAGGAGCCCCTTGTCAGATTGAGCCTCAAGCAGGACCCGGATTGGAAGAATAATGAAGAGCTATGGAATCTTCTCAACCAGGGAGGCATTACAAATTTTATTGAGAAGATACAGGGTCATGACCAAAGAATTTCCATGCAATTTGTGAAGGATTGGAAGGATCACAAAGTTGAATATGGCGGCAGAAAATATCGATTAATGAAGAGTTTATAGCTGAAGCAACATGCCTTGGGATGGATGGGTACCACTTTTTTAATAAAAGGATTGATAGAGCAGCTGAGGAGAGGAAGTTTGTTGAGGGAAATGAGAAACTGGTCTTCATCATGGTGGGTTTGAAGATTATCTCTATCCCTCCGCCATTTGATGAGGTCACCCGCATGATGGTTTGATACATCTCCTTGGAGGGGAGATACGTCACAGTGCCCATTAAGCATCTTGTGTTCCTCAATCACTTCCACAGAAGTTTCACGGTATGTTTCCCACACTATCTTCTTAATTCTCTTGAACACTCCATTTTGGAGTTCCAAAAACATACTCATGCGGTCCCTCTACATCAAGGTCTCATCTTCTTGCTACATAAACTCTGTATTCTTAAATATCCCAGCCTTCCTTCTTCCCCCATCTTTGTTCCATCTATCCCCTTCACCGCTGCCGCTACCCCCATCTCTTCTCCTGTTATCCCCATCACCACTGCCGCTACCCCTTTACCTTCCTTCTCGGCTCCCACCATCATCCCCTCCACCTCTGCTCCCACCCCGTCACCTCCACTTCGACCAGACCTATTACTAGGTCTTCTAAGAAGCTGAAACTGAATACCCCTATTTCGGGGAACGTTCCTCAGGAATTGGAGGATGCTCATAATCTGCTCCATATTAGCAGTGTTGTCTTACATGAGGCTTTGCACACCGAGAGTTCCACACAAAGGCTAGAAGTCTTAGAAAAGACATGTTGCTGCTGAAAGATGAAGTTAAAAACTTGGCTAAGCAAAAAGGTAAGAGGAAGAAGGAGGAGGAGGTTGATCTTGACAATAAACAAGTTGAGGATATTTATAAAAAATTGAACTCCCTAGACAACCGTCTAGGGAAATCCAAGACTCTTCATGACCATAATATGGCTATTTTTAGTGCAATCAAAGACTTCATTGAGCAGCATGTCGCAGCATCTCTGCTCTCAGTGAAATCCCAGCAACTCTTTGGGGCATAGAAAAAGAAAGCAAATAGACCATTCAAAAGCTAGATACTTCTGACTCTACTCACATGATGACATTGGCTTTGTTTACCTCTTGGAAAACTATCAAATCCAGAATTGCCAAAGCCACCAAGAAGTAAATGTGGAGCTGTGCTGTTGTTGTTGCCTTCATGTTTTTTGTTGTTTTTTAGCTATTTTTTGGCTGCTTTTCTGCAGTGTTCGAACTAGTTAGCTGTTTTGTGGTAACTTCTCTTTGGTTACCTTTGGTTCTTTTGACTTATCTAGATCTTGATCCTTTTTGTGATGCTTTTCATTCCTATTTTGGCTTTTAGGCCCTCTTTGTATGCAAGGGTATAGTCCCTTTCAAAAAACTATTTACCAATAATAAAACAAACTTAGCATATTTACCTAATTTCAAAGAATTCTTCTTAGGTTTAACTCTAATAAATACTTGATCACCTATTTCAAATTCTCTAATAGATCTTTTTAAATCAGCCCAATGTTTATACCTATATTGGGAAGCTTTCATGTTTTGTTTTTATTTATTTATAATTTATTCCATTTCTTTTAAATTATCATTTGCATACCAAGATCTATGGTCAAGGTTTGACCATGAAATAGTAGTAAAATTCATACAATACACATCCTCAAAAGGTGTCATTTTGGTCGTAGTATGGTAACTTTTATTATAAGTGAAATCCATTAAATATAAATATTGCTCCCAATTTTTTAGGTTTTTCACCTGTATATATTCTAAGCATATATTCTAAAATTATATTGATCCTTTCAGCTTTTTTCATCAGACTTGGGATGATAAGCAGTAATAAAGCTCAAACTAGTACCCAATTCATCAAACAAAGACCTCTAAAAAGAATAAGTAAATCTAGGATCTCTATCAGTTACTAAATCTTTAGGAAGACCATGCAAACAAAATATTTCCTTAGAAAACAAATGATCTATATCAGAAGTAGAGGTTTTGATTTTGGTTGGTAGAAAATGTGTCATTTTTGTCAATCTATCAACCACAACAAGAATAACATCATGACCATTCTTGGTCTTAGGTAAACCTATAATAAAATCCATACTAACTGACTCCCATTTCCAATCAGGAATAGACAAAGGTTGTAATTGACCAAGTTTACTACATTGTTCAGTTTTAACCTTTTGACAAGTCATACATTGTTGTATATACTTTCTAATATCTTGTTTCATTCTAGGCCATAAATAATTCTTATAGACTAAAAAGTAAGTATTTTTAAATCCATGATGTATAGCTATGGGAATGTCATGAGAATCTCTCAAAAAAATTGTCTTAAACAAGGGAGATTAGGAATACACAATCTACCTTTATAGTATAATTATCTATTCACACCAGGAAAATAAGGAGTAAGCCTATCTTTTAAATGCACATTTGATGTTCCAATTTTCAAACCAGAATACAATTTAGAAAAATAGCTATCATTAGGCAATGCATCTTTTATTTCTTGATCAAATTGACTTCTTTCTAAAGACAAAGCATTTGAAAACATTATTTTTCTACTTAAATCATATGCAACCAAATTTTCTTTATCAGGGACATATTGTATTTCAAAATCATACTGACTTAGTAATTCTACCCATCTTCTTTGTCTCATATTTAATAAGGGTGAGTAAAAATATACTGCAAACCTCTATGATCAGTTTTCAAGACAAATTTGTGACCTAATAAATAATGTCTCCAAATTTTCAAAGCATGAATTATCCCTAACAATTCTAAATCATGAGTAGGATAATTCTTTTCAGTAGGAAACAATTTTCTAGATCCAAAACATACAACTCTACTATCTTGCATTAGTACACAACCAATACCAGAACCACAAGCATTAGTAGCAATAGAAAAAGGCTTAGAAAAATCATGAATACATAACACAAGTGCACTGGTTAAGGCTTCTTTCAATTTATTAAAAGTAGCTTCACATTCCTCAGACCAATGATATGAGTTATTTTTCTTTGTTAATTTTGTGAGAGGAGTGGATATTTTAGAATAGTTCTTAATAAATCTTCTATAAAAACCAGACAAACCAAGAAAACTCCTAATTTCTTGTACATCTTTGGGTGTATCCCAATTTTGTATTGCTTTTACTTTAGAAGGATTTGGTGCAATTCCTTTTTCAAAGATAATATGACCTAAATAGGATACTTTAGTTTTAAAGAATTCACATTTACTTAGCTTACCATACAACTAATGCTTTCTTAAAGTTTCAAGCACTAGCCTAACATGTTTCTCATGTTCTTCTTCATTTTTGGAATAGATCAAAATATCATCTAGAAATATAATCACAAATACATACAAGAAAGGTCTAAAAACATCATGCATCAAGGTCATGAATGTGGTTGGAGCATTGGTTAATCCAAAAGGCATAACAACAAATTCATAATGACCATATCTAGTTCTAAAAGTAGTCTTTGCAATATCAGCATCCTTTATTCTAATCTGATGATATCCAGAATGTAAATCAATCTTAGAAAAACATTTAGCACCATTCAATTGATCCAACAAATCATCAATTCTAGGCAAAGGGTATTTATTCTTAATATTTAACTTATTTAATTGTCTATAATCAATACATAGTCTCATAGTACCATCTTTCTTTTTAACAAACAACATTGGAGCACCCTAAGGAGAAACACTAGGTCTAATTTTTCCCTGTTTTAATAATTCATTCAATTGTATTTTTAACTTAGCTAATTCAAGTATAGACTATCTATAAGGTGCTTTTGATACTGGTTCAGCTCCAGGAATAAGGTCAATAGCATGTTCTACATATATTCTAGGTGGAAACTCTTCAATATCAGAAGGAAATACATCCATAAATTCTTGGACTACTGGATGAACATATATATCTACTTTAAGCTTATCATTTTGAGTAATCAAAGCACATAAAACTTTACATTTTTCTTTAAGACTTATTTTAAGTTGAACAACAGAAATAGTTTTTAAAGTTAGTTGTCTTTTAGTTCCTTGCAAAATATGAGTATTTGCATATTGGTCTTGAATACACACTTGTTTATTTTCATAGTTAATAAGGGCATGATTATTTTCTAACCAAGTCATCCCTAAAATGGCATCATACTGACCTAAGTTTAGCACATGAAAATATTCACTAGATATAATATTATCTATTTGAAAATCTAGATCTTCTACTAAAGCTCATGTTTTCCTTATTATTCTTCCATCAACCATTTCTACAACTATTGGTTCAATTTTTATTTATCAACAATAGCATAAACTTTCATATTTTGATTCCCTTCCTTTGGTTTATCATCAACTTTCTGATCTTTATTTTTATCCCAAATTTTCTTTTTCTTAGGACAACCCCTAGCATAGTGGTTATCTCCACAATTCCAACATTTAATTTCCTTTGGTTTAGTTTTGACATACTCTTGTTTCTTTTGTTGATTTCTAATCTGAGTATTTTTGCACTTAACAATTTCACTAAATGGTATTTTTCTATCCTTAAAATGAAAATTAGAATTCTTTTTCTTATAGTCTTCTTTCTTTTGATGAACTATAGTCTTGTATTTTTCAAATTGTTCTGCATTTGAGCAGCCTCATCTACTAAAGTCAGTTTTCCACACCAAACACTAGCCTTATATTCTTCTCTTAGACCATTTATAAATCTAATAACTCTGTCTGTTCTAGAAATAAAAGGCAAAAATCTATTTAAGTTTTCAAAGGCTTGTTTATACTCATTCACAGTTTTAAAACATTGTTTTAGATCAAAGAATTCATTTTTCCTTTGTTGCAAGAAATGTTCAGACAGATACTTCTTCTTAAACAAATTTTTAAATTTACTCCATGAGACCTTATGAGCTTTAAGTTTTTAGATCTTAATGTGTCTTCCCACCAATTAAGGGCAACATTTTTCAATTGATAAGAGGTTATTTGTGTTCTTCTTAGCTTATTAGTTTTTGCAATTCAAAATATCTCTCTAAACTAGATATCCAAGTTTCAGCATGTTCCCTTGTTCCTACTTCCCCAACATATTCAGGCAATTTTATTTTTCTAGAAAAATTTTGTATGTCTTTAGAATTATTACTTGATCTTGATTGCTCATTATTAGAAGAATCAAAAGAACTAGAATAATTAGAGGAATCATTTTATTTAATAGAATCATCATTAGAAGAAGAATGTTTTCTCTTTCTTATTTTCTTTTCAGACTTATTACTTTTATCTCGATTTATTTGATTTATCAGTCATAGCTTCGTGAATTGGATTTTCAATGTTTCTAATTGCTCAAATAAATAGTTTACTTCCCTTCCCAATTGTTGGTTTTTTCACTCCAATTCATTGTAATCCATGTCATTATGTGAATCCATTCCATTCAAATTCAATTTTTCTACCATTCTGTGTATATGCACAATTTTATCTTTGTGAGAAAATCACCATAATCTTTTACTTCACAACATATTTACTTTCCTTTCATAAATTCAACAGCAAAATGTCTTTTAATGAGGATAATTAGCTCTGATACCAAATGAAATTCAACTTTTCCCTTGAAAAAGAATCGATAATTCTTGAAAAATTTACAATTCGGAAGACTCGATATGATTTTACATTCTTAATGGTATTTAATTATGAAAAATTGATTCTAAAGATAGCTATATTTAATTAGTAACTTACAATAAATTTATTAATACGCAACTACGGCTAAAGAATATCAATTAAATCTTTTACACACGATTAAGAAAAACTAGCTCATGGACACGTGGCATGATTCTGTGGATTTTCTTAACAATTCCACCTCACGGACTCCAAGCTCATAGAATTAACCAAAGACCAAATAATTTTGGGTCCAAATAATTAGCGAAGACAAGGACAAAGACATATGGCTATATTTGAATGGAAAAGGATATCCAAAGTCTGACATTGCGAAACTAGTATCTATGGTGTACTTTGTTATTATTTCCCACTTCACATTGCAACATATAAGACTAAAGACTAATTAATAGAAAAACATTGTATTAAACCATACATGCATGGACCTTCGTAATGGTTTTATTTTCACATACTAACATGAATCTGACAAAGAAATACGAAATGCAAAAGAACATGGGCTCATTTTATTAGCTCGCTTTTTACTAACTCTGACAAGTAAATAAAGTAGCAAAAATGATGGCTTAATCTTATTGGATAACAATTGTCAAGACTAACAACGTGAAATGTGAAAAAAATGGAGCATTTCTATTGGGTCAATTTTCATATTAGACAGAGAAAAATTAGCAAAATTCTAGCTTAGCAAAGAATGTGGAATGATCTCATTGGTTTGCACTTCGCAAATAGAAAAACTTTGACACAAATGGCTATATGGATCATTTTTATTGGCTCAAACTTCACAATATTATATATTGTTTTGTTTTCAAGTGGACTTAGAACTATGGAATTAACCGTAAATAAGGGAAAATTTTGGGTCCACATCATGAAATGCAAGAAATACATCGAACCACGACCTAGAAATGCATAAAACATATAATTCAACCTGAAAACACCATTAAATTGCAAGACTATACTTTAAATATGATTGATTACACACATACATTATTTTTCTATATTAAATTATATAAATTATCTTTAAAAATATACTTACATATCTAAAATTATGTATTTCATTAACTTATTTATGCAATTCATTATTTTTGATAACACAAGCACATATTTTTCAAGATATACATAATATATTCATTTGTTCATTTATCAGAGTAAAATAGAAGAATTAACTTCTTTCTATTAGCTTTATACAAATGTTTACATATATTTTACAGATATTTGAGAGGTTTTACAAAGAGAGAATTTATCTAAGACGGTAAGAAGGAATTATAGTACCAAAATAGGTGAACAATAAAGGCAACCTATCTAAAAACTAAAATGTTGTTGTCCATTTAGTTCATATATCATCAGGAAACAATAGAAAATTCCATTTTTCATATAGACTCTCTAGTTTTTGCACTTGGAAAATTGAAAGGCATTGATTCTCAAAGTTCTACATTCAAAGGACAAATATTTTTTTATCTTTTTATATGACAAAATTAAATGTTAATAACCAATGCAATATAGTTAAAATCCACATTACCTTCCACTCTTATGTCTTTGTTTTTGTTGATCCTGGAACTTTGAGGACATCCTAGTGATTGCCAAATTGATTTAGCTTTGTACAAAAATCAATAAAATTGGTTTCTATCCAAGTTTTGTTTACTTCATTTTGTTATTTTCAAATACTAACAATGGATTTGGTAGATGCTTTTGTAGATAGAATGTGATCCTTTCAAAACTGTAGCCTCAAATGTAACTACTTGTATGTCTATGTGCCCAAAAAAATTGTGCACATATTGTATGTTGGCCATCAAACATATAAAATTTCACATTTTTTTTTATTATTGGCAAATAGTTTTTTGAAAGGGACTATACCCTTGAGTACAAAAGATGGCCTAGGAGCCAGAATAAAGGATCAGAATCCAAATGTGACAATGAGGCCCAAAGTAGCCAAAAAATAGCTACCAAACAAGACAAAACAACAAAAACACTGCAAAAAAGCAGTAAAGAGACCGTGAAAAAACAACAGAAAAATAGACAAGTACAGCAAAAGCACCAACATCTACTTCTTGGCAGCTTTGTCGATGCTGGTCTTGATATTCTTCCAGGATTTGAACATACCCAAAGTTGTCATGTGGGCAGCGTCAGTCTTATCCAGCTGATCAATGGTCCTTTTGCTTTCCTTATCATTGCCCCAAAGTGTTGCCGGAACTCCGCTGAGATTGGAGACACTTTTGACATGTTGCTCAATGAACTCCTCAATCGCACTAAAGATGGCCATATTATAGTCATGAAGAGTTTTGGCCTTCCCTAAACGGGAGTCTAAGGAATTCAGCTTCTTGTATATAAAATTTCACATTACCCCTTTCCAATTCATTCGAGATCATGGAGTTCTACAAGGTTATTCGTAAACTGCAAGAAGGGAAGAAGAATTGCATCCCTCTGTGTAGGAATAACATTTATCAACATGGAGTGGACAAGAAGGTCAACATTTTCATCATCTATAAGATGATACTAATATTATGGAGGTGTTACATGGTACCTTGAAATGTCAATTGAAAATATTATACCATTGAATAAAAATAAATGAAACTATTGAATAGTTGAAGGTTCTGTTTTCTCAAATATAGTGGTTTCTTTCTTCAACAATGTAGTTGATTTAGTATTCTTTTTCAACCTAGGAAACTTTTATTTAGATGGGTTGATCTCCAATTTAGAAAAATATGTTCACCTCATCATAGTAAATAGCTTGGCATGTTTTGGAGGTGACAAAGCAAACCTTTTCTATTCAAGAAATGACAAACAGAAATGGTTTTTTTGTGTCTATACAATTTTCTAAATATTGTCAAAATGTCATTATGAATTTCTTCTACATTTGAATAACTAGTATTGTCGAATCTATAAGCATCCCCAAATTCCAACCATATTGTGAACAAGAATATGTTGTGTTGTCTATTGAGGCTTGCATCTCCCTTTTCCTGAATAAAGAAACTTCCAAATCCATATATAGAATAAGACACTTATTATTTTCAAATTCAATGTGTTCAACTTCAATAACTTCTGAGGATAGAACTATACCAACTTCCTCTTGAGTTTCATCTATAACAAAAACAACCATAGGTCGACGTGGTAGTTTTTAGGGGAATGGATTTCAATGAACCATTCCTCATCTCTTTTCTTCCAACAATTACCCCCTTCGATGAATGGAATTATCGAGAACAAAGCATGAACAATGGAAGACATTTTACCTGTAATTAGAGTATAATACATTAATAATAAGTTTATTTATGAATTATAAAAAAAGTTCACATTATCTGATAAGGAATATAAGTATTACCGTAGCGGTCACCAACCTCTAGAGTTCCTTACTTTGTATCATTGGAGAGTAATTAACTTAATGGTTAGCGACCACTAGGCTTCAACTAGACATGATATATATCATTCAACTAGTTATAGTAATTACATACATTTAATCCTCTCGACTATTGTACGTACGATATACACTTATTTCACATCTAATTTTATAACAAAAAAATATTAGCGATCACTAACTCCAATAATTTGATTTTTGCTCAAACACTCTCTTCAAAATACCAAACATTTGATCTTAGTGTTCTCTACACTATTCCATTCAATAGGTGTAAATTACCAACAAGGAATATTTTAAGCTTTCCATTTATATTTCAATCAGAAGCTTATGTGCCATTACGATCTATATTTTTTAACGTTCCTATCATTCCATCTATACAATGTTATAGATTGTTTGACACAATGACAATCCTATCAAAAGGTGCAAATGATTTTTTATTCTTTAAATGCGTTTAAATGGCTATAGCATCTTTGGATAATTTCTTTTATTATTTATTTGATCCACAAAATATGAATTATTGTCTATATTTTGAAGAGAGTGTTTGACCAAAAAATTACATTAATGGAGTTAACAAGTAACTAAGCATTTTTTGTTATAGAATACAATGTAAAATAAGTGTGTAATAGACGTAATATAGTCGATAGGATTAAATTTTGTAATAAATCGAAGTATGGCCCTAACAACTCTAGTCATTTTCATGGAAACATTGTAATCTAGAACATGATGGGTTATACTTATTTGTTGAAATAATTGATAATTAACAATGTTTATTGAGTGCCTCTACATGAAGAGTATATTGTCTCTTACTCGATTATAATTTAGATTTAAACGGTATAAACCAGCAGGTAGAAACCATAGTTCAGATTTTCTTGAATATATTTATTCATATACCTCGTGCTCTGAATATTAACTATTGGATCAATATCCAACGAGGTAGGAGGACCATCTTTATGAAGACAACAGACTAGTTTTCTGTACTAGAATAGAGATCCATTTTAACCAAGTGCTTAGGCAATTCCACAACAAGTTATCAAATATAACCGGGAAGGATTACACATTTCCTAGACAAAAGTATGGCCCTAGCAACTCTACTTGTTCTCATGGAAAAATTATAGTCTAGAAGGTCATGATGGGTTATACTTATTTGTTAAAAGATTTTATTATTAACAATGTTTATTGAGTGCCTCTACACCAAGGGTCTATTGTCTCTTACTCTGATTATAAGTTAGATTTAACAGGTATAAACCAGCAGGTAGAAACCATAGTTCAGATTTTCTTGAATATATTTATTCATATACCTCGTGCTCTGAATATTAACTATTGGATCAATATCCAATGAGGTAGGAGGACCATCTTTATGAAGACAACAAACTAGTCTTCTATACTAGAATAGAGATCAATTTTAACAAGGTCCTTAGGCAATTCCACAACAAGCTATCAAATACAACCGGGAAGGATTACACATTTCCTAAACAAAAGTATGGCCCTAGCAACTCTATCCATTTTCATGGATACATTCAGAGGCTAGAAGGTCATGATAGGTTATTTATTTGTTAAAAGAGTTTATTATTAACAATTTTTATTGATTGCATATACACCAAGGTTCTATTGTCTCTTACTTTGATTATAGGTTATATTTAAGGTATAAGCAAGTAAGTAGAAACCAAAGTTTAAATTTTCTTGGATATATTTATTCATATACCTTGTGTTGTGAATATTAACTATTGGATCAATATCCAACAAGGTAGGAGGACCATATTTATGAAGATAACATATTATTCTTCCGTACTATATTAGAGATCAATTTTAACAAGTTCCTTAAGAAATTCCACAACAAGCTATCAAATACAACCAGGAAGGATTACACATTTCCTAAACATAAGTATGGCCCTAGAAACTCTAGCCATTTTCATGGAAACATTGTAGGATAGAAGGTCATGATAGGTTATACTTATTTGTTAAAATATTTGATTATTAACAATGTTTATTGAGTTCCTCTACACCAAGGGTCTATTGTCTCTTACTCTTATTATAAGTTAGATTTAATAGGTATAAGCCAGCAAGTAGAAACCAAAGTTTGGGATTTTTTGAATATATTTATTCATATACCTCGTGCTCTGAATATTAACTATTGGATCAATATCCAACGAGGTAGGAGGACCATATTTATGAAGACAACAAACTAGTCTTCTGTACTAGAATAGAGATCAATTTTAACAAGGTCCTTAGGAAATTCCACAACAAGCTATCAAATACAACCGAGAAAGATTACAAGTTTCCTAAATATAAGTATGGCCCTAGAAATTTTTTTCTGTTTTCATGGAAACATTGTAGGCTAGAAGGTCATGATAGGTTATACTTATTTGTTAAAATATTTGATTATTAACAATGTTTATTGAGTGCCTCTACACCAAGGGTCTATTGTTTCTTACTCTAATTATAAGTTATATTTGCAATACTAGATGAAGAAATTTATTCCAAATTGTTCAAACTTGTGTTAACACATTTAGAGCATCATTCTTATTAGGCTGTAAACATTTATTGTCCATTATGTTGCATTAAAGCAAAGTGAAAAACACCAAGAGTTTAAAAATAGTGATAAAATAATAAATCATGGTCTAGCTTAGCAGCCACTAGGCTCCTACAATTACTTCTTGTCATTGTAAACACTATCTATATAGCTATGGAGTGCTAGTAGGTTTCATTGATTGTAATTGTATCATATTGGTTGGACTATCCCTGGCAGAGCCATGTGCTTCACTACATACCTTCGAGAGGGATCAAGCCATATGTAGTTCTCATAAGATATATTGTTTGTAACATATAATTCACAATGGTTCATATGGGAGAAAATTCTTAGTGATCGCTAAGCTTCACTAAGTTCAAATAGGTGTTAATGCATTTAGAGCGTCACCTTCTTAGCATGCAAACATTTATTGTTTGTTACATTATATTAAAGAAAATTAAAAACACCAAAAGTTCAAAAATAACAATAAAATAATAAATCATGGTTTAGCTCTCAAGTGGCTACTAGGCTCCTATAATTACTTCTTGTCATTCTAAACAATGTCTGTAAAGCTATAGAGTGATAGTAGGTTTCATTGATTGTAATTGTATCATATTGGCTAGACTATCCCTGACAGATCCATGTGCTTCACTACATACCTTCAAGAGGGATCAATCCTTATGTAGTTATCATAAGATATATTGTTTGTAACATATAATTCACAACAGTTCATATGGGATAAAATGCTTAGCAACCGCTAAGCTTCATTACTTATTGAAAGGAATGGCATAGGGACACTAGGCTCAACAGTTTATTATTTTTAAAATAGTGATGAAATAATAAATCATGGTCTAGCTTAGAACCGCTAGGCTCCTACCATTACCTCTTGTCATTGTGAACACTTTTGTACAAATAATGGTCGCTAGTATTTTTCATTAATTTAAATTGTATCATATTGGTTGGACTATCCCTAGCATAGCTAAGTGTTTCACTACATACCTCGAGAGGGATTAAGACTTATGTAGTTCTCATAATATATATTGTTTGTAACATATAATTTGCATCGATTCGTATACGAGAAAATGTTTAGTGACCATAAAGCTTCATTAATTATTGAAAGGAATGGCATAGGGGACATCAAGTTCAATAGTTTCTTATTTTGAAAATAGCGATTAAAAAATTAACCATGATCTAGCTTAGCGGTCACTAGGCTCCTACCATTTCCTCTTTTCATTGTAAACAATTTCTATACAACTATGGAGTGCCAAAGTAGGTTTCATTGATTATAATTATATCATATTGGTTGGACTATCCTTGGAGGATCCATGTGTTGCACTACATGTCCTTGAGAGGGATCAAGCCTTATGTAGTTCTCATAAGATATATTGTTTGTAGCATATAATTCACATCGTTTTGTATGGGAGAAAATTCTTAGCGACCGCTAAGGTTCATTACTTATTGAAAGGAACGGCATAGGGACACTAAGGTCAATAGTTTCTTATTTTTAAATTAGTGATAAAATAATAAATCATGGTCTAGCTTAACAACCGCTAAGATCCAATCATTACCTCTTATCATTGTGAACACAAAGTATGTTCATCTATAGAGCACTAGTAGGTTTCACTTATTATACTTGTATCATATTAGTAGGACTATCTCTGTCTTATCGACCGCTAAGCTTCATTAGTTATTAAAATCAACAGCATAGTGGACGTTAGGCTCAACAATTCAGTAGGACAACTTATAATGTATCATACATTGTTGGAATAGAAACCTAGAAAATATATAGGCTAGCGACCACTAGGCTTCTCCTCGAAAAATAAATAACCAACATAAAATCTGCATAGTTGTCCATTAACACCTATTGAAATGAATATCTTAGTGGCCACTAAGACCTAACGCTTTATTATTTTAAATCTTGCATTGGAATAAAAATCATCACAATGGGGTTTAGTGATCGCTAAGTGTTTTCTTTATATAAGCCGATGTGAAATATGTGTCAATTATAATGTTGTCCAACTATATGTTTAAACTTTCCACGTAGCACATTTTAATTGGGGAATTATATTAAATTAGCATGCATTATATTTAACAATGTCGATATCGATTTTGATGATAAAATAGAAATAAAGGTGTGTATATTATTTTATTAAAGTTTAAAACTATGTTTAGGAATTATTTCCTTTGTTTTCTTATATTATATTTGTTATTATGTTTTTGAATTTGTGTTATTTTTTATATTTCGTAATGAAGTAAAAATTTAAATTTTGAATTGTGAATTCCCCACTTTTACAAATATTTAAAATTTCAATATCCCGCACTTTTTCTTTATGAGGGGGAAAGTCAAATTTTAGATTTTTAAATCATGGACTTTTTCTATTTTTGAAAT
This sequence comes from Taxus wallichiana var. yunnanensis, assembly GCA_018340775.1. Classification (NCBI taxonomy): domain Eukaryota; kingdom Viridiplantae; phylum Streptophyta; class Pinopsida; order Cupressales; family Taxaceae; genus Taxus; species Taxus wallichiana. Next base: position 275,636,868 of record CM031242.1, on the reverse strand, counting down.
TTCTATCATGGAATATTCCAAACAAATTAATAAATACCTCGGAGAACTATTGATTGGATTTTCTTTTTTTGGTCTTAGATAAAAGCAAAGCTCTCAAAATTGAAGAACAATATACACATGTTGTAGATTATAGGGCCGAGTCTACGAATCCCGACTATTTTTTTGCAAGGGAATATAATCTTGTTTGCAGAGTAGGCACATAAAGGATGCACATAAAGGAAAAACACAAATGACGCACACATGGGATGCACACAAAGGAAGCACACGAATGAGGTAAGCAAAAGAGCTTGTGAATATAATCACTCATATAGTTTGTTTGAGGTAATAGATAGAGGTTTCATAGACATCATTAAGCATGAAATAATCTCATATATTACTAAATCAGGTATTTATCAAAAGCATCTATTATAGATAAAGTTTACCTTTTTGAATACGGGCTCTTGATGCGGGAGCATAATCCTATCTATCTAAATAAACCATGAAGACATCAATTAGAGGTTTTCTAGGTGTGTTCATGAGTCCTAGGAGTCATTAGGTGTCAGTGTGTGTGGCTAGTCTAGTTTTAGGCCTTTCAAATTTCAAATGGAGCATTTCCCTCCATTTTGCAATATTTGAATATTTGGCCATTTTGGCTTGATTTTAAAGTTTTAATGTATTCTTGAACCTTGGAACTATGTAAGAGGGTGGAATGAGGAAAATATGGTGTAATTAGGTCCTTTTTAAGGTCATATGTCATGAAATGAGTTAGTCATGCTAAACTTGAGACATGTTAGGTAAATGTAACTTCCTAAGATGGAATCTCATCATCATTCATGTTTTGTAACTGATCTCATGAAGAAGAATCTCGAGTGAGGATGATGGAGAGAGGATAAGAGGAAAAATGTAACTAAAATCATTCAAGTATACCTGGTTATGAATCAAGGTGTAAAGTTTCAAGAAGGAATTAAAGGAGAAAACTTAGTTTGTGACAATTTCTTGTATGATTTTTTGTTTGTTATTATGCATTATTAATATTAGAGTTGAGAAAAGGGTATTTTAAGCTTGGTAGTGATCATTTGAAACTCTTGTGAGTTCATTTGAGAGTATTCTTGTTTGACTTCATTTTTGTGTGTTATTGTATGTTGATAGGACTATGATACCTTGTGATATTGAAAAGATTCTCGTAAGGAAACCATATGAGTATGTGCATAGAGAACATGAGGGTGAGAGGAAATTTCCATTACACTTCTAGTGATTACGGAGGGATTATTTGAGTTGCATGTGAAACCCTAGGGTTTAATTAGTTCAACAAGCATATCACAAAGATATAGACAAGTTCATTTGAATGAGTAAATATAAGACAAGGGTGTATCATGTACAGTAGTTATCTTCACAATTGTAGGAGAGTGATTGAGTGAGAAGTGACCTAAAGGGAGGAGTTAGAGTTTATATGATCCAATATAACCTATAGCAGTGAGCCTTAACCAATTATAGTGCATGCATGAGTTCTTCCGAGTAGGTATGAACATACATACATGGTATTGTGACTGATTTAATATTTGATGGCATGTGTAGATCAAAAGAGATAACTAGAGTGGAGGGGGATAGTCAATAGTTGATGAAAGACCTTAAAAGGATATATGTCATGTTCTTGAGCATTTATATGTAGCAGAGTTATATGAAAATCAAAATGCAATGGAGGTAGAGGTTAGTTAAAAGATTCTCATGTATCTTGAAGGTTTGTAAGATTTATTACAATCCTATTAAAGCTTACATAAGTTTTGGAGGTGAGAAAATAGTGAAGGAATAAATATTTTTGGCCCTCAAGCTCGAATAATGGGAGAAAACCTAAACTAAGGTTTACTAAACAAAAATTTTATTTTCTCAAAGGTAAACCATTGAAACTCCTTAAAATTTTGTAAAGATCCATGTAAGGGTTTCGGTTAAGTGTTGATGAAGATAGTAGATCGAATCATTTGGTGTATCTTGAATTATTATTTATAGTTGGTCAAACATAGTGTGGACAGTCTAGTGAGGACTTAGGAATTGGTGAAGAAATGACATTTGAAGGCTCAAATGCAGGAGATAAGGTAAGAAATATTTACATTGTGATCTTAAGGGTTTCCTTTAATATATTATCCAAATTTTAAGTGCTCATCCTAATCCCACTCTAAGATATTTGTGATAGTATACACTAGTGTAGATTTTGTTGCATAGAAGCGAGAGGTAAGAAGACACTGCTAGAAGGTTGAAAGGTTAAAAAGAAGGAGAATGGAGTGGGTTTACCTAGATAAAATTATAGTGAATCGAGGAAGATAATTGAATTCTTAGGGGATATTGAAGACCGAATTTTAACTTGGGGTTAGAAGGTCAAGCTTGAGGAATTCAAAAGGATACACATTAGAATCTCTAGGCTCTCAAGGGTTCATCGGGTCAGTTTACAACTAAGGTGAGAAACCTGTGACTCAAACCTATTAATGGTCAGTCTAGATTATATTATAACCCCTCTTTTGAGATAGCTTGATGAAGAGGTTAGTTGACATGATAAATGAAAGGTGAAGACCTATTTTAGCATCTTTTATCTTGAGGAATGAGATGACTAAGATCCTTAATACAAAGCTAAGGTTAAGTAGTTTCCTGAATCTTTTTGAGTGGGTGAATGAATGATTGTTTGCTCTTAAACTAGTTCCCTTAGTTGATTTTGTTTATAGCTAAGTGTATCTTGAAGGAATGAATTAAGCTATTACTCGCATCACCTCTATTAGTCACTCTATAAACAATTAGTTCATGTGTTTGGATGCATTCAGCCTACGTTTTTCCCTACCGTATTGTGCTCCACACCCATCCTTGCTTTCAAGTTCCTTTTGAATGCCCTATCAAACATCCTTGTTCTTCATGAAAACACAATTTTTTTGTACCCTAACAAAATAAAATGGAATCCATTTTCAGGTCTTGTATTCTCTATGTTGAACACTTTCCCATTTCTACCCTTTTATGTCTCTCTAGGTATTTTATTTTTGAATTTTTCATTCGCGTTCCTGGGATTTTTTTCCAATAAAGATGTTATGTTTTATAGTCATATTTTTTAAAATTTTAATGGGTTGCAAGAACCAAAATATTTTAATGTTATTTATTAAGATGATACAAATAAATGTGGCAAATTATTTCACTATATATTTTTACATGGTTGTCGCTTAGACATTTTAGGAAAATATATGAGGTTAACAAATTACTTTAAAAATATAGAACCATATTAAGTATTCAATTGTATGATAAATATTTTCAATTATATACATTTTCAAATGTATAAATAGTCAAATGTAATGTCTTCAAAGCAATTTTATTTTTGTACAATGGAAGGTAAACATATTATATATACGCTTAAATATTATAAAATATAAATATATTTTTTTATTAGAGGTAAAAGTTAGGGTTGAGGGACCCTACCCCATTAAAAAGAGTTACAACATACTTACATATTGCCCAATGGATTTACCTTTAAGGGCCATTCATGTTCCAAAAGTTTAAAAATAAATACTACAAGATAAAATATCCGTTAGATAGAAATTACAATATATAACAAAGTCCAAAGGATTAAACTAAGAGCATAGGTATAAATGAACAGAGATTAAAAACCTTTGAATATCATTATTCTTTGACCAATTCTTCCACCATCTCCATATAGCCATTCCATTCATTGACCTAAAGTGTTGATATTGTCTCCTTCCAAAGACTTGTAATTTGGTTCTTGAATCACCACCTTCGGCCTTGTTCCTTCCTTTCCTTTTCTTTTGCCAAATCCATGGATTGGATCATTCTAGCCTTGATAGTTTAAGATTGTAAATAGTAATTTTCACATTTAGGATATGTGCATCTCTAATTTGCATAATAATACCTTTCATTTTCAACATCTCACTTTCCATTTCCATGCTTCTGGCATTGGAATTTTGAGGTTTTTCTGAGGATAAGGGAGGACATTTTATCCACTTTTTCATGCAGCTCCGTAAGGTCCAAGGAGATTAGACTAATTTTTTTCTTATTGATATCAGTATTCAGTTTGCAATTTTCAAACTCTCTCATAAAAGCATGGGTTTTAACAGCTGATTCCTAGGCCGAGAAAAGCTCCATCTGAGTCGTTTTAAGATTATGTAGACTGTGGATAGCTTCCTCATTGTTCTTGGAATTCTTACCCTCGGAAGACTCCTATTCTTTTATGCTAGTCACATCCTCACTGCTTGCTCCTTCCCCTTTGACTTTGTCATGAAAGGAGTCCTTCTAGGTCGGGTGCCACTAGGGCTTTCACCGAAACAATGGTAATGTTTTCCTCCTCATCCCAATAGGGATCCTGCTCTTTCCTGTTCTGAAACTTATCCCCCCCTTTGCCCATGCTTGACCTAGTATGTTTGGCCACCGGATTCCCAGGCACAAAATCATCAAAGCTACCTTCCTTAGGGTCCAAACTCCCAATCCTTTTTCCCAGAGAGATGTTTGAAGCTGAAGCCCCAAATTTATCATTTTTTCCCAATAGGGGAGTGCTCAACCGAATGATAGTTTTGATCAGACCCTGGTGTAAAGGGAGAATGAAAGTGCCTTTCTTCACCATTGCAATTGATTTAGCAAAGAAGAAAATAGGTATAAATTAGAAAGGAAATTTATAGGGTTTGGAGTTAAAAATATGGTTTAACATGGGGAAATGGTAGCCATAAATCACTTTATATCTTCCTTCCAAATTTATATAATACATTATCAGTTTAAAAATTTCATCAAAAGGGTGACATAACTTACCCCGAGCGTATCCATTGTGAAGAGAGATGGGATCCCCTTTTCCTTGTAAGAAACAATCTATCTCAAGACTATAGTTAGATTTCGGCTTGAAAATACATCTACCTTCCAAAGAGAGGCTAGTCACTTTAGCGATGAGCTTAGGTGTAATTGTGAGAGAGAAATTATTGACCTATACCTTGCCCTCATTTCAAGTTTTATGACCACTTTGCTCGAGACTCTCATCATGGCCCTCAAATGTGTGGAGAAAAGACAACAACCTCGCCACATCCAAAAGAGCTTTAGCATCCCCGGAGATCACCGGCACCTAAATGGTTCAAAGTGTGAACTAGGTCCGCCCCATCCTTCTTCCCCCAAAAAACTTTTTGCACGTGAAGTTGGACAAAAATTCAGCTTTTCTATCTCTTCCCCAAATCCAAAATAACCAAACTTTCCGTGAAAAGAAAGGGAGCCAACTCATGCATGAAAGACATATTCATGAAAGGTTACTAGCATGAGCAAGAGAGTTTAAAAATTATCATTGGAAGGAATGAAAGAGACTCCCTCCCTTTTCATGATTTCAATGAAATTGGCATTCATACCAAAGAGGTGCTCAACAACTTGGAGACCGCTAGCGGTAACCCCCAGATTAGCTACAAAGTCAGCACCAGCATTGCCTTCCCTATACACATGTTTGAAAGAAATATTCACAAAATAATGTAAAAAGAACTTAGTTTTATTGATGAAGTCTTCTATAGATATGGCAGGTCTGGATGAACCCTTCATACAAGAAATGATGTACAACGAATCTCCTTCCACTTCCAGAAGGTTGAAACCTTTTTCTTTTGCAATCTTCACCCCCTAGTACAGAGCTGCTACCTCTACCACATTATTTGATTGTTGTCCAAGGTCAAAGAAATAAGCAAGAATAAAATGACCAAGAGAGTCCCGTATGACTCCTCCTCCCCTGCTTTCCCAGGATTCCCTTTAGCCACTCCATCAAAGTTGAGTTTTAGAGAGCCTTCACAAGGAGGATTCCACTTAATCCCCAATCTGGGATTAGGCCTATTTTTTAGGGAAATCCCTAAAACATTCCAATTCATTAAGAAGTGTTGTTAATTATTTAGGATTTCCAATTCTTTATTCCTGAGTATAGAGAAATTATTTCTAACTAGCTTGAAAGAGGTATTTTATTGACATGTTTGATAGGAAGACTCTTGTTTTTTAATATCCTTCTGTTTCTTTCCTTCCAGATTTCCCACCATAGATGACTTAAGCTCATGGCCCATAGATTTTTTAGCCCTTGACTATGAAAGGGGCTCTTCCATTGGTTCCAAGCTTCCTTTATATCTTTGGGGATGACCCAGTTTACCGAGAAACAATCCAAAATGGAGGATAACAATTGATGTGCATACTGACATTCCAGAAGCATATGGTTTACTGATTCCATTTTCCTTTCACATAGCACACATCTATTAACCCATTAGAATCCTCTTTTTACAAGATTATCAACCATGAGGATTTTATTTATAAAAGTGAGCCAGCTGAACACATTAACCTTTGGTGTTATATTCTTGTTCCAAATATTTCCAGCCATTAAATCTTCTTCTCCAGTTTGTCCCTCAAAAAAAGGGCATAGGCAGATTTGACAGAAAAATTTCCACATGGTTCCTTATCCCAAATGATTCTATCTTGATCCTTGTTATTAGATGATACATAATTTTTTAAAAAACTCGTTGATCCCTCTCAAGTGATCATTTAGTTCCTGTCTATCCAATTCCAGAATTTTCCATGTCTGAAAGCTCTCTTCATTAGCCATGTAGTTGTTTACTTTTTCTCCATACTTAGCTTCCAGTAATGCAGAGATTTGTGGAAATTTATCTTGAAGGGTGAAGTCTCCAGCCCATTTGTCTTTCCAAAAACTATCTCGTTGCCTCTTCCTATTTTCCATCTCGCTTCCCTTATTCAAAATTTCTTTGGCCCAGCTTAATGGCTATTAATCACTATTTATTTAAATATATATTTCATTTTGTGTGCCCCTAAGCTAAGAAAAAAATTCAAATAGCTTTTTGGTGCCACGTTATAATTCTTTATTTCGAAAACCAATTTACTGAACCCAAAATTTATTTCGAATTGAATGTGAAAGTAAAAATAATAGATTTCATTTTTTTAAAATTAATATGCTACATATTATTGGAGAGAGATAGAGTGTTGTTATACACATTAATACATGTTTCTACACGTATATTTATGTATCTATTATGTAAACTCCAGATTTATTTGTTATCGTTTATAGCTTTTCAATATGATTTCTCATATAGGAATACACTCAACCATGAAAAAGTTGTCAAGCCTAGTGGCCTCTAAGCTATAATTCTTATTGTATAAAACATTTGTTTAGCATTGTGATTGCTTGGCTCTATAGTTTATAATATAGGCAAAAATAGAAGCCTAAGGAGGAGGATTTCATGGTCGAGTGGGTAGGATGGAAAAGGAAATTCAAGAGCTCAAAAGGGTTATCAAAAATATGGAAAAAGCTAAGGGAAAAGGAATACTTCAAAATGATGATGAGGAGGGTGTTATTGCTGAAGTGTTCAAGAAGTTACAGTCTTTGGATGGCAGAATGGGAAATGCAAAAATTCGTAATGACTGCATCCTATCTGCTCTTAAAAGTATTTACAATTTCATTGAACAACATGTTCATAGTGTATGCGGCCTAAGCGGGATTATCAAGACATTTGGGGCCCCAAAGAGAAAAGGGATATGGCAATTGCTCGGTGGATCTCGAATGACTCTTCTCGTGCCATATCCATTGCTTTCTTTGTCTCGCTGCAAGTTTATCAAAACCAAGATTGATAGGGCTATCAAGTAATGTGGAGTCTGCATCGTTGTTTCATGGTTGCTAATTTGTTGATGACCGCGATCGGAGCTATTTTTGGTGGAGATATTCTATGATAGATATCTATTGTTTGTTTTTTGATCTCTTCTACTATTTTTTGGATCATTGTATGACTAGATCCTTTCTATTAATATGTTGTTTTATCTGGCTGATGAGCCCTCTGAGGTTGGTTGTTTTTCCCTTCTCTGGGCTATTTCTCCCGCTTCTGGTATCTGGCTTTTGAGCCCTTTTGTATACAGGGTATAGTCCCTTCAAAACTATTTGCCCTTAATAAATATATATATAGGCAAAAACATTTTTGGGCCTAGCCATCGGTAGTTTCTTTATCTCATGTTTTATATGGAAATATTAACAATTTAGATTTACAACACCATTTTATTATAAACATGATATATTTACCATTAGGAATAGCTTAGCGGCCGCTAGGTTGTAATGATTACATCATGTCGTATCTAAAAACTAGTTGAATAGCTTCTCAACCATTAGTCAAAGTTTCTTAAATTGTCATAAAAGTAAAATAAAAATTGCCTAAATCTCATAAGATATAGAGAAATCTATACATAATTGTATAACACATAAATTTTGATGTTTAGAACTTTGTGGTCATTGGGTAAAGCCTCTAGTAAAATTTATTATTTGGATTTAAGAATTTAAAGTAAGATATTTTGAGATTAGCGGATGCTAGGTTATGCCACCACATAGTATTTGAGGCCTACGGGTGGTTAGGATGTAACAATTTCAATTAAGATATTATGATATTAGCGGATGCTATGTTAGGCCACGCCATAATATGTATTGACAAGATTTAACAAATTAAAGGAATATATTTTGAGCTTAGTGACCGCTAGGTTATGCCACAACATATTATTTGGATCTTGCAGTCACTAGGATTTAACAATATCAACTAAGATATTATGAGATTATCGATGCCATGTTAGGCCATGACATAATATGTATCAACAGGATTTAAAAAATTAATGGAAGATATTTTGAGCTTAGTGGTCACTTAGTTAGGCCATGCCATAATAAGCTTACCCACCACTAGGATATACCAAAACATAATATTAGGATCTTAGCGATCACTAGGATTTAACAAATTCAATTAACATAGTTTGAGCTTAGTGGCCGCTAGGTAATTAAATAATGTAATAATTTGAGCTAAAGGGTCACTAACATTTAACAAATTAAAGAAAGACATTTTGAGGTTAGCATCCACTAAGTTATGTCTCAACATAACCTAACAATTTATATTGTAATCTTACATGTCGCTAGAGTTTTAAAAATTAAACTAAGATGTTTTGAGCTCAGCAACCACTATGTTAAGCAAACACATTTAATTTAGAGAATTGTAGAACACATAAAAGGCTGACTTTTAGAACTTAGTGGTCGCTAGCTAAAGCCTTTAGTAAATGAAGAAGACAACCTATTTTATGAAAATCAAGATGTGTATATATTAGTAAAATTTATTGTTTGGATTTAAGAATTTGAAGTACAATATTTTGAGCTTAGTGGATGCTAGGTTATGCCACCACACATTATTTGGAGCATAGCAGTTGGTTAGGATATAACAAATTAAATTAAGATATTATGAGCTTAGTGGCCACTAGGTTATGCCACAAAGACGTTATTTGGAGCTTGCACTCACCGGGATTTAACTTTTTAAATTAAGATATTATGAGATTAGTGGAGATTATGATAGGCTACGACATAATATGCATAGACCGTGATATAACAAATTAAAGGAAGATATTTTGAGCTTATTGGTCGTTATTCTAGGCCATGACATAATATTTATAGCTTGTAGTTGCTAGGATTTAACAAATTAAATTTATATAATGATATTTTTAGCATATCCACTAGTATTTTATGCCACAACATAATATTTGGAGATTAGTCGTCACTAATTTTTAAAAAATAAAGTAAGATGTTGTGAGCTTAGATGCCACTAGATTATACCATGACATAATAATTGGAGCATAGAATCGTCGTGGATTTATGAAAATACTTTAAGATATTATGAGATTAGTCATAAAGCTATGATATGCCATAACATGATAATGATTTTATCAATTATTAGGATTTAACAGATTAAATTAACATAGTTTGAGCTTAGCGTACTAGGTACTTAAACAATATAATATTTCAATCTTAAGGGTCAAGAGGATTTAACAAATTAGAGAAGGATATTTTGAGCTTTGTGCTCGCTAGGTTATGCCTCGACATAACCTAGAAAATTACATTGTAATCTTACAAGTTGCTAGGTTTTAACAAATTATAGTAAGATTTTTTGAGCTTAGTGGTCGCTAAGTTAAGCTAGTACTTCCAAAATATAATATTTCGAGCTTATGGGTTACTAGCATTTAACAAGTCAAAGAATAATATTTTTATCTTAGAGTCCTCTAGGTTATGCCACGACATAGTTATTTGATATTAGCGATCACTAGGAATTAACAAAATAAAGTAAGGTTATGCCACAACCACATATTTGGATGTACAACTACCATGTGCATGTTTAGATAAGTATAACATTTGGAATATATACACAAAAATTCAATAAATCATAAATATTACTCTATTTACATGATATACATATTTCATTACTTTCCCACTATGCTCAAAATAATCTAACTCATTATCCATTGTGTGGGATATTTCTTATTAATATAATGGTGTTGATGTGGGTTCGCATGTAAAGTTTATTCTTGAGTTTGTCACTCTTATGGGGGCTATCAGATCACATTGTTTATGTTCTACAAGAAAGGATTCTTTGCAAATCTTATAATCTCTATCTATCTTTCCTATGTCCACAATAGGATTTCTAAAGAGCACACTAGCCTTGCCAAAAACCTGCTAAGTAACATTTTCTTTTATTGTGATTTCCTTTAGAGTCTCTATTTTCTGTATTTTCCTTGGTTTCAAAGATAATCACAATAACCTGTGAATTTTCTCCTTCATTTTCCTTTGTTATTGTACTTTGAAAATTAATCAAGAATTGCTTAAGTGATATAAAAACTCTTCACTAGAAACCAACTCATGGTTTTCATTAAATACTTCCATAACTGAGGCTTCTCTGAAAATATGAATTCCTCTTGAAACTATGTCATCAAACTGGAGAGATAGTTTTCTTACCTAATCTTTTCATTCCCTTAGTCTTTCCTTGGTATAATTAGCATATGGCTTACATATACCAATATTGATCCAAATTTTGGATCAGTATTTTTAGCATCATAAGCTAATAAAATCACCATTGTGATTATGTAAATTTTTTATCACTTAACACTATTTCTATGGCTCTTGTTGGATGTAACCACATAACAGGTTCAAGATGAAGTTGTGAAAATGTGAGACCTCAAAGAAGATAGGTTTCAGTGAAAAGGATTAAACACTATGAATATATCATCAAAATCAAAACTTGATTGCATATTTTTGTTTCTCTTGAAAAATTATGCAAGTTAAAAAAATAGCAACCGATTTCGAGTTTGCATGCAAACTTTACGACCTCCGAAAGGTAGTGGACTTTGTATGGTGACACAACCGCCTCAAGCCAGAGTGACGATTACGAAACCGCCCCGTAGTTTTGTAACCTTCAGTGGCAGTTTTTCAGAATCGCCCGGAAGTTACGTAAGTGTTACTAGTGGTTACATAACCGTGTAATGCCCCAATCAATATTCCCCAGTCCCCAAGCATGACGACCTTGTTACTAAGCATGGGAGACTTATGTGTGTGTGCTTTCATTGACCATTGTTGACCTTGTCCATGTCGCAGTGAATATTTTTCACCTTCCCTCTCCTTCTTGCCTTTCGTGTCGTTGTCGACACCCCAAACCGTGGACCTCATAGTGTTATGGACGTCTATCCGATTAAAGGAAAATCTAGTTCTTGGTTCGCCGAGTTTGCTCGGTCATCAACATTAATAGCATTAATAATTATTATCATTGTTTTAAACGTAAAATCATAAAATAATGTTTATAATAATATTATAATTTATATCATTCGAGGTGTAATTATTATTATTATTATTGATAAATTTGTGTGGTTATTATGAATATGGTGATCATCATTAATTGTGCTTATTATTATTTTACTTCGTTTAGGTTTTTATTTTTATTTAGTTAAAACAAACAAACAAAAATATATATATATATATATATATATATATATTAATTAAAGTAAAGTTTTAAAACTAAGAAATCGTGATTTTTCTTTGTTGGGGGTGCTTTTAGGGCAAAGGGTGCCTTTGTAGTTTTTGTTTTTTTTTTATGAAGGGAGTTAGCACCGCCACCTTTGAGAGAGGGGGAAGGCTCCAACCCGCTAAGCATATCCTTACCAAAGACACCATCGGCCTATGGCAACATCCTCCCAAACCTTAAGTCCAAAGAAAATGAGCCCCCCCGACCAACATATCATCTTGCAAAGTGTAAACAATTTAGGGATTTTATCAGATGTTGTAGTTGTAAATACCTTGGGAGACGTGGTTACATGTGTTTTGACCAGAGAAAAGAACGGGACATCTTCTCGTGGAATAAATCTTCACATTGTGCGTGAGAAAAAAATGTGTTTTAGAACCCGAGTGAGTCCTTGGACAGCGCATAAAAAGGATAGAGGGATTTACTTGTTAATTTGTGGGCCTTGTGGATAGGTGTTAAGATTTTTATTGTCTATATATTCACGTGGAGGGATAAGGGTTGAAATGTTTGCAGATTTATACATGGTGGTTTTCAAATAATGCGTTGGAGAGATAAGGTTTAAAATTGCGTGGTGGTTTCAATAGAAATGTGGTCTCATGGAATGCCATGATGGCAGCCTATGCACAAAATGGATTTGTTAAAAAGGTGTTTGGACTGTTTGAAAAAATTCCTCAAAGAGATGTGGTCTTATGGAACATACCCTGACCAAGTAAGCTTCATTTTTGTTTAGTTAGCTTTCAACCATGCAGGTTTAGTGCATGACGGTTGTAAATACTTCGATGGCATGAGTGCCTCTTGTAAAATCATGCCTAGAATTAATCATTATGTTTGCTTGATTTTTTATGAGCACATGAAAATGTGCAAAATGTGGAGGCATGTGAATTTTTGACTAAATGCCTTCAAAAATCATGGTCTAATGGTTCCAAGATTTGAGACTATGCACAAAAGGAGGAAGATCTCATTCTATCCAAACAACAACAATAAGAAACCATTTGATCGTGCTCATTAAGTGGTGGGTAGAATCCAAAAGGTAGGAGAAATGTGATTAGAGTAGCGGAATGGTTTCAAATCTACTATAGTTATAGATTTTATTGATAGACGTGTATGTTAAACGGTGGAGCTGTGGATGCTCATGATCTGGTTGATGATGTGCCCAACCAAGTTATCGAACCAAATCTTACTAAAGCTACGATCGACTTCACTCTCCATGCATGGTTCATCTTCCTTACCTCTCATAATTCTCTTGTTTCATTTTTTTGCAAATTAATAGAATTTTAAAATATTAGGTTTTTAATACGCTTAAATGTTTACATCAACTCGTTGCAAAAACAATGAAAGGTCGTGTTGTAACTCACAAAATCAAAATAACTCTTCTGCATTAAACCACGAACTTCCACCCTCATTTTGAGGTGATGTAGAAAACTTCCTATCTAACCAAACCACTACAACATTGTTTTATCGACCAGATGAAACTTACTTTCTAGAAATAATGTTGACCAATTCCCTGTAAAAAAAAAAAAAAAGTTAATTTTTTTGCATTTTTCAAAGACTCATTAAGTACCCTTCGTAACTCTGGAAACGAGATGTGAAGTTTCATTCGTGTACCTTGGTATATGAGGAGTCACCTCGACCTTTGGTTTGACCTGAAATGAACATATGACATCCTTTTGACGCTCTTATAGGAGCCCTATTACACTAGTTTACAACAGTAGAAAGTTGTTAAATCTAGGAAGTTGGCTTTCGTTTTGAACCGCCATTTGAAACCTAGATGGAGAAATTACTTCTCGTATTTGCAAACCTCTAGTGTTTATACTATACAATTGCATGGAACATTCAAAGATAGGAAAGAGCACTTTTTAGGATAGTTTGGTGAATCCATTTTGTAGGCCTTCGGTCGTGATTTGACGAGGTCAAAATGGACCAATTTCGACTTGTCGCCCAGAAACTTGTTGCCATTTGAAAATGGTTTTCTTGTTCTCAGTCCCATAGACTCTGATGAATTATACTTATATAGAGGAACTAGTAGGAAGTGTCTCATTGCGTGCGCATCCATCGAACATCAGTTTTGGATGTGGATTTTTGAGCCCTCGAGCTAACTTTTATCCTTTTACAACTAGGTCAACTACGATCGAGCCCTGAAAATTAGCTGCCAAACGCAAACCGTTCGCTCTTTTTCAATTCCGTCAGTTGCTATGAACTCTTGGTATATCTGGGGACATGTAAAAATTTGATCATGGTGTGCATTCTCATCAGAAGATAACTTTTGGAAGCAGTTTCTTAGCCTCCAAGCCCGTTTTGTACATTTTTATAGCTAGTAAGAAAATGTAAAAATAGAAAGTCATGACCCTTGTAGGGTTGCCACATCACCCTGGAAACTTTTAACACATATAAATAACTATTTAAAACACTATAATGTCACTTGTTGTGTGCATTAGAACTTTTGACAAACGGTGAGTTCTCTCTACCCTTCTCTTTCTCTCTCCGGGTTACAAAAAGAAGCAAAATGAAATGTAATGAATACATGTCTCTAAACCTTTTTATTTCGATTGCAAATTGTAATTTTTATCTTATGTAAATGGGGAAAAATAAAAATGATCATTATGATTGATAAGGGTGGATGCCATGCCAATGATTTATCGCTGATATCTTGCTCACGTGGTTTTTTTGCAGAGGAAAGAATGATGCCGTAAAGGCATTGAGTAATTCATTGTTTATTTTTGGTAATATATTGAAAGACTTATTGTTGAAATTGGTAGAATGTAAAAGTCGTTATATTAATAAATGCTTGAGAAATTGGTATTTCTTTCATGGATGTTATTTTGATCCCAAAATTGTTATGGTAAAAGTGGAATACAAATGTCAAAAGGAATTGAAATTTATACCTTGTAGTGAACTTTCATTTTGTAATTATTTGTTTAACAATTGGTGTTGTGTTTCTTACCTTGAAAATGTAATAAAGGAACCTAACCACAACAACAAATAACCCTAGTTCAAAATTTGTATATAACTAACTTGCCTATGTAAATCCCTTAGTGTAGAAAATTGTGACCTTCAAACGAACCTTTACACTTGATGGAACATCCTATTTTAGGCAAATAAGATCCCTTGAATGGGTTGATTGTCTTAGTAGGTACGTTTAGTGACATCGACATAAACCAGACATATAGGAGCAACACAGCCAAACTCGACCTGGAGTAAGTAGAGCTAACCCTCCCTCCGTATCCTAGTGGATTACCTTGTTTTTCCAAAGATAGATTTAAAAGTAAATTTTTCCCCCATCGAATGAAATCCCTGTTGAATCCAAACGACATAATTAGAGATTGTGATATAGTTGTTCTATGTCTGGCATTCTTGTTAGTAAACTCTTTTGTCCCTCATAGATAAATGTCTTATCTTTGGCTAGTGACAATATAGTGCTTTGATCTTTTATGGAGGGTTTATAGGGTGAATATGTTTTGAATCTTATTCTAATCTATAATAGAGCGTAAAGCCCTAAGTGAAAAATTGGAATTAAACTAAACCCTAGTGGATTAGGATGTTAACTTGTGGGTAGAAAACTATAATTTAACTCCTTGCATATGAAATTGAGTTGAAAAATGTTGATTCTAGAAAACCTTAGAAATTGTAATCTTGTCCCTTAATCCCTTATTATGTCAAGTTATGGCATTAAGGAATAAATAATATTTCTTATGCGGAATCATGCAATGTAAAGATATGGGATCTTCGTGAACATAGATCACTTGTGTTCATGTGTAATTTATAATGCTCCTAGCCATGTACTTCCTTAAGATGTCAGACAAGTGATTTCGTAACTCTTTTGTTTTGAGACGATGCTAAGAACGAGACCATAGTGTGATGTAAGAGCATGTCATATAAGATTATAACAAGATTGGATATTAGGATTAAGGTCACTCTTGGATTCCTTATAACTTAATTAAAAAATTCATGTGTTGTAAAGAATATAAATTGCCTTGGTGTGACCAAACTCGAGAAAACAAAAGATATATAGATATAAATTGAATTCCATAAGTTATTGAACTTTAATAACTATGGTAGCGAAATAACTATTCCATGATCGATGGATGCTCTTGGGGAAAAAGCTATCTCGAATCTATGTCTTCCTTAATCCCAAGATTTCACCTTGACATCACGTTAGATTCACTAGTGTAGCAAGGGTAAATTTTAAACATTAAATAAACGTTTGAGAAGCACATTCTTAACATCGAGAACAAGATAATTAGTACTGTATATGTGATTTGAATTGTGCCAAATAAGCAAGTATGTTATGGAAATTTCTACGATGCATAAAGGAAGCCAACCTAAATTGGTCGAACTGTAGATTAAAATTGGAATGAACTTAAGATCTTGTAGATGGAAAAAGGAGAAAACGATCCTCGCACAATAATTTTCTTATAATGTTAATCGTAACTAAGATGCAATTAAAGAAATGATGTGTTATGGGTTCACCGTTCCTGAATTCATGTCTCTTGTGGTTGGGTCATTGCTAGTATTCATTCATTGGGAAAAGTGTGGCATCGACATGCCTATGTCATTTTCATGTGTCTATGTGAGTCGATGATTTATGTGATTTCCTTATGTGAGTCAAGTTTTTGTACTTAGAGCCCTTGTTGTGTTGTGTGTAGTGAGCAATGTAAGTCAAAAAGAAATTATCCTGGTATTTTACATGTTGTAATTGTGCGTGTAAATTGTGGGCACTACATATGGTATCAAAGCGGAGGTTCATGCTCTTGAACCTCTGGGATGGATTGGAGTTGTGATGATTTTACATGATAGTGATGGTGTTACATGATGGGTTGCATGATGGTGATGGTGTTTCATGATGGTGATAAATATTGGAAGAGTAATGTGTTTTAAGAGTGATGTGATCTATGTCGTAATTGTGATAGTGTGAACGCACATGATGTGTATGTCACTTAGTGCGCATTTGTTATCATGTTGATGTGCCAGGGATGGGAGTATTCTCTCTCCTTCTTATGGATTCTATGAAGAATTCATGTGTGAATTACTACTTGTGATGAGAGTATTGACTCTCCTTTTCATGGATCCAATGAGGAATCTGTGTGTGATGTACTGCCTTGTTTTGTGTGAAAGGAATGATATTGTGAATTGCAGAGTGTTGAAACATTTTGACCTTATGTGATGTGAAGATGTATTGATGTATTTCATGACAAAATTGATGTAAAGTTAATCGCAGTTTATCATGATGTCATCACCGTATTGTGTGTAGTTGTGTGCATCGTCGTGTTGTTTTGCAATTGACTATATGTTGTAAGGATAGACATTGTTTTCCACATACGTATAATTCATGTAATATGTGATGGTTCATGTCAATATTTAGGGGCATATGGTGAGTATGATCCCTAGTGTACAATGATTGCAATACGGGTGCAGGATGTGGTAATGTGATGTATCGTAACTTGTGAAAGTATTGATTATGTTATACCCTGTATATAAATACCATGCGCAAGACATTATGGTTAATGTGCGTGAATCACCATTGTGTTAGTGATGTAGTTATGTGTATGTTGTGAAACTTTACACTAGACGACTCCTAAGGGGATAAACTGTCAAGAGTTTATGTGTGGAGAGAGTAGGCGTGGACTAGGTTTTCATAATCTTGAGCCGAGTACGAGTGAGGAAGTGGAGTCTTATATAGACTGAAAATCCACTTCTATCTGTTTAGTATACTTTGAGCTTGCTCAATATATTATGGGTGCGCACCACCTTAGGCTCAACTTATGCAACTAGAGTTCCCTCGCTCTTTCTTATTAGATTGTTCATTGATAATCCTATGTAATTTTGACTATGTTGATCCTTGTGGGAGTATGGAGTAATGATTCAGTGGGGATAATGAAAGTTACATTATTTGACATACTCATTTCTAGTTACATGTATATTTTTATGAGCTAAGGCTCGATGTCCGAGTGCCAGAACTCAATGAGTACCCTTTTGGTGGCAATATGAGGCCACATAGTGATTGTAATGTGCTATTCCTCTATACGTTTTTTTTTTTTATTCGTAAATTGATCATTATCTCCTTTCGATAGAACCACCGTTTTCTTGATTGACATGTTCTTATATTCGGGCATTTATTTGATTGTTGCATTAACATTTGGATTTTACATTAACCATGGCTAATTAGCCATTTTTTTTTCTTAGTTTTAAAACTTTCTTTTCATATTTAAAAGATTTGTAGCCTAGCCCAAGGCTTTTGATTTTGTCACTTGGCATTTGATTAGATTGTTATGCTGGTTCTAATGTCGTAATGTGTTGGAATAGGGTCATGGGATTAACTAAGGAGTGGTTGGACCTATGGACCTGCTTTGTTGTATGGGGTACGCTTCAAGGAGTGACAAATAACTAGAGGGTTGTTGAACCACGAGTTATTATGTCACTTGGGTTGGGGGTGACGGGGCTCTATGTGCCTAGGGCCATAGGGTGATCCACCTCATTAAAAGGAGAAAGGAGATGGGCCTCTATGGTTGAGTGACCCAATATTCTTGATGGGGCTCTATGGTTGAGTGACCCGGCTTGGTTTTGGCACTATGATTATTTCTCTTGGGGAGGTATATAGAGATTATTTGGTGATGCTTTGGGATGGTGTATGGAACTTTATTTTGTGTTTTTAGAGATATTTGGAGTTATTTTGTGATGCCTTGTGATGTGTAGAGTTGGTATAGTGAGTTATGTGTCCTCTTGTGAATCTAGTTAGACTTTGTTATGATTGATGGCGTGACTCTCCCCTTGGTTGGTATGGACTATTGGATATTGGATTGGAACTATGTCGTTATAGTCATGGATTTTTGTGAGTCATGTGATACCCGTTGTATATGTATCAGCGTGTTGATTCTGTTTGTCAGTCATATGTGTGTACTAGATCTATGTCTAGGACATAATTGTTGGAAATTAATTGCTATGTGGTCTACTTGTTGTCATTCCATGGTTTGGTGAAACCCTTGTGATGTGTTATGGTCATGAAAGTATGTAAAAGTATGCTTGTGAAATTTTAGTGTTGTGTATGACCCTAGTAGGGTGTGTGACCGTAGTTCATGATGAGAACTCACGGGAATGAATAAACTAAAATTCTACAACAATGAAATTCTAAATGACTTGAATTAAGAATAATGTTAATGTAAACCTCGAAGAAAAACCCTAAGCATTAAAAAGACATTAATGAAATAACAAATAAGAGAGAACTAAAATCTTCATAGAAACTTGAAAGTTAAAATTTCTACCTAATGTTCCTAAGGCCACCCCGGCAGCCGTGATTTTCTATCTGAAATCTTAACCTTAGAGCGTACCTTCACCCATATTTGTTCCTTGTTGCTACCATTTCTCCTTCTTCATTGTTTTTCACACCGAGGATGATGCTTTCTTAAGGGGAGGAGGATGTAATGCCCGTTTGATGTTCCCAGTCCCTGGCATGATGACCTTGTTGCTAAGCCTGGGAGACTTGTGTGCGTGTGCTTTCATTGACCGTTGTTGACCTTGTCCATGTCACAGTGAAGATTTTTCACCTTCCCTCTCCTTCTTGCCTTTTGGGTCATTGTCGACACCCCAAACTGTGGACCTCATAGCGTCATGGATGACTATCCAGTTAAAGGAAAATCTGGTTCTCGGTTCTTCGAGTTTGCTTGGTCATCGCCATTAATAGGATTAATAATTATTATCATTGTTTTAGCCGTAAAATCATAAAAATAATGTTTATAATAATATTATAATTTATATTGTCGAGGTGTGATTATTATTATTATTATTGATAAATTTGTGTGGTTATTATGAATATGGCGATCATCATTAATTGTGCTTATTATTATTTTACTGCTTAGGGTTTTTATTTTTATTTAGTTAAAACAAACAAACAAACAAAAATATATATTAATTAAAGTAAAAGTTTTAAAACTAAGAAAACCCATGATTTCTTTGTTGGGGGTGGTTTTAGGGAAAAGGGTGCCTTTATAGTTTTGTTTGTTTTTTTATGAAGGGGAGTGAGCGTTGCCACCTTGGAGGGAGGGAGAAGGCTCCAACCTACCGAGCATATCCTTACCAAAGGCACTCCGCCTATGGCAACATCCTCCCAAACTACTTGCGCCCAAAGAAAAATGAGCCCCCGACTCCGCATATCTCGATAACAATGGTATAGCTCTGATACCAAATGATAGAATAGAATTAGATTGCAATGACCAAAGAGGGACAAAAGCCTCACAAATATTATTGATCATGAAATCAAATTACATAACAATGCAAGAGCTATAATATTTATAGATATTAGACAGCCTCATATGGATAGACATGACACCCTATCAAGAACCAACTACGATATGATAAGACCCATCTCACATGCACATGTAATTACTACTAATACCAATATTGAATGTTATCCAACATAAAAATATTGAATGCAAGTCACTAGACTAGAGTGCACATGTTGCACATTATTAAATAAAAGACAATGCAATAAAATGCAATAAATATGCCTATACTAAATTATGCTAACATTCCCCCCCTTAATTTTGCATAGTTTCCAATGAAGTGGAGAGGAACTCTTTGAACAGTGTGAATTTTTCACGTGCAAGTGACTTAGTGAAAACATTTGCCTTCTGTTAAGTTGTAGGACAGAACTAGAGCTGTATGTTGTGCTTCAAGACATGCTCATGTATGAAATGAACCTATACTTCAATATGCTTGGTTCTCTCATGAAATACTGGATTGCGAACAAGCTTCAGAACTCCTTCATTATCAACATATACTGGAGTAGATTTCTATTGTGGTAGACCAATTCCTTCTAGTATTCGGTGTAGCCATATTGCTTCACAAACAGCTTCACCTGCAGCTTGATACTCTGCTTCTGTAGAAGAGCGAGAAACAAAGTTCTATTTCTTACTTCCCTATGATATCGGTCCAGATCCCATAAAGAATACGAAGCCTGATGTTGACTTCCTATCATCCATGTTTCCTGCATGATTTGAATCTGAATATCCTATCAAGAAGAAGTTGTCATTCTTCTTGTACTCTAGACCAAGGTCAATTGTACCCTTTAGATATCTCAATATTCTCTTTACTGCTTTCCAATGACATATTTTTGGTTCTTGCATGAAGTGTGATAAATAGCTGATCGCAAAGCTGATATCCGGTCTAGTATATGTCAAGTAAATTAGACTCCCGATCAACTCGCCGATAGAGAGTTGCACTCACCGGTGGTGATGGATTAGAATGAGATAATCGAAGTCTTGCTTCTATAGGTGTAGCAATAGGAGTACACCATCATCTTGAATTTCTTGAGTGTTATCTTGGTGTATTTCAACCGCAACACAAAGATATGATTCTCTTTTGCCATACTTCCAACCCAAGACAATAGTGCATGAGCCCAAGATGTCACGTCGAACGATCGATTAAAATCCTTCTTTCTTACATCAATCATCTTCACGTAACTACCTATAATGACTAGAGCATCGACATAAACAACCACAATGACAATCTCCCCTTTCTTTTGAGGTAGAGATTGGGGTCATAAGGATTCCTTTCGAATCCATGACTTATGAGATGCTCATCAATTTTGATGTACCATGGCCAGGGTGCCTATTTTAGGCCATATAAAGATTTTATGAGTCTGCATACCATCCTCTCTTTTATTGGTATTACATAACCCTCTGGCTGAGTCATATAGACTTCTTCTTGCAAATCTCCATTAAGAAAGGCACTTTTCACATCCATTTGGTGGACTTTCCAACCAAATTGTGTAGCTAGAGCAAAGATCATCCTGATTGTCTTGATCTTGGTTGTGGGAGCAAATGTCTCCTCATAATCAATGCCTTCTTGTTGTGCATACCCCTTTGCTACAAGCCTTGCTTTATACTTGTCAATAGTCCCATCTGATTTGTACTTAGTCTTGAATATCCATCTGCATCCAATGGGTTTCTTCCCTAGTGGAAGGTCGACAAGTTGCCATGTGTTGTTCTTCATCACTGATTGATACTCTAAATCCATGGCATCTTTCCAAGCTTTTGATTGTAGGGATTCCTGAACTGTAGATGGCTCAAGTGTTTTAACAACTCTTCTCATTAGGGCATAATTGACCTCTTCACAAGCTTGACTACGAGTTCTAGGTCTAGGATTGGATGATGTGCTAGGTGCTTCATCCAAATTTGCATCTCTTATTAATTGAGTATACCATTTAGGTAACTTCTTAGCTGTTCCATTGGCTTGTGGTGGATCCAATTTTTCACCATCATCTAATTCATCGCTGTCATCTTCAGTGGGAACATCAAATTTTGTCTTCACAAGAGGTGTATTCTACATGTTTTTTGATTCATTGAGTGGAGCATCTGCTTGTTTCTTCTCAAAGAACTTAACATCCCTACTTGTGTATACTTTCTTTGCTTTTGGATCCCATAATCTGTACCCAAGTGCTTCTTCATTGTATCCAATGAATATCAGTTTCTTAGCTTTCATATCCAACTTGTTCTTGTTCTTCTTAGGTATGTGCATGCTAGCTTTACACCCAAATACTCTTAGGTGTGCAATTTATGGTTTCCGATTTTACCATGCTTCTTGAGGTGTCACTCCTTCAAGAGCTACTGTGGGCACTTTGTTCAACAAATAGACTTTAGTTCTTACAGCTTCTGCCCAAAATGTCTTTGTTAAACCCGAGTCACCAATCATACATCGCACCATTTCTATGATAAGTACGATTCCTTCTCTAAACTATACCATCTCGTTGTGGTGTGTGAGTAGGAGGCATTTGTCGACGAATCCCATGAGATTCCGGTGTAAGTCTTGAACTCATTGCTTGTGAATTCCCCCCCTTGATTTGAGCGGAGAGTTTTGATCTTGCGACCAACTTCATTCTCAACAAGTGCTTTGAACTTTTGAAATGTCTCAAAGGTTTGACTCTTGTTTCTTAGACAATATATCCACATCTTTCTTGAGTATTCATCAACACAAAGCATGAAGTATTGACATCCAGAATGACTTGGTTGCATGGGCCCACAAAGATCAGTGTGCACCAAATCAAGCTTTCCCTTAGCTCTATATGTGTTCTTCTGGAAGGGTACTCTATGTTGCTTTCAAGCTAGGCAATTATGACACTTGTCAATGTTGTGCTTGAGTGTAGGCAATCCTTTCACCATGTTACCCTTTTGAAGTGTTTAGAGATAACAAAATTTGATGTGACCATATTTACGATGCCATAGTTTTACAGATTGTGTGTCTTTGGCCACTATAGCTTGATCATCCTTGTGGACAAAATCAAGTTGGAACATGCATCCCACATTGGAGGCTCTTGCTACAATCTTGGAACCTCTTGACTTATCTCTTATCAAGAACACTTTTTCTCCATTATTACCTATCAAAATCCAACTTCAAGTTATGATCAAGGAGTTGACTAACTGATAGCAAATTCTTGGTCAACCCAGGTACATACATTACATCGTGATTTTTAGTTATGCTTTCCAAGAGGTAGTGAAATGTTTCCAATCCCCTTGACATCTTTTGTATGATGAGTTATCACCTAATGACACATGGTTCTTGTTAGGTGAGTCGCGTAGTGTGTAAAACCAATCCTTGCATCCAGTCATGTGTTGAGTTGCACTGAGTCAACATACCTGTAGATATATTGTGTGGACTTGGTTTCTTCATCAAATTGAGCAGAATACATGTGATGTCCTTCATCTGAATCATCCTCATGCTCGGTAATGTACACTTGTTGTTTGGGTTTTCTTTGCCAATTACCATTTTTACGCCCTTGATTGTTGTTGTTGTTCAACTTCCCTTGATTTGAACTGTTGTTACCCTGTTGGTTATTGGGTTTTGAATTGCTTGATGAACCCTTTTTGTAGGAATTGTACCAACAATCTTTGATGTCATGTCCCACTCTATTGCAAATGGGACACTTCTTGGTGTTGTCTCATTGACTTTGGTCTCTTTGTTGACTTTGATTTTTTTGGGACTTCTTGTGATCGGACTGAAATTTTCCCTTTCCTTTATGATTGGAAGATAGTGTTTGCTCATCTTCATGATCTTTATTGTTCATTGCCTCTTCTTGTTGGAGTAGATTGACCAACTTCTCAAAGGTGACTGTGTGTTCACTCATATTGATAGTTGTCACAAAGATTCTGTAGGAAGGATGAAGTTCTCACAACATAATTGGTACAAGGTATTCATCACTTATCTCTTTTCCCAATGCCAATAGAGATGCCCTCAAAGTAGCAACTTGTCTCAAAAAAACTTCAACCTTCTCATTTTGCTTGAACTTGAGAGTATGTAGTTATGATAGTAGGTTGAGGATGGCATTCTTGTTCTTTACCTCATAGACTATGCTCAACTTATCCCATGCATCCTTGGCCAATGTGGCATCTCTAATGTGGGGTTGTACATCATTTGTTACTCTAAACAAGATGATCAACTTGGCCTTTTGATCGGCCCTATCAAATTGAACTTGTTGTCTTCCATCATCAAGTGATCTTTTTGTTGTTCCATCTACAACTGTCCATAGGTCTTCAAACTCAAGTAACATCTTGATCTTTGGTTTCCATGCAGCATAGTTGTCTCCTCTAAGAAGTTGTGAATCTGGAAAGAAGAACTTTGGTGCTTGTGCACCCATTTCTGCAATCTGAATTTCTGAAACTCTAAATTTTTTACAAAGGTTAAGGCTCTTATCACTCCAGGTTTATGGTCTCCCTCTCAATATATCATCGTGCCGATATACCAAACCTTTCTATATACGTTCCTTCGATATACCCATCAAGATGTAGAAGAAGACCACCCTTTCAATATACCCATCAAGATTTAAAAGAGGTGTTAACGCACGTGAAATAATTTAGTACGTGGTATGTAGACAAGAGATGGAGAGGGGTTTCAGGCAAGCACAAATAGATGGGAGGGCTCAAATGTGTGTGTATTGTATCCTTATTACTCCCCGTCAATTTTATAGGGTCGATGCCCATACGACATTTAGGTAGTTGTGTTAGGCATTAAGTGCAGTAGTATTCGTGACGGCATCACCCATGCAAGCGCTTCCTAGAGGCACCGTATATACCAAACGCTGCTATGAGATCAAAGATCTTGTGTGATAGAACCAAACATAAAATAAAAATTTGCACTTTTTTTTTTTTTTTTTTCACTTTATGCACCAAGATTAGTACAAAATACTCCAAAAGTACATCAAAATGAAGTTTTTGTGTCCCCCTCTTTAGAAAAAAGGGTCTAGAATCACAAAATACATAATTTAGGCCAAAAATATTTTTTACCCCCCAATAGGTGTTTTTCCGCTAAATTTAGTGGTGGATCTAAATGTGTTTGGTGAGCTTCTAAATTTGGAAATATCTCAAAATTTAGTAATTTCTCCAAATTTTCTAAAAAAATAATTTAATAAAAAATATGGAGAGAATGGGAATTGAACCGTTGACCTATTTGTTCCCTAAGATCCAAACAAACAATCAATATTGTTTTCACCTTTTCTCACAAACCGTGAACTGGGTTTTTCTAAAATTTTGGCAGCAACATCATACAATATTTTTCTTAAAACCCACAAAATTTCAGAAGAATTAGAATCTTTTTTTTGAGATCTTACCAATTTACCAGCTAGATCTGATTTTTTTAGAAAAAATGATCCGACTTGTACAAACTTTTCGTCACATGTAGAGGCCAAATCTGAAGATGATGTAAACTATAAAGTTGTGTGCCTCCTTATCTTTCCTAGAAAAAAATGGCACATCAATCCGACATTGTATGAAAAAGTTACGTCCTTTTTCTAAGAGCTATCTACTAGAATTTTGTTGATTTGGACTGCTCAACCTTTGCTCCCGAATTCTTCACACCTCCACTTTGAGATCTCGATTTTTTTTTTTTTTTTAGATTTGATCTTTTTTTAGATCTATAATTTTTTTTCAAGATCTTTCTCCTTTTTTTTAAGATCTCGTTTTTTTCACAATTTTTTTTTCAAGATCTCCAAATCTGAAATATTCGCCAATATGTTGGATCAATTGGCTATGCTAATGACTAATCAAAAAAATTTACTTTCCAAATAATGGATAGGTCAAATTTTAGTTGAGGGATGCTTGGAAGGAATGGAGGCTGAAGGATGCTTCAATGGCTCTCCTTTGATACAGATCTTCTTCTCCAATGGATCATCTCCAATAGTGCTCCTCTTCAACCTTGCTTGGATAGAACCTACTCTGATACCAAATGATAACAATGGTATAGCTCTGATACCAAATGATAGAATATAATTATATTGCAATGACCAAAGAGGGACGGAAGCCTCACAAATATTATTGATCATTAAATCAGATTACATAACAATGCAAGAGCTGTAATATTTATAGATATTAGACAACCTCATATGGATAGACATGACACCCTATCAGGAACCAACTACGAGATGATAAGACCCATCTCACATGCACATGTAATTACTACTAATACCAATATTGAATGTTATCCAACATAACAATATTGAATGCAAGTCACTAGACTAGAGTGCACATGTTGCACATTATTAAATAAAAGACAATGCAATAAAATGCAATAAATATGCCTATACTAAATTATTCTAACAATATCATATGCAACGTGTAAACAATTTAGGGATTTTGTCGATGTTGTAGTTGCAAATACCTTGGGGGACGTGGTTACAGGTTTTGACTCAAGGAAAGAATGGGACAGTTACGAGTGAATAAATCTTCTATTGTGCATGAAAAAAAAATGTGTTTTAGACCCTGAGTGAGTCCTTGGACAGGGCATAAAAAGGATAGAGGGGATTTGCTTGTTAATTTGTGGGCCTTGTGGATAGGCGTTAAGCTTTGTATTGGCTATATAGTTGTATGGAGGGATAAGGGTTGAAATGTTTGGAGATTTATACATGGTGGTTTTCAAACAATGCGTTGGAGAGATAAGGTTTAAAATTGTGTGGCAGTTTCAATAGAAATGCGGTCTCATGGAATGCCATGATGGTAGCCTATGCACAAAATGGATTTGTTAAAAATTCGTTTGGACTGTTTGATAGAATTCCTCAAAGAGATGTGGTCTTATGGAACATACTCGACTTGTGTAAGCTTCATTTTTTTTTAGTTACCTTTCAGCCATGCAGGTTTAGTGCATGAGGGTTGTAAATACTTTGATGCTATGAGTGCCTCTTGTAGAATCATGCCTAGAATTAATCATTATGTTTGCTTGGTTTTTTATGAGCACATGAGAATGTGCAAAATGTGGAGGCATGCTTAAGGCATGTGAAGTGTTTGACTAAAAGCCTTCAAAAATCATGGTCTAATGGTTGCGAGATTTGAGGCTATGCACAAAAGGAGGTAGATCTCATTCTATCCAAACAACAACAATAAGAAACCATTTGATTGTGCTCAATAAGTGGTGGGTCGAATCCAGAAGGTAGGAGAAATGTGATCAGAGTAACAGAATGGTTTCAAATCTATAGTTACAAATTTTATTGATTACGTGTATGTTAAACGGTGGAGTTGTGGATGCTCGTGATCTGGTTGACGATGTGCCCAAGCAAGTTACTAAACCAAATCCTACAGTTTCGACCGACTTCACTCTCCAGGCATGGTTCATCTTCCCTTACCTCTCATAATTCTTGTGTTTTAGTTCTCTTTTGCAAATTAATAGAATCTTAAAATATTAGGTTTTTAATACAGTTAAATGTTTACATCAACTCATTGCAAAAACAATGAAAGGTCATGTTGTAACTCACAAAATCAAAATAACTCTTCTGCATTAAACCAAGAACGACCACCCTCATTTTGAGGTGATGTAGAAAACTTCCTATCTAACCGGACCACTACAACATTGTTTTATCGACTGACAAAACTTACTTTCCGAAATAATGTTGACCAATTCCCCGTAAAAAAAAAAGTTAATTTTTTTTTGCATTTTCGAGACTCGTTAAGTACCCTTTGTAACTCTAGAAATGAGATGTAAAGTTTCATTCTTGTACCTTGGTATATGAGGAGTCACCTCGACCTTTGGTTTGGCCTCGAAATGAATATATGACATCCTTTTGACGCTCTTATAGGAGCCTGTTACTTCGGTTTACAACAAGTATAAAGTCATTAAATCTAGGAAGTTACCTTTCGTTTTGAACCACCATTTGAAACCGGGATGGAGAAATTACTTCTTGTCTTCACAAACCTCTAGTGTTTATGCTAGAAAATTGCATGGAGCATTAATTATATAGCAAAGATCACTTTTCGGGATAGTTTGGTGAATCCATTTTGTAGGCCTTCGGTCGTAGTTTGACGAGGTCAAAATGGACCAATTTCGACTTGTCGCTCCAGAAACTTGTTGCCGTTTGAAAATGGTTTTCTGGTTCTCAGTCCCGTCGACTCTGATGAATTCTCCTTATATAGGGGAACTAGTAGGAAGTGTCTCATTGCGTGCGCATCCATGGAACATCAGTTTTGGATGTGGTTTTCTGAGCCCTCGAGCTAACTTTTGTCCTTTTACAACTAGGTCAACTACGATCAGTAGCCCTGGAAAATTAGCCGCCAAACGCAAACCGTTCACTCTTTTTCAATTCCGTCAGTTGCTATGAACTCTTGGTATATCTAGGGACATGTAAAAATTTGATCATGGTGTGTGTTCTCATCAGAAGATAGCTTTTGGAAGCAGTTTCTTAGCCTCCAAGCCCATTTTGTACGTTTTTATAGCTAGTAAGAAAATGTAAAAATAGAAAGTTACGGACCCTCGTAGGGTTGCCACATCACCCTAGAAACTTTTAACACATATAAATAACTATTTAAAACACTATAATGTAACTTATTGTGTGCATTAGAACTTTTGACAAAATTGTGTTTTCTCTCTACCCTTCTCTTTCTCTCTCCTCGGTTACAAAAAGAAGCAAAATGAAATGTAATGAATACATGTCTCTAAACCTTTTTATTTCGATTGCAAATTGTAATTTTTATCTTATGTAAATGGGGAAAACTAAAAAATGATCATTATGATTGATAAGGGTGGATGCCATGCTAGCAATTTATTGTTGATATCTTGCTCACATGGTTTTTTTGCAGGAGGAAAGAATGATGCCGTAAAGGCGTTGAGTAATTCATTGTTTATTTTTGGTAATATATTGAAAGACTTATTGTTGAAATTGGTAGTATGTAAAAGTCGCTAGATTAATAAATGCTTGAGAAATTGGTATTTCTTTCATGGATGTTATTTTGATCCCAAAATTGTTATGGTAAAAGTGGAATACAAATGTCAAAAGGAATTGAAATTTATACCTTGTAGTGAACTTTCATTTTGCAATTATTTGTTTAACAATTGGTGTTGTGTTTCTTACCTTGAAAATGTAATAAAGGAACCTAACCACAACAGTCAACCCTAGTTCAAAATTTGTATATAACTAACCTGCCTATGTAAATCCCTTAGTGTAGAAAACTGTGACCTTCAAACAAACCTTTACACTCGATGGAACATCCTAGTTTAGGAAAATAAGATCCCCTGAATGGGTTGATCGTCTTAGTAGGTACATTTAGTGACATCGACATAAACTAGACATATAGGAGCAACACAGTCAAACTCAACCTAGAGTAAGTAGAGCTAACCCTCCCTCTATATCCTAGTGGATTACCTTGTTTTTTCGAAGATAGATTTAAAAGTAAATTTTTCCCCATCGAATGAAATCCCTGTTGAATCCAAACGACATAATTAGAGATCATGATATAGTTTTTCTATGTCTAGCATTCTTGTTAGTGAACTCTTTTGTCCCTCGTAGATAAATGTCTTATCTTTGGCTAGTGACAATATAGTGCTTTGATATTTTACGGAGGGTTTATAGGGTGAATATGTTTTGAATCTTATTCTAATCTATAATAGAGCGTAAAGCCCTAAGTGAAAAATTGGAATTAAACTAAACCCTAGTGGATTAGGATGTTAACTTGTGAGTAGAAAACTATAATTTAACTCCTTGCATATGAAATTGAGTTGAAAAATGTTGATTCTAGAGAACCTTAGAAATTGTAATCTTGTCCCTTAATCCCTTGTTATGTTATTTTATGGCATTAAGGAATAAAGAATATTTCTTATGTGGGATTGTGCAATGCAAAGATATGGGATCTTTGTGAACATAGATCACTTGTGTTCATATGTAGTTTATAATGCTCCTAGCCATGTACTTCCTTAAGATGTCAGACAAGTGCTTTCATAACTCTTTTGTTTTGAGATGATGCTAAGAACGAGACCATAGTGTGATGTAAGAGCATGTCATATCAGATGAAAACGAGATTGGATATTAGGATTAAGGTCACTCTTGGAGTCCTTATAACTTAATTAAACTTTTTCATGCATTGCAAAGAATATAAATTGCCTTGGTGTGACCAAACTTCGAGAAAACAAAAGATATATAAATATATATCAAAGTCCATAAGTTATTGAACTTTAATAACTATGGTAGCGAAATAACTATTTCATGATCGATGGATGTTCTTGGGGAAAAAGCTATCTCGAATCTATGTCTTCCTTAATCCCAAGATTTCACCTTGACATCACGTTAGATTCACTTGTGTAGCAAGGGTAAATTTTAAACATTAAATAAATGTTTGAGAAGCACATTCTTAACATAAGAACAAGATAATTAAGTACTGTATATGTGATTTGAATTGTGCCAAATAAGCCAGTAAGTTATGGAAATTTCCATGATGCATAAAGGAAGCCAACCTAAATTGGTTGAACTGTAAATTAAAAGTGGAATGAACTTAAGATCTTGTAGATGGAAAAAGGAGAAAATGATCCTTGCACAATAATGTTCTTAGAATGTTAATCATAACTAAGATGCAATTAAAGAAATGATGTGTTGTGGGTTCGTTGTTCCTGAAGTCATGTCTCTTGTGGTTGGGTCATTGCTAGTATTCATTCATTGGGAAAAGTGTGGCATCGACATGCCTATGTCGTTTTCATGTGTCTATGTGAGTCGATGATTTATGTGATTGTCTTATGTGAGTCGAGTTTCTGTACTCGGAGCCCTTGTTGTGTTGTGTGTAGTGAGCAATGTAAGTCAAAAAAATTATCGTGGTATTTTACATGTTGTAATTGTGCATGTAAATTATGGGCACTACAAACCACCGGTCATGAAAAGTGGCGGTTATTTCACGCGGGAAGGTCTTGAAGGGTAAATGGTTATAGAAAATTCCTCTTCAACTTCTAATTCTTTTAGGCTTATTACTAGAGCTCTCCTTGATGTAAAAATTGTATATATGTGTGAGGAAGGTATTTGTAATGCATCTAAGGATAGATAGAAAATATTCCAAGTAATTTGTATTCTTGATCATATGTAGTTTTTTTTATTGGATTGTGAAAGGAAGGTGTGAGTGACTGAGTTACAAAGTTGTATGAGTGTTTTAGCATCATATTTTTCATTGAGCCATTGGGAAGGAATTAATCTTGTACAAAAATACATGATAGTGAAATGAGGAAGCATTGCTTCACTCTTACTTGAGTTTTCTCAATTTGAGTTTCTCCAATGTAATATTTTATCATTTTCATTTTGTTTTTCTCTCTTTCATTGCTCAGTATTTATTTGATTATCCAGCACTCTTATTTCATTTCTAAAGAAAATTTAATAACTATTTATTCAAATTGAATGTAAATAGTGTATGGTTGAAATATGGGAATTGTGAGGAATTTACATGATCCGTGTTAGTGAAAATTAGTGTGTTCTAACCACCTAGTTTATAGATCAGATTGGTATTAGAGTTGGTTCATGTTCCATAGTGTGTGGTTTGTTTAGTGATCATTTTTAGATATATTTTTGTTACAAGAGTAACAAGTGCTAGTAGAAAATGTGATTTGGTCTCTTTGCAACAAGACATATCCACAAAGAAGTGGAAGAGATAAGTGAGAAGTATGGCCCATGAAGATGAGAGAAGATTTGATGATGGTGAAGAAATATTTCACATATTAGAGGATGTTGCCCACATATCTCACTCCATGGATGAGCTTGGGAAGATTATGAAGGTTGTCATGGAAAATATGGGAGTTTCTATGGATACTTTTAAAGTAAGTGAGGAGTGTGAGTCTTCCCACCATGAGAAAGAGCAACCCCATTCCAACCAAGCTCCACCTCCATTTAAAGAAGAGGCAAAAATTGATATTCAACCATTTGAAGGTGAGGTGAATGCGGATATGCTTGATCATTGCATAGCTCACTTAGAGGTATACTTTCATTTGCATATAGTTGGTGAAGAGAAACAGATTTATTTTGCAAGGTTGAAGCTAGCAAGTCATGCTCTAACTTGGTTTGAGAGTTATCTTAATTCTTTGGTTGTTAAAAGGTTACCCCCAATTACTAAATGGGATGAATTTAAAACTTTGATTAAGAGGAAATTTTATCCTATTTGTTATGAAGAGGAAAGGTCTATTGATTGGCAATATTTGAGGCAAAAATAAGGTCAAAGTGTGTAGGTCTATACAAGTGAGTTTCAGAAAAAGGTGGTCCAAATGGGAAAAGATACATTTGACCGTGAGATGCTCATGAAGTATATCGGAGGGTTGTGTAGTCACTTAAGGATGTCGGTGCTTCTTGTAAATTTAAAGGACATAGATGAGGCTTGTTATCAATCTCATTATCTTGAGATGGATGAGAAAAGGTTTTGTTTCCTTCTTCAAATTTTTTTATGCTTCAAGAAGAAAGGTGGGGTTAATGCCACTTCTACAATTGTTAAGAAAGATTTAACCAAGCATTGTGGGCATTGTGATGTTGATAGTCACACCGATGAGACTTGTTGGAAGTTGCATCTGGAATTGCATCTGTTTAAGAACAAGAAAAAGAAAAATAAGTCCATGCCATCACTTCAAGGAGAACATATTTATGTTGAGAGCAGCGAAGAAGTGGATGAGGCATTGTGTTGTACTAGCCTTCAGAAAAAGGTATGTTTAGGTAATGAAGATACTCAAAACAAAGGTGAACCTTCTAATATTTTTCATATCAAGGTACAAATTAAGATGGTAAAATTTGATGCTCTTTTTTATTCTTGCTCACAAGTAAATTTGATTGGAAAAGATTTTGTTGATAGACTTGGGTTGGAAATGTATGATCATCCTAATCCTTATGCTCTAGGATGGGTGAAAAATGAGTAGATATAAGGGTTTCTAAACAATGCAAATTCAAGTTTACAATAAATAAAAATTTCATTTATGAAGTTGTTGTGGATGTTGTGCCTATTGATATTTGTGGTATAGTTTTTGGAAGCCCCTATATGTATGTTAGAGATGTTATTTTCGTGGAGGAGATTGAATCAATACCAGTTGGTTAAAAATGGGAAAAACTACACCATAAACTCCTATGAAGGAAAATCTAAGCTCTCCTTGGTAAGTTCCACTCAAGGTAACCAGTTTTTTAATGTTAGTGGGAAGATTTCTTTTCTGATTTTGAAAGATAAACAAGAATGTAAGGATCTCTGTAGTTGTTCTTTTGACAAGGAGCATGAGATGCAGTTTCCACCAGGTTATCTCCACACAAGGAAGGAAGGGAAGGACCCACCTCAAGGGCATAAAAATTTGGACCAATAAGTTCACATGATAGATAATGTATTTCAGCGTATGCACCTCCAGGTACAAGAGAGATTCAAGGATTTTGGGGACCAAAAGCCTCTAATTGGGGAGGCATGATCTAAATTTTGGATCAATATTTTTAGCATCATAAGCTAATAAAATAACCATTGTGATTATGTAACTTTTTTATCACTTAACACTATTTCTATGGCTCTTGTTGGATGTAACCACAAAATAGGGTTCAAGATGAAGTTGTGAAACCGTGAGACCTCAAAGAAGATAAGTTTTGGTGCAAAGGATTAAACACTATGAATATGTCATCAAAATAAAAAATTATTTCATATTTTTGTTCCTCTCGAAAAATTATGCAAGTTCAAAAAAAATGGCACCCGATTTCGAGTTCGTATGCAAAAGTTATGACCTCCGGAAGGTAGCAAACTTTGTATCATGAAAAACCGCACCTCAAGCCAAAGTAACAGTTACACAACCTCCCAATGGTTTTTAACCTTCATTAGTGGTTTCTTAACCTCCCGGTGGTTATATAAGTGTCGGTGGTGGTTACACAACCATCGGTCCCCGCAAAAATCAGTGGTTCTTTCACGCAGAAAATTCTGGAAGGGTAAACAGATGCAAACAGTTCCTCTTCAACTTCTGAGTCTTTTGGGATTTTCATTTGAGATCTACTTGATGTAAAACTTGTATATATATATATATATATATATGTGTGTGTGTGTGTGTGTGTGTGTGTGTGTGTGTGTGTGTGTGTGTGTGTGTGTGTGTGTGTGTGTGTGTGTGTGTGTGTGTGTGTGTGTGTGTGTGTGTGTGTGTGAGGAAGGTATTTTTAATGCATCGAAGGATAGATAGAAGATATTCCAAGCAATTTGTATTCTTGATCATATGTGGTTTTCTGAATTGGAGTGTGAAAGGAAGGTGTGAGTGAGTGAGTTGCAAAGTTGTATGAGTGTTTGAACATCATAGTGTTCATGGAGGCCTTGGGAAGGTAGTAAGCTTGTACAAAAATACATGATAGTGATATGAGGAAGCATTTCTTCACTCTTGCTGGATTTTTCTCAATTTGAGTTTCTCAGGGTAATCTTGTGTCACTTTCATTTTTTTTTCTCTCTTTCATTGCTCAAGTATTTATTTGATTATGCAAAGCACTCTTAGTTCATTTTTAAATCATGTTGAATAACTATTTATGCAAATTGAATGCAAATTGTGAATCATTGAAAGATGGGAATTTTGAGGAATTCAGGATGGATCTGTGTTGGTGAAAATTAGTGTTTTCTATCCACCTAGTTTATGGATCAAATATCATTCATGGTTATAATTGAAGGGTCTTTACAAATACCTTCCTCAATAACATGTCCCATTTACATTAATGTTTTTTGCATTGATCACATTGTTTTAATGATATTTCGATATTCTTTAGGTAGGCTTGTTGCTTTGTCTTTGCCTTGATGAATTCCTTTATAGCATTGTGCAGGTTATGCAATGCCTCTTCTGCATCAAAAAATATACCTGCATGAACTGTGACCTTTAATTGAGTTTCAAGCTCTTTATTTCTAGCACATACGCCTCTCACTAATTCTACGGCTACTTAATTTGTAGCCCTTATCAAGGACTCGGATCTTCCTCGTATTGTACCACTTGAGATTCTTTGGCTTTCTATTTCTTTGTAATAAATAATATGTCTTCGAAGTATCATGTCGTGCAATGGCTTGTTGTGTTGCCATATTCTTTTTGGTTAGCCTTTTCAAGGTTCTTGTTCTTGGATTGAATTCAATGTTTATTAAGGGATCTTCTTGTGCCTCCCAATTTGGTTGTTCTTTGTGATAAATTATGGATTGCTCAACCCAATCTTGTCTCACTTCATGTGGAGTGGAGGGAGAAGATTGATGTGGTTTCATTGGGACTACACTGGCTAATATCTCAACTTGTGTTGTCTCTTCTTCATCATCTGAATAAGTTAAGTCATATGCCACCAATGTTAGTGCTTCAGTTAGTGTGTGCATGAGGTTTTTAACCTCGTATAGATTTTCAATTGATGCAGGAAACATTGGAGGACCTGGAGATTGGGGAGTGTGGGAATTTTTTGAAGGATCCAAATAGAATGTTGCCTTTCTCTTTGTATCCTCCTTTTTAAAAGTTCCTCTCGGAGGGGTAACTTCCCATGTCATATTCATATTTTTCTTAACAAGGTTGTCATCTGTTTCGTTAAACCATACCCATTTATTGACATCATTCTTGTGTGCATAGGATATACTTATTTATCCTCTAAGTGATTCAAGGTGTTTGGAAATCCTTTTCATGCATTCATATTTCCTTAGAGGTTGTTGGGGAAGATGGAATGAATTTCTATGGATTGATACATCTTTCAGATTAGACCACCTATTAAATTTCCTACATCCCATGGTGATTGAGAGGGGGGATGTGTTTTAAGCTTCTTCTCTTTACACTTTCCAAAGCAATACCGTTACAAATCCGATATGCCACCTCTTGTTCAGCCAATTTTAGGCACATAATATGGCAACTAAAAATGAGGTGTAAGGATCCCCTCGATCATGATTTTTCCTTATGGAAGTGAGGATGTCAGTGGATAATTTGGTTGTAAATGTTTTGTGTATTTGTTGGTAGGGAGAAGGATATAAATAAGTACATATATCTTTAATATGAGATATGAACCGATGGGCATACAAGTCTGAATATAATTCATCTAGTTGTAAAGGGCACGAAGGAAGATGGGAATCCATTCTTGAGATAATTATTTCCCATTGTCCAAAAAAATTTCTTTGGCTCACCAAATTGAAACATAGCACTTTCCCTAAGGAAGGAATCTTTCCTTCATCAATAATCATAAAAAGTAAAGGGATCTAGGATACATCAACCTTAGAGATAGAAGGTTTCCCATATAGCCTGTTCATGAGGGCCATGCCAATACGGACTCCTAGTTTAAACCTTTTAATAATAATTTCACTCGATTAAAATCATCCATATTATCTATTGGGTCCACTGCCCAAATCTATAAAAGATCTCTTATTTTCCTTTTTCCATCTACGACTCAATTGTATCCTTATTGTATAGTGTGTCTAGTAGTGGAATTTTGTAATAATGTTTGTATGCATGCCCAACATAAAAACCTATTATGTTTTTCCATGATTTAGAAAATAAGGTCCACTCCTTAGCCTTGACAAAAATTAGGTAGGAAGTGATCAGTTCCGGAAATGGAACCACCTCTGGCTTATTGGAAATAAAATGGAGGCTAGATTTTTATTTCCCTTATGTCTTAGGACCTTAGTTCTTGATCTTTTAGGATACCCTTTTCATCTACGGCATCTACATCAAGACTTTCATTTTGTCTGTGGAAAAAATAGTTGAGTAATGTTGAAATTCATGATTTAAGGCAGCTGGATCAAAAATGGTATCTCTCATTATTCTAGTGTCTACATAGGAATATAAATAAGCATCTACATTTGACACTACCAGTTCTCCTACATGTTGAAGGATTTGAGTTTCATGATCTCTGCATATATCACCAATGGAAACATATAATGATCCAAAGGACATACTTGTATTTACATCAACACTCTTATGTCTCTTATTCCAAATATTTTGTTATATTAAAAACTCGGTAAATAAATTTAAGAAGTGTTGATAGTCATCAATCATAGGAAAAATATTAATGAAATGAGAAAAGTGTGGTAATACATGCATATTGAGGGGTCAAGACATACTTAGTTCTGATCCTAGCGGTCACTAAGGTTAGCCACAACTAAATATTATCAGCTTAGTGATCATTAGGCATTATTCTAGGACAAATATGAATGCATTGAGAAATGTGTGGAAATACATGCAACATTGAGGGGTCAATACATACCTAGTTCTTATCCTAGTGGTCGCTTAGGTCACTCACAACAATATATTTACAGCTTAGTGATTGTTAGGCATCAATCACATGACAATTATTACTGCAATGAGAAAATTTAGGAAATGCATGCACTCTTGAGGGGTCAAAACATACGTAGTTCTGATCCTAATTATATATAAGGTCAACCACCACGAATATCTAGATCTTAGCGGTCGCTAAGATCAGCCTCTAAAAATATTTAGAGCTTAGTGTTTGCTAGGCATCATTCACAGGAAAAATATTAAAGCAATGAGAAAAGTGCAGCAATATGTGCACTATTGAGGGGTCAAGACATATATAGTTTTGATCCTAAGCAGTCACTAAGGTCAACCACAATGAAATAGTTAGATCTTAGTGATCGCTAGCCATCCTTCACAAGACAACTATTATTGCAATGAGAAAAGTGTTGTAATACATGTTTCCCTAAGGGTTCAAGACATACTTAGCTCTGATTAATTTGTTGTCGAGATGTTTGTACCTCTCTTTAATTATTTATAATTGTATCATATTGGTTAGACTATCCCTAGCAGAGCCAAGTGCTGCACTACATACCCTCAAGAGGGATCAAGCCTTATGTAGTTCTCATAATATATATTATTATTTATTGAAAGGAATGTCTTAGAGAACACTTAGATTCATTAATATGATTTTTTATTCAACCTTTATTTTCAAATTAAGAAACAAAGAGAACTATTTGTGTAGCGGAAATTTCTAATTCGACATGATTATATTGCTTAGATGTATTATCTAAAAAAACATAAATAGTCTATTTAGATCTTATCTACATAATTTGAATATAGCATTTAAATTACCAATCATAGTAGAGGATATTACCATTTTATAACTACATAAATTTTCAAGAAGAGAAAACCTATTTGTATCATTTTATCCATATAAAACATGGTATAATGACCTTAAATAAAATGACCATACTCTTTGTAGAGTTAGTATGAGTATGAACATATATATGGATAACACAACATATAATCCTTTAATAATCTCCTTGGTCATTGTACATATGTATTTCCAAGATAGTAAATCTCACAATTTCCTTACACTTTCACCTCCCAAAAAAACAAGGAAGTAAAATTGTTTCAACCCCAAAACTATTACACTCAAAATTTTCTTGTATGTACATAACACAACTTTAGTATAATGCAATCCTACCTTATAATTGTGGTCTTGATCCTGGGAAAAAGCAACGGTGGAAGGAGAAGAGCATATCAAGTGGTATTGATCCTAATAACAGGTGGTTTTGATCCTAGGAAAAAGCAACAATGGATAAGACAAACCATTAAAACTAGTCAAAAATGTGTTAAAGATAATAAGCCTTGTTCATCGAAATATCCTACCAAAAATATTATTTGTTCTTTTGTTCTCCAAAATATGTTTGGTTCTCCCACTCTTAGAGAACCATATTTTTTCAAAAAAACCTCACTGTAATCCAACACCAACACATTGACTAGAAACTCATTCATAACATAAATATCCTCTAAAATATTGTCATCGACAATGTCAATGATGTGGTAGCCATTGAATTTTACTAAGTATGTGCAGCAGAGGACTATTTGTGGATAGAAATAAGGCCAACAAAATAATATCAACTTTATCAACTTCATCTACTCATCGATTCTTACACACCACCATGACCATACATTGATTCCAATATTCAATTTTGTATTGTGCATATTGATCCACCATCCATACCACCATGATTCTTTTACAAAACACATCAAAACAAGCTCTTGGAAGGTGTTATGGGTTTGTAAAAGGCTTCAAATCTTCCTCTCGATGTTATTACAGATTAATATGTATCGTTTATTTATCAAGATGAGCTCCATTACAATGCACTTTGAACCTAGAGTGTCTAAAGAAGTATTCCAAATACTTGACTCCCTTATGTCCTCTTTCACTACTCTTCATACTGTTAAATCTCTTACTAAATCATTTATTTGATTTAAAAAAATCTACAATATATACCACAATAACCCCTAAAATTTTACAATAATGCATTTGCGACTAAAAAAATCTTGAATAACAAACTTCAAAATACAATATTTATTTCAATAATCAAATTGTAATGAAATGTCGAGAAAAACTTGCCAAGAATAGTCTTACAGTTTGCTTTTATTTAATTGTCTACAAAATCCATAAATGAATAAAATCCCTAATTGAACAAATGCTATTTTCTAGCAAACATTTTTTTCCATGACAAGTATTTTAGGAAACAGTTCTCAATCCTCTTGCGAAAAAACTCCATAAGTTGTTTGTGCATTTCATGCAAGCACAGTATACACATATTTCGCAAATCATTGACGGAAAAGCATCTTGAATGAAAAAATGATGCCAAACCCTTTGTATTGAGAATTGTTTGCTAAAATGCCTTAAATAATATGGTATCATGGACAACATTGATTATTGGAAGTGCAAAAATGGGTTTTGTTGAAAAGGCTATGGAAAATTCTACATTTACAAAATTTCATAATTTTGGAAGGGATGATGGTGAGAATGCATACCAATTTTGGCATACAGAGAAAATTAAAAAGTCTCTAGAAATTATGAACATAATTTTTGACATGTGCCCGCTTATAATTTACAATGGATGAATGCAGAGTGTCACGCTTATGCTTAGACGAAGAAAATAGAAAGATAATTGTTCACAACATATACTAAAAAATGTCTATTTATAGAGATATGTAACCGACACATCTAACCACCACTTTATTTGGTGCGTGATTTTGAAAAGGCACGTGTAATACATTACACTTTGTTTAAAGTAAATGGCTAACAAAAATTACATATACCAAATAGCACACATATTTCTAATGGTGTCTATACTTTCAAATGGCACATTTTACATTGTTCAGATTTAATGGCTAATTAATGTTAAGGCAACTACAACATTAATTAGCATTTTACCTTTCAAAATGGTCCTCATTAATAGTGTAATTAGTATTGTAAAGAATTAATGTAATAATTTTATAATATATTTTTTATTGTATGATTTTTTGATAGTTAGACTCAACAAAGAGGGGAAATAATTAAATATTTTTAGCCACTAGGCTAGATAACTATTGAAATTCATGCACATTGTGTTTTATGGATAAAAATATACAAATAGCGGGATCTAAGAGTCTAATACAATGTGTTATAAGGTCAAATAGGAGCACTAATCAGTGTACGCAATCTAATGTAGGAGAAAACTTTATGATCGAATATGATTTTTTTGTTGAGGTTACCTAGGGAGAGGGCCCTAGCCCTTTGTGGCATCACTAACCCACACCAGTTGTGGAACCATCTAAGGATGGAAGTTTAAGCTCTCGGATAGCCCACACATTAAACCACATTATCGCGGTGCCCTATTACAAGGGTATTCAAACCGTTGGTAGTAGGCCACCTTAACATGGAACCAAGATTTGATCCTTAGACCTCCCAATTACTAGGAGACCCAAGAACAATTACACCACTACCTATTGGATAAAATTTGTTTTGTTTACCTCTCGTTCTGTAATTCTAGGACTTGCCTCATCACATTGAACATAGGATTCATTCATGCCCTCAACCTCCATCGCATTGAACACCAAGTTGGCTTGGCACCATGTCGAGAGCCACCTCCACCACCAAGCGAGATGACCGCCTAACACTTCCTAGCTAAGTAACAACAAGCTATAGAGGTGGAAAGCTCGAGGGATTGGACCCCGAGACCTCCCACATATAACCCACATTCCCCACCGCTAGGGTAAACCAGATGGGCTATGATCAAAATAGAATTATTTTTATGTGGAATCATTAATTAGTACATCAAAATATAAAAGAGATTTATTTTGTATAAAAGTTATGGTTTTAGTCCGACATGAAGTAATAGCTAAATACATACAAGGAGGCACGGTGAGGTAGAGGTTGAAGGTTTGAATGTTAGTGATATTAGATGTATTTATATATATATATTATAAAGGAAGAATCATGAATTTTATTGTATGCAGCCACATGGCACAATATAGTGCTACTAGGCTCTAATTAAAATAAATCCCTTATATAGGTTCAATCCTCCCTCTTCAATTACGATCGAATGAAATTCGAAATGCAAGTGATCACACTTCAAATTGTGAGTGATTGTACTTAGAAGTGTAATTCGAGACTCATACTTAGAGTGTGATCACTTGAACTTCGAAGTGTGATCGTTCACAATTTGACATGTCATTCTAGTGAATATATACATGAGTGCGTGTACGAGAAAATTGTAAGTCCAAACAGCCGCTAGGCTAGAAAAATTTTGAAATCCATAGAATATATGATTTATGGATAAAATGATACACACATTTGCATGGGATATAAGATTCAAATACAATGGTTTATATGGAAAAAAGGAGCATTATTTATGTACACAATATATAATGCAATAGGAAAATTTATGATCGGAATAGAACTGGTTTTTTGAGGAATCATTAGTAACTTTATTCAATATGAAAATAGTCATCTAATAACATAAATCCTTATATAGAGACTGAGGTAAAAGTTTATAAGTGTTGTTGTCAAGGATGATAAGTTCTAAAATAGATGACATCTATCTTAGAGTATAATTTGGATAGGATTTTCAAGGTCAACATTTATTGATTTGAAAAAGGTGATATGCATGAATAGTCGTATATGTATGATGATAATAAAATTGATATTTGGCATAAATGACAACAATCACTTACGTAATGTCTTGAATGCTAGCCAAATTCTACAGATGTTCAATATTTAGATTGAAGGATCCTACAAGGGTTAAATTTAACATCGTTTAGATTTTTTTCGTGATTTTAACCGTAAAATACTTACGAATATTTAAAATAACTGTCACATGTGATGTGTACATTTAAAATGTGACCGTCATTTTTATATAGATTTGTATGTAAATTATATAAATATATATTAAAAATAATAAAATAATTAGTATAAATATCACAAATTTGTAGTTTTGAAAGGTAGTATTGAAATATTACCGTCACCCAAAAAATTGTTGGACAAGCATTTGGCCGAAAAATTTAACCCTTGGAAGGAGGTTTTAGAGATTGATTTTTGATATTTCCACGCTTAGACATATTGCAAATTTTATTTGGAAAAAACTATGTAAGAGTTTAGAGAATTCCAACGTTTCGGGTCACAAATCTGGACCCATCATCAAGGACAAACAGAATAAAGAGAAATGATAAGATTGCTGAAATTAATTTCTTTAATAAATAACAATTAGGAGGAAAATATTAGTAGTCAGTGGGAATAAGAATAGAGAAAGGTAAAAATAATTAACTAAGAAGGAAAACTTTTAGAAAAAAGTTTTTAATAATAAATTAAGATAAAATTAAAACATAATTTATCAAAGTAAAATATTTTTACTAAATAAGTATCACAAATATTACTAAATATGTAAAAAGGGGGAGATAAGGAAATAAATTAATAGAAAAATGTTAAATAGAAAGGACTAATCACTTATTCATAGCAAGAAAAGGAAGCACAAAGCGAACAAACAACAAGCGAAGGAGGAAAATTTAGTGGAACGAGAAATATAGTTTCCAAAAACTAGACAAATAGATGAAAAGAATAAAAATATTGTTAACGTGAAATCACAACACCCCCAAATGAGTTATAGATCTACTTTTCTAAGGCAGGGTCATCTGGTGTGATTTGCATAACATGGGACCATCTCCCAAGTTGTGGGA
Source organism: Taxus wallichiana var. yunnanensis (assembly GCA_018340775.1). Taxonomy (NCBI): domain Eukaryota; kingdom Viridiplantae; phylum Streptophyta; class Pinopsida; order Cupressales; family Taxaceae; genus Taxus; species Taxus wallichiana. The sequence goes on along the minus strand of CM031242.1, from coordinate 275,593,915 downwards.
CTTGCGGACCTGAGATGGCCCTCCGGAGAAATTTGGCTTCTTCTTCCTGATCCTAATGCTAAACTACTCATAATGCGAAATGACGTCTAACTACACATATCCTAATAATTCCAAGGAGATAGGGAGAAAGAAAGTGTATAAAGAGGGAAATCCTACACTAACGAGGTGATAGCACGAAGAAAAGGAAAGTGTTGATCATAATCTCGGCTACTTGAAGTGGAGAGAGGTTAGCAGAGAGGAGAGGGTGGACAAGATGTACCATAGACCAGAGATAGATTTTACAGAACACCACTTCAAAACCCATTAAACACAGCTCCCAGGACCTGCAAAAAACATTAGAATATGCACAATATACCCTATAACGATGAGAGGTGAGGAGAGACAATAAAATAAGCAAAGGATGGACAGATGCATCACAAAACAAAATTTATTGCTCCAAAAGTTCACACAATACATCATTAGTGGGAAAGAGGCAAGAGAATGCCATTACAGAGCCATGAAAGGAGGTTCTAGACTCCATTTTCAACCCGGGGAAGAAAAGAGAGAGGGGGTAGGGAAGAAGAATGAACAACAACCCTTTACAATGAATCCTGCCCCTATATTTATAGATTTGATCGGAGAGAAGAAAGAGAGGGAAGTGGAAAAAGTGGGTTGAAGCTCAACCACTGTTGTTAATGCTTTTGATAAAATATTCCCCCAAATCCATCTTTATTGCATCGATCCTTGGTTCGGCACCTTGAAGGAAGAGAAAATGGCAAAAACAGATCGAATCCGATCTGGTTTTGAGATAGATGGATCCTGCATTGAACACCCGAAGATGTTTCCTCCATTTTCCTTACCTAACCTCTTTAAAAATTAAAGTCTCAAACCTCCATGGCATAGGTGAGGCCAAGATCTTTTCAACGGTGTCATATTTGCAATATTTTGAGCCCTGAGTCGAAAGATATGGCCCTTAAAAGTTTGTATTGGGTTCATACAAATGGACAAGAAAAAGTTTGAAAAACTGGGTCCCTTTTAATATGGGACATGTGACAGCCAAATTAGGGAAAAATCAAGTTTTCGGGTCCGCAATTTATCATTTTCCCTTTTTCCGTGAGAATCAAAAAATCCAGAAAACTCCCACGGCCCTGCTTCTCCACTTGGATACGTGGCACCCTTTGGTTGGTTGGGGGATGCACTTCACCTTTTCTCTCTATGCCTTTTGAGAAAAGGAAAGTTTTCACCTTTTCCTCCGCTTCCTTGCTTTGGCTTTGACTCGAGTTCAAACTTTGACTTTTCCTTTGCCTCATTCTAGAATGTGAGCACGTAGGTCGAAATGTTATCCCTTCATATTTTCTCTATGTGCGGGGTTTTCTTGACCAAATTTTCTAGGGGGTGAATTTGGGATAACAATTTGGTGACTCACGGGGACATTTTCCTACTAGATGAAGAGACCAGTGGCCTTGAAGCATCCATTAGGCATGGAGTCTTCCTGATAAACACAAACTGATTCTGATCTAAACTCTGAAATTCTAACCTCTGAGCCTCTTGGAAACCCGTTGAAACTTGAAGTTGGACTTCACCAAAAGCCAACTGAATGCATTGTGCAAGAGAAAACAACATCACCAAAAACTATGTACAAACTAAAAATCATACATACCCCAAGTGGGATATGCAGAGTGTGTAAAAGCACTTCTTCTACTAAAAACAAACCTACCTACTCTACTCTAACCAAGAGAAAAGGGAACTCAAACAAAACCTACAACAGCAGGGAGAAATAGCTTCCCTTCCTCAAAAACAACAACCATGCAATTGATTTGGCACTGAACATGGCTGGTTGGATGAGTGAAAAACTATTTACAAGCTGGTCTTCCACCTAAATCATCAAGGTATGAGTATTAATGGGAAATACCTCCTCAAGCTGACTTGCATCAGACTTCTAGAGGTGTTGATGGTGACCCTTGGTACTTTGATGCTCATCCTCATGCCCTGAAGTAGGCATGACTGGTTTTGGTTTCTCCTTTGGCTCTAATGAAGCCAAGTACCTTATTGGGAACGGTCTAACCCTTTAGATGTGCCTATTTCTCTGAAATTCAACTCCAAAAATGGATTCTTCTTATGGACCTTCTTGGCTAGATGGTGTGAGAGGGATGATGACATCTTCCTGCTTTTTCTCTTCCTCCTCCTGAGAACAACATGGAATATTAAGATCCTCCCACCTTGGTTCTAGAGGTTGTTATGAAGTGCAAGATGTTGTTCTTGAATGTTCTCCTCCATGGCAGTAGGCTCATGTGCTTGGGATGTGAGAGATGGAGGAAAAAATGATGTGATCTCCATGGGTTCCCCTCCATCAAGGCAATCCTCCAAGTCAGATAGGTAATCTACCTCCTTGTTGTCCTGTTGCAGGTGCTCAACCTCCTTCATGGTGTCCTCTTGATCTACAATTGACTCACCATGGTTCCCTTCATCCTCAAACATGAAGTTTGAAATCTCAAACTCTTCCTCAACATCAGAGCTTGAAGGGGATGAAGTGGGAGGAAGAACTGAAGGTTCTTTTGTGGCCTGCTCCACACTTGGAGCCTCTGAAATCTGTATGGTCCTCCTCCACAGCTAGAATGTACTCCTCTTCTTTTGGATTAGGAGTAGCTCCTTCTTCCCCTGCTTGTGTTGTAGCTGGAGCTTCCACCACTTATGGCTTGACCTCATCCTCCTCCATAGGCTTAACCAACAAGGGAACCTTTGAAAACTCAAATTTAGCAGCCCAACTCTTCATATTTTCTATCATTTCTTCTTTGTTGGGTTCCTCTATTTGATGTTCTCCTTGGCTGGTTTTTGGAGTCTCTTCCCAACATGGACTTGGGAAGGCAAGAGGAGTGGTGGGTGGGGATTCAGCTAGTTTTACAATTGTTTTTGGTGGGGAGGGAGGTGGAACTTCTTGTTTGTTTGGAGGGGATGATTGTTTGGAAGGGAAAAGGATAGAAGAACTGAGATGAGGTGGAAGACTAGGGAATGGAGAAATGAAATCAACACTTGGGGCAGCAAGTGAGGGGCTTGACTCTTGCCTCTGTCAAAATGATAAAGATTGAGGGAGAGAAAATGAAAGGCAGGGAGATGGTGATTGACTTACCCATTGACAAGGTTGTCTTGACTCCAACTCATAAGCCCCGATCTCCTCAGCCCACTATGTAAGTTGAGGCAACACTTCAACCATGAAGTCAAGCTTCTCTTGAGGGTTGTAATGTCTTGGAAAAGGGCCTTCCCATGGATAGGATGCCCTAAAACCAATCTAAAATTCCTTCATCTATGTTATGCCCCTTGATGAACCATGCTAACCTCCATTTTTGGATCTTCTCCAGTTGAGATCAATCATCTTGCATTTAATTGTCTTCATTTTTGCATACCCCTGCTCTTGGAAAGCTCCGTAGTGAAACTGATTTTGGCATTGTTTCTCATAGGGGTAGACACTGATTATTCCTTCAAAATGCTGATTTGAAGGAGTTGTAAAACATATTGGGGGTGGATTGTTCTGCTATTGTAAGTGTGAGTTCCATGAAGGGAAAGAATTCATGATTGCACAACTTCATGGAATGTAAAAGAATGAAAGAGATGGAAGAAATAATGGGTGGAAAAATGGATGGGAAGAAGGTCTGCAACTTAGAGGATGGGATTTTGACTGAGATGGAGTTGCGGATGTGCTTGAAAGTGCCTCCAAAGGTTGAAACCTTCACCAAGAGCACATCAAACCTGATGAAGTGAAGTGGTAAGGTGCTTCAGACTGTCCCACTAGGCATGCCAAAACTGTTAACGTGAAATCACAACACCCCCAAATGAGCTATGGATCTACTTTTCTAAGGCAGGGTCATTTGGTGTGATTTACATAACATGGGACCATCTCTCAAGTTGTGGGACTTGCGGACTTGAGATGGCCCTTCGGAGAAAGTCACTTCTTCTTCCTGATCCTAATGCTAAACTAATCCTAATGTAGAAATGACGTCTAACTACACCTATCCTAACAATGCCAAGGAGACAGGGAGAGAGAAAGTGCATAAAGAGGGAAATCCTACACTAACGAGGTGATAGCACTAAGAAAAGGGAAGTGTTGGTCACAATCTCAGTTGCCTGAAGTGGAGAGAGGTGAGCAGAGGAGAGGGTGGACAAGATGCACCACAGACTAGAGATAGATTTCACACAAAACACCACTTCAAAACCCATTAAACACAGCTCCCAAGACCTACAACAAACATCAGAATATGCACAGTATACCCTGTAATGACGAGAGGCGAGGAGAGACAATAAAATAAGCAAAGGATGGACAGATGCATCACAAAATAGAATTTATTGCTCCAAAAGTTCACACAATACATCATTAGTGGGAAATAGGCAAGAGAATTCCATTACAAATCCGTGAAAGGAGGTTCAAACTCCATTTTTGACCCTGGAGAAGAAAAAGAGAGAGGGGGCAAGGAAGAAGAATGAACAACAACCCTTTACAATGAATCTTGCCCTGTATTTATAGATTTAATCGAGAAAAGAAAGAGAAGGAAGTGGGAAGAGTGGGTTGAAGCTCAACCACCGTTGTTAATTATTCTGATAAAATATTCCCCCAAATCCACCTTTACTACATCGATCCTTAGTTTGGTACCTTGAAGGAAGAGGAAACGGCAGAAACAGATCGAATCCAATATGGTGGTTGAGATAGATGGATCCTACATTTAAATCCTAAAGACATTTCCTCCATTTTCCTTACGTAACCTCCTCAAAAATTAAAGTTGCATACCTCCATGGCATAGGTGAGGCTGAGATCTTTTCAACGGTGTCAGATTTGCAATATTTTGAGCCCTGAGTCAAAAGATATGCCCCTTCGAAGTTTGTATCGAGTCCGTACAAATGGATGGGAAAACAGTTTGAAAAATTGGGTCTCCTTTAATATGGGACACGTGATAGCCAAATTAGGGAAAAATTAGGTTTACAGGTCCACGATTTATCTTTTGCCCTTTTACGCCAAAGTCACAAAATCTAGAAAACTCGCAGCCCCATTGCTTGCTCCGCTGGATACGTGGCACCCTTTGTTGTCTAGGGATGCACTTCACCTTTTGTCTCTATGCCTTTTGAGAAAAGGAAAATTTTCACCTTTTCCTCCACCTCCCCACTTTGGCTTTGACTCGGGTTCAAACTTTGACTTTTTCCTTTGCCTCGTTCTGGAATGTGAGCTCGTAGGTCCAAAACGTTTTCCCTTCATATTTTCTCTATGTGCGGGGTTGTCTTGACCAAATTTTCCAGGGGGTGAATTTGGGATAACAAATGTGTTTAAAAAAATAGAAATATATTAGATATTTAGGGAGGTACATAACAAAAGGTTTCTAGGTGTTTCTCAAAAACCAACCTCTATCCCTATTTAAATTATTATCATGGTGCATAATTTCAATGGATTCACGGAGATGTCTTTTGACAAAATTTCTTCAGAGGCGACAACCAATGCCGAGTCCATACAGATGGTGTGCTTAGTATTAAGAGAATGTTCTGCCAATGCAGAACAATCAATACGGTCATATTTAATTTCTTTATCATGTTCCTTAATCTGAGTCTTAATCAACCCGTCTGCTTTATCAATGTAAGGTTTACCACAAGAACATTTAATCATATATACACCACAATTGAGGTTACTCTCGATTTTATCCTTATAGAATTAAGGTTACTTTTTAGGGTGTTGATGGGAAGAAATGACGTAACAATGCCTTTTTTATTCAGAATTTTAGCAATTTTATCAGTGGTGTTCTTAATATTGGGTAGGAAGTCTTTTTATTAGATTATGGGAAAATAAATTTAGGATGAGAAGGATTACAAGCGTTCTTAAATGTATTCGAAATCACAAAATCATTATAGCCATTATTCTTAAAGACCTTAGAAAGGTGGGACAACTCATGATCAAAGTGCTCGTTATCAAAAATCCTCATGGCCCTAGAGGTAAGAGTTTTTAACATGCTGCTTTTTGGGAAGGGTGATGGTGGGATTCTTCCCTGAGATAACAATTAGTGTGCGTTTTCTTTCTCAAAACCCCATGAGATAAAGTTTCATTTTTTTATTTTAAGAAAGATATCAAGGAAGGGGATAAAATCATTAATTTTCAATTTCCATAGTGAATTGAATATATGTAGAAATGTTATTAAGGTGAGTAAGAAAATCATTGAGTCGTTCCCTACCATGAACCCAATAAAAATCGGTATCATATACCATCCCGATTTCAAAGGGGATGATTCAATGGCTTTATTTTCAAAGTTTTCCATGAACAAATTAGCAATAATGGGAGAGAAGGGGACTCCATTATGATACCTTCAATTTGCTCATAAATTTCATCGTTAAAGCTAAAAAAAAGTAGATTTTAAACAAATTTCAAAAAGAAGGGCGGTTTTGGGATTAGTGATATCCTTAATTTGATGAATGGCTTCAATAATAAAGATGTTGGTAAAGAGGAGACAAAATCAAAGCTAATCATAGAGCCTTATTTTTGACCTTCTATTGTTTAATAAATTCCATGAAGGCAAAAGAGTCCTTGATGTATGAAGAGGAGCATCCCACGAAAGGTTTAAGCTTTTTGGCAAGAAAGGATGCAATTTGGTATGTGGGGAGTTTATGGTATTAAAAATGGGATGGATAGGAGCACCACGTTTTAGAGATGTTTATATAAGATGTTTTTTTATTTTGTCATTGTGATTTCAAGCATTTGTTTTAACCTTGGAATTGTTATTGATATTTCTCATTTTCAAATTCTCCATAGGTTTAAGATTTAAGTGTCCACGTTACTAATTTTCTCTTTTTTATGTGTGGATATAGTTGAAAATGAAATTTGTATTCAAAGAAGGAACATATGTGGATTTACTCTCCAAAGATGTGATAGTTGCGGAGGGACTAGTTTATCCATCCAGAACTACACTCAATTACAGAGAAATGGGGTCTAGCTTCTTCACTATCACAATAAGTATTGTATTCAATGGCGAGTGAGATTGCCATACACAATTGATGGTTGTGAAATAATGGAAGAAAGTGAAAACAAGGGATACTTTATCTAATGGAAAAGGAAGCAACTGATTGAGCATGTGATTCCAGAATTTTTGCATGTGGGGGTTGATGGCATACAAAACATCATGAGTAGTGACTCGGAGGATACATTTGATGAAGATGAGGATACTTAATGCATTCACCACAAATGCTAGTAGTTATGATGTAGGTCAAACTTCTGAGCAATCTATAGATAAATTGAAGTTGGGCCTATTTGTGATATACCTCGACACAAATTCAACCCAGTAGTGGATGTGAATGATGGTCATATGATACTAGTAAGACAGAAGATGATAACATACATATATGGATGGGAAAGGTAGAATGAATTCTAATACATGATGTTCACACAAAGGCTCAAAAGATAAGTGTACACTGGTGGGAACCCATAGGAAAAGAAAATACAGAAAAAGAAAGGTGCCTAGAATGCTTAAAGAAAAAACAATGATGGCAAAAATCAAGGGACACATAAGATATTGATATAGGCAAGTGTCATCTAGGCATGGAGACCAAGAAAAATATGGAAAGGATATCAAATTAAAATACCAAATTGAGGACATTATGGTATCAAGGCATACCTTATACAAATTCAAGAACAATAATTAATGCATTGTAGTTAAAATTGGTTGGACTAGATACCCTTGAGAGGGATCAATCCTTATGTAATTTTGAATATAATTATCTTGATGGAATTGATTTCCTATGGAAATAAATTTTCAAATCCATGTTTCAAAACAACATGTTTAACATAATTCTTAACTCTTTGTTGTTCTTTATGATTTACAAAATGGAAAAGCATAAAAGTAGTTCACATTATTTGTATTTTCTTCTATTTTGAAATTCCTAGCAACAACTAAATTTTGTTACAATGATTTCCATTTTACAAATTGATCAAATAAATGTTAAAAAGATGTATCCTAGCACCCGCTAGGCTTATGTGTCTTAGCGGCAGCAAGGCTTATGTAACTTAGTGATTCCTTGGCTTATGTGTCTTAGCGGCCGTAAGGCTTATGTAACTTAGTGACCGCTAGGCTTATGTAACTTAATGATTGTTAGGCTTATGTAACTTAGCGACCACTAGGCTTATGTAACTTAGCATCCACTAGGCTTATATATCTTGTGGCCATTAGGCTGATGTAACTTTGTGGTGGTTAGTCTTATGTAACTTAGCGGCTGCTAACCTTATGTAGCTTAGCGGTGGGTAGGCTTATGTAACTTGCTACCTCTAGGCTGGTGTAACTTTGCAATCTGGTAGGATTATTTCACCTAGTGGAAGCTATTCTTATGTAAGTTAGCAGCCACTAGCCTTAAGTTTGTTAGCAACCGTAAGGCTTATGTAAATTAGCGCTGCCACTACGCTTATGTGGGGGAATCTAAAAATAACAAAATAATAATCCTAAAATAGCAAAATTGAAATCCAAAAATTGAAATTTAGAAATTGGATTCCAATAGTGGTGAAATTAGAATCCAATAATAATGATATTGGAATCCAATAATAGCAAAATTAGAATCCAATAATAGCGATATATTGAAACCAATAATAGCAAAATTGGAACTCAAATAAGTCTAATAATGACATGGAATCCAATATTGTTACTTATGGAATCCAATAATAGTAATAATGGAATCCAATATAGATGAAAATGGAATCTAATATACGTAAAAACGGAGATAGATTTCTTCCAAAACTTGTAATACTGGAGTCCATATTCATTGGAATATGTCGAGATTTAGTGAAATAAGCATTTTTGATATTGTTTACCACTATTTACAGACTATGCCCTATGTATTTCTTGATCATTGTTTTCTTATGGCCACTTTGGCCTTGATTGTCTTGTGACATTATGAGCAATATCCCATGTATGAAACCCATTTTTTCAAAGTACATCTATTATTCATAGTTGTTTGATACATTGTCTTCTATTACATGTTATCTCTTTTAAAATAACACATGTTTTCTATTCTATCTTATTTGCATGTGCCTTGATTTCTACCATGCACATCCCTTACTCCCTACAAGTATCTAATCCATGATATGCATATCGGTTTCAGTCCTCTCACATGGGCCATATCCTCCTAGATTTGTCACATGTACCCCAAATGAGGGGGACTAATGGGTGAAAAAAACACTCTTCCAACAAAGACAAAACTTTAGAACAAAATAGCATAGTACAAAATTTTCAAAATCACACAGTCACGAGTGGTCTAGAATCAAACTTGGATCACAAACACAGAAAGAGACACTAGCACTTAGTAACAAATATTAATGATGGGTATTTGTGTCCCACAGGCATTTGTGGCATGAGGGTAAAAATAGACAGTTTCTCGATTAAGCATATTTTCCAAAGCATGTTATAATGTATATTTATAGTATCGTGCACTTCCCTTCATTTAAAAATTTCATTCAATTGGCTACAATTTGGTTACTGATTGACTATAATTTGGTTATAAATTGGTTGCAAATTGGTACGTGTCAATCTGAAATGGCACTTATCATTTGAGAAGCATCATAGAAGGAGAGAAAATAGACATCTCTCCCTAACACTTTTCTTTTGGTGTGAGATCACCCAAAAACTCGCTCTTGGTGTGAGATCACCCAAAAACTCATCCTCGGCATGAAATCGCCCAAAACCTCACTCTTAGCATGAGATCACCCAAAAACATCATCCTTGGTGGTAGGATGCTTAAATATATGGCTCGACGCTTTCTTGGTTGGGAATTGATCACTCTCAACCCCATCTGGCAACATCTCCAAAAGCAAACATGAAAACTTTCTATCATTTACTCGCTCATACATCAATTACACTCTTTCCTTAGCTACTACTTTATATAATTTTTACTTACTTATACGTATGCGACTTTGACTACTCTTTTTCCCTTATTTTGTAAGTCCTTCCTTATAAGCAACAAGAAAAACTCACATCAATAAGCACAAGCTCCAAACAAAGACATGCTACTATGCATACACTTCACCCCTAGGGTATACCTCCTTTTCTTAGTTGTCACACTTCATATCACGATTACTTCACGCTTCACATGGCTACTTGTCCACTTAGCATGCTATCAACTACGTTTTCTTCAATTCACAAGGTACATGATATTTTATCTACTTTATGTTATCAATTATTCATTCAACAACATAAAATGGGGGTAAATGTAGACACAATATCTATTCACCTGGGTATATTTCTATTTCCTAAATAATACTAATGTATACATGATTCCTAAGCAAGATAACTAATGGTTTACAACTACTTTTGGCATTTTGATTGTTTTATCTCTTGCACTTTACTAGTCTCACACATCTTACATCTCTGTTAGCACTTGATTGATTTATCTTTTATGGCCTCGGACACTAGCACCCAGTTAGGACATAAGTGATCAGGTGCTCCTATACCTTTTATGCACCCATGTCCCTCTCTTTCTTCTTCTTACTCTTTTGGGTATCTTTTACTTCTTGGTCACCTTTTAATACTTTGGGTTGGCCTTTCAGTTGTCAATTACAAAATTCAAACAAGGGAATCATATACACTTAGTTACTTTTTCTAAATCATGGGTTAAAAATTATAAACATTATCTATCACCACCTAAGATTGCACAAAGGCACATAGAACTACAAAGCATGCATCTAGGACATTCATACAAGGGATAGGGGTTACATTGGTCTACATATACACCATAGTAGGGGAGTTTCTTAGATTTCATCACACACATTATGCATACTCTATAGAATATAGATCTAATCTATTATCACCATGCAACTTGCACAAGGGAAACCTAGGGCACGGAACACACACACATGAAGAACTATATGGAGTCTGAGATGTACTATAGCACTCGGTTGTAAGTTCACTCTTCGGGTGACCATAAAGTTCATTCCAACTCCACATTCTACATATTTTTATTAGATTTGATGTGGTTTGTGTACATGTACATGTAGACATTTGTTCTATAAGTTACAAATGTGATCGGAACCCTAATAGTGAAGTTGGAGCCATAAATCGAATATTGGAGTAAAGACCTTCGACCCGGAAAGACCGGACTCCAAGCATCTAAGAAGACATAGATGCTTAGATCAGTCACTAGCACCTAGGGTTCTCCTATCCTCCATCAGGCACTTCTATCTTGTACATTCTTAGGGTTCTAAACCATCATCAAGCCTTTACAACATTGTTCTTAGTCTATTCAAATAGATACACAATCCAGATCACTCCCAAAGTTACATGAGAATTAGCTAAGTCATTATTCCTCTCTCATTTGCTTCAGGTTTTACATTGTTGAATTTTTATTTCTTACACATTACTGTAGTTTATTACTTGAATATAATTTATTGCAGTAGTTACTATGAAATAATATTTAATACAAATTAAATTAAATCGAAATAGTGTACAAATTGTAAGGTTACCAACCGCTAAAAACCGCAAGGATACTCCATCACCCATTGCTACCAAAATGTGTCATGTGTCATTTTTGTCATGCTTCAGAGATGGGGATGTAACTTACAATGTTGAAATAACTACAAAGTTAAAAACTTCAAGATTGCAAAAATTACCTTCTTCATAAATCAATATTCTTCAAATAATCCTTTTCTCAGGCCTTGGGGAAGACTTTGCAAGTTACACATCTGCATCAAGTTTGACTTTGTATAAGGTTCAATGAAGGAAATAATATTCCAAGTATAATCCCTTTTGGGGGCTTAAAGTTACAACTATAATTTGTAACTTTACGAATAATGCAAAGTTGCACTCAAAGTTCGCATACTCTCAGATGCTTTGATTATTCTCATTGTCTTGCCTCGAGGGTGACATTGTAGGTTACAAACTTACAAGAGTGAAAGCTTGTAAAATTGTAAAAAAAACTCATTTTTAAAGACAAAGTACCTTATTCCAAAGGATCCGTTACACCATTAAGGTCGTGGTAACATCGTTTATGCCCCTCAAAAATGTAAATCACTGAAACAACCAACAAACATATGAAATGTTGAGGTATTAGAGAAATATGAGTAACTGACCAAGAACATGGCATAATTAAGTTAACCTAAAGCTTAGGAAAACATTGAATATACTTGAAAAGGCCATATAACAAACAAGACGGGCTAGACACACCAACCTCTCGGGGGTAATATAAAAAGTTTCATTATTTACAATAAGATCAAATTGGGCACCAACATGGGTGAATAGCTCAAAGGTGATTATGATGAAGTAAATTTTAAGATGTTAACCATTTTCTTGAATGGGATCAATTTTTTATCCTCAACATTGTAATCACCATTTACTTGTTTAATGATAAGTTATGAATCACTAAAAACTATTAAATGTGTTATATACCATTGTATGGCCAATTTAAATCTTGATATAAGCACTTCATATTTTGTAATGTTATTTGTGCATGGAAATCCAACACAAAAAGTGTTTGGGATGAGATCACCATCAGAGGTGATGAGAAGGATTCTTACCCCTAAGTCATGTGTAGTAAAATATCCATAAAAATAGCTTTTCCATTTAGTTGATTATGTGATTGTCATAATGGACTCATATGGAAATTCCATACTCAAAGGTTTTATTCCTGGTAATGGTTTTTTAGTTAGTTGATCTTCAATAACTTGTCACTTGATGGATTTCTAATTTACATATTCAATTTCAAATTCACTTAACATAACTACCCATTTAACCATTCTTCTTGTGAGAGTTGGTTTAGAAATAAGACATTTTCAGGGATCCATTTTGGTAATGAGCTTTGGTTTATGTTTAAGCATATAATGCCTAAGATTTTCAAAGGCAAAGGAAAATGATAAACATGCCTTTTCAATTTGAATATAGTTGAGCTCATAATAAATTAAATTTTTATTGAAAGAGTAGACAACTATTTCCATGCCTTGAGGGTTGTGTTAAGTGAGGAGTGCTCCTATAGCAACTTGTGTGGCTGATATATAAGATAATGGGATCTCACGCAATAAGAGGGACCAAAATTGGTGGATTTGCTAGATATTTCATGAGACTATCAAAAGTTTTTGACATTTTACAATCCATTAGAAGTTTGTGTTCTTCTTGACAAAATGTTTAAACGAATTACATTTATCATCCAATTGGGATATGAACCTATGTATGGATTGTATCTTTCTTGGGAGACTACAAAGTTGAGAGATTTTTTGATGAGGAGGCATGTCTGTGATAACAGTGACTTTAGAAGGGTCAAATTCAATGCCTCATCTAAATACAATGAAACCTAGAAGCTTGTCGGATGTGACACTAAATACACGCTTTGTGAGACTTAGCCTAACTTATTATTCTCATAGGCGTTCAAAGATTTTGCATAAAATAGTGATTACATTCTCGAGTGAATGGATTTCTCAATATGTCATCCACGTAGTCTTCGAATATTTCATGGATCATATCGGGGAAGATAAAATTATGACATATTGATATGTAGTGCGAGAATTCTTGAGTTTGAATGACATGACTTGATAGAAAAAGGTACCCCAAGGTGTAGTGAAGGAATTTTTATGTTGGAAGTTGGGTGTAATTTTAATTTGATTATACCTAAAAAATCCATCCATAAAAGAGAATTCTATGCCATGTAATGGAGTTGACTATCATGTCAATATTTGGCAAGGAAAAGTCATATTTTGGATAGGCCTTGTTGAGATCCTTGAAGTATCTGTAAATTTTAAAGTTTGATGTCTTTTTTAGAATAGGAAAAATGTTGGAAATCCATTCTAAGTAGTCAATTGGGTAGATGAAATCAACATCTAAGAGTTTATGTGGTTCTTCTTTGACTAGTAGGGCCACTTTGATGCATGTTCCTTTGTGTTTGTTTAATAGGCATGACATATTTATGTAAAACTAATTGATGCACTACTAGTGATGGGTCCAACATGAGCATATCAACATAAGACCAAACAAAGACATTTGAGAAATCATGAAGGAGGGTGAAAAAGGTCTTTTGTTCTTTAGCACTAAGAGTAGCCCCAAGTTGAATAATTTTACAACTAGATTTTAAACCAATATTGACATTAATGGTTTCTTATACTAGTAGCTTGGATCCATCTTGCATGTGAGAAGAAGCAGGAGGGACATTGAGGTCCTCATCCACTGGTGCCTCAAAGAGGTTTTCACCAGTAGACACATCATTTTCTTTTCTTTTTTGATTTTATGTGTCCCATAGCACCTCAGAAAGGTTTTCACTAGGGGATGGTGAATTTTATTTTGTTTTTTAATTTTTATTACTAAGGACCACAATCTCTTCTTTAAAGTAGTTTATAGAGTCCAATGCAATCTCAAATCCTTTCTTGTGATCCCCTAGTGGGATACCATGTCAAGCTCCCAAGAAATTATCGATGACCTCATCATTATGAAAGATGTCAAATGATATGTGGCTATAAACACAAAATCTATGCACTTGGGTACATTTCTCCATAAGACATAAGGATCTAAGCATAAGCATATGATCGGAAAAATACGAGACAATGCTTATCACATAAACAAACTAAAACTTAGACTTAGAGAAGCAATTAGAACCTAAGACTTAGACTAGAACATAAGACTTAGAAGAAATTTCGATCAAAACTCTATGGTAGTGAGTGAATCCCTCGTCTCTATATATAGAGAAAAGAGAAGCTTTTCCATGAGTAAAACCGGAAGCAACCTAAGGAAAACCTAGAAGACCGGTAAAAGGCAGAGTACTGAGAACAGTGAACTGTCACAACATTATCGGCCAATACATTAAAGAGAAGGGTCCCTTAAAGTGTCATAATGGAACGCATTATAGCCGCCTGTAGTGCTTTTCTACTAGTGGAAAGATTCCATTGTTGTCCCATCATCCTTAAAGCAAGACCAAAGAGAGAGAAAAGAAACAGGCCCATAATCTTTATACTCTTATGGCCAGATCAGAGTGGTGAACTTGTCGCAATCACCATACAGTAAAGACTAAATCTTTACACGTGTCCTAAGTCCTTCCTTCACAACTTTTCTGACACATAGAAAAGGTCTTCATTCATAGCCAGAGGATGAAGAATCTTCATCAGATGAGGAGTAAACAACTCATCGAGTGTGACCACTGAGTTGCCTTTGGATACGATGCACGGGAAAGAGATCTGCAGGATGAATGTGTATCCTTTGAGAAGGTGATGGGGTAATAATTCTAGATGATGTTGCTTGTAGATTTTCATCCATAATTGTCCTTGAGGATGAGCTGGCTGGATAGAAGAGGAGCGAATAGTGAAATACTTGATCTTGACACTCCATGTCTTCTTTGTTTGGATCAGAATGTTCCTGGCAATAGTAGGAGACATCTGTAACTATGGATCATTGGATATCCTGGATGGCATATAGCTTTCAAGAAATACTTTGAGATATTTTGGAAAGTGAGGTGAATCCCAAAGATTGAATTCTAAGGGATGATTTTTAGGCCATTCTAAATCAAAATAGATTTTCCATAATGTATTGGGCATGTGGACCATCTGATCAAACTTAGTACATTCTACTGGATATCCTTCTAGTTCAGTATCACGTGACCACCAATATGGCCAGTTGAGTGTGCAGGAGCTTAGCGGATCACTCCATCTGTGGTATGGGAGTGGACTATCAGGATCAGAGAATGTTTCAGAAACCATTGTTGTAGGATAGTTACGAACATTATCAATAGTTTCTCGATCAAATAACCATTCGACAACTTCCTGACTCATTCATCTGTTATTCTCATCATACATCTGGAAAAAAGGATTGAGATTATGTAAGTTCCAGAGAGGCATGACAAACTGAGTACTTACTTCAACTAGGCTGATTTTGGCTGTTGGTAATTCTCATTGCAAAGTCAGCAAGAGCATTCTTCTTGCCAGAGATATGTTCGACATCAAATTCATAACCATCGAACCATTGTGCCCATCTTTACAAATGACCATATGTAGTTTTGTTGGTCGGATCACCTTTGTAGAGCCTTCCTTTGAAGTGTTGCAAATCAGTACGGAGGAGAAATTTCTCATGTTGAAGAAAAAATAAGAAAGCTTGGATGGATTTCTTTGTAGCGAGGATCTCTTTGTGGCTAGAGTGATATTTGAGCTTTGGTCCTTTGAATGATCCTAAAGCATATCTACAAAAAAATCAACATTATCAACTAACCTTTCTTTAAGAACTACTCCCCAATGTTCATCTGAAGCATCTGTCTCAACAATCTTAAGGTCGGTCCCTAGAAGAGACATAGGAGGAAGATTCTGACAACTTTTCTTATTTCTCTGGATGGCTTGAGTCATTTCTGGATTCCATGTTGGAGCATTTGATCTGAGCCTTTTGTTGAGAATTAATCTATCAGTAGCTACATTCTTTTAAAACCCTGCAATATAATTAATGCAACCCAAAAATCTTTGGAGTTGAGTCTTGTCTGGTATTTCATCAGGGAACAAGATGATTTTAGAGACAATATGATCTTGCATCATAATAGTACCATCTTTAATAGTGATACCAAAAACTTAATAGAATATTTGAATGTCTCCATTTTTGTTGGGCTAAGGCAGAGACCATTGTCATACACAACTTGATAAAATTGATTGAGATGCTCCATGTGATCTTTAGTATTCTGAGAGAAAATCAGAATATCATCTATATATATAATCAGAAACTTGTCAAGATGACCAAATATCTGATCCATTTTCTTTTGAAAAATGGAGGGTGCAGTTTTGAGGCCAAAGGGCAAAACCTTCCATTCATATTGAGCACCTGGAATACTAAAAGCTGTTTTATATGTATCTTCTTTATTCAAGAAGATCTGCCAAAAACCAGACTTGAGATCAAACTTACTATAGATCTTACTGCCACTAATCCTTGTTAACAAATCATCTCTACTAGGAATAGGATGTTGTATGGGCAGAATATATTTGTTGAGTGGTTTATAATTAACCACTAACCTCTTTTTACCTCGGACTATTTCACTTCTCTTATTAACATAAAAAGTAGGACAAGTCCAAGGGGACTTGGAAGGTTGGATAAATCCACCTTTAAGCAAGGTTATTTATTTCTGCTTGGCATTCATATTTTTCTGAGGGAGGCATTCCAATGTGATGTGCTCTAAATTTTGGAGAAGTAGTAGTCTGAAATTCTAACTGATAGAAATTCTTTTTTTTGTGAATGAAGGCATGAGGATTGTCAGAGGTGCATTCTGTTTTTATCTTATTGATGATTACATCAATAGAGGAGGTATTGAGGGAAATAGACTTGTGAAGCCAGTTGAGATTGGAAGCTTTTTGAGGCTTTGGTTCGAAGGAATGATGGATTGATAGGTTTGAAGCCTTGGTATGGATCCTTGGGGAAAACAAATCTCATCTTGGCTGATGGTATAGGGCATGCAGTTGTTAAGATTATCAGACCCGAGCAGCATGTCATAGTGCAAGAGATCAAATTGATGTACTTTAAATGTGGTCTGCATATGTCCTAACTTTACTGGTATGAGGGAAGAGTAGGGAGAGAAAACCTTTTTAGAATCAAAACTGATTTGAAGAGGTTCATGTATCCCAACAATCTCTAGGAATAGCATTGGCTTTGAGCAGGCTAATTTCAGCGCATGTGTCTATCATGGCATCTAGAGAGTAAGGCTTAATGTTAGGGATGCAGAGTTGTATTTTGCAAAAAGGATTGCAAGAAGTTTTAATAGTACTCACCTCTGCATTGTGTTCTGCCTCATACTATTCATAGGCTTTATCCATGATTAACCTTTCAACTGCTTCTTCATCAGTATCTAGACTAGGAGTAGATTCTTCTTCTTGGAGTAGACCTTGAAATTATTCTATAGCATTTTGGATTTCTCTTTCAAGAAGTGAGAGATGATGTTGTCTCCAAAATTTGTGTTCCGGTGTGCTTGGATTGGGAACAAGAGTAGTTATTGGTGCATGAGCTTGAGGTAATTTTTCTTCTATTTCTTCAGGAAATAGAAATGGAAAATGTCGGGAGCGTTGTCCTAGTGTACCATGACCATAAGAACTACGACCACTACCGAATAACTATGGTCACGACCACATCCACGTCCTCTACTTGGGGAAGAGGAAAATGATATGGATCTTCATGTTGTGCCTGTTGAGCGTGTTGGGCTTGGCGCAAATCCTCGGTGTTTTCAAGTTGAATCTTGGCT
Source organism: Taxus wallichiana var. yunnanensis (assembly GCA_018340775.1). NCBI lineage: Eukaryota > Viridiplantae > Streptophyta > Pinopsida > Cupressales > Taxaceae > Taxus > Taxus wallichiana. Next base: position 275,575,765 of record CM031242.1, on the reverse strand, counting down.
TGAAGTTTGAGCTGGAGATCCTGGATTTGAGATTGTAATGAGAATTGGTGATGAACAAGATGAGGAGGACAATCTGCAAGTGCGATCTTGACGCGATCTAACTTCTACTTGAGGACAATAGAACTAGGAGGTATGAACGGATGTTCATACGAGCTCTCGATTCATGTTGTATTGAAATGAAGGCAATGAATCATAACCAGAGTCAGAATCTGAATAAATTGCTTCAAAGGATGAATCGGCTTTTCTAGTTAATTGCAACATTTAATTCTGGTATTCAATATCTAAAAGGTAACTTTCACTATCAGATATTAGAACATAATCATCTTCAACAAGATGATTATCATGAACAAAATTTACTTTAGCCTTGGATTTTTGTCCTTTCTGAGGGAAGTTTTAGCTATAGTGATTTCCTTTGCAGATAAAACATTCAATGGGTTTATTTTTAGGGAAATATTTCTTTCACCTAAAAAACTTTCTTTTGGACCTAGCAGGTGGTCAAGTCATACAGTCAACACATTTCTTTTTGTCTTTGAACTTCTTTTTGAATTTTTGAACTTTTTGTGCTTGTGGTGCTTTGGCAAAGAACAACCAAAGTTCTTGTCTAATTATAGGTACAAGAACTTAACACCTAAAGCTTTTTGAGCTAACATAGCTTGCTTTTTATTTTTTGTTCAAGACAAAGACGTTTATTGGTTTCATTGATGATCGATTGATTCGCCAAGTCGATGTTCTTCAGATAGTCCATGCATTGCTTTCTTATATTCATCTGCAAAATACTGAGGATATGATTCTACATACCTGAGTTTCATTGTAGCATCAAAGGGCATGCCAGCATTGTAGAATAATTTTTGCATGTAACATTGGTATTTAGATACCTTGGTCATATCACACAATTGAGCCCTTAAAACTCATTCTGTTGAGGATCTTTTCATCATTAATTGTGTCAATGAATTCTGCAATGATGGCAGCAGTTAAACTAGTAGTTCCACCGCCAACATGATCAACTCCTTGTCCAACACCATTAATGATGGTGTCTTGTTGTTGGGTAGGAATAACATCCCACCATTCTTTAAGAATTCCAACAAAACCATTTGTAATGACGTGGCAACATCTTTATCATGTTTGTTAAACTGAAGGACTTGGGTATTAGCCTAGCCTATCATGCCATGTATCATTTCTTTTATCTCTTCTAGAATTTTGCATTCAATTTTATAGAAATTTGGCTTGAAATTCTGGGTACGCATAGTATTATGAAGAGGTGGTGCATTGTTTTCATGCATAGCTTCATCCATGATAACGCTTTCAGCTTCTTCAACTGTGAGCCTTGCCATTCCAATTTTCTTCTCCTTGTTGAGCGGAGATTTCATGGTAGTAACTTGTGCCCAAGTGAGCACCTTAGACCAGTCTAGATTAGATCTTTAAGAACTAGAAGAAATACTACTTTTATCAGACTGGGAGGTACCTAAATGATGGACAACACTTGTGAGAGCAGGAAAATTTTGCTCTAGCTCAGAGACAGAAAAATAAAGATTATTAACTTTATCATTGACAGTCTGGATACTATCAATGACCTTTTTCTCTGATCCTTTAGAGGCAGCATGCATAGATTGTTGAATATGTGTTTGAAGACTATTGTTGACTTGATCAGGAACTTTTTGTAAGGTAGTGTGCATATGCTGAACATTTGTGGATAAAGTATCTACCTTTTTAGTTAGCAGGAGGACAACAGAATGGATGTCACCTCTCTGATGGAGCTCAATAGCTTTCAACGTATCTTTCATCCTTTTGATCTTTTCATTATTGGATATGATATGGTCATTTGTGGCCTTAGTGGCTTTGTTGTTCCAATTCAACATGCGGGCAGCTTCAGACTGTTCTATTTTGGAGTCTAGTTGTCGTTGATACCAATATTGTCGACGTTGTTATCGATCTTCGGTATAGACTTCAAAATCTTTAATATGAGGGAAGTCTACAGTGTCAACTTCTGAGGATGAGGCATCCTTAGAATCCATAGAAATCTAGGCTTTCCTAAGCAAAGCTTGAGCACGACTGAGAGTTTGATAAGAACTAGATAGGGAACAACTATTTGTACTTATATGTGGACCATTTTTTGGAATATACTTCTGCTGGACAAGAACTTGACAGTGGTCACACCAGAGACAGTCAGTATTCGGATCATGTACCAAAGAAGGATGGCTACACTGAGGAAGATCTTCTTCATTGCTTTTTTTTTTGAGATAGAAAATATTGAGTGGAAGAGGAAGTGGATAAGTGAGGCTTAGTGGAACCAGATCTTCTAAAAGAAATAGTAGCTTTCCCTTTTGCTTCGATGACCTTAGATGCAGATTGGACAGAGGAGGTAGTGTCTGAGACACATTTGGTAGAAATAGTCCATTCTCTGGGTACTTTAATTTTATCCCAAGAAACAACTTCAGGTTCTATTTTCTGGGTAGACAGACTAGCATGCATAACAATATTGCTTCCTTTAGAGGGACCATGTTTGATTGCAGGATGTGTTGTGTTGGTTAATCAAAAATAATCTCGATAAAATATGGCCAAAGGGGATGACCCTGGTTTCATGTTCAGACCCGTAGTTTGAAGATGGAGCTTTAAGACTTGATCTAGGAGATTGTCAGTTTGGATGGACACTGGATAATTTGGGAAAACATTAAAATGAATAGGTCCATTACTAAGACTGGTCTAAAGAGTAGCCAGCAGACAATCTTTAAAACTTTCATGACGGGTATCAAGAATACAACACAGTATGGGAACATTCAAACCTTGCCTAAACAAAGGAGTAATACCAATCTGGACACAACCAATATGGAAAAATTTATAAACAGACTATTTTTTGAGATACTGTAAATCACTAGGAGATATTAACGGGATATCATATTCAGATTTTTCAGAAGTTTTAACTTGTATACAAGATTCTCTAGATCTAATGGAAGTACTAGCTATCAAATGAAAAGCTTTAGATTTTGATAAACTTCATTATAAGGAAGTTTGGGAAGTTTCCAACCTGGTAATGGATTATCTTCTTCCATGATATGTGTTTCATCGTTGACAGGAATCAAATCTGAAAGATTGACAAAAGCATCATCGTGATCATCTGCTTGCATTCCAGAAGTAGATGCAACCCATTCTTTTGTATCCATTTTGCTGGAATTTAATTGTCCTACGCCATGTCTTACTAGAGTTTTATGGCCACCACACGCCTCACCCCGGAAAAAAAAAGGCCGACACTCGAATTACGTGTCTTATGGTATCAGAGCTAGTTGTTATTCTTGTTTCATAAGTAGTATTCTCTTATTCTTCACTTTGTTTTCTATGATAAAATTAAAGTACCTAGAGAATGGACTATTTCTACCAAATGTGTCTCAGACACTACCTCCTATGTCCAATTTGCATCTAAGGTCATCGAAGCAAAAAAGAAAGCTACTATTTCTTTCAGAAGATATGGTTCCACTATGCCCCGCCTATCCACTTCCTCTTCCACTCAATCTTTTCTATCTAAAAAGAAAAGAGAAATGAAGAAGATCTTCCTCAGTGTAGCCATCCTTCTTTGGTACATGATCCGAACACTGACTGTCTCTGGTGTGACCATTGTCAAGTTCTTTTCCAACAAAAGTATATTCCAAAAAATGGTCCACATATAAGTACAAATAGTTGTTCCCTATCTAGTTCTTATCAAACTCTCAGCCATGCTCAATATTTGCTTAGGAAAGCTTAGATTTCTATGGATTCTAAGGATGCCTCATCCTCAGAAGTTGACACTATAGACTTCCCTCCTGTTAAATATTTTGAAGTCTATACTGAAGATCGACAACAACGTCGACAATATTGGTATCAATGACAACTAGACTCCAAGATAGAATAGTCTGAAGCTGCCCGCATGCTGAATTGGAACAACAAAGCCACTAAGGCCATAGATGACCATATCACCTCCAATAATGAAAAGCTCAAAAGAATGCAAGATACTTTGAAATCTATTGAGCTCCATCGAGAGGTGACATTCATTCTGTTGTCCTCCTGCTAACTAAAAAGGTAGATACTTTATCCACAAATGTTCATCATATGCACACTACCTTACAGAAAGTTCCTGATCAAGTCAACAATAGTCTTCAAACACATATTCAACAATCTGTGCATGCTTCCTCTGAAGGATTAGAGAAAAAGATCATTGATAGTATCCGACTGTCAATGATAAAGTTAATAATCTTTGTTTTTTGTGTCTGAGCTAGAGCAAAACTTTCCTGCTCTCACAAGTATTGTCCATCATTTAGGTACCTCCCAGTCTGATAAAAGTAGTATTTCTTCTAGTTCTCAAAGCTCTAATCTAGATTGGTCTAAGGTGCTCACTTGGGCACAAGTTACTGCCATGAAATCTCCTCTCAGCAAGGAGAAGAAAATTGGAATGGCAAGGCTCATAGCTGAAGAAGTTGAAAGCGTTATCATGGATGAAGGTATGCATGACAAAGTGCACCACCTCTTCATACTACTATGCGTACCCAGAATTTCCAGCCAAATTTCTATAAAATTGAATGCAAAAAGTCTAGAAGAGATAAAAGAAATGATACATGGCATGATAGGTTGGGCTAATACCCAAGTCCTTCAGTTTAACAAACATGATAAAGATGTTTCAGCGTCATTACAAATGGTTTTGTTGGAAGTCTTAAAGAATGGTGGGATGATGTTCTTGCCTAGCAGCAAGACACTATCATTAATGGTTTTGGACAAGGAGCTGATCATGTTGGCGGCGGAAGTGCTAGTTTAACTGTTGCCATCATTCTGAGTAATTCATCGACACAATTAATGATGAAAAGATCCTTAACAGAACTAAGTTTTTAAGGGCTCAATTGTGTGACATGACCAAGGTATCTGAATACTAATGTTACATGCAAAAATTATTCTACAATGCTGGCATGCCCTTTGATGCTACAATGAAACTCAAGTATGTAGAATCATATCCTCAATATTTTGCAAATGAATATAAGAAAGCAATGCATGGACTATCTGAAGATCTGACTCCAAGTAGAATCAATCAAATCATCAATGAAACCAATAAAGGTCTTTGTGTTGAATGTAAAAATAAAAAGCAAGCTATGTTAGCTCAAAAAGCTTTAGGTGTTAAGTTCTGTACCCTGCAATTAGACAAGAACTTTGGCTGTTCTTTGCCAAAGCACCACAAGCACAAAAAGTTCAAAAAATTCAAAAAGAAGTTCAAAGACAAAAAGAAATGTGTTGACTGTATGACTTGACCACCTACTAGGTCCAAAAGAAAGTTTTATCGAAAGAAAGAAATATTTCCCTAAAAATAAACCCATTGAATGTTTTATCTGCAAAGGAAATCACTATAGCCAAAATTGCCCTCAGAAAGGACAGAAATCCAAGGCTAAAGTAAATTTTGTTCATGATAATCATCTTGTTGAAGATGATTATGTTCTAGTATCTGATAGTGAAAGTTTCCTTTCAGATATTGAATACCGGGAATTAAATGTTATAACCAAACAACAAATTGATTCATCATCGAAGTAGTTTATTAAAATTCTAACTTTGGTTATGATTCACTGCCTTCATTTCAATGCAACATGAATCGGAGCTCATATGAACATCTGTTCATACCACCCAGTTCTATTGTCCTCAAGTAGAAGTTAGATCACGTTAAGCTCACACTTGCAGAATGTCCTCCTCACCTGGTTCATCACCAATTCTCATTACAATCTCAAATCCAGGATCTCGGCTCAAACTTCAAACCAAGATTCATCTTAAAAATGCCAAGGATTTGTGCCAAGCCCAACGCTCTCAACAGGCACAACATGAACATCCATATCATTTTCCTCTTCCCTCGGGTAGAGGACGTGGATGTGGTCATGACCATAGTTATTCTGTTCGTGGTCATGGTCGTAGTTCTTATGGTCATGGTACACCAGGACAAAGCTCTTGACATTTTCCATTTCGATTTCTGAAGAAATAGAAGAAAAATTACCTCAAGCACAAGCACCAAGAACTACTCATGTTCCCGCTCCAGGCACACCGAAACGCAAATTTTAGAGACAACATCATCTCTCACTTCTTGAAAGAGCAATCCAAAAGGCTACAGAAGAATTTCAAGCTCTACTTCAAGAAGAAGAATCTACTCCCAGTCCAGATACATTGATGAAGAAGTAGTTGAAAGGCTAATCATGGATAAAGCCTATGAACAGTATGAGGTAGAACACAATGCAGAGGTAAGTACTGTTAAAACTTCTTGCAATCCTTTTTGTAAAATACAACTCTGCATCCCTAACATTAAGCCATACTCTCTAGACACCATGATAGACACTAGGTGCTGAAATTAGCCTACTCAAAGCCAATGTTATTCCTAGAGATTGTTGGGATACAGAAGCTCTACAAATTTGTTTTGATTCTAAAAAGGTTTTCTCTCCCTACTCTACCCTTATACCAGTAAATTTATGACATATACAGACCACTTTTAAAGTACATCAGTTTGATCTCCTGCACTATGATATGCTACTCGGATCGATAATCTTAACAATTGCATGCCCTATACCATCAGCCAAGATGAGATTCGTTTTCCCCAAGGATCCATCCCAAGGCTTCAAACCTATCAATCCATCATTCCTTCTGAACCAAAGCCTCAAAATCCTCCAATCTCGACTGGATTCACAAGTCTATATCCTCAATACCTCCTCTATTGATGCAATCATCAATAAGATAAAAACAGAATGCACCTCTGACAACCCTCATTCCTTCATTCACAAAAAAAAGCATTTCTGTCAATTAGAATTTCAGACTACCACTTCTCCCAAATTCAAAGCACATCACATTGGAATGCCTCCCACATAAAAAGTTGAATGTCAATCGAAATCAATAACCTGCTTAAAGGCGGATTTATCCAACCTTCCAAGTCCCCTTAGACTTGTCCTAATTTTTATGTTAATAAGAGAAGTGAAATAGTCCGAGGTAAAAAGAGATTAGTGGTTAATTATAAACCAATCAACAAATATATTCTACCCATTCAACATCCCATTCCCAGTAGAGATGATTTGTTAACAAGTATTGATGGCAAGTAAGATCTTGTAAGTTTTATCTCAAGTCTGATTTTTGTGCGAGATCTTCTTAAATAAAGAAGATACATATAAAACAACTTTCAGTATTCCAGGTGCTCAATATGAATGTAAGGTTTTTCCTTCGGCCTCAAAACTTCACCCTCCATTTTTCAAAAGAAAATGGATCAAATCTTTGGTCATCTTGATAAGTTTCGATTGTATATATAGATGACATTCTAATTTTCTCTCAGAATACTAAAGATCACATGGAGCATCTCAATCAATTTTATCAAGTTGTGTATGACAATGGTCTCTACCTTAGCCCAAAAAAATGGAGACATTCAAGGATTCTATTCAGTTTTTGGGTATCACTATTAAAGATGGTACTATTATGATGCAAGATCATATTATCTCCGAATTATCTTGTTCCCTGATGAAATACCAAACAAGACTCAACTCCAAATATTTTGGGTTGCATTAATTATATTGTAGGGTTTTACAAGAATGTAGCTGCTGACAGATTAATTCTCAACAAAAGGCTCTAGATAAAATGCTCCAGCATGGAATCCAGAAATTACTCAAGCCATCTAGAGAATTAAGAAAAGTTGTCAGAATCTTCCTCCTATGTCTCTTCCAGGGACTGGCCTTAAGATTGTTGACACAGATGCTTCAGATGAACATTGAGGAGTAGTTCTCAAAGAAAGGTTAGTTGATAATGTTGAAAAAAATTACAAATATGCTTTAGGATCATTCAAAGGACCAGAGCTCAAATATCACTCTAGCCATAAAGAGATCCTCGTTGTAAAGAAAGCCATCCAAGCTTTCTTATTTTTCTTCAACCAAAATCAGCCTAGTTGAAGTAAGAACTCAATTTTTCATGCCTCTCTGGAACTTACACAATCTCAATCCTTTTTTCTAGATGTATGATGAGAATAACAGACGAATAAGTCGGGAAGTTGTCAAATGGTTATCTGATCGAGAAACTATTGATAATGTTCGGAACTATCCTACAACGATGGTTTCTAAAACATTCTCTGATCCTAATAGTCCACTCCCATACCACAAATAGAGTGACCCTCTAATCTCCTGCACACTCAACTGGCCATACTGGTGGTCACGTGATACTAAACTAAAAGGATATCCCGTAGAATGTACTAAGTTTGATCAGATGGTTCGCAGGCCCAATACATTATGGAAAATCTATTTTGATTTAGAATGGCCTGAAAATCATCCCTTAGAATTCAATCTTTGGGATTCACCTCACTTTCGAAATATCTCAAAGTATTTCTTGAAAGCTATATGCCATCTAGGATATCCAATGATCCACATTTATAGATGTCTCCTACTACTGCCAGAAACATTTTGATCCAGACAAAGAAGACATGGAGTGTCAAGATCAAGTATTTCACTATTCACTCCTCTTCTATCCAGCCAGCTCATCCTCAAGGACAATTATGGATGAAAATCTACAAGCAACATCATCTGGAATTATTACCCCCATCACCTTCTCAAAGGATACACATTCATCCTGCAGATCTCTTTCTAGTACATCATATCCAAAGGAAACTCAGTGGTCACACTCGGCGAGTAGTTGTCTACTCCTCATCTAATGAAGATTCTTCATCCTCTGGCTATGAATGAAGACCTTTTCTGTGTGTCAGAAAAGTTGTGAAGGAAGGACTTAGGATGTGTGTAAAGATTTAGTCTTTACCGTATGGTGATTGCGACAAGTTCACCACTCTGATCTGGTCGTAAGAGTATAAAGATTGTGGGCCTGTTTCTTTTCTCTCTCTTTGGTCTTGCTTTAAGGATGATGGGACAACAATGGAATATTTCCACTGGCATAAAAGCACTACAGGAGACTATAATGTGTTCCATTATGACACTTTAAGGGACCCTTCTCTTTAATGTATTGGCTGACAATGCTATGACAATTCTTTGTTATCGTATCTGCCTTTTACCGGTCTTCTAGGTTTTTCCTTAGGTTGCTTCCAGTTTTACTCATGGAAAAGCTTCTCTTTTCTCTATATATAGAGACGAGGGATTCACTCACTACCATATATTTTTGATCAGAATTTCTTCTAAGTATTATGTTCTAGTCTAAGTCTTAGGTTCTAATTGCTTCGTAAGTCTAAAATTTAGTTTGTTTCGTGATAAGCATCGTCTATATTTTTTCTAATCATATGTAAACAAGAATATTGTAATGGAGTTCTACTCTTACATATGTGTGTGTGTGTGTGTGTGTGTGTGTGCGCGCGCGCGCTTATTCTTAGATCCTTATGTCTTGTGGGGGCTAGTTACGCTCTTAAGCAAGAAAACTAGTTTTTGAAAACTCCTTTTGGCATTTTGGTTACTTTATCTCTTGAACTTTACCGGCCTTACACATCTTACATCTCTCCCTCAAAGACTTGACTCGATTTATCTTTTAATGGCCTCGACACTAGCCCCAATCAGATGAAGCACCCTAGTCACTCATGTCCCTCTCTTTCTTCTTCTTCTTGTTTTGTGTCCTTTTCACTTCCTTGTCACCTTTTAACACTTTTCGTCACCTTTCATTTGTCACTATGAAATTCAAATAAGGGAATATATATATATATATATATATATATAGTTACTTCTCTCAAATAAGGGGCCAAGCATTATAAGTATTATATATCATCACATAAGCTTGCACAAATGCACAAGATCACTACAAAGCATACATATAACACATTCATACAAGGGAAAAGGGTTGCATTGATCTGCATACACAGAATAGGAGGGGAGTTCTATCTATTCCATTACACACATTTTTCATACTCAAGTACAAATCTATATTTATCCTGCTATCATCATGTAACTTTCATAAGAGGAACCTAGGGCACGGATACACACACACAAAACTACATGTTGTCTAAGATGTAGTGTAACACTCGACCATAAGATCACTCTTTGAGTGACCACCGTGGTCGGTTTGAATTCCCATTCTATATATTTTTATTAGATTTGATGTGGTTTATGGGCATGTGCAACTAGTCATCTTTTTTGTAGGTTACAAGTATGATTAATGATCTAACAAAGAAACCGGGGTGATAAAGAGAAACTAACAATGAATATATTCGACCCACAAAAGATCATATTATAAGCATCTAAGCGGACACATGTGCCCAGATTAGTCACTATCACCTAGGGAACTCCTTTCCTCCTATGGGAACTTCTAACCTACACATTTCTAGGGTTCCAAACCCTCATCGAGCTTTTACAATATTGTTCTCAATTTGTTCTAATAGATACACATTCCATATCACTCCCAAGTTACACGAAATCATCTAAGTCATCATCCCTCTCTCATTTTCTTAGGTTTTTACATTATTGAATGCTTATTGTTTGTACATTACTATAGTTTATTACCTGAATATCATTTTTTACAATAGTTACTCTAAAATTATATTTAATTCAAATTAGATTAAATCATTTTGTGAACCCCAACTCGTGATCGACCACTCGGATCCTTATTCGAACACTATATATTATTCTTGCATATTACCTTTGCATTCATTAAAATGTCTTCTCAATTTGTTTTAGATAATGATACACCCCTTTATATTCAATTTCACATCCATAATATAGGGGTTACATAAGCTTTAGTTGATAATGGATCCGGTCTTAACATTTGTACTTTATCATTTCTTCAAAAATTGGCCTTTCCAAAGCCTCCTTAACTCCCTCATCTATTTGTATTTTTGGCTTTGATAATATTCCTCAAAAGGTCTTAGGTACAATCACACTTCCCATTATTGTTGGGCCATGCACTTTTCCCGTCCCATGTCATGTAATGCCTAATAATCCTAATTATAATATTCTTCTTAGATGGCCTTGGATCCATGCCATTCTTATGGTTCCTTCAACCTTTCCTATGTATCTTAAATTCCTATACTAGGGTGTGGTCTATGAGGCCTTAGCAGATCCCTCCCCATTTTCCTTTTGCAACACTATTAATCATTCACTTGAAGCCCCTACTTCTACTACATATCCTCCTAATTTTTCAAAGTATTGTCTTGGGTATCATTATATGCTTTGTTACCATTTCTTTGGTACCATATTAAGCAAAGATGGAAAGGAGACACAAATCCTCTTTCCATTCCCACGCAATCCACCAAACTTGGCATCAAATATATCCCTCCTCCTACTCCTTTTATTCCCGCTACATCTTCTTCGAGGTTTACACTACTTCACATACTCATAAGCTTCCTCTACTATACCCTGAGCTTATTAGTGATCCCACTTCTCCCACTTGGCCTAAATTATATATATTATTTACTGAATATGTTCTATTATAATACATGGGGACTTATAACCATTTCCCCCTTACCATCACAAAAAGTGTTTCCCATCTATTCTCAATGCTACAACTTACTTTGGAGAATTTGATCCTCCTGACACATTGCCACATCCGCCACCATGGCATGGTATCTCTCCAATCATTAGATAGATCTCCATCACTCACACACTTGGGGGCATCTAGCTACACCCCCATAGTCACATGTTTTAAGTAGAAATTACCTATCTAAACTACTCACATACACACCTATACCTTACTTTTGCTTTGCACTTCAAGTCAATCTTTCTAGCAGAACTTTCTCTTATCTACATTATGATAACACCTTCCTACATCTATCTATGCTTGTGGATTCTCTTTCTACTCCTATTCCACTCCATAAACACTTTGATCCATGTTTACTTATGGATCCTTCTATTTATGATACACATACTACTTTATATATATGGTATACATCCTTTCATTCACTATACATACTGGCTATTATTTCTCACAATGATAACATCTATTTGCTAGTAGCTCCTGATATACACACTTAGGGGGTATTAGAATTCCGCCCTCCTCACTTGCTTCTTATACCATTACTTATTTCTATCTATATAATCCTATCTATATAACATAGTGTTGCTTTACTACATACTCTACCTCGTCGCCCGATGACGCACTCATGTTCTCAAGGTTCATATATGACTATTGAGGGCATTAAATGAACCTTACTCACACACTTGAGGGCATCACACTTTCTCCCCCTCCATCACTATTGGTTTTCTCTATCATCTATTTATAGCTTATCTAATATACTTCACACTTAGTGTTTCATGGTAAATCTTTTCTAGCATCTAACACCAATCGCATGCAATACCTTTGTGGTCGGATGATGCACTCTTTTCTAATGGTTCATACTTTACTATTAAGGGCATTAAATGAACCTTACTCACACACTTGGGGGCATCACACTCCCCCACCCTCATCACTCCCTGGTGATCTCTATCATTTACTCATATCATATTTACTACACTTCATGCTCTGTGCTTTATGATAAATCTTTCCTAGCATCTAATCTCAATCACATATAATATCGTTCTTACCCAATGATGCACTCTTGTTCTATGATTCATACTTGACTATTGAGGCCACAATTCCTACATAAACCTCACATCACACACATCCTTTAGTGGGTAATACAGATCCCCTCATCTTCACATCTTGTATATTGCATCACACTATAACTTTCAAATTGCATTTGAATATCTTTGTTGTTTTTACACCTTTGTTAGCTTATACTACTTACATATTCCACTTTTTTCCTATGCTAGTTAGATACTTAGTATGTCATTATATTTTTCCATACACACATGCATGTTCACATGGTATCTTTAGGTAAAGGAAGGAATTTTCTGATTCTTACATGATGTATGATGTTTGGCATTTCTCTTTATTGTTCCCAATGAGGCTCATGGGGGCATTTACTTTTTCTACTCTCATACTCGACACATAACAGGTCATACTGTTACAATATTTCCTACTTCTTATCATTGTCACTTACTTTTTGTTTATCTATACATGCTTTTACATACTATTTATCTTTCTAACATGTTAACAAGTGGTTCATGTGTAGCATTTTCCTTTCAGTATTCCATATAACCATGGTTATCTAACACTTTTTGTTTGCTATTGTTTGCAGGCTATGCCCTATGTATTGTTTGGTCATTATTTTCTTATGGCCACTTCAACCCTGATTGATTTATGACATTGTGAGTGATGTCCCATGTATGCAAACCACTTTTCATGGTACCTCTTTTCTTCATAGTTTCTTGCTACATTGTATTCTATTGCATCCTATCTCTTTTACACTAACATTTTTGTTAGTCTATCTTGTTTGCATGTGCCTTGGTTTCTACCATACACATCCCCTACCCCCTATAGGTATATAATTCATGATATGCATATTAGTTTCAGGTCCTCTTGTTTGGGTTTCCTCCTCCTACATTCATCACATGCACCCCAAACGAGGGGGAAACTATTGGGTGAACAAATCACCCTTCTAGCAAAGCATAGAGCTCCAAAATAGAACAAGTATAGTATAGAATTGGCACATTAACACGATTACAAATGGGTCCAGAATAAAACTTGGACCAAAACATAGACCATACACTATCGCTCTAAGCCATACAGGATAGTGGGCACTTGTGTCCCACATGGGTGCTTGTGTTTTGGGGAAAAAATAGATAGTTTATAAGTTCAACACAGCTTTTCAACATGTTATAATACATATCTATAGTATCATACACTTACCTTTAGTTACAAAATTCATTGAATTAGTTACAATTCATTACAAATCAGAACATGCCAATCTATAGTGGCACTTATCATTTAAGAAGCGTCATAGAAAGAGAGAAAAATAGACCTCTCTCCCCAACACTCTTCTCTTGGCATGAGATCACCCAAAAAACTCGACCTTGGCATGAGATCACCCAAAAAATTACATTGGTGTGAGATCACCCAAAAACCTCATCCTTGGTGACAAGATGCTCAAATCCATGGCTCAACACTTTCTTGGTTAGGAATTGATCACTCCTAACCCCATCCAACAACATCTCCAAGACAAACAAGACAACTTTATATCCTATACTCTCTCATACATCAAGTGCATTATTTCCTTAGCTACTACTTTTACATACTTATACATATGTTACTCTGATTTTTCACATACGGTACTTTGACTACTCTTTTGTTCTTATTTTGCAAGTCCATCCTTACAAGCAATAAGAAGTAGCTCACATCTACAAGCACAAGCTCTAACAACATGCTACTATGCATACAATTCACCCCTAAGGTCTACCTCATTTTCCTAGTTGTCCATGCTTCACATTACAACCACTTCACGCTTCACATGACTACTTGTCTACTCAAAGACACCTGTCACCTACACTTCTCTTTAGTTTACAAGGTATGCATTTTCTATCTACTTTATGTTATCAAGTATTCACTCAATAGCATAAAGTGGGGAAAATGTAGACACAAAATATATGCACTTGGGTATATTTTTATTCCCTAAACAATACTAATGTATACACAATTCCTAAATAGGAAAACTAGTGGTTGAGAACTCATTTTAGTATTTTGGTTACTTTATCTCTTGCACTTTACTGGCCTTACACATCTTACTACTCACCCAACACTTGACATATTTAGCTTTTAATGGCCTCGACACTGGCACCCAAGATCAAGATAAAAGCGCATGAGCACTTCTGTCCCTTTTTGGGGCCCATGTCCCTCTCTTTCTTCTTCTTACTCTTTTGAGTCCTTTTCACTTCTTGGTCACCTTTTAACACTTTGGATCATCCTTTCAATTGTCAATTACGAAATTCAAATAAGGGAATCATATATATATATAGTTACTTCTCTTAAATAAGGGGCAAGCACTATAAGCATTATCTATCATCACCTAAGCTTGTACAAAGGCACAAGAGCACTACAAAGCATACATCTAGCACATTTATACAAGGGACAAGGGTTGCATTGATCTACATATACAACATAGGAGGGAGTTCATTTTATTCCATTACACACATTTGACATACTCTGGTACAAATCTAGATCGGCTTGTTATCATTGTGCAACTTTCATAAGGGCAAACTATGGCATGAATACACATACACATAGAGAAGTACATGGATTCTAAGATGTAGTGTAGTGCTCATTCGTAAGATCACTCTTTGGGTGATCGTCGGGTCGACCCAACTCTCCATTCTACATATTTTTATTAGATTTGATGTGGTTTATGGCCATGTGCAGCTAGTCATTGGTTTTGTAGGTTAAAAGTATGACCGGTGATCTAACAACAAAATGAGAGAAACTAATAGTGAATATCTTCGACCTAGAAAAGATCGATTCCAAACACAGTTCCCAAATCGCATTACTAGCGCTTTGGGTACTCCTATCCTCCTATGAGTGCTTTGATCTACACATTTCTAGGTTTTTAGACCATCATCAAGCCTTTCGACACTTTTCTCATCTTGTTCCAGTAGATACATAGTCTAGATCACCTCCATGTTCGCACTAAGTCATCATCCATCTCTCATTTACCTAGGGTTTTACAATGTTGAATGCTCGTTGTTTGTGCATTATTGTAGTTTATTATTTTACTATCATTTATTACATTAGTTATTCTATAATTATATTTAATTCAAATTAGATTAATTTAGTGGTCATGTTGGTTCTTGTCAATGAGTTTGGGATCTTGCAATTCTAACGTGAGGATAGCGATTTCATGGAGTAGTAAATTTGGTGGTAGCAAGATCCTCGTAGTGGCTATAAGAAGTTCTGGTTTAGTGTCGAATAATATTTCTCACTATTAGAATTAATATCATCGACGAGAAATGGGTAGATAACCAAATGGTTTGTATCTCCGCCATAGCGGAAAGGATTATCGAAATGGAGATGGGTTCAAGTAAGCCTTTTTTGGTAGTGCCTAGTATTTTCCTTTATAACCCATATATTTAATCATTCTAATACCAATGGGTTATTCCTCGATTCATAACAAGAAGTAAAATTGTCATTGTATAACCAATATCCTTGAGAAACATGAGCATGTTCATTTTCTAGTAGTCCACTATAGAGGAAAGTACGGTTGTCAAGTTGATAGGGAACTATTGACTTTTTCTTACACATGTTAGGCCTATCATAGCTATGGGGTGAGGGTGGAAGGTTTTCTATATGGAAGGATTTTTAATTTTGTATTCCCTATTCTATTATTAAGAATCTTGACACGAGTGTTTGGTGTGTGATTAGAGGCGTAAGGGATTTCATTCGGATGAATGCCGAGGAAGATAATGTTAGTTAAGTATGAGATGGAAATGCTTGGGCATTTTTAGAGAGGAGACATGAGTGTGTTTATGGAGATGGGGCATGTAACATGTTATAATATTGAAATGGGTGAGGATCAGCTAACACCTTGACCTCTTTCCCATAATGTAGGAATTTTTATACCTTTGGTGGTAAGTGGATGGAACGGCTTGCATGGAATGGATCCATGGGCGGCCAAGGAGAAAGTTATGAGGTAGGTAAATACCAACAACTACTTTAATATATAATAGGGAATTGTCAAAGGAACGAGAAGGTAGGATGTCGGTGGGAATAAAGGAATTGTGTTGATTTGAAGATAATTTTCCTATCATGGCTTGGAATGGTACAAGGTTAATATTATTTGGGACTTTTGATTCTTGTAGGACACCGTAAAGGATATATTTATATATTGTATAGGATTTAATAAGGTCCAAAATGGATATTTATACATGATTTTTCTTGAGTTTCTTGAGGAGTTCATATTGGCCTTCTATGGTAGGTGGTGGAGCTAGTATAACACTAATCAATTTTCACTTAGTTGTGACACCATAATTACGGTGGTGATATACTTGTGGATGGGAAGAACATAACCAATGAGGTTATAAAAATTTGTATGTTTGGCAGTGTTTGTTTGAGATATTTAATCCTTGTCAAGTAGTGGATTAGCTTTATCATATTTAGGAAAAGGGTTATGGTAGATCCCAAGTTTTCTATTTGGGGATTTAGGAGGACTATTCTCCTCAATCTTGAAAATTCCACAATTGATTAAATATTGAATATTATTTTTCAATATTAAATGTCTATCCACTAAGTGACCCTTAACGCAATGGAAATTACGGTATTCATTTTCCCGATACTAGGTAGGTTTGGGTCGAGTTTCATCAAGTGTTTTCATGTTGGGAAATATGATCATAATCACTTGTTTCAAGAAATGGAAGATGAGTGACAGAGATTCCCTAAGAGGTGTGCATTATCATTGTCAAAAATCTTGTTTGGGTGGTCTAACTAGAAATTTTATTGGAGCTCGTGTTTGGATGGATTGAACATGTTTAGAGTTGGTAACACCATCCTGACAACATTCTTTTTTTGTTGAGAAATTTTGTCTTCTCAAAGGTTTTATACTCTTGGTGGTGATCACAAGGGTACAACTTGATTATGACTTTAGCAATAAACACTTATTTTAGTAAATCCTTACTTATTCTAGACGGAGAAGCTAAAAATTATAGCTAAATTGGAATCCAATATTACTATTTTTGGATTCCAAAACTTTAAATATTGGAATTTACTATACTCCAAAATCACATATATTAGAATTTACCATACTCAAAAATCACATATATTAGAATCCAATATAACAAATATTAGAATCGAGTCGATATATTATATTATGGATTACATTAATGAATGGGAAAATCACTTAATGATTTTAAGAAATCCAACATTGAATTGCAAATCAATAAATGTAACATGTTCTGTTTTATCTTTGGCTAGCAATCATCGCTAGGCTTTATTTATGCTTTGAAATATGGTTCTTATCAGTTTGAAAATGCCTTTAATATTAAACTATGGTGATTTGAATAATTAAAATGCCTAGAAGCCTAGCATCCACTAGGCTAATGACATACAAGAGATGTGAGACACTTAGGTTCATTTAGAATGATGTGATAGATCCTCAGCGTAACCAGAGAATTGTTGAAGATATTTTGAGAAACTAGTAGAGGGCGACGATTGAGACTAGGAGAATAAGTTGGTGATACTTTTGGATTATGAAAAGTTGATCTTATTAAAAAAATTATTTTACGTAATAGGTTCAAAATAGTTTTAGGTTCTCATCTCAACCGGGGAAGAAGATTGTAAAGAAAGGAAGAAGATTGAATTTGAATATGAATATGAAGATACCCATGCTACTATCCTTGAGTGGCTACATGCTACATTACCGTGTTACCCGTGCTAACATTACTAAATAATGACTCACACATTATATGAAAACATTTTAAGCTTTATTTGTAACATGGTTATTCACATATAAAACATTACTATATATAGACACACATATCAAAGAAATAAATTGTATGTTTTTTCGTAACATAGCTATGAAATAATTTGATATCAACATGGCAATGCAATTAAGTGTAAAACCATTCCAGATATATTTACATATTTAAATATGGATATGAAGTTAATTAAAATACCTTTACTAAAGGTAGAATTATAGTAAAACATTTTAAGACTTTTTTGAAATTTATTGTAACATTATTCTCAAAGACGAGCTCCCAAATTAACAAAAGAAATCATACAAAAGTTCCCTAAAATAAGCTCCCTATAATTGGGTTTTTTATCTAATAACATCACGGACATCTTCCACATCCTTCAATGGTTGCAACAAAGGCCACAACTCATCTAACAAGTAGTTGTCTATAGAATTAGAATCTATGTTAAATGTTTTAGCAATTATGTAGTTCCCCACATCATTGAACTTATTTTTCTCTAAAGAGTCATCTATAAGCATTGTATTTTTACAATGGTATGATGCATTAAACCACCACCAAACAAAGTTAAGATTCTTGAGATATAAGTTGGGATTCCCAAAACCTTGTTAATTGGTGTGTTTGGACAATAAGCAATATTCCTATGTAAATATGAGCTCGAAGTTGCCAACCTCTAAGCCAATGTTTCAAAGGAATGAAGCCATCATGTCATTAACATTTAACTTTCTCGCCAATGTCCATAACACTATTTTGCAACATTTTAAAAACTCTTTCACATTTGGTCCAAAAAAAAAATTTGAGCTCGACGCCACCAAGATTTTTATCATCACGTGTGATGAATCGGCCTTAATGGATCATGTGTGCTAAAACACCTTTTATATCGAATATTTTCAGTTTCATGTTGCATATGTTCTTATCTACAAATGAATAAAATTAAATGGTTGCGAGTGGTGAATTAATCCAAAAATTAAAAAACACGTTCCTTTTTTTCTTGTTTTACCAAAAATCAAATGGTTGTGGGTGGTGAATTAAGCCAAAAATCAAAGTGTGTCCCTCTTTTCTTATTCTACTAGGAATAACTTTTTTGCAGAAATTTTTGTGGGTGGAAAATCATTACAAACTCTAATGTAGTTACTTCATTCCAAATTAATGTGTTATACATTTTTATTTTGGAAGCACAAAATAGTATTCAAACACCAATAGTGCGTTTGAAATTTTTCAATGATCTACACATGTTTTTGTGTTGTCTGCATGGTTCAACCATGTACATAATTAAGTTTAAATCAATGAATCAATCATATATGTTCCATCAAATCTCCAGTAAGTTGGGGTTTTGAGAGTAATTTCCTCTTTAACATCAATAGACATGAATCTCTTGTTATGGATCAAAAGAATATTGTTTTCACCATGGACATTACACAAAAAGGTCCCCTTCCCCAAAGTAGACACAAAATCATGCACTTACTAATATTTATTATACCGCCAAGTATGTTGTTTTATATATGGATCTTGCGTAAGAAAAGTATTCATTGATGACCCATTCCATAGTCCATCCACTTATCTTGTTGGTTTTTATTGCTTTTATCTCTCACACTTGTCACTCATACTCATGGTTTTGGTTAGTTCATAGGGATCCATGTCTTTCATTCTTCACTCATTTGTCATCACTTGTCCTTGAACACTAGTGCCCAAGACTAGACACTAGTGTCAAGCGTTCATGTCCATCCTGGGCGCACATGTCCTCTTTATGTTTGATCTTATTTTTGACATTTAAGGTTGGTATTTTTGATTTTCCCTCTCATATCCCGAGGTACTAGTCGGCATGTCAGGTCATTAGTGTCGAAATTCAAGAAAGATATCCCTATATAAACACAACATACATACCATTATATGGGACAATTATTATAAAAGGCTAGCTATCTACATAGATCAAGAGATTGTATTTGGTCACATTATTCTGCATACACACTGCATAGGAAGGGGAGTTAATTCTATTCCATCCACACATTTACATTTTATTTAGTTATTGCCCACTATTTTGGTGTCATTAACATGAGGGAAACCTAGGAGCACTATTGCACACATAAGCACACATAACTACATTGGGTCTGAGATGTAGTGTAGTTCTCGATCTAAGTTCACCATTGTGACAGCTGAGGACAGTCTGACCCCTCATTTTGCATCTTTCTTTTTAGGATTTGATATCTTTTTAGGGTTTTATAGGAGGATATTTGTGTGCAGTTTATAGGTACCTCGGCGATCCAAGTGTGACATATAGGTGACCAAAGGAGAACAAGTTTGAAGCCCTAACAACCATATCGGAACTAGGTTTCAACCTTTTCTACAAACCCAGTGCCCTGTCCCCTCTCTAGACACCCTGTGCCATCCAATTCCACCTCTCGCTACATTTTTATGTGGTTCGTTGTGACAACTTGAGCTTTTGTTTCATTGTCCAGTCTAGACTCGTTGCCATGAATAAGAAAGTTTGAGATAAGTACCTTATCCCTCTCATTTGCTTTCATAATTATAAGTAAATAAATTGTCTAGCATTTATATTTCATTGTATACCATTTATAATGATCTTTACATTCATATTTAAATAAAATATCTAGATTTTATTGAATCATTTTAGTGAACCCGTAGCTTAGAACTTCTTTCCCTAGGATCTACTAAAACCCTAATGGCTAAGGATAGCTCTCCTCCTTAGCTAGTCATGCCTCATGTGAGTGTCAATACTATCTATGATGAAACAACCATAACTAAACTCACCACTCTATATCGCAATGTTTTTCTTCGTGATGATACTCAAAGCTAACTCTTATCTAATGAATGCAATGTGCCTACTAGATTTGATCATTCTAACATAAGCATTGATTTTGATCGATAAGATTTTTGGTTATAGACCTTGTTATTTTGGTTAGTGTCCTCCTTTTATTATTTCTAATGAGAACTTATATGACGTTATTCTTAGTTTTATGCTTAATCTTGATGATAATGTTGTAGCTAACAAACAAGAATATAATAAACATGTGCATAATTTTGTTCCTCATACTAGTTCAGATCATTTTATAGCTTCGTCTCATACCCCTTCCATTTTTTAAGAATGTGTCTCATGTTACATTACATACTAGCTCTCTTCCTCCTTCATTATATGTTGATAATACACTTAATGAAATCCTTATATCTGAATATTTGTTTAATTTTGATCAAACACCTGATAGTCATTATTCTACTTCTTTACATCTTTCTTTGAGTGTGAATCCCCTGCTCCTCTTTCATCTTCTTTAATACATGCAAGATTCATCGCCTTCTATCACATCATCTCCTAATGATGTTTCGATGTTATTCCTACAGATTCTATTGATGTTCCATGTTCTTAAACCACTTATTATTTATTAAGAACCCATATATAGTGTGCCCTTAGCATTTGCATCTTCTATGTCTCCTCTTGACATTCTCGTGATCACTCCTAATGGAAAATTGTAGCCACTCAATACACTATTTCCATCCTCTACCATTCCTCCATAGGACATCTTGTCACTCATGGATGTTGTTGGCCACTTATAATCTCAAGTCCAAACTTGCACACTAGAAAGCAAGGCCTATCATTCTTCTATCAATAATAATTCTTTGCATGGAAATCATATTCTGAAAAAGATTCACATTTCAGCATTTCCTAAGGATTTCATTATGCCTACATTTTCATGCTTTTATGGTACTAGAAATCCCTATTTGCATCTCAAACATTACCGTATGGCTATGGCTTCATACTCTAATGATTGATTGTTGCTCAAATCCTTTTTCCATAGCCTTACTGATGATTCTCTCCAATGGTATACACATCTACCCTTCGGATCTATTAGTACCTATTATGAGATGGAAGAAGCTTTTCTTCATCGCTTCATACTCAATAATGGCCCTAGAGTCACATATGATCATCTACCTAGCTTACACCAAGGCAAAACATAACCTATCATTGATTACATTTTATGATTCAATGTTTACATGCATCAATTAGTCTTCCATCCCATTGACTTAGAGAAGCAATTCATCTTTTGTCATGGTTTTATTCCCACTTTAAAACAACAATTGCAATATGACACATGTGAATCATTCACACTCTTATGCTATAAGGTCATTGATCTAGAACAAGATCTCATTATTGCACATGTTATAGATCCTCCTCCTATCATTTCTACTATTGCATCATCTAGTTCTCCTCTACTCCCATATATTGATCGGATTTCATGGTCTCCATCTCCTCCACCTCCCAAGAAATTTAAATCTTCTACATCACATAGGCATCCTCCATCTCCTCCTCTGCATCGGGCTATACCTCAGACTTCTGCACCTATCTCACGGGAGTCATTACACTTTTCTCATCATGCTAGACCTCATGATGTGTTGCATACCTTACTTGACAAGTGTTTGATTCATTTACCTTCTAATCAACATCATCTACCTCATCATTGTATGGCCAATGTGATAGACCTTATTGTAACTATCATCATATCAATGGCCATCGCGACAATGATTATTGCACCCTTCATGATTTCTTGCAACAATTAGAAGATAAGGGTGTCATTTCCTTTGTATCTTACTCTCGTGAGTGATTTATGTCTCCACTCCCATGTATGCGTGTTGTTACTCTAGTTGATTTATCTCCTTCATCTAGTTCTAAGGTTATTATTTTCCCACAACCATAGGTTGTTGTTCATGTGCACTCTCCATCTCATCCATCCACCACTGCACCATCTCATCTGTTGCGTCATGCTCCTACTACACATTATCTTCTACACCCATCAAAGCATATCCACTTCCCACCATTGCATCACCCATCATTGGCACCATTCCACATGACATTCAATTCGGCTCATACACTTATGTTGATTTCATTCCACATGCTCCCACCACTCCACGTAAGCTTGGTCTTTGGTAGGTGATTTATGTCACCTTACCCCCAATGACTCATTTGTTTTCTTATAGTTCTTACATGACTATTAGGGGATCTATACAATAATAACCTCTTGTCACTCTTGCGTTATACATCTTATCGATCAATCTATCTCACATGCATTATCATATCACTTCTTGGTGGTGCACTCTTGCTTTACAATTCATTATTGATTGTTGAGGGGTCTTATATAAATGAACCTCATCATTCACACACTTGGGGCATCGTTATTCTTCCCCTCCTCTCTTCATCATACTAACATGTGCTTCACTACACTATTACGACCATCTCATACTTTTACACATTATTCATTTTTACTTTATCATTCATCACAAATTTATTCATACATACAATACACTTTTTTGCAATCACATTACATATATCATCTATCATCATATACATTATATCACCATTTATCTATCTATAATCACAACTACCCATTGTAAATAAATTCAAAAAATACTTGACACATCATGTATCACATATAGAAATAATAATCAAAGCATCATCCATTAAGATACAAGTCCCAATCATCAATAAACATCAAATACAACAATCATATGCCAAAAATTCCATCTATATGTATATATATTTCATTTACAATCATAGTTACAAAACATCTCATCGTTGGGGGCAACTCCCCTACATCGATACATCATTACATATCATTACTCGTCATTGTTATCATTTATCCGCCTGCTTTGTGAGCGCTCTAGAACTAGAAGCTTCACCCTCACTCTACGTCGTTGATTGCGGCCCCTATATCTCTTCACCTACTCTCTACAATAATTTCACCTCAATATACTACTCGTGAAATGACCCTATAACTCCACCTCTACTACGCAAATACATCATGTGTTAGGTGACCACCACCCGGTAGCCTCTCTATCTCACCGTTAATACACATTGCATGAGTTTAATCATATCTTGAGCCTCCTTACTCGATTTCAATCCCGTTCATGTTGTTATTTTTAGAATTATGCCTACTATGCACCATACACATTTCACACATAATATTTCACCTTAACATTTTTCCATCTAATATACCCATGATTTTTTTATATCTATCATACATTCTCCATTATATCATTTTGCGCTTACTTTCAGCTTAGTGTTCATTTTCATCACCACTCCCCTTTCTTTCAAAGGGGGCATATAATCAAAGTCATCTTATAATTCCCCTTGAACCATTATGTGATCAATCTACATTTCTAACCCATCATTTTATCGTACATCATGTGACATTTCACATCACTTTTTAGTGATTCCCCCTAATGACCTATTATGGGGCAACAAGTGTAAAATCTCTCCATGAGTAACCAATCAATCAATCACACATAATTCAAATCTTGACAACAAAAACTTTCTACTATTAAAAATTACATCTCTCAATCAACATGACACAACACATTTATCCTCCCAGATGACCTAACTTGGGAGTTATATCACCACTTTCCCAGATGACCTAACATGGGAAGTTATTCTACATTTGCAACTTCTTCCAAATGACCTAATATGGAAGCCACCACATACACATTTTGGAAACACAGAGTGAGTGGGGAAATGAGACATCATTTCCTTTACTTATCTATTGCTCTTATATGGGTTATCATGTTTAATTAAATTGGATCCAAAATTTAGTATTTTTCCATCTGCAATGGCTAGATATTTTGAGGAGGTAGTTAAAGTTTGAGGTTAAAACTAGACCTCTCTCCCTACACTCTTCCTCTGGCGGCAGGATACCCAAATCCTTAATTTTTCACACACACAATCGGGTTGGGAACTGATCACTCCCTACCCCATCACATCTTCATTAACAATAAAAATCAAAATCTCAAATTAGTCAACATCTCAATCATCAATCTTGTTTAGCGCTCCTCATAACGGTCCCATGAATCTCGATACACCGCATGGATAGACACGCCGATCCATGGTTCTCCACGCTATGTTTTCTCATTCAACACATACTTCTACCACATATGTGTGTACTTCTACAACATGGGCTTCTTCAGACTTCTCTTAGGTATGCATCTCTATCTACTTTATGTTACCAAGCTTTCTCTCACCAACATAAAGTGGGGGAAAATGTAGACACAAAATCACACACTTACTACTATTTACTATACCACCAAGTATGTTGTTTTATATATGGATATTGCATAAGAAAAGTATTCACTGATGACACATTCCATAGTTCATCCACTTGTATTATTGGTCTTTATTGATTTTATCTCTCACACTTCTCACTCATACTCACAGTTTTGGTTAGGTCATAGGGATCCCTATCTATCATTCTTCACTCATTTGTCATCACTTATCCTGGACATTAGTGCCAGGATAGGTGCATTTGAGGGTGCGGAAGAATAGTAGAATGAGTGTGCACCATAACACTTTGAATTCAGGACTTAGCCATTTTTGGATAAGGGATATTTTTGGAGATAGCATGTGGAGCACACAAAGACATGAAGACTTGTGGTCCATGCAATGGTATTTTGGGAACAAGTGACAACTGAGTGTCATGCATAGTTTAGGCTAATAATAGGATTTCTACTCAGAGTTAACTATAGGAAGTCTATTGTTAGAGCACTTGCATGTGTGCATCTTATTGTAAAGGCGTGTGGCTATTATTAGCATGTGGCCTATTTTGAGAAGTGCATGGTGGTGAAGGGAAATTCTCCACCCTATATATATGTATTGATTTGCACGGGTTAGAGGGTGGATGAAAACTATGGTAGAGTTATGTTGTTGGTTTTTCGTGTGCATGACTCATGGAGATACTTATGTAATGTAAGAAGCTTTTGTGTTTTATAGTACTTAATAAAATGGTTCATATTGGCTAGATAATGGTGTTGAATATGACTGAATCTAGTTCTTGCATGGTAGATCTTGTTATAGTCATTGTTTAGTTCATTTTATATCTATTCTAAGAACTAGATGAACTAGTTTTATGATAATAAATCTATGATATTTATTACATTGTGTTGTTTATATTGATAATGAATCTGGATATCTATATGCACCATCATGCTAACATTCTATATAAGCAACTCTAAAGAGGGACCTGGTGCCTTTTGCACGCTTCGGGTGAGCGCTCAACTCTGGCTGAGTGATGTGCCAATGCATGCCTGGGTCATTTACTGTAAATTCTAGGTTGCATCATTGGTTCCATTGTGGGACCTCTTTTCAATTATTTTTAGGATGTTGCATGATGAAGACGTATTAGTTGACCTTGGAAAGTGTTGAGGAGTGGATAATAGATCTGGAAGAAGAGTACGCTCGGAGATTCAACACTAGATCTAAGTTTGACACACGCACGTGGGTGGAGTAGAATATGTATGATTACTTATATGAGAGCTTCTTTGTTATTTTTCCAATAGAGCTATATGAGTGGTTGGTTTTTTATGCATCTAAAAGGAATTGGAGGTTTCACACTTTTCTGGATGCAAGAAGAATTTTAGGCCCTCTATGATGTTGATTTGATTTGGACGCATGTTATGTGGACACTTGGTTATGTGGTGTTCTGAATAGCTATATTTTGGAGTACTCAATTTCCACTTATTCTTTCCTGAGGTAGTTGAGTTTCAGTTTTTATGTTATCCCAGGGGAACCTATCTGCAAGGCATTCCACTGGTGATCAAAATCTTGTTGGTAACCCTGAATTTGGAAGAAAAGTCGATGGCTAGCTAAACCCCACCACACGTGGGGGGAGCGAGGTGTGGTGAAGGATGATGGACCTAACTTGGCAAGAGAGGAAAAGAGAAGAAAGGTGGCTTAAGTAAAATGAGGCACGTGAGAGGGATTTAGGAAGCATGTGAGATTGCATAATGGATGGCATTGAGGAGAGAGATGGCTCGTGAAGGATTTGGAGCTCACGTAGAGGATGGAGCCAGAGCATCTAGAACTCCCCATTTGGGAAAGCATGACAGGGAACCCTCATCGACCTCTTATGAGAGTGCACAGTAGAGAGACAACTTGGGCGCATGGGTGTGCATCTAATCTCTACTAGTAACCTAGCCCTTGCACTTGGTTTTCTAGTTTTAGTAGTAAACTAGTAGTAACAAGCTAGTTTGGGTAGTAGAGTAGTAAGAGGTAGAGTTGACTTATCAACAAGTTTAGGAGTGAATCATATAGCAAGTGCATTTATGGCTAGGAAGACATCTTCCTATTATTTGGAGGACCGGTTGGAGGAACCTTTTTAGGCACGTCATCGGACACAAAACACAAGTGCATAGAACTTTGGACTCACATCGGGGAGTAACACAACTTCATGAGACTATAGGAGTTTAGTTTAGCACCATTGTTGGGACACAAGGCAGTGCATCCTCTAGTCCAATTCCTGCTATAGGTGGAGGATCAGGTGGAACAAGTAACTTAGGGATCTAGTGGATCTGGTGGATCTGGAGGTGGAGGTAACATAGGAGGTTCTGGATCTGGTGGGCATGGTCCTCACTAGCCCCATAATATTTACATGGAGATGTCACTTCATCTCCTAGAGTATAGGGGAATAGAAGATGTTGTTGAGCATGTGCATATGTGTGAGATATTGTATGGCATGTGAAAGGAATAATAGCTTTAGAGCATCAAGGCCAGTTAGTTTGTAACTACGTTGCAGGGACACGTGCACATAGTTGGTATAGAAAGTTTGACCCTGATCAGACTTGTGTGGATTATACAACATTACGGGATGCTTTCATTAAGGAATTTTATATACCTGAGTTGAGTAGAAAAGTATAAGCGCACTCAAGGACATCAAAAGCAGGCACTACTTGAGAGTGTCAAGAATATGATGCTCATTTCAAAACACTCTTGTCTAAACTATCATATGATATCCATGTAAGTCAAGCATGCACAGTGGTTCGTCGGAGAGGCTGATTACACCTTTTAGGAGGGTGCTCTCACATAAGACTTATACAGACCCATGTGAGGCACTTGAAGTAGCTCTACACATTGAGGAAGTTGGGAGCATAAACACTAGAGTGAGCCCATTCTTGGAAGCTCAGATTGTAGCAATGGAAAAGTAGTTGGAGAAACTATCAGCCAATACAACACATGAGACACACAGTGGAATTTGGTGCATAGATTGTGAAGTAGAGGGCATACTAAGGATAGTTTTCCTCATAGATCGGTGTGCTCCTTATTACTGGAATGTGAGATATGTCATTTGGACCATGATGTAAGCCATTTCCATTATTGCAATGTGCGGTAAGAAAGAATGTGTCTTGCTACTGTAAAATTTTCCAGTCCATGACTCACAATACATGAAGATTGTAGGTTGATTGATCAGATCCATGATGCCATTGATATTGGTGTACGATAGATGATGGGGGTTTTGAATAACTCTAAGGATAAAGGTGAGTGACATGATCATGATCACACTCAAGGGCGCTATGATCAAAATGAAGGGCACTTTGAGGGAGGCCATGGTAGAGGTAGAGGATACCGTGGTGGATTAGAGGCGAGGCCATGGTGGTGGATGAGGTGAGTTCCCTCATGGAACATGTTATACATGTGGATCCCCTGACCATTATAGGTGTGAATGTCCTTAGAACATTACTTTTTCTTTTTGTGGAAAGAATCATAACTATGAAGAGTGCCCAGACTTATATGAACATTTGAGCAAGAAGCAAAAATAGGAGAACAAGGGTGCAGGGATGGTTAGGATACAGCACACCATGGAAAACCAATGGATGTCGAAGTTAGCACGGATCTTGAGGTAGTACTGTGAAGATTACTACATGCGTTGAGGTTGCATGTGCACAGAGAAATGTTGTAACAAAAGCCTACCATCACTAAGGAGGAGGTTTTACATGAAAAATACCCAGACCCTACACATCAGAAGGAGGTTTATCAGGAAACCATGGAGGTACTTAAGAAATCTGCAGGGTGAAATACAATGTTTAAAGGAACAGTCATCATGGAAGTTGGAGTAAAAGAAGGAAGAATTGAGACTTTCAGTCGGATGTTGATGATCTGAAGGAAGTATGCAAGATGTTGTGTCAGGAGAACATTATTCCATTACTAGGGAGTTGGTTGAAAGGAAACACTCACATGCATTGGTATTGAGACCGGATGGATAGATTTTGCATGTTAATCTCCCTCCCCATAGCTTGGATTATGACAAGGAGATCACTCTAAATGTTGTTGTAGATGGATGGATTTTGAGCAATATTTTGATTGACACATGCGCATGGAAGTGAATGTGCTTACCTTAGATGCATGGGTTAGATGGGAAGACCTCCATTGTAGCCATCTTCAATGTATTATATATGGAAAATCAGACTAAGGCCATGCCTATTGGAGTATTGAAGGATGCATCTATTACTATATAGGGGCCAAGTTCACTGGGGACTTTGAGGTATTAGCACTTGCAGAAAAAAAACTTCCCAGCTCTACTTGGGCACCCTTGGTGCTATGCAAATAATGTTGATCTATGGTTCAATAAGGGATATATCAATTTTGAGAACAAGGAAGAATGAGTTATTATCCCTTTGATAGATAGGAAATCTGCACCTTATGTTGAGCCCTTAAGTGAAGAATACCTAAACAAAATTTATGTGTGCACCATTCGAGATCCGGAAGTGCTTGAGCCATCTAAGGAAGGAATCCTCTAGTGGGATGATGCACAATCCATCAGTGATACTACAAGTATTTCCTATGACAATTGGGCACATGGCACTTACGAGATGGTTGGTGTGAAGTAAAGAAAGTGTAGTGTGTGTATAAGTAAGTCGCATTGTGTTAGGAGGTTAGGAAACAACCTTGTACCCTAGTACACTAGTGAAGGAAACCCTGAGGTATTCCTATGAGCCATGGAAGTACAGTGGAAGGATCAAGTGGACAGAAGGAATATGTTAGTGTATACCCTACGTGAGGACAATACATGTTGGTGGATGGTTCATAGGGATAATCTCATAGAATGGAGAGAAGTGAGAATTGCTCTATCAGCCCAATTTTTAGGAGTAATGCACCTACTCAAATATGTGAATATCATGGTAATAATCTTGTTTAGCACCATGTTCAATAGTGTGAGAGACTCTGGACAGAGGGGGGAAGCTTTACCACCTTCATTGTGGGTGCACAAACTTTATTTCACCTTGCGAGGAGGTTGTGTGCGTGCTTGGTATGTTTATGTGGAGCTGCATAGGAGACTAGAAATTGGAAAGACTTGATTACAGGAATGATCCAGACTTTTGACTACTTCTCCACTAAACCTCTAGTGAAAGAGGCATTATAGGTTATGAAGTGATTGACCATGGGAGATAGTGAAAAGGTTGAAGAACTCATTCAAGAGTTATTTGGTGAGTCAGATCTAGAAGTGTGTTTTGATGAAGTAGATGAGACAGATGCGAAGAATGCTTGAGTGCACTTTCCTAGAGAAGGAGAAAGGAAAGATGGTCTATATGGTGGATGATGAAGAAGTGGAATAGTTGGACATAGATCATTAGAGGGTACATGTGAGGTCTTAGATAGTGTGGATGAGAAGGCACGTGCCTACCATGAACCTATGAAGACAAGAAAGTGAACATTGGCATGGATGTTGAACCTAAGGAGGCCATAATTGGAGATTATTGGTTGACTCTGAAGTGGCTAAGATAATTGAGTTACTACGTGATTTCCAGGACTTGTTTCCTAGGGGCTACCATGAGTTGAAAGGGGTGCATGAATCTTTGGGTGAGATGAAAATTAAGTTAAAGGAAGGTGGTGCATCTTAGTTAGGAAGAGACCTTATAGGATGAACCCTAACTGCACGTAAAAGTTAAAGAAGAAATAGACAAGATGTTGGAATCTGGCATTATTGAGCCCATAGAGGAATCAAAGTGGGTTAGCCCTATGGTAATCAACATAAAGAAAGATGGAAGAATCAAGGATTTGTGTGGACTACAGGGAGTTGAATGTTGCATGTGTGATTGATCCTTTCCCTACACCATTCACTGAGGAAATATTGGAAGGTGTTGCAGGGCACAAAATTTACTCTTTTACAGATGGATTCTCTAGGTATCATCAGGTAAGAATTGCTAAGGAGGATCAAGAGAAGAAAACTTTCACCATTGAATGGGGAATTTTTACATATGAGTGATGCCCTTTGGATTGAAGAAATGTGCCTACAGTATTTTCCGCATTGTGGTTCAAGCATTCTAGGATTTTATTCACAAATTCTTGTAGGTTTACTTGGATGATTGGACCATGTATGGGCTTATCAAGGATCATTGTGACAATTTGTGGTTAATGTTTGAGAGGTGTAGATAGTTAAGCATCTCTTTAAATATCAAGAAGTGTGTATTTTTTACACCTTTTGGAACTCTGCTAGGGCATATCATCTACAAGGAGGGTTTGTTAGTAGATCCAACTAAGGTTGCAGTCATTTTAGGCTTGGAGGAACCCACCAGTCAGAGTGAGGTGTGTGGATTCTTGGGCCACATAGGGTATTATAGAAAATTTATCAAAGGATATGCTAAGATTGTCATGCCCTTGGAGGAGTTATTAAAAGGTAAAGGGAAGTTCTATTGGGGAGAATCGCAACAGCGTGCATTGAAAAGCATTAAAGGAAAGGCTTACTACGGCACCTATTTTACATTTTCCTTCATGGAATCTACCCTTTCATGTACATGTGGATGCCTCTGGCATGGCCATTGGTGCATATTCTAGCTCATCCTAGAGAAGGTATTGTAGATCATCCTATATATTTTGCTAGTAGAAAGTTGACTCTGCATAACAAAATTATACAACTACGGAGCGTGAAGCTTTGTCAATGATCTACGTGTTGCATAAGTTCAAATAGTACTTGTTAGAAACACCTTTTGTGTTCTATATAGATCACATGGCATTGAAATACTTGGTAAATAAGCCCATTTTATAGGGGTGCATATGCCGATGGGTTCTATTATTCCAAGAGTTTGACTTTATAGTTGTGGTAAAGCTAGGTAAAAGCAATTTTGGCCCAGACCACTTATCAAGGATTCAATCAGGAGAGGACATGCGTAGAGTATTGAAGATACAATGTCGGATGCATAGTTATACAGGTTAAACCACGTGCCCTTAGAATTAGAGGATATTGTTTGTCTTTTTATGCAGGTATGGTGCCAGAAGGAATGAAAGCCTTGGAAAAGAAACAACTTGCAATTTGTGCCACACCTTTCATGTTGATCAGTGGTGACTTATACAAACTAGGATGAGATGAAGTATTGCGTGGTGTGTATTGGAGCATGAGCACATGAAAATCATGGAGGAGGCTCATGGTGGTATTGTAGGTGGACACTATGTAGGTGACACCACCGCGCAAGATTCTACTCATTGGTTTATGGTGGGAAACCTTGTACAAGGATTGCAAGGAGTATTGTAAGGCGTGTGATCATTGTCAGCACCTTGGAAAACTTAGGGTAGAGAGATGAAATGCCTTTGAGGCCTATTACTAGTGCAAATCCTTTTGAAAAATGGGCAATAGACTTTTTGGGTCCTATTTCCCCAACCATGCGTAGAACTAGATCATGCTACATCATCACTTGTATATATTATCTTATAAGGTGGGTGGAAGCAACACCTACAAAGGATTATACAATGGCTACAACAACAAGGTTCTTGTGGGAAAATATTCTTACCAGGTATGGATGTCCTTTGAGTTTGACAAGTGATAGGGGCACTCATTTCTGAATGCGACAATCAAGGATATTATTGGATGAATTTATGGTCACACACCACAAGACAACACCGTATCACCCTCAGGAAAATGGGACTTGTTGAGGCTTTCAACAAGATATTGAGCCAAACTTTGACAAATATTTGTGATGTTGGAAGGACAGATTGGGATGATAAAGTTTTGTTGTACTTTGGGCATATAGAACAACCTATAAATGGTTGAATAAGGCAACACCCTTTTAGTTGGTGTATGGCATGCAAAAGTAGTTCTTCCCATGGAATTCATGTTACCTTCTTTGTGTATCGCATGTGGGAGGTCTAGCTGATGAGAAAGCATTGGAAGAAAGAATTGACAAGTTGATGATACTGATTGGATGAGAGGCACGCCATAGCACGTTGGAGTCAGAAGCAAGAAAAATCTAGGATAGAAGGCATGGCATGATAGGCACATCAAGGAAAAGAAGCTTGAGGTTGGGTAGATGGTACTTCTTTATGATTCAAAGTTTTATGCACCACCAAGAAAGCTTAAGGTGCATTGGTTGGGACCGTATGTTATCACTCATACTTGAGTCAGGTGCTTTCCAGTTAGAGGTGCTTGATGGAACACGGTTACCAGTTACTTCAACAATGGGAGTAGGTTGAAGCCCTACTATAAATAAGCCTTCTTGGTGTTTGTAATAAGGCAAGTATTTCCATTTAGATTAGATTTCCCTTATTGTATTTCCTTTAATGTGTTTCCTTCTTTGTCATTATGCTTTGTCAATTTAGTTTAGTGTTTTGTGTAATAAGCGTGCTTTTGCATGCCAGAAGTTGATTGCAATCTGAAGTGTTTTTATGTGCCATAGAGGACTACACATACCCTTAGTGTGGGGTGGTTGTCATTCAAAGATGGGTATGCATAAGGAAAAATACTTGGTGCAGGTGATTTCTCTTGATAGAAAGTGTAGATGGTATGGAAAGGTGTTGTTAGAAAGAAAATTGCTCCTAAAGAAGATCATAGTTGAAAAAAAAAATGCCCAAGTATAATGCGAGGTAAGTTGTGGCCATGGAAACTACTTAAGGGAAGGCACAATGGTGAGGTACTTTGGTGCATGGAAGTGCACAAAAAGGAGGTATGTGGCCAAAAGGTAGAAAGGTGCACTAGAAGGTTATGGTTTAGGGTGTGTAGGTGTATCACATGGAAATGTGGTAAAATGTTCAATTAATGAGAGGATCGGTGGTAGGTGGAGGAGCAATAAATGTGATTAATTTTTCAAAATCTATATAAGAACGTGATGTGGGTTCATTTTTACCTTTGTGATTATGAGTTTTCAAGTGAGTTGTTTGTGACCGAGCTATGTGTGCGAGATGCGTCGAGGTGCAAAGAGCTTTAAAAAACTAAGTGAGAGTGGATTTGTGCATGAAATTGGCTTTGCATCCCCATTGGAGAAGGGTTTGAGAAAAGAAAAGCGTATAGAGAGGAGAAATAGGGCACCAGGGTTTGAGAAGAAGCTAGGGCATGTGATTTCAAGTTAGGGCATGTGGTTTTGAGCTAGGGCATGGGATTTTTCTGACCAGAGGTAAAAAGACACAACCTTGTTTTACCATGGCACCAAGGAAAGCACTGGAGCAGGAACAAAGGGGAAGAAGAAGGTAGAAACCGAGGTGGAGATCGAGGATGCCCTCGAAAGTAGGTTTTTAGAAATGCAATACCCAGAGGATGTAATCGTGGGATGTGACTGGGATTCTCACGTTCGCAGGAGCAAGGTAAGTGACTACAATCATCACATGACTAACAACAAGGAAGAGTTGGATGCACTTTTAAGTAGAAAGACAAACAAGTGCACATTGACATGACATGCCTATTTATGATGATGTTGGAGAGAAATTGTTGAAGAAGGTAGGGGTCTTGTAGCTCTATGAACTCCCTTACTTTGGAAAACTAGAGAAACTATACCAATGGCTTATGAGTAGAGTCCATGAGGACTTATTTTATTTTTTGGGGGGCGGTGGATGAGGATCACCGCACCCTTAATTGCAAGCCTAACAGGTTTAAAGGGAACATGGATAGAGATTACCAGTGACTTATCTAAAAAAGAAGCTATTTTGGCCACCTACAAGGAGCTGGGTTACTCAAAGGGTCCATGTGGAATGGATATTTACAAGTTAAGGAAGTACCCTGTGGTACAGTGGCCGCGCACACTTACTCACCAAGTTGAATGATCAGGAGAGATGGTCACAAGTGAACACCATGTGGCTACATATTGCTAAGAAGATATCACAGGGGGAAGTTTTACAACTTGGTGGGATACATAGCAAATACCATCATTGAAGAAGTGTGCAAAGGTGAGAAGATAAGCTTTGGTGCCATTTTGTTATCTCTTGTTTTTGTTGAAATTGGAGTGCCCGATGGGCCAAAGAACAAGATTTGGGAGTATCTGCATAGAGAATAAGTCTCTAGCAGAGAGGTTTGAGAAGTATTTATGTGAGGGATCTATGAGTGGCCCATTTAGAAAAGGGAAGAGATGTGGTATGACATAGACTTCACATGGCTTTGAAGAGGAGTGGAGAATTCCTAAGGAGTTGCCATTAGTAGTTGGGAAGATGGTACAATTTTTTATGTACCAACACTTTTGCATTACACATTTTGTAATGAAGGATGGGGCATGGAGTCCTTGGTGTAAACTCCCTTACCTTTACAACATGGTTCTTCTAGGTGGTAGTTCATAGGTTTTTTCGATGCATGTAGTTAATCTACAATGCAGACAAGGTAGACTATGACTACCATACCTTGAGGAAGACTTACACATACCTAAGTAAGTTTGCTTATATTGAGAGGTTCATATCAGATGATATAACCATGAGGCCTATTAGTTTGGCCATTGGCGATAAAGTGGGGCCATGCTAATCTATATCCAGCTTAAGCCTAGGCTGGAAAATGGTAAGTATGTTGAAAATGAATGTATGCTACCAGGCCCACCAAAGGGGAAACATATAGTTGGGAGCCTGGTGGCTGAAAATCCCACTTCACCATTAGAAGAAGAAGAAGAATATGAACAGGAGGACAATGGTGGTTTAGTGTGCGTAGGGGATGGAGGCATCCCTCAGACACTAAGGAAAGTAAGCATGAGGTTACTCCTCCCGAGGCAACAACAAGAGGAGGAGGACTTAGAAACAAACGTGCCAGCCTTAGATGTAGACCCAATAATTGAGGAACACCAATTTAAAAGGGTGTTCAAAAGGACAAGGACTAGAGTGCGGGGCCATCACAACCTCCATGCACGTAGATCACCTCGGATCTCCCCTTAGAAAGAAGTACCTGAGAAGAAGAGGAGGAGAAAGTTAAAGCTTGGAGAGGATGAAGAGGATGAGTCTGGTGAAAGCACACCAAGAACCCGGTGCAGCCCAAAAATGTAGAGGAGCCTCGTGATGAGGAAATGAAAGATGATGAAGAGGGGGTCAAGGAGACAAGAAGACAGAGAGGAAATGGGTGAGCCATATTCGCGTGCCTCACTCCACACATAGGAAGGTGAAGGACCCACTATAGATTCTAGCACCTGGGTTCCCAAGGGAAAGAAGGAAAGGACAGGAAAAGAAGGTGAGGACTATGTGACTCGGCTATGGGTTACATAGAGGACACCAACAAGATCATTCACTGTCAGGTTCCAGAGCACATGATAGGGCCAAAGGATTTATATGGCTGGGAGTTAATG
The DNA here is from genome assembly GCA_018340775.1 of Taxus wallichiana var. yunnanensis. Classification (NCBI taxonomy): domain Eukaryota; kingdom Viridiplantae; phylum Streptophyta; class Pinopsida; order Cupressales; family Taxaceae; genus Taxus; species Taxus wallichiana. The sequence goes on along the minus strand of CM031242.1, from coordinate 275,539,280 downwards.
GACCTAGAAAAGGCCAATGTGCGGACTAGAAAATAGTTGTCTGGTCCATGCAGACACACATGGATGAACCAAATTTTGATGTGTGCGAGGAGTCATGTGTCTCGTCAGGTAAAGAAGCAACCATAGATTAGGCACATGATTGTCAAGCCTCTGGTAATGTCGATGAGCAAGTAAGAAATGCCTTGGTCAAGGTATCTGTTGAAGTGGTGTGGAGGAACATTGATAAGGCCACCACCATTCGAGTGCTACTTGAAGATAACAAGGATAAGACTATGAAATAAAGCACTTACAAGAAGAGAAGGAATGAAGAAGAGGAAAAGAATGAGGCCTTTGTTAGCATGGCTGAGGAAATCGGTGATCATATTCTTAAGGTAAGGCCTCATTTGGAGCCTAAAGTTCCTCAGAAGTTTCCTTCTACAATGCATTATTTGTGCACTCTGGTGGGTCTGGTTTTGAATGAAGCACCCATTGTTATGGCTGCACCAAAAGATCTGTGGAAGAAAAACAAAAAGAAAGGGCTACCATTGTTAGGAAAATTTCAAGTTTTGAGGCCTTGCTCCAAACATTGAAAGATGAGCTGAAGAAAGTGGATCAAGCTTTGAACATGTGTGCAGCGTCGGACACCATAATAAGAATAAGGACTATAGCAGAGGATAATGAAGTGTTGAAGGAAATGAAGGATGAAACACTTGGGTGTGCAAGAGAGGTTATCCTGGTAAAACAAAAGTGTGAGGCCCTTACAACAGCCCAAGATCCACACAAAGATAGGATCGATGAACTTGGGAAACTTATAGTGCAAAAAATGGACTCCATGGAGGGAATGGTCTCAAGTATGGTGCATGTTGTCCAAGTACTACAAAATGAGAAGGAAAAGATCACTCAAGATGAAATGGACGCCATCATAATATATATCCCGAAGAAGATAGGAAATGCGCTAAGTGACTGGAAGACCTTAGAGGCTGAACTCAAAAATGAATATCTAGAGTTAGTCCTACTTGAGGAAGAGGGTACTGTAGAGTAAACTTCATTATTTTGTACAATGCTTCATTCATTCTTTCATTCCTTATTCTTTATTATTGGAGGCATAAGAAGGAATTCCCATTTTCGGGGTGGAAATGTAATTTAGTGTGGGGTAATGTTGAGAAGATATATATATTCTCTAAGGTGAAGGCACATAAAGGATGTGCATGCTTTGGAGCAAGGCACATTTGAGGGCATGAAAGAATAGCAGAATGAGTGCATGCCAGAACACTTTGAATTCAGGACTTAGCCATTTTTTGGATAAGGGCTATTTTTGGAGATAGTGTGCAGAGCACACAAAGACTTGAAGACTTGCGGTCCACACAATGGAATTTTGGGAACAAGCAACAGCTGAGCACCATGCATAGTTTAGGCTAATAATAGGATTTCTACTCAAAGTTAACTATAAGAAGTCTATTGTTAGAGCACTTGCATGTGTGCATCTTATTGTAAAGGCATGTGGCTATTATTAGCATGTGGCCTATTTTGAGAAGTGCATGAGTGGTGAAGGGAAAGTCCCCACCCCTATATATATATGTATTGATTTTCACGGGTTAGAGAGTGTGGATGAAAACTATGGTAGAGTTATGTTGTTGGTTTTTTCACATGTGCATGACTCATGGAGATACTTATGTAATGTAAGAAGCTTTTGTGTTTTACAATACTTAATAAAATGGTTCATATTGGCTGGATAATGGTGTTGAATATGACTGAATCTAGTTCTTGCATGGTAGATCTTGTTATAGTCATTGTTTAGTTCATATTGATAATAAATATGGATATCTATATGTACCATCACGCTAACATTCTCGTATAAACAACTCTAAGAGGGACTGGTGCCTTTACACACTTTGGGTGAGCACTCGGCTCTGGTGAGTGATGTGCCAAACATGCTGGGTCATCTACTATAAATTATAGGTTGCATTAATGGGTGGAAAATTCTTATCAAGGGTTAGTTATATACATATATCAAGAGACTACATTTGAGCACATTGTTCTACATACACACTGCATAGGAAGGGGAATTAATTCTATTCCATCCACACATTTACATTTTATTTAGCTATTGCCCACTATTTTGGTGTCATTAACATGAGGGAAACCTAGGAGCACTATTGCACACATAAGGACACATAACTACATTGGAGTCCGAGATGTAGTGTAGTGCTCGATAATAAGTTCACCATTGTGATAGCTAGAGACGATCTGACCCCTCATTTTGAATCTTTCTTTTTTAGGATTCGATGTCTTTTTTAGGGTTTTATAGAAGGATATTTTTGTGTAGGTTTATAAATACCTCGGCAATCCAAGTGCAACATATAGGTTTATAACGACCATATCAGAACCATGTTCTAACCTTTTTTACAGACCCGTGTGCCCAAAAATAGGACTAGGGTGCCTGCGAGCACCCCCATCCCTCTCCAAGTGCCCCAATCCAACCAATTCCACCTCTGCTACATTTTTCAAGGTGATTTTTGCGATGGCTTGTGCTTGTTTCATCACATTGTCTAGTTCAAACTCACTATGGGATAAACAAAATTAAGATAAGTACCTTACCCCTCTCATTTCCTTTCATAATTAAAATTAAATAAATTGTCTAGCATTTATATTTCATTGTATATCATTTATAGTAGATCTTTGCATTTAGATTTAAATAAAATATCTAGATTTTATTGAATCACCCAAACAAACATGAAGCATGCATAGTTTTAACAATAATGTTTTTTTCTCATTCACAAACACACAACTTATACATTCATACTCTCAACTTATAAATAGTGAATATATAAATACTCCCAACTTATAAATGTATAATCTCAACATGCAAAATAAAGAGTTCAAGCAATATCATCATGATCTTATTTACAATGTTAATCAATATCATCATAATAACATTTTGAAATGATAAATAATTATTTAGTATTTTCTTGCTCCAAATATTTGACGCCCTCTACAACATTCAATCCTTGAGACACTATTAGTGATAAGTTTTTTTACAAATCGGTCATCAACCACATATCTTTAGAACAATTTTATCCTCTACTTTTCCTCCCAACCATAAAATTTTCAAGAGGGTTTCCCTTTGCACCTAATGTAATACATAATGTGTCTTTAGAACTAAAGGAAACATCGTTTCTACTCCAAACCTTTTGTAGATCTCTTATTGCAATTCCATCGACTATATTGCAATGTTATTTTCCCCAAGTGAGTATTGGATTCAATTCAGTCGATAATTTTTTATTGAAGGCCTTTGTCATCTTTTCAACCTCGGAAAAAGTGAGATTGTCAAACTAGAATCCCACTTCAAATTTTGATGATAATGATTTTATAAATTCTTTCAGGCCACCTCGCAGGTTGATAGTCTCCTTGTTGAACTTGAATGACATCTCCTTAGAGGATGATTGGTTTTTCTCATATAGCAAGCCCTCTAAATCTAAAATAAGTAAATAATTATTTGGTTAACTATAAGGAAGTCAACAATTTTTATTTTAATCAATCACATTTTAATTCTAACCAATTGAAATGAACAACAATTTAGGAGGCTACCACTTATTACCGATTGAGCTTGTGGCTTGGTTTGCATCACCCTTACCCACTGTTGGTTCTTTTGATGCATGATCTATTTCAAATAAACATTAATCAATTCATAATTGATTTCATGTATGGAAAATGAAATCATAATTAAAAATGCATAGTGGTCTCCATGGTAATATGGTAAGTTTAATATCAATTGTTCTCTTACTTGTGAATGAAGTTTAGTGACTGCTAGGCTATGCTTCTATTCATTGAACCACCCTTTGGTGGACAACATTTCTAAGCTATTGATGTGGATTAGTAACCGCTAGGATACACATATTATTAGTTGGACTACCCATTGGAAAACCTTTGATGAGGCTAGCCAAGTGTTGCTCTACATACCCACGAGTAAGATCAAGCCTTATGTAGTTATCTTTATTATGATGTTGAAAGTATTAATTACATAAGCCAAAACAAATTTAATTCAATGTAATTAGTCAAGTATGCAAGATTGAAACAATGGGATGATGTTGAAACTATTAATTACTTAAAGTAGCGCTATATTAATTCAATGTAATTAGTTAGTATTAATTAGGGCAACTATTTCTTAGCGGTTGTCGATTCTAATGACTACGTATCAAATGTGGATGCATAAAGTCCACTAGATCTATAGTTTTTCTTATATTTTTATCGTAGCTTACAAATGGATATCCTTAAACTTTATCTTCTATCGTATATTAAGCATCGAAACTAATATATGTTAGTTATCAAATGGTAACTACAAACTATGGAGCTTTAGAGGTCATCATGCTTCATATGGAAATGGTCTCATATGAACATAAGAAATAGGTTATTTGGTTATTCCTCCTTCAAAATGGTCCATCTTCTAGAGTTAGTTAGTATTGTTTCCTATAAATTTGTGGGCCTTATAAATGGTTTTGTTTAAAAATACACATGACTAACATACCAGATTCTGACTACGTATTCGTGTTGGATATCCCTTCGCCCTCCATGGTTATTTCCTCAATTTTTTGGTTGTCTTGTAAATATTGAATGTCTTATAAATTTTTGGGGCTTATAAATGGTTTTGTTTATAAATGCACACGACTAACATACCATGAGGATGACTACGTATTCATGTGTGATGTGCTCACGTCCTCCACATTTTCATCAGATGTGTAAAAATAGAGTATTGTTAAATAAATAAAAACCATGGCAATTGAAAACATAGCATAGTAAATATATTTATAAAATGATTGAAGGTCAATCACCAAGTTGTTTTTATAATGATTTATCTAGTGTTTTGTAGCAATGTCATCAAGAATTGGTTATTTAGTGACAATTTAAATGGGTTGTGCATCGGGAACTCCATCGTCTCCGGTAATTTTAAGTTACTTAGACAATTTGGTTACTTGTTTAGTTTGTTGGTTTCCATGCATAAATATTGAATGTATAAGTAGTCTTATATTGGTTCAAATCCATTTTAAAAAATCACTTGTTCAAGTTGTCTTTGTCAATGAATTTTTTTCAAATGAGAATAGTAATGTTTAAAAACATTTCTTGATCATGTGTCTCAACAATAAAAATAGTAGTTAGATCGAATTAAAATAATGCATAACACAACATACACTACAGTAAAACACAATTACTACTAAATTTTCAAAACAACATCAAGTGAACATCTAAGACCAGAACTCATAAGATTGTTCACAAGGAAAATGATGGATGTTTCCTTATGGGGAGATTTCCCTTGTATTTACCAATTTTTGTCACAGTTTCTCCATCCACTCCCTAGTGACTTCTCTCTCATCATCATTAGTATCACAATTTTGCACACAAGCTATTGTGTACATAAGATTAAACTTTTAAATTTCTTGTTGTTATCATAAAATCTATAACAACCATCCATAATTGATTTCCCATTGTCTTTAACCTTTTCCATGTATCTTTTTATTATTTATCTTAACATTTTTGAATAAGAAATTGGTATGAGAACAATAATAATATAATTCAACACACTGGATCGAAAACTATTAGTAGGTCTATTATTACATAAAGAAATATGGCTAAACAAATTGTTAAAATCAATGATCACACATTCAATAAAGATTAGTCAAAGGAATACTAATAAAGTTGATAAAAGATGAAAGGGATATGCACATTGACAAGTAAAATATTATGTGTCTTCCATCCTTTGGTATATTTTCTTCCATTGAAATCACATAGTTGTCTAATATTCTTTGAGCCTCAGTGGAAGAACTTCTACCACCTCAGGGTCTATTTTCCTTTTTGCCAATTTTTCACCTCCTTGGGAATCAATTTTCTTTTTCCTTTTTCTCTCTTCAATAAGAGTACAGATAACTAGTGGTTAGTGTGATTCATGCAATCTAATTTTTCAATTACATTGGATTCACTGCATGTTGTCAATACAATATTATCTAATGTTTATTTTTCAAATATTTTAGAACTTTTCCTCTCATTTTTTGTCTCCTTTTACTCTCCAGTAGTAAGATTCAAATTTCTATACTATGACACATGCCTCAATAGATCCAATTATCCATACATCCCTTGATTACACTTTATCAACTAGTAGATAGTTCTTCATCGATCATTCCTCTTACATCCCTAAAGGAATTGGCCATGAATCTTGTTAGTGAATTTGGCTGAAAGTTAGGATGATTATCCTTAAAAGGAAAACAAGAAAGACCACCTGATCTAAACAACTAAAAGGTTGTTTTCCATTTATTCCATATATCATCAGGAAATAATAGAAAAGTCCATTTTTGTATAGACTCTCTAGATTTTGAATAACGAAAATTACAATGCATTGATTCTCAAAGCTCTACATTCAAAGGACAAATTTTATTTTTTTCATTTTGTGCATTTTACTAAAGTAAATGTTAATAACCAATGTAATAAAATTAAAATCCATTACCCTCCACTCCTTTGTCTTTTTTTCCACTCATGGTCCATTGAGGACATCCTAGCGATTGCCAAACTAATTGAGCCTTATATAGCAAATCAATAAACTTGGTTGTAGTCCAAGTTTGTTTTTACTTCATTTTTTTGTTTGCAAATATTTACAATGGATTCACTAGATGATTTTACAGACAAAATGTGATCCTTTTGAAACCACGGCCTTGAATGTAAAGCCTATAAATTATTTTTGGGCACATATGTATGTGATTTCCATCTAGTATGTAAAATTGCACATCAACCCTATCCAGGTATTTTAGATTATCGAGTTCTATAACCTTCTTTGTAGACTGCAAGAAGGGAAGAAGAATTGTGTCCCTCTGTGTAGGAATAACATTTATCAACATTGAATGGACAATAAGGTAAACATTCTCTCATCTACATGATAGTATTGATATTTTGAAGGTGTTACATGGCACTTTGAAATGTCAATTGAAAATACTTCACCTTCGAACAAAAAAATCAAACAATTGAATAGTTAAAGATTCTTCTTTCTCGAATATATTGGTTACTTTCTTCAACAATGCAATGATTAGTAAAAACTTTTTTAAACCCATAAAATTTTGATTTAGATGGGTCGATCTCCAATTTAGAAAAATATGTTCACCTTAGCATAGTAAATATCTTGGCATGTTTTAGAGGTAAAAAAACCTTTTTCTATCAAATGATGAAAAACAAAAGAGGTTTTATCATATCTATACATTTTTTAAAAAAATGATAACATGCCATTATTAATTTCATTTGCATTTGCACAGTCGGTAATGTCATAGTTTGTAAACATCCCCAAATTCCAACCATATTTAGAACATGAATGAATTTTGTTTTGTATTGATGATTTCATTTCCCATTTCCTGAATAAAGAAACATCCAACTCCATATCCAGAATAAGACACTTATTGATTTCAATGTCAATGCATTCGACCTAAACATGTAGTGTCCCCGGATTAATAACTTTTGAGGATAGAACCATACCGAATTCCTCTTTTATTATCAATAAAAAAAATAACCATAGGTAGGCGTGGTATTTTTTCAGGGGTATGGATTTCAACAAACCATTCCTCATCTCTTTTCTTCTAACACTCTGCACCTTGATGAATGGAATTTTTGAGAATGGAGTGTGACTAATGGAAGACATATTACCTATAATTGGAGTAGAACACATTAATAATTAGTTCATATATGAAGTATAAAATGTTTTTTTGGTCATTTTCTGATAAGGAATATAAGTATTAGCCTAGTGGCCCCAACCTCTAGAGTTTCTTACTTTTGTATCATTGTGGAGTAATTAAGTTAATGGTTAGCGACCACTAGGCTTTAATTCAAAATGGTATCAAGTGCAATTCTCCATTAAATGGTACATCTAACATTAATAATTATATCAACATTACTTTTGAATAGGAATTACTCTTAGGATACTAACAAAACTTATACAAAGGTGTTCTAATCTAATTATCACGACATTGAAAATATCAACATTCATTTATACTTATTGAAAGGATTATCCTTGAGTCCAAAACCTATAATGTTCCTTACATTGTATGAAAGGAACGTAAGAAAATATAGAGCTTAGCGACAGGAAGGATTAACATATTGGAAAAACTATGATTTGTTGTACATTAACACTTATTGAAGGGAATATCTTGATGTTTTAGATCTAATGTTTCTTATTTTGAATAGAGCATTTGAGAAATAAGTCATATTGATGGACTTAGCATTGATTGCTAAGCATTTTCTTTTATACAAGACGATGTGAAATATGTGTATATTGGACATTCTATAGTCGAGAGGATTATATTGCTTTAACAAATCAAAGTAAGATATTTAAAGCTTAATGGCTAGGTAATGCCTCAACAAGCTATCAAATACATATGGGAAGGATAACTTAACACATTCCTTGTTGTTCATTAACACTGATTGAAAGGAATAGTTTGAGGCCACTAAGATCTAATGTTTCTTATTTTGAATAGAAGCATTTGAGAAATAAATCATATTGATGTAGTTAGCGGTCACTAAGCATTTTATTTTACTTTGATTACAGTTATATGAAATATATGTGTAATGGATTATTCCAAATCGTAGTCAAGAGGATTATATTGCTTTAACAAATCAAAGTAAGATATTTAAATCTTAGACGTCACTAGGTAATGCCTCAACAAGATATAACATACGTATGGGATGGATAGCTTAACACATTCCTTGTTGTTCATTAAAGTATTGAATGGAATATTGAGGCCTTTTAAAATGATGTTTCTTATTTTGAATAGAGCATTTGAGAAAAAAATCATATCGATGGATTTAACGATTGCTAAGTATTTTCTTTTATACAAGATGATGTGAAATATGTGTATATCGGATATTCTAGATTCGATAGGATTATATGGCTTTAACAAATCAAAGTAAGATATTTAAAGCTTAAAATTTTGGGTAATTCCTAGGACAAGATATCAAATTTAAATAGGAAAGATCATACGCTTTTTAAAAGTAAGTATGGCAACTATAACATGGTAGTTATTTTCCATGAAAAAATGTAGTCTCGAAGGTCATAGCTTGGTGGGTTACGCCTAGTATGGAATTATTTAAATCGATTGATAAAATTTATAGAACTACACCAAGGGATCTTGTCTCTTATTAATTATTAGTTAGATTTACAATACTAATTGAAGGAAATTATTACAAATCATCCAAACCTATGTTAATGTATTTAGAGGATATCGTTAATATGGAAAAACCTTTATTCTTTATTACTAGGTATGTATCAAAAATCAGGTAAAAAAAGGATTAACTTTCCATAAGTGGGAGTCCCTAGGCTTGAGCCAAAATTATATCAACCATATGTTTGTCTTATTGTGGATGAATATTACTTTTTAATAAAACATAGTATCTAATGTTGAATGTTCTCAAGTTTCTCACTTTGATTATTTGGTAAGATTAAAAATCAATACTAATGGAATATATATTAATGTTTTCAATCCAGTTATCATGCATTGAGAGCATGAACATTCATTTTCACCTAATGAAAGGATTATACTTGAGTCAGACAACCTGTAATTTTTCTTATATTACAAGAAAGGAATCCAAGAAAATATAGAGCTTAGTACTACTAGGCTTCTCCTCGAAAAATTAATGGAAAACATAAAACATTCCTTGTTGTTCGTTAACATTTATTGAAAGGAATATCTTAGCGGTCAGCTAAGACGTAATGATTATTATTTTAAATTAAGCGTTGGAATAATAAAGCTTAACAATGGAGCTTAGCGGTCGCTAAGATTTTCTTATATACAAGCCAATGTAAAATATGTGTATATTAGACATTTTGTAGTATACAAGATTATATTACATTAACAAATCGTAGTGGGATATTTAGAGCATATCGCTCACTAGGTAATGCCTCAACATGCAATCAACTATTAAAAGAAATAATTACGTTTTTGTAAGCCTAGGTCCCTTCTCCAAGATGCGGAATAGCTTTAAACTTCGTTTACTTATAAATTATACCTGCTAAAAGGAATGGACTAGCGATCATTAATCTTGATTTATTATTTCTCTGTACATTACATTATGGTGATGAAGAATAGGAAAGGTATGTTTTAGGTTTACTAATGTAAAATATAAATAACACTAAAATATTTACAATAAAAAGATATATTAGAAATTTCATGCCATGTGTCCTCTTTTTTTGGGTATTATTTGCATAATAATGTTGAGGATTTATGTAGATTTAAAACTTTGAATATAAATTTATTAATAACTATGTCAATTATAATGTTTCACTATCAAGTTCAAACTTGACACGTGGCACATTTTAATTGGAGAATTATATTAAATTAGCGCACACTATATCTAACAATGTCGATATCAATATTGATAAAAATTAAAAATAATTATTGTTTCTAACTTATTGATAAAAATGTGCTTATATTATTTTATTAAACTATAAAACAATGTTTAGAATTTATTACTTATGTTTTCTTATAATATATTTTATTATGCTTATATTAATATATTGTATAGAATTAATAGATTATTTTTTTAATTTTGAAGTTTGCCTTTTTTTTCCCGATGATCCTCTCATCTTAAAAAAAAACGATTTCAAAATGAAAAGTGGATATTCCTTTGCCATGGGTTGATTTTTTATTGGAGAAAGGTAAATTTCATATTTCAAACCCCTTGTTATAGGAGATTTTAAATTTTAATATCCCACACTTTTTCTTAATGAGGGAGGAATTCAAATTTTCAAGCGGGATGGCATTGTTTGGATATTTCATAATTTCTTAAACATGGAATGGATAAAGCTTATTAAATACCTTAGCAAGAGAGAGAGATATTGATATGGTGCTTCTATTTTTTGGCCTTAGAAATGTATCTTGAAATTAAACAATACTTCTGGTCGATATAATCCTTATGAGTGCAAAAATAATCATTTTGAAAGGGAGATTGGAGTGCCAGTAATAAAGTTGATGTGCATAAACTTGAGGAATAAAAGAATTGGTGAACTTAATGCGGAAATTGTCATGCAAGAGTAGAGAATATCCATCCAAAGAGGATCAAATTTTATTTCACAAGACCAAGGTTGTGGATCATTAATCATGAAAACATTTCATATATTACTAAAAATGAGTAGTTTAAATGAGAATCTACTATGAGTATATGTGTAACTTTTTGTTAATGATACTACTAAGAAAACCCCTTGGAAAAATTCATTTTGTTTTACAAAGATGCTCTTGGTTGAGATATGGACAGAGTTACTAGTACTCACTAGAAGTACCTTTTTAGTTCTTTTTATCACCTTGTCAAACCACCTTTTTCTTCATGAAAACACATCTTTATATTTCCCCTAATGAAGAAAATGTGATCCTTTTTCTAGTTGTATTTATTTATCTATTAAACGCACTCCCTTTTCAACTCTTCTATGTCTCTCTCTGGATACATTTTTTGCCTTTTTCATTCTTGTTTATGTGATTATTTTCCCGATAATGAATGCATGTCTCCCCAATTACAAAACACACATGACGCTTTTTTTTAATTGTAATGTTATGTGAGACCCAAAGTTATTATTTAGATCTTCCTTTTGACTACCTTTAATGCTTTTTATTAAGATGATATAAATAAATGTGGCTAATTATTAAATTTAACTTTGTTTATATGGTTTTCACATTGACATTAAATTTGAAGATTCTTTAGAATATTTCTTAGAGGTTAACAAATTACTTTAAAACTATAGAACCATATTAAGTTTTCAATTGTATGATATATATTTTTAATTATATATGGTTTCCCATATAGAAATAGTCAAATGTAATGTCATCACCCGTTTAGTTTTGTATAATGTTAGGTATATTTATTAGAATTGACATATATACATGTATGGACAACAACAAATATATACGTGTACATATTATCAAATATAAATATTAATCAATTTATTTTTAAATACATATTTTCTTTTGTGCCACTAGGTTCGGGAAAAAATCACATAGCTTTGTGGCTTCCATTATATAATTATTTATTTGACACCACCTTATGAAATCAGTGATCTATTTCAAATTAAATGTGAAACTAGAGAATAGATTTCATATAAAACATAAATTTTAATATGTTACATATTATTGGTGAGAGATAGAATTTTGTAAAATATATTAATACACGATTGTACACGTAGATGTATGTATCTATATATAAATCCAAATTTATTTTTCATCATTTGTAATTTTCCAATTTGATAACTCCTATCTATATATACAATCAATCATGAAATAGTTTTCTAGCCTAGCGGCCGCTAGGCTATAATTCTTCCATTTTAACCTAAAATATTTACAATTCACTATCATTATATAATATTATTTTAAACTACATAAAATCTCTTATGTAATGCAAATGTTTAGATTAGAGGCCCCTATGCTCTATCTATTTGATCTTGTTTCTTCTTTACGCGTTATTAATGGTATTATTTTATAAATGTTGTTTTAATGTGTATTAAATATAGTTGAGCTAAATTAGTTGAGCCTAGTGATCACTAGCCTATATTTCTCTTGTTTTAACCAGCAAAGACTAACAATTTAGATTTATAATACCACATCATTATAAACATGATATAATTACCTTTATGGATAGCTTAGTAACCATTAGGCTCTAACCATTAGATCTCCTCATTATTAAAAACACGTTGTATGGATTTTCTACGCTAGTCTAAGTTTCTTAAATTGCCATAAAATAAAAAACAATATTTATAATTCTTGTCGCAAATGTAAAGTATTTAAAATAATATATCTCTTTAGCTTTTTCATTGTTTATAATTGTATCATATTGGTTGGACTATCCTTATGAAGCCAAGTGTTGCACTACATACCCTCGAGAGGGATCAAGCCTTATGTAGTTCTCATAAGATATTATATATCTTTGTATATTTATAAATGGATGGCATAAAACATTTGTTGTTAGTCATTATTACTTATTGAAAGGAATTCTAGCGTGTCTAAGCTCCATTGCAAAAATTTTATAGTGGACATTGATACAAAATATGAAACAATGTGAAAGAGCTCCACATGAGTATATTGCTCTAACAAATAAAAGTTAGAATTTAAGAGCCTAACAGTCTTTAGGTAATGCCTAGAGTAAATATCACATACGAATCTTACTTTTTGGAAAAACAAATTTATATCCTAGCGTTCGCATGACATTTTTGAAGTGGACATTTTGTAGTCAAATTTATTGTATGCATTTAACAAATTAAATAAGATATTTTGAGCTTAGCGGCCACTAGGTTATGCCACAACATAATATTTAGAGCTTAGCGGTCCCTAGGATTTAACAAATTAAAGTAAGATATTTTGAACTTAGTGATCACTAGGTAGTTTTAGATGTAGAACTAATATAGATAGGTATCAACTATCCAAGCGGCTTCTTAATCCTTTTCATTGTTTATAATTGTATCATATTGGTTAAACTATCCTTGGCATAGCTAAGTGCTGCACTACATACCATCTGGATGAACCAATCCTTAAATAGTTATCATAATATAAGATGTGTGTGTGTGTGTGTGTGTGTGTGTGTGTGTGTGTGTGTGTGTGTGTGTGTGTGTTTATAAATGGACAACAAAAAACATTTGTTGTTAGTCATTATTATTGAAAGGAATGCTTAGTGGGTGCTAAGATCCATTACTATGATTTGTTAGTCAAACGTTGTATTCAAAATACGAAACAATGCGAAAGATGAGTGTAGTAGACATTTCATAGTCCACATGATTATATTACTCTAACAAATAAAGCATGATTATATTGTATGGATTTAACAAATTAAAGTAAGATATTTTGAGCTTAGTGATCGTTAGGTAATGCCACAACATAATATTTGGAGCTTAGTGGTCACTAGTATTTAACAAATTAAAGTAAGATATTTTGAGTTTAGCGGTCATCTAGGTCATGCCACAACATAATATTTGGAGCTTAGTGGTCGCTAGGTAGTTTTGGATGTACAACTAATATAGATAGGTATAACATTTGGAATATTTATTAGAATTGTTATATATGTTTGTTTGTACTTCACAAATGTATACGTGCCTTGAATTGTCATAAAATAAAAAACAATCCATCTAATTCTTGTCGCAAATGTAAAGTATTTAAAATAGTATATCTTTTAGCTTTTTTCATTATTTATAATTGTATCATATTGGATGGACTATCACTGAGCTGAGCAAGTGGTGCACTACATACCCTCACGAGGGATCAAGCCTTATGTGGTTATCATAAGATATTATATATTTTTGTATATTTATAGTCAAGCGTTGTATACAAAAAAAAATGAAAAAATGTAAAAGATAAGTGTAGCATACATTTCATAGTCCACATGATTATATTTCTCTAACAAATAAAATTATAATTTTAGAGCATAGTGGTCACTAGGTGATGCCTCGAGTAAGATATTTTGAAATTAATAGGCTGCTAGGTCATGCCACAACATAATATTTGGAGCTTAGCGGTCTCTAGTTATTTTTAGATGTACATATTATAGAATGGACAAAATGATGCAAAACATGCCATTTTCATGTGCATGTTTAGATACATTTAGCATTTGGAATATTTATTTGAATTTTTATGTATGTAAGTATGCACTTCAAAAATTTATACACGAACATATAATCAATAATAAATATTAATATATTTACATGTTATACATATTTCATTTCCGCTCACTATGCTCAAATATTGCCACTTAGAAATCATTACATTTCCTACTTAACTATGGACCGGTGTTGATATTGACCCACATGTGAAGTTTCTTCTTGAGTTGGTTGGTATTGTATGCGGCTTGTTGTGACATGTTGCTTTCAGGTCATTATAACAACTTAATAATCTTGTAATCTTTATCTATCCTTACTAAGTCCACAATATGATTTCTAAAGAGCACATGAGCTTTGTCAATCAAAACCTATTGCATAACATTTATTTTTCAAGTGATTTTCTTCAAATTCTCTATATTTTGGATTTTTCCCCTAATTTGGGAGACAATCTCAATGACATGCGAAGTTTCTCCTTTGTTTTCCTTTGTTATATTCCTTTGGAAACTAACCAATAATTGTTTAAGTAATATATAAAACTCTTCAGTAGATACCAATTCATGGTTTTCCTTAAAAACTCCCATAATTAAGGCTTCTACAAAATCTGATTTCCTCTCGAAACTATGTCATCATATTGGGGAGATATTTTTCTTATCTGGTCATTCCATTCATTGATCCTTACATTGGTATAATTGGCATATATCTAGCATATACCAATATCATCCATGGTTATAATTAAAGGGTCCTTACAAATTCCTTCCTCAATATTATGCACCATATATTAACATTTTTGCATCCTTCCCATTGTTTCAATCATATTTCCAGTCTTCTTTAGGTAGGATTGTTCCTTCATCTTTTCCTCGGTGCACTCCTTTATAGCATTGTACAGGTCATTCAAGGCCTCTTCAACATCAAAAATAGTACCCTCAGAACTATGGTCTTTAATTGAGTTTCAAGCTCTTTATTTTGAGCACGTACTCCTCTCACTACTTCTACTACTACCTCAATTGTAGCCCTTATCAAGGACTCTGGATCTTCCTCATATTGGATCACTTGGGAACCTTTGGATTTCCTTTTCTTTGTAAGAGAGAAGAGGTCTTCTGAAGTTTCATGCCAAATAATGGCTTGTTGTGTTGACTTCTTCTTTTTGGTTACCCTTTTCAAGGTTCTCATTCTTGGATTGAATTCAATGTTTATTAAGGGGTCTTCTTATGCCTCCCAATATGGTTTCTCTTTATGAGTAATTACAACTTTCTCAACCAAATATTGTCTAAATTTAAGTGGATTGGTGAGAGCGAGAGTTGAGTTGGTTGTACTAGCATTTCCTTGGCCAAGGTTTGGTTTGTATTGCCTCTTCTTCTTCATCTGAAGAAGTCAAGGCATAAGCCACCAAAGTAGGAGATTCAGTAGGTGTGGGCCTAACTTCTTGAACCTTAGAGTGAGTTTCAATTTGCACAGGGAAACCCTGGTGGACATGCGAGAAGGTGGAGTGTGGAGTTTTTATGAAGGGTTTGAATAGAATTCTACCTTTCTCTTTGTAGACTCTTTTTTAATAGTTCCTCTCGGAGGGGGAATTCCCTATCATCTTCATGTTTTCCTGAACTAGGATATCATCTATTTGGGTAATCCATACCAAGTTGTTGAAATCATCCTTATGTTCACGGGCTATATTTATGTGTCCCTAAAAGAATCTAGGTGTTTGGCCACCCTTTTCCTAGGATCATATTGCCTTAGAGGGTGTTGGGGAAGATGGAATGAATTTTTATGGGCCATTACAACTTTCAAATCAGGCCACCTATTGAATACCTGACATCCTATATTAATTGATAAGGGGGGATGTGTTCTAATCTTCTTCTCTTTACACTTTCCAAAGTAATACCATTGCAAATATGATATGTCACCTCTTGTTCCGCTAATTTTCAGACACATGATATGACAACTATAAAGGAGGTGTAAGGAGTCCCTCAATCATTATAACAATATAATATGGATAGAAGAATACAACTCCCATTTGTCTTATGGAAGTGAGGATGCCATCAGATACTCTGGGTGTCATTGTTTCATGCATTTCTTAGTAAAGAGTGGGATACAAATAAGTGCACATATCTTGAATATGAGACTTGAACCAATGGGCGTACAAGTATGAATATAGTTCATTTATCTGCAAAGGGAACAAAGGAAGCCATTGTTCATAGAATTATGGAAATCTGAGAACACCACAGGCTGCATCAAGAAGATAAGAAGCCATGTAAAAATATTTATTATTGTCCACGAAATTTTATCTTTGGCCACCAAATCTGAAGTAACCACTTGCCCTAAAGAAGGAATCTTGTCTCCATAAATAACCATAGAAATTAAAGGAAGCCAAGATATTTCAACTTTACATATAGAAGGTTTTCTATATAGTTTGTTTATGAGGGCTATATCAATACAAACTCCTGGTATAAACCTTTGAATATGGATATCGCTTAGATGAGAATCATCTCAGTATTATCTAATGGGTCCACGACCCATTACGTAAAATAACTCGACTTGTTTTGTCACCATCTATGAATCAACTATATCTCTATTGTATAAGGTGTTTGGATATGGTAATTTGTAATAACCTATGTATGCATGCCCAACATAAAAAGCTATTCTATTTTTCCATGATTTAGAAAATAAGGTTCAATCATTGGACTTAACATGAATTAGATAGAATGTGATTAGTTCAAGAAATGGAAGTACCTCTGGTTTAGTGGTTATTAATTGGATACCAACTCTTTTTAATGCCCTTATGTCCTTAGACCTTCGTGTTTGATCCGTCAGGATTCCCATTTCATCTATGGCATCAACATCAAGACTTTCATTCTAGACTATGGAAAATATAGTTGAATAATGTTGAAATTCATGATTTAAGGTAGCTAGATCAAACACGGTATCTCTCATTACTCAGGTGTCTGCATAGGAATATAAAAAATCATCTAAATTTGACAGTTTTAGTTCTCCTGCCATTATTAAGGATTAAACGTCCACAATCATTCGTAACTAACTCCATAAAATAAACCATAGGAAGACATGATTAAACCTTAAATATTAAATTTGTATACATATTTTATATCAACACGTATCTTATACATTAGAAAATAATTTTCCAAAACTATATATATATATATATATACAAAAAAACATAAATATTTTATTTAGAGCTTAGTTGCATTTAGTTTTCTCCCTAAATTTTAAATCGATCGCATAAAATGAGACCATGTTATTCATTAATAAGTATTGTAAGTAATGACTTAGAATGCTAGGTAATTTGAATATAGCATTGGAATAAAAATGTCAGTGATGGAGCTTAGTAGATGCTAGGCATTTGGAATAACAAATGTCAATAATGTGTGTTGTGGACATTTGGAATTCAACGACACCATATTTGTGTGTTGATAAATGTAGTCGCACATGCCATGAAGGACTCTGTTTAGTCGGGAAAAAACATTAATTATTAACAAGGTGCATAGGGTACTCATACAACATCATGACGATAGGACATGCCTTCTGAAATGTGGTTGAGGTATGTGCAGGATGCCCCTTCTATAATATTTGAATGATTATCCTATGAATATTGTAAACCATAACCTTCTTCCTCATCTACGAGAGATCTTCTTGGTCATCATGATGAAAATCATAAACAAAAATAAATATTTTAATATATTAACAAATCAACGCAAGATTTTTTTATCCTAGTGGTCGCTAAGCTCAACCTAAACAAAATATTTAGATTTTTTCTGGTCGCTACGCATCATTCATAGTGTATGCATGATAAAGAAGCTAAGCTAATTAATGGAACCTAACACCAAGTAGATTCAATAACTAAGCTAATTCAACATAAACATCAAGATAAAGCCATTAAAAGGAAGCTAATCTAATGCATCTAACATTAAAAATAATGAAATGCTAAGCCATCCTTTGATGTTTTTATGGGATTTGGATTGTAGACACCTCCTTTAGTGAGCCGTACATAGCCACGTGTGATCAAAAGGAATTCTCAAGGAAGAGGAAGAGGTCTCACCAATATGGCTTAGTTGCCATTTTTGTTATCCTCTTACTACTCTTACCAAGTATAAAATGGGATGATTTTTCTAGATCAATGATATTTTCATATAGGAAATTCTCTTATCTTATGTTAATTTCTTCGAAGGACATGAAGTGTAAAGGTCTAAACTTAGAAGGGAGAAACTACCATCCTCATGAATGTGGGATAAAATAAATTTTAGGATTAGAAAGTGTTAAATAGGTTTAGTAATAGTTAAGTATTATTATGGAGAATTAATTAGAATTTCCCACTTAAGTGAGATAGGTGTGATTTAAATTAATCAATTATATTGATTAATAGACCAACCTAGGCTTATAAAAGCCGAGTTGGAGAGAAAATGATGGAATCTAAATGATGCGGGAGGGGAATGACCCAATAGGAGGGTAAATCCTCATTTAGAAGATTGTTTAATAAATTTTGGATAATTAATTAATCAATTAAAATAGGATTATAACTAACAAAGTAGTGTTAATTTGCATCTAGAGTGAAGGGGAGACTAGTTAATTAACAAAGTGTCGTTAATTGACCGAGATGGAAGAGAGTGTTAGCTAACTACTAAAAAAGACGCTAATTATAAAAAAAATGAATAGAAGAATAGGATAAGAAGTACAATTTTAGTGTTAAAACTATGTAGTTGGATTTATGTGTCTACATTTTCCCCTCTTTCATGTGGTGTGAGCGACACCACTTCAAAGATAGTAGACAATTATAAACAACTAAATTTTGTAAGAGTAGAATAAAAATTAGTAGGATGAAGGATTCCCCCTTGAGTGTCGATGGGGTGATAGAAGAGGTCGATGGATTCTCAAAAAGAAGAATACAATGGTCAAAGAAGAATAATAAGATACTACGGTGACTAGAGTTGAGCTGGGCTTGGTTGGCATTTGTTCAAATTGATTGATTGGAAAGAGATCCCAAGATTCTTCATGTATAAGAAACAAGGGAGGGTACGGGTGATGAAAATTATCCCTATTACCCTAGATTATATGGAAGAAATCAAAGGTAAGACAAGCGGAATGTATTGGGAAGATCATGCAATGTAGTTGTAGTACCATCTGCTCATAAGTGTCTTTTTATTTTATATAAGCACACAACAAAAGGTAAAATGACATAAAAATCTATAATACTGATTTTTTTTCATGCTAAAGGACTTACTCAAATAAAAAATACATAAGCAATACAATATGAGACAGTAAACAATCAAAAAAGTAAATAAACAAAGCAGATACATATAAACTTAAACAAGCAATGTGCAAGAAAGTTATACCAATGTTTTGGTATCCAACTTGAGTTACCAAGTGTTCAAGTTATATGACATGGGTTAAAATGATGCCCCAAGCAAGGATACATGCAAGGGAGTATACGGAGGACAAAGAAGTCCCATGAAAAAGCAATGTGCACTATGAAAGCGCCCAAGACAAAGATATATGTAAAGGAAGACAAACATAATAAGAAAACCAACTTTGTTAATGAAGGAATATCACAAGATGATCCACATGTCATGCGCTAGAACAAGCAAGCATTGAAGTAGGATGTTTTGTAGTATAGTTTCCAATGTTTAGTGTTTTTGAGTTTTTCATTGTTTTTGGATTTTGTGATTTTGTATGTTTAGGATTTTCAAAGGTTTTGTGAATGTTTTTTTATTTTTAAGCTTTTCCAAAAGTATGTACATGAATAACCAAGTACCAAGATGCTCCCAGTGATAGGTGATAATATACAAGGGTGAATCCCACACATATATATAAGAATAGGATCATCCGACTCAAGGCCAAGAAGGATAGGTTCAAAAAGATTATGAACTTAAGACAATGAAGAGCTAATAAGGAGTGAACATGCCCCCAATGCAAACTAGCCAAGAAACATATGATAGAAAGAAAGACAATGTTTTTATTGAAATGGGGACAAAGTTTTCCTCAAACATGGTAAAAAGGAAATCTTATACATATGGATGTTCTAAACGAAGTGGAAAAATAATGAATGTTATGAAAGGATATGGAAAATGTAGCTAGAAGGCTCGCAATGAAAAAGTGATGAGCCAAAAGCGCAAATGGCAAGACAAAATAAGAACTAAAGTAAGAGTTTGAACAAGTTCCAAACAATACTTAGTAACATACTAACCCTATTTTCTCATAGATATCTAGTGTGTGCACGTGGAAATCAATTACTTCTTGAAGGGAAGATTTGGTAGACAACAAGTGAAGACAAACTAGCCAATGTGTAGGAATGATCTATTTTGAAAGGTGATTTGTGAATGGAGGGTGGAGGGAGATTCGTACATTGCTCCACTGCCAACCAAAAATTCATAACCCTAACAAAGATGTATTTTATTCTAGTCACAACATTTTCTCTAATGTCAATCAAGCATCCATAGCTCTGGTATAGATCTCGAAAATACCCCAAGAGAGATTTATATTTTCTTTGCTTTTTATTTTTATTTATTTATTTTTTTGCTTTTGAAAAATTATTTCAGCTCTCTCAATTGTTTTGATAAGGGGTTAAGAACCATTGATGGCTTGATGGAAGGATGTGGAAGTGATTACGATGACGACATTGGCTAGTGTCAACAAATACACCCAAAATTTTTTCACAAGAAGTTTATTAAATGTATGATAGTGATAGGATCTCTAAGAGGTTAGTCGTTCTTTAATTTACCAAGGTGATGAAGGACCAAGGTCAAAACGGATACCATAGAGATAAATGTTGCACAATGAGCAAGAATAAACTAACAAAAATATCATTGAAGGGATGAACATGGTGAGATACTTGTAGAGGAATATGAAGAAAGGAAGGAAAGAACATCCATGTGTATGTAATACCTTATCATTGTAGACACAAAATTACACACTTTGGGTAATTATCTAGTCTTGATTACATACTACTATTCATATGATTCCTAAGTAAGAACGATACTAATTAACCCATGTCTTTGGCCACTTTTCTTTGCTTTTTCTGCTACTTTTAGTCTTATACCCTTACTTTCTCAATCTTCCTTTTCACTCTTTGACATTTTTCATCCTCGAAACCAACACCTAGACTAAGATGCCAGTGTCAGGCACCCTCATCCAATCTAGGCACCCCTATCCTCTTTGTACTTTACTCACACTTTTTGGGTCCTTTCTATCCATTTGAGCATCTTATCTTTTTGGTAGTCGGCCTTTTCAAGGTTAATTACAAAATCCAAGCAAGGGAATCATATAAATATAAAGTTATGTGATCATAATAAAGGACCAAGCACTAAACATCTACTATCACCACCTAAGGTTGCATCCATCAAGGCATATAAGAGCTCCATTGCATCCATTTAGCTCCATCACAAGGGACACAAGGGTTGGTTCATCTACATACACTTCATAGGAGGGAATTTCATTTTATTCCATGCACACATTTACTACATTTCTTTAAATCTAGTTATTTTCTCGTTATCCAAGAGTGACTAGCACAAGAGCAACCTAGGGCACGAATCCACACACACACACAGAACTACATTGGGTTTGATATGTAGTGCAATGCTCAGTTATAATTCCACCATTGTGGTGGCTGAGGATAGTCCAACCCCTCATTTTAAATCTTTCTTTTTTGGGATTTGATGTCTATTTGAGGGTTTTGCAAGTTCATCCTTTATTGCAAGTTTATTGTGATGTCGAATTCATAGTGACAAAATAAAATCATCAAAGAAACACCTTGCGACCCTAAGAATTAGGGTTAGTGAGAATTTTGTAGAACCATGCACTCGAGAATCAATACCCGATGCCCGTGGGTGCCCTGTCCCTCTCCATATGCCCCATCTAGATCTACATTTTTCGTGCTCCGGTCATGGTGATCGGTGCTTCACATTTTTCCAATTTCCAATCTTGTACACCTTTAGCAACATTTTGAATCAGCTAAGGCTTCTTACTCTCTCTTTTCACTTAGGGTTTACATATTTATTGCTTAGTTTTCTTTGGTATATTTATGTATTTCATTATTGCATTCATTTACTGCTACTATAACATCGAGACTAGGCATTTATATTTCATATTTAGCTTAATCAATTCGTAATGTTTGATCTTTGTACCTTTTATTTTTGTGTAATGTTTTAATTTTTTCTCTCTTTTTTGTATTTTTGATGGTTTGTGAAGGGAAAACCACGAAGGGAGAAAATTAATGAAGATGAATGATTGGGAATTTGGGACCAAAAATGTCACTTCGTGTGATAGGATCCAACAACAATGTTTGTGATTTCTTTGATGAGGGAGACTAGGAGTTTTTACTTATTAAAAGTGATCTTATCTCCAATTTCAATGATTATTATGAGCTCATACTCGATAAGTGATTATGACTTATCTTGGAACATGGGTTTTGTATGCAGGAGCTTGAGTTCCCTATCTATAGACTTATGCACTTTTTCCATACTTGATGGTTGCATTGGTGTGCATTATTGAATTGCATTTGTGAATTTGATTTGTGGATATTGGATTTGTTTTGAGCTTTGGAGATCTTCAAATTTTTGATGTTAGTTTGATGAAGAAACTGCGGGGGTTTCATATAAGCTAATATGTGATGTTGTTGATCCCTAGAAGTGGGAGAAGAAGAAGGATGTTGAGGATTGATGATAGAACTATTAGGGATGATGGTGGGTTTGCCACAGTTGTTGATAGAAGGATGAATATGATAAGGTCGAGGATTGAAGGAAGTGGACCAGTAGAAGGTGGCCCAAGAATAGAAGGTAACAAGCTACCAGGAGGTGGACCAAGGATAGACTAGAATGGGCTAGAAGAAATCCTAAGGGGAGAAAATTATGGGCTACCCAAAGGTGTCCCATAGATAGAGGATGTTGGGCTAGAAGGAATCCCAATGATTGAAGATGATGGGCTACCCGTAGGTGTCCCATAGATAGAAGATGAAGGGATACTAGGATGTGGCCCAAGAATAGAAGTTGTTGGGCTACTCGGGGGTGACCTATAAATAAAAGATGGACTACTCAGAGGAATCCCATAAATAGAAGATAATGGGTGACACGGTGGTGAATGATTAATATAAGATAATGGGCTACACGGTGGTGACCCATGAAGAGAAGATAATGGGCTACAAAGGAATCCTAAGGATAGAAGGTAATGGGCTACACGGTGGTGACCCATGAATATAAAATAATGGGTGATACGGTGGTGACCCATGAATAGAAGATGATTGCAAAATTATGATATGTAAGGAATGATGGGGTGATGATGGGATAGAAGATAGATCAAGGATAGACCCACTTGCTTCATCATGCAATGGGAAAGATGAAGATGGAATAATAAGAGGGGGTCAAGTTTAATGATCTTAGGATTTTCCTCCATTTTCTGACCAAAGGAATCAACCTCTTCCCCACAATATGTAGATGCATCAAGGTCAAAATAGAATCCTTGCTCATGATCCTCTAGAGGAATGTCATTGTGTAAGTCCATGAACTTATTGATTGCTTCTTCATTCTGAAGTAGATCAATTGGAAAGTGTGGTGGATTGATGATAGAGGATTGATATGATGGGAGAGGTCTAACAAGTGTTGAAGCTTTAGAAGATGTCTCAAGATACAAAGTATATTTTGAGTTGGAAATCTTGAGAGTTGAATTGAATTTAGCTTTGGGATAGTTTGGAATTGGTTTTCCTAGAATATTGTGTAGTGCATATATAATAAGGGTATTGTGTAGCAAGTCACCTGGATTGTGACGTAGGGGTTGGATTGGATGATTGATTAGAGGAATATGGTTTGACCGGATCTTCAATGGAGGAAGATGTTGTTTGGGCGATGGAACATTGTATAAAAATAAGTTGATTGGATGAGACTCAGATTCGAGAAGAATCAGAAGAATAAAATGGATTAGGAGATGAAGGTGGATAAGTGGAAGATAAAATGGGTTCCCTATTTTCTTAAGCATGAGGAACCATATGATATCTAGTCATGGTTGACATCATTGGATTTTAATGCCTAGACCTAGTTTGTTTGATTGAAATCCTTTAATTGAAAAAAAGAAGCTCTATGTCGATTTGAGCAGCATAATGATGACAAACTAGACATCGTGCAAGGATGGGGTTCTACGATATAGGTCTCTAAAGGAAACCTAAGAGAAACAAACATCATTACAATGCAATTTTGATAATCAAGTAGACTTGGAAAAATAAGTGTCACAAGGAAATATAAGGTAAAATGGGTAGCATAACAATGATAAAGTGATAAATCTCTAAGTATATGGGATATACAACCAAGGAGTATCTAAAGATGTCAATGCCCATGTGGAAAGAATAGTGACACACTTTCAACACTCAAACCAAGTAAAAACAAGCCTTCAAGTATCAAAGGGGATTGTTATAATGTGAACATCGTAACAATACAATGTTAATACTTAGATCAAGTTTTAAGGAAACAAGATGTAAGTATCAAAAAGGATTGGTACAATACAAGTAACGTAACAACGTACCTCCAAGAATCAAATAATTTTTTAGGAAAACAAGGTCTAAATACCAAAAGAGGGTCGATATAATGTGAGCAATGTAACAATATAATGTCAATACTTAGATCAAGTTTCAAAGAAATAAGATGTAAGTATCAAAAAGGATTGGTATAATGCAAGCAGCAGTAACGATGCCAAGAGGAATCTACCCTAGGGGTGAAATGTCCCAATGTTGGTCTAAGATGACCACCAAAATATGAATACGTACTAACACTCTTTCAACACTTATATCACGTTTACAAAAAGAAACAGATTTAAGTGGGTGCAAAAGAGGTCAACACAATTTTGACAGCACTTCGAGGTGTTCTCTTTTGACCAAATAATGCCAAAAAACAAGGGAAAGTATGAGTGGTGATGAAAAGTACAAGGTCTAACTTCGGAAGAGTTACGCCCTACTTATGCGAAAGGGTTTTAACTTCAAGGAAGTTTGGCTAAGTACAATTCATGATGAAATATATACGAGGCGAAACTTCAATGGAGTCTCATCTTGTTCGAAAAACAAGGTTATGACTCGAGAAAGTATTGCTTTGTAATAGCTCTTTGAAACATGATTTTGGATAAGGTAAAGTTGGCCCCAATGCCAAATGGCTCCCTAATATTTTGTTCTCAACACTCGCTAATAACTTGTCTAAGAGAGGTACGCTTTTCTAGAATAAATCTTAGACAAAGGACCATTACCCCACAATCAAATTAATGAAAGATACCTCATATGGAAAACATTTAGCACTCCTCACGGGAATTTATAGTTAAGTAGGTGATGGGGCACTTCCCATTTTGTTAACTAATTCTCTCAATGTGTTGACTAGTTTGGGGCTCCCATGGTAATCCTCACAATGAGTTTTATGGCTTATGCCAAGATACTTCCCACAGTTAAAGTGATTAGGCCTTAACCTTCTTAGTCGCACCTGAAAATATAATGTGAATGAATGGTGTGGTTTTTATCTTGATATTAATGTGGTTTTGCACGTCATTGACAACTTGTACACAATGTAGTTAGAAATTGTTTTGATTTTGTTCTTTGATAAGTGAAAAGGTATACTACTCAAAATATTAGTAGTTTTCCATACAAACCAAAATGTTTAGAAATAGGATCAAGGATTTTTTTATTCTCAAGATCACTCGAAAGTGTAAGAGAAGAGCATACACAACGTTTGATCCAACTAAGTATAAATGGAAAAACTTAAATCAATGACCATTAAGTTCTTTTAAAAGATGAATTTTTATAAGAAACACACAATGTTAAAATGAAGATAAAGGTCACTTTTGATTCTCAAGATGACTCAAATCGTAAGATAATAACATACACGACATTTGATCCAACTTAAGAAAATGAAAAATAAATGTAATCAAAGCATTTAAGTGTTAAAAATGATTTTTAAATAACAATTCAAATGATTAGTTTTTCCATGTGAGCTGTCAAAATATCAAGTGTTTATCCATATTTCTAATTGAAAATCAAAATGTTAAAAAAGCATCCAAAATCGTTTCCATTTCTGATTCTCAAAATCACTCGAAAGCGCAAGAGAAGAGCATACGCGTTCTCGATGAATTTATAACAAAAAGGAGATTTCCAAAAAATATTTAAAATTCTAAAACCGTTTCTAAACAAATGATAACCATAATTTTAGAATAATATCCATAATCATATCCATTTTTGATTCTCAAGGTTTCTCTAAAGTTCAATAGAATCTAGCATACGTGGTGTTGATCAAATTAAAATGAATCTAACATGCAAAGAAAAATGACCAATTTTCTAATAAAGGAAACCCTACATTTTTGTATGTCTAAATCCCAAATTTATGTGTTCATTGCATAGTTTACTTCAATACCTTTTTATCATAATAAAACGGAGTCATTTCAATTTTGGGAGCAAAAGTTATGGCCTCCGGAAGATAGGTTACGCATATGCTCTTATACTCATAGGTATGCACTTAACTTGTACTCAAAAATGTCAAAAAAATCCCTAAATATGATCAAAAATTTCCCACCAAGATTCAATTTTGACAGCAACACATCTCTTTAATATGTGCAAAGAAGACTCAACATTATCAAACATTAACATTCATGATCAAAAACTTAACATTTTCAACAAATTGACAAAACTAGCATGTAAAATGATGAAAAATGAAGCTCTAAAAATGAAAACATGGAGAAAGCTTGAATTTTTCTCATCAAGATCCCATTTTTATAGCAACCCACCTCCTTAATATGTGCAAAGAAGACTCAACACTATCAAACATTAACATTCATGATCAAAACTTAACATTTTCAACAAATTAACAGAACTAACATCTAAACTATTGAAAAATGAAACTCTAAAAATGAAAACATGGAGAAAGATTGAATTTTTCTCATCAAGATCCCATTTTTATAGCAACCCACCTCCTTAATATGTGCGAAGAAGACTCGACACTATCAAACATTAACATGCATGATAAAAAAACTTAACATTTTCAATAAATTGACAAAACTAGCATGTAAAATGTTGCAAATGAAGCTCTAAAAATAAAAACATGGAGAAAGTTTGATTTTTTCTCATCAAGAACCCATTTTGATAGCACTCGCGTCCTTTATACCTACTGAGGAAGACTCAACACATGCAAACTCAACAAAACAAGTTAAGAAAGACAAGTTATTTCAATATGTATTAAAAAGAGGTTAATATGCAAAAATGAAACTTAAAAACAAAAACTAAAGAATATGTGTGAGACAAAGGGGTGTCCCACCAGGCATGCCATATGTATCCATGATAAAGAATCTAAGCTAATTAATGAACATAACACCAAGTAAATTCAATAACTAAGCTAATTCAACATAAACATCAAGATAAAGCCATTAAAATGGGAAGTTATCTAATGCATCTAACATTAAAAATAATGAAATGCTAAGCCATCCTTTGATGTTTTTGATGGGTTTTTATTGTATACACCTACTTTAACGAGTTGTACGTAGCCATGTGTGATCGAATGAATTCTTAAGGAAGACGAAGAGGTCTCACCAATATGGCTTAGTTGCCATTTTTAGTTATCCTCTTACTACTCTTACCAAGTAGAAAATGGGATGAGTTTTCTAGATAAATGAGATTTTCAATTAGGAAATGCTCTTATCTTATGCCAATGTATTACTAAATACATGGAGTGTAAAGGTGTAAACTTATAAGGGAGGGGCTAGGGTTCTTTATATAGTTTTACAAAAGGGAGAAACTACCATCCTCGTGAATGTGAGATAAAATATATTTTAGGATTGGAAAGTTCCAAATAGGCTCAGCAATGGTTAAGTATTATTAGGGAGAATTAATTATAATTTCCCACTTAAGTGAGTTGGGTGTGATTTAAATTAATCAATTAGATTGATTAATAGACCAACCTAGGCTTGTAAAAGCCAGTGGAGAGAAGTTGATGGAATCTGAATGATCAGAGAGGGGGAATGACCCAATAGGAGGGTAAATCCTTGTTTAGAATATTAATTAATCAATTTTGGATAATTAATTAATTAATTAGAATAGGATTATAACTAACAAAGTAGTGTTAATTTGCATCCAGAATGAAGGGGGAGACTAGTTAATTAACAAAGTGTTGTTAATTGACCGAGATGGAAGAGAGTGTTAGCTAACTAGTGAAAAAGATGATAATTATAACAAAATGAATAAAATAATAGGATAAGAAGTTGTGTAGTTGGATTTAGGTGTCTACACATAGGACAACTATTATTGCACTCAACAAAGTGTTACACTACATGCATTCTCGAGGGGTCAAGCCTTCGGTACTTCTCATTAGTTTTTTTTCAAGGTTATTACATTATGGTATATGATTATTCCATGTTATTTATTAATATGTATTGTAAAGAATGGATTATTGGACATTAGGTAATTTAAATGTAGCATTCGACTAGAAAACATTGTAAAGGAGCTTAGTGGTCACTAGGCATTTTCAAATATAAAATTCGATGTGAAACATGTGTGTTGTGGATATTTGTAATTCTATAGGATTATATGTCTTTAATAAAACGTGGGACAAAATTTTGATCTTAGTGATCCCTAGGTAATTCCTGAAGAGGATATTAAATACAAATTTTGATCTTATCAATCACTATGTAATGCTTAGTTGGGTAAACATCAATATAATCTCTCTACTCAGAAATATGATGATTGGCCTTCAAGATGATAATCATCAAGCAAAACATAGATCTTGAGTGAAGGACATAGTCACATTTATAAAAGATTGGTATGCCTCTTACTCTAAATATTTGGTTAGATTAACAAATCAATGATAATGATTATCAATAGAAACGTCAGCGAAATAGATATTGAGCCAAAGGATGTACTTGGGATAAATTTAACAAATCAATGTAGGAAATTTTGATCTTAGCGGTCAGCCTCTAGGCATCATTCACTATTAGGCACGACTATTATTACATAGAGTTAAGCATTGCTCTAAATGCACTCTTAAGGGGTCAAGCCTTACGTAGTTCTCATTTTTATTGTCGAGATTATTACATTGTGGTCTATGATAATTCCTTGTTAGTCATTAATACTTATTGTAAAGAATAGATTAGTGTTTGCTACATAATTTGAATATAGTGTTCAACTAACAAAGCATTGTAAAGGATTTTAGCGGTCACTAAGAATTTTTAAATATAAAAGTTGATGTGAAATATGTGTGTTGTAGACATTTATAATTTTATGGGATTATATGTCTTTAATGAATCATAGTACGAAATTGTGATCTTAGTGATCCCTAGGTAATACCTGAAGAAGATATCAAATACAAATTTTGATCTTAATGATTGCTAAGTAATTCTTAGTTGGGTAAACATCAACAAAAACTCCTACTCAAACATATAATGACTAGCCTTCAAGATGATAATATAGGGCCAAAGGACGTACTTACATTTACAACATGACTCTTATGCCTCTTAGTCTAAATATTTGTTTATATTAACAAATCAATGTAAGATATTTTGAGCTTAGCAATCGTTAAGCTCGGTCTCTACAAAATATTTAGAGCTTAGTGGTCATTAGGCATCATTCGATGGACAAGTATTATTACATGACCGAGAAAAGTGTTGCACTACATGCTTTCTTAAGGGGTCAAGCCTTACGTAGATTCATTAGTTTGTTGCCGAGATCTCTATACCTCTCTTTCATTATTTATAATTGTATCATATTGGTTGGACTATCCCTAGTAGAGCCAAGTGCTGCACTACATACCCTCAAGAGGGATCAAGCCTTATGTAGTTGTGTGTGTTGTGTGTGTGTGTATTTATATAATTATATACATATTTTTAATAGTTATATGTACAAAAAATATAATGAGTTTATTTAGAGCTTATTCGATGTTAGGCTTCTCTAGGACATATAAATGGACAACATACAACATTCATTGTTAGTCATTATTACTTATTTAAAGGAATGTCTTAGCAGGTGCTAAGCTTCATTACTATGATTTGTTAATCATATGTGATGTATTCAAAATAAGAAACAATGAGAAAATGTGTAGAAGAAATTTAATCCACATGATTATTTAACTTAGCTATATTATATGGGAGAAAAACATAAAGAGTTTATTTAGAGCTTATTCACGGTAAGCATTTAGGTTTCTCCACAAAATTTAAATGGAAAACATAATACTTTTGAATAAGTGTGAATGGCTTAAGCGTGGTAAGGTAATTTTAATATAGCATTTGAATAACCAATCATAGTAGAGGAGATTAGCAATCCATAAGTATAGGAATTTTCATGTATATAAAACCCAATAAAAATATGTGTGTTGTGGACATTTGGCATTCTAGATTATATGTCTTTTACAAATCAAAGTAAGAAATTTATTTTAGTTTTTAGGAAATTTACGGAGAATATATAAAATACACATTTTAAGGATTATGTTTTTCATAAGTGTAAGTTTAGCCTACATAACGTATTAATATCTATGGATAAAAAAAAAAGTATAAAGGCCATGGAGATCTATTGTATATAAGTCAAGAAAAACATTAAATATTAACAAAGCTCGTAGAGTACTCATACAACATCATGATGATCGACTTATGATGCGTATGAAGGAGCTTTGTTAATCATAGGCCTTATTTTCCCATCTTCTTGGCATATTGTGAAGGGATTTATTTTGTATACATACGTCTCTTTCTTGGTAGTGAAGGTGATCTTGAATTATAACTCCTATTTGACCATTACAATTTTAAACTAGATAAATTGTTACAAAGAAAACCTCTTTGATCATGTTACTCTTTGTATAATTTTATCCATATAGAACATGGTATAATGATTTTAAATAAACCCATGGTATAATCACTTTATCCACATAAAACATGATATAATGACCATACTCTTTGTAGTGTTAGTATGAACATACAGACTTTGAACCCTTTGTATAATCTCCTTGGTCATCATATATATGTATTCCCAAGATTGTAAATCTCACAATTTCCTTACGCTTCCACCTCCTAATTAAAAAAACAAGCAATTGATTCCTTGGATAAATTACCTCAATCTACATGCAAGGTAATTGTCGGGTTCATTTGTAAGCTTTTTATCAAGATATTTAGTAAAGAAACTTTCATCGCATTTATTAAAGTCTAATTAATCAAAATCAACCTTATCACTTTATAAATGTTAGTGTCAAGATATCATTACTTTATTTAACTAAAACACCCACAACCTATAATTTTAGTCTATAGGTGTTATCATGTATTTAAGACTCTTTAAACTAGATAGGATTTCAATCCTTCTAAATCCTATTTATTCAATTACAAGCTAAGTTCTCAAATCATAAGGTTTACACTTATCTAATTCATTGTATGCTGATATGAACCTACACTTGGTAGTGAAGGCGAACCCTTTGTATTTTTTCATGGCCATCATATTTTTCATAAAATTGTATTTCCCATAATTTCCTTATGCTTTAATGTCCCATTGAAAAACAAGCAAATAATTACTTGTCTTAGTTCACTTACCTTGTTCTACATGCATGGTAATGGTCTTCTTCAGGATCTTAATATCATATTTACTAAGGAAACTTTCCTCAAGTTTCCTACAACATCATTAAGCAAAAAGGACCATGTCATCCTATATATGTATTACATATCAATATATCATTACTTTATTTTACTAAAACACCCACAATCTGAAGGATACAAGAACACAACCATTTCTTTCTTCATAATGAAACATTACTAAGCATTTTATTCATTCATTCATTCAAGGATCTTCATAGTATGAGTTTCCATGATCCCTCCTACAAATCTTCTGAGCCACACTTGTGAAATCCTAAAGGAAGGAATGTGAAGTATATCATTTACATTAGTAGTATCCCCTTACAATTGTCCCCTTTGTTTCCCAATGAATGCATTTTGTCATAAGATTAGGATATGCACTTTCATAAGATTAGGATAACACAGGTACAATATATAATTAATTAAGTCTTCACTAAGGTATTGAAAACCCTTACCTTGAGATATTGTACTTCCTGGGATAAAATCCTCTCATATTTCATCAAATAAGAATGGAATAGTTAAAGTCTTGGGTTCACTTACCTCAGTGGTGCATGTCAAGTCACATGGTTGTGTGCTTGCCCATCCCGGTTTAAATACCCCGAGGCACGATCCTCCTCGGAGGTGGTTTCGCCAAAAGAGGCATGTCATCTCTTCTCTACACCGGTGATTACTCCTATATAATTACTTTATTTTACTAAAACACCCTCCTCTCGTTGATCGATGCTTTGGTGGTGGCTCCTTCTCTCTCATTCATTGACACTTTGGTGGCTACTTCGCCAGCATTTGTGCATTCCTCTCATTGAAGTGGTCGCATAGTATGAGTTTTGATGCTCCTCTCACTACAAATCTTGACACTTGTGGTGCTCCTAAAGGCTTGTGAAACATACTAATCTTGGTGGTATGCTCCTCTGTTTCGCCAATGAATGCATTAGCTATTCTATGTTGTCCCACTCGTTAAGATTAGGATAACGGCCACCTTTGCATCTTCACTTTGGTTTCATGGTTGCTTCAATTGGGTTCCTAATTAGTGATCCCCCCTCAGTAATTAGTTTTGGGATCCTCTAAAAATCCTCACCTTTCATGTAAATAAGGATGTGGGTCCTTTCAAACACCCTCAATTTACCCTCAATCACTATAAAAAAAAGAATGGAATACTTAAAAATTACTCTTCTATTCTCTTCACTATATTTAAACTAACTCCTCTTGTCTCAACTACTAACACTTTGATAATGTAAGTGTATTCCTTATTTTATTGGTCCTTTGAGATTTTGAACACTCATTTTAGTGATCGTAATTAATCACCTATTCATTTTGATATGTTATTAACATCTGAGTTACGTGAATCAAGAAATACCAACAAAATTAAGTCTCTTATGAAATCACTTATTTGATAAAAAAATCTACATGAAATACCACAATAACCCCTAAAATTTCACAATAACACATCTGTGCTCTAAAAATTTTCCCTAATAACATATTTGCACTTTGAAAAATCTTGAATAACAACCTTTGAAATTCAAAACTTATTTCAACAATCAATTTCAAACGAAATATCTAGTGAAACCCGTTGAGCATGGTCTTAAAGTTCACTTTAGTTTAATTATCTACAAAATCCCTAATTAAACAAAATTCTATTTTCCAAGGCATTTTCAACATAACCCATTTTGTGTGCTTCCAATAATCAATGTTTTCCATGAAACCACATTATTTCAATAATTTCAGCAAAATAGTTTCATTCCTTGTATTCCAATTTATCAAAGGTATTACATGCCTGTGGGGACATCCTCTAGCAAAAACCTTGCCCATAACTTGTTTGTGCATTTATTACAAACACGGTATTTGCAATACTTCTGATGGATGTCTTTAACCTATTCACACGTGTTCATTACTAGAGCTTTATTTTGTAATTCATTGATGGAAAAGTAGATTGAATAACTATGCACATTTCTAGTGCATCATTTTGTCAAAATGATGCCAAAGTTGTTCAATGCCAAACCCTTTGAACTGAGAACTATTTGCTAAAATTCCTGAAAGAATGTGGTTTTATGGACAACATTGATTGTTAGAATGCACAAAATGGGTTTTGTTGAAAAGGCTTTGGAAAATTCTAAAATTACATATTTTCATAATTTTAGAAGGGGTGATGAGGAGAAGGAATACAAAATTTTGACAACCATAGGAAATCAAATAGACTCTAACAACCGTGCTCGGGATTTTTAGTGCATGCCCTTCTCATATTTTTCAATGGATGAAGGGAGTGACATGTTTCTGCAAATATGAAGAGAATAGAAAGGTGAATGTTCTTCTTAAAAGCTTTAAAAACTTCAATGTCAAAAAGATATACTAAAATAAATTTCAATCTATGGTGATATATAACATACACACCCAACTAACGCCGCTTTCTTTGGTAGATATTAAATGGCACACGTACTTCAATGTGTATGACATTACATTGATTTATACAATGTTGATTTAATGGCTAATTAAAGTGGAGGCAACCACCATAGTAATTATAATTTCACCTTAGAAATAGTGTATTTTATTGGAAAATGGTCCTTGGGAAAACACCGTAAGAATTAATGTAAGAATTTTATAATATAATTTTTAATGTATGAATTTTTAGTAATAGTTTTATAATTTTTATAACATTGAACTTTCCTTAGTGCAAGTACTATTTTTATAACTTTGATTTTTAGTGAAATTTTAATAATTTTATAACATTTAATTTTTAATCGCAATCGAAGTGCAAGCACTCACACTTTGAAGTGCAAGGATTCAAGAGGTTATCTTTAATCCTCACACTTTGAAGTGCGAGTGATCACACTTCGATACTGTGAGTGATCGCACTTAGAATTGTGAGCACTCGCACTTCTAAGTGTGAGTGCTCGCACTTTAAAGTGTGAGTGATCACATTTTGACTTGTTAGTCTAGTCAATCTCTACATGAGTGTGAGTACGAGAAAATTTAAAAGCACAAGTGGGAGTGTGAGAAATTTGAAAGCCATACACCATGTGTTATATGGATAAAATTATACAAACAGTAGTGGGATCTAATAGTATAATACAATGTCTTATATGGTCAAATAGGAGTACTAATTCAATATCACCTTCACTACCAAGTGACAAAATAATTA
Source organism: Taxus wallichiana var. yunnanensis (assembly GCA_018340775.1). NCBI lineage: Eukaryota > Viridiplantae > Streptophyta > Pinopsida > Cupressales > Taxaceae > Taxus > Taxus wallichiana. The sequence continues at coordinate 275,504,034 of CM031242.1, read as the reverse complement.
CCTTCACAATATATAATGTAGGAGGAAAATTTAGGATGGGAATAGAAATGGTTTTTTGAGGTATCATTAATGAGTACATCAAAATCTATAGTAGCTTTATTTCGTATGTAATGAAAATTTCCCCAAATATTAAGGTCAAATTTAAAATTATTAATAACCACACAACCTTGACATTGTATTAATAAATCAAAAATTAATGAAAGTTTTGTAGTGGAGAAGTGTTATGAAAGTTGTGGTTTTAGTCCGACATGGACTAATAACCAAATACACATAACCTTTATATAACAGAACACATACATGGCAAGGTGAAGTGGAGGGTGAGAGAGATGAAGGTTTGAATGTTAGTGATATTAGATGTATTTAGATATATATTTATTATAAAGGAAGAATCTTGAATTTTATTGTATGTGGCCACATGGCACAATCCATTACTACTAGGCTTTGGGTAAAATAAATCCCTATTAGAACACATGAAGTACTTCCAAAAGAAAATGGTAAGGAATATTTCCAATAGTCATCTTAACATAAATCCTTATATAGAGAGGTAAAAGGAGGTAATAGTTTCCAAGTGTTGTTGTCAAGGATGTTAGGTTCTAAAAAGATGACATCTACCTTAGAGTATAATTTGGATAGGATTTTCAATTTCAATGTTTCATGATTTGAATAAGGTAGGCATAAATAGTCTTATATGTATGATGATGATAAAATTGATATGTGGCATAAATGATGACAATCACTTATTTAATGTCTTGCTTGTTAGTCAAATTCTCCATAGGTTCAAGATTTAGATTGAAGGTGGTTTCAAAGATGTTTATTTTTATTTCTCATTGCCAAATTCTCCATAGGTTTAAGATTTAAGTGTCCACGCTACTAATTTTCTCTTTTTATTTGTGGATACAATTGAAAATGAACTATGTTTTTGAAGAAGCGCATGTAAATTTACTCTCCAAAGGTATGAAATTTGTGGAGGGACTAGTGTATCCATCCATAACTACACTCCATTGCAAAGACATGGGGTTTAGATTATTCATTGTCACAATAAGTATTGTATTCAATGGAAAAGTGAGAATTCCATACACAATTGATGATTGTGAAACCCTAGAAGACATTGAAAACAAGGGATACTTTATCCCATGGGAAAGGAAGGAAATGATTAAGCATGTGATTTTAAAAGTTTCACATGTGGGGGTTGATGACATACAAAAATAATGAGCAATGACTCAAAGGATGCATTTGATAAGGATGATGGTTTGAATTCTAATAATGAAACCCATTGTTTCACAACTCCTAAAGACAGAGATGAATTTTCTACAACCTATGTGGTGCTAAAACATAAGTGTGCTTCCGAAAGAAGGTGACATAACTGAAGGGTTTATATCATTGGTAAAAAAATAACATGTGATTTCGGGAGTAGTGGTGGGACCCTCACTGCTTGGTGTTTTTGTGGAAAATATTATATATGCATGCAATGATTATTATCCAAAGCTACAACCCAACGGTGAAGTTGTCTAGCTAATCAAAAATATAGTGTATCTCAAAACAATAATTGCACTTCATGTTAACAAAAATTATGAATTTCAAGAATCAACCCCCATACAAAAATTGACTATGATTTGAAGTTCAAGGGGTTCTACTGAAGTTAATACATTTTTGTTCACAATAGCACAAATTTATTGCAGAGAAGTGGCGATTACAAATTTTTGTAAAGGAGACATGGTGTAGTTTTAAAAATTAGATGACAATACATTTGGGGTGCATATTGATAAAATAATCAAGCCTATTTATAAGGGTTACATATCTAAAGGATTTCTCATCCAGGCATGCCAACTAGTTAGCCCATCTAGATGGTTCCATTATAGAAGTAAGGCTAAAAGAAATTTCAGAAGAAGTGTCAGTAAAAATGTAGAGTTCATTCGAAGAGTCATTGCCTCAACTAGTATATCCAATTTCATTTGATTCCTCCAATTGCAATAGTAGTGAAAAGTTCATAAAAAAGACCTTACAACTCCCACAAATTCTAAAAGATAAATATACTAGTAAGACCAACTGATGATAACATACCTATATAGATGGGCAAGGTAGAAAAATTCCAATACATGATTTTCACACAAAGGCTCAAAAGATAAGGGTAAGTTGGTGAGAACCCACAGGAAAAGAAAATATAGAAAAAATAAAAGTATCAAGAATTCTTAAAGAAAAATCAATGGTGGAGAAAATCAAGGGAAACATCAGAGATTGATGTAGACAACGTTATCTGGGTATGGACACCAAGTAAAATATGGAAAGGAGATCAAATTAAAATACCGAATCGGGACATGAATCTATTCAGGCATATCTTGCACAATTTCAAGAATCATAATTAATGCATTTTAGTTAAAATTGGTTGACTAGATACTCTCGAGAGGGATCAATCCATATGTAATTATCAATATAATCATCCCAGAGGAATTTATTGCCTATGGAAATAAAGCGCCAAGTCCATGTTTCAAAACAACATGTTTAACATATTTTTAACTCTTTGTTGTTCTTTATGATTTATAGAATGGAAAATCATAAGCGACCTCTAAGCTCTAAAAATTTATTATCTTGTATAAAAGTAGTTCACATTATTTTTATTATCTTCTATTTAGAAATTCCTAGTGACCTCTAAGTTCTGTTACAATGATTTCCATTTTACAAATTAATCAAATAAATGTTAAAAAGATGTAAGTTAGCAGTCGTTAGGCTTATGTAACTTAGCGGCCGCTAGGCTTATGTAACTTAGCGGCCACTAGGCTTATGTAACTTAAAGAACCACTAGGCTTATGTAACTTAGCATATGCTAGCCTTATTTTACTTAGTGTTCGGCTATGCTTATGTATCTTAACATTTGTTAGCCTTATATAACTTAGTGGTTTCCAATCTTATGTAACTTAGCAAATCGTTAGCCTTATGTAATCCCAACAAGATTTTCTAAATTTATGAATGTGAAATTAATTCAATTCTTCATTAATATAATCAAGTCTCAATATGCAAAAATAGATTCAGTGTTCATTAATTAGCTTCAGTCAACATAATTCTTCATACAGATCAAATTAGCAAAATTGGAATCTAATAATAACTAAATTGGAATCCAATAGTAGCGAAATTGGAATCCAATAGTAGTGAAATTAGAATCCAATAATAATGAAAATGGAATCCAATAATGGTGAAATTGGAATCCGATAATGGAAAAATTGGAATCAATAATAGCGATATTAGAACTCCATTGAGTCCAATAATGCCAATATTAGAATCCAATAATACTACTAATGGAATCCAATATTAACAAAAATGGAATCCATCATACACACAAAAGGTGATATATTTCTACCAAAACCAGAAAGATTGGAATCTATATTCACCGGAATACGTCCTAATTTACTGAAAATGAGCATTAATAAGGTATTTCTCGATATGTGTGCCTTTTTCAATGACATCCTCAAAGGATGTGATGAAATGCATTTGTACTACGACACACCATTTCTACATTTAGGTTAGTGATTTAACATATATTAAATTGTAATCAAAGGATTGGGATCAAAATAATATAGCATTAAAAAGTGAGATCAATCATGCGAGAAATAAGAAAGTGTAAACAATAGTGATATAAGAGTGACTTAGATTTCATTTGAAGATCTAGATTGATTACGGGCTAGAAACTTAGTGGAACATGCTAGATCTGGACCGAGTAAGCTTCGTCTAGAAAACTAGAATATACAACCCTCAAAAAGGATCACCGGATGAGGACAAGAACACCTAGGTGTTGGTGTCCGAATTGGGCACTAGTGTCCTCGTAAATGATCTACTTTTGATCTTCTCATGGTCTGAACTTGTCTTCTTCCTTTCACTCTTTATCACTCTAACTTCACTATAGGGTTTCAATATTACACTTGAACTTGCAAAAAAAAAACCTAACTACCTACACAAGGCTCAAGAAAGCCCTAAATGAAATAAATAATACATATGCTTGATTCAGACTTACCTCAATGGTCACACCAATGTCATTATCACTGAGTGTTGCACTACATTTCAAACTCTATATATTTCTAGTATGTGTTTAATTAAATTGTGTCCCTTAACACTAGGTTACCCTTGTGCCAGTTGCACCAAGATAATGGGCTACAAATACTTTTCCCCAAGATGAATGTGTGAGATGGAATTTAGAAATATCCCCTCTTGTGTAATGAATAATGTAGCCCAAATGTAATCCTTAAATGTTGTTTTTTTCCCGGTAGTAGATAGTAAGTAATAGCCCAAGTTGACTAGCCCCTAATAATAGTGAGTAAGTTGTATATATATGACTTCATTGTTTGAATTTCAATACTTAGTAACACCAAAGGATGACCCAAAGAATAAGAAAAGACTCAAAGTTAAGTACCAAATGGTAATCCAAAAAATAAAAGAGAATGGACAAAAGCACCCAGAAGGGACACTAGCACACGAACGGTGGTGTCCTTATCTGGGTGGTATTGTCCCAAAGACAACAAAAATAAACAAGAACAAATACATAGACAAGGATCCCTATGACTCGACCAAAAATATGTAAATCCAAGAAGTATGAGGCAATATCACAATTAAAACAAATCAAAGCAATAGAAGGACTAGGAAAAAGGTGTCACCAATGTCTAATATTCGTACTCAGAAATCATGTATATAACAACATACTAGAGGTATGATGCAAAAGTAATAAGTGTATAATTTTGTGTCTATAGTTAGCGATAAAAATGCCAATACGTTGTTTTTAGGGAGGGTGCAAGGGAAAATGTCTTTTAAGTGATTGTCACCTTTGGAGAAATATAGAAAAGGTTTAACTATTTTTTTGTTTGGTGTTGCAAAGATCCATCATAATGACTTCAAATTCAACGTTCAAGGAGAACTGTTGTACTAATTTTTCACACAAATCTAGAAATTTTGTGATTGATCCTTTGGGTAGGTGTAGGAACCATTCCAAATCTTGCCCACCTAAACTACATGGAAATAGTCAAATCAAGTAGTTTTCATTGTAAGAGACTTTTGATGAGGCCATATAAAACTCTTTGATGTGTTTAAATGGGTCACCCTTTCCCTTATACTTTTCAAACTTGGGTAATTGTAGTGCCCACTTTTTCTAGCCTCTATGATCTACTGAATTCTTAAACCACAGTTATGGATTTTGGATATGTTGGTTTGCCTTCATGAACACGTATGGTGATTTGGAGCGCGTAGCGCTAATTTAACTAGATTAGTAGGTTGACACCTTTTATTTGATATTGTGGACACTAACACTTTTCTATGTGATTTAGGTCAAATTGATACATGTTGGATAATTAGTTTAGTCACATACCTTGATTTTGTAACGTATTCGTTTTGCTGATAAGGATACATGATGACATGGTGATATGACATGATATGTATTGTAATACCTAACATACGACGAATTGTGTGAGATTGTGCATTCCACATTGATGATGGTGATATCATTAATTTACATGTTTGAATCTGTTCGCTTAGTGAGCAGCTAGTTTACTCTTGTATTGGACAGGTGCGGTTAATGTGTGTAATGAGTGTGCAGGTGACAGGTCATAGGAGAACGTGGGATTCAGGCCAGCTACACAATCTTGCACAAGCAGCCCACGGGCTGAGTCCTAGCCATGTTCATTGTGTGAAGCCTTAGTGTAGGAGATTATTATTTTGGGCACCATGAGTGACCCCAATTTTTGTAATGTATTGTGCCTTGATTTATTAATTTTGTTTTGGGTAATTAGTTATGTTGTAAAACTGGTTTTGGGAGTTAATAATCCCACTTTCATTAAATTTTGATTTTGTTTAATGAGACACTTAATCTCAAGGGTTTAGGGTCACATGTGAGACCCTTGGGTGGTCCCCACACCCTCTACCCTTGTGCCAAAAATGCAAAACCCGAAATTAGGTTATTTTGGGCATTTTTGGGGACCCCTTTTTAGCTTGGGAGTTCCCCTAACATAAAAATGAGCCCTTGGACCCTACCTAATGGGTAGGGGGGCTTATTTTCAAGGCTAGAGGGAGTTTTCCCTCCCTTTTTACCTCTTGATTGGTCACATCCTTGTAAGGGGTGTGGATTGGAGTGCTTATTAAAAGTTTCACTAATTTTGTCTTGCTAACATTTAGGGGAATTTGGGAGAAGAGGGCAAAAAGACAAATTTACCCTTTCTCTCTTTTGTTTTGGCATCTTTGACCTTGAAGAAGGAGAGGGGTGACACATGTCACCCCCTCATTTGTGAGGATGCTTGCTTGCTCCTCTTCAAATTCCCATCCATGGGAATAGAGAGGGACTTTTTTTTTTTGTTGGTTTTTTTTTTTTGGAGCTTTGGCTTGGTGCTTGAGAAATTTGGAGCTTGAGGATTGCTTGAGGAAGAAAGTTGCAAAATCTTGTTTTGGAGAGCTATTAGAGGTAACCTCTTGAGCTCATTTATGTGGTATGTTTCTTTACTAAATCTTAGCTTGCTCATAGTTGATTTATTTGTTTAGTTGCTTGTATGGTTTGTTGCTTGAGTATATTTGTTGTATTGCTTTTTACTCCATCCATCATATGGTTTGATGGATGTTTGAGTTATTTGGGGGGAAGAGAGAGGGATTTTCCCTCTCAAACCTTATGGCTTGATGGGCAAGTCATGTCGGTTTCTTTACTCCCCTCATATGGTTTGAGGTGGGTAAAGGGGTTCATTTGGTTTGAACCCCTTTCCCATTCTTGGAGAGGAAACCCAAGGGGTTTGAAAATCCTCCCAAGAAGGATTTTTGGTGAATGGGTGGAGTAATAAGGAGGATCTTGTTGACTTTGGAGAAATAAGGTGGAGAAGGAAGTTTGATGTGTGCATTCTTTTGTTAGATCACACCTTATGTCACTTTCGGGTATCTCATCTACTCTTCCCCAAATTTAGAGGATGAATATGGTTTCTCCTCTTTTCTTTTATTGCTCAATGTTGTATTTTTCCTTCGTGCATGGTTTGGTCTTGTTTGTGAGTGTATTGTGGTGTTTGTCTCCCTAAAGATCTTGTGCTCAAAGTTGTGGAAGCTAGCTCTCTCTCCCATGGGCTTGGGGGAGGCTAGCATGTCTTCCAACCCTTGGAAAGGCATGTAATGATGCCTGAAGGTTGGGAGGTTAAACAAGCCTCGTTCTCTTGAAGTTGAATCCTTGTAAAGCATTCGAAGTTGGAGCCTTGTCCTTGAGGTGTGCTGGAGTATCTTTGGTGGCATGGTCCTTTATGACCCTCTCTTGTTTAGAAAATTGTAGCTCTTGATAAACTTATGTTCCTTGTAAAATATTGCAGTGAGCTCTTTTGCAAGTCTTCCATGTGGAATATATGTATAGTTCGTGGAAGCACGTGTGTTCTCAAAGTTGTATTTATTCCACTCTTGAATATGGTTGAAAGTTGAATGTCTTTGTAAAACTTGTTACTTTCCATAAGCGGATGAGTCTTGTTGGATTAAGAAGTGATGCCGTCATGGTTGTTTGAAAAGAAAATATAGTTTTAGATTTCAGCCTTTTAAATGTGAAATGGGTGATTAGTAATTCTTTGATAAAATGAAAAGTTTTCCTTCATGAAGTAGATCTTACCTGGTAAAGAAACTTGTAATGGGATTCCTTGAGTTGAATTATTCCTTGGAAATATATAGCATAGTTAGTTAAGCTTCGTGAAAATGAAATGTAGTAATAAATGTTCTTTTTATATAATATGAACTTGTTGTAATTTCCTTGAAGGAAAGTTGAAATATTGTTGATCTCCTTCTTGTTCAAATTGTAAATTTATTTTATTTAAAAGTAAAGTACCATTTTGAAATACCTCACTCTTTATATATTTTGCAATTTAGTGAATAAAATACATCTAGGTTGTTCTGCAAATAAAATGTATACATTGGAAAGAAGTTGGTGTTTTCATACCATGTATCAATGTCTATTCTTATCTTAAGTGAATCTGATTGGGATAGTTTTTGTTATCATGTATGTGAACCATTTACATCTAGATTAATTAAAAAATAATAATTATAAAACAGAGTTGACTTATATAAATCTGACCATGACAAAATTAGAATATAAACATGTTGTTCTGTTCATTATTACAGCAGTAGTTACTTGTTTTCATTTGTGTTTTCATCATAAAATGTATTATAACTTGTAGATTTTAGTCTAGATGAATTTAGTATATATTATATAAAATAATATAAATGTATTGGATTATATAAATAACCCTTCTTATATAGAACTAGTGCGATTACACACATATATATATTTTAGTATGAAGCTGTTAAAATATATATAAATAAATAATAATAAGGAAATAAAAAATAAAAATAAAATAAACACAAACAGTTGGGAGGGTCGAACCCTCCCCCCCCACAAGCATCCACCGGCCGGCACCACCGCATACCCTCCCCCACGCCTCTGTGCTCTTGCAGCCCGCGGCCCCCAACTCCTTCCCTATCATCCTCCGGCCATGCGCGCAGCCCTAATCGCTCCCCACACCTCCGCCCTCTCTCCACTTGCTCCATCCTCGACGCGCCTCTCCCCTCGCGAGTCCCACATACTTCCTCTACCATGGCGCCACCCTCCTTCAACCCGCCAAAGAAAGTATAACACAAAATAAAAGAGAGAGACTTTGGGGTTATTTCCCTTTGCCATAAGATACAAAGAAAATTATTTGTGAGAAAACTCTTTAAAATAAATTTAGGGTTATCCCCAAATCCAAGGAGTAGGAAAATTTGATCTTATGGCTCATATTATACTTAGGGTGAGACTTTTAGATTCATGTAGCTTTTAAATAAGATATGAGATGGAACTTATCTCTCCTTTTCTTCATTTAGGTTTATGGAGGAATTTTGTTTTAAAAATAAAGATAAGTGGAAAGTTTTTTTGTATTAAGTCTACTTGGGAATTATGGGAAATTAAGTAGAAAGCTTGATCTTTAGGTTGCATTAAAGGATTTTTGAAAAAGATAAGTAGAATAAATAAGCAAATAGTTTTGTTCTTTATAAATCATATGGTCTTTCTTGTTTGAAACTTGTTACTCTTCTAGAGACCATCGATGGTGCTAATATAACCTAGGACTATGTCCTTTATATCACGGGTTTATGTTTTCATGTATTACTCCTTTAATTAAAATAACTTCTAAACTTGATTAGTATAACCTCATTTCTTAGTAGGGGATAAAATTTTGTATTTAAACTATATTACGATGTAGTTTAATAACCTTGATCGATCAAATTAATTATTTTAATGGGAAATGGTTAAGCGAAGAATTAGTCTTATTGAGTTCTTTCAAAGAAAATAAATAAATAAAATAAAATAAAAATTATTAACCATTTTTTTCTCTTGAGTGGCTTTCGGAGTGTTTTTTTTTCCTGTGTCCCAGGTTGGGCATTACTGAAGTAATTCAAAGTATGGTGGGAAGGGGACTCACAACATTTCAGGATCAAGGGGGTAAGGGCATATATTTTCGAATTTGTAGCATATTTGTTGGCTACATGTTTCACTTGTAGTCTGTTGTAAATATCTCCCCCACAGGGTAAATATAGACAAGCGAGAACAATATGGAAATCAAAGAAATTCAAAACCTGATATTTATTGCGTCACCAACAGCCCATGGCACGAGTAAAAGGCGCACATCAGAAGGTGTCGACACGAAAGCGGATGCGCGAGGCACGAGTAAAGGGCGCACAACACGAGTGTCGACACAAATGTAGATGCGCCATGGCATGGCGCAGTAAAGGGAACACATCGGAGAAGGTGTCGACACGAAAATGGATGCACCCATGGTGTAGGTAAAGGGTGCACATTAGAAGGTGTCGACACGAAAATGGATGCGCCCATGGCGCAGGTAAAGATGCACATCAGAAGGTGTCGACACGAAAATGGATGCGCCCATGGCGCAGGTAAAGGGCGCACAACAAGAGGTTTCAACATGAAGGTGGATGTGCCCATGGCGCATGTAAGAGTATGTAGACATAAAGATGGATCCGCCAAGGTGCACCTTCAGAAGGCGCAACATTTTGAGCACTGATAGGAAGCAGACCCTAGTGTGAGATATTCAGATGGCCATAAATTTTGACTGGGAGCTCGAATTCATGCAAGGTTGGACTTTTGGAAAGCTTACGAGGTCCTCTGTCCAACTACAACTAGATATATTTAATTGGGTGAGAACAAATTCTTAAAAATGCAAAATACAGTTCGCCACTTTTTGGGTTTGTTAGGGTTCTCACCTACCATCATAATGAGATGAATTAAATGCAACCTAGAGGTGGTTGGGGTAGATTTGGAATTCCTCTCTCTTTTATCTCTCATTCTTCCTATAAATTGTAAGGAGGGGCTTCTTTCTAAAAGTTGGACATTCTTGTTTTGCCCCTCCCTTCTTCTCTTTGGCGAGTGAATTTGTGGAGTTAAAACCTCCCATCTAAAAGCTGTAATGTAACTTTGCATCTTGGCATTTTGTAGTGTATTGTATCAATCTTTGGAGCAAATAATGCATGTCCGTGGATGATTCTCAACCCTCTCTCGTGTTCATGTGCATTCTCCTAATCTTTCTTTTGCAAATTTTGTTATCTCGTGCATGATCTTGCATCACATTTTTATGGTTGTGTTTATTGGCAAGACATGTGTTCTTCATTCCTCGGTGCATCACCTTTGTAGTTTAGGTTTTATTTTATGCATCTTCTTACCCTATCTCCTTGGCAAGTTAGTTTAGGTTTTTGAGTAAACCCTCTGCATTTTTACGTGTGCATCTGAACAGAGGAATAGGAACCGGCCTTCATCTAGAGAGCTTTTTCCATTTTCGCAAGGTCCCACACTTGGGAAAAGCTCCATGTTATGCAATCGCACTGAGAGTCTCAACCCATCGAGTTGTAGACATTCTGGAAGTCTTTGTGATTCGCCATCAACAAGTCCTTGAAGGGCATCCTTAATAGGTTATCATTCTTTGCGAAGGGATACCATGAATTGAAGATTGAGGGTGTGGATAAAAGTTGATTCTAGTGATTTGAGAGACTCATTGAGATATTTATGCATCACTGGGTGAGGTTTTGGACGTTTCAAGGCCAACTTGCAAAGTAAGAGTAACTAATTATGAGCTTAAGCTGTTAGATTTGTTTATGCAATATATGATTATGAGTCTGTTGGGGTTATGCTATATTAGAATTCTTAGGGATGCGTGGTTTTTCACTAGTTGATTCCTGAGGTGGTTGACTTGTAGAAAGTGGTGGTTTGGTGTGGCTAATGATGTCGTGTAATTTTTCAAGGTTGAAATATGAAGGAAGTTTTTCCCTAAATCTTCAAGTTTACAAAAAAAACTCATCACCAATTTGGCGAGATAAAGTGATCTATGCATGCATGGTCTAAACTTGTGAGTATTTTAGGGTTGTAGTAGTCACTTTGATCAGCTAGGTCATCATCATCATTGTGGGTTTTTGATAAGTCAAGGAGGTGACCAAATGGATTATCAAAAGGGTTTCCCCTTCATCAACTTGTTTGGAGTGAATCCTGGTTTTGGGTGCCATGATTGTTTTGGTTTTGCTTTGAGTTTTGTTGTGTTTTGTGTTTGTGTTTTTGGGAGTTTTAATAAAACTAGAATAAAAATAAGTTCACATAGTACAAAAATAATTAAGTATTTACACTATAATGCAATGCAACATGTTGTGGAGGTGGATGAGAGGGCTCTTATCACTCCAAAAGATGTACCTTTCTATATACTACTAGACCGATATACCAGACCTCTCTATATATGCACCCTTCTAATATACTTATCAAGTACATGGAAGAAGCTCACCCCTCGATATATGCATCATTATGTGAGAGAAATGTTTCCATACTTAAGAGCATAATGGTACGTGGAACCTAGGTAGTATGTGAAAGGGACTCACTTGATCAAAGATCGAGGTGGAAGGGTAACATAGGGAATGTAAGTGTATGTGTGTCCTTATAACTCCCCAATAATTTATAACGATGATGCTTAGATATCATTGTTTTGGTTGTGTTAGGAAGCAACTAAAGTACATAAATCACAATGATTTTACTTGTAAGTGTGACCTAGAGGCATCAAAAATATTGAACAATGCGAAGAAGCTTGCGCTTCATTATTGTGCACAAGTAAAATAAAAGGCAGAATTAGAAATCTAACTATTAACCAAATATAAAAGCCATAAATATGTAAAATAAAATAGCTTATACCTAGAGCTTGTAAAGTGAATTTGTGTGTTTTTGTTTTATTTTTTCTTTAGGAACCTTAGACATACAAAATTATGGAAACTTGTCAAATTGTAGCTTGAAATAGATGCTCAGGAAAACTATAAAAAATGTAAGTTAGAGAAAACAAAAGGTTTGTAATACCAAGATTGAGTAGTAATAAAAGGGTTAACCACATCTAATGTAAAAGAAACACAAATGTGCATCAAAATGATATATATGTAGAATATGTATCACAATTCAATATTTTCATCTAGGTTGTTCATGGGAAACTAAACAATTCCGAGTGGCCTAGGTACTTGTTGAGGACATTTAACTTTGTGACAACGATTGGGACGATAAGGTGGATTTAAAAACCAAATAGCGTAACTCAATATCAATATCACCTTGATAAGGCTCAAAATGGGGTTGGGCTACTAGGTTCAAATGGTAATCTTTATGGGTAGTTTACACTGGAATGGTCATGGGAAAAATGCGGTTAGACACTAAAAACAAAAAAATCCAGTAGAAGAGGATATGCTCATGGTTGTGGAATAAATAGGTGGAAACATGCAATGAGTCCAAACAACAACTATATAATGACCATGGGTTATCTTGTTTGGATTTTGGTTCACTTTCATGATAATATTGACCATCCCATTCATTTCGCTTGGTTAAGGTAGTCTTTGGGCGACAATAATTGGGACTGCGAGAGTGGATTAATAAATTAACTTATGCAGTATAAAAAAGACATCATGGGAATGAAATTCAATGTTAGGTTGAGTGATGGTTTATTTGAAAGGTCATCATTGTGGATGGGAGGTACCTATATTAGTCATATAGGAGAATTGACGGTCATAAGTGATGGATAATGGAAAATTATAATGAATACTTAGATCATGGAGTTTGCAAAATTATTGGGAGGACTTATAGGTGGAACCCATGAGGATTTTGTTGAATTAGAATGATATGAACGATCAATTATGGTGTTTTGGACAATTTTGTTTAGGGGTTTTTGACATCTAGGAAACCACCACCATATTAAATGCAAGTGTTATTAGGACAAGTTAAGCTCTTGATAGTTTGGTGTTCTAACTCAATTGATATTCCATCATGTATATAACATCCATATTAATCCCTTAAAACGATCGTATGTAAAAACAAGGCCAATGCAAAGATTGAACAAATCTAGTTAACACTTAATCCACAAGTGAACGAATATGGATTGACAATTAAAGCAAGGCTTATTAGCATTTGAACAAAAAATAAAAGTGAGTAGATCATAAGCCTTGAAAGCACATTAGATATCTAGAGTTGCATGAATCCAAGTAGTAAACTACGGTAAGTAAATTTAGAATTAATATTAATGAGATTTGATCAAACAAAGTTATGATCATGCCATTATAACATTAGATTAAATTTCTAACATGACAGTAATGCATCTAAAATGAATAATGAAACTAAAATATGTTTTGACCAATGGGTCAAGAATAGGACAAATAAAGTAGTACTAGTTAATAGTTAGTCTCAAAATGAAATTAACAACATTGTCAAGAATAGGTGAAAAATTTTCTAGATGAAAACAATTTCAAGTACTAGCTTAAGTGATCAAAACGATACTTAAAGTTATACTAATCCTAATAGTGAAAAATCATTAATCAACATTATATTTAAACTTGCACTAATCCTAAGAGTAAACGCAATTAATCCAAATTTAAATTAGGCTTAATGAAGGCTAATTCACGAATTAAACAAGGTTAATTGAAATTTGATGAAATAATTAAAACTAATTTGAATGTTAAACAAAGTTTATTAAAATGTGAATTAATTTAATGAATACTAATCAAGCAAAGCTAAAATATATTTGAACTAAACTAATAAACAATTGAAGAAAAATTAAGCGAACTAGTTAAACTAAAATGGGATTATTCTAGTGTAATATAATGTTATGCAAAACAATAAATAACAACTAAATAAATAAAGGAAATGACTCAATCAACTAAGTAAATAGAAATGTATAACCCTAATGTGCAAGAGGGTTAAAAATCCTTAGCTAATTTGACAAAGGTGCGGGAATATGTCACAGTGTGAACCAGGAAAATAGGAGGAAACGACAACACATAAGCCTGAGAAAGTGCATATCCGAGCTCTCTGATTGGACTAGGGTTTCTAGAAAGGGATAGGGGCACCTGTGGGCACTCTGGTCTAAGATCTGGGTGCCCTAGTCTATGGAAATGGTCCGAAACCCTCCTCCGAGGTGTGTTGGATGTTTGCACTGTACTTTCTTCTTGTCACACTAAATTCAGTGGACTACGTAAGATTTTGTTGTAAGACTTGCAATAAGGAATCACCTACAAAACCCCCAAAAAGCATCAAAACCCTAAAAAAATAAAGATGCATATAAATATGTCGAGACTTTCCTTGACCACAATGGTGGACTTACTAATTGAGCGTTGCACTACATCTCAGACCCAATGTAGTTCTAGGTGTGTGTGTGCAAATCTCACCATAGGCTACTCTTGTGTCGATTGCAATTTGTGAAATTAGCGAGCAATAACTAGATGTAGAATGTAATAAATGTGTGCATGGAAACAATAGACTCCCCTCCTATGAAGTGTGATGTAAATGAACCAACCTTGTGTGTTTTGTGATGGAGCTAGATGGATGCAAATGTAACTTTAGGTTCTTTTGATGGATGCAACTCTAGATGATGATAGTAGATGTTTAGTGCTTGGTCCCTTATTATGGTCTCATAGCTTTATATTTATATGGTTCTCTTGTTCTAATTTTGTAATTAACCCTGAAAAGGCCGACCACTAAAAATATGGAAAGATCAAATGGCTAGAAAGTGCCCAAAAGATGGAGGTAAAGTACAAAGAGGATCAAGGTGCCCAGAGAGGACTAGGGAGTCTAGGGCACCCCATCCCTAACTAGACACCTTAGTCGGGAATATGAATAATGCGAGAATGATAAAACAGACTGGGTAAGTATGGTTAGAAGATCGTAAGTGACGACAAAAATCAAAGAAAAATGTCCAAATGACATGTGTTAATTAGTACTTTCTTCACTAAAAACCATGTGAATAGTAGTTTGAAACTCGAAACTAAATATTGACTCAATGTCCGTGATTTAGTTACTACATTTGCCCCCAATTTATATTTGTGAGAAGAAACCCTAACATAAAGTAGATAGATATGTGTACCGATAATCCATGTATAGTGATGTAGAAACGTGCCAAAGGACTAGACAAAGCGTGGAGTGACTAAAAAAACATAGAGCGTGGAGACTAAAGATGTAAAATTGTAAAAAGAGTGATGAGAGTAAACCTAGGGTGGAAGTGTGTGTGTAGATGCCAATGGTTAGTACTGCGTGTGTGATGTACTCGCAATGTGTGTGTTTTTGTTGAGTGTTTTCTTCTCATACAGATGAACCTGCAAGAGATAAGATGATCAAGTAGTCAAATACACATGTATATGTGTAAAAATGCACATGTATATAATAAAAAGACTGTAAATGAAAGTACAAAAATGAAAAAGGAACATGTGCACTTGATCCGTGATGAGACAAAAGGGTGTAGAAAGGATATTCTATAATTATCGGTGAAGTGCAAGTTTTTGGGCGATCTCATGCCATTGTGGCTGAAGAAGTGTAGGGAGAAAGTTGTGTTATTCTCTAACCTGTAACTACTTCCCTAAGATTGGTGAAGAGATCTTTGTACTGTCTAGTTTTTGGATGATCTGACACTGCTAGCCGAAGTAGTGTAGGGAGGAAAGTTTGATGTATCCTCTAAGTTGTAATTGCTCCCCAAAATGCTAAGGACAATCTGCCCTACAAAATCCGTTGTGTATGGGGTTCATAGAATGGTATGAACCCACTTGCAAACTGTAGACTGAATTGTGACATGAACGATGACTGTAGACTGTACTATAGACTGAATTGTACTAGTACCGTGTGTAAACCCCAAATGATGCCCCCTCTTTGGGCACACATACGACGTCATGAATAAGAGAATGTGGCCCCAAAAGAAGATCGACTGCGTAACTAAAACTCGCCTTGCAAAGGGGGAGGGAATGTGTTTGGTGAAGATCAAGGCACACGTAAATAAGTGGCTAGAAAGCAAGTGTTAGTACGAATAATAAGTACGCATGTAGAAAACAAGTATAAGCCAAATAAACAATGTATAAGCTAGAACGCGAGTAGACAATGTAAACACTCAAAGAGACAATCATAGACCACACAAAACAGGTTATAAACATGGGACACCACTCACGGTGTCACAAGACACTCAAGGTTGTCATGGTCGCAAACAAACAAGTGTGTACACACAACAAAGGGCAAGGCCCACAAACAATAACAAACAACAAACAAGTATGGAAGCAAATATCCCTACATAACAAATGTTGCACATGAAGCACCCGTTAGCATGTTAGAAAAATAGCAAGTATGTCAAAGCATGTATAACATGATAATGGAAAGTGCTAAGTACAAAATGAAACAATAACACATGTAGTGTACAAATGTGGATGCCCCCAGTAGGTAGTGTGTCAAGCATCGGTGTTGTGTGTAGAAGCTCTATATCTGCGATCACAACTAGAAAAGGATGTGAATGCACATGTGTGTATGGTAAAGATAATGAAATACAAGAGATTTATTTAGCATGTGTAGTAAAGTGAACATGTAAGAGAAAGTGCAAGCAAGAGTAAATGCAACCATAAAATGTAGTATGTTGTGGATGGATGGAATGGAATACAAAATGGATGATAGGAGCCGCGTGCCCCTGAGTGAATGGATTTTTATGCAGTGAGGTTCATTTAGTATGCCCTCAATAGTCAATAATGAACCATAAACGAGAGTGCATCATCGGGAAATGGTCGAGCTATGTAATGTGTGTAGTGTGATGTGATGAGTATGTGACATAGAAATAAACTGTGAGTGACCCTACATCGTAAGCGTATATCATGCCTAGATGAGTAGAAAGGAAGTGGTGATTTAACCTAAAGCGTATACTACTAAACAATGTAAGCGAAGGTGATAGTGTAGCCTATCATGAGATGATGCTAGAAGAAGTGACCCTATAGCCTAAGGCGTATATCACTAATCCTAGGAGTGTCGCATGAGAAACATAGAATGTGAGTGGATGTGTGAGTTTAATGTCGTCCAATTTTGAGATGTATACCATCAACAATCCAATATGGACCGTGGGACTAAAGTGCATCATCGGGTAGTGAGTGCAACACGTAGAGGTGAATATGCAAAATACGTAATGTATGTGATAGAATAGGATGTAAATGCTAGCTATGCCAATTCCCTAAGATGTATAACATAGTGGATGTAAGATGTAATATGTAACATGTAATGTGAAGGATGTATAATGTAAGGTGATGTGTGAAAAATGTGCAACATGTGATAGCTAAGGTGTAGTAGGTGTAGAACGTGTATGATGTATGAAGATGTGCAATATCTATAACTTGGAATGTAGTGTATAATGTGTAGATGATGTGTGATGATATGCGATACCTAAGGTGTAATGACTATGCAAAGTGTGTGGGGTTTATGTGTGTAAAATGCCCTCAATAGTCAAGTGTGAATTAGAGCACAAAAGTGTGTCATAGGGTAATGAAAATGTATGTAATGTAGATGACTATGCAAATGCTAGAATGTGGATGTGTGTAAATGTGAGTATGAGATGAGTGTTTATGCTAGGATGTGGGGGTGTGTGTGGATGTTATGCCCCCAAGTGTGGAAGATGAAGAATCCATCATGTAAATTATATAAGAGACCGTCGATTTCGGGGTGAAAGCCATAGTGGTCTGCATCGGAAACCTGATAAGTGATAGTGTTGGGTTGGCCGTGCAATGAGCCATTGAGGCGTAAATGATACATGCCCATAGCATATTCCTCATCAGTAAAGGGTGGCAAGGGACACCCGTGCACATACCAATGAGTGAGATTTTGTGTATAGCCAAGAAAATAATTATTGCAAATGAACACATGGCCAAAAGGCATGGGAAATGATATATCTGTATGATCACGGTCTAATGTGCCTCATATATATGTAAGCCAAGACTGTCCTAATATGAGCTTAGTAGGAGGTATACACAGGAGGTAGATTGTGAGATGGAATACATGTATGCCATAAGCTGTAGTAATAGTGATGAATCTATAATACAAATGAAGATTATGCGTCGGAGGATAAAGATCTTCAAAATTGAATCCAAGTCTAGCCAAGCCATCATGTGAATAGATAATGTCATCGTAAGTAGGATTAAAGGGAATTTGTTTCCCAATATGAATCATTCATGAAAAGTGTGCATATGAAGGGAGGTTGTAGTGATGAAGATGACATGTGAAAAGGTAGAGGAACAACATTTGATGTAGAGAGAGACCCTAATAAATGATCATAGCATGTAGTAGTGGCAGGGGGGAGGAAATGGAGTGGAAGGAACAACATAAATGACACAAATAACATCCTCAAGTGGTGGTAAATGAGGTAGTTCGTCCATTGGTTGAGGGTCATCTGTAGTATTAGTGCATGGAATAGGAAGAGTAGTATTAGGATCCCGGTCACAATATTTGCAAGCATGACGGTCACGAAGTATAGTATATTCAACACCTTCATTTATGAATTTGACACAATGATGTACGGTGGAGGCAACAACTTGCATGGCATGGAGCCAGGGCCTACCAAGCAAAAAATTATATGAAACCAAAAAGTCAATAACAAAGAAGACTTGTGTTGATATTTTTTGTCTCTACAAAGTGATAAGAAGAACAATGTGACCTACACATGGGCAAACCGAACCATCATTACATGCGGTGAAAAGATGATGGATTAACATCATGAGAAGAAAGACCTAGCTTTTCAAGGAATGACATAGGACAAAGATTAAGTTCATATCCGTTATCAATTAGAGTACACTTGACACCCACATTATAGATGTGAATCATGATATGCAAGGGTGGATCATTGTCAAAAGTGTTAAGATTAGTGGGAAGATTAGATTTGAATGTTATCTGTTGCAAAAATGCATCTACAAAAGTTTGATAGACTAAGTCAGGATGCATATCAGCACAAATGCGAGTAGTAACAAAAAGATGTTAGACTTTATGCCTTACATCAGGATGTGCAAGAAAATAATCATTGATTGAGATATTCATGATGACTATGTTTTAGAATGATAAACAAACAATGAGGTCCCCTAAGAGCGTGAAGATCGAGTACGGGTTCACTAAAATGATTAAACTAAAATGGGATTGTCCTAGCGTAATCTAATGTTGTACAATGTAGTAAATAATAGCTAAATAAATAAAGGAAATGACTCAAGTAACTAAGTAAATAGAAATGTAAAACCCTAATGTGCAAGAGAGGGTTAAGAAATCCTTAGCTGATTCAACAAAGGTGTGGGACTGTGTCATAGTGGGAACCAAGAAAATAGGAGAAGGAAACGACCACACAAAAGCCTATGAAAGTGTATATCTAAGCTCACGACTAAACTAGGGCACCTGGAAAGGGACAAGGGCACCCATGGGCGCTCTGGTCCGAGATCCGCATGCCTTGAGTCTCTGTGGAAATGGTCTAAAACCCTCCTCTGAAGTGTCGCTAGATGTTCACCTATACTTTCTTCTTGGCGCACTAAAGTCGGTGGACTGTGTCAAATGTTGTTGTAAGACCTAGAATAAGGAATCACTTGCAAAACCCAGACAAAGCATCAAAACCCTAAAAAAGAAAGATGCATATGAAGGGGTCAGACTATCCTCAGCGACCACAATGGTGGACCCACTAACTAAGCACTGCACTACATCTCAGACCCAATGTAGTTATAGGTGTGTGTGTGTGTGTAAATTGTGCCTTAGGTTGCTCTTGTGTCAATCACACTTTGTGAAAGTAGTGAGCAATAAATAGATGTAGAATGTAATAAATGTGTACATGGAAACAATAGAATCCCCTCTTATGAAGTGTGATGCAAATGAACCAACCTTGTGTGCTTTGTGATTGAGCTAGATGGATGTAAATGTAGTTTTAGGTGTCTTTGATGGATGCAACTCTAGATGGTGATGGTAGATGCTTAATGCTTGGTCCCTTAGTATGGTCTCACAACTTTATATTTATATGGTTCTCTTGATCTAATTTCGTAATTAACCCCGAAAAGGCCGACCACTAAAAATATGGAAAGTTCGAATGGCTAGAAAGTTCCCAAAAGATGGAGGAAAAGTAAAAAGAGGATCAAGGCACCCCGGTCAAGAATAAGAATAATGCAAAATGGCAAAACAAACTAGGAAAGTATTGTCGAGAGGATTAGAAGTGACAACAGAAAAGTAAAACAAAATGGTCAAATGACATGGATTAATTAGTACTTTCTTCACTCAAAAACTATATGAACAATAGTATAGGACCAAGACTAAATAATGACTTAAAGTGTGTGATTTAGTGACTACGTGAACTAAGCCCGAGTTGAAGGAAAAATTAAAGTCATGGGGTCGAGTTGGGCTTAAAGTGAGTTGAGGTGGGGTAAGGGTCGAGTTGGTGCTCGGAATTAAGATTGGTGAGGAGTCGGGTCAATTGGGTTAAGCAAGTTAGGGGTTAGGTTAGAGGGGTGGCTTGGTGAGCCGATGTGTAGGGTGGGTCATAGGGTCAAGTCGGGGGATGTTGGATAACGTGGATAAGGGAGTTGGGATGTAGGTAAATTCGAGGTGTAGAATAAGTCATAAAGGTGGGTTGAGGCGAAGTTTGGCTCAAGCGGATTGGGGTGTAAGATGAATGGTTTGGGATATGTGAGAAAAGGTTGAGTGATTCGGGAGTGGTACGGTGGTGAGTTAAACCGAGGCGGGCTTGGCTGGGCTATGGAGTTGTGGAGTAAGGGCTTGGCGGTGGTGCTAATAGTGGTGAGAGACGATAGTTTAGGCGAGAAGAGATAATGGTTGAGGTGACAAAGACGAAAATCAAGAGGCAGAGATGGTGATTGATGCGAAGTGACGGCGGTCGAGGAGATATAGATGACGGTTGAGGTGGATAAAGTTCGAATGGGCCGAGTTGAGCTTAGAGTCAAGTTTTAATGGAGCATACACGTTAGGGTAGCGATTAGGGATGTGGGTTATGGATGAGTTAGGGGAGATGTCAAGATGGTTGGGGTGAGCCACGAGGTTGTGTAAAGCATGATAGGTAGAGAACGAGTTGAGAGTGGGTAGGGGGCAAAGAGCGAGCGAGAGGGGAGCTATGAGAGTTGGGTAGGGGTGATTCGGGGAGAGTTGAGAGATGAGGCGAGAGGTGATTTGAGGGGTGATTTAAGAGGTGAGTTGAGGGGTGAGTTGAGAGGTGAGTTGAGGGGTGAGTTAAGGGGTGAGTTAAGAGGTGAGATGATTTATGCACGAAGGTGAGTTGTCTTTGGAGTTTTTACGAGCCTTCTTTATTCATTTAAAGCACCATGAAACCTTTGTCACTACTACTACAAAGTGAAGCCTATGAAATACTTATATTTAGACAAAATCAATATTATTCAAGAATGATCGTTAGTGTGTAAAACTAAAGCAAAATAATAACAATGATATGGCTCAAAGGACCCAAATTGAGGTGATAGAAGGTAGACCTATTTACAAGTGTCCTTATGGTTTTCGTAAGTCCCGGATGCAACAAAACATGTTTTGGGACCCGAAAGTCCACGTACTAACAATTAACTCTACAAGTCACTTGAACTCCAAAACAACCCTTGTAAGACCTGTAAACACAGACACTAAACAAGAAAAAACATGTAAAAATGATTAA
Source organism: Taxus wallichiana var. yunnanensis (assembly GCA_018340775.1). Taxonomy (NCBI): domain Eukaryota; kingdom Viridiplantae; phylum Streptophyta; class Pinopsida; order Cupressales; family Taxaceae; genus Taxus; species Taxus wallichiana. The sequence continues at coordinate 275,482,087 of CM031242.1, read as the reverse complement.
ATGTTAACGAACGGAGGGGTTGATCTCATAAGGCGTGCCAAAATGTGTATAGAAAATATACGGAAAGTAATACAAAATAAACACTCATGCAAACATAATAATATTACCTCTTAAACTTTGTTTTACACCTCGAGATCGTGATATGGGGTTGGATGGGCCCAAATATGGCGATGATATAGGTGCTCTAACATGGTAAACCTTTGATGCATGATCGGTCAAAAACTTGGATTTGTGTTTTTCTCAATGGGGAAGGGAGGTGATTCAAGAACAAAAGGGATTATAGGCTCATGCGGACATTATGAGGGCTCTAAATGAGGGAAATTCAACATGAAGAACTTAGAAGATAAATGGGCGTAATGGAGGTTTACTTAGCTCATGATTGTGTTGGGGAGGGTAATACTCTATTTATAGTTTTTTGGGATGAGATTAATTAAGGTAACTTAATTAATCAATATTTGAAAATAATGGATGGACTTTGAAAATGATGATTAAATCATAATTTTTAATTCGATAGTGGGGGACATGGAAAATAAATATGAAGACACGGAAATGGATAAGAATATTTAATTAGATAATGGGAGACATGGAAAATAAATACGAAGACTTGGAAAATGGATAAGAATATTTAATTAGATAGTGGAAGACTTAGAAAATGAATAAGAATATTTAATTTCAGTAATGGGAGATATGGAAAATGAATAAGAATATTTAATTAGATAGTGGAAAATTGATGTGGCATTAGATGTGGAGGAGGATGTGGCATGGTGAGGTGTAGGATTTAATTAGGTGATAATGGAAGTTAATTAATTGATTGACATGAATTAATTTTCCATGGATTTTTGTGGGAATGATGCGAGGAATCAATTGATTAATGGGGTGAAGATAATTAGGTGTCTATAGTATTGATATCGAGTCATCAAAAGTGATGATCGAAGGAGAAGTTAGTGTATGATTAACTATGTCAATCATTACATCCAAGGGATGATCATAAGAAGGCGGTGGAGGCACCGCATAATAAGCATTATGTACATCCATAGGAGATTTTGCAGTATTATGCTTAGGAAGTGGATCATTGAATCTTTTGAGCTTAGAGTTATCACTGATCGACTTTGAAGATTCAATGGGCCCATCCCATTCATTAACTTGAGAATCGATAAGATCTTGAATAACATAACGAAGCTTTAATCAATTGTTTGTAGAGTGCCCGACACACTGATGATAATCACAATGCGCATTGACATTGGAATTTTTCCTTAAGGTCTACTCATATCAACATCAAATAATGGAGGGAGAGATATGAGATTGCAATCAAACAATTGTTTCAAGACAATGTGAGGAGGATTTGGCAAGTGAGTAAATTGATGACGAACGGGTTGTGATTGTAGCTTAACAGGTTGCAAGATGACATGAATAATGTTTTTAGAAGCATATTTGACCTTATTAGACTTGCTTTTGAATGTGGGTTTGTTTGAAAGCTTGGCAAAAGATGTGGGAGGAGAGCTAGCAACATACTTGAGTTTGTTCATATGTAACAACTTAGCCTCACACTCTTTCAAGGTATGACATAGATGGCCGAAAGATAGAAAATTGTTAAACTTGACCGAATTTGGCAAAGGGGCTAATAAGCTTTGAGTGAATGGGTCTTAAAATTCATTATTAGCTAAGAGATTGTTCATATTGGTGAGAAGGGTCTTATAACACAACACATAAACATTAAGAGGTTTTGTAGACCCTTGTCGTATTTGAGCCAATTGTGCATAAGAAAATTTGTCCTCAATATTGATAGAGAATTATACCAAAAATAGATTTGCTAAAGTAGTAAATGTGCGCATATAATGAGTGGGAAGAGTGTAAAACCATTGTAATGAGAAGTCCTTAAGACTTTGGGGAAGAGCTTCGTAAAAAGATATCATTAGAAGCATAATCAAAGAAAACAACATGAAATGAGTGAAGATGCTTTAGCGAGATCCCCTTTGCATCATAGATAGGAAATTTAGAAACAACAAAATCGATAGGTAATGAATGAGAAACCACTTCAAGTGCAAATGGATTGTGAAGCAACTATGTGGAATCCATAACATGAGAAGAAGCAGATGCACCTTGTTGCATTATAAGATTTGCGTTTGTAAAGTGTGAACAAGGGTTTCAACAACTCGCATGTTAGAAGAAGATACATGCACACCATGAGGAGTAAACATGGGATGCGTGGTGACAATTGTTAGGCATAAAGACATTTGAAATTGATAGATGGGGTGCACCCAAGGGGTAATCACCATAAATGTGGGAAAAACAAATCCCAAAAAGGCTAAAGAAGGTTAGGGTTTCCCAACAAGGGATTATTCATTAGACTTTCGATAACGAGTTGATTTAGCCACGAGCAAGATTTTAATGATGGGCTCAATATGGTGGAGGTTTTGAAAAAGTTTGTCATTAAAATTAAACACACGTTGAACTCGGACAATATCCATAATATTATTATCATCATTGCAAAGTCGTCGAGAATGCTCACTATATGTTTCAAGGTCATGCGAAAGAGATCTCATTAGTTTGGTCCAAGATGGAAGGATTGCTTTAGTAATATACATGGGAGATGAGGCCATATAATTACGACACTTACAAAGAGGAGGGAAAACTCAATATGCTCAATGGATTGATCAACAAGGCGAAGACTACATTAGAAGGGCATATATGGAAAGCATAAACAATCTAAATAAGATAAGATAATGAGGAACTAATAACAACATAACCCCGAGGGTTTTCGGATCAACTAGCTTAATGCACAAGGAACTAAGAAGATCCTAGATTAGGTGAAGGGTTCGATCAAAAGTGGGTTCACCAAAATGTTTAACCCTTAATTAAATTTTAGGTCAATTTAATTAGATGTAAAATAGGTTAGGGTTACTTCACAAATCTAACAAAGATGATATAATATAAACAGTAACTTAGATTTGTAACTCAGATTAGATAAGAAGAAATATGTATACACCAAATTAACCTAACATACAATCGAAAACAAAAAATGGAGGTATAAAAGCACTTAGCTGATTTATGGAGAGATATGAGATGCGTGCAAACCATGAAACATGGAGATTTGAACTTCATAACCCTACTGCAACTAGAATTGGAACTACATACGGGTCGAGGATTGTACCATCTAGTCGGGACTCGTAGTGTATGGTCTAACACCTTCTGTATGGTCTTGGACCTACTTCGAATTTGCCTTTGTAAATTTTTGGGTCGCTCACCTTCCTAGATTTTCCCGTCATTTGTCAAACCCTAGTCGTCCCACATGTAATGAAACTCTATGAATGGATTGAACATCTCCTCAAATCCTAGACATGGATGAATTGTCTGTAAGATAAACATTGGAAGGGTTCAGAGACAACCCATACACCACCGACGTTTACACTACTTCAAGACGCGTCAAAGTGCATGTTGTTCTCCACTTAACATGCGATATCTAGATAGATCAATCAGATTTGGTAATTGTTTTGACCATGCTTGCTTTGACTTGGCTTTTGCTAAAACACTTGGAGAGAGGATGTTTGGATGCTTGTAGATGAGAGATATGGTTGCCTTGACTGGTTTGTAGTTTCAGACTTGATGTGGGTGTTACCCTAATGACTATAGATGTGCATTCGAGATTTAGGAGGTTTAGATGCCTTTTGCAAGTGTATTAAATGAGTGCTCTAGTGCATTGCCTTAGGAGTTCCAAGTTAACAAATGAGGTAATGTTTACTTGTTTATATAAGGTTTCGTAGATGATTTATCTAAGAAAGGATGACCTAAATGAAATATAAGACCCACCAAAAGATGTCAATTTGAAAGCGCAATTGGAGGACATGTGTCAAGACCATCATAAAGAGGTTAGGACCGTATGGTACGGTTCGACTAGGAGCGAAAACATGCTAAATGAAGTTTAGAGATGACAGATGATGTTTCTCTGTTGATTTTGTGCATTGTATTCTTAAGACGCGCCGACATGTTAGTGTGCAAGGATAAACAAGCTAAACAATGGACCTCAGAAAGTGCTAAGCGAGAATGGAAAAGTTGTGTTTATCATAGCAAGAGTGCATAGTCTAATTAAGGGTTGCCAAAATACAAATTACCAAATTTGAGTGTCTACACTCGCTTTTCTTTTCGTAGCTTTCTCATTCAATTTTTTTCAAATATATACATTATTGCCCAAGATCAATTATATCTTTTAGTGCATACTTTGGGAGTTGTTTCTACGACTCAAAAGTCGTAATTCATTTGAAAACATTATTACATTAGTTCTTAGTCTTCGTCTCTACCTACACACAAATCCGAATATATCATGATCTTCATATCAATAGAGGTGATGCCACAATAGAAGAGGTCCTCCTTGGAAAGGCATTCCCGGCTTGAGAAGAGAGGGAGGGAGGGGGTACTTAGTGGGGCATTCCTCTGGAAAGTGGTGGAGACGGCAATGGCCGCGGCGGACGTCAATTAGTTATTAAATCCACAACATCCAGGTCATTGTCACTGGCAAATGCTGGATTTTGCCAAAATGCCACTTTGTAATTCTCAAAGCCTATCGGTATTTGCTCCCACTTAAATTAAAGCAAATCATCCATTCCGATCTCAACAACCGGATCCTCAACACGCAAAAGCGTTGCACTCTGTAATTTGCAGGAGCGTTCGTGCCGTGGTCAAGATGAACGATCTATTAAAGGTAATGTGAATTTGTTTGGGAAAATTGAATGCTATTTTCATTTTAATTTATTTGTATTACTACTTTGATCCATTGTCTGTCATGCCGTGTTGTTTTATATGATGAGCCATTGCGCCATTGGCCATTGCAGATGTTTCCAAGTTATCTCAGCTTTGTTCATATTACAGATGTTATATATGGTAAAACAACATCCCTGTGTCTGTATAACAGCTCGATCCAACACCCCAGGTTAGAAACCCCGGACAAAGGCCATATTAATGTATGTACCTTGTAAGGGCAAACTATAACTATCAGAATTGAAAAGGTCAAGGCATAATATGCCCAGGCAAAATGTGACAGCTCAAAAACTCCAGTATCAAGGAATATTAAATGCCTAGACAAATGTATACAAATGCCTATAGAAATATATACAATCAGAAAATCTAATAGACTGCAAGTGACAGGAAAGGGCAAGTACAACCATCATCATGCACATGCAGCAGTCCCTGTGCCCAGAGTAGGTTTATTGTTGTCCCCTACCCCTCTGTCAGTGGGCTCATCAAAGGTGCCAACTGTATTCAAGCAGTCACTCATGGCATTATTAACGTCCTGATCCACACCATTATTCTGAAGATCCAAGCTGGAGGAGAGATAGTCAGCATGAGCCGAGGGAACTTATGATTTTGCTAACAAGACCGTCTACGCCTGTGGCTGCTAGGTGGCAAAGCACATGACCAAAGAGCCGACTCATGAGAGCGGGCTCGGCTGTGGCATCTGCTTGTCTTGTGGGGTGAAACTGGCCTTGGCATATATTGTGAAGGGTTCGAGGGCTCATGGCTCACAATGTAAGGAACATTGTCCGAGCAAGCAGCTCAGGTAAGTGGGGAAACTCAAAGGCCATCTTCTTGGTCTGATTATGTAGCTAGAACATCACATTCGACAGAACACTTGATATTTTCTGCTGAAAAGAAAATATTATTTGTGGATTCCTGCTTGAAAATAGCGTAATATCTAGATTTCCGTAGCCGTTCTGGAGTTCCATAGCTGAAATAAGATGTTAATTCTGTAGACATGCCAAAGTTTGGCAATGTATTCATGCCAACACAAGCAGCTCACATTGTACGGAGCATCGACCCAGCTATCAGCTCCTATTAGTGCTGAAACTCCAAGGGCACCTTCTCAGCTTGAAACATCATTATGCATAGAACAATTGTTTTGTCCACCCTAAGAGAAAACACTATTAGTAGATTCCTGCTTGAAAATTGCATAATATCTAGATTTCCATTTTCTAAAAAGAAGATGTCATTTCTGCACACATGCTAGAATTTGGTAATGTATCCAGATCAATGCACTTAATTCCCAAAGATTGCCATCATCATAGTGAAATTCTTTGGATGATGAGGTTTAAATAGGGAGTGTATTCAAAGCCTAAGATGACTTTGCTTTAGAACAGAATCAAAGTAGATGTTTAAAGTCTTTTGGTTTATTGCATGCAGCACATTGAGGGCTTTCAATTCTCATGGGAGACGTTTTTCTAGAGGAAATCCTTGATAGAAAAAGCACCAAGCAAACTGGTTCAAGGTTCAAATAATTTGCGATTGAGAAGTTGCAATTATATAAAGTAAAATTTAGATTTACCTTGCAAGGAACAATTTTAAGTTTTAAACCCTTCATTTTCAAGTATATGCAGATAAAGAAAGTAGTTTTACATTAACAAATGCACTAAATAACCATAACACATTGCAGTTCAGGTATAATTTAAAATATAAATCTGTAAATCAGACCTACTTAAAATACCTACTTAATAACCAAGATATTTGAGCAGTTGTTTTTCAATGGACCTTTTGAAGAGCACACCTCCGATTCTGAAATACCTAATAGCATCTCTGCATGATTTTCTTCTATCATATCTAGAGAATTGTGTAGCTGTAATCTCTTGTGATAAATAATATTATATGTTTGGGTAGCATTCTGATTTTTCTGTACTACCATCTAATATTAAGACTATTATAGAGTCCGTATTTTCTAACTCTGTGGTGGATTGTGCCAATCTCTTAATATAGTGCAGTCATTTGTGAGATCAATAGGCACTAAGGAGACAACACTCGACGTTAGGAATATTATCAATCTCAAACTCATCAAATCACGCCATCAATTCGTGTACTTAATTCTTGTATGGGATTAGTTTTTCTTCTTTTGTTTGATAAGCTCTCATGACTTGATTAACCATGAGTTGACCAGTCTTTATGCACTTGTAGATTTTACATTCAACATGTGTGCTGCGTGGAGTTGAAGACTCATTGCTTCATATTCAATGACATTGTTGCTGCATGAAAAGCTCAGTTTATAGGCTAGTCACATGTTCTCTCCACGGGTAGTAACCAATAAAATCTCAGCTTTAGTGCCTGAAGCGCATTTGGAACCATTAAAATACATAATGCATGTCTTACTTTCTTCTACGCACATGAAAAACTCATTTGGAAATGTGTCATCAATCTTAGTGTGGTCTGATTTGGGGAGCCTCAACTAGTTGAACTGATAATACTTGTCCTTCAACATATTTTTTGATTCAAACTTGAGGTCAAACTTCATTAATAACATGACCAACTTGGCTTCCTAATAAATATGGCTTAGATATCACGTACTTCAAAGGATCAACCTTGACAATAACACGTGTCTCATTTTTGAGCATATAGTGTCTAAGCTTTCGCATTGCAAATACAACAACCAAGCATACCGTTTCGTGGAGTTATAGTTTTTCTCATAGTCCACCAAGGTTTTATTGATATAATATATTGCCCTTTCTTTATTTGTATCTTGTGTTGCGCAAGTAAATTTTCAGAGAGCATGCTCAATGGCAAAAATGTATAGAAACAAAAGTCTATGCGGAATTAATGCAATCATCATTGGGGATTGGCTAAGTATTCCTTTATTGCATTAAAAGCCTTTCGATGATTCAATGTCCAAGCTTTTGCATTGTAAATACAACCAAGCATACTTTTTCTATCGAGTTATAGTTTCTCTCTTAGTCCACCAAGGTTCCGTTGACATAATATTTTACTTTTTCTTTATTGGTATCATCGTCTTGTGCAAGAAAATTCCCTAGAGTGTACTCAATGGTAGGAATGTATAGAAACAATAGTTTATCTGGAATTAGTGGCATCATAATTTGAGGATTGACTAGGTATTTCTTTGTTGCATCTAGGCCTTTTGACAATTTCATTCCATTAAAATTTTGTCTCTTGTAAGTAATCTTGAAAACGGCTAGGTTCTATTTACGATTTGGCAATAAATCTTCTAATAGCTTGTATTTTCTTTATAAACTTCTATGTTGCTTAAGGTTCTTGGGAGGAGATGTTTCAATAATAGTGTGTACTTTCTTGGGATCTACTTCTATACCTCCTTGAAAATCACTAAACCCAACACTTTTCCTATTTAAGCACCAAAAACACACTATTTAGGATTTAACCTAACCAATATTATCCGAATCATTCAAATGATTTACACAAGTCGAGCACATGATCTTCTCTTTTGTTTCCCAGGATGTCATTGACATAGTCTTTTAAGATGTTGTGCATGTAATCGTGGAATATATATGTCATAACTCTTTGATAAGTAGCTCCTACATTTTTAAGTCCAAAAGGTATGACTACATAGCAAAATGTACCCCGATGAGTTGTGAATGCAGTTTTGTGTTGTTCGCTAAGATAGATCTTGATTTGGTTGTTATCAAAAACCCATCCGTGAAGGCAAACATCTCATGCTTATGGAATCAACGATCATATCAATATTGGGCGGTGGGAAGTCATCTTTGGGACATGCTTTATTCATATCTTGAAAGTCTGTACATATCCGAACGCACTTGGTTGGCTTTACAAACTCAAACAATTTTAGAAATCCAATCTCGAGTAATCAATAGGTCGCTTTAAACCAAAGTGTTTGATAACCTCTAAATTTTTCCTTTATTAGGATAGCCAATATAGGATGCATCTTTTTAATCTTTTATTTGACTAGTTTGGGATTGGGATTAACAACTAGGTTATGTGCTACAATATTGGTGGAGATCCTAGGCATCTCAACATAGGACCATGCAAAATCATTTTATTAATAGGTCTATATATTTATTTTGCTTTTCTAGAATCAACAAGACACTCAACTTCAACATCTTGTGTGCCTCACTACATGTCAATGTTGATATCAATTTATTTTTGTTTAATAATGTTGATCTATCCTCACAAAAGCCGCGGTAGGCAAAACATTCAAGCTATCAGGGTAATTTCATCGTCATTATGTAGAGGTTTGCTTTCCCCAAAATAAGGTAATCTATCCTATGATGGTATATAAGTAACTCAACATTAGCTCCCGAATATCCTTCAATACATTTGTTGTTGGAAAAAGTATCAAAGGATAGTGTAATACCAAATGTGTCATGTTGTATTCACTCGGGGTATATAACTTGATCTGAAATATGCATTATATTGGCCATCTAAGTAGAATGAATTGTTGTAGACTTGTGGAATTGAGTATGAATACACTTGATGGATTCTATATCACGGCTTCTTGCTTCAAGATAATACGGTTGATGGATTCTATATCACGCTTGATGGATTCTATATCATGACTTGTTTCTCCAAGAAAATTGTGGTCTACACTAAAATATGCCTCTTCTATTTGAGGTTATTCTTGATCTATTGATGTTTATGTGTTGTGTCCAATTCCTTATTTTTCTTATGGATGATTGGAAGAATAGATTTTGTTATGCCATTCTCACCCTTACCGAGGCCTTGACCTTTATATCCATCTTTGTGTACACTTAAATCCAAAGCCATATTTTTCTATAGCAGTTTGAATCAATCCAACACTCTCTGTTAGCTTAGTAGCATTGTAACAATCATCAACCATTGGTGCTTTACCCATAACATCCTTTGGTTGTGCAAGGGAACCTTGTGATGCTTGGTTTGGTTTTCCATAATCCTGAGTGTAAGACAAAGGGCTCTAATGTCAAATTGACTCGTGTCATCTCTATATTTCCCTAGGCCACTTGGTGTGAACCCAAGCTTGAATCAATGGTTATCATTCTTATCACTATCATCATGATCCTTGCTGTTTTGACAATTCAAAAGTGGCTATTTTATCCATTGGTATAGCTCCTCGTGCTGCTTATACATCCAACTCACTCTCATTCAAATGAGGCACAATGACATCTTGAGGCTCAATCATATTGCAAAATCTAAATGCCACATCATCAACTGGACAGTGAACATAACTCTTGCACGTATACACTTAAAATGTCTCTGTAATGTGGACGTGACAACTTTCATATCATGTATCTAAGGTATTCCCTATAGTATATTATATCTTACCTTGTTGGATATAACTTGGCATTCAATGGCTACCATCTTAGGACTGAGTAATATGTCTAATGCATTTTGTTTGACGTTTTGAGTCTCTCTATAGAACCCATCATCAAGGAAAGGATTCAAGTCAATGTCTAATGCAATTGTTCAATGGGCTTTCTAGGTTGGTTTTCAAAACCTTTGATCATATCGGATTTAGTGAGGGCATGCCTTCCAATACCTAGCTGTGGAAGAAAAGACTTAACACAAATGTTTAATGATGAGCCGAGGGATGATTTTCATCAACAACTTTTTCATGAAGGCAATTCATTATTCAAAAAGGTAATAGTTTTCTCACAATTTGGGATGGATCTAACAATGAAAATGAAGTGATAAGGTTTAGTATCACTTGGTAATGTGGTTTCTTACAAGACTTTATATAGGATATCCTTGTACAATATCTCAAGATAGACATCTTAGCATGAGTATTTTGTAATTGATTATATCATACTATTTTGCTGTTTGTAGTTCGGGCCTAGGAGCTTGGGGAAGATTTTAGTTGGCACCCCACGGAGATTGAGGAATAGTAATAAGGGTCATTACATGCTTTGCTCTAGCCCTTCTTTGCATGGTATGGTTCACCTCATGTTAAGGTATAACATTAGAAGGCACAATAGGTTTCCCTTTATATACGAGGGAAGGAAGGCATAAATACAATCCTAGAATGTCCATAAAGAAAAGATAACAATCTATGATAATCCCTTGGAAGACATAATCTAACAATGAATAACAATATATTACACACACACAATAAGAAATGAATATGGCATAGGAAAGTAAACATTGTACAACACACTATTATAAAATTACATCTAGAAACATTCCTATCCATATCAATATTTAATATACACATAAAATTACATAATTTACAACATGTCATAAAGAGCAAGGACTACAAGAGAGATTACTCTAAGTAAAATCCTAGAAAGAGGTATATGACAACGAGGGCAAAATAAATCAAACATTGTACATGCAATCCCAAAGACAATCTAATTTATTCCTAAATACGCAAATTCTAACCCTAGAAGGTTGGACAAAGAAACTCTAAGTTGGGTATTCGATATAACTGTGGGTTCACCAAAATGGAAACCCTATGTTGTGTGCAAGTTGAATTAGGTTTACCAAAAGGTAGATAGGGAAAGCAGTTTTACATTTACAAATCAGTAATTAAACCAAATTGCATAAATAGAGGCTATTTAGACCATAGGAAAATGTAAAGTAACTAAAGTGCTGGTGACATTAGGGCTTTGAGTTTTAATGCATCAGATCACGTGAATTTAAAGACTGTCGTTAGTGACACGTGGTAGAATATTGGATTCTGGTGTAGCCTGAATTGAAATGCATTGAGGCATGGCTCACGAGAGTGACATGATACAAAGAGGCGAGAAAGGAAGAATGAGATAAAAAAGATCTCAATGTATATTGAGTCTACCTAAAGAGTTGAGAATTACATGTAGAGTAGGAGATTTTATAGGCAAGTCAAGTACTTGCACACTATCTCCTATTGGTCACAAGAATAGGCAATTATTTAGCCTAAAACCATGCTTAAAGTTGGATGGCTTAGTTGCACATTCTGTTACGATATTCAAGCCTAGAATATACTAAAGCCTAAAATATGCTAAAGTAAAGTACATTGACTAAAGATAAGGTTAAGCCACCTAGGATATAGGACTACTTAAATTAGGTTGAACAAAGTGTAATTAGGAATATTGCACTACACCCTCCCTTAAGCGTGACTTAGGAGGTCTAAAGCAAACAAAAATAAATCCTCCGAAATGGGTCCCGACAACTAGGCCTAATGAGGTATCTATGTGCAAATATACAATGTGATGTTGAGTGTCCCTATGAATGCCGAACCATCTTAGTTGAATACATGGATGTCAAGTCATTGCATTTGCCAAGTCGAACTAGGAATTGGTTCTTTGACGAGGCTTACTCATAAATAAGCATTGTTCTTGAAAAAGTGGGCGGAAAGAACTCGAGGAAGCATTGCACCAACACCCTCCTAAATGCTGAATCTGGGTGGAAGATGGGGATACAAATGTATGTCTTGTGTGAGTTGATGGCTTAAAACTGAAGTAGGTGACAAGTGATAAAAAAGTGAAAGCAGGAGAAGAGAATTCAAAGTGGCATGCAAAGTGGCCAACTTCCCCGAAGTGCTTCATCAATATTCCGACAGGACACCTAGCTAGTGTTAGAAGTATTACGAAGTCACTGCAAAAGAGGGACTCGAGAAATCTGCATACAAGAGGTATGAATCCACTACTCGAATACCTGACAAGTTGATAGATTCTGCTAATGCTTGATGTTGCTTTAACATGGAGACGATCATACTTGTTAAGGTGCCAAAAATAGTACACCGATGAATGCCAACAAAATATTGAACATTCTACATCCTCATTTGGGTTATGACAAACAAATGCTTTATTAGAAACCCATGTACAAAGGAGAAATCTAAACTGATTATTGTGCCAAAAGACAAAAAACAACAAACAAGTTCCCGATTATATACGCATGTACAAAGGAGAAATCTAAACTGATTATTGTGCTAAAAAACAAAGTACACTAGCACACAAAAGTTGTTCATTTGTAGAAAAAATAATTAAAATGAAGTCTCCCACACTAAATGCAAAGAGGCACATAGAATGGTGCCTTAGATGTCTCGAGAAAAGTGTGACACTAGTGGTAGTGTCAAATGAAACTAACTCAATAGGGCTAGACAATGCATTGCAAGTGTCCGCACGAGTGGTCTGGTGAGTAGCCACTACTTGAACAATATAGTCAAAGGTGTAGAAGAGATGGTAAAAATGAAGTGTGCCATGCAAAAATACAGACAAAATTTTCTTTAGGAGTGTCTTGGCTCTGAGGCCATGTTAGGTGTACCTTGTATAGTGCAAGGAAAAATTGCATTTTCAGAGCCAAAAGAATGCACAATTGTAGAGAGCAAGGAAAAACATGCAGTTTCAAAAAAAGGACTTTGAAAATGGAGTCCTTTAGAGGACAAAATAGCTCACATAAGCTTGCAGGAGAGGAGAAGATTACAAAAGAATAGCTTATTGTTGGGGGTAGGAGAGGGGGTTTGACAGTGGAGGTTTGTCCGTAGAGGCCGCAATAGATGGTGAGAGGAGCCGGAGCGGGTAAGACGACAAGGTCTAAGTGGACGCTAGATCGAGAGTGACCTTGAATGGAAGGGCTATGACCCGATTGGTTTTTGCAAGTGTTTGAAAGATTACCCTTGTTTAGTGTTGAGCCAAAAAACCCAACAACAAGGGCCGGATCGCAATCGATATGTTGACCTTGAGGAGCCACATCGAGTCGACAATGAAGAGCCTAGGGAGTGTAGGGCCAAGCGGTACATCATCAAGGGCTAGAGCCACATTTTCTTTTTTCAAATTTCTAAACAAAATGCTGTGCTAGGGAGGTTGTATGGTCAGAAAGTTGATTCAAAATAATTCAAATCTTGAACAATAACATGCAACAATCTGCTCTATCAAGCCATAACACCAAGTAGATTCATAACTTAGTTTAATCAAACAAAAACATCATGATAAAGCATAAAGGAAAGCTTAACTAATTGCATAAAACATTGAATCAAACATCAAATGCAAACCTCCTTTGATTGTTGGATGTGCTTTTAAATTGTAGGTACTTCCTTTGTGAACCGAACACAACTATGCATGATCAAGGAATTTCTCCAAGGAAGAGGAAGAGATCTCACCAATATGGCTTGATTGCCATTTTTGGTTCTTCTCTTGGCCAAGTAGAAAAGGGGAGAGTTTACTTGAATTCAATAAGCTTTCTAACATGAAATTCTCTTCTCAAGTGTACAAGGTGTAAGATTGGTAGGAAGGTACTAGGTTCTTTATATAGCTTTCCAATTTGGGAGAAACTTGCAACTTAGTGAATGTGGGATAAAGGTAAAGTAGAATTAGAAATGGATAAGTATGATTAGAAGAGATTAATTAGAGATTAACAACTCATGGGAGTTGAGGATGATTTAATTAATCAACTAGGATTAATTAATAGGCCAAATTAAGCTTAAAAACCATTTAGAGATGATTTAGAGGGAAATTAGTAGAATTTGAAGGGTTTGAGAGGGGGATTTAACCAATAAGAGGGTTTATTAATTAAATACAAGATTGAAAGGCTTAATTAATTAATAATGGTTAATTAATTAAAAGAGGATTATAACTAACGAAGTGTTGTTAATTGGCATCCAGGATGGGGGGAAGACTAGTTAATTAACGAAGTGTCGTTAATTGACCGAGACGAAGGAAATGTTAGCTAATTAGCGGAAAACCACTAATTATAACAAAATAACAGAAATATGATAATTAGTGCAATTTTAGTATTAAAACTATGTAGTTAGATTTAGGTCCAAACAATACCAGTGACATACTAGCCTGTCATACGCTCATCGAGATCTAGTGTGTGCTCGTGGAAATTAATTACTTCTCGAAAGGAAGATTTAATAGGTAATAAGCGAAAGACACACTAGTCAATGTGTAGGAATGATTGATTTGAAAAGTTGATTGGTGAATGGAGGGTGGAAGGAGAGCGTACATTGCTTGGCGCATGACAGTGTCCATAGCCCCGACGAAGATGTATCTGATTCTAGTCAAAACATTGTTTGCCCGCACACCAATCGTCCATAGCCCTGATAGAGATACTGGAAATACCCTAAGAGAGAGTTATATATTAATTTGCTGTTTGCTTTTGATTTTTGATTTTTTTGCTTTCTAAAAAGTATTTCAGCTCTCTCGATTGTTTTGATCAGGGGTTAAGTACCACTGATGGCTTGATGGAAGGATGTGGAAGTGATTGTGATGACGCCATTGGCTAGTGTCAACAGCTACGCCTAAAGGTCTTCTCAACAAACTTATTAAATGTATGATAGTGATAGGATCTCTAAGAGGTTAGTCGTTCTTTAATTTACCAAGGTGATGAAAGACTAAGGTCAAATGGATACCATAGAGATAAATGTTGCACAAATGAGCGTGAATAGACTAACTAAAAGATCATCAAAGGGATGAAAATGGTGGGTGATTTGCAGAGGATTGGAAAAAAAGGAAAGAACATCAATGTGTCCATGATATCGTACACACGAGAAAAATGACACGCGATTCCCGATGTACATGAATTCCCGAGGTTGCATCTGAGATAACCAAAATGTGAGAGATTGGGTGAATAATTGATAGGCAAGTAAAGGAAGTTCAAGGGCTATGAACTGGTAGTGTGAAATCTTAATAATTGAGTTGGTTGAAGGGATATTTAGTGGCTATGATTGGGTAGTGTGAATTCCCTATGGTTTTATTGCTTGTTTTAATTTGGTTTCTGAACTACGTTGAAACTTGGTTTTAGTTTAAATAATTTGGCGTGTCAATGATTGTCACTTGAACCGTAGGTTACCGAGGTACCCAAGACCATCATGTTTGCAGGATCAAGAAGTCATCACAGGTCCACTCAGTGCAAGTCTCACAATAGTGTTTTTGAACACTTATTCAATACTTTGGAGTGTGCCCGCATCTCACAGAAGGAGATTGTAATCACAATGTTTCGGTCTAACAAGAGGTTAGAGGGAAAGAATTTCATTCAGGAAGCAATCCTTCTATTTGGAGGAGAAGACCTTTTTAATGAGGAGCAGATGAGCAAGAAGGTGTCTGGGCATCCTGAAGTTGATTCCATTAAAAAAAGGAGACATCTTTGTCACAGGGTGAATTTTGAAGCCAAGGGGAGTAAGGTGATGATCTCCATGTTTTGACTCCGACCTTGTGTTCAAAAGGATCATCATGTTTCCATGATCGGGCAACCATCTCGAGTTCACATGGTGCAATTCACTTAGTAGTGTTTTTGAACACTCATTCAATGCCTTGGAATGTGTCTCGCATCTCATAGGAGGAAGCATTTGCAATCACAATGTTTCGGTTCAACAAGTGGTCAAAGGCAAAGAATCTCATTCATGAAGCATTTCCTCAAAAATCCATCAAAAGTAGGTTCTTCATCAACAAGAGGCTTTCCGTCTCCGGATTTTCACTCCTCTCTTCTTCTCTCCCCCTCCCTCTTTCTCTAACATTCTATTTCTTCATTGGGAATGTACTTTTCACTCTTTCATCTTATTCACTTAAGTGACTTAATGTTGCATTGTAAAAGTCCCTTTTCAAAAATAAGAAAAAGACTTAATTCCTTTCTAAGGGAAGTGAAAAGTCACCAGTGGTGGTGAGATGAAAAGTCACATGGGGGAGAGGAAGAGACATTTGTAAGCTATAAATTGGAATGGCCTCTCCATTCCAAGGGGTTGGCATTTGTTGATTGTTGATAGTTGGGCTTTGTACCACTACTACTGTAAGCAATAAAGCTACATTTCTTCTATCTCCTTGTATATGTTTCTCCATCCTGTCTACTTTCCAACTTTGCAAGCACTGTAATCTTTGTACAACTAAGAAAAAACTTTGCATCTTTGATAAATGAATCCATAGAACTTTGTGTCTCTGATTTATTAGTCTTGCTTTTGTTTACATGGTTGATTTCTTTCCATTGAATGTGGACCTACTTTGGCTAATGTTTGTGAAATCTATAAGTGCACTCACGACATTAACCCCCCTCTCTATTTCCCCATCTCCTCTTTACCTCTCTTCAAAGTAAATTCCTCCCTTGTACATTGTATAAGCACTTTGTCACGAGGTTTAGTGGAGTATTCTTGTGTGATTCTCGGCCTAACACCACCCCACAATTCTATTTAGCTTGCATTTAATAAATGAAAGCCTCCCCATACCCAAGGAGGGGCTTAGCCCTGTGACCGTTGGTGAAAACCAATAACCTGCACTACAACAAATTATTTCACCAACACTCCAAAAGGTTGTCCTTTCAACAACATCATTAGAGGCATAAATGTTGGTGATACTAAGTGATGGCCTTTAAAATCAAACAGGTCCACATGATCCGATGAGAGTGGGATCTGAACCCCAAGTGACCACATTAGGTGACATTAAAGGGGCTATTAAAGTGACAACACCCCCTTGATTGTTATCATAATCTGACATTTGGAAAATGGACAATGGCCAAATTTATCAGTGCGATGTTAAGTGCAAATCCATAATCTTAGCTTCTTGTAGACAATGAATTTTCATTTTATCAAGTACCATGTGTCCTTGACCATATACTTTTGGGTGGTGTCGGTGAGGGCTCTTACGTTCTAGGAGTACATTATCATGGGATAACTTTTGTTTGCATGTAGGCCACTTCATCATCAACAACTTACACTTTGAAAAGATGTTTGCAAGATATGAATGATGTTTTCTTTTCATATAATCATAAGTAGTGAATCCTTGCCTTTTGTCTTGCATGTATTCACTATCCTTGGGTGGTGGCGAAGGATTGTGCTCTCGCAGAGAGGACTTATTTGTAGTTGAATACCACTAATCTATTTGCCACCTCTCGAGTTTTTCTCCTCTTGTGGAGGTTGTGACGATTGAGACGCCATAGCTTGGCTATGGGATTTAGAGAAAAATCTGCAGCTTACGATGAGTGGACATGTGGTGGTGGCACAAGTTGGGGGCGATAATTGATGACTTAATAGAGGACGTGGAACCACTGCGAGCTTGGTACACAGGAGTAGAAGTTTTCCTTGTTGAGCAAGATTGCTAGGTGTGATGTTTATTAGTCATTGTGGTCGATTTGTAAGAGTATGTTTGGGGACATTTACTCATTTCAAGTGAGGTTTTGGATGAAGGTGTGAGCCTAGTATTAGCCATCAAAGGGCAATACCGATTTGTGATTTGTGGCTTGGGAGCAAAAGTGGGTATTGGGCAAATTGATACACAACACGTGTTGTGTTAGCCTCGTATTGCCAATTTGTATATCAATGGACTCTTTGAGGTCCTTGGAGAGGCCCACTTCAACATAGACATGTTTTTGTGGTTTCTCTCTATAGAACTTGGGTTGCTCAAACCCTATGAAGTGGCAAAACGTCTTAATCAATTGGTCCACAAAGTTCCAGAGTGGCAACGATAGAGCATGGAACTCAATCCACACAAGAATCTTATTTTTGGCTTGTTTGATGACCATGAAATCCCATGTCTAGTGTGTAAAAATGATTTTGTTTTGGATAAACCACGGGCGTGGGCAGCAATGGCCGTGCAATGGTCAACATTATTAAATTTAAACAAAAAGAAACCTTTAGTCAAGTTTTGAACACCTTCAAGCTTAATGTCACGAGTTGTTGTCCATGCACTATGTACCCAAGATTTCAAGGTGCTTTCTGTGGGGACTCGACCAACAAAATATGCAATTAGGGTAAATTGCATAGTTACCTAAGTCTCGGGGATAGGGAGACAGTGGGACAGAGGGATGGGGTTTCTAGGATTGTAAAAAATTTCCCATATATTGGGGACGGCAAGGGAATGGCTATTCAAATAATACATAAGCTCTAATATTTAAATATTTTAACTTTATTCAATGAAATTTAGGGGTTTAAACTGTATTTAATTTATTTAAGGTACTTTCGAGATTAGAATTCAATGTTTTTGGTAAAAATAACAGCTTTTAAAAAGTAAAAGTATCATAATTTTTGAAAATTAAAGAAATTTGGATGTCACCTCCAAGTCCCCAAGTCCTTGAAATGTTTGGGATGTCTGGGCTGTCACCAAAATCTAGGAACGTGTCCCCACGTAACACTAATAAATTGCTCAAAATAGTTGCATGCCTTATTGAATTCAGGACAATCTAAAATTTCATCAGACAAGCTTTCAGGGTATGTTCCTTACCTCGTGAAATACTTCCAAGACGAACTTCTTGGGCTTGGTTTTGTGCCATTGGACTCCACAACTCTGTCGGTTCCACCAGTAGAAATGACTATAGGAGCCAAGGAGGGGGCATTTTAAATGGATTAGCTGCACTTAGGGTGGTTATAACTATGGGGCAATAAATGAGGAGTATGAAGCATAAAAAGCTTTTCCTTGCAGTCATTAATGGCGGTGTGACCTAAACATAAACCCTAGCAGAGCGTTTTTCCCCTTTGTATACATCACAAACCAAAACTCCTATATTGTTTCCAATCAGTCACATGAATGTTGGTAATTTAAACATCCCTTTGGTGTATTGTTTCACTCATAGATGTCACGGTTACATGCCACTTCCATCTGGCAGAGGGCATTCCAGGAGGTTAGGAGTACACTGTTGAAAATTTGAAATGGGTTTCATGAATTTGACTATCAGGTATTTGAACCATCAACGATTGCTCTACAGATATATGTAATTTCACTCGTAAGATATTCATTGGCATGCTTTCCAGCAGCAGGAGGAAACTGAGCAAGGGCAAGCATTGAAAAGTAGGGTACGGTAGACTGCAGCAGACCAGAGGCGAAGTCTGCAATTGCTCCATGGTCCAAAGAGATCGAAATACATGTTTAAAATCTTCAGAACAGCATTTTGTGAAGGGAAATTAAGCTGTCATATTTTTCTTCTTCTAGAAGGTTTATCAACATGTAGTGGATGCATAGTTTACTATTTTTGTCTTTGCATCTGATTTCTATTATTATCCCGCATAGGAGAAGGAATTGTTGTTAGAGCACTAATTTCAGTTGTATATTGTTTTCAGTCACATGAATGTCAATATTTTAAATATCCTTTTTGGTGAACTGTTTCACTCAACTGGGCAATTACATGTCACTTCCATCTGGCAGGTGGTGTTCCAAATTGCAGAGCAAGTCTCTAAGTTCTATATGTCTGGCTCCTGAGCATTTTATGTTCCAGATGCCTTTATTGTAGGCATAATATGTGTATAAATGCCCCTAATGCTCTTCTTGTCCAAACTCTCGTGCAATGAGTTGTCTTTAAATTTGGTTATTCTTCTGAAATTTTGTTGCTTTAGATTGCCCACGGGCTCTAGATTATATGCTTATTTTCCAAAAGGAAGATGATCTATAAAACTTTATTTGCTGGCTTTTTGTTGCTCTAGGACCTTGCCATTATTGCAATCTGTTCAATTAGTAGGGAGTCTATGAATGGCACCAATTTGTCATTCTACTCATTTATGCTTATTATATAAAGTTTGCCTCAATGGTATAATTGTGATTACCATTTTGTTTTAGACCTTTGTTTCACACGTTTGTTCCTTTGAAAGTTGCAAATGAGCCAACACCTGTATGGGTCAGACCTGCCTTATCTCAAGTTAGACAGAGGTGACTATTGGTATTTTACCATTTTATGGATGGATTTATTTGGCTCGGCCAATTTCCTAATGACCAGTGCATTGACCACCAAAGCCATGCTTAGAACAGTACCTAATAAGTGTGGGTTAGAGTTTGAGCTCAGAGTTTCTCAAGCTCAAAAGCTAAATTAATATAAATGCTTGAAAGAGGCAAAACGATAATTTTTTGTTTTCTTATAGAACATTTTGGGATTTGTATATGTAACCTGAACCAAACTTGTTATTGGTTTATTTTCAGGATTCTTTTGAGCTACCTAGAATGGGAGCTTCAAAAGATGAAAGAGATCTCGAGGCAGGCATGTCCATTGCAACTAATGCCTCGGATCTAGGGATGTCAGAATTCTTCAAACAGGTATAAGTTGTAATATGTTCTCTCATGTTTATTATAACAACATTTCTGTGATGGAAAAGGAGTGCTTCGACTACATGATCCCATTCAAGTCTTCTTAGTTAACGTGGTAGGAATTTCACTTACAAATTGTCTTTAGGACTCGAATGATTTTGTGAAGTTGGTATTCTCTCATCAAGATAAATCTTTCATCTGGTTTGGGAAGGATATGTCTGGTTTCTAAATCGTGTTTGTACTGCAGGCTTATGATTTGTTGGTAGATTGTTTATATATATTCAGTTTCCATTTCAAACCGGTTTTATCTGAATCTTATGCTTATTTGTATGTGTTAAATTCTGCTCCAGGTCAAAGATATTGAAAAGCTAATGGAAAAGCTATCTAAACAATTGCAGAAACTTCAGGTGCATTTTTTATTCTATGCTTATGAGGCTTCTCATTGAGGCTTTTCATTTCTTCTATAGGGCAATTGATCATGGCAATCCTGTAATACGATCTCTGCTAATTTCCATGCATAGAGTAATTTATGTTGTATACTATGGAACTATTACAACACATTTTTATTTCTTGTTGTTTCTTTGTGAAGATTTTGATTCTTCCCCAGCACAAATTTATTATACCCACATTGGAGGATGCGGTCCTCCCTACTTGAGCAAACCAACAATGCTTATTGTGAAATTGGCATTGGAGGAATTAGCAAGTGGACTTCAACCAGAGTATGGCTTGATGGAGTAGTTGGAGGCTGCAATATTCATTCTTAGAGAAAACCTAAAAAGGAATTTATTTGAAATGAGTTTGTAGTTTAGTAGTAGAACTTCATACCAACCAGGAGGCTCGGGGTTTCATTGCAAGTCTCTCCAGCTTTTTTAATAACCTGTTGTGTATTGATCTCTTATTATAACCTGTTTTCGCATTCATCATACAATTTACATCCGTACATTGGAGTATAGATTACAAGTCCAACACATTTGTGAACCTTGTTTTTCACAAAATGTAATTATAATAAACAAGGTTATAAACACAGTCACGAAGTCTGTCCTAAATGTGGATGTGTATCTTTTATTTATAAAATGGAAACCTATTTTTCCGTGGAAACTTTTTAAAGCAGTTCCATAACTCATACTTTGAGATGAGCTTTGAATTTACCTAACAGAAACTGATTACAAAGAAAATCAGTGTTGACAATGTACAATGGGACGAGCATATTGGATAGATAAACATGGATAATTGGCAATGTTGCATCTAGTAACAGGTTCTTCATGCAGACAGTGACAAGTTTAAAATAACATCAAACGGTCACTGGCGATAATATGGATGAAACATGTCCACATTTTCATGAAATTAAAGTGCAAAAGAGTTTCACATATGTGCCAAGTGGTTTGGAATGAAATGATAGTTCTGCACTTTTAAATTGCTTAGTTATTCTAAATTAATTATGATGTATATATCCTACTCGATTTTCAGGTTTAAGCACTCACAGTTGGCCATTGCTAAAGCTTAAAATGATTGCCTGATGTCTGCCCAGTGAACACCTTGTGCATTAGGCTTAATTTGCTTCATCAACGTCTTTGACTGTTGCAGATTTCCAAGCCATAGTTATTGAATGCTTGCACTCTTGCACAATATCTACCACATTGAAAAATTAAAGCCTATAGATATTCTTTGACTTCTGCATGGAATTGTAGGAAATAGATAAAACTCTTCCTAACTACATGACGTGTCTTTGATTGTTGCAGATTTCCAAACCATAGTTATTGAATGACACACTCTCTCACAATCTCTACCACATTGAAAAATTAAAGCCTATAGATATTCTTGACTTCTGCGTGGAATTGTAGGAAATAGATAAAACTCTTCCTAACTACATGATGCTAGGGCATGCATTTTAGCTGGCAATTTTGTGTTTTTACTTTGGGTTTAATAAATGTCTTTGCTTCTTGCTTGGTGGCATAATTTGTTTTTGTTCAAAGCTTACTTCTCCAAATCTATGGTTTCCATAGAATACATAGTACCATTTTTTTAGCGTTTCCGGTGAACATAAAAATGGTTACTTTTTGAAATGATAGGAGTGGACCATAGAGATTAAAGTGCACAAGATTGGATAGGAATTGATGCTGATATAAAATCCAATGCAATGCTGTCTGTAGGAAACTATGCATGAAGGTTGTATTTGATTTTACATTAAAAATAGATCAAATATACCATAGTGCAAAAGTTCTAGATGCAAAATCTTAGATTTGTTGGAATTGATGTGTATATCAAACCAACACACTACTGGCTGTCAGAAACAATATATGAAGGTTTTATTTGATTTTATTTGAGGTTTTGTAGGTAGAGTTGAAGCTGGTCTATTAATACTATTGGAAAGGGTTGTATGGGTAACCTAAGGGCTGTTATGCATGTTGGCAGGCTTAACACTATAATGGGTTCAGTTTTACCTTTCTTCTTAAATTGAATGTTACACTGGATTTAGATGAACTGCCTTGATATTATTTCAGCATTGCATTCCACTATGGGAAAGTACTGTAGGTTTAAGGTCTTGCCAAGATTCAAAAGGGCCCCACATTAGTTCAATCTAGCACTCCATCTCTCTAATGAACACCCTCACATTTTAGGTATTTACCTAAATTATCAGTTGATTGTGAGTGACAGGCCGGGCTACCATGATATCCACCAGTGGATTTCAAAATAAGCATGGTGGTCCTATACAACGGAGGAATTTCCCATATTGCTTCACATAGCTTAATAATGAATTTCAACTCCATCATGGACTTCACTCATATTACTAGTGTATAAAGTGATGACATACCGTTACTTATTTATGATAAATAATTGTTTGACATGCTGGATGCTCAATATGCTATGATCATTCACGAGTCCAAGACATAATATTACCTTAGGTATGAGCAAGGGATGGGAAGACGGGGACACATGACAAATGAATGAATAATTGCTTGCTAGTGACAATGACAATTTCATGGAGACTTCTACATCTAAGTGGCTACACGAAGCCATGCAAATTGATATAGATGTCTTAGATATGCTATAAAATAACTATGAAGTTTCATGGTGATCTGAGAAGATTTAATGGGATTTTGACTCACCAACAGTGTGCAGCTAACTGCATCTTTGACAGCTTGTAAATAGCTAGTTTTATCGCAGAGAAATAAACTTTTGCATATCATTCCAAGTGAGCTGAAACTTTGGTATGCATGGGATAGGCTTACTCTTTAGGTTCTTGTAAAGTTTCATGTGAAGATTTGACCATCTTGGCTGGTTTGGTTCATGACGAACCTGTCCAAATGTGCCTAAACAACAAAGACACAAATTCATTTAGTGCCAAACCGGTAACCAATTGATGAAACAAGGACATAGGGAAAATAAAAAGTGCTTGAAGCCCATTGAGTCCATCTGATTGACTTGGACAACTTCTACTATTGTTGCCAACCTTGTCATCCACGACTTTTGGGAATCCAAAAATAAAGGAACAAAATTGCTATATAGTAAAAAATGTCTCAGCTTCATCTCAGACTTCCATATTGTGTCAAGGGTGAGGAGCATCTAAAATGACCCATTGGTAACTATAAATTGCACTTCATACCTATGGAAAGCCACGCTTCTTTTGATCTAAAGCTTTTTAGAGGAAGATGTAATAGCCCAGAATTTTGTGCTATGTACTCCTAATTTCATTTTGGCTTTCCAAAAGTAAAACTTATTGGGCATGAGTCAAGTTAAAAGGATAGTACGTGAGTAGTAGGAATAGAAGTATAGACTTCAAGTTGAGGAGGGATTACAAGAATATCAAAATTTATTGGTTGTTGAATAAGATTTCGATTTCTCCTTTGGGTCAATGGAAAGTGCAATCATTGAGGCTGCGATTGAAAGATATTACAATTTTTGTTGCAAGCCATTTAAAATCTCGTGCTTAGATTTTTGTGCAAAAGATTTGAACGTAGCATATCTGTATGTGTAAGTTGCTTCCATTCAGCAATTGTTTTTGTATAAAGTACGATTTTTTTCAATTACTTATTCTGCCTCTATTTTAGCTTATTTAGTGAACACAATTCAATGTTTCTATTCTGTTTGTTTAACATAATACTTGTTCTAAACATTTTTGTTTACTATAGTTGTTAGGATTTAACCTGGTATACTGAGACATTTGGTCGTGAGCTTAATGCTAGTGTTCATGGTTGTTGTCCGTGGTTGCTTATGTTGAATTTTGATGCTATGCTATCTCATTTCTTTTTTCAAAATATATATTCCTCATGCACAGATGCTATACTTCTTGTCATCAACACACTCTCAAATGGGAATTGCATGAGCAGAAACTCAGGGCCTTATATCATTTGTATAGGGAATGCTATGCTTGATAAATTTCTGTGTAAGTAGGATTTTGGGTTAGCCTACATTTGTCATGGTATCACTTTTGGATACATTATGGAGTTTCAGCTCCTGCAAACTCTTTTGGAGCAGTAGGGTGGAGTGCTTGAGACCATGTTCACTATTTGTAATTTGTCATCATTGATTGGATTGGTTTACTTCTGTGGCCTGACATATGTATTCTAGAGACATTATGAAGTTTGTCATCATCAATTGGTAGACATGAATTACACAAGCAGAAGCTCAGGGCTTTATATCATCATTATAGAAGACCCTATGCTTAACCAATTTCTGTATAAATAGGAGTCCGGAATAGTCTGCATTTGTCAAAGCATTTCTTCTGTCTACATTATGGAGGTTCAGCTCCTGCCATTTTTTGGGAGCATTAGGATGGAATACATAGTCAGCTAAGTCTCAGGGACAGGGGACTGGGGCCTCCAAGACTGCAATTGTTTCCCCCAGATTTTGGGGATGGCATGGGGATTGCTTATAAAATAATATATACATATTGATGTTTAAATATGTCAACTCTCTCTTCAATGAAATATAGGGGTTTGATGTTAAACTTTATTTATTATTTTTCAGGGTGCTTTTGGGATAAGGGTTCAATGTTCTTGTAGTTAAAAATAACTACTTTTTTGGCGGGATGCTTATTTCAAAGTAAAAGCATCAAAATATTTTTAAAAAATTATTGAAGAAATTAAAAATTTGGGAATGCTACCAAAATCTTGGAACGCGGGGAACATTAGTTGAATAGGAATTTGGGGATTCTCAGATTGGTCATCTAAGAGGGTTATCAATAACTAGTTATTAATTACCACCAATTGCATGGTATGATTTATTACTTCACCTGGACCAAGCTAGAGTTATTGATTGATGGATCGTACTGTATATCTGTTTAAGTTGTATGTGTTTGGATGTTGCCTTTATCAGCTAGCAGTTCCAACCTTTTTTTCCCATTTCTGAGGCACTTGGAAAAATGGCCCACTCTAGTGGAGAACATAATTGGCTAGGTGGATTTCATTTTAGCCCCTAGCCCTTTTTTCATTGTCCGCAGTGTTTTATCCTTTACAAGATAAATACAAGACTTAAGAATTATCTTCCTAAAACAACAATGGTTATATATTTATATAAGGAAAAATATTACTTTCTAGCAGCACGTGATACTCTAAATATGTTCCACGTTGGTCAGGTTTTTGGTGCAAATGTATAATGATATTAATGATGATGAGTTGGACTGGTAGTCTTTGACTGTATCTTGGCAATTGACATGGACTTAGCATCATTAATTAGCATAACTTAGTGATGAAGATTGTATATCTTAATCATTTGTAGAAGGGATCTGTAAATCCTACATAGTTTTAGTATACAAACAATTTCTTTAAATGGATATTATACATTTGTGAATCTTAGTTGTTCTTAGTATACAAATAATAGTATATCAGACTAGTAGCATTTCAGCCAATTTGGGAAATTAACCTAGATTGAGGGGGAAAGATATCTTGGTGATAGAATTGTATGTCAACTTGTATTAATCTGGATAAAGTGAAATACAGTTAATTATCAGCAAGCTACCTTTGGAAACTAGAACTGAGTTAGGGAAGAATATCAAAGCCAGCTATGCCTGATGAGAAAGTACCTGCTAGAGCTGCATATATGAGTAAATGAGCATATACTATCCTAACTTATGCTGTGGTGGAAGTCTAGGCGTGATATATTTAAGTCAAAGGAGATCTTGTAGTTGAGATGTGCCTTCTAAACTTTGTTCTTCTAATATATGTCTCGCAGCTTTCTCTCATGATTCAACTAGTCATGTGGAAGTTGTCTGCTATCTACTCAGTTTCACAGCAATTATTAGGACATGATATTTAAGTTAGTGAATAGACACATTCAATCAATTACATAGTTTGTGTTGATTCTTTGTTTATTATTCTTGTTGAGATTCTATTGCAATAATAGTTCTTGTTCGATTTCTTTAACATAATCTATTCTCAATCCGACGATATGCTTTCCAATGTTGCAGGAGGCACACGAGGAGTCAAAATCTGTTACGAAGGCATCTGCTATGAAAGGTTGTATGATTATCATAGATCACAGAATCATAAATCATGTGGACTTTAATGCATTG
The DNA here is from genome assembly GCA_018340775.1 of Taxus wallichiana var. yunnanensis. Taxonomy (NCBI): domain Eukaryota; kingdom Viridiplantae; phylum Streptophyta; class Pinopsida; order Cupressales; family Taxaceae; genus Taxus; species Taxus wallichiana. The sequence continues at coordinate 275,454,955 of CM031242.1, read as the reverse complement.
CAAGAGAGAAATCTTGATGTTGAGCATATATTCTAGTTGGAAACTTGGAATATGAAATTTGAGGTTGGGGTTTTGCAGCAATTAAACAGCGCATGGAGAAAGATGTGGATGAAGTGGGGAAAATTGCACAGAATATCAAACAAAAAATTGAATCTCTAGACGCAGATGTATGATGTTATAGATGCCATTGTGTTTGGCTTCTACAATGCAAATGAAATAGACACATTATACATCAACACAGTTTTCTTGGCTTGTGTATAATTTATGCTCAAATGCATGCGAGTTTAGTGTAGTTTCAAATATATCATGGTTAACAATCACCACCATCTTTTTAACTGGTTTTGAAAATTACATTACAGAATGTAAGCAACCGAAAAAAGGCTGGATGCGAGAAGGGCACTAGTGTTGATCGTTCTCGAATGTCAATGACTGCGTAAGGCTGTTGTTGCATGGAATATCTAGTTGAAGTTATTTCTGTTATAAATATTATAGTTTCTATAAATATAGAGTTATTTTTATGTAACCCTCATGTAGCCTTAAAACATATATGAGACTGGGCCAGTTACTTTTGACTGTGCAATGCTAAGTATTAAATTCTTTGTCAATGGTTCAAACTATTTCTTTTTACTGGACTACAGAACCTTGAAAAAGAAATTGAAGGATCGCATGTCAGATTTTCAGGTAACTGTAGAATGCTTGTAGATATTTTTATAAAGACCCCAGTATAATTTGAAACGAACACGTTTCTCATTTCTCTTATGAGCTTGCATATGAGTAAATCTTTCGTAAATTTCCTTTTGATTCTATTTCTGTTTCATTTTTTATTTTTCCTATTCCTTCTGATGTTTTTGTATTAAAATAGTATTTTTAAATGGTCAGGCCATTTCTTTAGATTTTTTTCTAATTTTTTGCATATGGTACCATCCCACAGCAGGCATTGCTAGTTTGTACCTTGTAGGAACTTGATGCCACTAAGGCTGGATAGTTTGAATCGCTCTCTTCTTCATCCCCACATATATGCTGCAGTTGTCTGCTGTAAAATGTAGATCTCTTGCAGCAAAGAAGTGCAGGCCATGAATTCTGTATATCTGTGTAATTTACCCGAAAGCATGGTTTTATTATGTCTGCAATCTAAATGATTAATATAAAACATATTTTTGCTCAACTATAAATGGTTGGTATTCATTTTCTGCATTCATTTTGAGTGTATAGTAGGTGAATTTTCTAATGCAAATCGTTCTTCACAGATTCTAAGGCAGATGATTCAGGATGAATATCGAGAAGTAGTTGAACGGAGAGTGTTTACAGGTTAAAACATTTTTATAAAGTATTTATCAAGAGGTTCACATATTAGAGCAATGATACAATTTTTAGTAGGGAGTTCCATTTCCATGTTTCAATCCGCACTGACAATTTGCAATATTTATTAACATAGTTTTCTTCCATATGTGGTAGTGACTGGAATAAAGGCAGACGAAGAGGTGAGTTTATTCATGATGGGAGTGTTTCGCTATAATTGTATTTTTCCTTTAAATGTGCTGTGATTTTAAGTGGCTTAGTAATGCAATTTTTCTGCGATTTAACGTCCAGACAATTGAACGCTTAATAGAAACTGGAGACAGTGAGCAGATTTTCCAGAAAGCTATCCAGGAGCAAGGCCGAGGCCAGGTTGGTTTTTGATTACTTATTGTTTTTACATAGGGATGAAAGAACCCCCTACATGTTTGTGACTAAAAATATGTTTACCATTTCACTGTAGATAATGGACACATTAGCAGAGATTCAGGAGAGACATGACGCGGTAAAGGACATAGAGAAGAAACTCCTAGACTTACATCAGGTATTAGTTTCTGGTTTGCACTGTGTTTTCTCTTGCACCTCAATGTTTGTTTTTGGAAGACATGGCACTTGTATTTACTTGCCATAGGCTGTAGTTCCTTTACTCTGAATGAACACGTGCCGATTCATTGAGTGCATGCGAGTTAAAATAAATTCATAATGAGAAAAATTCATGTCAATGAGCATTCATTGTCATTTTTTTGCAATCTACGATAGCTGTGAAGTGCAGATATGAGATATGTAATGACCTTTTTATTTGCTTTGTGTCCTATTCTGTGCTCCAAATCTATATGCAGGCTCTGTGATATGAAAAGAGCATACTTGTGGCAAGGAAAAAGCTTTGTGATCTAGCTAATAATGCATGCCAGTTTTTGCTTGTTTGACATTGAGCTGCCAGGCACTAATGGATGGTGTTGTGCAGTAGACTATTATTATAGTTGATTGAAATGGGGTTGGCCATGATTATGTGACATTGCCCTTTTGTGGAGTTTTACTGTTATATGGTATGCCCTTAAAGATGGTGTTTCTTACATAGGCAATAACACATCTTGTGCATACCCTCTAAACTTAAGTGTCCTTTCATGTTGATCCTTTGATCCATTCTTTTGTCTTACTTCGTTCCAGATGTGGTCATCATAAAACCTGAGTTGAAACTCCCCATGTGATGTACTGAAATGAATTTTGTTATAAGATGTGATGGCTTTGTTCTTGTGTATATTTTTGTCATTTCTACTGAGATAGAATCCTTTTCATTTTCATATCATGGCAATGGAACTTTCAGCTAGAAAAAGCTGTTCTATTTGCAAGACACTAATAGATGGTGTCGTGAAATAAGCTTGCTGGGTAAAAGGATGTTGAGCTTCCATTAATATAAGACTTTAGGTGGTCGGAATGGTGGGGCTACGATCATGTGACATTGTTATAAGTTTTCCTGACTTATTTGTACATGTGCATGTTTTTATTTGTTTTTACCGTGATAAATTATTTTCCACCATATCATGGCAAGTGAAATTCCAGCTAGTAGAGGAGCTATTCTATTTGTGAGGCACTAATGAATGGTGTTGTTCGCTATACATTATGACTAATGGGATGTTCGACTATGGTTGGTCTGAATGACGGGCCATGACCATGTGGCATTGTTATTAGTTTTTCCCATAGTTACCTAGGACTCTGGGACGGTGGGACGGGGTTTCCGGGACGGCAATTTTTTTTGGAAATTTGGGGATGGCGGGGGACGGCAAGGGGACGACTAATAAAAAATAAATAAAAATATATATAATTTATTAATTTTACAAATATAACATGAATAATTCAATAAACTAAGACTTAAAATTGAAAGTTTGAAGATTGAAACCATTAATGATTAATCCAATTATTCATCTGCATCAGCTTCAAAAGATTTTGACGGGGATTTAAGAGGTAAGAGTCTTTATTTGAGGTTTTTCATTTTACTTTTTTCTGTTTCCCATTTAAGTAGATCTATATGTTTTGAAAAAAAAATATATATATATATATATATCCATTTTTTCTTTCTTTCACGGGCTGCTAGGATTTTTAATTCAAAAGGTAACCTTTGTTTTATAGGTGTTATGGTTTGCAGTTTGCATATGGCAATTCAAAGTGAAAACAAGAATGACAATTATTGAGAGTATTGCTTAGACATATGGAGAGCCCTAAAACATAAAGTGGTACTGGCAAGGCAGAATAAATGTGGTCTGCCTAGCTTTCCCTAATGAAGTTTGGATTTCTGTGCAAGTGACATGTCGAAAATGGTCACATCAGAATATTATTCCAGTACAGTGACAGTGCTTACTTGAGTAGAACAGTGAGATATATTGGAAATTTTCATCATTCACAAGGATGGTACTTACTACAGGCCTTCATCTTTCTCTGACCATTTTCCATTTAGTTCATCATTATTGACAGATAATCAGTTACTCTGCTTTCAGGCAAACCAAAATAATAAACTGCAGTTTATGGCAATTATGAGAACTCTGCATGTTGTTTTTTATTAGAATGTATTAAATTTAAAAAAAAATATAAAAAAGTATTATAAAACTGAAATTCGACATGTTTTAATGTTGGAAAAGTGCAGATTTCGTTGGGGACGTCGTGAAGTCCCCTGAGACGTCACGAAGTCCCCAATGAAGTCCCCAAAGTCCCTTTGCACCCGGGACGTCCCGGGTGCGTTCCTGGTTTGTGGGGGACGTCCCCCTTTTTTTTGGAAATTAGGGACAGCAGGGAAATGTCCTGTCCCCGTCCCCAAGTCCCCGGGACGTCCCGGATGCCCGAGACGTGAGGAAAATGGCTGGGACGCAACCCCGCATAACACTAGTATTTCCTGACATGTCAAAAATTCAAGATCCCTGGACATTTTCAAAACAAGCTCAAGTCTTGTCTTTTGAGTGCCTTTGTGGATATTTTTAATCGCATATTATGTTCCCTTGACGGATCTTCTTGCCATGTTTGTCTTAGTTATGAGAAGCCGGTCCTAAAAATTGTATTTGATGGGTATTGACTGAGAGCATGTGATAAAAGGATATTGCCAAAGGAAGGGAAATATTTCATCTAAGGAGGAAGTTGGATACATAGGGGCAAGCGATGCGATGGTAGAGCACTGAAGTGCGACACGGACGGAGGACTTGCCAATGGATGGACCATTGACCATGTGAAGGTGACGAAGGAGAGCTGCCACTTGGTGGATGCATGGGACAGGTGTTGGGTTGCATGAAGACACTTGGCGATCTGCTGATTATGTATAAATGTATCTGAGGAGGTAGAAGAGAGCTTTTTGACTGCAGAGACATGCTCCCATTATGTGAAGCAAACTATGTAATGTTTGGCGGGTGCATGGAAGAGGTGCAGCTTGCATGAAGATACTTGGCGATTTGCATGTTGCATGCGTCAATCATTTTGTTATGTCTCCTGATTATATATAGATGTGTTTGAGGCAATAGAAGAAACTTTTTTGACTGCAGAGACATACTGCCATTTTGTGAAGCAAATTATGTAGTGTATGGGGAATTTCTACCATTTTGGTAAGGCAATCTGTAATAGGGAATGAGTACAATGCTAGGATATGGGGATGGGATGAGAAAAATGCTATTGTAGAATGTAACACATGTTTCATGGGCTGCTGAATATAAGCTATGAGTTTCCATGGCAGTTATTAGTCAGAGTCTTTTATTGCTGTTCTGGTGATGGATGATTCTTTTATGATCTATTTTAGTTTGCATAGTTGGATAGTTCGAGAGGATTAATAGTAGAGTAGACGAATGGATTTCAATGCTAAAGGTGTACTCAATGCTTTGAAGCATGAGACATACTACAATGGACATTATTTTCTTTGAAAGGTGACATGCTAGTGAGTGTTTGCTAAATGTATGGCTGTTTGGGTAAGACTCAAGATATTATAAAAATAGCCAACATTTTTGGTTTGTCGTTGGGACCCGTTTTTCTACTTGACTGTGAGGATGCGATGGTTTCACCAAAAATGCAAGTAAAAATGAAAGACATTGTCGCTGCGCCGATGGAAGGCTAGAGGCTTGGCGTGGGGTGGTACCAAAGCAGAAAGGGGCTGGCAGGCAGAAATGTGAGGGTGGATGAGGGGCCTACAAAGTGTGTCGTAGGCACTTGAGAGAACAAAGGTGGTAAGACGCACATTTTAAAGTAGAGAATGACATCCAAGTGTATGTCAAGATAACCCTAAAGGAGAAAGGGAAGACATAGGAGGGCTTGAAGTTAGAGGAGAAGGTGGCCATGGGCGGTAAAAGGAGCAAGCACTGAAAACAAAGGTTAGTTCAAGAGAGGCCGCAAGAGAAAATGGAAGTTTCCAATGTCCTTATCCTTGATAGTATCACCTTTCGATGCCAACTTGTTTCAGAGAGAAGCAATAGGGCTGTTGAGAGAGTGTAAAGGCAACAATAGCTGGATTATTACATGGTTTTTAGCTGGGGTATTTTGAGCATTGCACCAGAAAGTGTGATAGGAGCACAAAGTTAGTAATAAATGCAACACTTGTGCTACGTGAGTATGATGGTGTTGGCGATGATGAGTGACATGTTCAAAGATTAGTATAGAATGAGAGGAGCTGAATGGAAGGTTGCACAATTTGCTGTAAACTCGAAAGGATCGCACCCAAACTTTGTACCGCAAGTATGATCGAGGTCGAGACCTTTGTAGATTATGACACATTGAGTCGCACCTGTTTTGGTGAATTTCAATTCCTAGAGTTCAAGCAATGTCATGTTGCCAAACTAAGAGAAATCAAACAACGAGAACATGTCACCAAGCAAAGTGAAGTTAGGCAACTTGAATTCGAGGGAATTAGTTCATATGATATGTGATTTAGTGGGAGTTAATGAGCAAGTTTCCTTTTGAGCTATCTCGCCAAGCAACACAAGGATGGTTCATAGAGGGAGTGATCATGCCGATTAGATGGCCCCATGAATCATCATCACTCCTATAAGACACGAAGGAAGCTCTTGAAGTTGTATTGAGGACGAAACTAGGTGGAGAACTAGGTGAAAGTAAAGCAGGTGAATGGAAAAATATAGGTTCAAATAGAGGTCGCCCGAAAAATCAATAGTTTAAGTGTTGGTGGACTAGGTAGAGGAAAGGGAGTTAGGGAGGATGGTGATCAAGCAAAACCTAGTTGAGGCTATCCGTCTTTGGAGGGTGGCGCCAAAGAGAAATGGCCGGTGTTACGTGGGGGCACGTCGTCTCCAAAACCAACATGTCAGGATGGCCCGACGTCCTTGGGATGAGGAGACCGGGGAAATGTCCCCACCATGATTCCGACAAAGGGAAAACCTCGAGGTGTCGTTGAGACGCCCAGAATACTAGGGACGTCTGCGCTTGTTTCGGGATGTCAGGGGACAAATGGACCTCTGGTTTTTTTATTTTTTAATATTTTAAAACAAAATTCTTTGTTTTTCTCTTTAAAAACTGATTTTTTATTATTATTCTTGCGGTGTAAGAGTGTTTTGGAAGCCGTTCATCTCTATTCGAAAAAAAGTTTGTATGTATAAATCTAATTAAAATTCACTTTGAAAGCTTCAATCACTTAACAAACTTACAAAACCTATATGTATATTAATATTTCTACATGAAGAGAAAGGTTGTATAGATGATAAAAGTAGTCGACATAGATCAAAACATTTACCCGTTAATTGTAATTTGATTGTATTGTATTACAAAGACATAATAAGAAATTAGAGCAATATATGAATATAAAAATTTTGAAGCACAAATGCACATGGTGGACTGTCACCGATCTGCTATTCATAAATTTTTAATTTTTTTGTATATTTTTAATATTTATAATTTTATATATTATTTTAATAGCCGTCCCCTCAAGGCGTCCCAAATATTTGGAATTTTTTTCATTGTCTTGAAACTGTCCCGCCATCTCGTTGTCCCGCCATCTCGTTGTCCCATTGTCCTTGAGTCTTAGGTAACACTGGAAACGACACGGGTTCAACATCGCAGTAGCACCCTTGAAGAGAGTAGTTAGAACACTATGCATGCAATGGATAAATCATAAGGGCTTGACATAGGATATAGAGAATAGTGCAACGCTTTCAAGAGGCGAAACAACGAATTTTCGGCGTAATGCCCATGCAAGAGTTGTTATAGTTGTGGAAAGAAGGGCCATACATGGAGGTAGTGCCTTGGGTATACTTGTTATGGTGGTCAGAGATGTAGACCGTCATATTAGTATTGTTAGATTTTGGTGGCCAACGTCTTGTGTGGTTAATGATTGGATTGTTGGCCTTAGGTAGTAATGACTCTCATTAGTATGTTCAATTGTGACATTATTGTTAATTGAAAATCCATTGGGTCTTATTTTTATATAAATAGAATGTGTTCGTTGGGGAAGGGGTGCTAGTATCAGGTCCTCCCTGTAGCGAACAACTTGTATTGAACACTACCCATGAATGAAACATTGATTGCTATTATTTTCATCTATGCTGTAATATGGGTATGTATTTACTAGTTTTTGATTGATGTTCTTGGTATGAAGTTTCCTCATGTTGTCATGCATTTTGCAATGTCAAAAATCAAGGTGAAAGCATGACAATTGTACCCCACTGTTGAAAATTTGTCTAATATTCCTCCTGAGCATCCCTCGGATCACCCTGCCTTCTGAGTCATGTCCCCTCCATCTTTGCAAAGGTTCATAATGTGATGTCAATCCTTTCCAAGTGTCTACCATATGTTCACAAGGTCACCCGTGCCATTCAGGGCAAAGTGTTGTTAGGAGTGGAAGTTGGCACTAGGCCTAGAAAAGTCATTCTCTAACCTTTCCTAACCAGTGCGCATCCTCCGGAGCTGATCTAGAGGCCTAATGTCATCCGAGAATGTTATTGAAGTGTCTACGGTCTGCAATGGGATAGGTTTAGGGAAGTTTTGGAAAGTTTCAGAGGTGTTGGGATCAAAACAGTGAAAGTGAGTCTTGGAGGCCTAAGGAAATTTATAGTGCAAAAAAGCAGCCGACCTTCAACTAAAGATTTCGGGAGCTCCGGATGAGTCAAGAGGCAAACAAGATACCATCGGAAAGCTATTTCAATGCTCTACATGATGGAAAAATCAGATCCTTTACAACACCTAAGCGCTTCTATGTGCAAAGCAATTTGTGTAGACTGACCTCGAGGGCCAGAATGAAAAAACCGCATTTTCTTGAGAAGGAGGTAGAATCACATCTTGGAAACCACTCCATTGTTCTCAAAATGGTCTTTGCAATCAAATTCATATAAAATTTCACCCAAAAAGACCTCTTACAACTCGGGAAAGTCCGTTTCATGTTTCTAGCTGTTAGAAAATCTCACAGTTTGGGGCATGGCGCATTTTGGTGTCCCACTGTCTCGAATCTGTCCCGATTGTCCCAATCGTCGGGACTGTCTCGATTGTCCCAATGCTCCTCGGGATAGTAGGGATAGTAAAATGTGCCCTACCCCCAATCAAGCCCATGGACCCTCGTCGTTCCTCTCCATCAAAGCTAAATGATTCCAAGTGCTTCCAAGTACCAAATTTCACAGTTTGGGACATTGCACATTTTGGTGTCCCAACGGTCTCGGCTGCCCTAACTGTCCCAATTGTCTCAGGTCGGTGGGGACAATAGGACGAGTAAAATGCGCTCTACCCCCAACTGAAGCCTCTGGACCCCTCATGTGACCCAATTCCTCTCCATCAGGTGCTAAATGATTCCAAGTGCTTCCAAGTACCAAATTTCACAAAATTGACTAAGTATGGAGCCTCCCAAGCCTAGGGCGCACTTTTCTGCCTTTATTGTCCCAACTGCTCCAGACAGTTGGGACAAGAAATTCGCTCCACCCCTACCCCTTTCTACGGTCTTGCATGTGACCCCTAACTTGTCCGTTGGGTGCTAGAAACCTTCTCTCTCATCTTCCATGCCCGCCTATCAACTTCCGCCACATGTTAGGCTTGGGAAGGGGGCACATTTTCTTGCACCTACTATCCCAACTTTCCTAACATAGTTAGGACACAAAAGTGCGCCCCCTTTGCTTTTGAAAAACCGTAAAGTAAAAACAAGCTTTCATGACTTAAAAATAGCCCGTTTTACCTTTTAAAGAGCCCTGTTTGCCTTTTCCTCTCCATTCTTTTCCAGTGTCGACCTGTGCAACCACCGGAGACATCCCAAAGCTCAAAATAACCAACAAATTTACGAATAACCAATAAGTTGTTTGCTGCCCTTTGCCTTTGGTCGTTAGTATGTTGCACAATGTTCGCCAAGGTCGCTGAAACTTGTAATGAAATAATGATTTGCAAAACCCTCAAAGAGACATCAAATCCTAAAAAAGAAAGATGCAAAATGAGGGGTCGACTGTCCTCAACTATTAAACAAGTGATCTTACGATTGAGCCACGTACTACATTCAGACCCAATTAGTAGTGTGTGTGTGTGCGGAATCGTGCCCTAGGTGGCTCTTGTGCGTGTCGTACTTGATAGCGAGCAAAGTAGTTAGATGTAGAGAAATGTAATAGATGTGTGCATGGAATAGAATAAACTCCCCTCCTATGAAGTGTATGTAGAATAATGCAATCCCTTGCCCTTGAATGGATGCTTGAATGCTCTTGAATAGCCTTTGGATGCAACCTTAGGTGGTGATAGCTAATGCTTAGTGCTTGGTCCTTATTATGATCACATAACTTTATATTTATATGATTCCCTTGCTTGAATTTCGTAATTAACCCCGAAAAGGCCAACTACCAAAAAGATAAGATGCCCAAACGATTAGAAATGACCCAAAAGATGTGAACAAAGTAAAAAGAGGTCGGGGAGCTCAGAGGGGACAGGGCGCTTGGCTTTGGCGTCGGCATCGGCATCCTGGTGCGCCGGTGTCCAAACTTAGAGAAATTGAAGGGTTAGAGGTCAGATTGAGCAAGAGGGTGTGCAAGACCAAAAGTGGCAACAAAAAGAAAGCAAAGATGGCCAAAGACATGGGTTAGTTAATACTTTTCTTACTTAGGAATCATATGAATAGTAGTATGTAATTAGGACTAGATAATTACCCAAAGTGTATGATTTTGTGTCTACATTTGCCCCCACTTTATGTTGTTGAGCGAAAGCTCGATAACATAAAGTAGATAGAGATGCGTACTGATAACCATGTAGATCGATGGCGAAAGCGTGCCGAGAGACAAGGAAAAGTGTGGAGTGATAAAAAGGTGGAGCATGGAGACTAAAGATGAGAAAGTGTAAAAAGTGATGAGATAATGACCCTAGGGCGGAAATGCATGTTGTAGATGTCATGCCAATGTGCCTGTTGTTGATGTCGATGTTGATGTGTGTGATGTTGTTGTTGATGTAGGATGATGTTGAATGATGTTGACTACCGCTTCCCATATGGACGGACTGCAAAAGAGAAGAACAAACAAGTAGTCAAATATGCATGTATATGTGTAAAAACATGTAAAGAAGTATGTAAAATGAAAAATGTGAAAAAGGAATATGTGCACCTGATTTGTGATGAGGAAAGAGTGTAGAAAGGATCCTGTAGATGATGTAGATGAACAAGTTTTTTAGGTGATCTCACGCTAGTTGTGTTGGCTGCGAGTTTTTTTGGGCGATCTCACGCCAAGACATGGAAGAAGTGTAGGGAGGAAAGTCTGGTGTCATCCTCCATCCTTTAATTGCTTCCCGCAATGTAGAACACCACTGCAGATGGTGTGTAAAAATCCAATTCGGTTCCACCATTTTCGACCCAATGCCAAAAAAGAAAATGCTTGAATGTCTGTATGTATGGTGGGTGCTAAGGACTATTTGCCCTGTAAAAGCCATTGTTTGGAGTGGTGTAGACTGTGCATCAAGAAATCGTGTAATCGCCCTAGTCACAAAGCGTCTTGGAAGGGTCGGGGGCCCTGCACTACTTGTCTTGGTCTGGGATGTTAGTGTATGTGCTTTGTCTTAAGGACCCAAGTCTCGATTCTGAGCCCTTCCATCTGATAATTGATGATTGTCTTTATGCTATGTGATGTGTCATGAATGTTGTATGGGGTGACTGATTCACCCAAATGATGCCCCCTATTTGGGGTGCATGCGATGTTGCTGAGGAGTATGCGGCCCAAAGGAGGACAAACTGTTGTGCTGAAACCGTGCCTTGCAGGGGGAGAGGGAGTGTGTTTGGTAGAAACCAAGGCACACACACAAAACAAAGTGGCTAGGAGACAAGTGTTAGTGCAAGCAAAGACAACATGCATGTAAAAGATAAAATGTAAGCTAACAAGCAAGCAAACAATGACAATACGCAAGAAGGCAATGTAGACGTGAAAACGAGTTTCAAACATGGGACATCACTCATGATCTCTCAAGACAATCAAGGACGACTAGCCAAAAGTAGACAAGTGTGCACACAAGACAAAGGGCAAAGCCCGCAAACAAAGTGGCAAACAATGACAAGCAAAAACAAACAATGTAACAAACAACCATGGTGGAAAATAGACTTGCAAGACAAATGTTGCACATGAAGCACCCGTTAGTATGTTAGAAAGATAAAAGGTATGTCAAGGTGTGTATAATCCGATAAAATAATGTGTTATGAAACAAAATGAAACAATAACACTATAGTGTACGAAAGTGGATGCCCCTAGAGCCGTTGTGGGACTGGTAATAGGTATTGCGCCAAGCATCCATGCTATGTGTATAGATCTGTAAAATCTGCGATCACAACTAGAAAGCAAGTGAACGCGCATGTGTGTATGAAAAGATAATGACATACAAGATATCTATCTAGCATGTGTAATAAAGTGTACATGTAACAAGTAAATGTAAGCAAGACTAAATGTGACCAAGATATGCAGTATGTTGTGGAGTGAGATGGAATGGAATGCATAGTGAATGATAGGAGCAGTGTGCCCCCGAGTGGATGTGTATGTATGAGATGAGGTTCATTTATACATGCCCCCTCAACAGTCAAGAATGAACCGTAAATGAGAGTGTGTCATCGGGAAATGGTTTGAATTGTGTGTACTAAAAAGATGTGATCATCAAAGCACAAAGTGTAGAGTGTAAGTGTGTGAGTGTGATGAGGTCCATTTGAGATGTAACCCTCAAAATTGAGTATGGACCGCAGAACTAGAGTGCGTCATAGGGTAATGACCGCAACGTAGAAGTAGATGTCGAAAGATGTCATGAATGCGAGAGTAGAGATGCGTAGAAAGAGATGAATGTGTAAATATGTGGTGTGTAGTGTAGTGTGAGGTTCATGTGTATAGGGTGCCCTCAACAGTTAAGTCTAAACCAAAAGCACGAGAGTGCGTCATGGGAAATAACGATACAAATAGTGTATCAAAGTGTATGTGATGAATGCCTATAAATGCGTAGGATGATGTATATAATGTGATTATAAAAATGGTAGATGGCTAGTGATGCAAGAGTAGGATGGGGGTTTAAATTGGCATGATGCCCCCAAGTGTGTGATAAAGAGCACAATCATGTAATGTCATCTAGGAGGTCGTTGTCATGGTCAAAGCCAAATGGAGAAGCATCAGAAACTTGGTAAGCATAGTGTCAGGTTGATCAATAAAGAGCCATTGAGGCATAGATTGTACATGCCCATAGCATATTCCTCATCAGTGAAGGGAGGTAATGGACATCCATGTGCATACCAGCGGTGAGATTTTGTGTATAGCCAAGAAATGAATTATTGTAAATGAACACATGACCGAAGGGCATAGGAAATGAGATATCAGTATGATTAGGGTCTAATGTGCCCCAATGTAATCAAGCCAAGATTGCCCTAATGTAAGTGGAGAAGAGCGAGGGCTCGCGCAAGAAAGACTGTGAGATGAAAGACACATAGACCATAAGCAACAATGATAGTGATGAAGCCATGATATAGATGAGGATCATGAGGTGGAGGATAGAGATCCTCAAAGCGAAACCTAGCTGAGTCAAGCCATCATGTGTACATATAGTGTCATCACAAGTAGGATCAAATGGAATACCAATAAGAATCATTCATGAAAAGTGTACATGTAAAGGGAGGACGTGCTAATGGTGGATGCACATGTGAGAGTGAAGTAGGTGGAATGACGTTTGATGTGTGGATAGGCCCCGATAAAGTACCATAGCATTTGTAGTAGTGGGAGGGGGCGATGACGTGGATGGAACAACATCTAACATGCAAAATAGTAGCTTCTAAGTTAGGCGGAGAATCCATAGGCTGCGGTTCATTAGTAGTAACAGATTGTGGAGTAGGGAGTGTAGTGGTGGGATCGTGTTTGCAATATTTGAATGGTTCACGATCAATAACAATGGTGTATTCAATACCCTCATGTAAGAATTTGACACATCGATGTACTTGTGGAAGGTACAACTTGCATGGCATGAAGCCATGGTCTACCAAGTAAGCAATTATATGAAATTGGGAAGTCCATGACAAAGAAAATCTGTATTAAGGGTTTTTGGCCCAACAAGTAATGGGTAAAGTAATATGGCCTATGCATGGACGAACGGAACCATCGTATGCGAAGAGAAAGAGATGAAGGATTGATATTAGCAGTTGAAAGACCTAAAGCCTTAAGGAAGGTTAGAGTGCACAAGTTAAGTTCAAATCCATTATCAACTATAAATCACTTGACACCAATATTATGGATGCACATCATGATGTATAAAGGAGGATCATTGTCAAAAGTAGCAAGATCAACATTAGGATTAGCTCGAAAATCAATGTGCTGAGAAAATGCATCTGCAAATGTGTTATAGACTAAGTCTAGATGAATGTCAGAAGGAACGCGAGTAGTAGTCAAGAGAGTGATGATCTTAGCCCTTAGCTCAGGATGAAGGAGCAAGAAATCATGAATAGAAATATCCATGATGAGAGGATCTTAGAAAGATGTAAGAAGTGACAAAAGAAAGATCCTAAGTGTGTTCGAAGAGGTCGGGTTCACCAAAATGATTAAGCAAAAAGAATTAAATGCTATGAAAATGCTTAATCTGATTGTTATTGTAGTAGTAAATGAATAATCAATTAAGTACAAAAATTAACCCAAGCAAACTAAGCTAGAAAATATGAAACCCTAAGTGTAAAGAGGAGATAGAAAAGCTTTCCTGATTCGCAAAGATCCCGAAGGTTCGCAAGCTAGAAATTTGAAAATTTGAAGCTCGGGATGTGCAATGAAACTCGAGAAAAATGCAGATTGGAGGAACATGCTGGATGAGGAGCTAGAAAGGGGCAAGGGCCCCTGTGAGCGCCACAGACCGGTAGCAAGCACATGTGATCGTGAAAATGCTCAAAGCCATCTTTCTGAGTTCGGTCACAAGTTTTAGTTGCCCTTCGCCTTTGGTCGTTAGTATGTCGCACAATGTTCGCCGAGGTCGCTGGAAACCTACAATGAAATAATGATCGCAAAACCCTCAAAGAGACATCAAATCCTAAAAAGAAAGATGCAAAATGAGGGGTCGATTGTCCTCAGCTGTCAAACAAGTGATCTTACGACTGAGCGTTGCACTACATTTCAGACCCAATGTAGTTGTGTGTGTGTGCGAAATCGTGCCCTAGGTGGCTCTTGTGCGTGTCGCACTTGATAGCGAGCAAAGTAGCTAGATGTAGAGAAATGTAATAGATGTGTGCATGGAATAGAATAGACTCCCCTCCTATGAAGTGTATGTAGAATAATGTAGTCCCTTGCCCTTGAATGGATGTTAGAATGGATGCTTGAATGCTCTTGAATAACCTTTGGATGCAACCTTAGGTGGTGATAGCTAATGCTTAGTGCTTGGTCCCTTATTATGATCACATAACTTTATATTTATATGATTCCTTTGCTTGAATTTCGTAATTAACCTCGAAAAGGCCGACTACCAAAAAGATAAGATGCTCAAACGGCTAGAAATGACCCAAAAGATGTGAACAAAGTACAAAGAGGTTAGGGGTGCTCAGAGGGGACGGGTGCGCTTCCTGCCGACGTCCTCGCCTGGGCATTGGTGTCTAGACTCAGAGAAACTGAAGGGTCGGGGGTCAGACTGAGCAAAAGGGTGTGCAAGACCAAAAGTGGCAACAGTAAGAAAGCAAAGATGGCAAAGACATGGGTTAATTAATACTTTTCTTAGTTGGGTATCATACGAATAGTAGTATGTAATCAGGACTAGATAATTACCCAAAGTGTGTGATTTTGTGTCTACACCTCGGTACATGAGTGACAAGATTGTCATGTTTGAACTCTGTAGAAAATTGGCACATGTCAACGGGAAGCTCAAAAGGGAAGAAGAAAAAGGTATAGCTTTCCCCATCTCCTTGGGAATATTCTCTTGCAAATCTCTCATCAATGCATCCAATTTAGAGGCCTCTTTCTCTTATTTGAATCTCTTTTCTTATACTTCAAGGGCTAACTTTGACATCCGAAGCACCCTCGATATGTTCCACATCCCCGACTTGCATCATGTGCCGCAAGTTGAGGATTATTGGGTGAACTGTGTCGATGATCACGAAGTGAGAAGAAGAGATCACATGAGAATGACAGTGGATCAAATGAGGAAGTTCGGCTTTGATTGGTTTGAGGAAGGCATCAAGATGATGGAACTGAGCTATATGATCCAGAGTACCCAACTGTGAAAGCTTCGCCTCTTCCTCAAGTTTCTTGGAGCATCAGAGAATCAAGTGATATCAATGAGAGGACTGAGGCAAAGTGATTTGAAGATCAAGAGCTTGGTTCAAAAAGAAGAGGGCAATGTTCATCGAATCAGGAGGGCTTCGCGCTCTCGAGAAACAAGCATCTCCTCTTCCAACCCTAGTGGCAATGAGAGAAAGCTTTGAGTTCAGCTCATTCGAAAAAAGTGCAAAAGAGAAAGTCCATGGAATCCGAGCCATCACACCATGGGAGAACTCACAAGAAGACCAAGGTAACTCAAGAACATTCGGGAAGCTTGAACAAGGTGAGATTGCGATTTCTCAACCACCTGTCATTCAGAGAACTCAGATCAGTTCATCTACTGCAGTTTTGTCTGTCAAACCAGTCTATGACCCACCTTCTTAGCCAGAGTAGGGAATTGTTATCATGCCCAACACCGAGCTTGAGACAAATGAGACATTCTCGTGGGTACAAGACATGATCGAGGAAGAGACATGCACGAGGCAACAGGTGTTTGTCTCCGACGTCCAATCCATATTTGTAATGATGAAGGTCAAGAAAGGAAAGAAAGCTCAGATTTCCTCTCGCTTCTTCAACGGCGCTTCAGGTAATCAATATGTGGAGGTAGCTCGCCCAAGGTCATCAAGCCCCTCAACGAGATGGCACCATCAGACTATGAAATCAACACTATTCCACTGCCAGCGACACATGAGGGTGATGCCCATCTATTTCAAGAGTCTTCCACTCACCTTCTCGCGAGAAATCAAGAATACAAGGAAAAGCTGGATCAAGCGGAAGACCATATCGGATCCTTACTTCATATGTGCAAGTACTCTTGGATCCAAATGTCGCCACCTCCTTTCCTGCCGAAGAAGTTACTCCTATTAGTAGCTTCGACCCTGAGTCCATCTAGAAAAACGAGGTTTCACCATGCAAGGAAGAGCAAATGATAAGTGGGTGAACAAGATCCTTGAGAAAGGGAAGGTGTTGCTTCCAGAGATCTTGACATTGTTCAAATACATGAACACGACGGCCATGAAAGTAATCATGACACTAAAGGGAATTGGGCGAGAGAAGGATGACTGGGATCAAGTGTATCCACTGGTCATTGAGATGGGTAAGGTCAAATCATCCCTGTTGATAATCAAAGTGTTTTCACTTCAAGCATCGGATGACTTGTCTCAAGTCTGGGCTCAAACTTTGGTCACTCACTATGAAATGATGAACCGCGCTATTGGCAAGCTTGATTCATACGAGGAAGAGGTTGAAAAGATGCAAAAGGATGCCAATGTTGAAGTGCAAAAGCTTGGAGTGCCGGCGGTGGATGAAGATACCTCGGTAGATGATCTGTTGGGGCCTTTCAAGATCTAGTCAAGGAGGCCGAAGATTCGTTCTCGTACAATGAAGACACATTGGAGTCTTTGGCAGAGATAAGGGTAGTCATATCCAACACCGCAAGATATCATCAGTCTTGGTATTCAGAATGCAAGCACATCAACTCCCTCACTTGAAAATTGGATCAAGTCACTGAGTTTTGTTCACATCCCACAAGCCGAGAAAGTGGCACCTGCGGCGGCAAGGTACAACAAACATTCAAGGGCATTGAGATTTCTCTTGAAGGGCTCTCCAAAAGTCCATCGACGAAAGCTTCTTCTACAACATGAGTAGCTATCCTCTTCTTCTCTTCACTCCCCCTCCCTCTCTTCCTTCACATTCTAATTCTTCGTTGGGAGGTTGTGTTATCCAAATAACTCCCTAGTTATTTGGACGACTTGCATCCCCATTCTGGCTCTAAAGGTTTTACATTGCAGGTTGCACACATTTCAATTTTTCCTTGCCACATTTCCTTGGTGGCAATTCCTCACACGCTCATGCGCGCTCTGCTTCTATTCTCTGCCTTCCATCCTTTCCTTTTCCTTTTCCTCTTTGTTCCATTTTCCCTTGCGCGTGTGCCCTTGACTTGCTTCCCAAAACAACTAAGTCTTTGGCATTCTCGCGCGCCCCGCACATCATTTTGTAATGATTGCGCCTCGCCATGCATTCTATGATGAGGTATTTCTCCCTTTCCATCGCACGCGTTGCCTTCACACACCCTTTCCCTCTGTTTTCCTTCCTCGTCCTCATCTTCCACGTGTGTACCCTCGCGCCTTCTTTTACGCTCTCTCATGCCACATGGCATTTGTCGACATCGAAAGTGTGCTACACGCAACCAATCAAAGCGTGCCAGCTGGGCGTCGAATCCTGGAGACAAATAATTGATTGACACGTGGCGGGAAATGACAAAGTGAGTACTCAGTTGACCGGTCCTTCAAATCAATCAGCTCTCGCCACATGTCATTATGTGTCAGAGCAACTTGTAGACTTGTGACAGCCTATAACTTTTGCTCCCGAGCTCGACACACGTGCGCCGGTCTCGTTCGAAAAGCACGACATGGGCTACAGTGCAGGATATTCAAATTCGAATTTCAGCGGGATTTGGTAGGTGAGAAATGGGAAAACGTCTTTCTGGCCATTAATGAGCAGATCTAATTGCTCCAACCACCCGATTTGATATGGATCTCGCCTCCTTCCTTCTCCTACACGCCAAACAGACATGGGGAAGTGTATTTTGCAGATCTACAGGCAGATTTGCAGGATTGAATGCTTTTTGTTGGTGGTTGTGTTTCAAATTCGAGTTTTCCCTCCTCTTCTTCCTCTCTCATCGATTCATCTATAAATGTAAGAGCTTGGCTCATTGTAAAGGGTTGGACATTTTGGATCCTTTAGTGTTTGCTAAGGACTTTGTATCTTTGCATTTTGAGTCGCAGACCTCTAGATCTGGTTCATGCATGTGGATATCGGCCTTTAGATGCCATTGTAATCGACTGTGCATACCTGGAAGTAATAGAAGCATCATTTTGTGGCTATTCTCTGCCTTAACGTGTCTATATTCTTCTTTCTTGCCTTCCTTTGCGTTGTGTGCTTGCTATGTCATTTTAAATCTCTTGCAACTCCATTTTCTTGTTGTGTCTCATGAAATCAATCGTGTGAATGTGTCTGGTTTGTGCTACGCGTGCCTAGCCTCCCTTCATGCTTTTTCCTTCGTTTTCACTCAGAACAAATAGTGTTCATCCCACTTTTTTTGGTGCTATCGCCTTCCTTAGTTTAGTTTTCCTTTTTGTTATCCTTCTATCCTTGGTCCCTTGGCTTGTTTAGCTTAGTTTCCCTTTCCAACATTAGGAGTAGTAGTAGAAATAGGTAGAGGAATCAGCCTTTTCGGAGGCCTGTCTCAAGCGCGCAAGGTCCCACACTTGGAGACAGTCCCATTGTTGACTCAAACAACTTAGTTCTTCTAGACTTGAGCCACGGGTGCAAGTTTGAGGAACCAACATGTTGCACTTTTTGTTTTCGTCTTATTCACTAATGTGACTATAGTAAAAATTGTAATAAGTTACCCTTAATTAATAAAAGGGGACTTAATGTTTTTTTCTTAGGAATATCAAGAGTCACAAGTGGAAAAGACAAGTGAAAAGATGCAAGGGGGTAGGTGAAGAGTCCTTTCTAAATCTATATAATGTAATGACTTCCCCATTCTTAAGGGTTGTCAATTTTGTATGCTCAGGAGTAGATAACTACTTGTGGAAAACAAAAGAGAGCAAATTTCCTTCCTCTCATATGTTCTTCCATTCCTCACTATGTACAACTTTGCCAAAATATCAATGAAGAAGAAAGGAGTTTCTTGCTTTTCTTGATGAGAGAATTAATGAGACTTTGTGTTCATAATTCTACCTTGTCTTGGTGTTAGTAACAAAGTTGTTTTCTTTCTAAATTTGTGTGATGATATGTTCTGATTAATGTTTGCAAGCATCTGATTTTCTACCTACAATATTAATCCCCCTTCATTTTTCCCACTCCCCTTTCCCACCTTCTCAAAGAAATTCCTCCCTTGCAAGAAATTGCAAGCTTTTGCCACAAGTTTAGTGGAGTGTTCTGTTGGATCCCGACCTCTAGGCCACCCACAAATTTCATTTTCATTCACGCATAATAAATGGAGCTGCACCATTCAAGCAGAGGGACCTAGAGTCTTAGAGCGTTGGCAGATACCCACCAATTTTTCCACCTGACAAATTTTCTCGCCAACACCTCACAACTAGAAGAAGCCATCGAATTTAATGCTATTCGAAGATCATGAGCAAGATTATGGACCATTAAAACATAGGAAGGATCTTGGCATTATCCGGGCTATGAAGAAGAGTGAGCCAGACTCCACGATCCACAAGGAGAATACCAAGAGGAAGGAGAATGACCTTTCGAGCCTAAATCAATATATGAATGTTTTGAGTGCGCAAATAAGTGAAAGCTTGTGACAAACACCCGAAGAAGCTGAGCACTCGTTCACAGAGAGGGTAATGCAATAATGGAGTGGAGTCCTGGAAGATGTTGCAGAGAAGATTGAGTTGCAAAAAACTTGCTCACACTAAGAAGTAGAGGTTGCATTATGCCATTGTTTGACACTCGAAACTAGAGGACATTGAGTTAGTGTTGAAGGATATATTAGTGCTAATTCAAGGACATGCCTTCTACCCCAATGTCGTTAAGCACTTAAGGTTTGCAGTAGGCAATATGACACCCAACAAGACACCAAGATGTGCTGAGTTAGAGTAACTCATAGGGATTATGACAAGGAAGTTATCATTGATGTTGCCATCGGTGGATATAATGTCTATGAAATCCTGGTTGAAACAAGCGTGGATGTAAGCATCTTGATAAAACCAACTTGGTTGGAAATGAGATGTACATGGAAAATAAGACGTGGGAGATGCCACTAGGGTAATTGCGAGCTAGAGTAGAGGTCATTAGTGTCGAGTTCGAGAGAAGACTCCAAGTCATTAAGCGATCCAAGGTTTGCGGTGCAATATGACTCCCAACCGTGCACCAAGATTTGTTGAGTTAAAGTAACTCCAAGGATTATGACAAGGAACCTATCATTGATGCTACCATCGATGGGTATAATGTTTGTGGAATCCTTGTTCAAACATGCATGGATGTAAACATCTTAACAAAACAAACTAAGTTGGCAATGGGATGTACATGGAAAGCAAGATGCGGGAGAGGCCACTAGGGTGATTGTAAGCTAGAGTGGAGGTCACTAACGTCAAGTTAAGAGCAAACTTTGAGGTAATCGAGATATAAAAAGCTGATGACTACACAACTTTTTCATGAAGGCCTTGGTACTATGTAGATATGTGCTTTAAACAAAGCTACATGAGTTCTGTGCTCCCCTATATGGTACACTCAGTTCTTGTTATGTCGACTTGATTCATCGAAAGTAATGATTGAATGCTTTGCACAATGTCGAGTTTGCACCACCAAGTGGGTGCGGATGATAAAAATGAACGTCTTTGGAAGATCAAGTTGTGGGATTCACGAATGATGGATTGTTGAAGGTTACAAGATTTCTAAGAAAGTCCATGCTAAGGTTAGGGTGTGCTTTGTGTCAGATCACACACCACTCCCATCGCTGAAACAAAGGATGGAAGTATCAAGAGTTTGGTGCTAGGTTCAACGTTTGACCTGCCTGGAGGAATTGACGTTTCAGCTTTCATTATAAAGTTGTGGGATTCACGAATAGATGGAGTGTTGAAGGCTACAAGATTTCTAAGCAAGTTCATGCGAAGGTTAGGGCGTGCTTTGCGTCAAATCACACACCACTCACATCGCTGAAACAAAGGATGGAAGTATCAAGAGTTTGGTGCTAGTTTCATTGTATGACCTACCGGGAGGAACCGACATTTTGTTGTCCTTATAAAGTACCATAGAATTGAAACAATGTTGTTAGTGTATATTCGAGTAAAGAAGGAATTGAAGCCCTTGAAGATGAAGCAAACCCTGTTGGGGCTACAACCAAGATTTAGACCACCGGTGTTAAAGGGGAGGAGGAGAGCAAAGTAGTAGGGTCTGGTTTAGTGTCGGAGGAAAATTTAGACAATGAATGAGCCACATGGCTAGATAGGAGAATGCAAACCAAGGAAGAAGTGCTCTGGTGCGTAGAGGAGGGTTACTAAAAAGGCACAAGAACAAGTTGGCATAGAGCCTAACCATCGAGACTTGGCAAGGACAAGCATAAGGAAGACGTTGATAAAGAGCCCCTAGGCATCCCTATAATAGAGCTCCCAACAGAGTTGGCAGGATGCAATTTTGGAACTTGAAAGCCAGCTGTCTATATCCCATTAACCTTTGCCAACACTTTGTTGAATTTGCTAGTGGCTTCATCAAAGTTGAGTTTGTAATTTGGGGGTGTTGGGGGAGACCATTTGACCATGGAGCAATCGACCTTGAATACTCTTTTCCCATTAATAATGGCAAACACAATTACAGGTGAATGATTAAAGAGGACCTTATGGGGGTGGAATTTCACCTCCCTTCACTAGTGACAACTAAAATTTTCAAGGCACATCTTTCTTAGGGAATCGTTTGTTTTGAAATGCTCTTCTATTTTATCGCAACAAAGGTTCTATTTGGGAATGTTGTTTGAGGCGAGCTTGGAATAAAGCAATATAGGTGTGGAAGTAGGGGTGGCTGAAGAGAATTAGGGTTTTCGTAAGATCTAGTGCCATATTTTATGTAGGTATTCGCCAAAAAGAAGAGGTGTTTGACATCCTCATTTGATTAATGACACAATTTATACTTGCTTGGACCCAAGAATCCTCCGGCACAAAACTTATCTTTGGGCATAATTGCACTCCTTTTAGTTTGACGCATATTGTGCATGATCAACAATTAGAGGATACTCTTTGCACGTGCACATTACTTAAGTGCAAGCACTCAGGTGCTCACCCAAGGGGTAGAGAAAGAATAGAGCTTGTGTTGTGTTAGACAAGAGAGTTTGTAGTTGCATGACTTACTATTCATTCTGGTTTGTGTGCGCATACGTGTTAAGCATCCAAATGAAAAAGTTAAGATACTGTGAATTTCAAATAACACAGTATAGCTCATGCAAATAACTCTATTCATACCAATTAGTGTGCACATACGCGTCAAGAATGCACATTAAAAGTAAAGATACCGTGAATTTTACATGACACTATAACTCATGCAAAAAGCTGAATTGGAACCTCCATTAGTGGTCCTTAACAAGATTACATAGTGGTAAAGCTCAACAATGATAACTCTTAAGAGCAATACAAACAACAGCTGTCAACTATCAATCATGACTTATAAAGAGCAAGGAAACAAGTTTAAATAGACACCCAACCGCCTTCTATACATGCATTAAACTTAGCTTCTCTCTCATGAATGATTTTCTTTCCCTAAAAGCTAGCTTTGATCTATTACAAGACTTCTAAAAATATTTGTGTTTTCATGCAGTTTTGTGCTTTGTGCTGTTTTTATTGCCGTGCTTTTTGTGTCCTTGTTAGCCTTATTTGATTTTGCTTTGCTTTTTTGACGCCAGTCTTCATGTGTGTATACGTGGTCATTTGGTTGTGGTTCTAAGACTTTTGACACAGTTTTCTTTAAATCCTCTTCAAAATTGGCCCAGTGCTCACTTGTGGATTTGACCTGGAATCATCTTCAGTGCAGCCTTTATCAAGGATTGTGTTGTGAATAAATTAGTTGGATTGTCCTCCTGCGTTTTGCTCATAAATTTAAATTCCTTTTGACTGCTATGATAGGCTTCAGACATGCAAATATTTTCATCTACTACTTGTTTCTACGACAGAACAAACTTTTTCTTTATCTGATACTGTTGAGCAGCAATCTGCTCCAAATCCGAGGTCTCCGTGATCGGCCTTAGGAGTTATGAATTTTCCTTTGCTGCTTGGAGTTGATCCAACATCTCTTGATGTAATCTATAAACACATGCATGTGCACAAACCTTAGTATAATTTGTTGGTGAGATTCTTCTGGTTTTGCGTTTGTGAACTAGCTCGAATAACTTGATGACACAAGTTGACCATGCTTACTTTTACCTCACATTTTGTTGCGCATGGATCTGCTTCATAGTAGGTTGTTGCATCCTGTCTTTAATTAAGCGCTCAATCAATGTGTGTACACTCTTTAGTGGGCTGCATTGCACTCATGTCCTACCCATCCAAAAGTTTGTGCCTTTCATTGTCCAACAGGGTGCACAAATGCACAAGCTTCCCTTCCAAGAAAGCTATCCTACTTTCTGCAATTGCCTTGTCTTTTTCTTCCTTACCCAATTGCACATTGAGGGAATTAATGTCAATGCTGAAAAGGACATTTCTTCTTGTAGATTCCGTTACTATTTGGATATGTGCTAAGGCCATCTTTCCCCAATCATCTGCTTTGGGTTGCACGTGGAAAAATTTGGAATTACTTCATTGCCAACACCTTGTTCTAACGCTCCTAGTCTTTGAATGCATGCCCAAGGTAGCTTGAAAGATGGATCCATCATATGATGGTTGATTATCTGTCAAATTTCTACGCGTCCGAGTAGAAACATTCTCTTCGTGTAGATCAACGTCCTTATGCTGCTCAACATTCTCATTGACATTCAATCATTCCTCATAACTAGGCTCTCTTGTAATCTTGTGAACTACAAGAGGGGTGCGCATTCGCTCTTTGCTCATGTTAAGTCTTCTTTGTCTCCCAGCCTATCTTCCTCATGCTGGGGACCAAGTAATGTTTTCTCTAGATTTATTTCTCCACCAACTTCTTGAAGTCCGTCTGTCAATGAGTTCTTTTGTAGGGTCTTCTTGTGAAGTAGGTTGCTCTTGTTGTGCTTGGACTCCTATTCTTGGCTGCTCTGGCTGTGTGGTGTTGGACATGCTAGCTGCCCTGCATCATGTTCCTTTCCGTTTTTGTTGTTTACTATCTTGCAGATGCTCTTACCTTGAGATTTTTTTGTTCTACAGTCGGATCCACCTTTGATATCTTTTCCTTGTACTCTTGATGGTGATGTATATCCCTGCATAGATAATGTTTAAAAATTCGGAATGACCAAGCCGTAAACATTACATTTCCATAGCCTATTAAATAGGCAAGACTATAGCTACAACAAATTTCAGAGTAGGAACAATAATAACCTCTATCCTATACAAGGCTAAAGACAAGCCTATTACTAACAATGTAAACAAAGGCACGGAAATAGGCCTTAACAAATAAACAAACTAACTAAGTCCATTAGCAAATAATATAATATTATTGCCTAAATATTCTAACACCCTCCCTTAATGATTGAACTTGAAACAACTCCAAGCTTATCTTGGAATTTTACAAATTTATCTTTACATAAAGGTTTAGTCATTATATCAGCTGGTTGCTCAGATGTAGGACAATAATGAAGACAAATGTCTTCATTAGTAACCAACTGTCAGATGTAGTGATGGTGAACTTCAATGTGCTTTGTCCTGGCATGAAATACTAGATTCTTCACCATCTTTAGTACACTCTGGTTGTCACAAAAGATAGGTGTAGGTGCTGACGATTCAAGTTGAAGATCCTCCAATACTGACTGAATCCACATCAATTCTCTACCTGCACTAACAACCACTTTGTACTCAGCTTCAGTAGAAGACAATGCAACTGTACTTTGAAGCTTACTCTGCCATGAAAATGCTCCTGAACCAAGAGTGAAAACATAACCTGTTGTAGACTTTCTAGAATCAATTGATCCTGCCCAATTTGAATCAGTATACCCTGTCAACTCAAAATCAACAATTTGTTTATATAGAATGCCAAAGTCAAGAGTTCCTTTGACATATCTAAGAACTTGTTTTGCAACTTGTCAATGTTCTTCATGTGGTTTAGCCATGAAGCGAGAAAGATAACTTACTACAAAACATAAATTTGGTCTAGTAGTAGTAAGATAAATCAAACTACCTACTAATTGTTGATACACTATTTCATTGACCAAAGTGGTGAATCAATGTTAGTTGAGAGTTTTGTCCCAACTTCCATAGGTGTAGTTGTTGGATTACAATCATACATTCTAAATTTTTCTAACAAGGATTTGGCATATTTTGTTTGGGATACAAAAATTGTATAACCAAAATTGTAGCATTGCCAAAACTCTACACCTAGACAATATTGAAGCAGTCCTAGATTAGTCATTTCAAACACAGAACAAATGTTGGCTTTCACTGTTTAATCAAGTCATTACTGCTTCCGGTGATGGCAAGATCATCAACATAGACAACTAGAACCACTATGTCATCACCAACCAATTTAACATAGAGAGATAAATCACATATTTTAAAACCATACTCTCTAAGATATTTATCAATTTTGAAATACCAAGCTCGAGGAGCCTGCTTAAGTCCATACAAGGACTTCACTAACTTGCAAACCAAATGCTCTTTCCCAGGAATTTGAAATCCCTATGGTTGTACCATGTACACCTCTTCCTCTAAGTCCCCATTCAAAAAACACTTTTCACATCCATTTGAAATACTTGCCAACCAAACTGAGCAACAATAGATATAACCATTCTGAATGTTACCATTTTATCGTAGGAGCAAATGTTTCTTCATAATCTACCCCCTCTTCTTGTGCATAACCCTTTGCAACAAGACGAGCTTTATACTTATCTAAGGAACCATTTGACTTACATTTCACTTTGTAAATCCATTTGCAACCAATGGATTTCTTACCTGGGGGTAACTCTGACAACACCCAAGTTCCATTTTTCATTAGAGCATCATACTCCACCTTCATGGTGATTCCCATTCAGGATTTCCTTTAACATCTGCATAAGTAGTTGGCTCAAAAATTTTACTGTTTAAGATTTTGTACTGCTTGTTTCCTAGATTTGGTGGATCTACCTTCCAATGATTTTGGAAGCTCATCTGGCCAAACATCCTGCAGTGTGCTATAGTACCACTTTGGCCTTTTATGCTGACTAGTTGAATCATTGTTTGTTTCACTGGGTCTTCTATGGAGCTAGACTCCTATGGTGTTTTCCTTTTTAAGTCATGTTCCATTTTAGTACTAGAACTTGATTCAAAATCATCATTAGGAATCCAAAGATTACTAGTATCAGTAGGTGTACCATCTTTTGAGAAATACATGATTTTCTCATCTATTGTCACATCTCTACTTATAACAACCTTATTTGTAGAGATATCTAGTAATCTATATGCTTTGGATTTCTCACTATAGCCCACAAACATGTACCTTTTACTTTTAGCATCTAAACCACTCTTTTTTTGTAGGAATTAATGCTAAAACAATACAACCAAAAATATGAAAATCACTTACATAAGGATTTCTACCCGACCATGCTTCTTCAGGAGTGATATCTTGCACAACTTTATATGGAATTCTATTCAAGATGTACACTGTAGTATTTACAACTTCCACGCAATATCGAAAAGTTATATTTCTGCTTTGCACCATACATCGTGCCATCTCTATGATAGTCACGTTCCTCCTTTCAACTACTCCATTCTGATGTGGAGTGTAAGGATTGGTATACTGCCGGTGTATACCTTCATTTGTGCAATAGTCATAGAATTGATTGGAGACAAATTCTCCACCATTGTTTAATCTAAAGGCCTTGATACGTTAACCTGTATGATTTTCAACCAAGATTTTCCATGCAACAAAATTAACAAAACTCTCTAATTTCTTCTAAAGGCCTTGACCTTTTAACCTGTATGATTTTCAACCAATGTTTTCCATGCAACAAAATTAACAAAACACTCGATTTCTTCTTAAGAAAATACACCCACATTTTTCAAGAGAAATCATCAACTATCAACAAGAAATAAAGAGCACCAGATACAATGTTAGTTTTCATAGGACCATGAAGATCTGCATGTACCAAATCTAACACACATTCTGCCCTCCATGCTTTACCAACAGGAAATGGTTTTCTAACCTCGGTTACCCAATTGACACCCTTCACAAACATTTTGATTTTCCTGAATAGATGGGAGTCCATGCACCATTTTATTTATACTCAACATGATTAAATACTAGTAACTCAAATGACCATATTTTGCATGCCATAAAGTACTAAACTGCTCAATTGTTAAAGCATAGACCCCTTTCCCTTATACCAACAACAAGCTTATCATTGAGTGCATAGTAACATTACATTTGTTTCCTTCAAACTTAACTACTAGTTGTTTGTTTTTGGTAATTATTTGATGGAAAAAGGTTTTTGTTCATATCTGGTAGATATCTGACATTGTTAAATGTATATTTGTACTCATTATTCAATATGATTCACACATCCCCAAATCCTTTAATATCACGCGTCTCCCATATCCTAAGGAAATAGATTTGTTACTACTATTATCTTCAATGAAATGTACATACCAATTGCGATGACACGTGTAGTGTCGTGAAAATCCTAAGTCAAAGTACCAAGTTGGAGACTCCCCGATGGGTCATGTGATGCTGCAAAAGCAAATTTAGTAGATGCCTCTTCTTGTGCTTCTTCTGCAATATTAGCATGCCTAGATTTCTTGTTTGAATTAGCTATATCTTCTTTTCTTTTCTGCAATCTTTCTTAAAATGTCTTGGTTGCTTGCAATAAAAATCCTCCATTTGGCTTTCTTAGAATCACTTACAGTACTTTTGGGGGTTACCTGTGTGGAACTACTTGTAGCCACTTTTTTGCCTTCCCTTTTGTCAATCCGGCCGGATCTGCACAAAATTTGGCCAGATCCAGATTTTTCAACTGACTCGGATAAATTCGGTCCTGGTCGGCCCTAACTTAGGGAAAAATATTATTTTTTATTTTTTAAATTTTTTTGTAGTTCTCTAGAAAAAGCATTCAACTATCAACCTTATATATTAAAAAATATAACATTTTACATTACATTATTAAAGTTTTTCATGTATTTGTCAAAATTTCATATTTGTAAAATTCAATTCATAAATATTTTGGACCGGATTTTTCCGAACCTTTGCAAGAATTCCGGATTTTCAGATTTTTTTGCCCTCTTAAATGGATCCGGATTTCCGGACCTAGTAACTATGCTTTTGACCATGCCATAAGTGCACTCTCCATAGCCAATGATGTCGATGAAGCTGCATGAGTTTGTCTCCTCTCCTTTTGCATGAGAAGTGTAGATAGTTTCTCAAAAGTAAGCTCTGTGTTTCTACAATCATATGTAGAGACTCAACAAATGAGTCAAATGACGCCGACAGATTATGTAGTACCAAAGCAATCAAATCTAGCTCATGTACAGGGTTTTCAATGACTTTCAATTGATCATAAATGTCCTTCATTTGCAACAGAAATTTAGAAATCGAACATCCCTCCCGCATTTTGGTCATTTCCACAACTCCGAAGCACTAGTAGCATTTCTCACTTCAGAATCAAATTATCAACCATTGAAAGTTTTAACAACGTTAGTGCTTCCTATGATGTTTGTCATAATTAGCGAGGTTCATCCACAAAAAGTTCATTATCATCGATCGCTTTTTCTTTGCCAAAAACAATTTGATCAAGATTTCAATACTCATAAATGGTGAGTATCTTATGACTCCATAAACTGAATTTTTGGTGTTAATTTTTGTGAATACGGTAATAGAAGAAGTTGTAAACTAGCCATTTTACCTAGTTTTTCCTAAAAACAATTTTACCGAAAAACTATGACTTTTACAAAAATTCCTTCTACCCATTGATTCTTATCACAAATTGGACAATGCCGCCAATTTTAAGCAAAAATTCAATACCGTTTGCAAAATTTTAAACTTTCCATCTTTCAAAAAGCTAAAAATGGACAAAAATAATTAAATTTGGAAATCTACACCTCCGATTGCGAAAATTCCTTTGCAATGGATTCCAGATAAAAATTCGGACAACGGTCAAGTTTTCAAGCTCTTAGACGCCTCTGTGATAATTATTCACTAAGCGGGGCTCCAATATGTCTTGTATTCCAAAGTTTTCAATTTTCAATATTTTAATCAATTAAAATAATTGAAAATTAAAATATATTCACATGAATATAATTTTTCAAACCTTTATATTATAAAAATCAACCAATTAGAAGAGACACTGTGCAATTGTAGGAAAATGGCCAACTGTGAAATTTTCAAGGCCTCCTGTGCTCATTTCTCCGTTTTTCCTCCTGTCAGATCCAACAACAACAAATCCGACCAGCAAGCAACCAACAACAAAAATTTTGATCTACATCGATTGCGAAAATTCCTTTTCAGAATGGATTCCAGATAAAAAATCCAGGATAACGGTCAAGTTTTCAAGTTCTTAGACGCCTCCGTGATAATTATTCACCAGTGGGCTCCAATATGTCTTGTATTCCAAAGTTTTCAATTTTCAATATTTTAATCAATTAAAATAGTTGAAAATTAAAATATATTCACATGAATATAATTTTTCAAACCTTTATATTATAAAAATCAACCAATTAGAAGAGACTGTGCAATTGCGGGAAAATGGCCGATCGTGAAATTTTCAAGGCCTCCTGTGCTCGTTTCTCCGTTTTTCCTCCCTGTCAGATCCAAACAGCAACAAATCCGACCAACAAGCAACCAACAACAAAAATTTGAAAAAATTGGAGTTTTACCTTCTACCAAATAATATAATATTATTGCCTAAATATTTTGCCTTGGTCTTTTTCCGAAAAGGGTTTCACGTAAATATTGTGTTCCTCTTGTGTTGGATAATTTTTAGATCTTGTGAGATTGCTGCTGTTCGACTAATAAAGTTTTGAATTATTAAAAGTTTATCTTATACTGATTCACCCCCCTCTCAATATAAGCGTGCGTTTAACAATTGGTATTAGAGTTGCTTCCTTAAGGAACAATTTATTATCGACGGAAGGTAGATTTGGGGTAGCACACATGGCCAAGTAATCAAGTAGTAGAGGGTTTCTCCACAAGCAAGGCTCTGCTATTCAACGGAACAAATTATGCTTTTTAGAGCATATAAATGAAAACCTATCTAATGACTCTAGGGTTTGATATTTGGCAATCCGTAGTAAGACTCCATTGACGGATCAAGCCGGAAAAAGGGCTAGTGAAAACAACGCCAAATACTAGAACGCAATATTATGTGGCTTGTCCGAATCGAGTTTGTCAAAGTTATGCATTGTGACATGATAAAGGAGACATGGGACAAACTGCAGAAATATCTATGAGGGAGACACAAAAGTAAAGTAGGCTAAGCTCCAAAGCTACCAAATGCAGTTTGAGAGTCTAAAAATGAAAGAAGAGAATGTTGCAGCCTATCTTCTTTGTGTGGACAAAATTGTGAATACCATTAGAGGGCTCAACAAAAAGATAGAAGAACTAATAATAGTACAAAATTTGCTAAGGTCTCTCCCCTTAAGATTTGATCCTAAGGTTTCCACAATTGAGGAAATAAAAGATCTAAACACGCTAAAGATGGATGAGTTGCATGGAATCCTCATAGCATATGAAATGAGGACAAAAACATAAAAGCCATCAAAGCGAAAAACTGCCTTCAAAGCTTCAAAAAGGGTTAAAAATGCAAAACCCGAGTCCAAAGTGATGAATTAGAAGTTCTTTTTGTGAGAAATCTGGAAAAGGGATCTGACAAGTATAAAGATAAGATTCCTTTCAAATGTTTCAATGTGGCGAGATAGGGCATTTCGCTATTTAGTGTCCTCATGCAAAAGATGATAGTGGCGATGAAGAAGAACATGCTAAGGTAGGAAAGAGCAAACATCCATACAAAAAGAACTATAAGCCGGGCAAATATGAAAAGAAGAAAAGCTCGCTGCGGGCATAAAAAAGCCTCTACACCAAGAAGGAGAGTAGCTCAAGAAGAGTGATAGAGAAGAAACTCTTTTCATGGCAATAGGAACAAATAACGATGAAGACCAAATGTTTCGGAAGAGGAATAAAATTTTGAGGATGAAAGAGAAATGGATAAGGAAGAACTTGTCTATGCCTTGGGTGAAATAAAAAGGCTTAAGGAAAAGAACTCGAAGAAAAATTACAGCTTCTAGAAATATGAAGAAGGTGGAAATTCACAATCGAACATATCTCAAAGCTTCAAAGAGTTTGAAAAGATTATTATTAGTCTGAAAACTCAATTAGAAGAGGCTAAAAGAATTGTGGAGGTAGTAAGATATCAACTAAAATCAAAAGAGGAAAATTGTGCTAAGCTTGAATCTGAAATTGTTGATTTAAGAAAGGAATTGGAGAAGTCTAGTGATAAGCTAAAAATACCTTAAATTTTGAAAAGAGCACCGAGGTCTTGGATAACATTCTTAATAGCCAAAGGTCACTGTGCATCAAGACGGGTCTTGGCTATGAAGAAAAACAAGTGGTTACTAAGAAGGATTTGAACTCAAAATTGTTGAACCTCGGAAAAAAAGAAGATAAGACTACTCATAAGAACAACATTCCTCAAAAGGATAACAAAGATGAGAACAAGTGGCATAAGGTTCCCACAAGAAACTTCAGAAGATCCTTCTATCCAAGGCAACCTTACATGATCAGGTATCAAAACTCCTTTTATGGCTATTGTTTCTTGTGTAACAATTTTGGTCACAAGGCAATAGATTGTAAGGTTCGAGTACGAATAATATGGCTGGAATAAAAGTGCTTATGGTTATTCAAGTAGAAATCATAACTCATTTGCTGCACTATTGGATTACAATGAATATGATATTGTGTGTTATAAGTGCAACAAAGTTGGTCATATAACACGATATTGTAGAAGTGTTTATGTAGAGAATCCAATGCAAACCAGGAAAGTGGATACCCTGGTCAAGCAGTAAAACGAAATCTACAAAAGCTTGGAAGAAGAAACAAAAGGAAGAGAAAGAGAAAACTATGCTTGTTCAAACTGCTTTTCATATGCAAAATGAAGAACAACATTGGTACATTGATAGTGGATGCTAGAGCCATATGACAGAGATAAGAGCAAGTTCCATTCCTCAAGAAAGCAAGCGGAGGAACAATAAAATTTAGAGACAACATTGCAAACCGGTGTTACGCGGGGACGTGTCCCCTCCGTTTTAACACGTTCGACGTCTTGGGACGTCCCGGGATGCGGGACGGGGGAAACGTTTCCCCCACGTTTCCTACTTTGTACACGTGGCGTGAAATGCCTTGGGGACGGCTAGAGGGTGGCGGAAACGCCCCGGGATGTTGGGGATGTGGGGGACGACGGGGATGTCGGACGCCCCGGGAACTTCGGGACGCGCCCAGATGTCCCCGCCGTCCCCCTACGGTCATTGCGCATTTTTAAATAAAAAAACAGACTTTTAATACACAAAAACACTTTTTTTTTAATTGTATATGACTAATAGCATAAAAGTAACATTCCTAACCTAACCCTAACCCTAAAAGTGCTATTTTATGTTATAAATTTACAATATGGGCTCATTTCATATTCACACCAAGCAAGAGCAAGAGCAAGAGAGCAAGAGCAAGAGCAAGAACAAGAGGGAGCAAGAGGTATTTATAATTTTATTTGCTTACAATACATGTTAAAGTTTTTTTTAAATTTAGATTATATTTGCATTTGTTAGGGGCTGTTTTTTAGCATTTGCATCTACATTCACAATGTAATCATGCATATAGTTTGTAGGATTTAAAAAAATGCATATTGCATAGGGTTTGGTTATACAAACTACAATGTAAATGGTTACGTTTTTTTTTTAATTACATTTTTATTTCTAGTTTAAAATTTATATTATATTTGCATTTTTTAGGGGTTGTTTTTTAGCATTTGCATCTACATTCATAATGCAATCATGCATATAGTTTGTGGGATTTTAAAAATGCATCTTGCATAGGGTTTGGTTGTAAAATTTAAAATTTAAATGGTTACGTTTTTTTTTTAATTACATTTTATTTCTAGTTTAAAATTTATATTATATTTTGCATTTTTAGGGGTTGTTTTTTAGCATTTGCATCTACATTCACAATATAATCACGCATATAGTTTATGGAATTAAAAATGCATATTGGCTACGTTTTTTTTTTAAAATTAATTCATTACATAATCAATCTATCATATAGTTATGGTTGTTTTTAATTCATTGCAGCAATCATCACCATGAGTTCTTCTTCTGAGTATGAGTATGAATCAGAGCAGGAGAGGGTTGAACGGGAAGTTGAGATAGGTGGCCGTGGAAGAGTTGGTGATGCCACAATGGGGGAGAGTGAAGAAGGGACACAAAATGTAGTGGCACGACAATAAAGCGGTAGTTCAACTGGTAGTGCTACCAATTGCCCCTCTCAAATGTTGTCCAAATTTGCCATTGGACCATTTGATAAGAAGAAGCCATTGCAACAATTTGCCCAAATAATTGATAACCCCAAGTCTGGAGGGGGGAGCAAAGTATGGAAGTGCAACATATGTGCACTGACTTGGCATGGTAGTATCACTAGGACCAATGCACACTTGTTGCATCTTACAGGAAGGGGGTTGGCACTTGTAAGGGCCTTTCACTAGAGCAAGAGAGCTGAGATGGTGAGAATCTTCAATGGAAATACCACGAGACAAAGTGCCAGAAGTTCGTGGTTCTATGGCTAATACTCCATTGAGCGCTCATAGGACTGGCAAACATACTAATACTCTGGCTGGTTCTAGTTTTGGAGTGTCAGAAGTGGAAAGCAGAGGGAAGAGAAAGGCCGTGGGGGCAGCCCCAAATTCAGTTATTGACATGTTTGATTCAAAGGCAAGGGAAGAGGCAGATGATGCTATTGGGAAATTTTTCTATGCTGTTGGGATTCCATTTAATGCCACTCACTCTCCTTATTACAAGGAGGCTATGGCTAAGGTTGCAAAAGCAGGTACAAGTTATGTGCCTCCTGGAGACACAAAACTCAGGACAACAATCTTGGATAGAAACTATTCCAAGGTTAATCTATTGATGGAGGAGATGAAGGTGACATGGGTGTCACATGGATGCAACATTATCATGGATGGGTGGACGGATATTAGACACCGTCCTCTCATCAATATCATTGTCTCTTGCAAAAATGGACCGTACTTCTTGAGAGCAATTGATTGTTTTGGGAAGCGAAAAGATGCTGAGTTTGAGTTTCCAATATCGATTTTGAAGGATGCCATTGAGGAGGTTGGACCTTCAAACGTTGTACAGGTTGTCATAGATGCAGCTTATGTGTGCAGAGCAACAGCAAGCTAGTGGAGCGGGAATATAGGCATATTTATTGGACTCCATGTTGTGTGCATGCCATGAACAATGCACTGAAAGACATAGGGAAGATTCAGTGGGTTAACCAGATAGTGACTGATGCCAGAGATGTGCAGAAGTTCATATGCAATCACCACACATCATTGACACTTTTCGAAATTTTTCGAAGAAGGAATTTTGAAACCAGTTGACACCCGCTTTGCATCCTATTTTATTTTGTTGGAGAGGATGTTTGAGTTGCAGGAGCCCCTGCAAATTATGATTATGACACAGGATTGGACTAGGTGGCGTGAGTCCAAGACAGATCAAGGGAAAAGAGTGAAGGAAGTGGTGTTGCGGGAAACATTTTGGGTTGATATGAAATACATCATATCAATTATAGCTCCAGTTTTTAGTGTCATCAAATATGGGGATTCTAACAGCCCCAATCTTGGTGAGATCTACGAGTGCATTGACAACATGCTTGGGCAAATGAAGGCAGCTATTCGGGTGAGGGACCCCACTTTGGAGTTCTATAATGAACATATACAACCCATTATTCAGCGGAGATGGGAGAAGTTGAACACTCCTCTTCATATGGCTGCGTATGCACTGAATCCCAAATGGTATGTGGAGAGGCCAGGCAGAGTTGTCCCATTGGATGATGATGAGGTGAAGAAGGGCCTTATGAAGGCTTTTAAAAAAATGTACACTCCACAAGAGGCTTCACAGATCAGAATGGAGTGGCTCGACTTCACTGAACTTGATGGGTACAAAACATCAGCAAAGGCAGACAGGGTAACATTAGCACAGGAGAAGCCAGTGAGTTGGTGGCGACTGTATGGGCTTCCAGGATTGCTGCGACCACTTGCCATTCGCCTCCTTTCCCAGGTTTCTAGCTCCTCTGCCTCTGAGAGGATACACTCTGTTAAGAGGAATAGGCTTACCTCTGCGAGAGCGGAGAAGCTTGTAGTTGTACACAGTGCTTTGCGTCTTATAGATCGCAAGACACCTGAGTACAAACAAACTCCAACATTACGGTGGGATGTAGATCCCGAGGAGCCGAGGCAGGTTGAAGAGGACAATACTGTGCAACGAGGATTGATTGGGCTTACCTTTGAGGACGAGGATGCTAGTACCAACGAGGAGTTCATGGATATTGCTTCAGATGTAGATTTTGATTTTTAGGCTGATACTTGTAGTTGTCCTCTTTTTTTGTAATATTGACAATAGACAATTGTTGGTGTATTTGGCTATGAGATTAATGATATGAATATTAGCTATTGTCACTTGATCAATCGTAATTTAGAATGGTTTTACTTTTATATTTTGTAATATTAATATATTTGAAATTTCAAATTTCAGCTTGTCTCATATTCAAAATTCAAATATGTATTATGAATTTTCAATTTATGACATTAACATATTGATATTATAGTATTAAGGAATGTATTTGATGTTTATGAGTTCAAGTTTCACCTTATTTAAATCTCAAATGGTTTTATTTCAGCTTATTTATATAATTTAGTCACTATATCTTTTTATTTTAAATATTTATATATTTTTTAATCAGCCGCCCCTCGCCGTCCCCCCGTCCCCAAAATTTAGAAATTTTTGCTGTCCCGTCCCCCTATCCCCCCGTCCCGAGTAATTATGGCTGCAACAAGGATAGCAAGCAAAGGTAAACTCGGTCTCAATGATGGAAAGACAAAACTTGAGAATGTGTTGTACATCAAGGGTGAAGCATAACCTCCTAAGTGCTAGTCAAATGTGCGATCAAGGACACATCCTCACTTTCCATCCTCAAGGTTGCGAAGTAAGGAAAACTAATTCAGGAAGATTAGTTGTAGATGCAAACAGAACCATGAATAACTTGTATGTGCTGAGTGAAGTTAAGAAAGAAAGATGCTATATGACACAATCAGATGAGAGTTGGTTATGACATGTAAGAATGGGCCATATGAATTTTGACAATTTGGTGAAAATCAACAATAAACAGTGTGTGAGAGACATGCCAAAGATCACAAAGCCTTCGAACACCATTTGTGCAAGCAATGTCAACATGGAAAACAAACTAGAGATGATTCAAATCAAAGGAATATATATTCAACAATGAAGCCTTTGGAATTGATTCATACAAACTTGTGTGGGCCCACAAGAACTCAAAGTTGAAAAGGTGAGAGTTACTTTATGTTAATTGATGACTATTCTAAAATGACATGGGTTGCGCTTCTAAACGATAAATTTGAGGCATTTGGGAACTTTACATTTTTTAAAGCATTAGTAAAAATGGAAATGGGTTGAAAATTAAGTGCTTGAGATCGAGATAGAGGAGGAGAATTTCTTTCAAACCAATTCGTAGAGAATTTAGTGAGGAACATGGAATAAGAAGACAACTCATACTTGCACGAACTCTGCAACAAAATGGAGTTATTGAAAGAAAGAACCGAACAATTCAGAAATGGCAAAAAATATTGTGTTGAATGAGTCCAAATTATCGAGATAGGTATTGGGGAGAAGAAGTTAAGATGACGGTTTAAATCCTTAAAAGAGGACAAATTAGAGTAAACAATACCAAAACACCTTACGAAATATAGAAGGGTAGACCGATTATCGTTAAATACTTTAGGGCATTCGAAGCAAATGTTATATTAAAAGAAATGTTGAAGATTTGGGCAAGTTTGACTTTAGATCGATGAAGGTAGTTTTTCTTGGATACTCCTCAAGGAGTAAAGCTTATAGATGTTATAATCAAAGACTTCAAAAGATTGTGGAAAGTGCCAATGTAAGAGTGGATGAGTTAAAAAACATAAGGTGATCACACAAGTAAGTGATCACTCGGAAGAATCGACCAAAATGAGGTCGAAGAAGAACTTGAAGAAGAGGAACAGGGAAGATACTAAGGCACCATTGATATTTGTTCGGAAGAATCATGGAGAAAATTTGATTCTCGGTACTAAAGATGCAAGGGGGCAAACTTGACAGGAGGATAGTAAGTACATCCGAAGCGAGTCAATTTCTCTTTGTTATAAAAAATAGAGCCTAAAAATGTTGTAGAAGCTAGTAAAGATGAACATTGTGTCAATGCTATGGAGGAAGAATTGAATCAAATAGAAAATAATGAAACTTGGGAACTTGTTCCAAGACCAAAGGACAAAAATGTGATTGGCACCAAATGGGTCTCTAGAAATAAACTGAATGAAGATGGGGAAGTAATGAAACAAGGCAAGGTTAGTATACAAAGGGTATGCTCAAGTAGAAGGTATTGATTTTGAAGAAACCTTTGCTCGGACAGCCTGTTGCTCGATTAGAAGCGATTAGAATGTTTCTAGCATATGCTAGTTGTAAGAGTTTTAAGGTTTTTCAAATGGATGTCAAATTTGCATTTCTAAATGGAAAATTAGAGGGAGAAGTATACATTGAGCGAGGCGGAAGGTTTTCTATTGTCGGAAAACAAGGATTTTGTGTGCAAATTGAAGAAGGCACTATATGAGCTAAAACAAGCCCCCGAGCATGGTACTCAAGACTGACACATATCTTCTTCAACAAGGGTTCCAAAGAGGAGTAGTAGATATTAATGTCTACATTAAAATGGAAGGTAATCATTAATTGATTGTTGTTGTATATGTAGATGATGTTATTTTTGGAGGAGATGATAGAAAAACGTATCAAGAGTTTGCCAAAGATCTACGCAAAATGAGTTTGAGATGTCAATGCTAGGAGAATTGTCATTTTTCCTTGGTTTACAAATTTCTCAATATGTAAAGGGAATATTTATCTCTCAAACTAAGTATGTAAAGGAGATGTTAAAGAAGTTTGAAATAGAAGATTACAAATCAGTCAAGACACCTATGGTTACATGATACAAGTTGAGTAAGGATGATGAGTCTCCAAGCAAATCAGATTCTATACAAGTTAATGATTGGCAAATTATTGTACACAACAACCTCTAAGCCAAATATCATGCAAGCCGTTGGTTTAGTTGCATGTTTCAAGCAGCCCCAAGAGAAACACATGTGCAAGCGGTTAAGAGAATATTTAGATATCTAAAAGGCACTTTAGATTATGGTTTGTGGTACCCAAGAGGTGTAGATTTCACCTTAACAACATATACAGATGCAGATTGGGTAGGTGACATGGATGATAGGAAAAACACAAGTGGAGGAGCATTTTTCCTTGGCGGAAATTTAGTGTCTTGGTTGAGCAAAAATAGGATTTTGTTTCCTTGTCCACAATGGAGGGAGAATACATAGCAACAGTATCGTGTTGCACACATGTTCTATGGATGAAGCAAACTCTACAAGATATTAAGGTAGAAAATGATGATCCCATTTCTGTATTTTGTGATAATATTAGTGCAATTAACATTTGAAGAATCCGATTATGCACTCCGTAACTAAAGCATATTCCGATCAAATATCATTACTTAAGAGAGCAAGTAGCCTGAAAAGAATGTTAAGTTGGAATACGTTGCCACGAGAGGAGCGAGATAATGGACATTTTCACAAAGCTCCTCTCAAAAGGGACTTTTGAGTACCTTAGACACATGTTGGGTGTGATGCCCTTCTCATTGAGTCACTAAAGTCTCAAGGAGTAGCATCGATTTAGGGGGAGCACCATGGACAACCCTTTGCCATTGATGTCAAAGGGGGAGAGTAAAAGAAAGGGGGAGTAGTACAACAAGAGGAAGAAGTACAGAAAGGGAGAGTATTTTGTTTTGAAGATGATTATTTCTTTGTAGGGTTGCCATCAATGACAAAGAGGGAGATTGTTGGAGATATTGTCATTGATGTCAACGGAGAATGCACAACGATCAAAAGAAAAATAACAGTGATCAGATTGATGTGTTACATTGATCAAATTTAATAATAGTGAATGTAATATTTGTATATCAAAATGTAAAGCGAATTCATGAAGGGATAACATTTATTTAATGGACCATCCGCCTCTATTAAGATTAAATGATTTGTTTTTATGTGGTCGACCTCCTTGAAGAGGGCCGATCCTATTGGGTGAAGGGTCTTGGGTGAAGAGTCATGACCATTCGAAATGGCATTTTGGGCTATAAAAAGAAGATTTGTTGGATGGAGGTAGAGCAGATTTAGAGTGAATATCATTCGAAAGAAGAACGTAATTTTATAAGTGTGAAATAAGAGTTATATCTTGAGAAGAAAAAAATTGTGATGAGGAAATAAAAGTCTCCATCATTCGTTGAAACAACTCTACGAAGGTGGTATCGTCATCGATTTGGAGGTTGGTGCCTCATAAAATGAAGAGATTGGTGTCTCTTGCTAAGATGGTTCTTGATAGAAGTGATTGGTGTCTCTTGTCGAGTTGGTGCTTAGCAGAAAAGATCGGTGTTTGATTTGCCAAGTCGGTGATTGGCATTGGGGATCGGTGTCTCCATAAAAGTAGGTTGGTGCCTACACGAATTGTAAAATACTTATATACATATATTATAAGCAAATATTTTGCCGTGGTTTTTTCCATGAAAGGGTTTCATGTAAATATTGTGTTCCTCTTGTGTTGCATAATTTTTAGATCTTGTGAGATTCTGCTGTTCTAACTATTAAAGTTTTGAATTATTAAAAGTTTATCTTATAGTGATTTACCCCCCACCGAAAGCCCACAAGATAAGTGTGTGTTTAACTAAGTTTTAAACTAAGCTTTGCATACTTCTTTGAACCTTTACTTTCGCTCATATTTTACTTTTCCTTACCCTACTACCCCTATAGGTGTTTCCATGCACCTTTGGGGTGCGATTGCTAGTTTATCCAGCTCCGCTTCAGGGGCATCAACCATATAAATGTTCGATAAGTGTAGTTTTTGATCACAGGAGATCTATGTTGTTTTTGATCAACATATTTTTAATGATCATGCCTAGGGCACAATCTTCCTCTGCTAGTATTTTTCCTCGGATTTGGTTGTGTTTTCTCAATCTAACATTCCTAATGGTTGAAGAGCCTTTGAAACTTGGAAACCCTTCTCGCTATGTCGAGGGTTTGTAATCTCGGGTGCCTAGGGCTTAATGGATGTGGGTGGCAAGGGCCACACCTTTCCACTTTGTGACCTGAAGCTTCCCAATTTGCAGATGGAAGCTTGATTGAAGTTCCCTTGATCTTTTTATACTCGTTCGCTCTCCTGTTAAGATTCTTGCTTGTGCTTTCCACAATAGTCGACCATTCTTTCTTTGATTGAGAAGATCACTCTTTCCTCGAGACCTCCCTTTCAACTCCTTTGCTCTATCCTCGCTTCATCGCCGATAAGTATTTAATTTCAATGTTGTGATTACTCTTCATTAATAATATGTAAATATAGATTTCCTTCTTTATCGTGTCTATTCTTGTATATATCTTGTCAACTTAACATTGGATAATGCTCAATATTTTCATTAAAAAGATCTTATTACATTGCATGAGTTTAATGTTTGTGATTTTTGTGTTACGAGGATAAGGGGCAAATTATGCTATAAGCAAAAGTGAGTTCTTATGGTGTTCTCAATTACTATATCATTGAAGTAGAATCACAACAATAGAACATAATATGATGGAAATAAGAGAAACATACGACCAAGCCACTTTGAGGGGGCAATCTCTAGCCACTTGGGGGCAACATCCACAACCTTACAATAAGAACATAATACTCAATATGATGATATACTACTAACCTTACCACCTATATATACCCTACTTATGCTATGGAGACCATCTAGGCTGACCCTACTACTAATATGAAGCATTAGAAATGATTAATGACCCTACTACACATCCAAATACACACTATATGATAAGGGCCTACCATTCCCCTCCCCTTCAAACAAGTTTTTTCCTCAACATTGATCATATGTGGTTGCTTCTATATGATATCTTCGTCCTCCCATGTTGCATTCTCTTTTCGCAGGTTATTCCATTTGTTAAGATACTTGGTATTCGCTCTTGTTTGCACCTCCAAATATCATCATATTAATATAAGAACAAAATACTTAATATGATGACATACTATTAACCATACCTCCTACATATACCCTATTTATGCTATGGAGGCTATCTAGGCTGACCCTACTACCAATATGAAGCATTAGAAATGATTATATGACTTAATTAAAGGTTATGCTAGCCACAAGTTGGCCACACATATCCCAATATATGGTAGGATAAGGGCATTGCTTTCCCCTCTCCTTCAAACAAGTGTGTCCTTAACGTTGTTCATCCATGGATGCTTCTTTGTCCTCCCATGTTGCATCCTCTCTCGGCAGGTTCCTCCGTTTGATAAGATAATTAGCGATCGCCCTCGTCTACACTCTCTTAAATTGAGTCTGGTCCCAAGATGACTCTTCCTTCTTCATTAAGCACCGTTATCTTTGTTTAGATAAGAATCTTCTATCCTTTGCCTCGTCCCCTAGTTTGCAGACCTGCCATGCAGAATTTGATTTTCACCTTTGACCAAACTTTGCTTGGATGATTTTGGTATATGGTTGGTCTCAAATTCAACAATACAGAGAAACCCCACTGTTTTTTTGTGAGCTTTCCAAAAAGATAAAGAAATCATAATAATTTTGACAATTGTGCCCTGTAGAGCAAACACATGAAAAAACCTAAAATTGCAATAACTCACAACAGATCCTAGAAGCCTGAAACTTTTACTGAAGCTTTTAAAATAACCATCCAACTTCCCAAAAAAATTATAGAGAAGTTCACAATGGCTTGTGAGATATAGGGGATTCTTCAATAGAATGTTATAGTGTTGCATATTTTCATAGAATGTTATAGTGTTGCATATTTTCATAGAATGTTATAGTGCTAGAATATTAGCTTTTGAAGGTATCCATGCAGTCCCTAAGAAGGTCTATGGTGAGACTGTTCAAGTGCAATTAGAAGGTGAACTTCAGTTGACATTTCTGAGCATGTACATATTTTAAAAGTAATATGGAGTGTATATCTGTAATTTAGCACACAAAATTTCATAGGAGGAAACATTTTGTTCTCTAATGGATTTTATGGTTCTCAACACTATAGGACACAGCACACAGCTGTTTCCATCCAGTAAGAGGTAAACAAATGATTATGTTTGCTGATAAATTTCTGGTGGATTAGTATACCATAAAGTAAAGCATGTTTGAATTATGTAATTATTTTCTTTACATAAATCTCTGAATTTCAATTACTTGTATGTACCAGGTTTTCCTGGATATGGCCGTGCTCGTAGAGTCGCAAGGAGACATGCTTGATAACATTGAAACTCAGGTTTTATGTTTCTTTTCATTCTCTACTTTCTGGACATGTCTCATTGTCATATAAAGATGCAGTTACCCTTGTTTGTTAAATTTAACTCTAAATCCTCGAGTCCAATGAATACTCCATGTAATTTCTGCACATGGAATGGTTAGAAAGAATCACTGGAATTTTTGTACTCTGCAAAGTCTTTGGGAACGAATGCAATATATTTTGAATGTTCTTTTTCATTCATTACTCTTTGTTAACATGAACTCATGAGCTACAGGCCCTACACACTCCTATTTGAATGAAAAGTGCCAAACCAAACTCCTCTCCTATTCATAGCATCATTTTGTTCCTCTTTGCTGGTGTGCAGGATTGGATTGGTCCTTGTCACCCACCAAGGAAGCAGCTATCTTCAATGACAGCCCTGTTTAAACCAGGGAGGAACTGCTTAAGTTTGTACACTACCATAGACGATAAACAGTTTCCAAACCATCCTTAGATGAGAACAAAATAGATGCTATCTGTAGAAAAATCTACCCATAAGAGATCACTTCCTCCTAGAAGTAGAATATTGACTGTGGTTCCTCAAATAAAAAGCTCTCATTTGCAGATTCATGGGAGCTTGTCTGGAATCAAAGACATTAAAGGCATGGATCTATGACCAGGGAACCAGCTGCCTGGATTATTATTCTTATGTTGCCGAAAAGGTATTTGATGGCGGCATTCTCCTCTAAAGATGAAAAGGATGTAATCTTTCAGGGTGGGCTTGGTTCCTAAATAAGGAAGAAGGTTATTTCATGAAGCCTTGGACTCCAGGTTTCAACTTGACCGATGAGGCTCCCAGACACAGTTCTGGTCTGGGCCAAACTTTCTCTCTTGCCCAGCAAATTTTGGGGTGAAAACTTTCTGAGGACTAGAATTGCCATTGGAGAGTTTGTAGCTGTTTCCAAACTGACGCCTAAACCTTTCGTCCACTTTGCTAGTATCTGTGTCAATATTGACTCGGAACAGACATAACCACGGTATTCTGTTTGAACTTGTAGGGATCGATTGGGAGCAGTTGGTGGATTACAAAAATATCCCCTTCACTGTAGGCTATACCATCTAGCTAGGATCTGTCCATCGCAACTACAACATCAAAGCTCTTGTTCAAATGAAAAGATCTCAAAGAAGTATGGCCTAGACAATCATCACGGAGGAGCATATCAGACAATCACTTTCTCAACATCCAACGGAGAATCAATTCGAGGGTAACCACCACATGACAAGAAAATCATAATGGGGCCTTACCTTCACTGGGAAAAAGAAATCACCTAAAATTTAAAAATGCCCAGGTTATTATTCTAATCTCGAATTCCTTTCACGTTTTAAATTAAAAGG
Organism: Taxus wallichiana var. yunnanensis; assembly: GCA_018340775.1. NCBI lineage: Eukaryota > Viridiplantae > Streptophyta > Pinopsida > Cupressales > Taxaceae > Taxus > Taxus wallichiana. Next base: position 275,410,384 of record CM031242.1, on the reverse strand, counting down.
CACTAGAGATAAAGAAATGGTTAAAACTTAAAAGTTTTGATACTCTTCTAAGCTCGACAGCAGACCTGTCCATTCGACACAGTCCCAGTAGCATTACAGGTCTATACAGTGATCCCAGGAAAGGCAGATCAATGGAAAACCCTTGAAAGGCACAGACGTCTTAGAGCCTAACAGAAAGCCGAAACACAGTTCCAAGGGATAGATTCCCCTTCTTGTCCTATCCGTCCACTTTCAAACTGACAAAAAAGGGAAAAATGGTAAGACTGGGAAGGATCTACTCCCCAGATGCATGTAATGTCCAGACCTCACCTCCAGATATGCAGATTGGGTTCCCAAAGAGAATGTCTGAGAACATTCAGTCATAAGCATTCTTCATGTCCCCCTAACCATGGCGTTACTTGGAAAGTGAGAGGCATAGGATTTCCCAGAACCGACATTATCTCAAATGCTTAATTGGTAAAGCAAAAAGTGACGTACTACTTTGACAGGAAACAAGAGTCACAAATCAAGTTCTGTTAAAATCAGGGATCTCTCCATTGTGGAACAATTGTTACGTTTGTAAAGATGCTCAGGGAAGATCTGGAGGTGTGACGAGAATCTGGAACAGAGAAAAATTCTAGATGTCGCCAACTCAATACCTTGGTACTTAATGAATTTCATTTTTTTCTTTATTCTTCTCAATTGTACTTCCAGGGAGCAGATCCTTCTAGGCTTTTCACAGTGGCTCCAGTTAATGGTAAATTGATAATGACCTTATCTTGGGGGTGGGGTTGATTAAAATTTTAATAAATCCATGGAGGAGAAAGGATGTCTCAGGTTGTCCTCCCCTCTGTCAAGGAGAACCTCTAGAAAACACCATATACACACGGTAATCTTGAAAGATCAGTATTTTTATCAATCACTCTTTCACCCAGCTCAATCAAAGGAAAAGGAGGGGCTCAATAGCAGAGAAACTGGATCGAACATGTGTTATATCGTATCAGTGGATCCAGAAGTTCTCCTTTGGAGAGAAATTGGAACCTTGAAAGAGCATCCTTGGAGATGTTGAAGACCATGAGCATTCAATTTACTTGAATCTACCATGACGAAAGCAACATAAAACTCTAGAGCATGCCCGTGACTGCTAAACTCATTAAAAACACAGAATTGATTACAGTTCTAGGGTGGTATTAAATCCATGATAACCATTGGAATGGTTGCATTACCCTATCTGAAAGAAAATTCTGCAAAAGAGCCAACCTAAGGCATTAATTAATATTGCCATTCAAGCATTTATAAAACAGAGGAATATCTGAGACAACAATGTGATTTATTTAGTGTTCCACGGGGACGCATCCCCCTGCAAGTGCTGTTTTGGAGACTCGGGATGTCTCCAAGACTTGGGTATGCCAGGGGACGCCCCTGCCATCCTGCCACTGCCACCAGAACCTCAGGGACATCCCTGAAACGTTTCCCTTAAAGAGGGGTCGTTTTTGGGAAGTCCCCATTTTTCGGGGACTTTGGAACTTCCTGGGACATCCCGGAGACTTCTAGAAGTCTTGCGAGCTGTCCTGGAGACTCCCAGGCATCCCCGACGGCATAAGCTGCCTTAAAGGTTTTTTTTTTAATTCAATTTGTTTTAAAAATTTGGACCCCCAACCCTAAACCTAATACTTAATGGGCCCCACCCACCCCTAAGCACTCCAAAAAAACTATAAATAAGAGTTACACCCTCACTCCAAATCACAATCAAAAATCAAAGCAAGAGTGAAAGCATTAGCAAGCAAGAGTGAGAGGGTGAGAGCATTAACAAGCAAGAGTGAGAGCATTAGCAAGGAAGAGGGACAACATTAGCAACAAGTAACAACAAGAGTTAGAGCAAGTGCCAAATCTTCATTGCATTGAGCCACTGGCCAACTGTATTTGAATTTTGAATGTAATCATCATTTTGAATATAAATATTAATATATTGATATTTGGCATTTTCATTGTTCAATGCAATGTGTTTAGTATTTCAAAGTTTCATTTGTTGTTCCTTATACATTTTTTTATAACTAATTTTTCAAGTACTATATATATTTGCGCCACCATCCCGCCGCCGTCCCCCCACCATCCCCAAACCTAGGCCCTTGGTCTCCGAGACCCGTCCCCGTGGCTCCCGTTCTGAGACTCTGTGGAACACTGGATTTATTCTCCACAAACCATATAAGGTACAATGAGGGGTTCTTTTCCGAAGGAACAAGGAACAGTGCATACAACAATCTAAAAGAGGCCACTGGTTACAACCAGACATCCATAAAAAGTATAATGTCATTAATTCCATTACTAATCTGAATAGAATAAGAGTCAAGATCATTGTTATTTTTCCACAAAGCATACAAATAATCATAGGGCTCTCAGTTGTATACAAGGGAATGCTGCTACAACATCACGACTGCAAAGAGTATAAATGCACATCAACTGTTCCACGTATAAGTTGGATCCTATGATTATATCAGAGAGGTGTACAACAATTTGTAAGCTGAAGCACTTCTTTTGCAAAATCAGATTGATAATAGTGTAATCTCATATGTTGTGTTCATTCTGCAAGCTCTAAAGGTGTGTGCCACTCTAGATACAAGAAAGGAAAATGTTCGCATCTGGCTAATCTCTAAACTAAGTTACCACTTTGTTTTGGGAAAATATTTGGGTATGGTGAATTGGATTTGCTGGTACTATGAATTTTGTTGTACCCCGGGGACAGCTAGGTTTAACTAAGTGTTTATTTTTTCATTACTTAAAGCTCAATTGTGAAATAAAAATAAAAATAAAAAAGGCAAAAGCTTGTGGGGTCGCCCTGGTTATGCCCAGGACGATCCGGGTACAATCTGGTTCTTCAGCAGAAGCTGAAGAACCCAGCTGTACCCGGATCATCTCGAAATACCTGGGTGACAAGCGAACCAGACCCGCACCGAACTGGATATTTTCCGGACCGGTATTGGGGGGGGGAGACCAAACCTAGGCCCTTGGTCTCCGAGACCCGTCCCCTTGTCCCCCGTTCTGAGACTCTGTGGAACACTGGATTTATTCTCCACAAACCATATAAGGTACAATGAGGGGTTCTTTTCCGAAGGATCAAGGAACAACAGTGCATACAACAATCTAAAAGAGGCCACCTGTTACAACCAGACATCCATTAAAAGTATAATGTCATTAATTCCATTACTAATCTGAATAGAATAAGAGTCAAGATCATTGTTATTTCTCCACAAATCATACAAATAATCATAGGGCTCTCAGTTGTATACAAGGGAATGCTGCTACAACATCACAACTGCAAAGAGTATAAATGCACATCAACAGTTCCACGTATAAGCTGGATCCTATGATCATATCAGAGAGGTACACAACAATTTGTAAGCTGAAACATACTATCTCCAATTGTTGTAGATTACATTTCAGGTACTTCTTCCGCAAAATCAGAATGATAACAGTGTAATCTCATGTGTTGTATTCATTCTGCAAGCTATAAAGGTGCATGCCACGCTAGATACAAGAAAGGGAAATGTTCGCATCTGGCTAATCTCTAAATTAAGTTACCACTTAGTTTTGGGTACATATTTGGGTATGGCGAATTGGATTTGCTGGTACTAGAGATTTTCTTTTACCCAGGTACAGCTAGGTTTAACTAAGTGTTTATTTTTTCATTACTTAAAGACAAGTTCAATTGTAAAATAAAAATAAAAAAAAAAAGGTAAAAGCTTGTGGGGTCGCCCTGGTTATGCCCAGGTCGGTCCGGTACGACCATGTTCTTTAGCAGAAGAACCCAGCTGTACCCGGATTGTCTCGGAATACCTGGGTGAACCTACAAGCGAACCAAACCCATACTTGAACCGGATATTTTCCGGATCGGTATTGGGGGAGGGTAGCAGATGAGTTGGTAAACATAGTTTGTACAAGTAATGCAAAAGCTGTCATAGAACAATGAATTGCTCTCCATCAAGAGGGGTCATCATTGCATAAAAACAGTACACCAGGTTGTCCAAGTCACTGCTACACAATGGTAGCCTCTAAGGCAATTTCTCAATAATGCCACATCACATCCTAGCACATGCCTCTCTAATGTAGAGTTCAAAATATGTCTAAGCTTGCATTATAGAGCAAAGAAGAACCTGGCCATACCTGAACTCTCTGGCGTGAAGGTGTAGACAAACCAAACTCATACCCGAACCAAGCTATTCTTGGACCAGTATTGGTGGTTGGGGGGGGGCGATGTGGGGAAAGGGGGATGAATCGGTAAACCTAGTCTTTAAAAGTAATGCAAAAGTTGTCATAGAACAATGAAATGGTCTTCATCAAGAGAGGGGTTGCCATTGCATACAAAGAGTCCACCATGCTCTCCAAGTCAAATACTACGCCAAGGTAGCATCTAGGCAATTTCCTAACAATGTCACATTACATCCTAGCTCATGCCTCTCCCAATCAGAATTCAAATACATCCAAGCTTGCATTATAGAGAAAAGACCTAAACAACCATAAACTGATGAAAAAGGGCATTCAAGCTCTTAAAACGTTCTTCATGGCTCATGATACCCATTTGATACCTTAGTGCTGTACTCTTGGGCACTACCCAATGGGTAGACATAGTTGTAAGGGAGATTTACGAACTGATATCTCCAATGCTGCCATATCCATTTGACTACCATTCTCATGGTTGGCTTCACAAGACATCACTATGCTCTCTTTCCAAAGGCTACAAAGGGATAAGAAACGATCTATTAAAGATGGTTTATCACTCATTTGAGGCCATCAACAAAATGATTCTCATGTTACCACAACAACTAGTACATCAAATCCACAAGGAGAAATCATCCAAGCCAAGTCATGACCTACAACAGTTAAGTTGAACTAAAAATTGTCAAGATTTGACAACCGAGTCATGAAATTTAGGGTGTAATATCAATTCTAGGCGTTATTCTAATTTAGATATTACTTTGTTGTATTAAGATAATTTAGAACGACAAATGCATAAATCACAATCCTAAATTATGTAAGGATAACCATATCACTCAACACACTATAAAAAGGATAGTGAAAGTACAATTAGGGTTAGTGTTTTAGAATGTAATTACCCCAATTCGAACTCAGACTGCATGACAGTGCACTGAAACTAGATGAGAAGGTTGTGTAGAGTGTTGTAAAGATCTGGAAAATATAGGGATATGGAATTGTGTGTAGGGCAAGTTCGTTCTTTAGGCGATTAGGTTCACTTTGAGTGAATTTGTCCAAGGATCGACGAATGTGTCTTCTGGGGTCTGAATTTGCAATTAGACTCTTGAACCTGCTTCGCCTGTGTCTTTGGATCTGTTTCATGTATCAGATCTCTATGATAATGCTTATGTACTTGTATATGTTTTCTCCTCCTTTGACCTAAATAAGGGTTAGTATGATTTGAGTTGGACTGACCTCACCGCACCCTCATTGATGTGATGAACGCTACACTACATACTGATACTATTAAGAGGGATCAAGTCACACATAGTTCTCCAAATCCTATGATGATGCAAAACTTAAAAAAACAAGATGTAGCCCTTTATTCAGCGGTCAACATTCATCAATTATCGGTTGGCTTGATTTTAATGCATAGATATGTGATTTAGGGCAGCAATAAATATTCATGCTTGAGTAGTTTTTTTGTGGTGTGCTTTAAGGAGAGGCGCTCAATGAGCTCAATGATCTTTTTAGAGTATGCCTTTAAATATGTGATCCTAGATGCTCCTAATGAGTAAAGGTGCATGCATTTATATAGATGACTGATTCAAATGATTTCCCACTCAACCAACCCTAAGCTGACTAAGGTAACTTGTGCATTTAAAAAGATGACCATTATAAATACATGGGACATGTTTGTCAGTCATGGGACAAATTCATCAGCCGAACTTGCCCTAGGCCCTCAAACTGTCTAGGATTAATCTAGAATGCGATTTGAATGATTCCTAAAGTGTTAAGCTAAAGAATAAGTTATGACCTGTGGACTCAAAGTCCGAATAGAGTAGGAAGCTTAAGTTTAGTCGGTAAGTAGGTAATGTGGATAATGTCACAATAAATGCCAAAGTTATATTGCCAAATGCCACGGGACCAAATTTTGGGGACTACAATGGGAAGGTCAACTAGAGTATGGGAAACTTATCCATCAAAGGAAGATTAGGGCTTTGATCTCTCTAGATATTTGGGCTTCCTAAATAGCAGCCAAAAAGTTCATTCATGACAAGGTTTCTATATAGGTTTCTAGCCCTTCCGATCAACCCAAAATTCTTAGTTGGCCCTTAACCAAAGTGTAAACCTGCACAATATAAAAGGGAAAGGGGCCCGCCAAGCCATTTACTTGTCCTTTGAGGTGATTTGTAGCTTCAAGTAAAGAGAAAAGTATATACTTGTGTTCTACATTTGTGGAGAGGGTTATTGGCTGCCACTAGCTGCCTATTCTTCCCATGACAAACCTACAACTTGTCTCCTGGGAAGGGAATAGTAGTCGTATCTTCTATTGCTAGTATCCATTTGAGTGAAAACACAATCCCATTCCAAGGAAAGAATCCTACATAATACATCAAGAGATCAAACAAATCGAGTTTTAGAGGGGCTTCGTATCCAACAACCTTTTGAAAGACCGAAAGTCTCATATTTGTTTTTATTTCCATGCTCAATCTAAAGTTACATTCTTTTCATTTTCTTCCCCGATTTAGAGGATTGAATCCACCAACACTACTTACCTCTTCCAAACACCTAAAATAAAGTGATTCAAGAGTGATACGACTCCTTTCAAGCTTCCTCCAACTTCCCCAAGGTGAAACAATGGTCTTCACTCCTTTCCCTTGTGTCGCATGCTCCCACTCTTCTTCAATGTAATCCAAACAAGAGCTAACTCTCTACCCAAGAATTTACATATGTGAATCAAAATGAGAATGAAATATGCATCTATTTCCCACCTTTAGAATATACACCCGTCTCGAGACCTTCCTCTCGCGAGGATTGCCATCACATATGTCATTGTATATTTCAAACAAGGCCCTTCCACAAGCTACCCTAGTTACCACTATGGCACTCGATCCGTAAATTGTCTCTTTTCAACAATAAACAAATCCACATTAAGGTGATAATTGAATGGAAAATGACTAAGTTCCTTTTAACCAATATAATGTGCATTAAACATTCACAACTATACTGCAAATTGAGAGATAGAAGACAAAGGAGACACAAGAATTTATCCTGGAGAAACCCAATGTGGGAAAACTCCAGTGGGTAAGCAAATTGCTTCCCTTTCACTATGTAATTCTCCAAAATACAAAGCTATTGCCAAAGATTGGCCTTTAAGAAGGATTCAACACTCCTAATTGTATTTGCTTGCTTACAATCCTCAAGAATGAAGAACTCACTTTCAACGAACAAAACAAGAAAGAACTCCAACTCCTCTTTGCTCACACTTGAATTCAATCAAAATCAATAGCTAGAATGAAGAATTGAACATTGTATTTATAGTTGCTCTACCCATGGAAGAAGGGAAATGTGAAACTAACCGTTTGAGAAGCCGAAAAATATTTAGCATGTTGTAACTGATCTAACAAATCATCAATGCGAGGAAGAGGGTACCTATTCTTGATGGTTATTTTTTTCAAAGCTCTATAATCATGAGACATTCTCCATGAACTATCTTTCTTAGGTACTAAATCCATAGGAAAACCACATGGAGAAGTGCTAGGACAGATTATACCTTGTTTAATCAAAGATTGCAATTGTTGTTTTACCTCATTGGCATCCTTCAAAGACTGCTTGTACAATCCCAAGTTTGGAAGTGGACTATTGGGTAACAAGTGTATCTCATGCTCAATTGGCCTAACCGGGGCAGCCCGTAGGTTTTTGGAAAAACTCCTAAATTGCTGAACCAACTCTTTTATCTTTGTCTAATCTTTGTTAGAAAACATGCTACAAGTGGTTTTAGATGCAATAACCTCATCTTCGACATATCCCTCAAAAGAAGTAATGCAAATTTCCCACTAGCATTAATAAGTTTTCGGGCTTCAGTGGCACTTACCAAAGAGATCTTCGAGTCTCCTGCAAAGGCTGAAATGATGTAGCTCTTACCATCCTTCACCAAACGGTACTGGTTGGTCTCCTCATGAAGATAACATCCCTGATATACAAATACAGGCTGCCAAACACTACACACACATCAAGGGGAACAACATCCAAAGTAACTTCATCAATGAATTTCTTATCAATACCAAATGTAATTTTACATTGCTTGGTAACCTTGATGTCTACACCTTTCTTCACCCAACCCAATGAGTACGGGCTTGGATGATTGTAAGTTTCCAACTTTAGCCTGTCCACTAACTCTTTACTAACCAAATTAGCTTGAGAACATGTATCAAAAAGAGCATCCACCTTAGTTTTCTTCACTTGAATTTTTATATAAAAAGCTTAGTTCCTTTTCCTAAACAACACTGTTACTACCCAAACATACCTCTCTACGGACGGAGGTACAACACATAGTCTCATCCACCTCTTCACTGCAAAATACTTCCTCTCCCTAGAGGGAAACCATGGCCTTCTTATTTTTCTTATTCTTGAAGGGATGTAATTCCGGGTGGAGCTTCCAACATTTTTCCTCGAGGAGTGTCAACATCACAATGCCCACAATGAACTTTAGTATCCTTCTTAGAAATGGAAGTAGCATTTTTCTTACCTTTCCCTTTTCCTTTCTCCTTTGCTTGGTGTCACCTTGTTTGCTTGAAGCATGCTGAGAGGTAGATGAAATCTTCTTCTTGTCCATCTCTAAATAGTGGGCTTGAGAACAAGCCTCATCTACATCCACCGACTTGGCTGGGGAAACTGGTCTCCTCAAATGGCTATGGAGTCCACCAATGTACTTCATCAAAAGGTCCCGGTCCGCTACATCTTTGCCCATCTGGACAACTTTCTTTCGGAACTCACTAGTGTACTCTTGCACGTTTTGGCCTTGCTTCTGCCTGAGATACTGCCAATACATGGACCTCTCTTCCTCATAACAAATATGATAGAACTGCTTTTTGATTAGCCTTTTAAATTCATCCCATTTAGTAATAGGAGGAAGCTTCTTAATAACCAAAGAATGAACATAACTTTCAAACCAAGTTAAAGCATGGTTGGTTAATTTTAACCTTGCAAAGGAAATCTGCTGACTCTCATTGATTTGATGCAAACTGAAATATACCTCAAGTTGAGCTAGCCAATGGTCTAGCTTCTCGGCATTCACGTCTCCATCATAAGGCTGAATCTCTATCTTCGCCTCTACTTTGAATGGAGGAGGTGTAGGGTTGGCACGGGGCTGCTCTTCCTCATACTCATGAGTATCTTCTTTATGGGCTCCTAGTGCCTCTTTTGGAACACCAAGTTTCTCCATGAGAAATCCCATGATGGACTCCAATTTCCCCATAGACAAGGAAATACTACCCACATCCTTGGACAGACTTGCCACATCCACCTCCAACTTGTAGAAACGTTCTTCTCTAGTCTCACCTGCATCTTCTCTATGAGCCATGTTTCGGATTCCTTGCTTCCACTTCTTGGTGGAAATCTGCTTCAAAAGGAATGAGGATACCTTCACCGCTTTCACTTCCCTTTCGGGTAAGGGGCATCTAACTAAAAATGTCAACACAAGTTAAACCACACAAAAATAATTGATCTTAACTGCATTGATACCAATCTGATCCGTAAACTGCCTCTTTTTAACAATAAATAGATCCTGTTATGGTGATAATTGAACGTAAAATGACCAAGTTCCTTTTAACCAATATAATGTGCTTAAACATTCACAACTATATTGTAAATTGAGAGAAGAAGACATAGGAGACACAAGAATTTATCCCGGAGAAACCCATAGTGGAAAAAACTCCAGTGGGTAAGCAAATTGCTTCCCTTTCACTATGTAATTCTCCAAAATACAAAGCTACTGCCAAAGATTGGCCTTTAAGAAGGATTCAACACTCCTAATTGTATTTTCTTGCTTACAATCCTCAACAATGAAGAACTCACTCTCAATGAACAAAACAAGAAAGAACTCCAACTCCTCTTTGCTCACACTTGAATTCACTCAAAATCACTTGCTAGAATGAAGAATTGAACTTGTATTTATAGTTGCTCTACCCATGGAAGGAGGGAAATGTGAAACGAACCATTTGGGAAGCCCAAACATTTGCAACAATCGAGTTTTCTTACTTTGGCGTCGTCGTCGGGACAGGATTGCGGTGTCCACAAAGTGGTGGTTGTGTCACCGTCTCCTAGAAATCTCCAAAACAAAACAATAATGTCCTTCGATGTCATTCGAAGGTGTTTGGATCACCATTAGCCTGACTAGACTATCTCCAGAATAAAGAATATTCACTACAAGTATCAAATAAGGAGAATACATAGAATTGGGTATTTTTAGATCCATTTTTGGATCACTATCTTTGACCAAAAGGGCATGATACTCTTTCAAAAGCCTAGATTCTCCTAAAAATTAATTATGTGGAAATGGGCTTGGATAGCCTCTTCCCATAGTTCCCATGAGGAGGCTTCATCTCCCATAGTGATAAGATCCAGTTTTCCTACATTTGCCCAAATTCAATATTAAAATAATGTAAAAATAGTAGTCCACTCTCCAAGGCAAATGATAAGTGATTATCTCCATCTCGAGAATGTGCCTCAAGGATCCAAAAAAAAGAAAGAAATAATAAATTATATTAATTTCAACGAATGACCAAAAGTAGGTCAATGGGACTTGAGAGTACATTCAATTACAGTAGAAAGTGTTTGGCTAAAAGGACTCAAAGTTCAAAAAGTAACTACATATAAAGCACCCAAGTAATGAAGATTATTGAAGTGGAGGTAATCTCAAAGAAATAAAGCCCAAACAATGTGGTGAAATGATGTAAGTCAGGTAAGAGTGGGCCAAATTAGTGGCAGCCATTCCCTGGTTCTTAGATACTCTCACAAATGGACACATGCTTGAACACACATGCTTAGACTCTAAACCAAACTCAACTTGTTTATTGAATTATGACTTGAATAGAGAGATTCCACAAACACAAAATGCTACTTGCTTTATTGAACAACATCATTTTTGATGATGATAACATTACACCATTCCCTCAAATGGACTTTGGCACAATCCTACTCTATTATGGAGCTGGGCACAACACCTGCAAGTTCCTTGTTGAACCCCTGTCTCTCTCAATTTGCTCTTTCCTTTCCTACTACCTTCTAACTCCCTTGCCACAAGTGAAAACTGATTCCCACTAATCCTTTTGGATCTTTCAGACATCCTCAGTAACAGTTCATATTCCCTAGCCTCTTAGAAATGCTCAAAATGAATGCTTCTTGAGTTTTAGGTCATTACTCCACTTAAACAATTTATTTGAGATTCCACAAAAGGGCTAATGCTTATGTCAAAACTTCCAACCACCTCCATGCACAATGCAACCTTTAGTGTGGAGAAATTCCTTTTGCAAGATGCCAATAGTTGTCCCACGAATCACTGCACATGTTGTAGTGGATGGATGCCATATGAATGTTTGGACATGAGTGTTTTGAAGCACTCATCATACACTTTTTAGAACGTCTTGCCGAATCTCCTTTAATACAAAAATGCTATGTTGCTCAAACTTTGGGATGTCAAACTCCTTAAGGGTGCTTCCTTCAACAAAACACAATTTAAAGCAAGCAGATATTACTTGTGGTACCATGTATGCGTAAGATCTTACATGGTCGTGGAAAATTGACTTGCCTTGTGCTTGGGTGTCGACTCCCTTAGCTTGCCAGATGATTTTGTAGTTGTACATGTTAAGAAGCATCTTTTGTGCCTTAATACAATGTTAGCTTCATCGACATCTCCTTAAATATGTTCTATTGTCTGATTGGGTCCTACAGTGCTTTTGAACTTGTCTAGTTACTTCTCAGGTTGGGTTGTCCTTCCAAGCTACTTGGGGCTTCAACGCCAGTGCTTGGTGGTGGGCCCTAACTTTCTCCTGATTATACACTTCCTTGCGTGACTATTGGATATATTGCGCTCATCACTAAAAGAGATATTGGTGGAAATTGAATAGTAGAATTAGCACTCATAGTTCCTTCTCTATTTGGCATTCCAAACACACTCATGTTGGGTCACGATATGGTGTTCGAATCACCTCATGCAAATGACTCTTTTTACAAATATGGTAATAACATGTTCAAGAGTGAATTGCTAATTTACTTTTTAGGCTTTTCCTTAATGCCTCAATATCCAATATATCCACATTTTCCCTGAAATCTATTTGCTGACGATGTAAACAAGCACGGGAGCTGAATTTAGATAGGGTAAGGTTTGATGCTTCACTTTACTATGGGCTCCTCCTAATAAATCCTAGTGTATTCCAAGCTTCTTCCTTGTTTGGATGTTCCCTAGATTTTAGGTACCTTCTTTATGGCAAAAAAATTATTCCTTCCTTGGAGTGCATGAATCTTGCGCAGAAGTCTGTCATGTGCCCTCCTCAATCTGTGTGGGTCCTTTAGATAGGGCCGCGTTTGATGCTTCTCTCCTTTGCTATTGGTTCTTCCTTCTAGTCAATCCTAGTGGATCCCAAGGTACCTCCTTGTCTGGATGTTCCTTGGGTGATATAGTACCATGTTATTGGCTACATGCATTCGTTCTTTCCTCAGAGTGCACAACAACTGCGTGAGAGTTTGTCATGTGCCCTTTTCAATCTGTGTGGTTTCTCGCTGCATTCTCCCGACTAGGTTGTCCCCTTCTCTTGAGGTCCTTTGCATAAGTGCACAGCCTTCGCTTTTGCTCTTGTTGGTCTTCCATCTTGTCCTCTACTTCAGCGATCTACCTTCTCATTGGATCTAGTGCCACCTTGCCTCCACTCCTCCTACCATCTGCCCTAGCCCATTTGCAAAGGGGGTTTAGCTCTCCATGGATAGATGCTCAAAGCCCCAATCTACTAGCATCTTCTTGAGACAGAATGGGATCTGAGCAATAAAAGAGCCTCGCAGGCTGCGCAAAATCTGATATTTTACCTCTTCTGGGCAAGTGTACTTAGATATCTGAAATTCCAACATGTAGCTAGTAAAAGTTCCTTTCCACCGTATGTCTACAACATGAGTCCAGATCTCATAAGTCTCTTTGAGCTTTGCAACCCCCTCCTCTGTCTAAGCCACTTTAATGGCCTAGATTCTTTGTACTATCTATGATGTAGGATGTTAGCCATGCATAGATATGTACTCTCAAAGAAAACTTCATCGAAAAGGATTGTAGAACTCTCTCTTAAACCACTTCTTAGGGTTCAAATCTACCCGCCCTGCTGCATTTCTTGCAAACTCCAAGGCTTGCACATCAAGCCATTCCTCTACACGCTCTTATGTGATCTGGAAAGTTATGGTCACACGTGGACATATATAATTTCATTAATGGCTGGGTAAGATCTCGATATACCAACTGAAGTTTGAACAGATCCTGTCAATGGAACCAAAATGTTTGGTGTATTTGCACACCTTTCAGTTTTGCACAAAATGCTCATGTCCAAACAAACAGAATATTCTTCATCTCCGTATATCATTCAAGCACGGTTATTTAAGCGTTAACCTGAGCGACAGAGAGAAAGGACCGAGTGCATCAGGCAAAAAGAGACCATACTTGTACAACTAATCTATGCATGATTCCATGTGCACATGTATAGTAATCCATCACAATAAAAAGTAAAGATTCCAGCAAGTTCACATAACTCAAGTATTCATGCAAATAACCAACAATTTAATGGTGTTACTCAGATTACACAATAGATTATCTCATAAAATCATAATCTATTTTACTATCTTATCCCTACCATTCTCATCTATCATCTTATCATCACATACAACTGTAGCACGAGTGGGTTTATATAGAGACCACCACTGCCTTGCTTTACATCCATGGAACCTATAACCCTAGCTTTTTCTAAAGATTTCCTATTTTATCCTAAAAAGCCAAAGCTTATTTAATGCAAGACATGGGTTAATCATAACTACTTTTACATGTGGATCCTTTCTTTGCGCCGTCTTTCTTGCTGTGATTTATGCACCCACGGTAGCTTTATCCACATGTATTTTGTTCTGTCTATAGGTGTTCTGTTCTGTTGGCCTCTGTTTTCCGGTTCTATGCACGCAACTCTTGCTTTCTTGCATTATTCTATATGTGCGTGCCTCCATGCATTTTCTCGTGCGCGTGCTTGATTTGGCCTAAAATCTGATCAAAACTCTTAGCCAAAACTGAAGGTTAACGTAATGGACATCGCTTCTGTTTTCAGTTCTGATCATATGGTATTCTTTTCCTTGAAAGTACCCCTAAGATACTCTGATTTCCAGTTTGGAGGAGGCCACAACCCAAAAACAGGGTACTGCAGCAGTTAGTGATTCTAACTTGCGGCCTGAATGAATCTTATCCAAAGATTCATACATACAACACAATTTCAAAGTGAAATATTTTACCCTGGGACCTGTAGATGTCTATAAAATTATCCAGTAATGCTTTCTGTTGAACCCTGATATGTCTCTGGAAGAAATACTTTATTTCAGAGTTGCAGTCAATCTAGATGCTGTAAATTGTGTGATAATCATGAATGGCTATGATATTCTCTATAAGTCATTTGTCCCATTTTATGAAGAAATCCAACCATAAAAAATGGTCTTATGAAAGTGTAATTTGGCTTTGTAAAATTTGTGAAGGTCATTCCCATTAAACATATGTTGTGGGTACAATTTTTTTGGCTGATATCTGACTTCTAGGAAACAACCCAAGCCTAAAGGGAACCTCTGTTAACGCTTAAAGCAGGGCACTATGAATCAAAGCTTATCTCACTGCACACTGTTTCCATGTTAGCTTGGCATGGTCCTGATTAATGTATTTGCATTAGACTCTTTGCTGTACAAATAGCTATGGAATGCTCTCTGGAAACATGAATGAAACAGAATTCCATCTATTTTCTCTGAATTGAAATATTCTTTTCTTCAGCTTTCCTTTATAGTGTTTGCAGCTGTGGTTTTAAAAGGCATTTAATGTTGATTATTATTTAAGAAAAAAAAAATCTATCAACCAACAATAAGCCATGATATCTTACAGGGTGAAAGCAGTGATTTTTTTGTCATTTTGAGCTCAACTTTCCCTATTTATACTTGAGATTTTCTGCCCATTTTCTTTGTGCAATATGGTTTCGAGTAGTTATCCATAATCACATTACTCGGCTCATATATAACTTACATTTCCGGATGACATTGTTGATCTTTGTACCATTATGATATCTGCGTTCTCTATATTTACACTTCTTGCATTCCGAGGTGACAAATTATTGATGTTTTCATTCTCCTAGTCAGGATTCTTTGAATGTGATACAATTACATTACTTGGCATTTTAATGTGCCGTGCAAATTATGATTGATAAGCTCCATATGCTAACTCCTATGCAAATTGGCCTTCCTTCAGGTTTCAAATGCCGTGGACCATGTGCAATCAGGTACGGTTGCTCTTCAAAAGGCTAAGAGTTTACAGCGGAGTTCAAGGAAGTGGATGTGCATTGCTATTATAATTCTTTTGAGTATTGTTGTAATAATAGTTCTTGCAGTATTTAAGCCATGGAAAGGAAAAAAAGCTTAGAGAGTGTACTTTGTGTACTATTTTTTTGTATATGATTTGTGTGGGATTTTTGGGCAACTGCTTCTGAAATCTGGTAGTCTGAGCTGCTATTTTGATCTATTTCGGAACTGTTCAGTTTACTAGAGTCTCAGTTGTACTGGTCATCAAAGCCTTAACATTTTTGTCCCTTTGTGTTATTTTTAGTAGGCATCCTATTCATGTATCTTGGGTGTGACTATGCAAGTAGTGTCCATGATAGTAATGCAACCATTTGTTTCATCATCGATAGTACGTTCAATTTCATGAAGGCATTCATTTTCTAAATTTTTAATAAAAAATGCAATGGTCAAACTATTCAACCTCTGTACTTTTTTGCTTGCATTGACAGGATTTAATTTTAGTTCAAAACAACTTAAAAATTGCAACTGAGAGGCTATGCTGTATATCTTCTTGTATTTTATGATTGCCGTTCATTAGAAGTATAAAATTTATCTAATGTTGGCTTATCTTCATAGAGATCTTTCATTCTTGGCTACATTGGCATTCTTCCTTGAATAGATAGAGGACTTCGCTACTTCTAAAGAACATGTGAATTTAGTAGTTTACTTAATTCTGGGACACCCCTAGGCTAGACACAGAGGAGACTGTTAAATCACATTTGTGTAGCATGGAGAGATCACATCCTCCCTTTACACTCTCCTCTCTATCAAGAGCATTAAGCACAAGAAGTCCCTATGGGTATGGCAAACAAAGCTATGGCTCCCTGCTCTAATAACATGGGTGACCACAGGCCTACTTTTTAGGCTTTTAGAGGCGAGATGGGGAAAATTCTTCCCTCAAGGCCAGATGGATACACATTGTATCCTGGCACTAGTGCCTGGAACTAAAGGCAATGAGGACCTCATAGCGTTATCTTTTTCAATCTGATCTGAATTTGTTCTCAAAACTTACATTCCATGGTTTGTTCAATATCAAGGCAGAGCCCATGAAATACCTATTGGATTCAAATCTGGTTTAGATATACTAAAGCAAATTTAATTCGTCTTTGAAATTATACACAAACAAAAATCTATTCTTGAATATACGTGGTTAGATATCAGTGGTATTGGGCACATATTTCTGGACTCTTTTACTACAATAACGTTTTCTTACTAAAGCGAGGGAAAAACACAGGTATTGGGTATTATATATAATTATGATTCCCTTCGTATATTGATTGGTTGTGTGATGCTTTGGAACAAGAATGACTAATTATATTGTAGAAAATATGTAGTGTAGGCTGCCAATTAATAGTTATGATTTCCACATGCTTATAATTTAACATGTATTGCAGAATTCAATCTGTAAACATGGATGCTCTTTTATATGCTATCAACATTTTATTTTGCTCCGGTTCTTATGTGATGTCTGCTAATTTACAAGAAATTTGTTCTGGTGTATCTCTATTATATAACCTGGTTTGACATCCTAGCAGTTTTTCTATAAAGCCGTTTGTAAGTTCCATTAAAGTTATGGCGGCTTAGGGTCTAGTTTATCAAAATATCCTCGTTGCTTTTTCACCATTAAATAATGCTAATAGAGCCCACCGACTTTATCTAAGGTTCTATATAGATTTGTGGCAGATGTAATGTTAACTTATATGAAGAATCAAATCTTTTTGAAAGGACCTAATATTTAACTCAACTTTCCTTTTCATATATGATGCATGAGCATACAGGTGCGCAAACAATCTTTCATCATAAAAAAAAAGTGTAGTTTGTGTGTGTGTGTAGCGGTGGCTTGATATCTTGCGGACATAGTCATGCACATGGAGGATGGCCAAACAAAGAAAGAAGCACTGCTAGGAGTCTTGACACATTAAAATAGCCCTGACCTAGATGTTTCAATTATTTACCAGGCATTCTTTCTTGGTTAGATGGTGAAACTGCCAATTTATGCAGGCGACAGTAACAAAACCACCTCAACTATTGGACTGCACAAAATGAACTGCCACTTGTACAAACTAGCAATACAATTGCTTGATAGGCTTTGTTATTGTTCGACTTTCGCATGCGACACTTGTGCAGGCAGAGTACTGGTCCAAGATAAAAGAATTATCGTTTTGAGCATTCCCAAGCATCTTCGGGAGGTGAAGTAGCATCGAGGATTGCCACTGGGTGTTAGGAAGATTCATAAGGATCAAGAGAAGGTAGTTTCAGTTGGGAAAATAGGCTGTAAGATAGTGGCAAGAAAGAGGAGAGAGACAAAGTTCATAGTTAGAGAGTTTGCATAGGGGATTTTTGTCCAAAGTCCAAAATAGTGTAGAATTGTGTGCATTGGAGGGATTGATCTAATGTTTGTCAAGTTCATTCAATAAAGCAAATTGTATGCATGTGGCATATCTTTGTAACAAGTCTCATGTTTGAATAAAGAGTGTCATTGGGGTCTCAATTTTGAGCATGTCCAAAGTGTGTCTAAGTTATGGGAAACACTGCCATTATCTTGGCCTCTTTTTACTTGACCTTCATCATTTGGTATTAGAGCAATGTTTCCGTTGTTGGATTGTATTTGTGAGGCTCTAGTGGGTCTGTTGCAGATGTGAAGTCTTACAATTGCAGAGAGTTGTGAAGAGAAAATGACACCAAAAAGATTTCCCTTGGAAGAAGAGGAAAAGCACCAAGTGTTGCAGACTTGGCAGAGATAATGAGAGGAATCCAAGTTAGGTTGGAAAGCAATAGAAACTACTCAAGAGAGGAAGTGCAACAAATGTGAGCGAGGCTGAAGAACAAGCACATGAGGCACAAATTGAAGAACTAGTCAATGATAAAAAAGATAGATTCCTAAAGGCCATTGTTGAAATGACAAGTAGACCACGATTGGAGACCACTAGTTAATCAAGGAGTTTGTGTCACGAGGATATAATTGATTAGATCGTTGAGTTATATAAGCTTTTTAACTATGAATAAATGAAGGATACCTAGGGAGTGAACTTTGCTTGCTCAAAGCTGAAAGGATACGCGTCTCGTGATGGGATCATGTGTAGATGGAGAGGGTTTGAAGAAACAAAGACATAATCAAGTCTTGGAATAGAAAGGTTGTGAAGTTGAGGGGTTAGTTTTTTACCTTATGATTATTGACTTAGTTTCTTCAAGAAATTAGAGAACTTGAGGCAAAATGAGGTGAGTGAAACTAGATGGAAGAGTTTTATAAGCTCACCATTCAGGTTGGTATGTTGAGGATGACAAAGAGATTTCAAGGCACGTGAATGGTCTTCGTATTTCTATACAAGATGAGTTTGAGGTGATAATGTTGAGTTTAGTGGAATAAGCATATCAATGTATAGAAAAATGAATAGAAGGCAAACAAATACTACAAGGGGACATGTTCATGAAGGAGATCCGAGTGCTTATCACAACACAATGCTAGTCAAAACCCAAGAGGGAAAGAGTATCTTTGTAGGGAAATATGTTCCTTTGGTAGATGAAGAGATAATTGATTCATGGGTACATGTTATATGTGTGAAGAGGTTGGGCATGGATCATTGAAATGCCTAGAAGTGCAACAAAATGACGACATATAAAATGAAGCTAACAATCACAAGCGAATGAGGAGAACGTTGTTTCACCAAATCACATAGAAGAACCAAAACAAAGAGCAATTCTCAAGATGAAGAGAGTGGAGTTGAAACCATCCAAGGAAGAGAAAAAAACAATGTAAAGATTCTTTTCAAAATTTTATGTAAATTTTAAGTTAAAGTGTTGCAATGTTATCGTTGATGGTGGATGCATGAACAATTCGGTGTCTAGTGGGATGGTAGAGAAATATGGGTCGAAGAAGATCACACATCCAAACATCTACAAGGTTTCTTAGTTGTTCAAAGGATGTGAAATTGCATTAATAGAAGCATTATTGATCACATGGACTTGATCCCAGATCAAGTTTAATGAACACAACAGCAAATAGGTTAACATTAACGAAGGAGGTGAAAAGTTATTGGACAAGGGTTTGATACAAGAAAGTTTGAGTCCATGTGTGGCTCCAAATGTAATAGCAAAAGAAAGATGGAGAATGACGTATGTGCACAAATTTGAGATCCATCAACAAACTACTATCAAGTATAGAATTTCTTTGCCATAAATAGACGACTCGACAAACTATTTGAATGGAGCTAAGTACTTCATGAAGGTAAATTTGAAGATGCGTATACGATCAAGTCTAGATTCAAAAAGGCGGTGAATGGAAAATTGCATCAAGTCTAGATTTGAGTGGTTAGTCATGCCATTCAGGTTGACAAATGCACCGAGTGCATTCATGAGATTAATTAATGAAGTGTTGAAACCATTTCTTGGTAAGTTTGTTTATTGGGTATTTAGGTGACATTCTAATATTTAATAGTCTAGAGGAAGGATAATTTAGATGTATTTAAGACTTGCATTGCAAAGATTTGAGGAAGAGAAGTGTTGTTTAATGAAGGGAGAAATGGTTTCTATTAATGGATTTAATTTTTACTCTATTATATGATTTAAGATGCACTTGTAATATTAGTTGTAATTTAATATGTAGATAATTTATTCATTTGTGCGAGACTTATTCACATCTATTAATATTGAAGAGTATCAATCAACTTATTGACTTGATTGACTTTCGCTATAAATTGTCATTTCTAAGACTTGTTTCGCAAACAACTACTCTCCAAACGCAAACCTTAACCTCTTAGTTTTTCTTTATAAGAGCATAGAGCAAGTGTGCGAAGAATCATTCTAAAAGAAAATTATTCTTACTTTGGTGAATTCAAGCACAACTTCTTAATAAAATTGTGGTAGCCATGGTACCTTTGATAAATTTGTCTTATATCATTGTTTTAAGTTTGTATTGATTTATTATATATGCATGTATGTAAGTTTTGTCTTATGGTTCTTTATAATGATGTTGGAGAATACAACAAACTTTAATATTATAGAAGAGAAATGAGAGCTTTACCTCATGTTGCATGTAAGTTAACAAATCATATTTATCTTTTTTGTGCAAACTTGCGAGATCAAATTTGTAGCTTTTAAATTTTTTATAGGTATTAAGATTTATCATAGTTTTTGAGTGTTTTAAAAATATTTTCTTTCTAGATGTAGTGGCCTACTAAGATCAACCAATTTTTGCTCTCACTTTGTTCTTCATGGGATTCAAGTTGATCAGAAATTGGTGAAAGTCTGGGGTACTAAGGGTTTATATTTGGCTATTTTTTAGATCTCCTCTAGGTAGAATTGTGTTTTGGTGGTTCAATCTCAAGAGTTGCTCTAGGCAAAATGATAAATAGTTTTACTTAATCCATGGTGTGAGGGGTATTGCCTCAATACTCAAAGCATTAAACATCATTGTGTACGGATTTTAGCTTCCACGTACCTCACGGTATATGAAACTCTTTAAGTATTTTTATTTTAGCCAATAGGAAGTATGTTTTACTTGTTTTTCTATGTGGTGCACCAATAAGTGGTTACCCTGGGAAAGTTAATCTCCGTGTACCTTGAAGACAAGATAGTGTGGTTAAAAAACGGTGAAATCCTTCGTAGTGAGTGGTCTAACACATGTCTAGTTCACCTTTACGAATGAGGTAAGTATATCAAAGAGCCTACAAAACACACCCTTACCTAGTGAATCCATTGGGTTTATTTGTAAGTTCAATATATTATTCAAGCATGGAATTTCAATTGAAACCTTGGTTCCACTTTTCTTGTAGTTTAGAATATTGGTTAGATACAACGTGAATTTTTGTTTCAATTTTAGTTCAATTCTTTTGTGTAACCGCAATCCAAAGTTTCTACTTCAATTTCAATCCACTATTTTGTTTAGCTACAACCCAAATCTTTGTTTCAATATAAAACTCGGATTCT
This sequence comes from Taxus wallichiana var. yunnanensis, assembly GCA_018340775.1. Lineage (NCBI taxonomy): Eukaryota > Viridiplantae > Streptophyta > Pinopsida > Cupressales > Taxaceae > Taxus > Taxus wallichiana. Next base: position 275,388,901 of record CM031242.1, on the reverse strand, counting down.
AGGTGCAATTGGGAAAGTTGTTTAATGACGTGCAAAATAGTGAGCAAGCAATGCTACAAGTGTGTTTGATAGCGTACAAATTTGCTAGGTTAGATTTTGATTCTTAAGGAATTTCATGATTATGATTGAAATTCAATCCAAATAAACTACAAAATAGTGTTTGGAGTCATTTAAAAGTATTTTCTAAAGAAGGTATTAAGAAAATCAACCTGTTGCTATCCCTCCATTGAGATGATTGTTTAAACGTACAACTCCAACATCACTTTTAAGATTTTTTGGTTCATCAAGTGATTGCGCTATTGTGATCCCCCAATCGAGACAATTGTTTTGAAGTATCACTTTGGAAACACTTTCTCAAACATATTTTCCCATGCGTTTGTGCTTGCAACAAGTTTCTATATTCACTATGGCTTAAAAATGTAATTATCATAGGTTTTAATAATTTGAGTAGGAAAGGCTACATTACTTGTGTCCTTTGCAAGGGTCTTTACCACATTGAAATGAATCAAGTTGTACCTTTTCATTATGACAAAGCGACCAAAATGGAAATATTGTTGTGATAAAGTTAGGTATTATTGGACAATTAGTATCCCTTGAATTAAAGTTTCATTTTCAAGGTGAAATGACACTTTATATAGTCTAGGACATTTTGGAAAGCACTATAAGATGCCGGTATGCCAACATAAAAATGAACTTTTGCTCTTGGTCTAGACAACTATCCCTAGATTGAGGATTTCATCACTCAAGTGAAGTGCTTGCGGCTTCTACTTTATGTAGTTGGTTAAACAAAGTTTGATAAAAATCGTTATAATTGTTCTTTTTAGATTGGGTTGTCCTTATTCAGCTTTTGTTTCCAAGGACAATACACAACAAGATTCTTTGGGCATTGCATATATGGCACCAACTTTTGATAAGTTTTATGAGTAACTTTATGAAAAAAAAAAAAAAAAAAACAACTAACATGGAGCTACTAAGCAACAATAATTGATAAAAAAATTCATTATATTTGTTCTTTTTAGATTGAGTTGTCCTCATTCGAGTTTTTGTTTCGGATATAATACACAACGAGATTCTTAAGGCACTTGTATATATGGCACCAACTTTTGATAAGTTTTATGAGTAACTTCGGAAAAAAACAAGAAAACTTGATTTTTATTGATGACATCGACATGAAGCTACTAAGCAACAATAATTAGTAGTTAATGACTCTAATGTGAGTCTACAACCTAACACTCTCAAAGACAAGAGCCCTATCAAGAAAAAAATGAAAAGTACAACATAAGGTTAAGGGTAATCAATTAACACATTAAAACTCCATCCAAAGTTAAAGACAAAGGCAAAGGAAAATGAAAATTCAAAGTTGACAAAGAATGTTGCAACTATTGTGGTAAACCAAGCTATGCTTTGAACATCAAACATCAATGTTTCAAGAAAATGACATACTTGGAAGCGAAGATTAAAAATTGTAGTTTCCTCCTCCAAGACAAGTGTTGCTCTTTCGCAACGATTAATAAACTAACACTAAATGAATGTGTTTTGAATTAGGGGCCTCAAACCACATGGAAAATTAGGTTTCTACGTTTCAAACTATCTCGAGACAATAGCACAATGGAAATCTATGTAGGAAACAGAACTCCTCTTATCGTTTAAATCGAATGGATAATTGAGATGGTAAATGCCATGTTCAATATAGTTCTCCACATTCCAAGTTTGTCTAGAAATTTACTATCCTTTTATTAGATCACTCATTATGGTGAAGGTAAATCGATGAGTTTACCGCTAATAATATTTTTATTAGACAAGTAAAATATTAGTCTACTATGTAGCCACCGATAAGGTTGATCATCAAGCCATATATACATGTTTGTTTGCTTTGTATTTGATGAACCTTCACAAGTCATGCTTGCCAATGTAAATGACTTAAGTAAACTTTGGCATGAACGGTTTGGTCATATTAATGCTCATTGTAAACCCTAAATAAAAACACGTTTTTGGGTTGTTGAAGGTGTCCTTTATAGATAGTTTTTTCAAGTTGTGCACTTGGCAAACGACACAATATCTATTTTCAAAAGGTATAGCTAGGAGAGTCAATGATAAATTATAGTTGGTTTATGTTGACCTCATGTTATTTCTCCATGTTTCTTTTTAGAAGCGTAACTATGTGCTAATCTTCATTGATGATTTCTCTTACAAAACTCGAGTCTACTTTCTAAAAAAATGAAAGTGATTTTTTTGAGTATTTCAGAATTTCTAAGTCTCTTAATGAGAATCTAAGCAGAAAATAAAATGTCTTAGAACTGATCATGGCAGAGAGTTTGATAACAACCAAATAATTATCTTATGTGAGCAAGCATGCATTTAACTTCTACACACCATGCCTTACACTCCCCAATAGAATGGTGTAAAAGGGTGTAAAAATCACACATTCAAGGAAAAATAGTTAATTACATGCCACATTCCAAAGATTTTAAAATGATACTTCCCACTCAATAAGATTTGATATGGCACTAAAAAGAAATGGTTTGTTAAGCTCGATGTTTATGACTTTAGAGTTTTAGGATGTAATGCGTGGACACATTGAAATGTTTGGACTAGTTTAACATAAGTTAAACTCAAACAATAATATTCCTACATTAATTAATTCCATAATGACATTAATTATATATATATATATATATATATATATATATATATATATATATATATATATATATAGAGGAGAAGATATCCTATTAAATTATATGCTAAGCTATTTTGTGTGCAAACAAAATTTAAAACGATACTTTCCACTCAATAAGATTTGATATGGCACTAAAAAGAAATGGTTTGTTAAGCCCGATGTTTATGACTTGAGTTTTAAGATGTAATGCGTGGACACATTGAATCTATTTGGACTAGTTTAACATAAGTTAAACTCAAACAATAATATTCCTACGTTAATTAATTCCATAAGGATTGCATATATATAGGGAGAGGATATCCTATTATTAAAGGACCCATAACTATATCCCTAAACCACTCCTTATAATAAAATAATTGTTCTAATAACTCATTAACTCACAATGCCTATTATGTGAGTTATCTATTCTCTTATTAACTCACGTAGAACAACAATATGATAGCACACTAAAATACTAATGAAGCACTAACACATTCGTAACATTCCACCCCTTAGTGCAAACATGATAGAAAAACTATTACACTTCTTCAATTCGTAAAGCCACCTCCGCTTTCTCATGATCTCGATCCATGTGCGTTGTTACACAACTCACCAAAGTTGTTTTCTTACGGGTAGATTTCATGGATAGATACAACCACCACCCGTGTATGAAGAGAGACCTACACATCCGTTCATCCTCATCAAGTATCATGATGTTGCAATACATTGTGCTTTTTGTTTTCCACTACATTTTTCTATCGGGGATTACATCATAATTGTTCACTTATTACATTTGCGAACATAATGCACTTCTTTTCTTATTTTTGCAAAGTGCCCCTCCCATTACCACCTCTCGTTTTCGGTTGCGTGGGCTCGCATCGGTCTTGGTTTGAGTGAGTTCGTTGTTCTAGTGCCATGCTAACGTTATGAGTAAGTCATAAAATGGTAGCATTTAAATCAAACATTTGTGACAAGTAAAATAGTAAGGGTAGTTTTGAAGTGTCCTTTCTCGAACTAACTTATTTGGAACCAATACAAGTTAAGTTTTAGACAAAGTAAAATAAATGTAGCCTTGAAGTATATAGGGAAAGTTACATAAGTGTATGCAACTATGCAACAACTAATTGAAATCTTAATAAAAACACACAACCATTGCATGATTGTAACAAATTCAAATATGAATATAATTATGTTATAACTATGAAAAAGGTGATAATGTGGAAGGTGCATACTCGTGATGGTCATGTTATGGTTGGGTAGTGGTTATGTGCTTGTTGTTATGCTAGTATGGTTTTGTTGTGCATCTGGTGTCATCTTTTAGTTTGCATGTTCTTCTTGGGGGTGTAGTCGTCTTATGTGATGTGGAGCAACCTCTTGGAATCTTATGTGATGTCGCATAGTTGTTTCAGTAAGTGAAAGTCCAAAAAAAAGTATCCTGGTATTTTTAGTCTTGTGTTTGGGTCCCACATGGGTGGGCACTACAATTTTCAAAATAACACCAAACTGAAAATATAAACACACTGTAAACACAAATATGCCACAACATCAGCTGGATCGACGAGGGACGTTGATTGTCCTCTTTCCTTCATTGCCTCCATCCTCTGATGTATTGCTACTCGCCCACCAAGATGGAATTAGAAGATTAAATTTGTACCCTCTTTCATCGTCCCGGCTTTGAATGTAGAACCATGTGCTTTTTGTAATAGATCTCAAGCACAATTTTAAATGCATGAACAAACATGGGCTATTCAACTAGAATGATCGGATGCCTATGTGATGAGTGTTGTCACTATGAATCTACCAATGCATGAATTGTATTATGTCATATCGGATATTGAGGAGGGTATGCGTCCACATGTTTGTAGAAAGATGCAACCCAAACAAGATCCAAAAATTGTGCACAAAATTGACGTGAACGAAGGAAGCGAGTCGATCCAAAATTGAGTCTGCTTTCAAACACGAATTGTTGGAATTCAATGCAAATCGCCTTCATATAAAGCCAAACCAAATTTGAGATCCAATACGCAGATCATGGCGAGGTGTGGAGGATAAAAACTCGATCCAATTTTGACGCGGACCACTATATTGACGTTGCATAAACATACCCGGGTATTAAATAAGCCTAAGCTGAAATATTATTTACACTAAACCTATAATTTCCTTAACATTTGCTAAAATAGTGATAAAGTCGTATAAAGGATACACACCTTTTAATAGAATACCTATAGGTCTGTTGTAGATGGTGTACCCATGATAGATTTAAGGAAATAGAATTGCATCTCAAATTCTCTCCCAGGGCCGAATTAAAGGTTAGGAGCGCCCTAGGCAGAATTGAAGTGGACGCCCTTCTTAAAATTTTAGTTAATAATTTATTCCCATAAAATAACTAAATAAAAGCCACGTACATTATCGTTTTTAGAATTTGCATAAGGATCATAATACATCATTAATTTAGAGAAATTGGTATACAAAAGGATTAAAAATATCCTATAAAATTATCAAATAAGGACAAGTGATAATCCATGGATGGAGAGAATTAATCATAGGAGGTGCTTAGAATACGACAAATACAATTTTGTATACAAGCTTGGTTACTTGTCTTATTTACCAATATCAAGTAGGTGATGAGACTTAAAGCTAAAAAAAGCACCGCTTTTTTGAAAGAAAAAAATTTCTTAGGTGGCTCCCATCATTTTATGCATAGTGGTATATGGACCAAGCCTACTAATTCCTCCATAAAAAGAGACATTTCCCCTAAAACATTAGGAATAGAGAATTAAATAATTCTTTCCTTCAATTGTACTTGTCTCTACTAGCTTCAACAGTGACATTATAAAATATACATGAGACATTTCTAAGAAAAAATTACACACCTGAATTATCTAGAGCTACATTAAAGAAAGGGTAATAATACCAAGAAAATTGGATGAGCTTAAAAATATGCATATTTATTTTACTTGTAAAAATATTATAGTACATTTTTATGTTTATGCATGAAATTTATATTACTCTATAATAATATCAATAAAAGGGTCAATTAATATTGACTTTAGGTAAAAAAATATTAATATTAAGTTATAATAATAACAATTTTTTTTTTTTTTTTTTTGGGCGCCCCCTTAGTGTTGGCGCCTTAGGCAATCGTCTAGTCTGCCTAGGGCTTAATCCCCCCGTGCTCCCTCCACGCTACTTCTTTTCTTCTCCTCTCTCAAGCAATAAAGCTCTTACGGAACGCCTTTCCAATGTGGCTCTTGGATTTTGGTTTGTGCCTTGTGTTTCAGTTTACTCAAACTCATTAGATAGTCAACTACATGATTTCTCTACACAAACCTAGAAAACAATTGGTGAAGAGATCAATTTGAATATAGCTCTCCCTTTTTATTCAAGAGACCAAATCGCCTACATATTACACATTGGTCAACATTGTATAGAAATAACAAGGTACATGCAATAAATAGGAAATACAAAAGCTCAACCGAGAAATTACATCATTTGGGGAAAAAGAAAATATTATGGCTGCCCCTACAAACAAACTAAAGATCCATCACTAGAAACTCTTGCTTTGATACAAAATGAAATGTTTGGATCAATTTAACACAAGTTAAAATAAGACAATAATACTCCCATGTTAATTAATTTAACAAGGAGTGTATACATATAGGGAGATGATCTCATATTAATAAGGAATCCATAACTATATCCTTGAACTACTCCTTAAAATAGAAGAGATGTTATAACAACTCATTAACTCACAAAGCCTATTACATGAGTTGTTTATTCTTTTATTAATGCATGTATAACAACAATATGATAACACACTAAAATACTAATGAAGCACTACCAAATTTCTAATACATATATCTTATATGACAAGTAAAAAGTATTGGAAAGGAAGGGTCGTTCTTGTATCTTTGTTGGTCATGGTGAATATGTGAAGACATATGGTCTTCTAGTTCAAGGAACCACTAAAATTCTTTATAGACAAGATGTAGAGTTTGATGAACAATCTCAAACTTACGAGCCATTACCTACTCCTCCATTTCCTTCTTTCGATCCAAACATCACTTTTGAAACTTCATATGATGAACATGAATGTTTTAAAGATTTTTATTTAATGAGTTCCTATAATTGAGATGACTTGCTGGGGAACAACCAATACCTCCACTGCCAATTCCAGATTAAAATTTGAATACATATGCTCAACTCCGCACAATCTCAACCAAAATGGCTCCGCACAATATGCAATGAGGTTGGTTCTTTGGCATAACCAAATAGGACAAGATCACAACATCATTATGATGATGCACATTTGACACAATTTATAACACAAGATCTTGAAACTTATCATCAAACATCTAAGTATCCGAATGGTAGACATATATGAAACAAGAACTTGTTTCCTTGAAAATAATAACACTTGGGATTTAGTTCCACTTCAAAAAGGAAGTAAAATAGTGAGGTGCAAGTGAGTGTAATGAACTATACAAGTGACACATCCATTGACATGTACAAATACTTACTACTAGTAGAAGTTTTTTCACGGTGATTACTATGAAACCTTTGCTCTAGTTTCCCAAAAGAATTATTTTTGTCCAAGACTTTCTTTGCCATGACACATGGGTGGAGTCAAAAATTCCTTCTTATATGGTGATTTATAATAAGAAATCTACATGTACTAACCTCTAGGGCATGTTGATAGTGAGAACTCAATTTATTTGTGTAGAATGAAAAAGTCCTTGTATGACTTGAAAGAGGATCTTTAAGCTTGGCATGAAAAGATCAACATGTTTCTTATCAATTTTGGTTTTACATGGTGTTCTTTTAACCCTACAATCTACACTAAGAAATTAGACAGAAAGATCCCCATTTTGGTCATCTATGTTGATGAATTAATCAACACACATGCTTCCACACAACATATTCATGGTCCAAAAGCACACTTGAAGTATTTTGAGATGACTTATTTGGGTTTTCAACATTTCTTCCTAGATCTTCAGATTTCATAGCTTGGAAAAAGTTTTTTTATCCATTACTCCAAATATATTTAATACATTCTCAAAGGTCAAGATTTCCTCCAAATGTTCTACTAGATCAATTGATGGGAGACTTTACATAAAGTTGTTTGGAATCCGACTCTACTTGACTCATACACATCCTAATATTTATTTTTTTGTAACTATTGTATCACACTATTGTCATCCCCCATGAAATTCATTACTTAAGATGCAAAATGCATTATATAGAATATTTGTGTAACTATAAATTATAGGATTGAGTCCAATTCAAATGACACAACCTCAATTTTTGGTTATAATTTAGGGGAAAGTAGCAAAGAAGCATGCTCCATTTGAACCAACAATTGTAATCTATTATGATAATGATTGGGTAAGGGATATAGATGATCGCAAGTCAACCTCATGATATATCTATCATATAAGGTCACGTCCTGTTACTTGTTCTTGTATAAAGAAGATCACCATTAATTTGTCTACTATGGAGGAAAATTATATAGGAGATGTTGCTGCAAGACGTGATTTAGTTTGGATATGACACATGATTTTTAAATTCAAGTTTTCATAGTTCCAAACCACAACGATTTGGTGTGATGATTAGAGTGCCATACAAATCTTTTGAAACTTAGTGAAGCATCAATGTACAAAGCACATCATAATTCATATGCAATATATTCAACAAATGATACATGACAAGGTCATTGATATGAAATTTTTCAAATAGATGAACAAGTTGCAAACATCGTCACAAATCTCTTTCTTGAGGCTCGATTCATTTAGCTTAGGAATTTTTTGGGTGTGAAGTAAAATGTCATCAAGGGGGATAGTTATGTGATTCCTCCATATTTCCCTCTATCAAAGTACATCTTCAGGGGATATATTAGTGTATATAATTTCCATAAACTACCAGTTCCCGTTGGTAATCGTATCATCAATCAACTAGCTGGTTCGTTTTGTTCTGCACATCCCATTGCATCTATTTAGTAGCTCTGGTCAATCAGTTTTCATATCTATATATCATCTTGAATACTCATTCATCTCATTACAAATGAGAAGGATGAACGGGATGAGAAGCCCATTCGTATGATTTAAGATGCTCTTGTGATATTATTTATAATTTAATAGATGGATAATCACCCATTAGTGCACACTTATCCACATCCATTGATAGAAAAAAGTATTAATAAACTTATTGACTTAATTGACTTCCGTTATTAGTAGTCTTTTCTAAGACTTGATTTGGAAACAATTACTCTCCAAACCCTAACACTGACCTCTTAGCTTTTATTTTTAAAAGCATAAATATAATGTTCGAGGATCATTGTGGAATAGAATCATTCTTACTTTGGTGAATTTAAGTAAGAGTTTTTAATAGAACAATGGTATTCATGCCACCCTTGATAAATCTATGTTATGTATTTGCTTTAAGTTTTCATTGATTTATTATATAGGTATGCATATGAATGTGTTATGATTGTTTACATTGATTATGGAGATTACAAAAAAATTTAATAGTTTATTTAGGTTTTGTGATTTTCCATGATGGATTGATGATGGATCATGAGAAAGTAAGATCCATTGTTGAGTGGCTATCACTAAGGAACATGTATGAGGTTAGAAAATTTTAAAAGAAATTTCATAAGAAACTTTAGTGGCGTATGTGCATCTATATTGGAAAAAATGAAAGGTGACCATAAAAAGTTCATTTAGGCATTTCAAAAGAGTAAATATTTCATATTTTTAAGAAGAAGGTGGCTGATCATTTGGTTCTAGCATTTTCAAACTTCAAAAAGATATTCCAAGTTGATTGTGATGCTAGAGGGACAATTGTTGGTGGTGTTTGAAGTTGAGAAGTTAAACCCCATTGTTTACTTTAATGAGAAATTTAATGAAACCAATTAGAAAAAGTACGTGGTTTATGATCAAGAAATTTATATGATTGTTAAGGAATTGAAGAAGTGGAGGTTTGAATTTTGTTGTATTCACAAACCATTAAGCCTTCTTACAATTCATAAACAATAAAGGTAAGATAAATAAAAATCACATGAAGTAGGTGTTATCCAATTTTTCCCCTTAGGAAAAATTGATCAAACACGACCTTGCACATGAGAAATGGAGAGGGTGGTTCAATCGTGCAAGCTCACATCTGATTTCAAAAATCAGGTTGCAGACGGGATCGTCAATGAAATGCAAGATCGGTAAAATATGGTTAAGCGAACGTCGAAGAAGACTAGAGCTCAACTAGAAGAACAATGGGGAAAGGCTTGAAGTTTTTTAGTTTTCACATTTTTGGTTCTTCGGAGAAAGTAGGGTAAAAATGAGTCAACAATGTCGAACCTCGAAATCGAAAGTCTGAAATTTTAGACTTTCAGAGTTTCAAAACTCTCGAAGCGAAAAATGGAAAAAATGGCCACCAAAGTCTAAAATCCCGAAGTCTGAAAGTATGAAATTTTAGACTTTTGGGATTTTAGGAATTTTGGGAAGCGTGCCAAAAATGAAGTGGCAAAGTCAAATATGAAACTCCAAATTTTTGGACTTTCAAGTTTCGGAGGTGTAAATTTCGGGGTTTCGGAGGTCTCTGATGGAAAAATAAGAAAAATGACCAAAATGTTTGAAATTTCGAAAGTCTGAATCCCAAAAAGGTTCAGATTTTGGAATTCAACGCAGGTTTCGGGGTCAACATGGTGGCAACTTCAGTTTTAGAGTTTGAGAATTTCGGTGTTTTGGGGTTTGAGTAACTCTCGAGGCGATTTGGGCTATGAAGGCAAAAGGTTTGAAAAGGCAAAATGTCCGAAATTCAGGACTTTCGGATTTCAGACTCTCAGAGGTTCGGGATTTGGAGTTTTAGAAATCTCAAGCCCCTAAACACAAACATCTTAACTCAATGTCTAAAATCCCGAATTCTGAAAGTCTGAATTTTTGGACTTTCAAACTTTCAGTTTCGGAGTTTCGGAACTCTTAGTCCGCCATTTTTATATAATGACACCTCGACCTTCAAATGGCCATAACTTTTGACTGGGAGCTCGGATTTGCACAAGAAAGGAATTTTGGAAAGCTCTTGACGTCTGCTACACAACTACAATGGATATCTATAAATTAGTGAGACTAAGTTAGTCAAAATGAAAAATACAGTTCGCCATTTTTGAGGTGTCCTAGGTTTCTCACCTACCACCATAATGAGGTATGGGATTTCTTTCTTTCCCAACAAGGAACAACACATGGAGGCATGGGTTTTCATGCAGTAGAACCCATCATTGTTGCAGGTGAATTCAATGCTCTTTTGGGGTGGTTGAAGCAGGATTCAAATTCTTCTCTCCTTTCTCTCTCATTTTTCCTATATATTGTAAGGAGGGGCATTTTTCTAAAGGTTGGACATTTTGGTTTTACACCCTCCCTTATTCTCTTTCTGAAAGTGGATTTGTGGAGTTCAAACCTCCCTTAAAACTATAATGCAAATTTTGCCTCTTGGCCATTGTAGTGTATTGTATCAAATTCGTGGAGCAATAATACATGTCTGTGGATGATTTTCAACCCTCTCTTGTGTTCATTGTTTTCATCTGATATCTCATTATAGTATTGGTTATTTGTGCATGGTAGTTGTATTACATTTTAATGGTTTGTGTTTAATGGAAAAGAAGGTATTCAACATTCCTTTGGTGCATCACCTTTGTTAGTTTAGGTTTATTTTCTTGCATCTTCTTAACCATGTCTCCTTGGAAAGTTAGAGTAGGTTTTAGAGTAGATCCTCTACAAATTTTATGTGTGCACCTAAACAGAGGAATAGGAACCAACCTTCATCCGGAGAGCTTTCCTGATTTCAAAGTCCCACACTTTGGGAAAATATCCATGTTATGCAATCACACTGAGAGTCTCAACCCATCGAGTTGCAGACATTTAGGGGTGCTTTGTGATTACGCATCAAAAATAGGTTGTGTATACATCTTATATTTATGTCACTAATGATTTTTTTGTTGCAACATGTTGGGACATTAACCTTGTTGAGTGTATGCATTAAAGGTCATACCATATCACTTGGTTGGTAATACTTAGTGAGAGAGTTGTGGCATTGTTCTAACTTTCCCTAACATGCCTTTTGTAGTCACCGAGATTGCACCCATGTTGAATCTACCAGATTTAACACCTTAGTGAAGCATGGGAATGCCCCCAAGGTGTGGGACCTTTCTCGGACAAAACTTCAGAGAAGTGTGAATTCATCTACTTATATAACCTAACGCTAACACCACTCCTAAGCTAAGCTACTGATCTGTAGGGGAAAAGGGGAAGAAAGAATGCATGAAATGAAACTAAGATAAGAGAATGGTGATGGTGCTAGAATAGAAAGGGGATCTTTCTCCATGAGGGAAATAATATTATGAAGACACGGGATGAGAGGGTAGATACATGCCATACATCAGCACTATAGGAACCATTATAATTCACACATTTTAGACATAGAGAAATGAAGACACATGCAAATATAACCCACACACGACATACCAAAAATGAACAAAGAGGTAAGAGACACAATAAACACAAGTAAAGGGAAGATACAAGCCACAATAACAAGATTTTATTGATAAAAATATACACAATCCATTACATCACTGGGGAGGGCACCAAGCACATTACATGTGACCAGATCAAAGGTCTACAACTCGTGAAAGCTCAACCACCATTTTGACATGGTGAATTTACATTGGGAGAGGATCCTTTTACAAATGATATTGAGTTGCCTCTTATAGAGAAAGAAGAGAAGAGAGAGGGAGAAGATCAGATCATGCTAGAAATGAAGAGGGCCAACCACTCGCCACCCACTAAGGACCAATCATGATTCAATGCTTGTAGACTAGTATGGTTGATAAAGATTTCTTGAAAGGCACTCTTTCAAATCTTGAAAATGTGGACTTTGATGTACAAAATTTAATGCTAGTGGTTGGGAATATTTCACACTTTTTAACTGAGTTAGCCACAAATTTTTAAAAATACACGGGTTTTAGATGATGTTCTACCCTGCTTCAATCTTCCACAAATTTTAGATATTTCCATTGTGATCCGTAGCCTTGTTTTGATTTCAATGGTATTTTGTGGATTTTAATATCTTACGAATGATCCATGAGACTTGTTTCCTTTCTTTTCATGATCCATGACCATACTTTTAATTTTTGTGGCCTCTTCTTTAACCACAAGTCTTCTAATAAATATTTATATTTTACTTCCTCTCTGCAACCTTTTCGCAGAGTCCGAATCCTTTGAATAACACTTTGTTATACGGATTTTAAATTTTCTTGTTCCACGAATAACCACTCTCTTGTTCGGAGGTTTCCTTTAATACATAATTTTTCTTTGTTATGTGGATTTTCCTTTCTTTCGCGCAAACTTTCTTTGTTTCGTGCATTTTTATTTTTGTGCAAACTTTCTCGATTTTTCTTTATTACGTGGAATTTATTTTCTATGCATATTTTCCTTTATTGAGAGGACTTTATTTGTTTCACGAGATATTCTTATACCGCACTCCTTTTTCTCCTCTTTACTCCACGGTCTTTCAACCTTACAATTTTTTCCCAAAGAGTATTCTAGCATTCCCGCTCAAATTTATTTTTGCACAACCGCAAAAAGGCTCACAAAAAGCGTGTATGAAAGAGAAATCATACATGGTCCAAATGGACACATGCAAAGTGTGCAAAGAACTTGTTTGGCAAAAGAAAACCTAAACTAATCCTACTCTAACCAAGAGAAAATAAATATAAACAAAGCTAGAAATCAAGTTGAGAAAAGTAAATTCCCTTATAATATGCGGCCATGAGATCAATTTTGTAACTAGATCAAGTGGTGGAAGTGAAAACATGGTCTGCACCTCCCTTTTGCTCAAAATATCAGCCTTAAAAGGAAGAAACACCTCCTCGAGTTGATTTTCATTTGATTTGTGTTATGCCCATATTTTTTCGACCCAAAAACATACATATGATATTCCTGATAACCTCGTAGAGTTTGGGGCATTTTTTTGTGTTAAGCCAAATACGTTGACTCACATTCGTAAGGATATAAATTCTTTAATTAATTATCTCACAACTCTTAACTCACCCAAAACATACTTAGTACTTTACAAAAATGGTCCTAATGTTTTTTTGATTTGTGCCTAGAGCTCCATCATGGGTTTAGATAGGGTCAATCAAAAGGAAAGGGTTATAACCCATTTGAGAGATATTAATGCTTTCTTGGAGTTTCAATTTCATTCGAGGTAACATTTCCATTTTTATCATCAACCAAATACTTGAAGTGAATTAAAAATATTGAGAACAAATGTAATTCCCACCAAGGGGTCAATATAATCAAGACAAATTAAATCATGTCACCGAGAACCCTCTCTAGGCGAAATGAGGACAAATATCTACTACAAAAGAGAAATTATTCATGTTGAGAAATTCTTTCCGGAGTTACCAAGTCGACCACCATAAGAAGTATCATTAAGATTAAATTAAAAATGTTGTTGGATTTATTTTGACCCCTCATTATAAAAAGGTTTTTTTTTATTGATGGAAAATAGTTTTGAAGGGACTATACCCTGTTTACAAAGAAGGCCAAAAATCTAGATATAGCAATCAAAGTATCAAAAAAAAGGATCAGCATCCAGAATAGGCGTTTGAAATCAACCGTAACCAAAAAGTTACATCAGGAGCAAAACAAAACAAGCACTGCAACCATGCAAAAAAATAGCAAAAACGATGGAAAAGATCGGCACCTACAACGAAAAACAACCTTACTTCTTAGTTGCTCTGGTGATTTTAGATTTTATGGTTTGTAGAGAAGTGAAGAGGGCCACCATAAAATCTACAATAATATTATAAAAAGGTTAATAACATAACCCCCAAGTAGTATTGATGACTCTCAATGTGAAATGAAAAGGATTCCATAATAATATTATTACTACGCCCACTAAGGGTTTATTTAAGTACAAAGGGAAATTTATCTTTATCCTCACTAGATTAATTAGGACAATAGGTATTAAATTTTCCTTTCTAATATTATCATGCGAGGTTTAACATATTTATATCTAGTTAACAATTTAATAATAAGGGTAATCACTCTAATAACCACTTATAAGACTATTTGGACTCTAAAGACCAATAACACCATTTAAAATCAAATCTAAATAATTCAACCCGACCATATTAAAGTAGTGGGGGAACCCCACTAACCATATAAAAGTAAAAGTGGAGATTAATTTCCAAGTGGCCCCTCCAAGAGTAAATATGAACCTTAGGATCAACAATCCTATACCATTGATCATTTAGATGTGGTATGAAACCCTAGATATCTTAATAATGCTCTATCTTATTCTTATTTGGGTTTTATCTCTTCATTCTCTTTCCATTTGGTTTTGTGTCACAGTTAAGGTGGAGGCATCCATGGAGGCAAAAGGGTTTATCAATAGATTTCTTCTTCTTCCATTTTATTACATACCCTCACTAGCGTTTGGAGAAAGTGTATATATGCTTTCTATATGTATTTTAAGCTCATATGTATTTATGAAAATAGATAATTTTTTTTTCTTAGGGCCCAATATAGGGCATCCACACATGGATTCACAGAAAATGTGTGTGTGTGTGTGTGTGTGTGGTTGAAGTACAACATCAAGGCCCGTGTTATGTGTTATACTCCAAAAGGAGCAAGAATGTATTTTATTCACTAAAATGTAAGGTTTTGATTTGAATAAGGGGGATGATTTCATTAGGCTTAAACCTAAAAAAGAATCAAGATTCAAATAGAGATGTGCCCTCCATAAAGTGGGCGCCACTATGTAAAAGTGGCAAGGGTTTTGGGAAGAGGGGGTCATGGATAGGCCTCGACCCTCCCAATCCCAAATTATATTTTTACATTAATATAAAGGTTTTTATGTCTATTTTTCTTTGTGATTTTACACACACACACACACATATATATATATATATATATATATATATATATATTGAGGGAGCCTCTGTAAAATAAATGTAAGGGTTTGAGTAAATATAAAAAGTAAAGGTGTTTTGGTATCATATCATGTTGTAAAGATCTCATTAGATAATAAAATTTCATCTTTTAGTGTCTTGGTTTCCCATTTTGTTTTAACAATACTTGTTCTCTTCATCACGCTTAGTACTAGTTAGTTTCTGGTCTCTACTTGTCCTCACGGTTGTTGTTATGCATAAAGAGGCGAGCCATTTGTAATTCACGAGAAAGCAAAATTTTAGGTCGATACCATAAGTTACAAATTAGGACCAGATTTTCATGATGGAGAAAATTGACTGACTCTTTCCATGAGAAGATGAATTTGAAGAAGATCTAGTAAGTTTAGATGACATGTTCATTGTGAATTTTGCATCAGATTTACAGGAAGAAACAAATACACTTCCGTAATGGAAATTCCCCAAGATCTCTTACGATAAAGTTTGCGATAAGTTGGATACTTTCCATTTAATTGTTGAATTTACATTTAGGACTAGAGAATCTGTCATACAAGTTTCTCAAATGGATAAACATGAGTATGATATTCCTTTAATAGATCCTAAGGATATTACTTTTCTAAAAACTCAAAAGTTTTATAAGTTTGTGCATATAGGGTGTGTTCAAATTGGTATTACCCCTCTGTTTCATCGTGGTCTCAATGCATCTGTTTTGTGTTGTTTATTAGACTGGAGACATAATAGTTTTAAGGACTCTTTGTTAGCCACAATCTAGACTAGTCTACATAATGGTCCTATATGGTTTGAAGTTTTCCCTAACTACTATGTAGGTATTCATAAAGATAATCTCCTGAAGCAAGTACTATACCGCATCTTACAACATCTTGTATTGATATGAAACCCGACTCATGTCCCCTTTCCATTCACTATAAGATTATCTACTACCTTGTTAATACTTGATCCAAAAATGGGTGAGGTAAATTTTCACTTATAAACATTTCCAAGGATATGAGGAACTCAACATCAATTTTACGGCTCTTAAACTCCAAAATTGATTAATTCCCTTAAAAATATGTACCTCAGTTTGATTATCAATCACAACATTGAAATGTGTATTTGTGGATTATGGATACTGAAATTGAAACTTAAGTCCATTTTCCCATTTTTAATGAATGATTTCTTAATCAAAATAATTAAAACCTATTACTGATTTTATCTGATCAAAAGCTTCATCCAAAACTGAAATCAAATCCATAACACAAGATTGATAACAGAGTTCACCCGAAGGCTATGTCTAGATTCTTAAAAAGAGAATCGATCTATTATTGCCCAAAGAAGTACAATTAACCCTTCCATAATGAAAAATAGACCATTATACCTGCAAATGAGCTAATATAAGACTCATGGAACTCTACACAAAATTAGTTCAACCGCCTTGAGTCAATCCGTGGCTCCTACAATGCTTCCATAGTGTGATCCCCTTGCAAATGTGATCAAAAATGCCTACAACTAGAGATTTAAAAACACTACATGAAAAAATTTACATATCTATAATCCTTATGAAATTCTTGAGCAACTTCCATTTTCACACCATGGTTCTGGTTCATTCTCAGGTGCTTGAAAAACTCAGATCTCTATTTTCTCCTAGTGACCTTTTTGTGAAAATGTGATGGAAAATCACCTACACCAGAAAACAAGTAGTAATTCATGGAAAAAAAAACATATATGAGATGGAATCTTATAATTCGAACAATTTTTGTTTTTACACCAAGTTCTAACTCGGAGCAGAAGAGCCTAGAAAATGGCCTTGTTTAAACTCGCCCTGTTCTCCCATTACAGTCTCTCCCTATGTGTGTTTAAATGCTTGTGATCTCATCTTTTATCCCACCGATCCCCTTGGGAGAGGTGGTTTGGGTGACCCATTTGAAGGCAAAGGTCACGGGTTCGAGCTCATCCTCCTCCTTTTATGCCGCAACCGTTTGTGCAAAGAAGTGGGATAATCCCACATTACCCACGTGGTGAAGGTTATTGTATTTAAATTGGGCATGCATGCCCATATAATACATGAATTAGGTCATGTATTCCTCCATTTTGTTCAGCCATGCAGCTGTGGTGAGTTGGCATGTGCACTACCAAGGTTGGGCCGAGTTGGTTGGTCGATTCATGACCGATTCATACACAATGTTGTGCTGTGTGAGTTCCGAGATGACTGTGCATTTGATGTGGAATTCCTGTGATAAGGGCCGACTGAGTTGGAATGGTTTGACTATGCTGTTTACAGGTGTCGAGTCTTTGGTTGTTGTGCCTTATAAGGTGCTGAGCTATGTATTGCAATGTTTAATCCTTCCAACATGATTCCGCCAAGGTAATAAGAGGTAACATATCCCGAGCCATGTGGAAATAAATAACAATGTGGAAGGTATACCAATCACCAATGTGGTGATGACCCCAAACAATATGGTAATAAAGTGATCAAAATGGTGGGAGTTGATCACCCCACCGAGCTATAAATAGCTTGCTTGAGCCAAATATCACCTTGCAATGCACAAATTCAATCCTCCAACACAAATAATCCCACATTGGGAAAGTTAGAGAATATATGGCATATAAAATCATAAAACGATAGGAGTAATGTGAATAAAAAGGTGGCAAAGGCAAAGGGTCCCCGACTAGCAAATAACGGGGTTCACTATATTTTTCCTCTTATGTTGAAGACCGGAGTTAAAAACCAAATTTTAAACTTTTTCAACTTTTGCCAAAACTTCCACGTGTCAATGCGTGATTCACCAGTTGACCAACTTTGACCATTTTCAAACCCAACCTTTGACTCCGTGATAACTTCGCACCTAAACCTGCTTTTTGAAGTTTTGCATATCGTCGAAAAGGTCTTAGAACACTCTGTAGTGTGGTAACGGTTTAGGGATGTTTAGGAAAATTAAAACACCTGAAAATTCCTCCTGATCAATACCCTACATCTTGTAGTAAAAATGGTTTAACAAAAGGCAACAACATGGTAAACCATTTCGGTTTAGAGTATCATAAAATAAAACTAGAACTAATTTCCTAGGCTGCTTTATAAAGGTTCTTGTTGTCTATTTTTTCACCTTTCCAAAAATTAAACAACTTGAAGAGTCTGCGGAAGGGTTTGAGCATGCCTTAGAAATAAAAAAAATCTATGGGGTGAAGGAAACAAGTCTGGGGATGTTTTGAGTGCCATGAAGTGAAGGAAAAAACTTGAAAAGCTATGGGGCGAAGGAAATAAGGCCGTGGAATTTTTGAGTGCCATCAAGTGAGGGAAAAAACTTGAAAATTCGTGGAATAAAGTGAATAAAAAGCTGTGGGGTGAAGAATAGGTAGTCCACGGAAGTCAACATGAAGCAGTGTGCCACATCGAAGCCGTGGAGTAAAACGAAGAAATTAGTAGAACCGTGGAACATGACACAAAGCGGTGGAGGAAAGAAAAGCCATGTATCAAAGGAAAACAACAATTTTTTGTGGATATCTAAAATGAACATGAGCTTCAATATGATGATTTGATCTTTGCAAATATGATATTATTTGAAGAAATCTTAGCTTTTCTATGCAACAAAATTAGATTTCATGAATCTAGGTGGTGGTAGTTGGGCGAAGCAAAAGGAAAACTCCCCAAACACACAAAAGGTCTACTTAGAACGGCTCAATGACTAAAATTAAATGCACTATGGGTACCATTCCTTCTTTAGCAAGGCAAATGGCGTGGGGAGGTGGAATTTGTAGAGATAATAAGATATTTTTAGAAAATTAAATGAAGGTGGTTGGCTAGTGGAAGGGGAATTCAAATTTACCTCTCTTTTCTTCTTCTCTCATTCTTTTGTTTTTCTATATATTGTAAAGTGATGCCTTGTTTTAATGTTGGATACTTTGGGAATACAAAGGCATTATTTCATGCCGCACGAGAGTTTTAAGAGTTACATTCTTTAGGCTATGTATCTCAGTAAATGTTTTGTATCTTCCTCCTATATCATGATGATATGTGCATGATCTCTAAGCAATAAAATCTCTGGTTTTGTGGCTCATTTCAACCTGCTATTATTTTATTGCACTCTCTTGCTTCTCATTAATTCACAGGTGTCTTGTATGTGTTATTTCAGAGGTTTGTGGTCATTGTGCATCGTGAAAGTGGAACTTTGGACATGATTTTGATATATGGCTTTGTTTCAGCCCTCTTCATCTTCATTTTCTTCCATTTTCTCTCTTTCTTGAGTATTCATCCCCTTATTTTGGTGTTATCACCTTCTCTAGTTTAGGTTTATGTTTTATGCATCTCCTTCTCACCCTGGTCCCTTAGAAAGTTAGAGTAGAGTTAGATAGTTGCATTTCAATTCCTAGGAGTAGTTTAACATTAGGAGTAAGTAGAGGAAGCCAACCTTCTCCGAAGGTCTATCTCAGTTCAATTCCCACAACTTGGAGACAATTCCATGTTGTCTCAAATCTGAATTGTCTATGATTCGGGTAGGGGTGCATATTTGAGCTCCAACTGTTCCTAAAGAATGTAATCTATCAAAAAAGGCTCTAAGTCAAGGATAACCTTCATTTCAAAATGCCGCTAATGTTTCTAAAAGAAATCATCAAATATCCCTGTCTTTCTGTAAAAGGAGACTCCTTTATCTAGAGCCTATTCCTCTAGATCAAGTTCCTCTTATTTTTCTATTGAACCTTCGAAAGAGCAAAGGAAAAAGAAAAATTCTTTGTCTGTAGTCATGAAAACCTGATTCATGATCCTAATTCTAATTATTTATGGTGTCAAGATTATGAGTAGATGATAAGACAACAATATATCCCCACAAATGGTCCAATAATTAATATGATTTCCAAAGTCAATATGGAAATATCTATTTCAGATATCCCTCCTCTTAATACCAAGAAAAGGCTACCTTTTGGTACCAAAAACATTCAACAAATAAATTGAGACCTCCGAATCCTCCAAGATGCTAAATTGGATGAACAAGGCCGTGAATGTTGTTAATGCAACCTCTAAGAAGCATGAAGAAAAACTTCTTGAAATAGAGAAGAACCTCAAGGAAATGGATCTCTATAACAAAGGTGAGCTTAAAGCATGTATCTCAATTCTTAATCATAAAGTAGATGATCTTCATACTACTGTTCAAAAATTATCCACTTCGTTGATTCCATTATTTCACCTGTTCAAAAAATTTCCTCTTCTGTTGAAAATATAGCTCAACATAGTTGATCTTCCTAATATGCCTCTAGAAATTTCTAAAAGTATTATAGAAAGTACTAATCCTATCATAAAAATTACTGAGGATACTAGGAAGGAAATAAGATCTAAACTGTCCACATGTCATAAGCATCTTTCTAACTAGATCCAAATCCTCCATCATCAAAAGTATTCTAAGAAAAATAGTAATATTGTTAAAGTGCAACAATCTTTTGATTTTATCCCAGATATATCTAATAAAATTGAAGAAATCCATTCTTTTACCAAACCACCTCAACTAGTATTTCCTGATTGGTCCAAACAAATCTCTTGGTTTGATGTGGTTAAAAAGGTCAGTGAGTCCAACCCAAGTTTGTCATCCTCAAAATATTTCCATGGAAAAACTAACACTAGAAGATGTAGAAAGTATATACACCCCTGGTGAAGCTTTTCACTCTACCGATCCACTACACAATACAATGCACATCCAAACTCTCCAACCCAATTGTTATAAAGTCTGAGAGCAATAATCGACGACACGAGATAAAGGAAATAGTACATAGAATGATTTCTTGGTCCAATACTCAAGTGAATAAATGGAATAAGAATCCCCATGATACGTATTAAGGTATTACAAATGGATTCTCTGAAATTGTTAAAGAATGGTGGGATTCCTTGTCTAATCAGAAAGAAATTCTACAACTAGGTACTACAGCTCTAACTGCTACTTTGATTAATGAATTTCTTAGTACTCTTGATGATGAAAAGTTTAAGAATACTTATTTATTCTTGAAGGATATGATTTGTGATATGACATAGGTTAAAAATACCAATGCTATATGCAAAACCTATATTATAATTCTAGTAGGATTAATGATCCTACTATGAAAATAAGGTATATTGAGTCTTTTCCAACTTTCTTTGCTACTAAATACAAGAAAGATCTTCAACACAAGCATGTTGAACTTCTCATCTTTGGAGCCATTAATCAGGTCATTAATGATACTAATGCTTGTCTTTGAGAAAAAGCTGGTAGAAAAGAAGCCGCTAAAGCTCAAAAAGAACTAGGTGTCAAGTTCTGCCAGTTACAAGACAATGATCCTTTTAGCTATAAATATTCAAGGTCTATGGATAAGCATAATAAAAAGCCATGTTCTGAATGTTCTTCATTCAGAAAGGGGAAGGGAGCATGGCGTAAACACAAATATTTAGGTATTCTTCACCTCCTAGAAAAAGAAAAATATTTTTCAGAAAATATCAAGGAAACAAAAGAAAGAAGCATTTCTATTTTATTTGCAAAGGAGAACACTATGCTAACAAGTGTCCAAAAAAAGACACTACTAAAGGAAAATAAAGATTAATTTTCTCAAAGAAAATCATATTGATGAAGATAACTTTTACTTCACTTTTGGATTTGACTATGAAAGTTCAGATATTTTATATAGTTCTGATGAAGAAAATCAAAAGGTTAATCTAATAAAGGATGCAAATTCTAGTTCAAAATCAAATAGTAAAAATTTAGGGTATGAATATTTCCCTATTTTACTCATGTTAATATGTTATCAAGTTTTCCTCATCCTTTTATTCCTCCAAATTCAAAATTACTAGCTCATCACTTGATGAAGCCCAACAAGCATATGATACATGTCCTCCATGGGAAACTGCAAGAAAGTCATATCTGTATCAATAAATGACTGCTCTTGGACTCAAACATCAAACAAAATTAAATCTTGAGCTTGAACAAAAAAAAAAGGAGGAAGAACGTCTCAATATTCTTAAGAAAAACAACAACAACAAGAAAAAGAAGATATTGATGCATTCTTCAACAAATCCGTGTAAAGAACTCCTCCCAGAAAAAGACAATCCAGAGGAGGTTTCTCATCAAGATTATAAAGAGGATGTGGAATAAGAGAAAGGAATTTACCTTTCCTTTTCCATGAGGAAACACCATTTGAACTAGGAGATCCATCCGAAATATTGAATTTTCTCCCACTATTTCTAGGAAGCAATGACGTATAGATAGAATGAATTTTCTTCAAAAAGTCATTTCTAATGCCTCAAAGGAATTTAAACAATTGGTTGAAGAAGATGAACAAGATAAAGAAAATCTTGAATAATCTCAAGAGATGTTGGATCAAGCATATATGCAGTTCATCCAAATTATAAATGAAGAAGAACCAATACAAGAGGTAAGAATTCTCAAAAGTGCCCGGAATTCTTTCATATCTATCAATTTTTGAATTATAGATATAAGACAATAATCTTTAGATGCAATGATAGATACAAGTGCAAACATTAGTCTGCTTAGAGCTAAAGCCATTCCCCAAGACTGTTGGGAACAAACTTGTCTAAAGATTACTTTTGACAATAAACAAGTAGTGTCTCACTTTTTGGCATATGTTCCCATAAGCATAGTTGGTTACCAAAGGACTATTAGATTCTACTAGCATGAAATGTAGTCATATGATTGTTTGATAGGAATGGATGTATTATTATATTGTGGAACATTCAGTCTCACAAAAGATAGTATATCCTTGTTCAAATCCCAATGAAGTATACTTATAAGATAGTCATTCCTTTTTTTGTCAAATCTAAAAATAAATACAATAATGAATGGATCCATAAGTCAATTTTTCTATGTCAAAGTAATATCAATTATATTACTCAAAAAATTAGGAAAAATTATGTTATGAAAATCCCCATGCTTTCATTCATCGAAAACAACATTTATGTAAGATTGATTTTGTCTTAAAATAAAAAAGGAAAAGAAGTAATTCCTAAGTTCAAAGCTCATCATAAAGGCATGAATCCTAAAGATCGTGTTGAATGTGAAGCAGAAATAAACAAATTATTGCAAGGAGGATTCATACCAGAATCTAATTCTCCATGGGCTTGCATTGCTTTCTATGTTAACAAAAGAAGTGAACAACAACGTGGAAAGAAAAGATTAGTAGTGGACTATAAGCCACTTAATAAATTCATCCAAGAAGTTCAACATCCTATCCCTACCAAAGATGATTTATTCAACAGATTAAAAGCATCAAAGTTTTATAGTAAGTTTGATCTTAAAAGTGGTTTCTGGAAGATATTTCTTCATCCAGAAGACATACAAAAATAATTTTGTAGTTCCTAGAGGCTAGTATGAATGGTCTACCATTTGGTCTAAAAATAACACCTATATTTTAGAAGGTAATGAACAAAATATTTGGTTCTCTGTCAAAATTTTGCCTAATTTATATAGATGACATTCTCATCTATTCCAAATCTCCCAAAGATCACATAGAACACTCTAATAAGTTCTATGATGTTATTTTTAGTAATGGTTTATGTCACTCCATTTCCAAAATGGAATTATTCAAATATTGGTCAATTTTTCTTGGTCTAGTCATCACAAATGGATATTTCTAGATCCAAGAACATATAGTTTCAAAAATTCAAGCATTTCAGATCGATTATAAATTTGACACACGCTTACATCGACTTCTTGGATGTGTTAATTATGTTGTTTTTAAAATAATATTGCTGCAGATAGAATTCTATTGAATAAAATGCTTCAATAGAATCCTCTTACATGGTCCTTAGAGATGACAAAAATATCAAAATAATTAAGCAACATGTATTAAGATTATCCCCTATGTCTCTTCTTGGAAATGGAATAAAGATTATTGAATCTAATGCTAGTAATGAATATTGAGGAGTTGTTCTAAAATAAAAGTAAGACAATGATAATGATTTTTTTACGGATATGCTTGGATAATTTCATGGATCAGAGATAAAGTATCATTCTACACACAAAGAAATAATTACTGCCAAGAAAGACATTAAATATTTCATGTTGTTTGTTTAATCTAAGAAATTTATTCTTAGAACTAATCTAAAATATTTTATGGCAAGATTAAACAAAGGATATACCTTAGATAATACTGCCTTCAAAAAGATAGAATGTGGCTCAACAATTATGATTTTGAATTCCAACACATCAAAGGTAAGCAAAATGCTCGTGCAGATTTTGCAAGCAGAGAGAATTAAATAAGTCCAAAATGTCAATATTACTTAGGCTCTCCATGAGTTTGTTAGCCTTGTTTGGTCATGTTTAAATTATCAAAGATCTATATATGTGTCGAGTAAAAATGATAATCAAAAGTCTTATGAAGCACAACAACTCTTAATTTCCCAAGGTATTATTTCTATTTCTCCCTACTCCATGACCGAGGTTACAATTTCATATATAAATCCATAAATACCAAGAGAAAATTTTCATTCTTGGAAAGAACCAATGGTATTTTGCACTCTGAGATGGAAGTGGAGGTATTATAGATATGTTGAGCCACATGCATATGATATACATATATAAGGAATTCGCCAAGGAAATGAACAATATGGAGATTTGAATTCTCTCAGATGTGGCCTGAAGGCCATCCAATGCAAAAACATATTTGGAATAGACCGATAGAGAGGGAGATCAAGGATATATTTCCAACCATTTTAAATACTTTCTCTCTAGATATTTCCCTACTAATATTTATGATCATCCTCTCCTTCAAATGCATCCTAACATTGCTAAAAATATTGTTGACCTTAAGCCTCGACAATAGCGTGAGGGTTAAGTATTTCATTTTCCCCCTACCTACAACTAACATCGAAGAAGGAAAATCTCTTATAAAATAATTATTTATCTTTTATTAAACATGAATAAACATATTACTCAACACATCAATGGTTCAAACCACCAATATCACACATATATTGATCATAATTACATAAAATTCAGAAATATATGTTTAAATCAATTATATTCATATCCCTCACTTTTATGTTGATTTCTTTCTTTATTCTTCATGTTTATATTAAATCTTCTCACTCATTTTCATGATATCCTCTTTTCCCCTCATTTTACATCATTATATAGCCTTTAAAAGGAAAAAGTTATGTCTTTTCACTCATAATGACCCGTGGTAACCATTGGTTAACACTTATTTGCATTATTAACTACTGATTAGTGCATATTTACATATATATCATG
This sequence comes from Taxus wallichiana var. yunnanensis, assembly GCA_018340775.1. Lineage (NCBI taxonomy): Eukaryota > Viridiplantae > Streptophyta > Pinopsida > Cupressales > Taxaceae > Taxus > Taxus wallichiana. The sequence continues at coordinate 275,363,067 of CM031242.1, read as the reverse complement.
GTGTTTATGTAATTTCCTTGTGTAAAATATTAAATATTATTCATTATTATAATTATGATATGTTTCTATCCTCTACAATATATTATAATGCTCATATAAATCCTGAAACATCATAAAATAACTTCATAATATGAATAACTCTGTCAACATCATTCCCGGAATTAAAACATTGTCTCATCCTCGAGACAACCAAGTGATGACTTAAATTCCTATTCTTCACTACTGGAGGAATCTTCCTCATGAGGTAGCCTGATTATCTTATTTTTCCTTGGTGTGTGTTCTTTTCTAGTTCCTCCATTCCTTAAGGATTTTGTCTTGGTCCCTCTATTCTAGTATACTTGCACTTCCTTAAAAAAAAAAAAGAATTATCTTCTCCATTATCATCTAGTGGTATCCTTGTCACATATCCGACGCATTTTACTGGTAATTTATCATCAAAATCCTCATCCTTCTTTGTTTCATCTTGTTTGTTTTATATTAGACCATATTTTTACCTAACTATACTTTTCTTCTTCTCGTCTATCACATTTTCATTTATTTCTATTTCTTCTTAGTTTTTCTTCTTTTTACTTTCATGTTCTTTCTCTATATTTCCCTTCTTTTTCTCTGCAACATCCTCACTTAATGTCCCAGTTTCATTTTCTCCCTTAAAAATTAACTTTATTATCTCTTTTTCTCTTTCCATTTTTTGGTTTTCTATTATATCATAAATATGATTATTCTTTTCTTGCAATGATTTCTCTTGTTGTGGTCCAAAAAATTCTATGGATGTATATTTCTCATATGGTTTTATTATTTTGGTCTCTTTTTCTATCTGCATCCCTTCCTCTTTGTAATATCTTTGTTCAACATGTATCTTCTTCTCACAGTTCCGTAGTATATGCCCATTTTTTCCACACCAATAACATGTTATTGACCTTCTCCATTGATCATTTTCTCTTTATTTTTTTTTTATGTTTTCTATCCCATCCTTTATTGTAGTTATTGCCTCCATAATAATGATGGTAGTTTCCTCTATTATAGTTATTTCCTCCATACCTCCCATGGTATCCTTTGTAATATCCTCTTTCATTATCTCTCGATATCTCCTATGATATCCATTATCTCTCTAATATCCCCAAAGTAGTATCCTCTTCTATTATTTTTATCAAGTCTTTATATTAGTTGTCTTAATTCATTATATATCTTCTCCAATTTTAATACCATTTCACACTCTCTCCTCCATGGTTTCGCTTCTAGTTTTGATGCCATTTCCACTGATTCAATGAATGTTATGAAATATTTTCCCTCAATTAATAATCTTATATAAGGTAACAATCCCACAATAAACAACTCAATTCTCCTTTTCTCATTTGGTGGTTCATCTAGTTTCGCACTATATTCTTGAATCTTTGATCAAATTCCTTAACTGTCTCTCCTTCCTTCTAAACTAAATCCCTCATTTCTCATAGCTTCCTCCCTCTACCCTCCTGTAGATATTAGATAGTTGGGACATGGGATCAGACACCATAAATGTTGACCTTAAGCCTTGACAATAGCGTGAGGGTTAAGTAGTTTGTTTTCCCCCACTAGAGATAACATCGATGACGGAAGGGTAAATATTATATTAAATAAATATTTATATTTTATTAAACATGAATAAACATATTAATCAACACATAAATGGTTAAAACCACCAATATCACACATATATTGATCATAATTACATAAAATTCAAAAATATATGTTTAAATCAATTATATTCATATCCCTCACTTTTACATTGATTTATCTCTTTATTCTTCATGTTTATATTAACTCTTCTCACTCATTTTTGTGATATTCTCTTCTCCCCTCATTTTACATCATTATATAGCCTTTAAAAGGAAAAAGTTATGTCTTTTCACTCATAATGACTCATGGTAACCATTGGTTAACACTTATTTACATTATTAACTACTAATTAGTGGATATTTACATATATATCATGGTGTTTATGTATTTTCCTTATGTAAAATATTACATATTCTTCATTATTATCATTTTGATATGTTTCTATCTTCTACGATATATTATAATGCTCATATAAATCTCAAAACATCATAAAACAACATCATAATATGAATAACTACGTCAACAAATAATTTGATAAATTATAAAATTCCTTGGTATGTAAAAGATGTATATTATGTAAAATCTAACCATGTGTAGGCACATCATCAACATCCAGATGGAAAACTTTGGCGAAAGATCTATCTTCATCATACAATGAATATTCATCCTCATGTACTAGGAAATTTCCTATGGATCCCGAGATAAGTATCTCTTTCCATCACGAAGACACATATCAATAAATAATGATGGTAGTTATTCTATCTCAAGATTTTGGTATAAGTGAAATAATGTAGACACAAAATTATGCACTTTACACATCATTTAGACTTATACTACTATTTAGAAGGTTCTCAAGTGGATAAAGTACTAATTAATCCCAACTTTTGGCCATATTTAGTTAATATTTTATTTCATCATTCCTACATATTTTATTGCACTTATCCACCCATTTCACAATCATTTGCCCCATCATTTGAGCCCAAAATTAGGGTGCTCCACTGTCTTGGGGCACCTTGGTCCCACTTTGGGCACCCTGGTCTATGCACATCCTTTCCGCTTCTTTTTGGGGCCTTTCTAGCCATTTATTATCTTTATCTTTTTCCCAGTCGGCCTTGTCGGGATTAATTATGAAATTAAGATTGAGAGCCTTATAAATATAAAGTTATAAGACCATAATAAGGGTCCTAGGTCATAACATTACACACTACTATCACTCCATCTAGAGTTACATCTATTGCATCACTTGTATCCACATAGTGTCATGTATCAAGGCTAGGATATTTGCATCACACACACTACATAGGGGAGGGATTATATTCTATTATCGATCCATAGGGATCTATAAAAACACACCACTTCATCAGTTCCATCAACACCAAGAAGGAGAATTGAAGAAAATGAAGAAAAATGAGGTAAACAGAGGTTCTAGACATAACCGCCACCCTACATGGTGGCAGTCCTGAAACCACCAATTTGTTCAGGGTGGCGGTCTTGACACTTTCAAACAGAAAAGAGAAATGGAGCAAGAATAGACATGAATTTGAAGCGCCCAACCGTGTCTCTTACCTCCCTAACATTTCCCATTCTACAGTGCACGAGAGGAAATGGGAGAAGGCTATAAATAAAAGGAGGAGCAAGAGAATTGGGAATTCGAGAGATCCAAAGAGATCAAAGAGCAAAGGTTTAAGTTTAATGAGAGCAAGTGAGCAAGATATTTTAGTGCTGGAGTGGAATTGTAGGAGCAAGGTGTAGAAACAAAGCAAACAAGCATAAGAAGGGAGAGGTCTACGTTGTTATCTCCATTTTATACTTCTTGTAACATGTAATTATCTATAATTGACCAATAAAAGTGGGAAGAAAGAGTGTTTTTTCTTTTCGACTGGTTTTCCTCCATTGGAGGTTTCCAAGATAAAATTATTGGTGTTTGGAGTTGAATTTGTTTCTCTTCTCTGCAATTTCCTTTCTATAACACTAGATAATCAGTCACTAAAGCTCTAATTTTCAAGCAAATATGTCATTTTATAAAGTTGAAAGTAGAACAACATAATTGTGTGGTTTGTAGAGTTCCAAAGTAGAAGTTTACATAACATTTTGGTATCAGAGTTGATTCTATATCTAGGATTGTGGAATTAAATTCTTTCTTATGATTTGTATGACAATGAAAAGGTCTAAAGGAGAATAATTTTTACCTTGCAGCGGATATTTCTATGAAGAAGTGGAAATAGAGAATTTGAGCTCAAATGGAGGAAGAGAACTTAGTTCGTAGAGTTGAAATGCTAGAGACCATGATGGATAGGTTGCATAGAAAACAAGAAGAGCTTTTAGATCTGCAAAATATGGCTTCAGTTAAGAAAGATTCCATGGACTCAATGGTTCAAGCACTTTGGTTGAAAAATTTAGTTTTGGAAAGAGCCACGAAGAGGAATAATGAAGAGCATGAAGAAGAGATGCCAATTGTAAGCAAGAAGGTAAAATCTGCTCATACACCTTTTAAAGTTGAAACAAAAGTGGAAATAAAGAAATTTGAAGGACAAGTAGATGTAGAATTGCTTGATAAGTGGCTAAAATAGTTGGAAGTATATTTTAGTGTGTATAATGTTACTGAGGCACAAAGGATTACCTTTTCATGTCTCAAAATTAAAGGTCATTCTTTGGTTTGGTGGGAAACCCATCTAGCCACTTGTGAGAAGAAGAAGTTTCCTATTTTCAGTACTTGGAAAGTTTTAAAAGAATTTCTTAGAGATAAATTCTATCATATTGGCCATAAACTGACATGATGATTAAGTGGAAGTACTTTAGATAGGGAAACGGTCAAAGCATGCAAGACTACACTACGGAATTTTGGAGACAAGCCATGTTGCTTAATATGGACTTAGAGGATGAGGAAATTCTAACCAAGTATTTGGGAGGACTTCACACTCACCTTCGGAGTAGGGTAATCTCAACGAAGCCCAAGGATCTCAACGAAGCTTTTATACAAACATACTACATTGATGATGAGAATAAGAAAGGAGAAACAAAGCCAAAGAGAGACCAGTCAACAGATCAGAAGGAAAAATAACAAGGGAAGACAAGTAGCAAAGGTAAACATGCCGCTATGCTTTTCATAATTGTAAAGATCCTAAGAATTTATGTAAAAATTGTGATATAAATAGACATACTGGTGCCACATGTTGGAAGTTACATCTAGAATTACACCCAAAGCACCAAACCAAGGATTCCAAGAAATCCATGGCCACTATGAAAATAGAAGGAGAGGTGGAGATTGAGGATGATTTAGATGTAGATGAAAGGCTAGGATGCATGGCCACTAACATGTATGGGGAAACAAAAGAAGAAGAGATGAGTAAGATATTTGAAATCAGAAACCAAATAAAGAAGACTAAGGTAAATACTTTAGCAGATTCAGGTTCTTAGTAAAATTTAATTTTTGATGCGGTTGTAGAACAACTTGGCCTAGAGACTTACGTGCATCCACATCCATACCCATTGGGATGGGTGAAGAGGGGTGTAGAAATACAAATTACAAGAAAGTGTAAATTTAGTCTTGAATAAATACCTAATATATTGATGTATTAGAGGTGATATCATTCCACTTGATGCATTTGATGTTGTCTTCTGAAGTCCTTACTTATATGCTAGGGATCTTTGTGTTCATTAGGAGGGAGAACCGATATAGATGGGTCAAAGATGGAGTCAATTTTAACACTGGGTACACCAGGGAGAAAATCGAAGAAAGCTATGATAAGTTCCAACTAAGCGAGAGAGACTTATTCAAGAAATTCATCGCTTTATTTACTTTCATTGGAAGAAAAGCAAAATGGAAGTGAGAGCAAGGATATTTTTGACCAAAGGACAGAGAATTTGGATAGCACTTATTTTTTTTAGAAGAAGCCACCATAAGAACTACTCATTCAAGGAGCAATATAAAATTCCACTATGTAGTCACCATATCTACCTATTGATTCACTGGACTTGACCATGGGACAACAAGGAGAAGAGGAGATACAAGGAACAATGGTGACTATAACAACAATGTACATGGAGAGGATTCACCAATCCATCTCAAGAGACAAAGACAAACAAAAGGACTAAACCACTATAATATGGGACCTTCGCCATACTTGAGCAGTTGGAAAAGAAACCTTCAAGCCACACTTCATGCAGATGCACATGATAGCAAGTTGTAAGAGCTCACACCTACTAAAGCCATCTATGCATGACAAAGAAGGAAACATATAGAAGCTACCTTCTAAAGAGGATTGTACTCAAGGAAACTCGAGGAGGATGTAGCACTGGAGTAGAAAACCAGAGATCCATAGGAACCTTGGTAGGTTGGATGAGAGAAGACACCAAAGAAGACCCGATGGTACTTGAACAAGCAAGAGAGGGAGTTGATTCCTCTACCACTCGCCCACTAAGATTTTTTGGGAGAAAAAACTTCCTAAGCAGGGGAGGTATGATCCATAGGGATCTAGAAAAACACACCACTTCATTAGTTCCATCAACACCAAGAAAGAGAATTGAAGAAAATGAAGAAAAATGAGGTAAACAGAGAGGTGTAGACAAAATCTCCGCCCAGCCAGGTGGCGTTCTGAAACCACCAGTTTTCTCAAGGTGGAGGTCCTGACACTTTCGAATAGAAAAGAGAAATGGAGCACAAATGGACGCGAATTTGAAGCAACGATTGTGTCTCTTCCCTGTCCGACCTTTCCCATTATCTAGTGCACAAGAGGACATGGGAGAAGGCTATAAATACAAATAGGAGTAAGATAATTGGGTATTCAGAGATCCAAAGAGATCAAAGAGCAAATGTTTAAGTTTAATGATAGAAAGTGAGCAAGATATTCAGTGCTGGAGTGGAATTGTAGGAACAAGCTGTAGAAAAAGAGCAAGCAAGCATAGGAAGGGAGAGCTTTACATTTTTGTCTCCATTTTCTACTTCTTGTAATATGTAATTGTTTATAATTGACCAATAAAAGTGGGAAGAAAGAGTGTTTTTCCCTTCCCAACTAGTTTTCCTCCATTGGAGGTTTCTAGGATAAAATTGTTGGTGTTTGGAGTTGAATTTGTTTCTCTTCTCTGCAATTTCCTTTCTATAGCACTAGATAATCAATCACTAAAGTTATAATTTTCAAGCAAATATTTCATTTTCCAAAGTTGAAAGTAGAACAACATAATTGTTTGATTCATAGAGTTCTAAAGTAGAAGTTTATAGATCGATTCCATGAAAACATGCTATTTACATTTTATATAGTTTACTATTGCTCGCATTACTTCAAAAAGTGCAAATTGCATGAGAGCACCTAGGGAACAACATGTACACACTCACCAAAACTATATATAGGTATGAAATGTAGTGCAACACTCAATGATAAGTCCACTAGTTTGGTGGCCGAGGTCGATCGTACTCATTAATTTGCATATTTTATTTTTATACGGTTTAAAACTACCTTTTAAATTGCAGAGTCATTACATAGCTAATCCGAGAAGATCCATTGCGATAGATAGGAGGTATTTGAAGACACATCACAACCATATTAGATTCCTATTTTGAGAATTTACAATGCTCATAGTGCCTAGATTGTAGACTAGGGTACCCGGGTGCCCCAATACACTCCCAGTGCCCTAGTCATCTAATATCCTCTAGATATGTCCTTCACAGGGTCTATGAGTGTTTGTATGCACTTCCTGATTTCATTTCCAGATCTGCAACAACCTGTGACAGTCATTTCCAATCATCTAAGCTATTTCTCTTCCCTCTCTTACACATTTAGGGTTTTATTTCACTTAGAATAGTTTACTTGTATTCATTCCATACTATTTTACTTTATTTAATACAATGTTTTAGTCCTCCTAATTAGGTTAACATTAATACCCTAGTGTCCCCTTTTAGGTCAACTAGATCAACATTTTTGTTAATCATTTAGGTGAACCCAACCACTTTCATGCTTAGGATCCTCATTCTTCTTCTATTATGGGTCAAGTCTCTTTATCTGATTTACTTAAGAGACATCCCACTTGTCAAGTTGTTTTTTAAAAATATCTAGACACCACATATTTTGATGACAATACACCACCACACGAATTAAGTTATGTACTTCATAGTTTCTTTGTTGATCCTAGTCTTGATGAGCCCGTATCTAATCAACCACTGTTAGACTCGATTCAAGCTTTACATACATTATTTCAAGATAAATTTCAAGCCTTGCATACATTATTTCAAGATACATTTTCAGCCACCAAATCCACCATTACATCCCTTAGATCTAAAATCCAACAACTTAAGGATGCTTCACAATCGCATGTTTGTTCTCCTTCACCATCTCCTATTCAATCTATGTCCACTACATGTCATTTAGTTGAACCTCAAGATGTCCCATTGCCCGAACCTCTCATATTTGAGAATAATACTAAGCAACATGACATTCTTATAGAGATTCTTAGTCATCAATTTCTCACCTTACCGCCTACTCATTACTATCCTCCTTATCGACTAAAAAAGTATCAAGATCATCCATATTACAATTATCATCGAATCAATGGACATAATGACCACAATTGCTACTCTTTACAATGTTGAGTCAAGCATCTCGAGTGTCAAGGCTTTATTTAATTCACTGGAAAACATCCTATTGCATGCCCACCTACAAATACTACACCCACATGGGCTCCTAAGTCTCTTTCTCCTTTGGTTAGTCAAGATCCATCTAAACAAGCTCCTGTAGCTACTAGTGACCCTCCTCATCTTTCTAAGGAAGTTCTTGATGATTATCTTATTTGTTACATAAGTGATATTGAAAATCCCTCCCATGTGCATAGTGATGCTTCTCCTAGTCAAAAAAACACTTCACTCATTCCTGATGTTACTTCTTCTCTATCTAATGAGCATCAAGCTAGTGTCACTCCAATAAATCTTAAGAAACTACCATCACAGGTTAGTTTGTAAAGCCCTCATGCTAAGTCATCTCCTACATTACCAAATAAACCTAAATAGTCTCCCCTGAGACTCCATGCAACTGGGCCTCCTCTAAAATCTAAGCTCCAACCAATTAAGTTTGTCAAAGCAACTAATCCTCCTCCTAGTGTTCATGATACATTTTCACTTTCACCGCCACCACCTAGTTCTACTACAAAATTTGTCCAACAAGGTCCCACCATGTGTAAACTTGGCCTTTGGTAGGTGAATCTTGTTAATCTACCCTCCTGATGACACACTCATATCTTTGGGGTTCTTATATGACTATTACGGGGTGTTTTACCATAAAGAACCTCATTTTATCTTCTTGTTGTCTCCAAATCACTGCACCCTCCAAATGGCAGGATGTGAATAGACGTTTGATGTGATTGGGACACATGGGATCACCTCTTAAGATGTGGGACTTAGGCTTGAAGTGAACCTCCAGGAGAAGGCCGAATTCCTCTTCCTAAACTAAGTCTTTGTACTACTCCTAGTGTAACAAAACCGATTATCTAATCCTATGCTAACATCTTCATGGGGTTTTAGGAAATAAATTTATAGAAATGAAACTATACTAGGGATGGTGATGCACCAAATAAAGGGTGTTTCTAGACTCAAGAAGGGTTAATTTGAAGAGGGTGTGTGCACCACAGGTAAAATTCACTCATGTAACTTAGAGAGGGTACATGATACCACAAACTAAGAGACATGCATTCCCTTTGTTACACCTTATCGACCGAGAAATACACTAGTTTCCGGTGAAGAAGGATGAACTCAAGAAGGGTGAACAAATGCCATAACTCAATTGCATGCAATACTCCACCACTTGATAAGCACAAAACTCCAAGAACTCGCAATAGAAACTTAAACTTCGCAAGTGTACCCTGCAAGTATGAGAAAGGCACAAAGAAGCATAGAAGGATGAAAGAACCAAGATTAGTCACAAAACACACACTTTTATTTCTTAAATAACATGCACAATGCATCATACATTCAAAAGAGGCAATAGTTGCCATTACGAGTCTTGAAGAAGAAGCTTGAAAATTCTCTCAACACACAAGAACAACTTGCGTAAGAGAGAGGACTCTTGAAAAGCATACCTCGCCTAAGGTATCTAGTGACCAACTTGTCTAAACCATTGGAACCCTTTGAAATGAGCTTCCAACTTACATTTATAGAAGAATATGTGAGAAAGAAGAGAAAAGGTCATAATTACATTCCTAAATTGAAGGCCCATGATGTATTTATTATAGTTAGTTGAACTACCTAATAAGGTTCCATCATGGGTCATTAATTTCCTGATGACCTAGTCTTCTCAATTAATTAAAAGAAAATTTCAATAAAATATTTGAATAATAATAATAAATATTATTATTAAAATATTTTAGTTAAAATATTAAATTAATTAACATAATGTCGGGACCCCCGTTGACCCGTTTGACTTGAAGAGGAGGGGGTCCATGTGGATAGAGTCTGCACATAGCCCAACTCGGTGTTGCACTCAATTTTGAACCCCACACCAACTCTTTCCTTGCCTTGGAAATCGAGCTCTTTTACATTGAGTCCTTCGAATGGTGAGCTATCAAACTTGATTCTTATCATTTTCCTTGGTTAACTCGAGGCCATTTATGCATTCCACATTTCCTTTTGTGAAACATATGTGAGCTTCCCCACGAAGTCACCAAGCTCCATTGGTGAGTTTTATCCTTTCTAAGTTCCATTTTTGCACGATCTTGGTTCATTCTCTACATACTCATCCTATAGAAGCTCGACTGGAGCCAATTTACCCCACCGTCATGGCTTTTTGAACATCTTGTGAGCTAATCAAAATGAACTCAATTCTCCACAACTCATCTTCCACCGAGTTCTTCTCAATGCTCATGCATAGGGTTCTCGACGTGAGTTGTATATCTTCCTCATTAAGCCAAAATGCATGTAGATCCGTGAACTCCGGCCCGACACAAGTTAAGACCCGCCTCATGAATGCCACTGCTATGGTATTGCTTCAAACTCCAAATCGAGCCATTTTGAATTACCAAGCCACCTACATGCATTGTGAACATGAAGCTTTAAGCTCGAAATTGGAATCCTCTAAAAATACATTAAAATTTGACACCCACGAGCTTAGTCTTTATCTCGACTTGGTACCAACGTTTCCACAATATGAAAATTTTGACTCTAAATCATACTTCATGGTTTTGTTATATAATACATTGCTAACTCACAGAGGTTAAACAATTCAATGAATTTAAATTATTTCACTCCTGTATGTTGCACTATTTAGAAATGATTTTTGAGCTATGAAAATTGTTAGGGATCACGTCACGTGGCCCTATCAACACTCAATCGATTGATTTCTCTGTGATAGCTCTAGCTTGACACGAGCTATTTATTCTTGTTTTGGACCACATATTCACATGCATTCCATGTTCAAACTCCATGAAACAACACCATGAGCTCCTTGAATTGTCATTCATGCTTTCCTGAGCCAATTCTTTCCAACTCGGCGAGCTCTACACAAAATCTACTGAGTTTTCCTAGCATCAATATCACCACCAAGTGTGTCCCCACGAGCTCTTCAACTGACTCGGCCTGGCTTTGTTTTGCATGTCGACCCGAGCACCTGGTTGGCTCAACTCGGACTCTCACATGTCTATGTACCGAGCTCATATTTACCATCTTGCACATCTAAGTTCCTTACTCCCTCGGCAACAATGGGTCTATGCTCATTGGTTATAAACTCAAGCACTAGCTCATGCATTGAGCTCTTCTTTGATTCGGTTGATCTCTCGAGCTATTCTATGCTTTGTATCTATGGGAAATATTAAGACTTGTTCGATCATGTTCACATTTTCATGCCTCTTCCTCGATGTTGATTCCTGTGATCACCCTGAGAAATTCATGTGGTATTTCAAGGGCTTCTCTTCAAATACATGCTTAATCCCTTTATATCATGTCGAGCTCCAAACCTCAACACGTCTTTTTGGATCATTGTCTGATCATGCCTGATCTCCTTCCATGCATACCTTGCAACAATTTTTTCCCAAAGATTTTACATGACCCATTCGAGCTTCAAGCTTCTGCAAACATGGATATTGTAGGATAGAGTCCATCTAAGTGATCCCTTGAACTTGTGGCTATGAAAATATCATTTTATCTGTCGGGCTGAGTTCAGCCATATCCTATTTTCCCATGTCATCTTATCATATCTACAACATGTCTCTAAGAACCGCTATGCCATAAGTGATTTCACTCAAGATATCAGTAAACTCGACCATCAATTCCTTTGGGTCTAACTAGGATTAATATTTTAACTGAACTTCAGTCTGAGCTATAAGCTTGATCTCTTAGTGAGCTCAAATGTTTCAACACTGAGCTATTTCTGAAACTTAACTGTATTCTGTGCTACCTCTAATCGCTAACTCTCCATTAACTTTTTCGATGACCTTCCACATATCTTGGTGAATGGCTCACCATCATGACCACAACCATCCATCATTCTAACTCCCCTAGCGACTCACCTAGTGAATCAGAAACCAACTTAGAATTCTTCTCTACGCAGAAACCTCACGATGGCTTGTCATTGCAAAGTTTCCACCATGGAAATTGGAATGAATTTATCCCATATGTGGAAATACCAACTTGGCCTGCCATCATCAAATTTCTTGAACTCAACATACTAGCTCTAAATCCCCGTGTAATAGCTCGGCCACATTAATCCACGGGGCCCGACCTTAGCTTCACCACGCAAACTTGGCAAGTAAGTTCCTTATCTCCACAATTCCCACTAGCACGCGGGATCACCATGATTTTTTTCCTCCTACCGAGTCAAGCCAGATGGGCTCTTCTTTCATCCCACGATGCATCCAAACCTCCTCTGCGGAGTTCATGCTTTGGCTTTCCATTCATGAAAACCCACTTGGAAATCATCATGGAATTTTCCCATGCATGGAAATATCATATCGGCTTGCCATGACACTATCTCCATTATCGAGCCGAGTTCTCAATGCCCATGTACGAGTTACCTTAAAACAACGCTCTGTAATGACTTGAATCACCTATACAGCTCCACGCCCTGAAAGGCATCTACCGTATTGATATATAAACCTTTTCCTTCATCAGATTTGAGGACAACATCAAACTCAAAGCAAAAATTTCAGTTGTAGCTTGTAAGGTGTGATATTTCGAACAAAAACCTTTATTCCTGCCAACTTAGTGATTCATGAAGATGCTCATATAATTGCAAAGAAAATTGTGCTTCATGAATATTCTGATATGAAACAGATCCACCTCTATGAGATTCACTTCCATGAGTTACATCATAAAACAAGTAAGGTCTCAATAGAGAATCTTTGTAATAAATTTCATCAGGTCTCCTGGTAACACTCTCACTATCACTTAATCGATTTTGATAAAAATATCTTGAAGGAAAATCCCAAATTTGAGGATGCATTCGATACTAAACAGATAACAACATAGTTGGACAACCTGCTTGTTGGAAGCACTCAAAAAGGCTTCTACTATACTACAACATGCCCTTGCCTAGTGCGTGGGAGCTTGTCACCTATCCCTTCCATCTGGGCCAATTCCAAATCCTTTGGGATCTACAAACACATTCTCCAGAAGCTGACCACGCTCTAGAAGAGGACTTGCATCTACAAATTCAACAACCTCTTTAACCAGCTTATCAATTTTATTTTCAATTGACTTTAGATCTGATTCTTTGACAAGATTGTTCTCGATTAGGTAGCTTTTTAAAGCCACAATTGGGTCTCTTTCTGCATAGTGAGCCTTCTCCGCAGGATCTCGAAGCTCATCCGGATCAGCAAGAGAATGTCCTCTAAACCGGTATGTCTCGCACTCAATGAGGGTAGGTCCATCGCCTCTCCTTGCTCTGGCTATTTCCTCCTTAGCAACCTCTCTAACTTTCAACACATCCATGCCATCCACATGAACTCCTGGCATCCCAATTTCGTAGCAAGTTTTATTTGTATGAAATACTAACACGAGTTCCCACCTTGAGCTGGTCGAAATGGCTCATCTTCTAAGTGTCGGGCTCACTTATTTCACATCTTTCTCAATGAACTACTCGAGTTGTCAAAACATGAATCGGATTATTATCAACTCGGTGAGGGAGTTTAACCTGATTTGTCTTCCAGTGCAACTCACTAGGACTCGAGCTATTTTTGTCTCTCTACATGATTGTAATTCAGTATTCGCAGCTCATCTGAGTATGCTTGAGCCTGAATCATTTAGCTACTTGTTTACTTGATTACTTATCACTCACCCGAGATATATCTGGAACTCGGTACCCCTCCACATGAATTGACAACCTTGCATTTGAAGAAGACAACCGAAAAACTTATTTTTGGCCTCTATGAACTCACCGAGCTACTCCAAATAACTTGTCGCACATTCATATACCTAAGGTTAGTGAAATTGAATCAAGCATTCCAATCTCGCTTGTCAGAATAATTCATATTGCCATGCATAGAAGCATGATAAAAACCCATATAATACGTTTTATTGATTTTGGGTCCCAAAGCCAATTTCCTTGTTCTGAACCTACTTCGACTATTTGAAATGTCATGAAACTCCTCGTGGAGGCCCTTTTCTAGTTTAGGGAATGATAGGCTCCCACTTGTCCAATTTTTTCCAAAAGGGGAAAAATTGACAACACTTACATTCCTCCATTATATCCCGACCTATACATATACACATCTATAATACTTAACACTCCTTACACATAATCAATTAAACAAAATCCCTCATGTTTCATCACCCCTATACATCATTTATTACATAGTACATGCGTTATCATACACTTGGGGGCATAACATCCCACATTCCCCCATAATCTTAACATCCATGCATATTTTACTTTTGCATTCTCATACATCAATCTCATAGCATACACATACTCATCCCACATTTTAGCATCATCACTACCCACTCCCCCTTCCCCATATTAGCATAACTACATCTCCACTCTTTTCCTTTTCTTCATTCATTCCTCCATATATAGGCATGTTTCTTACATGTCACAACACCCTTGCTACCCAATGAATCACTCTTGTGCTTTGGTTCACACTAGACTATTGAGGGATTACCATTACATTGAACCCCACACACTGCATGCTAGGTTATACACATTTCCATTCTATCACCATTTCTATACATAACCTACATCCTACATTATCCTACACATACCTCATCTCTTAGTCATCTCATACATGCTACACTAGTCATCATCTCATCTACGTCTAGTTTTGCATCTCTTCCTTACATTCTATATTTATGCTAGGTTACATTATATATATGGGTCTAGCTTCACATGTTCTCACTACAAATTCTATCTACAATGCATCTTACACCTTACATATCCTACATTGTATGATTCACATAGCACATTCGTACATCATATATATTCTACACACTACACTAGATCCCATTACACATGGATCTAGTTCTACTTATCATCATTACATATTCCATTTCTATATACACCTATCATTTCCTTACACACTTTACATATCCTCTACATACTACACATCTTATTTTGCATTACCCACACCATGCATTTACATACCATATTCATCACTTGGTCATCTATACTCCGCTATCTACTACATGCTACACTCACGAACCTATGATGCACTCTTGTTCCATGGTCCATACTCAACTACCAAGGGTTTACCAATCAAATGGACATTACATTCACCAATGCGACATTTTCCACATCCGCCATTTCGTGTGTTAGTGACACACACCTTAGGTTAAATTATCACCCATCATATCAACACATAGTAGTATACGCTTTAGGCTAAATCACCACCCCCATTTTATCATGTTGTAGTGGCATACACCTTAGGGTACATCACTAATCCCTTCTTGTCCATCCCATAGTGACATACACTTTAGGATAAATCATCACCCATTCTCACCTTTTTATTTCATAGTGATATATGCTTAGGGATAAATCATCACCTCTTCCATTAAAAAAAAGTGGTATACACTTAGGCTATAGGGTCCACATGAATCCTTCCATATATATCACTCCCATATTATCATTCCATAGTGATATATGATTAGGGCTAAATAATCAATCTTCCATGTAACAAGTCGTGGTATACGCTTAGGCTATAGGGTCCATGTACATTCTTTCCTATATCTCATTCCCATTCACTCATTCTATAGTGATATACGCTTAGGGATAAATAATCACTCTTCCATGCAACAAGTTGTGATATACACTTTGGCTATAGGGTTCACACACATCTGCTCTACATATCACATCTCATCACCACTACACATACACATTCATCACAACATGCTAGATGCAACCAACACCACTCGACCATTTCTTGATGGCACACTCTCATTTACTATTCATTCTTGGTGGTGAGGGGGAAAAGAAAAGAAACCTGAAAACATGCACATTCCATCCACTCAGGGGGCACATTTCTCCTATCATTCCATATTTCATTCCATTCTATCCATCCACATCATAGTGCATTTTATTGGGAGTAATTACTTTTGTTTACTAGTGTTTTGCATGATCACTTTATTACACATGTTAGAGTGTTTTCTTATATGTTATTATCATACACACATGCACATTCACACCTTTGTTTAGTGTGATTGCAGATACATGACTCTACACATGGCATGAATGCTCGCCTTCTACCCTTCCTATACCTAAGTTCTTGGGGCATCCAAATTCATTTTATCTAGGTGTTATTATTGTATTTTGAAGCATCTTATACTAATTACTCATACACATTTTTGACATATTAGTTATCACTCTAACATGTTAATGGGTGTTCCATGTGCATAACTTGTTTTGCAGGATCAAATGTTTCCATGACTACTTGTTTGTTTCTACTTGTCTGCATTGTTTGCCATTATATGAAAGATTTTCCCTTTGCTTATGTGCACACTTGTCTGCTATTTGAGGCTATGATGGCCTTGTATGTCTTGTGACATCGTGAGTGATGTCCCATGTTTGAAACCTGATTTTTACGGTCTACTTGTTTTCTTGCGTATTTACACTACTTTGTCTCGGTAGTTTCTATATTGTCAACGTATTTTCCACTTATTGCATGCATGTGTTTTAGACTAACACTTGTTTTTTCTAGCCATCCTATTTTGTGTGCACCTTGGTATCTACCAAGTGTTTCCCTTTCCCCTGCAAGGAAGAGTTCTCTGGTCAGTGCGTTTGGTTCCTCTTTTGGGGCCACATTCTCCTTTCCATGAAGTCACATGCACCCCCAAAGAGAGGGGCATCATTGAGGGTTTTCTACTAACACAATGTATTTACACCAGTTCAGACATATCGAGTGAGTTCAGACTAGTCTACAAACTCCATACATAGCGGCCATAAAAAGAAATGGTGTTCTTCGGTAATTTTGTGGAGCAGTTATGTGATTGGGGGTTACACTGGGTGTGCCTCTCTACACTTCTCTATCCAATGGTGTGTGATCACCCAAAAAACCAGGATAGTACATAGATCTCTTCACACATTTCAACAGAAGCAGTTAAAGTTAGAGGACATAGAGTATTTCCTCCCTATACTTCTTCAACAAGGGTTACATGAGATCACCCAAAAAAAACTTGCGACAATACAAGAGATCCTTATACACCATTTTTATTGACATGGATCAGGTGAACATGTTCCATTTACACTTTTTCTAGCGTATTTTACTTTTCCGTACTTTACACATGTGTATTTTACATTTATGTACTTTACACATGCATATTTTACACAACATTTTTATATACATACATATTTGACTACTTGATTATTTTCTCCTTAGAGGTCCTTCGTATGAGAAACAAGTAGTCAAATTTGGGACAACAACAACAAAAGTGAACTGAAAATGCCAACACACCGCTACGGGCACTTACCTTCACTAACCATGCATGTACACTACACACAACAACAACTACACACGCGTTTCGCCCTAGGTTCACTCTCATCACTTCTTATGCACATTTTTCATCTTTAGAATCCACACTCCTCCACATTTTGCTTTTTGTCATTCCACGCTTGAGTCTAGTCCATCGACACATATTATTATACGCTCTACATAGATATTAGGTATGCATCTCTATCTACTTTATGTTATTGAGATTTCCACTCACCAACATAAAGTAGGGGAAAATGTAGACAAAAAATTATGCACTTTATACATAATTTATCCCAGTCTTATACTATTATTCGAAGGTTCTCAAGTGGATAAAGTACTAATTAATCCCACCTTTTGACCATCTTTATTTTATATTTTATTTCTTCATTCCCACATATTTTATTGCACTTATCCACCCATTTCACAACTGCCCCATCATTCTAGCCCAAAATTAGGGCACCCTAGCCTGTATTGGGGTGCCTCGGGGCCCCCTGGTCCCACTTTGGGCACCCCAGTCTATGCACATCCTTTCTTGCTTATTTTTGGGGCCTTTCTAGCCATTTATTATCTTTATCTTTTGCCCAGTCATCCCTTGTCAAGATTAATTATGAAATTAAGCTTGAGAGCCCTATAAATATAAAGTTATAAGACCATAATAAGGGTCCTAGGTCATAACATTACACACTACTATCACTCCATCTAGAGTTACATCCATTGCATCACTTGCATCCACATAGTGCCATGCATCAAGGCTAGGAGATCTGCATCACACACACTACATAAGGGGAAGGATTCTATTCTATTTCATGCACACATGCTATTTACATTTTCTATATTTACTATTTCTCACTACTTCACAAAGTGCAAATGACATGAGAGCACCTAGAGAAAGACATACCCACACTCACCGTAACTACATCCGTGTCTGAAATGTAGTTCAATGCTCAAATGATAAGTCCACTAGTTTGGTAGATGAGGTCCTGTCTCGACCCATTCATTTACATATTTTATTTTTCTAGGGTTTGATACTCCCTTTTGCCTCGTAGGTCATTACAAAGATCATTTGGAAGATCCAACACGATAGACATGAAGTATCCGAAGACACCTTGTGACCATATCAGATTCATTTTTGAGCATTTACAGTGCTTAGAGTGCCCAAATTATAGACCAAGGTGCCCTAGTACATGCCCAAGAGGTTCATTCATCTCGAGATCCTCCAGATCTGTCCTTCATAGGGTCTTTGAGTGTTTGTCTACACTTCTTGATTTCATTTTCAGATTTGTGACAACATGCAATAGTCACTTCCAATCAGCTAAGCTATTTCTCTTCCCTCTCTTGCACATTTAGGGTTTTATTTCACTTAGAATAGTTTACTTGCATTTATTCCATATTGTTTTAGTCTATTTAATACAACATTTTAGTCCTCCTAATTAGGTTACATTTATAAAGAACCCATTGAAATTAATTACAGCCATGTGTTTTCCTAAATTGTAAGCACATATATGTTTATATGTACAAATTTATTTTCATTCTTACCTAGGCATATGTAACTTGAAATATAATATAGATCCCTTCATTTACAAGATACTATAATCACCAAAGAGGTTCAAAACTTCCATTAATAAGTATAAATGTTTTCCATTATATGCACTACCTAAATTTCTGACTTCATTGAAAGTATAACTCTAATATGTGGTAATAACTTATTTACTTCATAATAAATATCCATAATAATATAAGAAAAAGGAACAAGAACTAGAACTAGAACTAAAACTAGAACTAGAACTCCATTTTAGTAACACCATGAGATAACCAAAATGCATTAAGAAGTATAACCCAACTCCTTATATTTAAACAAGCCCACACCCGTAAAAATAAAATTTCTCTACCTCATCTTAAATCTGCAAGACCTTTAATTAAGATTTATTAAGCTTGGTGACTACAATGTAAATAAACATCTCCTTCTCAAGGAAAAAAAAATGGAGACAATGTTTTGTACAACACCCAAGCCTAATGAAACTCAACTAATACAATGATTTTCCCAAGCACAAAATTTTATTTTATAAATTAAATTCGAGCTTTCTTTTATAACCATAATGAAATAAAACCTTAATTTAACACCATTCTATAACTTTATTTTTGAGTAAAAGTTTACAAGAAGACACAAAAATATGAACTTCCTCTCTTTTCAACCTTAAGATAACATGGAAGATGTGAACTCTTTTTTTTTTTTTTATACACACACATAATATCTTCCTTTCAAAAAGGTTTGTACAAGATATAATCAAAAGTAACTTCAAATATAATACATACTATCTTACAACCATTAACTTCTTACATTTTCCAAGGGGATTACAACTAAAAATGCAAGTGGAAAAGCCTTCTTGAATAGGGAACAACATGTCAAAACTTACAAGAAATTACACATTTTATCCATGAAATGAATGCTTCATCTAAGACATTAAATCATGTTCCTCCTTCGAATGAGATTTATCCAACACAAGAGTGGTGGCTTGGTTGTCCACCCAACCAATTGACATCATTACATGCATGTAGCCACAAAATCATGCACTTGCTATTACATATATATCTTGGCAAATATTTTATGTAATATATGGATATCGCGTAAGAAAAGTATTCACTAATGACCTATCCCCTAGTTCTATTGTTAGTTAGTTGGTCATCATCATCATTTATCTTGTATAGTCATCAATTATTTTCATGGTTCTCGATCATATTTCGGGAGTCTCAAGTGTCATTATTTGGTCATTTGTCGTCTCTAGTCTTTGACTAGGGTGCTTAGGTAAAGACTGGGTGCCCTTGGGCACCCCGGTCCATGAATTTAGGTACCATGGTCACAACAGAATTTTCATGTATTTTAGAGTTTTGAGGTCAGTATTTATAGTTTACCCTCTCATTCCCTAGGTACTAGTCGGCATGTCAGGTCATTAGTATTGAAATTTGAGCAAGAGATCCCTATATAAACATAAAATACCTATTATCTTATGAGAAGAATATCTACTATAAAGGGCTAGCTATCTACTAAGGAAATGGACTACATTTGGGCATCATTACATCACACACACTGCATATAAAGGGTTTTATTCATTCTATTCCATCCACCATTTACATTTTACATCTAGTTATTGCCCCTATCTCTGTGTCATTGACGCTAAGGCACCCTAGGCACAAAATTGCACACAAAAGCACACAAAACTACATTGGGTATAGAATGTAGTGCAATGCTTAGTTGTAAGTCTACCATTGTGGCATCTAAGGTCAGTCCGACCCCTTCATATGCATCTTTATTTTTTTATGAATTTTATGCTTTGTATGGGGTTTTGTAGGTAGATCTTCATTGCAGATTCATGACGACATAAGTGAAGTTACTGCAATAACAATGTGACAAAGATAAAGATATTGTGAAGATCTAGTGAAAATATTAGATTCAGATCTTGATATTTTCTATAGAATATATTGCCCATACTTGTAGACCAGGGGCACCCCAGTGCACCCCATTCCTCCGGAGCCCTAACATGGGTAAATATTCACTTTTTGGAAGATTAGGGTCGTGCCATCATACTTTTCTTTGTCCGCACATCATCCTGTTCGGTCTTGAATCATAAGCGAGGTTAGTCATTTTTAGGTTAGTACCTTATCCCTCTTATTTCAATATTTCATTTCACGTAACTATCAAATAATATTATTTAGCATCCATATTTCATTTTATACTATTTATTCCATTTCCGTTACTATCTTGGATTAACTTAGAATATAGAATATCATATTTTCACACATTTTAATTAATCATTTTTGTGAACCGCTACTTTAGAATATTTTTCCCTAGGATTCGCTTCAAACCCTAATGGCTAAGGATAATTCATATTCTTCACCAATCATGTATCATTTTAGTATTAAACCTATCTATGATGAGGTTGTCATTGTTGAGCTCACGGATCTCTATAGTAATCCTACTCCTATTCCATCTCATATCCAACAACAATAATATGTGCCTACTCATTTTTAATATTATCCCATTGGCATTAGTATTGTTGAGGATCTAATAGCCTTCACTCATTGTACACCATGTTATACAACTACTTTTGATCCTCCTTTTGACCTTTCTAAGGAAATTTTAGATGATTCTCTTATAGATTATTTTCTTGGTATTGAAAATCGCTCACATGTGCATATTGATTCTTCTTCTAGTAATACTATTACTATAGTTCCTTCTCATGAATATCCTACTCTTGATATGGCTTATCATGATACATCTCATAATATATTACATATTCCATATTATATGGATGATCCTATTGATAACATTCTTAGAGACATTCTTATTTCGAGTCTCTATCTCGATCATCGATGAGGTAGTTGATAGTCATGATTCTCCATATTTTCATATTACAGAATGTGAATCTCTTATTCCACCATTTCCTCCTCCTGAGATTGCATCTAGCATTGTGCATGAGTCACCTCCATCCATCACTTCTTCTCCTACCATTTCATCTCCTCTTATTACATCATTTACACCCATTTGTTCCTCTTCTCATATAAATGTATCTCCATTGGTCACCTTACTTATTGGGGATGTTTCTGATGCAAGTCCTACTAGTGCTATGGATATTCCACCTATATCACCTACTATAGCCTCTTTGACACCTACTCCTAGTGTGCCCTTAGCATCAGACTCTTATTTATCATATCTTGACATTCCTATGATCATTCATAATGGAAAACTACAACCTCTTAATACATTATTTCCATCTTCTACTATTCCTTCACAAGATATCATTTCTCTCAAGAATAACATAGGTCAATTACAATCTCAAGTCCAGTCACTCACTCTAGAAAGTAGGGATTACTATGCTTCTATTGACAACAATTCATTAGATGGTAACCATGTCCCAAAGAAGATTTATAATTCTGCATTTCCTAAGGACTTTATTATGCCCACATTCACTTTATTTAATGGTACTAGTGACCCTCATGCTCATCTTTTACATTACCACATGATTATGACCTCTTATTATAATGGTAGATTATTACTTAAGGCCTTTCTATATAGTATTTTTGATGAGGTGTTGAAATGGTATACTCATCTTCCATTCGGGTCCATAAGTACTTTTAATGACATGGATGATGCTTTCCTCTATCATTTATCATTAAAAATAGCCCTAAATTTTCTTATGACCACTTTCCTACTTTACATGAGGGTTCATTTGAACCTCAAGGATTATATCTTATGATTCAATGCTTGTGTACATCAACTGATTATCCAACCTATTAATCTAGAAAAGTAATTCATTTTCTATTGTGGTCCGATTCCCGCACTTAAGAACCGATTACGTATGATACATGTGAGTCATTCATTCTTCTATGTTATAAATTTATTGATCTAGAGAAAGATCTTATCTCTCTGCATATGTTGTTGATCCTCCACATACATCTATTTCTATTATATCATCTATTCATCCTCTGTCTAAATTGGTTGAGCATCATACACAATCTCCACCTTTGCCTCATAAACAAGGCAAACAGCTCAACCTCCTCCACCACACAAAACCACTTCTTCTCCTCCTCCGTGATAGGTTACTTATCCTTCTACCCCATCTATGTTGCATGAGAAATTACATTTCTCCTATCATGCTCAACCTCATGATGTGATCTTTTCCTTTCTTGAAAAGTGCCTAATCCGCTTACCATCCAATAATCATCATCCACGACATTAGCTACAACATCAGTGTTACCAACCTTATTGTAATTACCATCACATAAATGGCCATAGGGAAAATAACTATCTTTCCCTTCATGATAGATTACAACAATTAGAAGATAAGGGCATCATATCCATTGGTTCTCCCACAACTGAGTGGTCCATATCTCCTCTACCTCGTTAGAGATTTTATTTTATAGCTAAGTCATCTCCTCCACATGATGCTCAGGCCATGGTACGTCCACCACCATAGTTCATTACTCATGCATGCTCTCCACCACATCCATACATCACTACATCATCACATCCATCACATTCATTTCATCCATCTCATCCATCGTATTCACTTCATCCATCTCATCGATCACATTCACGATATCCACCGCATCACGCTGCTCCTTCATATTGGATTTCATAGCCCACCACTTTTACACATACCACTACACCTCCATATGAAATTCAGTTCAGTTCATACACTCATACTGATTCCATCCCACATGCTTCCACCACTTCACACCACCTTGGTATTTGGTAAGTGATTACTATCACCTCACCTTTGAATGATGCACTTGTGTTCTTACAATTATTACACAAATATTGAGAATTTTTCTCTAATAACCTTTCATCACGCGCTCCTTTATTCATCTAATGCACTCAATCATTTCCCGATGATGCACTCTTATTTACACAGTTCATTTTTGATTGCTGAGGGGTCTTAATTACATGAACCTAATCATCCATACACTAGGGGGCATCATCTATTTTCCCCTCCATTTATCACACTAACATATTATGATTACATTACATTATTGTGACACACATTCATCACAACATGTTAGTTTGATCATCATACATCATCTCTTTTTACATTCATTCTACTATCATCATTATACTAACTACGCATTAAAAATTCCATTTAATAAAAATTTCACTTAGCTCATCACTCACATTACATATGTTATCTATTGCACATTCTATTTTGTCATCATTGCATGAATATTACATCAATAAACACTAACAATATACAAAAACATCACATACATTCCAACACTAATCACCAAGTCACACACCATTGATCACATTACAACATCGATACACAATGAAATAAGCTCATCATATATAAATCACATGTGTCCATACATATATAGCGAATACAATCATCACTAGGGGAAACTTCCCCTACATCATATACAATAATACTAATTACACCTCATCATCACTATCACTCTCGGGTACAACAAGATCCCTAGAGCTAGATGCCTCGTGACTAACTCTTGCGCCGCTGTTCATGGCCTTGATACCTATCCACTTGCCTACTTAATAAGGTGTTCTATGAAGACTGCTATGAGAACTGATGCTACAAATCTACATATCATGCAAAAACATCCCGCACTAGGGGACCAACGCTAAAAATATCGGGCTCATTGAGTCTCCTCATGTGTCGTGTCCCTCTTGCTCAAAGAATACAAAGTGCATGTCATTGTTGTTATGGTCACCGGCTTGAACAAATGGTCATGCTCACCCATTATATCATCCACTCGCTCAAGTATCCCTCCACCAAGCATGCCGGTAGGAACATCTCTACAATCGCGTGGATAGATGTGTCTACTATCGGGACCAATACACATGACCTACAAAAAGATAACATAATGAGTTAGAGAACCAATAACAAGCCATAAGACAACAACAAAACACATGACATAGCTATATATAAATACTTACACTCTACTACGAGATATTGCCACATTTTTCGGGGCATGTGATTTCCCCTCTCTTACTCCTCCTCGTAGAAACCCCTGTTACATCTGTAAACAATGGGAACAACAATACTCATCGATGTGCTACCCACTATGTGTCTTTGTACTCCTTTGTGTAACCTGCGTCGTCTATCCCCTATATCACTGCGTTTACCTCATCTATCCTAGGAGGTAATAACTTCTCTACTATGGGCCTTGACCTTGCTCTTTCCCTCCTAGGTTCTTTGATAGCTCTACACCATAGATATGGCTCGGGGACACATCTTGAGCCATGCCAAAACTATCGTGATAGTCTCTCCACCTGAAAAATCTCAACCACACCTAGGAATTGATCCTCTAAGCACATAGTCCTCTGAATACACCAAAACTCTACAACATCCTCAATCCATCCTCCATAGTCAAGGTATGGTCTCCATGTAACTACCTCAGGCCCCATCCTATCTATCAGTTCCATATAGGTATTTGTGTCCATCCTACACCCATAAATATTAATCTACCTCCTTGCATATATCTCTGGCCTATCCCACTCTCCTCATGGACCTCCAACTGGCCTCAACACTACTATGTGCTCATACACCCATACATGTAATAACGTAGTAGCTCCTATCCCACCACCATGCTCATCATGAGTAAATTAGTATATATATCTATATAGGTGGGCCAACACACACAATGCTCATGCGTATCTAGTACTCTCCTCCTCTATATTCCAAAATATGTCGTGCATCTTATATAAGATGCCTACACCTCCCTCCAATGTGGTAGATGAATCAATCACCACGAAAATGAAATTCTATAAGTGTAGAACACTGGACCTTAGAATAACATCTAAGATGATATAATCCTCAGTAAGTACTCAAGTCCCCACAAAATATTGTATCACTTTGCTCCCATCTACATCTCCATATCCTCCAAGGGAATAACTTGTACTCTCTCACCAACAACCAAAACCGTAGTATATGATACACATCCTCCAAGGTCATAATCATCTCCCATATAGGTAACCAAAATGTGCATGCATCTCGCACACCATGTCTTATATAATGTAATCAACATAGGCATACTTATGGGACACATCTCCCATCCGTTCTATGTGCCGTAGGATGACATGGTCCATCACATCCCACTCATCATTTGACAGGCCCAACCCAAATAATGTGCTCAAATGATGCCCACCGTGAAACTCCCTCAAGTGAATATCCTCCAAACACCATAAAACGACCACAAACACAATGTTAAAACACTACACCAATCCAAACCGACTCGTTTATAAAATTACTACACAATTAAATTCTAATTTGCATGATTCTAGGCCACATACACACATTTTAGACTAGGGCACCCAAATGTA
This sequence comes from Taxus wallichiana var. yunnanensis, assembly GCA_018340775.1. Classification (NCBI taxonomy): domain Eukaryota; kingdom Viridiplantae; phylum Streptophyta; class Pinopsida; order Cupressales; family Taxaceae; genus Taxus; species Taxus wallichiana. The sequence continues at coordinate 275,336,777 of CM031242.1, read as the reverse complement.
GGATTGGGGCACCCGAGCTCGGGACAGTAGCACCTGTGATCCGGGTGCTCTTGTCCTAAGGGTCACTAGCACCCTCACCGTTATTGTCCAAGTCTAAAATGTTGAGAAAATTAAAATTCTCAAATTTGTAAAAAATCACTAAAAATGACTATTACACCATACATTTTTTGAAAAACATTACACTTACCAATTCCGCAGTCATGCGCGAAGCTACGACGTTGGTCACCCTCTCAAATTGACTAGGATGCGTTGCTCTCACTTGCGGAATTTTCGCTCACTTCGTGTTCAATCTCACAATCGCGCAAATATAAAATGAAGTGAAAAATACTATTTTCATTACTTATAGTTACTTTTTACCTACTTTACTATAGTTATTATTTCGTGCTTATTCATGCAACTAATACACACTACATGATTTTCATCATATCTTGAGCATTTCTACTCCGATTTACACCCCATTTGTAGAATTATTTTTAGAATTCCACCTACTACCATACTGGACACATTTCGTGCATGTTATCTCTCTTTGAAGTTATTTTCCACCAACGAACCCACATTTTTGTGATTTTTACCACTTTCTATCTATATCGTGCTTACTTTCGGCTTAGCGTTTATTCTTGTCATCACTTCCCCTTTCACCGAAAGGGGGCATACCATTGGGGTCATCCTATAATTCCCATTACATTACCATGAAATTAATCAAAACTACTAATCCATCATTTTTGAACATTATCAATCCATCATTTTGTTGTCTCATTTTAGTGATTCCAACTAAAATGAGATAACCATAGAAATTTTTTGGACATATCTCTTAAAATTCCCCTTTAAAGGAGATTTTTGGGTTTTGGGTTCTCATTGCATGAAAGCATGTTTCTTGCATGTTACATGTCTGATGTTCCTGAAACCTGAAACCCGATTGTCTTGGTAGTGTGTCGGGTTTTGGAACCCCAAGCATCGGAACATGCTTTATCCAATGCATGTTTCATGTTGTGTGATTCTCAAAACCCGAAACCCAAATGAAGCCTTTGTGTTGGGATTTGGGACTTAGAAGCATCTCAACATCTCATGCATCATGCTTCATGTTTTCCAAAACCTGAAACCAAACCCTTTGTGTCGGGTTTTGGACGCTCCATGCATGATGATATGTCATTAATGTCCAGTTGTCTAGTAGTTGGCACATGCATCAAATGAGGTGTAATTAATGTTAGGGTTTTATAAATAGGTGGTTTTCCACGTCATTTGTTACCTGGTACGTTTTTGATGCATTGGATTTTTGTGCATGCTTCTTCCACCTCTAGACCCGATTGAGCTTCCCAGTCGATTTCACTGTCCATTCTTGATCATTTTTTGATCTTATTGAAGGTATTCTTCTCTTATTTATATTTAGAAGATTTTTGGGTTATTTGTGAAGGGATTGATTGGGGTTTTCTTTTCTTTTTCTTCTTCTTTATTGCTTTAAGGTTTTAGGTTGTTTTTCTTATTTCTTTTCTTTTTCATGAGGGTTCCCATTTGGAATTTACCCCTTAGGTTATTTACTTATTGTAAGTTGTGGATTTCAAAATATTTTAAAAACCAATGAGTGAGAAAAGTGGGATATTTTTCATGTTCGACAGCGACAGATCGAGACATGATATCCTTGTTTTGGGTTTTGCACAGGTGCTTGACATCATCTAATTTATGCCTTGTTTTGGGTTTTTCTAGCTACTTATCATCTTGCTTTCTCTTCGCCTTGTGTCGGGTTTTCATCGATGTGTTGCATGCCCTAATTTTTGACATACACCCCTCTAGTGTTTTGGGTTTCTCAAAGTGTCTAACATCCTCCAAACTCCACTAGTATTTTGGGATTTGTTGGTGTTCTAAGTTTCAAAATGTGAAAGGTGTGTCGAAGGTGTCCAAGTTTACACTTGTCCAACAAGCTCTCACACCCGACTACTCTTATAGAAGTCATCAAGGAATTCTCAAGACTCCTCATGTCAAACCCTGGCCCATCTAAGGATAAGTAAGATAAGTCAAGAAAGATGAAGTATAAGTATCAGAAGATGGAGTCTTCTTCTTATGTAAGATGCAATTATGACATCGGGACACAGAGCTTGACAATATAGATATGGAAGACTTTTGGAAAAGAATTATGGATTCTTCTCAGAATTCATGGATGAAGTCAATAGCTGAAAGTAGTCTCCCTCTCATAGCAGGATTTCTAATATTAGCTCAATGCCCTGAATTCATCCTAGCTTGCGCTTCCCACTATGACTCAGCCTCCCGCTCAGTAAGAAATCAAGCAGGGGAGTCTATAGTAAAATTGGATGGATATTATTTTGATCAACTCCTAAAGTTGTGCAAATTTATGGAATATGTTGATTTAGACTTTAAATAAGCACAAAAGGCCTGGGACAAAGATCAGGAAGACTGCATCAAGCACGTAAATAAGAAGTTCTTGATCAAGGCTAAGCCAACTATTTCTAGGTTTCCTAAGTCGGTCCCTAGAAGTGAATTTATTATTGAATTCAACGATATCATCACCCTATTGAGACGGTTATTTGGACTCTAGATTCAAAATAATTCCAAGGGTGGATGTACCTAGTTCATGGTCGTCATAAAGAAAAATGACCAAGGGATTGATTTGGGTAGCCTAATAAGTAATGAGATAGACTCCCAAATGAAAATGGTCTTGTCTACTGGAAAGTTCTATATGATGTCATACGTCACCTATGTGGAAACATGCATGAGAAACTATCTAGGACTAGATGCAAAGGGAAACCAAGCAATGAAACACATATATCAGTACTTCCCACAACTGACAATAAAAGGGTCTAAAGACCAATTTAGAAGAGTGAATGATGCCTTCTTCTATAAAAACATTTGCAGATTGGATCCTAATCTGAGGAAGAGAAGGGTTTTCGATGAAGCATGGATAGAAGTATCAAAATGGGGTTGCATCTTCTTGTAATTCAAGAAGTTTAATTATCTTCAAGGTGGTAAGGTTCCACGGTAATGCTTTCCATTTGCCCAAGTTCCCAGGTGACAAACCGATCCTTATGGAGTTAGTCAAGTAATTGTTGGATTTTAAATAATTCCAACAAAGCAGGCACAAAGCCTCTCTCTCCTTCCACATTTACATTAGAAGGTATACATGTTCCACCGTGGTTAAGGCCAAAAACATGGTGCACAAAATTCAGGATAAATTTAAGAAGCACATGAAGATGAGGGAGGGATTTGACATCCAAGGAGTCCTCAAGTCATATGGAACATTGTACCTACATGTGCCCACTGTGGAAGATATCTGGGTTGATCTTCGTGATGAAGTTTCCATCCGAAGAAAAGACAACAACAAACTAACACTTGAAGAAATTTAGATGTTAGATTTGGTTGATATCCCTAAAGGCACCATGAGATAATGAAAGTGTTCTAGAACCTAGGTATGAATAGTCAGATGGAGACCAACTTGGATTCCCAACCATTGATTGGTATGTTGCTAAAAAAGCTTCTATCGCTGAAAGAGCTGCTCAGAATCTTGTCCACACTAAGGCATGGCTCATTTCCTGGGGAATGAGTTATAAGGAAAAGAGATTTTCATCCTCAAAGGGGAGAAGGGAGAGAAGGAAAAGGATAAAATACCTACCAAGAGGAAAATAAAGTTTAAGTTTGTCAGAAAAGGTGAAAATAAAGGGGCCAAATCATTTGCTACTCCTACACAAACAGTTGAGATCTTGGATTCACTTCCTCCACCAGAACAAGGATAAATTCTTTCAGAAATTAAGGTTATTCAACCTCTTATTTCTCCTTTTGTTGATTTCTCGATGGAAGTAAGTCTTTCTCTTGCTTCTCAAGCTTTGACTTTAGAGTCTTTACCTCCTCTCTCCTAATCTTCCTCATCTCATATTTCAACGCCACTTCATCAGCCATGGCCAAAATTTTCTCTGATATCTCACCTCTCTTTACTGGACCTACGATGGCCATAGAAATGCCTCCTCCTTCCACATCTTCATTCCCTAAATCCATTCCCATAGTCACCATACTTGCAGTCATCACGACTCCACAAGTAAATCTTCCTCCACCTACAGATACAACCATAACACCTCTAATAGGAGTAACTTCTTCCGTTGTACCTCAATGATTAGTTGATTAGAATCTGAGAAAGAGGAAGGTGGTAGTTCCCCTACTAGCCTTCGACTTCAGTTCACTCAAGGATTCTCCTGCCAAATCTTCAAAGAAACCCAAAACGGTTTCAAGAATTTCAGTGGATGCCTCAGGGAATAAGTTTGTAGAGATTGCTACTCCCATGGCCAACAAAAACCAAGGAGGATATAATAGTGACTGATTATCAAATTACAAGGGTTGATCTGGGAAAAGTAATAATGAAGGAGCATAACAGGATGTGCAGGATGCCATGAATGTGCTTTGCCAAAAGCTGAAAGAAAAAAAGGTAAGAAGGGATGAGCTAAAGGAGAAAGTTAAACAGTTAATGACAGAGGTATTACTCAAGCTTTCAAATCCTTCTCAGTCAACACCATCATCTTCTACCCCTACTCCTATAAGGTTTGATTTCTCATCGGTGCCTATGATTGAAAAGATCAATGAGAAGGGGAGAATGGTTGAAGAATGGATAAAGAGGCTACTCCTACAAGGAAGAGAGGTCATAGATGACACAATGGAGGTTTATAAATCCTTGGAGGAAATAAAGAAATATGGTGAAAAGATGGATGATGAATTTTCACAGGAAGTTAGGAACCTTGAATTAACTTTGGAAGCTCTCAATGCACTGAAATAGGTTCCATCTCGGATCTTAATGGAAGAAGGAATCATTCCACATGGGGATAAGAATTTCCAACTAGCCAAAGCTATCAGATTCAGGATAAATATTCTCAGTGAAGCTTGCAACAAGTTGAGGGAATCTAGAGATTAGTTGGTTGATGCCACCAATGACATAGAAGAGGAGCTATCTAGGATCTTCACCAAGGTGTTGGATGAAAGCTCAGAGATTCTACCTGCTGACGATCTCTATAAGAAAATTCAGGAATTAATTCAGCATGAACCAACTTCCATCTTTGATCTATCAACCATCGATAAGTTCATAAGGATCGAGAATGTTTTGGAATCACTAAGGAAACTCAATAAGAAATTGAAGAAACTCCCTAGTAACGCAAGTGACACTCAGGAAACTTGCGAGGTCCTAAGTGATTATTCTAGTGCACCAGATGAAGATGAGATGCAAGGGCATAATCCGGAAGTTCCAAGAATTTGAGACAAGCAGGCTTCACTGGAAGAAGACAAGGACATGACGAAGTAGAATAAACATAATGTTCCATGTCATTTCTATCAAGAAATTTTCATGTCTTTTTCATTTTCGTTTTGTCACATAAGAAGAAAATTTTGACTTGTTCTCCTGCGTGAGAGTCAAGAAAAATAGGACTCTCATTAAAATACTATTTTCTAGGATTTATCCTATTTTCTCTCTGCTCTCTCTATTATAAATAAGGGATGCTTGTGCATTCAAAGGAGAGACTTTTTGAATATTAAGAGCTATTGTGAAGAAGAAGAAAAACTTTGTATTTTATTTTTAATCATTGAAGAATAGAAACAGGTGTTATTTTACAAACTTTGTGTTATGGGATTCATCTATCTTGAGATATTGTTCTTACATCCAAAATCTTGAGCTATTATTTGTTTAGTATTCTTAATCATTTTAATCGTTTCAAAATATTACACTCATTATCTAAAACTCGTATAAGTATTTCTTGATCTGTGTTTGCTTGAAAGAAAATACATTCCTCTCATTTGCTTTCCACTCTATTTCATATATAATAAGTTTCCTTTCTAATCCATTACATTTCTAAAGTTGTAATATCTCTATTTCATGTTGATATGGATTTTGGGATTGTATCCCAACCCCAATGGTTAGAATAGTGTGGATATTGTATATATATATTTTGTGTTTTATATTAGTAATAAATAGGAAGCCTCACCTGTCTTTAAGGAGGGATTTAATCCCATGTGCATTGTGGTTGAATCTAATATTTTGTTTGAAAAATATCCAACCAACATTTTTGGCAACTCCACCTGGGAATACGGTTTGATAATACTAAGCTTATCCTATTGTGTCCTGAAACTCCGTATTTACCTTATTTTAAAAAAATCCATTTTTCTGGTTCAAGCTGGTTAGAAAGATCTTCACTCGGTCAAGCTGAGCCAAGGGTGAAACTAATCCATTTCTTTGATCTACTTCAACAACATAATTTCATACTTTCCCCCAATAGTGTTGCATCTAGCCAAGCAAGAAGTTCTTCACCTATCTCGAAGATCTCGGGTTCCTCAAGAACAAGAAGTTTTATAACCTACCATGCATTATTCTTGTCTGATACTTAGATTCCTATATGCACTTCATTCAGAAGAATGGCAGCACAACCTGTGCCTTGGGGTGTGGCTATTGGTCCTCTTTCCCTAACTCCACCATTGCATGATCTACCTCATGGATCTCGTAAGAATATCCCTAAGTTCAATGGTGATGGGAAGCAACACCCTGATGAACACATCACTTCATTCTTTGTCACATGTGGCATCCTTGGGGTTTCTCATGAAGATGTCTCTATTCGACTCTTCGTTGAAACATTGCATGGTGTAGCAGCAGAATGGTTCTACCATCTTTTGAATGCATGCATTACCAACTGGGCCACCATGAGATCCATATTTGAAGCAAGGTTCAAACTAGCTGAATATTCTCATGCCTTGTTAGCACAACTTACACATATGAAGAAGGAGTCTTATGAACCCATGTGGGACTTCATAGCCAAATTCAACAAGCTGATTCATAAGATTCCAGACCTAGCCATTCCCACTCTTGAAAATCAAAAGTGTTTCTTCATCAACGCTCAGCCCCTTGATGTGAGCTTCTTATTAAGAAGGTCTGTTATTCCCGATTTGGCCACTGCTCAAGCTACAACCACTGAAATAGAAGATGATCTTATTCTGGCTGGAAAGATTAGAAGAGAGTCATCTAAGCCTAAAAATCAGAGTTCTTCTTAGAGTACTACTGATCCTATGATTTAGAAGATGGCCAATGAATTGATCACTTTGAAGAAGCAAATGTCTCAACAAGTGACCAACATTCCTTATCGAGATATTCGTAGACGGAATATCAACAATTCCAATGGCGCCCCCTCTAGAGATAGGATTCGGTTGACTACTGCTCCGACAAGGTTGGCCATTGAAGCTCCTCCTATCAATGCAACAGTGGAAATAGTTGAGGATGGTGAAGAACTAGAAGATCAAGATTCTCATGAAGCTTTTGAAGTTTCAGGATATGCTGATGAGTCCTTTGACGATTCAGATGATGAATCCAACATTGGGTATTTAGAATACAAGGAAGATGGATGTGAGCACAATGGCCAATCATTCATAGTCTTCACTCGATCTCAATCCCAGAACCCTAAAAATCTGGTTGAAGGCTCTAAGGATAAAAGTAAAGAAGCTCCCATGGTTATGGCTAAAAGAGGCTCTCCTATCTTAGCGTAAGCTGAAAAGGAGATAACTAAAAAGGTAACTTCACCTTCTAACTCTTTTCTCCTACCCCCCCAAGGCTAGTACCTCGGCTCGGACAAAGTGTAACAAAAATTTATCCCACCATCAGTCCTTTATATACCACTTTCGACATTATCGATCATGCAAAGAAAACTAAAATCCAAATGTCGGAATCCGAACACCTTCAGTCAAATCCTGAGTAATTTGAGAAAATTACCAAATTCATTAGAAGCAAGGCTTCCATGCCTTCATCTTCAAAAGGAATTTTTCCTAGCCCCACTCAGCCTTTACCTCAGAGTAATATGACCTCTGCTTGCTTCTTCGGGAAAGATTGAACCATTTTATTTGTCCTTACTTATAAACGGTTTTAAACTCAATAATTACATAATTGACTCAGGAGCCTCTGATAACGTAATGCCCAAAAAAGTAGCCCATGCCCTTGGAATTACCTTGACTAAATATTATGGGTAGTGTTACTCCATGGAAACTAAACAAGTCCCCTTGATTGGCCAAATCAAGGATGCACAGTTTGCATTTGTTGCCTTCCCTGAAAAGAGAGTAAAAATGACTATCCTGGTTGTTGATATCCCAGCTGCTTATGGTATTATCTTAGGAAGAGGTTTTTGCAAAGATGTTGGAGGAGAAATCAATATGGACTGGACCAAAGCTAAAATTCTAGTAAATGGAGTTCCTCATGTCCTCCACCCCGAAGCACAGGTGAAGTACCTAGTCACTAAATCAGATGATCCCAAGGCTCAAATTCTCTTCGAAGATGCAGGCTTGGGTAATCATTTCATGACATCTGAGGTGCCCTTCTATAGAAGTCAAGGAGGAAGATCCTAATGTTTTTAAACCCTTGAGTTAGACGGAAGTTGTTCAACTACTGGGTTAGGCACTGGTGTGGTTCTTATATCTCCATATTTCGAGATATTTCCCTTCACCTTCAAGTTGTTGTTTGAAAATACTAATAACAAGGCTGAATACGAATCTTTGTTATTAGTATTAGAAATGGCAAGGAAAAAAGGAATATGAAATCTCAAAGTGCAGGGAGATGCCGAGTTGATTTTAAATCAAGTAAAGGGGATCTATCAGGTGAAAAATGATTGCCTAAGGCATTACAGGAACAAGGTGTGGGACAACATAGAATGCTTTGATGCTTTTTCCATTAAGGAAGTTTTGAGAGATCACAATGATAAAGATGATTCTTTAGCCGTGTTTGCATCTCTTCTCCTTCCTCACCCAAAGTTCAAACAGGACAAGTATACCATTGAAATTGTGTATCGTCCAAGTGTTCAGATAATTCAACACATTGGCAAGTGTTTAATGATGATCAACAGTTATTGTATTTTCTTGAAAAAGTTGATAATTTTAGTGAGCTTTATTTTGAAGGATCAGAATTGGATTTCCATGAGTTCATCTCGAATTCATATCAAGAGATTGATGGTGAATTCATCTAGCTCAAAGGCAATAAGATTCGAAGGGGTTAGTTTCTCTGGAAGGTCTATTTGACAAGCATAGCCATTTTATTTAGGATAAAATGTAAGATGAAGGTGCTTCCTTGTCAGAGGTAGATCAAGTTAATCTGGGCTCTCGACCAACCACGGATGGTAAACATTGGGAAATGCTATTCTCTCGGAGGAGAAAGAAAGATTCACTTCACTCCTAAAGAGATATATGGATGTCCTAGCATGGTCATATGTAGATTTGAAGTCTTTCAAGCCTAAGGATGTGCAACATAGCATCCCTTTGAAGCCTAAGGTTAAACCCTATAGGAAGAAGCAAAGGAATTATAACCCAAAGATCTTAGGGACTATCCTTGCAGAAATTCAAAAGATGTTAGACATAAGGATTATCTTTCCAATCCATCATTCCACTTGGGTTGCTAACATTGTCCCTATCAGAAAGAAGAATGGTGAGATCCGGATTTGTGTTGACTTCCAGAACCTTAATCAGTATTCATTGAAAGACAATTACCCATTTCCTATCATGGACCAAGTATTACAGACTGTCATTGGATCAGAAATGTTATCCATGCTTGACAGATTTTTGAGGTATAAAAAATTTGAGGTAACTGCTAAGGATCAACATAAAACATGATTCACCACCCCATGGGGTACCTTTGCTTACAGAAGGATTTCGTTTGGTTTGATTAATGCCAGATCCACGTTTCAAAGAGCTACGAACTTTGCTTTTAGAGATTTGATGGGCAAGGTCATAGTTGTATATTTGGATGACCTGACGGTCTTCTCTAAGAAGTGAAGTGATCATTACAATCAACTGGAGCAGATAATCTTAAGATGCAGGTGCCATGGGATTTCATTAAATCCTAAAAATTCCGTGTTTGGAGTAATAAAAGGAAATTTGCTGGGTCATATCGTGACTAAAGAAGGAATCAAGATATACCCAGAGTAGGTGAAGGCCATCCAAATCCTTACCTTGCCTATAAGAAAAATTGGGGTGTATTCCTTTTTTCAGAAAGGTCAATTTCCTAAAAAAATTTGTACCTGATTTTGCCGATAAAACCAAGGATATCCTTGGGAGGATTAAAGGTAAAAATCCATTTTTATGGAGCATTGAAGGGAAGATTTCTTTTGAAGAAGTCAAAAGATAAATTTCTCACACTCCTGTTCTTGTATGCCCAGACTTCAAGAAGGATTTCATCATGTCATGTACAACTACGCTTTCACACATACGGTATTAGCCATCATGATGTAGGAGAATGAATAAGGAATGAAGCTCCCATTGCTTTCATGGGTTGCCCACTAAAGGAACATGAATTGAAAATGTCACAAATTAAAAAGCATGATTATGTAGTGGTGAGAGAGTGGTGAAACATTTTAGGTACTATGTGTTGAGTTCTCACACTCTCGTTCTCATTCCTAATACTGTCAGTTAAGTCCATTTTGACTCAACAAGAGTTGGGTAGTCAACGGGGTAACTAGATAGCCAAAGTACAAGAATATGACTTGGACATCAGACCTACCAAGTTGGTACGAGGAAGAGGCTGTGCCAATTGATTACGAAAACAAGTCTAGAGACAGAATGCAAAGAAACTAAAGATACTTCTTCAGAATTTCCCATGGTGCTTTTTGTAAGCACAACCAATGAATGGTATGCAGACATCACTTTCTTTTTAACTTATGGAAAATTCCCCCGCATTTGAGCCAAAAAGAAAAGAGAATAGTTAAATTAAGGTTTGCAAGATACGTTCTATGGGATAATGGTATATATAAGAAGGGCATTGATGGTGTATTCCTGCGTTGTGTTGATAAGTCTCAACATATAAGGTTGCTAGAATCCTTTCACAATCTAGCATGCAGAGGAAATTTATTTTCCTCCTCCGTGACAAATTACAAAATCTTATGGGCCGTGTACTATTTACCTACTCTCTTTTGAGATTCAGCAGAATGGGTGGCTAAGTGTGAAGCTTTCCAACATTTCATTGGTCACCCTAAGTTGGCTACTCTTCCCTTGAAGCCTGTGGTAATTGAAGAACCTTTTCACCAATGGGGAATTGATTTCATTAGAGTACTGAACCCTACCTCTAGCGCTAGTCATAATTATGTGCTCACTGCCACTGACTATTTCACCAAGTGGGTGGAAGCTACACCAATCAAGCAGGTAACCTCTCCGAAGTTGTGTGTAATTTTCTCAAGGAGAATATAATTGTTAGATTCGGCATTCCTCACAAGATTGTTGTTGACAATGCTTCCAATTTCTCATCACATGAGTTGACTGAATTTTGTTATGGATTTGGGATCACATTGGCTCATTCATCTGATTATTACCCCAAGGAAATGGTTAGGCTGAATCAAGTAATAAGAACCTGGTGACCATAATCAGAAAGATGGTTGATGAGAATAAGAGGACATGGCACAAAGCATTGTATGATGCATTATGGGAAGATCAGATTACTCCTAAGTGAGCTATTGGAATGTCCCCATTCTAGGTGTTGTATGGAATTGATGTTGAGATTCCTATCTCTGTAGAATTTCCAGCCTTACGGTTGGCTAAAGCAATTGAGGATGAAACTTTTCAAAGTTCTATTGAGAAAAGAATAATGTACCTAGCCAGGCTAGAAGAAGAACGGAGCAAGGTGGTGGATCACATTACAGATCATTAGAGAAAAGTCAAAAAGATATTTGACAAAAATCAAAGCAACATGATTTCCAGATTGGAGATCTAGTACTTCTCTGGGATAAGAGAAGGGAACAAAAAGGGATGCATGGCAAGTTCGACTCTTTATGAAAAGATACTTTCAAAATCTATCATTTGAATGGTGAAAATAGCTTCTCTATCATATCTTGATGGAGATTTTCTCCTTTACCTTTCAATGGTCAACATCTGAAATTGTTCCATCGTAATGCAAGATGCTCTCTTGCACTGTATTATAATTTATTTCTGTTGTGTGTTTGTTTTGTTTCTTTCTTCCTTTGTTTGTTTGTTTTTAGTTTATATTATTCGACTTGATAGCCCAATGGATAAATATTTTTGATTCTGAGTTCTCTTCCTTTGATGTCTCAAAGAAAGTCCCCAACTGGAGCCTCGCTTTATTATCTTGTTTTAGTAATTCTAGCTAAAAATGAGATAACCATAGAAATTTTTTTGGACATATCTCTTAAAATTCCCCTTTGAAGGAGATTTTTAGGTTTTCGGGTTCTCATTGCATGAAAGCATGTTTCTTACATGTTACATGTCTGATGTTCCCAAAACCCGAAACCCGATTGTCTTAGTAGTATGTCGGGTTTTGGAACCCCAAGCATCAAAACATGCTTTATCCAATGCATGTTTCATGTCGTGTGATTCCTAAAACCCGAAACCCGAATGAAGCCTTTGTGTGGGATTTGGGACTTAGAAGCATCTCAACATCTCATGTGTCATGCTTCATGTTTTCCAAAACCCAAAACCCAAATTAAACCAAACCCTTTGTGTTAGGTTTTGGATGCTCCACGCATGATGACATGTCATTAATGTCCAGTTGTTTGGTAGTTGGCACACACGTCAAATGAGGTGTAATTAATGTTAGGGTTTTATAAATAGGTGGTTTTCCACATCATTTGTTACCTGGTATGTTTTTGATGTGTTGGATTTCTGTGCATGCTTCTTCCACCTCTAGACCGATTGAGCTTCCGGTCGATTTCACCATCCATTCTTGATCATTTTTCAATCTTTTGAATTTATTCTTATCTTCCTTATATTTAGAATATTTTTGGGTTATTTGTGAAGGGATTGATTGTGGTTTTCTTTTCTTTTTCTTCTTCTTTACTACTTTAGGTTTTAGGATTTTTTTTCTTGTTTCGTGTCTTTTCATGAGAGTTCCCATTTGGAATTTACCCCTTAAGTTATTTACTTGTTGTAAGTTGTGGATTCCAAAATAATCTAAAACCTAATGAGTGAGCAAAGCGTGAGATTTTTCATGTTCTAAACAGAACAGAGCCCCGATATCCTTGATTTGTTTCGGGTTTTGGAGGGTGCTCAACATCATCTAGTTTAGTTTGCCTTGTTTCGGGCTTTTCTAGATGCTCGAAATCTTTAGTTCTCTACCTTGTGTAGGTTTTCATAGATGCACCGCATGCCCTAATTTCTGACATACACCCCTCCAGTGTTTTGGGTTTCTCAAAGTGTCCAACATCCTCCAAACTCCGCCAATCTTTCGGATTCCATTGGTGTTCTACAAGTTTCAAAACCTGAAAGGTGTGTCGGGTTTGTACACTTGTCCAACAAGCTCTCACACCTGATTACTCTTCCAGAAGTCATCAAGGCATTCTCAAGACTCCTCATGTCGGACCCTAGCCCATCTAAGGATAAGTTAGATAAGTCAGGAAAGATGAAGTATAAGTATCAGAAGATGGAGTCTTCTTCTTATGTAAGCTGCAATTATGACATCCGGGACATAGAGCTTGACAATATAGATATGGAAGACTTTTGGAAAATAATTGTGGATTCTTCTCAGAATTCATGGATGAAGTCAATAGCCGAGTAGCAGTCTCCCTCTCATAGTAGGATTTCTAATATCATCTTAATTCCCTGAATTCATCCTGGCTTGCGCTTCCCACTATGACTCAGCCTCCCGCTCAGTAAGAAATCAAGCAGGGGAGTCTATAGTAAAATTGGATGGAGATTATTTTGATCAACTCCTAAAGTTGCCCAAACTTTATGGAATATGTTGATTTAGACTTTAAATCAGCATAAAAGGCCTATGACAAAGATTAGGAAGACTACATCAAGCATGTAAATAAGAAGTTCTTGATCAAGGCTAAGCCAACTATTTCTAGGTTTCCTAAGTCGGTCCCTAGAAGTGACTTTATTCTTGAAGTCAGTGATATCATCACCTGCTAAGCCGGTTATTTGGACTCCCAGATTTAAAATAATTCCAAGGGTGGATGTACCATTTCATGGTTGTTATAAAGAAAATGACTAAGGAATTGATTGGGGTAGCCTAATAAGTAATGAGATAAACTCCCAAATGAAAATGGTCTTGTCTATCAGCAAGCTCTATATGATGTCATACGTCACCTATGACGTAATAGGAATGAGAAAATATCTAGGGTTAGATGCAAAGGGAAACCAAGAAATGAATCACATATATCAGTACTTCCCACAGCTGACAATAAAAGGGTTTGAAGACCGATTTAGAAGAGTGAATGATGCCTTCTTCTATGAAAACATTTGTAGAATGGATCCTGATCTGAGGAAGAGAAGGGTTTCCAATGAAGCATGGAAAAAAGTATCAAAGTGGGGTTGCATCTTCTTGTAATTCAAGAATTTTACTTATCTTTAGGTGGTAAGGTTCCACGGTAATCCTTTCCATTTTCCCAGGTTCCCAGGTGATAAACTGATCCTTATGGAGTTGGTCAAGAAGTTGTTGGATTTTCACAAATTCCAACAAAGTAGGCACAAAGACACCATCTCCTTCCCCATTTCCATTGGAAGGTATACATGTTCTACCATGGTTAAGGCCAAGAACATGGTGCACGAAATTCAAGAAAAATTGAAGAAGCACATGAAGATGAGGGAGGATTTGACATCCGAGGAGTCCTCAAGTCATATGGAACATTGTACCTGCATGTGCCCACTGTGGAAGATATCTGGGTTGATCTTCATGATGAAGTTTCCATCCGAAGAAAAAGACAACAAATTAACACTTGAAGAAATTCAGATGTTATATCTGGCTGATATCCTTGAAGGCACCATGGACAATGAAAGTGTTTTGGAACCTAGGTATGAATAGTTAGATGGAGACCAACTTGGATTCCTAGCCATTGATTGGTTTGTTGCTGAAAAAGCTTCTATCATTGAAAGAGCTGCTCAAACTCTTGTCCGCACTAAGGCATGGCTCATTTCTGGGAATGAGTTATAAGGAAAAGAGATTTTCAAAAATAACTACTTTAGAAGTGGGACCCTCTAAGGGAGAGAAGGAAAAGGATAAAAGCCCTACCAAGAGGCAAATAAAGTTTAAGTTTGTTAGAAAAGGAGAAAATCAAGGGCCGAATCATCTGCTACTCCTACACAAATAGTTGAGATATTGGATTCACCTCCTCCACTAGAACAAGGAGAAATTCTTTCAGAAATTGAGGTTAGTCAACCTCTTGTTTCTCCTTTGTTTATTGATCGATGAAGTAAGTCTTTCTCTTGCTTCTCAAGCTTTGACTTTAGAGTCTTTACCTCCTCTCTCCCAATCTTCCTCATCTCATATTTGACGCCACTCTCATTAGCCATGGCCAACATTTTCTTTGATCTCTCACCTCTCTTTGCTGGACCTACGATGGCCATAGAAATGCCTCCTCCTTCCACACCTTCATTCCTTGAATCCATTCCCACAGTCACCACACTTGCAGTCATCACGACTATGTAAGTAAATCTACCTCCACATGTAGATACAACCATAACACCTCCAATAGGAGAAACTTCTTCCATTGTACCTCAATGGTTGGTTGATCAGACTCCAAGAAATAGGAAGGTGGTAGTTCCCCTACCAGTGTTTGAATTTAGTTCACTCAAGGCTTCTCCTACCAAATCTCCCAAGAAACCCAAAACGGTTTTGGAGTTTTAGTGGATGCCTCAGGGCATAATTTTGTAGAGATTTCCACTCCTGTGGCTGACAAAACGAAGGAGGATATAAAAGTGATTGATTATTAGATTACAAGGGTTGATCTGGGAAAAGTAATAACAGAAGGAGCATAACAGGATGTGCAGGATGCCATGAATGTGCTTTTCCAAAAGATGAAAGAAACAAGGTAAGCAGGGATGAGCTAAAGGAGAAAGTTGAACAGTTGATAGAGGTATTACTCAAGCTTTCAAAGCCTTCTCAGTCAACATCGTCATCTTCTACCCCTACTCCTATAAGGTTTGATTTCTCATCGGTGCCTATGATTGAAAAGATCAATGAGAAGGGGAGAATGGTTGAAGAATGGATAAAGAGGCTACTCCTACAAGGAAGAGAGGTCATAGATGACATAATGGAGGTTTATAAATCCTTAGAGGAAATAAAGAAAGATGGTGACAAGATGGATGATGAATTTTCATAGGAAGTCAAGAACCTTGAATTAACTTTGGAAGCTCTCAATGCACTTGAAATAGGTTCCATCTCGATCTTAATGGAAGAAGGAATAATTCCACATGGAGATAAGAATTTCTAGCTAGCCAAGGATATTAGATTCAGGATAAATATTCTCAGTGAAGCTTGCAACAAGTTGAGGGAATCTAGAGATCAGTTGGTTGATGCCACCAATGACATAGAAGAGGAGCTATCTAGGATCTTCGCCAAGGTGTTGGGTGAAAGCTCAAAGATTCTACCTGCTGACGATCTCTATAAGAAAATTCAAGAATTAATTCAGCATGAACCAACTTCCATCTTCAATTTGATAGCCATCGATAAGTTCATAAGGATCGAGAATGTTTTGGAATCACTAAGGAAACTCAATAAGAAATTGAAGAAACTCCCTGGTAACGCAAGTGACACTCAGGAAACTTGCGAGGTCCTAAGTGATTATTCTAGTGTGCCAGATGAAGATGAGATGTAGAGCATAATCTAGAAGTTCCAAGAATTTTGAGACAAGCAGGCTTCGCTGGAAGAAGACAAGGACGACGAAGCAGAATAAACATAATGTTTCATGTCATTTCTATCAAGAAATTGTCATGTCTTTTTCATTTTTGTTTCGTCACATAGGAAGAAAATTTTGACTTGTTCTCCTACGTGAGAGTCAAGCAAAATAGGACTCTCATTAAAATACTATTTTCTAGGATTTATCCTATTTTCTCTCTATGCTCTCTCTATTATAAATAAGGGATGCTTGTGCATTCCAAGGAGAGACTTTTTGAATATTAAGAGCTATTGTGAAGAAGAAGAAAAACTTTGTATTTTATTTTTAATCATTGAAGAATAGAAACAGTGTTATTTTACAAACTTTGTGTTGTGGGATTCATCTATCTTGAGAGATTTTTCTTACGTCCAAAATATTGAGCTATTCTTTGTTTAGTATTCTTAATCATTTTAATCATTTCAAAATATTACACTCATTATCTAAAACTCGTATAAGTATTTCTTGATCTGTGTTTTCTTGAAAGAAAATACGTTCCTCTCATTCCCTTTCCACTTTGTTTCATCTATAATAAGTTTCCTTTCTAATCCATTGCATTTCTAAAGTTGTAATATCTCCATTTCATGTTGATATGGATTTTGGGATTGTATCCCAACCCCAATGGTTAGAATAGTGTGGATATTGTATATATTATTTCTGTTGTGTTTTAGATTAGTAATAAACAAGTAGCCTCACCTGTCTTTGAGGAGGGATTTAATCCCATGTATTGTGGTTGAATCTCATATTTTGGTCGACAAAATATCCAAACAACACATTTTTAAACATTTACTAATTCACTGCGCGACATCTCACCATTAATCCCCCTAATGACCTAATTTGGGGGAAATAAATATACAATTTTTCTATGTGATGTTTCATCACTTCCCCCTAATGACCTAACCTAGGGAAACAAGTGATTAAAAATATTTCTATGCGATCATTCACCAGTTTCTATTGATTCCCCCTAATGACCTAACCTAGGAGAAACTAGTGTAAAATCTCTCTACAAGTAATAAATTGAATCAATCAAGTAATCTATCAATCAAAATTTTCAAATTTCTAATAATAAAAATCATATAATTAATACATGTTCAACAAAGTCAACCTCCCAGATGACCTAACTTGGGAGTTACATGTGTTACTTTCCCAAATGACCTAACTTGGGAATTTTTCTAAACTTTGCGTGTGCTTCCAGATGACCAAACTTGGAATCCATAATTTTTCACTCACTTCCAGATGACCTAACTTGGAAGCCATCACATTGCGGTGACACCCATGGAGTGGGGGAAAGAGTGCCTTTCCTATACCACTCTTATATGGGTCAACTGTTTGATCAAAATTATTTGGATCCAAAACCATAAATATTTGATTTGAGTCCATCTGTAATGACTAAATATTGAGGATGTAGTTAGAGATTGGAGAATAACACACTTTTCTCCCTACACTCTTCCTCTAGCGGTAGGATGCCCAAATCCTCCGATTGGTTATTTATATACATGCATTCGGGTTGGGAACTGATCACTCCTTTCCCATCTTATCGTCATTATATGCATTTGAAATCATCATACATTACAATCATCACTCTCGTTTAGTGCACTTAATCATACTAGTATGTTTTTTATTATGTTACATGGATCGACACACTGCTCCATGGTTTGACACACTTTATAGCTCTTTTGGCACACTTTTACTACCACATTTGTGCATTCTACTACAATACGGGATTATATGGCTTTTGTCGGTACACATCTCTATCTAATTTATGTTACCGAGCTTTCCGCTCACCAACATAAACCTGGGGAAAATGTAGTCGAAAATCACGCACTTACTATTACATTTATACCACTAAATATGTTATTTTATATATGGATCTCGCGTAAGAAAAGTATTCACTAATGACCTATCCCCTAGTCCCGTCGCCGCGTTATTTGGTCCTCATCTTCATTTGTCTTATACAATCATTAGTTATTTTTGCAGCTTTGGTCGTATTTCGGGAGTCTCAAGTGTTGTTATTTAATCTGTTTTCATCTCTAGTTTTTGAATAGGGTGCCTAGGGTAGTACTCGGGCACCCGTGGATGCCTCGGTCTATGATTTTAGGTGCCCTGGTCTTGAAAAACTTGTATCTAGTTTAGAGTTTCGAGGTCGGGTCTTTATAGTTTACCATCTTATTCCCCTAGGTAATAGTTGGCATGTCGGGTCATTAGTGTCGAAACTTGAGCAAGAGATCCCTATATAAACATAACATACCTACTATCTTATGTGTAGACTATCTACTATCAAAGGACTAGCTATATACTGAGGCAAGGGATTGCATTTGGGCATCATTACATCACACATACTACATAGAAAGGGTTGTATTCATTCTATTCCATCCACCATTTGTATTTTACATCTATATATTGCCCTATCTCTCGTCGGTGACGTTAGGGCACCCTAGGCACACAATTACACAAACAAGCACACAGTAACTACATTGGTTATGGAATGTAGTGCAATGCTTAGTTGTAAGTCCACCATTTTGGAAGCTAAGGTCAATCGACCCCTTCATATGCATATTTATTTTTTAGGAATTTGATGCTTTGTATGAGGTTTTGTAGGTAGATATTCATTGTAGATTCATGACGACATAAGCGAAGTTATCAGAATAACCATGCGATAAAACTAAAGATTTTTGGAGATCCAACAAAATTATCATATTCAAATCCCGATCTTTTCTGCAGACTAGAGCACCCATAATGTAGACCAGGGCATGCAACATTCCCAAGTCCTCCTCTAGGTACCCTAGTCCGGGTAAATATTCACTCGCCGCAAGCTTCGGGTCATGCCATCATACTTTGCTTCATCAGGACATCATCCTGTTAAGTCCCAAATCACAGTGAGGTAAGTCATTTTCAGGTTAGTACCTTATCCCTCTTATTTCAATATTTCATTTCAAGTAAATATCAAATAATATTATTTAGCATCCATATTTCAGTTTGTACTATTTATTCCATTGCTATTACTAGCTTAAATTAACTTAGAATATAGAATATGATATTTTCACATATATTAGTTAATGAATGCCATCTCCACAAATGGGGGACATTCTAACCTCCTTCCAATCCTATGGGAGAGAGAGGTTACATGCATTCAAGATGCACAAGGTAAGGGAGGAAATAAAATATTTTTATGTATACCAATAAAAACTCATGAGGGGTAAGAGGGAAATATTTCCCATTTGATTACATTTTCAATTCCAAATGAATTCATAACTTTGAAATAAGTCTCAAGAACACCACTCCTATTACAAATATATTGTGACATTATTAATAAATTATAATATTATTAATAATGAGTTTATAGAACTCATATTAATAATATAGTTGTAATAGTTAGTATTAGTATTTGGGTGAGTTGTGAGAACAACTCATGTAGCTATTTTGGTGTGTGAGATAATAAAGGGATGAGAGAGATATCCTAGGGATAAATCTGAGAGATTCATGGAGAGATATATGTGGGATTGAGAGTTGTAAGGAGAAAATCCTTATATATATTGTAAACTCTCTATCAATGAATAAATCATTCTAAATGAATTCAATTTCTAAATTATAATATTTGGTGTTTTATTATTGTGTAGTTTTTATCAGTGGTATTAGAGTAGGAATATCTAAGACAATATGGAGATTTAAGTTGTGTATGGGGAAACTACAGATTGATCCCTATTCGCCCCAACTCATGAGATTTTCTTGATCAATTTATCAAGTTTGATATTTAGTTATATTTGATTTGGTAGTTACAGTTTACTATTTCTGTGGAAAATGATTTATTTTTGGAGTGAAGATATGTGGTTACATCTGCAACTAATGTGAAGCATATATTAATTGTTTTCTATTCATAAGCATACACATGTTTAAAATACATGAGACACGCAGATCTGGAGGCATTTGGTTGTTGTTTTACTTTTCTCAGCTTACTTCTTGGTGTGCAGAGTCCAGCTTGGATATCATATTGAATGCACATGTAATGCATGCACCTGCTGCAACTTCAACGTGTCTATTCACATGTTTCTGCAACAAATAACTCATCTGAACCCGTCTAAAGAAAATCCTCTAATTTATATTTTATGATCTGGGGTCTCCTAAATTTTATGGGTTTCAAGAAGAAATCTTTATATTACTGTTGTGTAAATTGTAGAAAAACCCAGATCATATTTTAGGAGAAAACGTGAAAGCAATACAGGGATCTGCTTCATATTTCCACATCGTCCAAGCATAACGCTTTTCTCCAAATCCGTGCATGCTTATTTGTTTCTTGCTAATTGATGGATCTATATGCTACCAACATCTCAATTTGGGAAAGTAATCCATGATTTCTTCCAGTAGATTATTATTCACACAACTTGTGCTCAGTATCCAACTAAAGAGTGCTGAAGTTGTATCAATCTATTAACTCATACAAATTTATAGCTTTGAGGACCATCCTCTCCAGAATCAAGTTTAACTAGACATTTATCAAAAGTGTCCTTGTAAAGAAAAAAATTGTCAAATTTCTGATTTGTTCTCAAAAGTTGTTAAAATATTTTTTTTGCCTCATTGTTCAATAATTGGACGCATTTTCACTTGTACGCAACATCTAGATTGTGGAGGTTATTTTTTGAGCTTCACGATCACATCTGGCCGAGCTAGCAACATGAATCTGGAGGAAGGAGGCAATGGGGGCTAGAGGTCAATCAACGACCTCTCATTAGTCACCAACGACGGGGCCACACGAAGCTGTGGTGGCAATGTGAATTTATGTGTGTTTTATTTTATTTTATATTTGTAGTATGATTTTAGATTTCCTATTTGAATAAGTGAAATATTCACATTGAGGGGGGGAACTGGAACATGGTATCAATGTTCAATTTTCCCTCTATTCAGTTTGTATTCAATGAGAAATGTTTCCTACATATTCCCTAAAGGAAAGCCATAGTAGACATATGAAAGCACAAAGGAAAAACAACAACATGATATTTAGGTTGTTGGTTTTCATGCAAAACCATCCTTTGTTGAGGTTGTTGGTTGTCCTTGGAAAACCATCCTTATTGAGGTTGTTGGTTTTCTTGTAAAACCATCCTTGTAGGTTGTTGGTTGTCCTATAAAACCATCTAGATCATGAGAACACATGAGCGACAAGCTGTAGAAGGAAGTGTGATTGTTTTTCTATAATGTCAACATTAGGGGAGTGCATATTGGGAATTAATAATGTTAACAATAGGGGAGTGAATGTTACAAATATATTGTGACATTATTAATAAATTGTAATATTACTAATAATGAGTTTATAGAACTCATATTGATATTATAGTTGTAATAGTTATTATTAGTATTTGGGTGAGTTGTGAGAACAACTCACGTAGCTATTTTGGTATGTGAGATAATAAAGGGATGAAAGAGATATCCTAGGGATAAATATGAGAGATTCATAGAGTGACATGGTGACTTTACAATTAGGAGAGGATCATTTTACAAATGATATTTATTTTCCTCTTATAGAGAAAGAAGAGAAGACAGAGGGAGAAGATCAAATTGTGCGAGAAATGAAGATGGCCAACTAATCAAGGTGCCCACTAAGGACCAATCATGATTCAATACTTGCAGAAAAATATGACCGACAAAGATTGCTTGAAAGGAACTCCATCAAATCATCTAAAAATGTGGAATTTGATTTACAATATTTAATGTTGGTGGTTGGGAATGGTTCACACTTTTGAACTAAATTAGGTGCAAATTTGTTACAATCCATAGGTTTTTAGACGATGTTCCGATACCTTCCTTTGATCTTCCATGGATTTCTGATATATTTCTATTGTGATCCAAAACCTTGTTTTCATTTTCATGGTATTTTACATATTTTAATAGCTTTTGAATGGTCCATAGAATTGTTTCCTTCCTTCTCCTAATCTATGACCATACTTTTACTCTTTGTGGCCTATTCTTGTACCACGAGTCTTCTACTCAAGATTTCTCTTTTAATTTAGTTTGCACCACCTTTCCATGGAATATGAACCCTTCATATAACACTTTGTTATGTGGCTTTTAAATTTTCTTGTTCTTTGGATAACCATTCTCTTGTTCCATGGATTTCCTTTGATACACAATTTATCTTCATTACGTGGATTTTCCTATATTATGTGGACTTTTTTTGTTCCTTGACTTTTCCTTTTTTGTGGGGAATTTCTTTATTCCACATATTTTCCTTTGTTGCAAGAAATTTATTTGTTCCATGGATTTTCCTTTGTTGGGATGACTTTATTCATTCCCTGGATTTCCTTATAATTCAATCCTCTTTACTCGTAATATTTCAACCTTTCGTGACTTGTTTCCCATGGAGTCTTCTAGCATTCCCATGCTCAAATTTATTTTTATTGCTTCATGGTATTGCATAGTTATGTTTTTCTTGTTCACGTGGCATATATCCCACGGAATTTTTCTTTATTGTCCAGACTTAGAAAACTCGAGAACACTAAGTTCCTTCTCATTTTCGTAGAACAATTAGTTCCTTCTCATTTCGTAGAACTCTAAGTTCCTTCTCATTTACATAGAACAGTAAATTCCTTCTCATTTCCATGGAACACTAAGTTTCTTCTCATTTCTATAGAACACTAAATTCCTTCGACCTCCTTAGAACACTAAGTTCCTTCATTTTTTGGATGTCTTTATTGAATCCACATGAGTAAATGAATAAAATGATTTTTTCCAAATAGCATGGGCGATATGTTGAAAAAATTCCTACTACCTTTTTACAACCACTTGATACCATCAATACTATCATGCTCAAATAATAATCCTATTGTTGAGTTGTGGAGCTCAATTACTTCATTTTAGCATGCAATTGGAACTTGCTAGAAAATACAGTAACCGACATCGGTTAAGGGAAGACCGACATTGGTCAGGGAAGACCGAAATCGGTCAAGGGCAAGTAGAACGACGACGGTTAGGGAAAAACAGTGTCGGTTACACGTGTGATAAATTTTTAATTAACTCTCTTAAATTATATCTATTTTTAATATTAAAATAAATTTATTAATTGTAATTGCATGGCTAAGTGCCCTACGTCTATAAAAAAATATAAGCATAAAAGCTAGGGTTTAGAAGTAAGAGAATTAACAAGAATTAGAAATAACTTGAAAAATG
This sequence comes from Taxus wallichiana var. yunnanensis, assembly GCA_018340775.1. NCBI lineage: Eukaryota > Viridiplantae > Streptophyta > Pinopsida > Cupressales > Taxaceae > Taxus > Taxus wallichiana. Next base: position 275,313,027 of record CM031242.1, on the reverse strand, counting down.
TTGGTGAGAGATAATTCTTGGTGATGAAGCAAAGATCTTGATAGAAAGAAAATGCTACATTTGAGAGGTTTGGAATATTGTAAATCTTCATTGTATATCTTGTCAAAGCTTTGGATAATAGATTGGATTTTTTCTTAGTGGACGTAGCCCACACTGGGTGAACCATGTTCAACTTGGTGTTGATTTATGTATCTTTTTTTTATATATTTCTTTCCGGTAGAATATCCAATTTTATTTGCATGTATGCTTAGATATGATATATTATCATACAACCGGTGTGCTAACCCCAACAACTGGTATCGAGTTTTGTTTGAGGGTTTTGTGTGTTGATAGATTTACTCACAGAGGGTTTTCTGATTGAGTGGGAGCTACAAAAATGGTAGAAGAAAAAAATACAAGGTAGAGAAATTTGACGGCCAAAATTATCAATTATGGAAGATGCAGATTGAGGATTATCTATATCAAAGAGATTTGTATTTACTTGTTGGATGAGAAATCTAGACCTACAAAGATGACTGATGAAGAATGGAAGATTCTTGACAGAAAGGATTTGGGCTCTATAATATTAAGCCTGGCAACATTAGTGGCTTCCAATATTATAGAAGCGACTTCTACGATAGAGTTAATGAAATCTCTTGCTAATTTATATGAAAAACCTAGTGCTTCAAATAAAGTTTATTTGATGAAGAAACTATTTAGTTCTAAGATGCATGAAGGTGAATCTACTTCTAGTCATTTGAATGATTTCCAATCTATTGTAAATTAGTTAAAATCGGTCAGTTGTATGTTTGATGATGAAGTAAAAGAAATTTTATTCTTATGTTCTTTTCCTGATAGTTGGGACAACTTGGTAATGGTTGTTAGTAATACAACATCTGCTAATAATATTTTGAAGTTTGATGATGTGGTTAGTATAATATTGAATGAAGAAATTTACAAGAAGAGTACAGAGGAATCATCATCTGGAAATTATTTGAATGTAGAAAGTAGGGGAAGGAAAAAGGAGAGATCCAAGAGTAAGAGTAATGGGAAATCAATGTCAAGTTATAACATATCTAAATCCAAAAGTAAGGGAATTACTTGTTGGAAATGTGGAAAGAAAGGACATGCAAAGAAATATTGTTGGTTAAAGGATAAAGAGAACCAACAACCAGATAAAGGTAAAGAATCAAATCTTGCTGCATTAGAGGTAATGCAAGATTCTCTTATTATTTATTTATATAGTAGAATTGAATCATGGGTTTTAGATTCAGAGCTTCTTTCCATGCAATCCCTAAGAAGGTTTATTTCAGAAAATTATGTGCAGGAAAATTTTGGGCATGTTTATTTGGGTGATGATGAACCTTACAATATTACTAGTAAAGGGGAAGTTCATATAAGATTATAGAATGGAAATACATGGGTATTGAAATATGTGAGGCATGTGCCAAGCCTCAGGAGGAATCTTAAATCTGCAGGGCAACTAGGTGAATCTGGTTGCATGGTTACTTTTACAAGAGACTCTTGGAAATTCACCAAGGGTTCTTTTGTTGTGGCAAGAGGTAAGAAGGTAGGAACATTATATTTATCTACCTATATTATTGATTCCTTTTCTGTATTATCTACTTCAGATTCAGATGCATGCATGTGGCATAATCGATTAGGTCATATGAGTCAAAAAGGAATACAAATCTTAAAGGCTAAGGGTAAGTTATTAGATTTGAAAGATTTAGATCTTGATTTCTGTGAGCATTGTATCTTTGGAAAGTAAAAGAGAGTGAGATTTCTCAAAGTTGGAGCAACTAAGAAGGATTAGAAATTGGATCTTGTACACTCAAATGTGTGGGGACCAGCTCAGGTAGCTTCTCATGGAGGATCCCAATATTATGTTACTTTCATTGATGATGCTACAAAAAGGTATGGGTTTATTGTATTAAACATAAATATGATGTTTTTGAGACTTTAAAAATATGGAAAGCCCTTGTTGAGAATGAATCAAATTCTAAGTTAAAGTGCCTTAGATCTGATAATGGTGGTGAATACTGTAGCAAGGCTTTCAATGATTATTGTTTAGTGAATGGGATACGTAGAGAAATAATGGTTCCAAGAACACCATATGAGAATGGTGTTGCAAAAAGAATGAATAGGATAATCATGGAATGTGTTAGAAGTATGAGAATACATTTTGGATTGCCCTTGCAGTTTTAGGTAGAAACAATTGATACATCGGTTTATTTGATTAACTATGGGCCTTCAAGTTCACTAGATGGAGGAATACTAGAGGAAGCTTGGATCGGAAAAGAGGTAGATCTTTCTTTTCTTAAATTTTTTGGTTCAAAAGATTTTGTGCATGTTGATAAGGAAAATAGAAAAAGTTGGATGCAAAATCCAAGAGGTGCTTTTTCATTGGTTATGGATCTAGTGATTTCAGTTTCCATTTTTGGGATTTAGAGAATTCTAAAATTATTAGGAGTCATGATGTTGAATGGAATGAAAATATAATGTACAGGGATCAAATTTTGGTACCCAAGGATGAGAAAATTGAGAATTTTATTGATGAAAATGAACTCTCGGGTTTTAAAGAAACACTTACAGAAATACACAATAACCGTGGTCAGTTAGTCCCTTACTGGAATTAGTCAGATGAGCCGCCGATGGTTACAGAGGAACAAAAATGACATCAGTTAGTAGAACTGACATCGTTAGAGGTGACCTGATGTCTGGCCTTTGTCAAAATTAGATAGTAATGTCTAGGAGGCTTAGATTGAGTCTTCGGTACCCCAAACTCTGTGAGAAGGTCACAAAGGGTAAGTAAAATTCCAGAAATATTTACACCTCTATTTTATTTATTATTGACTAATAGTGGTGAACTAGAGAGATTTGAAGAAGTAATGCAGGATAAGACTCACGTTCAGTGGGATTATGGCATGGATGAGGAGATGGACTCCTTGGAACATATCCAGACTTGAGATTTGGTTAAGTTGCTGCAAGTTAAGAGAACATTGCAAAACAAGTTGGTTTATAGAATTAAGGAAGAAGAGGGTGGACATAAAAGGTACAAGGCAAGGCTTGTAGTAAAGGGATTTACATAGAAAGAAGGTATTGAATTTGGTGAAATATTTTATCTTGTTGTTAAGATGACTTCTATTCAATCGTATTGAGTTTAGTTGCAGTAGAGGATTTGCATTTAGAGCAACTAGATGTGAAGATGAATTTCCTTCATGGTGATTTGGATGAAGAGATTTATATGCAATAGCCACTTGGGTATGAAGTCAAGGGTAAGGAGAAATTAGTGTGTAGGTTGAAAAAGAGCCTATATGGGCTCAAGCAAGCTCCAAGGCAATGGTACATGAGGTTTGATAGTTTTATGCATGAGCATGGTTACTTGAGATGTGAATATGACCATTGTGTTTATTTCAAGAAGCTTGAAAATGAGAGCTATATTATTTTGTTATTGTATGTGGATGATATGCTTATTACAGATCTAGTATGTAGGACATTGGTGAGCTTAAGAAAATATAGCTCACACATTTTCTATGAAGGATTTAGGAGATGTAAAAAGAATCCTTGGAATGCAAATACATAGAGACATGAAAAATAAGAAATTGTATTTGTCTCAGGAGGATTATATCTACAAGGTGTTAGAAAGGTTCAACATGTAAAATGTGAAACATTTTGGCACACCTATGGCTGGACACTTTAAATTGAGTAAATATCAGTGTCCTTCATCACATGAGGAGGTCAAATACATGACACGAGTACCATATGATTAAGCAATTGGAAGTATCATGTATGATATGGTTTGTAAAAGACCGGACATTACATAGGTAGTGAGATTTGTGAGTAGATATATGGCTAATCTAGGAAAAGATCATTGGAAATTAGTCCATGGAGACTCAGGTATTTGAAAGTGACATCTAGCATGTAGTTATGCTATAGAGGTTTTGATATTTCATTACGTGGTGTGGTGATTTGGATATGGTGAAGATCTATATGGTAGGAGGAACACTACTGGATATATTTTCATAGTAGGTGGGATGGTAGTTAGCTAGATTTCAAGATTGCAGAAGGTTGTGGCTTTGTCTACTACATAGGTAGAGTATGTTGCAGCTACAGAGGCTAGCAAGGAGATGATATGGATGATTAGGTTCATGGAAGAGTTGGGAAAGGAGAAAGGTGATTGTAAATTGTTCAGTGATAGTCAGAGTGCAATTCATTTGGAAAATAACTTAGCATTTCATTTGAGAACAAAACACATTTAGTTGAGGTATCACTTCATACAAAAGGTATTGGAGGATGGACAGTTGAATCTGAAAAGATTAATATGAGTTATAACCTTACGGATATGCTAACGAAGCCATTAGAAAAAGAGAAGTTGAAGCTGCACTCCACTTCTATTGGTCTTCGAGTTTGAGACTGGAAGAGGAAGAAAAAAATCTAAGGAAGAATCCAAGAGTGACACTGTATAGGTATGGTGAAGTAATTAATCTTCACGTGGGAAATTGTTGAGTTTTGGAGCTCAATTAATTAATTTTAGCATGCAATTGGAACTTGCTGGAAAATATAGTAACCAAATTGGTTAAGGCGATCAAATTGGTCGGGTAGATCAACATCGTTAGGGAAGATCGACATTGGTCAAGGGCAAGTAGGAACTGGTGAAGGTTAGGTAGAACCAACATCGGTTACATGTGTGACAAAGTTTTAATTAACTCTCGGGAATTATATCTATTTTTAGCATTAAAATAGATTTATTAATTGTAATTACATGGCTAAGTGCCCTAAGTCTATAAATGACTATATAAGCATAAAATCTAGGGTTTAGAAGTAAGAGAATTAACAAGAATTAGAAAGAACTTGAAAAAGGTTGGTGAGAGAGAATTCTTGGTGATGAAGCAAAAATCTTGATAGAAAGAAAGTACTAAACATCTAAGAGGTGTGGAAGATTGTAAATCTTCATTGTATATCTTGTCAAAGCTTTGGATAATAGATTGGATTATTTCTTGGTGGACGTAGCCCACACTGGGTGAACCATGTTAAATCTGGTGTTGATTTATGTCTCTTATTTTGTATATTTCTTCTGGTAGAATATCCACTTTTATTTGCATGTATGCTTAGATATGATATATTGTCTATACAACTAGTGTGCTAACCCCAACACCTATAACATATTCAAACCTCCTTTATACAATTTCTAAATGTTTTCTCTACCTCCATTATATCTCCTTACCATTTATGGAGTATTTATAATCGACAACATTGACCATGTAGAAATACCTATCCATGTGACTACATCAAACATTATCTATTCCATTAGCTTTGTCAAGTGCTAACTTCAAAGTATGTTCTCCTATAGAGAGGCATCATTTATGTCATTTCTCAAATATATCATTAGATAATTTTTTAGGACTTCACTAAAAATATTCCCTAAATGTTTTAGAGGTTTAAGGTCTTATTAGAGATATTACTTGGAGGTCATATTTGGAGCATCAAGGATATGAGCTATAATAAAAAGGTCTACGTTAGTCTTTGGAGTTCCCAACATTTGCCTACTTGTGTGTTCTATCTATCCCTCTTGTGATCTACTTAGAAAAAATCTCTCACAAGGTGCTAATAACCCTAGAGGTGGTTGATGTTCCACCAATGTGTTCACAAAACTAATTATCACTAAGAATTTCTCTTTCCTTCATTTTGTTTTGATTGATTATGTTTATGTATCATCTATTAAAATATGATAATGAAATGTATCTTTATTTATTTACATTACCTTCTTTTACAATGCTTACTACCTAATGACACTATAACCCTTAGTTTGGCTCTTTATTATTACCTTATTATTACAACCCTTACAATTATAGTAAGACCCCACTCCCATATCTTAGACAAGGATTTGGAACCTTAAAAATTTGATACAAGTGTAGATTAATCTTTTCTATGTCCATGAATTTTATTCATTTAGGATCTATATTTGGTTTGTGTGTTGGTCGTAAAACAATCCTCTACTTATGTCCTTATCTATATTATTGAAGAGATTGGATATTCATATTGATATTATTAGTTAACATATATTAAAGCAAACTTGATGAGTTGATTAAATTCCTTTTATGAACAACTCATCCTTTGTACTTTTTTTAAGCCATTGAGGCTATGCCCATGTATTTCCATGTCTTACTGCTGAACATTACCACTATAACCTAAACTTATGGCATTAATACTAATTGATATAGTTATGGCTAGTTAACTTTATTTTATGGTATTTTGAGTATGAATTTATTCTTATGGTTGCAATAAGATGTTTAAATGATGATATGTGTGATGCTACTTTTGTTTGTAAGAAAATTATTATATGCAACAACCTATATGCAACAAAGGAACCATTTGAAAGAACTCGTCCACAACCGAAGGGAATCACCTATAGCCAAAGGACCCATATGTAGTAACCCGTCCATAGAAAAAAAAATCATATGCAACAAAAGGACTCGTCTCAGTAGACTAAAGAAGATCACCTACAACAAGGGATCCATGATTATGTAGATTTGGAACGTGAAGGAAGAAACTCCAATTTTACACGTGTTATGGAAGAGGTATTTACAAAAATGGAACATAAAAGTAGAGATCACTCAAATCTAGACTCGTGATTCATTGCAACTAAATAAGGAACTGATTGATTGAACTGATCGGTCACTTAAGTTATGTGTTTGACATCTAAACACTCACTAATTAATTTTGTTGCATGCATCAAATCTCCAGATGATCTGTTTGAGATATTTTACTTGATTCATTTGAACTCCTATTCGAACTCTGCTTCCCACACTTTTTTGTACTTAAAATAATATAAAATAAAGATATTAAAAGGTAGGAAATAGTAGTAGTAGTATTAGTGAGTAGTGGATCTATAGAGGAATTAGAGAATAGTGAGTAGGAAATCTATAGAGGTTGCTTTGTATGCAGATGTAATGTTCATGCCAAATTAATAAGAATATGAGTTCTGTTTCAGTAACTTTTAGGTACAATCCTTATGAGGGATTAGCACCCAAGGTAGGGCCCACTTGTGGTTTGCTAACCTCCCCCTCCATTGTTTTTTGCTTTGTTTTACTGCATGGTTAGACTAGCAAGAAGTTCATTCCTTTATCTGCATTATGAATTTACAAGCTCTATTTTAGTTATAGTATTTGAAATCCATTTACTTTTAGTCTAAGTTTAGTTGTTTTCAAGCATTATACTTTCAATATTTTTATTTTAAGCATTATAGTGACAACAATCAATTTCCTTACCCCTAAATGATTTGTAATTGTGCATACAACACTGACATTATTGAAATTTTACATCCCTTGGTTTGATAATTAAATGATCTGTAGATTAATGACCAACATATTAATTTCGCAAGTTAATTTGCACAATCATTTTTATGCCGTTCTGCTGAATCTTTGCCAAGTTATAAGGTTTTTGAGAGGTTTTTCATTTCTTAGAAGCAATTTAGGTTTTAGGAAATTCACCTCCAATCAACCCCCCACCCCACTAATTTTTGTTGATTGAGTTGAGCTAGTTGATGCATGCACCATCCAAGGGATGCCCATGGTATATTTTTACCCAATCCACAAGTAACACAGATCTCTTCATACAATTATGAGGATTCTGAAGAAGATATATTTCCTATGTACAAGGTTTGTTGTTTGAAGATCCCTTTCCAAGTGAAAGTTTAGAAGTGATCTGAGAAACTAGATATGGCGAAGAATTAAACAAAATGTTGAAAATGGGAAAACTACCTTTGAGTTCCCCATTTCTAACAATGATGATGCTACTGGTATGAAAAATGTTTCTACCTCTTCCTTTCCTAACTTTCATGGATCCATGATTGAAGACCTGGACACCTTTTTGTTCAAGTTTGACATTTTATGTAGGAGCTATGATTATACCACTGATGCACATAAACTGAAGCTATTTCTTGCTACACTCAAGGATGCAGCCTTGAGATGGTTCATGGGTTTAGGAAGAGATGCCATTACCACTTGGGCATAGATGAAGGAGAAGTTTCTCACTAAGTACCAAGACTATTGTAGACCGAGTAGTAGAGGAGGTGATGAAATATACAAGATGACATAGAATGAGGATGAACCATTGGAAGACTATCTAGAAAGATTCCTATTCTGCATTTAGAAGACAAGGCACACAAGACTACCTCTTGAATCTCTCAAATTACTCTTTTTGAAGGGAATCAGTGAGGAGGACATGGATGCTCTAGATATGATAGGAGATGGAGACATTTTAAAATATTACTTTGAGGAGATTTGTGAATCCTATAGGAATTAATCTAGAGCCACTATGAAGAGAATACGACATGTAAGATCAAGAGGTGGATCAACTACTAAAACAATTAGGGACATATCCAAGTTAGATATTGTCAACATGTTCAAGAACATGAAGCAGGATATTGTCAATGACATGGCCACTCAATTAGATGCTCTACATGACAAGAAGACAAGAGAAGATGAAAAGGAAACACTCACAAAATTCTGCCATGTATGCAGAAGGAAGAAATATGACCACTGTTGTAGAGGATTGGTCAACATTGCAAAATAAAGGGAGGCTTCATGTAGTCATTTTTATACCCTTAGACCAATAGTCTAATCCCATGCATGCCATCCTATCACCTAGTGGGCATTGGACGCTCAATAGAGGCACAAGCGGGTGACGAGCCTCTCCCTTTTGTGAGTCTTGTGAGAATACATTATCTTATGATAGATAATTTGGTGCAAATGAATAGAAAAGAACCATGCATCATTATGAGAAACTAGGATGAATTGTCACCTCATTGCATCTAGAAAAGAGAAATAACAAACATCATATGGAAATGGTTCATACATAAAGGAAATGCATAAGGATTATACTCATGAACACATATATGATTCAAAATAGAGCCTTATATTCATATTAACATGTTCAATAACCACATTACATCCCTTGAGGTCATAACAGACCCTCATATAACAATGCAAAGCCAATTCATGCATCCAAACTACATTATGTTCATAACATTACAAAGATGGGTGCAAACCCATCCCTCTAAGTGTGTATTCACTACTATATTTTCCTAATCCCAAACCATAGAATCATGAATGGTATTTCTGCATATCTTCACCTCTTTCTAGTGCACTATTCTCTTTGCATCTCTTCTCTTTACACCCTTACCCATCGCCCTTTCTACCATCCGTGCATCTCAATATATAGCTTTCTTGCCTTCATCACCATGCCTTATGAGGTAAAAGATCAGTCACCAAGTGTCCAAGTGGTCCTCCAATGGAGCATGTATCCTTTGATATGATATCTCCACTCTGCAATGATGTTCTTCTAGAACCTTCCATCGCATACATGGAATATTCCCTTTTTGATCCTACAGTCGCTAGGATGGAACCTTATCCCCTCTGCATGCTAGAATGGTCATGATTTTCTTGTGTGATGCCCGAGATGCTGAATATGGCTAAGTACAAAACCTATCTTTCCTTTCACGCGCACTGTGTGTTCTGTAAAACCCTTCTAAAACCCTTCCCTACGCACCTTCACCCCATGCACCCTTTTTCAACTAGGTCCCGCGTGCCCATGTGCCTTCTTGTACTTAGCTAATATTTTGGGGCCCAACATCACCCCACACTATGCCTATTCTCTGTCCTTGGAAACACTCTTCAAATAATAAAGAATGGCATAATCTTATAATGGTTGGAGACAAAGAATAAGGGAAGGAAGAATTGGGAGAAAGAATGAAAGAATGGGGAACTTTCTTATTCTTTAGAAGAGGAGAGGTAAATCCTTCACTAGTTCTACCTCTAACTTATCCCAAGCATCGACCTCATTTCGAGCTTTTTGATAGAGGTCACCCACCTAGGCACTCACCTCCTCAAAACTTAGCTCCTATCCTTTTGTGCTCATGGTGTCAACAACACTCTCCAATTTATTTCCCAATTCCTCAAGCACATCCATCATGCGGGTGATTTGGGGGTATAGTTCATTCAAACTAGCTTTTGATCAAGCCTTGTAGGGTCTCAATTGATTCGATTTATTCTCCACCTCGGCAGGATCTTGTCTCTCTCTACTCTATTCCCCTTATTTTTCTCTTGGAAATCCTTGAGTTCCATTTCATGGGTGACAACCAAGATGCTTTCCACTCTATCCCTATCCATGTAGTTGTCATATGCAGCTTCAACAACTTGTGCAACGGTCTTTAATTCTGCCATTAGTTTAGTGTATCAAGCCACAATCTTGACAACCTTTATCTTGATTTCTTTCTCTTGGAACACTGTGCTTTTCTTCCGCAAATTCTAAAGTAGGTGGTCACCTCTCCATTTTGAGAATGTGAGTCAGATCCTCCAGAAAATTCAAGGCTGATTCATACCTTTTATCGGGCAGTGCTAAATTGGGGTGCTTCAGGAAAATTGCATATGTAATCATATCCACCTTCTTGGAGACCTCACACACCTTAGATTTTTCTTCCTTCAGCTCATGCCTCAGCTGAGCACTAATCAAATCCTCTTGCTTTAGGTCTTTTCTCTTCTCCACAAGCTCCTTATTTTTCTTCTCCAATTCCTCCTCCAGAATCTCACTCTATCATTTCTCCCGAATAGTCTAGCCTCAATTTTGACTGAAACTTTGTTAAGCATGTTATAGACCTATTCATCTGATAGCTATTAAGCATTCACCAATGGATTTATCCCTTTGGTTTTTGGCACCTTCATTAGTACTCTCTGACTTACCTCAAATTTTGGTTCATCCACGTGGGACTCAAACGCCCAAGATAACATCTTTCTTGTCCATGGGTACATGCCTTCTTCATCAAATGATGACATAGCTAGGAGTTTCTCTGTTGGTATGGTGCTCTGGAAGCATGTGCATAACACCTTGATAGGATCATAAATGTATCCCATTCCCTACCCTTATGCCACCACTACGCCTTTCCCACCTATCCACGCATATTTTGGGAAGCTCACTGCCAATTTGGGATCTCCACCCATGCTACCATACTCCTTCCCAACACTCTCTTCTTCTATCTCCTTTATAATCTCATCCGCGCTCCACTCGACGCTGTTCTACCAACTTATTCCTTCCACTTCTCTCTCCATGGATTTCTCTACTTCCTCCTTGGTGAGGCTTGGGGTTCTTTGGTTCTTGGTGCTTACTTCTTCACTCACCCCCTTGCCTTGAGCCTCAGCTTCTTCCTCGTCATTCTTCTCCTCATCTCCCTTGTTTATCTGCTATTCATCTCCTTCTTCCCGAATCCGAACATCATATACTAGATGGTCTTCACCTCCTTCAGGCTTGTCATAATCCTTGTCACCAATGTAGGCACCTATATTTTCTGTTTCTTCTGAGTCTACCTCATATGTCACCTTTTACTTCTTCCTTACTGTGGATTCCAGTATAGGAGATTCTTATTTCTCCTTCTCCTTAATAGGTGACCTATTCCTTGGTGATTCTTCATGGGTGAGGGGATCTTTATGTTATGATGCTTCTTCTTTTGGGGTCTTTTCCTTGACATGGGACTTCTTTCTCCACACGTAAGTGCTAGGTTTCGTGACTACTTCAGGTGTGCCCACCGATTATGTAGTTTGCATACTTGGTGCCTTTTACTCTTTCCCCTCTTCTCTTTCTCACTTCTTCAATGTGATATTATTTCTTCTTGTGGGGTCTTTTGAAATGGAGACATCTTTCTCCAGATATGTGCCTTTATAAAACTTAGGTATTATTCGAAGGTATATCCTTGCTGCAGCCCTTCCAATTATTGGCAACATTATTGGTTTCATCATTTAAACCTTGTGGGAGACATACTTCTCCACGTATGTGCATTTTTAAGGTACATGAGATTTCGGTGCAGCTTACGGTGGTCTTGGTCCACCTCACTAAGGTTGAACCTTAGTCTTTTGGCTTCCTTGAACTTGTTGACCCCTGCTTAGAAGTATTGCACGGTGAAGGAGAAGGGAAACTTGCACCATGGACCCTTAGTCCCATTTTTTAAAGTAAATCTACCAATGTAGAAATGTTGGTACACTGCAAATTCTGCTTCTCCATCCACGAGCATGGGTAACTACTTTGGGATCCTCCACTCTACCCGAATGCATCACACATCCATTTATACCACTTCTCCAGGTGCGCCTTGTGAGCGGTGTCATGGTTTCACAAGTGTATTTTTCAAACCTCTTTGCGGGTGAGGGATCCTCTTCTAAATACTCCCAAACAAAATTTTCCGGCCCATCTGAAACCCCAATCTCTCGAAAAGATAATGGTGAGAAGGACGTTATTGAATAATATCTTTTCTCCCTCCTGCACGCTACTTATGATCTCATCCGCGATGAAAGCAGACAAGTTATATATGGTTCCCTCTGATATCTTTTGGCATACATTTAGCCATGCCTTGTTCACTTGCGTCCATCATTCCTAATCATTGAGCTTGGTCACTAAGTACGTGACCATCCTCATAATATGGTCTGGAATCTTGGTGATGTCAAAGTATCACGAACCCTTCTTGTAGTCATATGTTCTATAGTTTCCTTAATAGCTTCCTTGTCACTTAGATCATCATATTTACTTTCTCCTTCAAAAATAAGGCATGCAAACTTAGATATCAGTTTTGGTGTTATGCACATCTTGTACCCTGAAAAATAAAAGTGATCCTCATGCATGCATGACATCAACCATTGATAAAGGTACTCAGGCTTTCCAAAGTAAGGCAACTCATATAGTTGTAATAATCCTGCCTTCTCCAATTTAACCTTCACCTCATCACTATATATGGGCATCCCATATGGTGTCCTTTTGTTAGCTGGGTGGACCAACTCTAACACCATTTCCTTCTCAGTTGTGCTCGTACGATGGTTATTATTGCTCATGGTCATTTGTCTTAGATGCGACACCCATTATTTTCCTAGCAATACTCCATCTAGGTATTGCATTTCTACGTACCATTCTTCGTTGGAGCTCGTGGCGGCAATGGTTTTATTTTCTTTACCCTTGCCCTTTTGTTTCTTCGGTGAAATAGTCATTGTCTTAGGTGCCATGCTTTCTGTCAAGATGAACTTAGAACTCCTTATTCTACTCTACTACTCTACTACACTCCAAACTCAAATCTGAATCTCAACTCCTGGAATAAATCCTTCTATCTCCATGCCCTAGCTGCCAAACCCTAACTAGGAAAACCTTCCACAAGACGACACACCACAAATAAACTTTCCTCATGCCCGTGTACTCCTTCCTTCTGGTTTATAGATCCACTCTAGTCACACACACTTAAATTATTAGGAATCTTCTTCCTTCACACAAATTTCTCTTTAGATTCCCTAGTTCGCAAGAGCGCTTCAACTTTGTAATAATAAGATAGAACAATGACTTGCCCAACCTTATATTTATAGTTTTTGCTTCCCTGCAATAATAAATGCTATGCCACCTACCAATGTACTTTAACATTAAATTTAGATCTTTCCATTAAGACAAATTTAAGTGCCCTTACCCATGTGCCAGATCCTATGTGAAAAATCCTTTATAAAATTATGGCACACAAAAATCCAATCTGACCGAAGACTCTTACGCGCGCATCTACATTGCTGAAGGCACTTCTTATGTCCTTTACCTGATTTTTTCTCTCGCCTACCTCATGTTGTTCCTACGCTCTTCATCCTTTGTACTTGGTCTTTGTTACAATCTTCTTGACATCATAATTCATTATCCACCATTTCCCAATGCACTTTCTCAATCTTAACCTTACGCGCTTCCTTTCTCATTGGGCCACTCAATTTGTATTATAGACCTATACTTTGCTTTGCATTACTCCACCCCACACTAAAACAGATGCGTGTTCCTCTACACATACATAACCTTGGAAAAATAATGTGGTTATTGGCGCATAAGGTGCAACATGGAACAAAAGAAAGAAACAAGAAATGAGAAATGGAAACACAAGAAAAGAAAAAGCAATAAAGTTAAATTCTAAGCTAACTGGTAATACTATCTTATTTACAAACACCAAAGAGACTTATTTATAGCGAGGCTTCAAATTAATCCCATTGAAATGACCTATTAATCTCGTCTCATCTAGCGCTTATAGAATGGAAAGTTCTGAATCAAGGATGTAGGAGTTGATGTAAGGTCCCAACCAATGGAATTTTAACTTCCCGAGGATGGCACAAATACTTGGAATCATACAACAACACCATCTTCCCAACTTCAAACTATTTTTTTGATATGATGATCATCATGCCATGCCTTTTGTCTTTCTTTTTCGTCTTCTAACTCCATATAGTAAGTGACTCGCCTTTCATCTAATCGTATCAACTTATCCATCATCTCTTCCAACGCTTGTTCATTAACTAATCCTCCCGTGTGTGCAATACATAACAATGGTAACATGAATTCAACTTACAAAACAACCTCGTGCCAAACACCAATTGAATTGGTGTGGCCTTATTTAACCTCTTGTAGGTTGTCTTGTATGCCCATAAAAGGATGATACTTTGTCATCCCAATCTTGTCTTCCAACGTTACGTTCTTAGTCAACGTGTGACTTAGTATTTTGTTAAATGCTTCAGCAGTTCCATTTTCTTGAGGGTGATAGGGGGTAGTCTTGTGATGGGCCACCATAAATCATCTAATGAATCCTGACCGTTTCATTGAGGAAATGTGTACCTCTATCACTTGTTAAGCTTAAAGGACAACCATACCTACTGATTATGTTCTCCCATAAAAATCTACCAGTTATTGCTGCCATACAATCCTTTATAGGTGTTGCCTCTACCCATCATGTTAAGTAATCAATGCAAGTAATGATATACCATGAACTAGTCCTTTGTGTGACTAGAGAAATTGGTCCTACAAAGTTGATCGCCTATTTTTCAAATGGTTCAGCGTTGGATATTGGTCGCAAGGAAATTTCATCCCTCTTCCAAGGTTTACCAAGGCACTGACAATGGTCACATGCCTTAAAACTCAATACAATCCTGGTAGATGGCTTCCCACGAAATCCCTACTAGTAAAATATTCTATGCGTAAGCATTTCCTATATAGTGTCCTCCCATAGTCCCACCATGCACTTCCTCCGTAATTTCCACGTGCTCATGTTCCAATACACATCGGTGCAGAACCTCTTCATGACCTAACTTATATAGATCCCCATTAATCAACATGTAGGGTGCGACATGTATTGATAATTGTTTCCTCTCCAGAGAATTCATTCCTTCTAACACCACACTTGTTTTTAAGAACAACGTGATATATTCCAATTTTGAGGGTACACACCACAACCTAAATAGTATTGCATCGACATGGTATCCTCAATGCTTTCCACATCCTCACCTATGTTAATCCTTGATAAGTGGTCGAGTCTGAATTGCTTTTCCTTGGTTTCACAACCACTTTGTGAACTCAAACTCTTGGAATAACAGGCCCAACAACATATGCGACCTTGCGAGAATGGGCTTGTTGACTAAGTACTTCAATGTCATGTGGTCAATTGTAAAATATAAATGGTGTTTCCAACAGATAATTCCTAAACTTGTGCAGTGCGTAGATCATGGAAAATGCTTCACGCTTAGTAGTTGTATAATTCTGTTATGTTGGTGTCAACTTCCTACTTGCAAAATACAAGGGATGATCAAAATTCCCTCACCAGGTTGTGCTAGTACTACTCCCATAGTTGTCCTGAGGCATCAACATGCACATTGAAAGGCTTATCCCAAGAAGGAAAATGTAGTATGGGCGCCGTGACAAGCCTATCCTTTAAAGTGTCAAATGCCTTCTGCTACACCTCTCCCTAATGAAATGCACTCTTGTATTTTAGCAATTACTCCAAATGCGTGGTGATATTGTCATACCCCTTGTTGAATTTCTTGTAATACCCTGTATGCCCAAGGAATCCATGCACGCGCTTTAACTAATAGGCTCCCCTAATTCCACAATAACTATAACTTTGGCAAGATCCACTAGTAAACCTTCTTTGCATATAATATGTCCCAATAGGGTTCCAAATGGAGTAGCAAAGACACATTTCTTAATGTTGGGGATATCCTTAATTGTTGACATCTCTCAAACATCAGCCTCAAATTGTCACAATGGTATTTCAATAATCCATACACAGTCCATTCATCTAGGTAAACTTGAAGAAATTTATGGATGAAGTCTTGAAATACTTGTACCATAATGCATGAGAACACAATAGGAACATTCTTCAATCTAAAAGGCATAACCATGTAGGAAAAATTCTATATTTAGTGGAAAAATTTATCTTTCTCTATTCTTCCTTTGCAATCCTGACTTGGTGATACCTTGAGAACCCATCCATGAAAGAGTAGAGTTTGCGCTTTGGCTACTCCTCAAAAATTTCTTCAAGAAAAGGGGTTAGAAAAGGATCGATGAAACATACCGCATCTAGATCCGTGGAGTCAACACAAATTTTTATCCTCCTTCCTTCTTGATACGATAACCATTGGACTTATCCATTTTGATTCTTCCACTGCCTCAATGATACCAGATGCTATCATTTTTTCCATTTCTTCCTTGACCCGTACACATAAATTTGGATTCATACGATAAGGCCTCTTCTAAATCAGGCACGCACCTTCCTTCAACTTGATCTTCATCTCCTCTAAGGAATTATAGATGCCTTTGAGTTCATGTTACCCACAAGAGGAATAAATCACGGAACTTGTGCAAATGATCAATGACCTTTGAAACTTTTTTTTTTTTTTGGCCAATAGTCTCCAATGATAGCTTCCTTAGGTTATGTATCTTTCCCAATGTTAACCTTCTTTGTTTTCAAGGGCTCATGGTAGGCACATTCTCATTCATCAACGCTATCTATGACTTCGCGTGTACCTTCAGAATGGTTAGCATCCAAATTTTCCATTTCTTCTTTGTTTACTACATAGACCATTTTTCCTTTTTCTTTTTCCATGCATGCACGCTCAAGTTGTACTTCCTTTGATTCTTCTTCATTGAGGTGCATCTCCAAATAAGGCTCACCCAATAACTCCAATAGCCTATTATTTACCATAGTACTATCTCCCATTGTAAGGAGCTTGATTACTTGTAACACCTTATCCACTGATGCTTTTCTACTCCTATACTCGAAAGCTAGAACGATATTAGCTGCCAACTCCTACCAATTACCTATTTGACAACGTATCTCCAAATGAATATACCAAGCATGCACACAACCTTGTAAGGTGGAATACAACTTATGCACCCATAATGAAGGTGGTAAAGCTTATGTGCTTCCCATCCAAGCCTTCTCACATGCTTAGATATGAAATGAGGTGGTCCCTTTACCATGATAGTCTTGTATGACAGTGGGCATGTTGCTCTGGATAACCTTACAGAAAATGTGATTCTTACTTTACACCATTCTAGGAGGCTCTCCTAATTTTTATCCCGCTAGACGTTGTAGTTTTGAGTAGGTTATAACTAAGAATTCCCATTCTCTCATCATCATTTTTCCACTAAGCCTCCATTTCTCGTAAGAAAATTTTAGGATATGCTCCTTCAGAGTAACTTGGAAACTTCTTCCCTCCTAGGTGCTTGACTGAGTGTGCCTTTGTTACCCTTATTACAGATCCTCTCAAATGTTTCCTAATCAACTCATAAGTCCCATGTGCCCAATTGTCACATGCCATGCTAGTGGTATCACTCAAGGACTAAACATATTCAAACTGGATAACTCCCTCCGTGGGATGAATTATCTCAGGATATCTGATGGAGCACACATAGATTCTGTCAAGGACTTTTTATCCTAAGGGCTTACTAAAGGGCACTGAATTTCCATATGTCAAAGGGATAATCACCCTTTATTCCTTGTTCTCAAAGCTTATATACCCTTTGTTAAACCGCATGTCATCATTATTCTTGTAACACCATGGGTGCCCAAACAACAGCTGGAAAGTTGTCTTCCTTGGCAAGTGCTAAGACTTCAAAGTCCCTAGTGAACTTGGCCCCTTGAATGGTGATAACTGCATCCTTCAAGATGCCAGTGGACATTTCCTTAGTCTTGTTTTCCATATACAACACATTCAAAGATGGTTGTAATGCGGGCCTTCCCATTTGATGTTAGGAATATAAGGTAAGAACATTGACCTCTTCTCCCGTGTTGATGAGGATGTTACTCAAAATCCTCCCATCAATAAATGCATTCAACGTAATATCCTTATCATAATAAAGGCTGCGAGGAGGAAGGTTTGCATGCAAACCTACCTTTACGCTCTGCTCGGGTGCATGGTACCTTCTCCCTCACCATTCTCCTAGCAAGGGAATAATATTCTCTTTCCTTAACATCCTACATACTTTCGACCTCATCAAAACCATCTTTTGGAGCCTCGACATTCTTATTTTCTCTAACATCTTTGATTTCTCTTTTAGGCATTGGATCTCCCTTAAAAACTCGAATCACATCCATAGTCTCTTAATACACCTATTTTTGATGAGCGGAGTTTGAATACCTTCCTTGTACCACTTCCTCTATTGAAACTAGTGTCCTTTATCTTGGCATCTCCTTGGTGCGTGTGACCTCTGCTTGTGTCATCACTAGTACAGGTTCTAGCCTTGACTCACGTGCCACTCTTGGCATCCATTGTGAATCAAATTTCTTGATGCTCACCATCCCAATGCCTTTGTCCTTTCCGGTGCTACTAGTTCATATGCTCATAAATATCTGGAAACTCTTCGTACTTATGTTTCTTTCCACACCATGAGCATTATAATAGATCTGGACACTCACATTTGTAATGCTTTGTAGATCCACAGTTATAGTAGGTTCCTCACAGGAAATCACTTCATCCTCTACCACATGTTAGGAAATAAGGGATAAGATATGCGGAATAATCCCTCATAGAATCGAAAAAAAGAGAAACTAATATGTAGAAAGTATTAGAGATCTGAAATAAAAGTGCATAATAAAATAACACAACACAAAGAGACAATATTTAACGTGGTTCACCCAATTTGGGCTACGTCCACACATAATCACTTGCTCGGATATTATAACAAGCCAAAACTCTCTCAATACAATACCTATATCTATTTGGAGCTATGCTCAACAAACTCTATAGAATTCACAGCCAAATTCAAAACACATCTGCAATGTTTTCATTATGTTTACCATATGCACAAAACCATATAAATAGACAACTACTTAAGAAGTTTTACAAAACTCGGGTATCAAAACCTTGGGCCAAAACCATCCCATAAACCTATGGGTCAAAAACCCACCCGTATGAGAAAATCACATTTCCTGATATATCGGGCACGTTTTAAGGCCCAATTTTTTTTTAGGGGCTGCGCCCCAAACCCCTACTACCTGGGGTGCCACCCCGATCGGCACTCGGCCCACCTCGAACCACGACAAGACAACTATGGAAAGTGTGCATTACTCTTAGTGTACAATCTTCAACACTTTCTCACATGAAAACAAGCTCCACCACCTAACAATCTCCCACTTGGAGACTAGTTTTCTTTGAGAAAGATTCTCAACCCTTCACTAGTTTCTGTGAAGTCCAACCAAAGTTGAACACAACTTCAGTTTTTCCCTTGTGATCACCTTAGTCATCATGTCTACAGGATTCTGATTGGTATGAATCTTCACCAGCTTCAAATTCTCTTCCTCCAAAGTTGTCCTGATGAAATGGTACCTTAACTATATATGCTTCATCCTAGAGTGGAAAGCAGAGTTCTTAGCTAGGTGTATAACACTTTGACTATCACTATGCAACTTTCCTTCCTCCTACTTATGCCCCAACTCCTAAAGTAATTTTTGTAACCAAATAATTTCCTTTCTTGCCTTTGTGGTAGCAACATACTCAGCCTCCGTGGTTGAGAAAGCCACCAACTTATGTAGTCATTAAATCCAGCTTACTGCTGTCGCACCTACAGTGTAAACATAACTGTTGTGCTCCTCCTATTATCTACATCTCCAACCATATCTGAATCTACATAACCACACAAAGTGGTGTTTGATCCACTATAGCACAAAACTATCCCCATGGTCCCTCTCAAATACCGAAGGATCCACTTTATTACTGTCAGTGATCTTTACTTAGATCACTCATAAATCTACTCACTGCTCCCATTGCATGGGCAATATCAAGCCTAGTGCACACCATGACATACATCAAACTACCAACCACTGATGAGTAAGGTACCTTGGACATCTAGTTTCTCTCCTACTTTATCTTGGGACACTGTTCCTTTGATAACTTGAAATGGCCTACCAAAGGAGTCCTAACCGGTTTAACATCCTGCATATTAAACCTCTCCAAGACCTTCTTAATGTACTCTTCCTGAGATAAAGTCAGCTTCTGTTCCTTTCTATCCCAAGATATCCTCATACCAAGGATTTGTTTGGTTGCCCCCAAATCCTTCATAACAAAGGATTCACTTAGCTACTTCTTGAGTACTTTTATTTCTGCAACCAACATGTCATCTACATACGCATAAAGGATAATATAACTGCCATCCTCAAATTTATTTCTATACACACAATGGTCAGAATGACATCTAATATAACCTTATTCCATCATGAAGCTATCAAATTTCTTATACCATTGACGTGGAGCTTGTTTCAGTCCATACAAGATCTTCTTCAGTTTGCACACCATCTCCTCTTTACCTTTGACCTCATAGCCCTTTGGTTCTTTGCATATATAGTTCCTCCTCTAAATCACCATGGAGAAATGTAGTCTTTACATCAAGCTACTCTAAGTGCAAGTCTTCTGCTACAACTATTCCAAGAATAGTTCTAATAGAAGTCATTTTTACTACAGGAGAAAAATCTTATCAAAATATATACCTTTTTTTTGTGCAAACCCCTTGACCACCAATCGGGCCTTGTATCTTTTCTTTCCTCCTTCTTCCTCTTTGACTCTAAACACCCACTTGTTCTGTAATGATATTTTTCCTTCAGGTAGCTTCACCAAATCCCATGTCTGGTTCTCCATGAGAGCCTGATGCTCCTCATCCATGGCTTGCTCCCACTTCTTCCTGGCATCTACCTACATTGCTTCATCAAAGCTCTTTGGCTCTCCACTATTAGTGAGTAATAAATAATAAAGAGAAGGAGAAAAACATTCAGGTTCTCTTCTTACCCTAGAAGACCTCCTCAATATAGGAGTTTGGGGTTCTTATTGAGGAGGTTCCTAAATTGATTCATGTGTCACTTTCCCATCCTGGAAGATCCTCTACCATTGCATATTCTTTCTTGGATTCTTCCCTGTTTTCCTACAACTGCTACTTATACATGACTTTCTCATTAAAGACCACATCCCTAGATTGAATGATTTTCTTGTCCTTAATACTCCAACATTTATATCTAAAGTCATCACCACCATAACCAATGAAAGTACATTTTTCTGATTTAGCCTCTTTCTTAGTCCTACCATCCTTGTATATATGGAAAATACATCACATCTAAAGACTCTAAGAAATGAATAATCAAATTTCTTACCATACCAAGCCTCCTTAGGTATGCCTCCATCCAAGGCACTTGAGGGTCCTCTATTTATCAAGTACTGTTGTGCTCACCACTTCTACCCAAAAAGAAAGAGGTAGTCCCTGCATATAACCTCATGCTCTTAGACGTTCCATTATTGTTATTTTCATCCTTTCTGACACCCCATTCTGTTGTGGAGTTCCTGGAACTTTATTTTGCCTGCAGATTCCATTCTTAGAACAATAATCATAAAATTCATTACTTTGTGCAATACTCCCTCCATTATTTGACTGAGATATTTTAGCTTAAGACTGTTTCATTCTCTACCAAGGCTTTCCATTTAACAAAAGTGTCAAATACATCAGATTTGTTTCTAATACGATAAACCCAAAATTTCCTTGTTGTATCATCAATACAAGTAACATAATAACTTGAACCCCAAGAGATGATACGAGCCGGACCCTCATACATCGAATGCACCAGCTCTAACTTACTCTCTTTCTTTATAGGTCCAACCTTGAGAAACCTTACTCACTTTTGTTTCCCATATATGTAGTCCTAATGAACTCCAAACCTATTTCTGTATATCCGGGCAAATCCTTCTTTATGATCTCCATGCCCTTATGGCTCATATGACCGAGCCTATAGTGCCACAATGTTGTATCTACTTCTAAAGCCATAAGATTACAAAAATTAGTGCTATAAGTGGTTAAATACAAGGTTCTAACCTTCTTACCTCTTTCCACCATAAGAGCACCCTTGGTAATCTTCCAAGAGTCCACTATAAATATCATAGTACAACCATCACTTCCCAACTGCCCTGCCGATATCAAATTTCATCTTAATGTAGGCACATGTTTGACATCCTTCAATAGCCAAGTATTCCCATTTTGCATCTTAACCTGAACAAAACCTTTTCCAACTATGTTGCAAGGCTCATCATCACTAAGAAAAACATGCCCAAAATCTCCTTGAACATAATCAACAAAATAATGCCTATGTGGAGTAGCATGGAAAGAAGCCCCTGAATCTAAAACCCAAGATTCAATAATATTGTGCAAAGAAAGAATCAAAACATCCTGACATATATTACCCGTTGCCACATTTTCCTCCTTGTTTTCTTCCTATTTTTTCTTCTTGTCTCAAAGCTCCCAACAATCCTTCTTTGCATGCCCAGACTTTCCATAGTGCCAACATACTTTTTAGCTTTTGGATTTTGACCTTTCTTGATCCTTTGATTTTCCATGGCTTCCTCTATTCTTCTGTCTCCCTCTAGTTTCCATTGTAAAAGTATTCCCTAAAGTAGAAGATTCACCAGATCTTTTCTTCACATTTCCTCACTTAGAATCACCCCTACAACATCCTCAAACTTCAACTTTGAGTTAGCTGGAACCGAGTTGCTTACCGCCATTACAGGGCTATTCCAACTCTCAGGTAAAGAGCACAGAAATAATAAAGCCCTAACTTCTTCATCAAATTCTATTGTAACCGAAGCTAACATATTTACAACCATATTAAAATCATTTAGATGATCTGATATTGAACCATTCTCAGACATCTTCATATTAAACAACTTTTTCATTAAAAATATCTTATTAGAGGAGAGGGTTTTTCATACAAATTCCCTAATGCATCCATCAGTTCTTTTGTAGTCTTTTCCTTTGAAACATTAAATAATACCAAAGATGCAAGACACAGCTGGATTGTACCAAGTGCCTTCCTATCTAGTAAATCCTATTCCACATTTTTCATGCTCGAGGGTTTGTTCACCTTCTTAAACAATGGAATATAAAGATCATTCTGATAAAGGTAATCTTCCATCTACATCTTCCAAAGACTGAAATTCTTCCCATTGAATTTATCAACCTTAGATCTTCCATCATCTACCATAGCTCCCACTTAAGATAAAACTTTCCTTGTGATTCAACACTCCAACAAACCAAACCAGGATATGATACCAATTGTTAGGAAATAAGGGATAAAATATGCAGAATAATCCCTCATAGAATTACAACAATAGAAACTAATATGCAAAAAATATTACAGATCTCAAATAAAAGTGCATAATAAAATAATAGACAAAAAGAGACAATATTTAACGTGGTTCACCCAATTTGGGCTATGTCCACAAAGAATCACTTGCTAATATTTTATTACAAGCCACCATTCTCTTAATGCAATACCCAGATCCGTTTGGAGGTATGCTCAACAAATTCTACAGAATTCATAGCTGAATTCAAAACACATCTACAATGTTTTCATTATGTCTACCATATGCACAAAACCATATAAATAGACAACTACTTAAGCAGTTTTACAAAACCGTGGGTATCAAAACCATGGGCCAAAACCATCCCATAAACCTATGGGTCAAAAAACCTGCCCATATGAGAAAATCATGTTTCCTGATATATCGGGCACATTTTAGGGCCCAAAAGTTTTTTTTGGGGCTCGGCCAGCCACTGAACCCTCAAACAATTGTGGAGAGTGTATAGTACTCTTAGTGTACAATCTTCAACACTTTCTCACATGAAAAAGATCCACAACCTAACTGCGGTCATTGCGACCATGAAATACTCCATGAAAACCTATTACAGTGCCCTCCAACTCCTAATGATCATCATCCAAGACAATTGTGGAGAGTGTATAGTACTCTTAGTGTACAATCTTCAACACTTTCTCACATGAAAAAGATCCACAACCTAACAACATGCGGTCATCATACATTGCGACCATGAAATACTCCATGAAAACCCTATTACATGTGCCCCTCCATCTACGTGCCCTTCATAATAATGATCATCATCCTTGGAACTTCTTGCAAGACTAGTCCGGCACACACCGAGATCAATAACATCATGAATATGATCAATCAACCTCCAATCCTTGGTATCATGGGTCGTAGAGGTACACATCTTGCAATAGCAAGAAAAATTCTTATAGATTCGCACACTATAGTATAGGGCATCTACTTACATCATGATCCCATGAAAAATCTCATAGTCTACCACCATAGCGTGTACCGAGTTCTAAGGGAAAGTATCGTTTGCATGTCCTTCTACTTCATAGTATGTAAACCAAATCCCACTACAAACCTCATACGATGAGTTTACGTAAAACTTCTCCAACTATTTGGCCATTCCAGAAATTTGAGCCTCCAAAAAAGGAATAATGCCAGATCAATGCTCCCAAGAGCCTTCATGCGCAAGGTAGCTTCTAAGGCCTCGTGTAGAGGTCTCGTGAAAGTCTTGTGTGACAGATCCCTCCTAAATGGTGTTATCAAACCTCCAAAAAACCATTGAGAATGTTGAGAAGGATGAATGTCATAGGATAGTTTAGAAAAGAGATTCTTGCAATGTGCATCATACTCCTGCGCACACTCTACCATTCCATACTTGGATCTCCTTCGATTCGATCCTCTTCTACTCAAACTTAGAGATATGGAATTCTTATAGGAAGGAATTTTTCAATGTGGTGTAGTCTACCACCATCTGATGGGGGTCATAATTCCTATACCAACTATGCGTGCATCCTTACAATGTTGTTGTAAACTGACTTGCCTTCCACTCTAGGGTAGTGACCCCTTTTGCATGCCATAGTAATTAACACTTGTGCACATGCTCTGCAGCATATTCAATACCCCTATAGTCTGGTAAGTGCAAAGACATCTCAAAAAATACTTGTGAAGGTGACTAATGTCCTTGTCCTCTTGATCCTAGAGTCTTAGTTCCCTCTGGTGTTTCCTCCTCCACTAGATCCACTGGATCTACCAGTCCTGTTCCTCCCGATCCACCGGACCCACCTCCGTAGTCAAAAAATGACTTGAAGTGGTTATGCCAAGTGTTCCCAATGTCCCACTAAACTGCACACCAATGGTTTGTGATATTATCCTACTACTAGTTGTGTGTCCCATGCCACTCCTAGATGTGATACCCAAACCTTGCGTACTTACACCTTGTGTAAAGATTTCCCTAAACAAAGGAATGGCTTGCACAACCATGGATGTTACAAATAATAAATTATATCTCCTAGGCATAGATCGGTTGCTCCCACCAATACCAACTGGGTTAACAATACTTCTTCCTTGATTTGGAAAACCAAGCACCAAGGGTTGGTCACCACGTGGGTTTAGATGCACGCTGATGTCTCTCCTTTCTTCATGTGATGAAATTTCATTAGAAGCTGAAGGGGATTATCTCCCATAATTTCCAAGATGGGGTAGCACAGATTGCTTAGGTTCCACATCCTCTATGTGAACCTTAACTCCTTCCTAAAATTCTACCTCCATAGATCCATCACACTTACAACCTCACGTTGTCTAGCCATCTACCTTTCATGAGCTTCATTATACTTGATTCATATATCCTCCATTTCTTTCTCACCCACAACATCCACCATCTTCTCTCCACCTAGCTTCCTCTCCTAATGTTTAGAGAAGCTTAGTCAGCCATGGGAAATGCCTCTAAACTCAAGGTAATGATCAAGATCTTCATAGCCAAAGGAATAACACACAAAAATGATCCACATAAAAATGATCCTTTGTGCTCCCTCGTAAACTCAAACTCAACAAATTCGGGAAAGAATACATAGAAATGGTGTATTCTAGAGTATAACTCATCAAGCACTCTTCTCCACCAGGTGATGAATAACACGCGTCCAAGTTAGATCTACATCCTGCAACCTCTGATAATCATCTTGGGTCCATACGTGTGATCTATAGTACCACTCAACTGGATGCATATCTTTGGTAGCCATTCATATAGTTCTACTAGGAAACAACAGAAGAATGTCTCATACAACTCATGGTACAGGTTCTCTTCTACCCATCTACGTGCATCAAGTCGGTCCAATCTTTGAATCTTTGAGAAAACTCACCCTTCGAGCTATTGAACCATGTTTTAACACTTTCCAAGGTCAAACGTTCTTTCATCATGTATTACAAGGACAAATACATATTCCATTTCTCACAATAAATTTGAAAAGAGGTCTCAAAGCAATGGAACCAAGATGTAATCATTTTTATACCCTTAGACCAATAGTCTAATCCCATGCATGTCGACCTATCACCCCATGGCGCGGGTGCTCACCGAGGCACTTGCGCAGCACTAAGCCTCTCCTTTATGTGATTCTTGTGAGAATACATCATCTTATAAAAAATAATATAGTGCAAATGAATAGAAAAGAAACATGCATCATTTTGAGAACTTAGGATGAGGTGTCACCTCATTGCATCCAGAAAAGAGAGATAACAAAAAACATATGGAAATGGTTCATACATAAAGTAAATGCATAAGGATTATACCCATGAACACATATATGATTCAGAAAAGAGCCTTATATTCATATTAACATGTTCAATAACCACATTACATCCATTTAGGTCATAATATACCCTCATATAACAATGCAGATCCAAGTCATGCATCAGAACTATAGTATGTTCATCACATTACAAAGATGAATGTAGACCCATCCCTCTAAATGTGTCATCACTCCTATATTTTCCTAATCCTAACCCATAGAATCCTCCATGGTATTTCTACAGAGCTTCACCTCTTTCCAACACACTATTCTCTTTGCATCTCTTCTCTTCACACCCTTACCCATCACCCTTTCTAGCATTTAAGTGTCTCAATATATAGCTTTCCTACCTTCACTACCATGCCTTCTGAGGTAACAGATCGGTCACCAAGTGTCCAAGTGGTCCTCAATGGAGCATGCCTCCTTTGATGCGAGCTCTCCACTCTGTGTAATTATGTTCTTTTGGAACCTTCCATCGCATGCATAGAATATTCCATTTTTGACCCTACAGTCTCAGGCTGGCACCTTATCCACTCCACATGCTAGAAGGGTCACACTTTTCTTGTGTGCTTCCCTGGGACACTAAATATGGCTAATTCCAAAACCTATCTTTCCTTACATGTGTACGCCATGTGTCTAGTAAAACCCTGCTAAAACCTTTCCCCTACGTACCTTTTCCTTGCACGCCCTACTTCAACTAGGTCTCGTGCACCCACACACCTTCTTGTACTTAGCCAATAGTTTGGGTCCCAACACTTCACTGAATTCAAGATGTTGGAGATAGAGGATATGTAAGTCTTCTATGTTTCTCAAAGAAAACCATGGCCTCCAAGATAAGGAGGTATGTCACAAGACCCTATGCCAAAATTTCATAATTGGGCTAGTAATCCATATATGCAACCCCCACCTTGGGCTAATCCATAACAAGGTTGGGCTCCATACCCTAGCCAATACCAACAACAATGGAAACCTCAATTTTTAGGCCAACAACAATGGAAACAACCCCCTCAATCATGGAAGTAGACTTGAAGAGGAGGGCACTCATAGAATAACCCACCTCATAATTACCAAAAATATTACGAGAAACCTCCTTATCCGCAACAACAAGCTCTAATTCCAAAACTCAAACCTAGATCTCATCTAAAATCAACTCAGCTACTAGCTCAACCAACACCCAACCCCAACAATAAAGATGCTCAGCTAGCCTATTTCACTAAACCAGCTCAAGAACCTACCCATTCCATTGATGTTAATAATATCCATCTCCGCTCAAGAAGAGCACTTCCTCTAACAAATGGACCCACCATTATAGAGATTACAAATGAACCAAAACTACTTTTGAGACTCATTCACATCAAAGTGAGAACATGTTGCAAGACAATCCACAACAATTTGAACAGAGTTCCAATAAGGGTACATTGCAAACTAATGAACCACCATTTCTAGAGAGATTACAATAAAAGAAGATTGACCTTAAATCAGAATCTGATTATGATTTTTTCAATCAGCTAAGAGATATTTGTGTCAAAATTCCTCTTATTCAAGCCATCAAGGATGTTCCCATCTACAACAAGTTGGTTAAGGATCTATGCATTAAAAACCAAGTAGAAAAGGAAATATCCATCCAATGTACAAGTTATTGGAAAGCTAGTTGATATCATGCTGGGAATTCTATTTTACCAAAGTATATAGATCTAGGAAGTCCTTTGGTAAACGTTACAATTAATGACATAACAATAAAAAACACTTTGACTAACTTAGGGGGAAGTCATTAATGCCATGAAAAAGAAAATTATGGATGATCTTAAATTAGGATTAAGGCCAATAACTATAGCCTTATAACTTGCGAGATAGATTCTATCAACAATGAGACTTGAAGGAGTACTTGAAGACATAGTTGTGGTGGTAGATTCTTGGTAATACCCTACTAAATTTATTATTCTCCAACCAAAAAAATTACAGGAGGATATCCTATCATCCTAGAAGGACATGGTTGGACACTTTGCTGATGGGCATTTGTAGGTTACAAGTATGGTAACATGATTATTTATAATGGAAGTGGTACTCAAAATTAATGTTCTATCCTCCTGCCCAACCATTAAACAAAGAAGATAAAACCATTTGGGTAGAAGAACCAGAAGTAGATCAAAACTCTATGAAATAGCTCATGATGCTAGAGAAGTATTATACCATTGAAGGACAAGAAGAATATGTTGTTCTCTCCAATGTCTTGTAGAATAACTATGGAATAAACAAAGAATTTGATGAAAAATTAAGGTGTTTAAACTGCCCCTTTAACCAAGTTCTACCGCAAAGAAAAGCACCATGGATATTTAAGGTAAGAGTTGTAGTCTCCATAAAATTCTTACACACGATTACATACTAAATTATATAATAAGCAATGTATATTCAATGATTGATCTCCAAATAATTGGAAATAAATCTAGGAAGGACACTTAACGTAAACAAAATGCTAAGCATGCAACAAGAGAAATTGCTGATTGCTCTTCTGAAAAAACACAAAACAAAATTTGTATGGGATTATGGTGACATGCATGGTATTCATCCTAAGATTTGCACTCATAATATTTATATCAAATATAGTTGTAAACTAATAAAGCAATCACAAAGAAGAATGAACCCAATAGTGAGGGAAATTGTAAAAGGATAATTGAAGAAGTTATTAGATGTTGGATTTATATATCCAATTTTAGACAGTCAATAGGTGTCACCCCTTGTCATTGTGCCAAATAATAATGGAAAATGGAGGATTATAGAGAGTTGTGTAGATTAGAGAGTAGAATGAAGCTATAATAAAAAAAAGAAGGATCATTTTCCACTTCCTTTCATTGATTAGGTACTTGACACTTTCGGAGGGAAGTTTGCTTTTTAAAGTACACGAAAAAACTTTTGAAGAAGCCATGAAAAATTTGGAATTTTTTTTAAAGATATGTAAGGAGCACAATTTATCATTAAGCAATGAAAAATGTTACATGATGATGTATGAAGGAATAGTTTTGGGACACTATATTTCTTCTGATGGAATGCAAGTTGATCTAACCAAGATATCTGTTACTGTAAATATACCAACACCAAGGTAGCAAAAGGATATTAGGATCTTCCTAGGCCATTCTAGTTATTTCAGAAGATTCATACAAGATATAAGTTCCATTGTTTTTATTATTAGGAAAGGATGCTTCCTTTGAGTGGACTAAAAAATGTGAGGCTGAATTCTAAAATTTGAAGAAAATGTTGACTACTGCTCAAATATTAAGAGGACTTGATTGGAATCCACCATTCCACATCCATACTGATGCATCAGACCATGCCATTGGAGTTGTTTTAGGACATAAGGATGGAGTTCTAAACTATACAATTTATTATGTTAGCAAGAACTTGTAGCATGTTGAACTTAATTACATAGTCACAGAAAAGGAGTTCTTAGAAATTGTGTATGCTATCAACAAATTCAGACACCACATCATGGGTTATCCAATGTTCATCCACACTAACCATGCTACAATCAAATATTTGATCAATAAACCAGTAGTAAGCAGCATGATTATTAGATGGTTGCTCCTTCTACAAGAGTTTGATGTCACAATATTGGATAAGATTAGCAAGGACAACATGGTAGTAAATTTTCTTTCAAGAATGGAGACTAATGGTGAAGACCAAATAGTTGTTGAATCTTTTCTTGATGAGCATTTATTTTCTATATCCACAAAAATAAATTGGTATGTAGACATAACCAAATATCTAGTTTAGGTAAAACACCTCCACACTACTTATACTCTGAGAAGAAATATATAGTTGAAAAGAGTGCATTTTTCTTGGATAGTTGGAATTCTATTTCATACAGGGCAAGATCATGTCATGAGAACATCTATAGATGATGAAGAAATATATGATGTCCTCAAATCCTTCCACGTGTGAAATTTGTGGAGGACATTTTTCTACAAAAAGAGCAACACACGGAAAGTGTTAAAAATAGGTTATTATTGGCCAACACTACATAAGGATGCATCACTTTACACCAAAATGTGTGAAGATGTCAAAGAATGGGTAATCCTTGCAGATCAAATGAGATGCCATTCTAGCCCGATTAGTCTTTGCAACCATTTGAAAAATGGGGATTAGAATTCATTGGTCCTATAGATCCTAAATCTCAGCAGAAGGAATACATCTTGGTATGCACATATTATCTAACTAAGTGGATAGAGGTGAAGGAATTGCCAAGTCGAAAAGTGAGAAAGTATCCAATTTTCTCTATGATCATATCTTCACCAAATATGGAGTTCCAAGGGAGATTTTCACTGATCAAGGTACACACTTTACTACTGAAGTAATTTTTAATCTAGCTAAAGAGTATGAAATCAGGCATAAAAATTCTATGTCATACCATCCCCAATCCAATGGCCAAGTAGAGGTGACAAAAATGGAGATAGAAGTTATCTTGACAAAACCATTGCACTCCACAATAAATATTAGGTAGAAAGACTTATAGAGGAAGTATGGGAATTCAACACAATGTGGAAGACAACAACTGACTTCACCCCATTTGAGCTTTTGTATGGTAAGAATGTTGTTCTATCTATTGAATTTGAGAACAAAACACTAAGGATGCACTTAAGCTAGGCATAGATTTATCTGAGTCTCAAAGGTAGAGGATTCTCCAACTCAATGAGTTAGATTAAATGAGAAGACAAGTTGTGCATAGTAAAGAGGTAGTGTAGAAGAAAAGGATCAAATGACATGACATATTCATTAATAAAAGACAATTTCAAGAAGGTGATTTGGCACTCTTATTTGAATCAAAGTACAAATACCATATGGGAAAACTTAGGACAAGGTGGTTGGGCCATTATGAGTTTGAGAAAATATTTCCTGATGGAGTTATAAAAATCATCACCATAGATCCTATGAGGTTCAAGCTATTAGTGAATGGCCATAGGTTGAGATTGTACAAGAAGCCAACTGACAGGAGTAACTTCATACAACATTTCAAAGGAGGAAAAAACAAGATGAAAATAAGGACATCAAAGTTAAAATCAGAAGTTTAGCCTACTAGTTCATCTTTTGACATTTCAGAGGAATGATGTTTAGTGGCCTTCGTATATTCAACTTTCTGGATGTCCCAAGGACAAATATAAGTGTTGTGATCATCCCACTTGGTGATAAATAACACTCAACTAAAACATTTTATTTTATTAGAATTTATGTTTTTAGGATTTGATGTATATGTTACAAGAGTGGATAGTCTTTGACATAGGGAGATAATGCAAAGACTATATGTTATACTTACAACAACATGCAACAAAGCTCTGTTTAGTAGAAATCATGATTGCATGAAGGAAATAAGGGATATATACATGTGTGAGTGATGATCGAGATAACTGGTACCCCAAAGAAATCAACATTCCCTCTCCGGGAGTTATCTGATTTAAGAAAGGATCCTCTAATACAAATTCCACACATGCTTGCAACATCATAACAATGTCCACAACATCATAGAAAACCAACATGAAACAAGGGTACAAATCTAATAAAGCATGCAATCATCATTCTAAATATGCCTCAAGATAAGTGCACTCCTACCACTTTATTAAAGTATGATTAATATGATTATTATTAATTAGTATTTATGCCACGATATCATGTCTTTATTTGCATTGATAAAAATCTTCCCTTTATGTTGTGAGGTGTCATTACACATCATCCCACTCTATAATACCACTTTACCTCACACATTTCCTATGATAAAATCAATTAATTGCATCCCCCTTTGATGTGCTGTGCATATGTGCGTCGTTCTCGAAGTTAAAAAAAATACTCAAAACAATCCCACACAATTCAATTTTACATCATTTCTCCAAAACTGTGTGATTACATTATCAAATCCGAGCAAGCTACATATTGAAAATGGGTAGAGTATTCATATGCCATGAGACGACAAAGCATTCTCAACTCTTTGGCACCAAAATTTCTATAGTACTTTTTGACAATGGGTGACTATATTATATAAATCGATTCCAAGGTTTCAATGAATCGATGGTCAAAGAATTTGCTATTACATTTAGAGATGGTGAATAAAAGGTCAAGAGTTTATCGGTGTAATTTAATGATGACATCTTGGTTGAGGTGATTGGAATTCCCACACGGGATGAACCTTTCCCAGAGAAAGAAAATATAGAAGCAACTAGATGAGAATTTGTTGATGAAGATGATGTATTCATCAATGATCAGACAAGGTACTTATAAAACTTCTCTCAAACCTCTTTGGGCTGAAATTACAAATTACATTATCAAGTATTTTACCTGTGAGGGGAGGTACTCTAGGTTAAACACAATTCATTTTAAATTGCTCAATCATCTCAAGAACAAAAAATATGTCAATGTGCCCAATTTATTGAATGAAATTTTGAAAAATATGGGTAGGGAGGAACAATGAGGAAGGTCTACTCTTTCACATCACTACCTCATCACTCTGATAATCAAACACACCCTATAGAGGGAATACCTGAGATAATGTGGGATGATTTTGCAAGAGCTAAGCACATTGATGAATTGTTGGAAATAAAAGGAATTGAAGAATCTTTGGAAGTTCTTCCACACATGCAACTAAACCCTCAACATCAACTTACCAACCTAAATAAATCCTTGTTTATGAGTATTTACCAGATTTTTCACCAAACCTGAACCAATCTCACCTGAAAGAATATTTATTATTTAAAACTTCCTAGAAATATCTACACCTGAATCATCTACCTCCTCTAAAGGAAAGATAACATATTCTAAGTCCAATCCTACACCGCAAAGATGCTCTCATAGGCTAAAGACTAAAATACCAAAAACCTCCAAGACAACAAAGTTCTAGACTATATCACTTGAGAGTGATGTGGAAACTATAGAGGAAAACCTTGAGCCCACACCATTGCAAACAATACAGCAAGGTACTAATGCTGCATTTTGTGAACAAAAATTCCCTACAGAGCACATGGAGGGATAAGAAGACCAAGCCTAGAATGTGGAGACAAAGATTATGAAGAGGGTCATGTAGAGATAGAGGAAGAAAATGTTGAAGGATAAATTGCACAAGAATACCTGTGAGGAGTGCATGGAGGAACATACACCAATAGTTTCTATTGATGAAGTAGTTTGTGAAATGAAAGACTCTGAGGAAAAAATGGGAGAATAAATTGGAAAAAATGCTGACCAAATAGTTCATGTATAGAAGGTAATGAGGAATGAATAGAACAAGATATTGGTGAAAAATTACACATGTTGAGAATGTCATTGAGAACTTGGTCCATGGAATTGAGGAAGGGCAGATGTCTGCCACATGTGAGCATGTACCCAAACATACCCCTATAGTTGTGGCTAATGTAATTGAAAAAGTTGCACCACCATTTTTACCACATGCCAACACACAAAAATTAAATGTCATCCCATTATAACCACAAATTTTCATTAAAGAAATCATTAGAGATCCTATCAAACCAATATGTAGAGAAATGGAAACACAAACAACTATGTTGGATTACTGGGTAAATCAATTTGAAACCTATGTAAATAGGTTAAAAGAAAAGTATGAAAGAGAAAAAGAAGAACTCATTTTCCAACACAAGCAAGAGATTGAGGAAAAGATAAAGAAATTACAAGGTTAAAGAAAAAGCAAGAGACACTTAAGGTGGCCCATGAAATATTCAGATACAGGCCTCCTTCTAATGTCTATGCCATTTTCTTAAAAGAAAAGATGTTGCAGCTCAAGCTTACCTGTATCAACTCTGATATGCCATTTGACATCAGTGGAGCAAGGAACTTCTTTAGGTTGTATCTGAATAGCCCTCATGAAACTCAACTTCTACTTTGTGAACTCTACATGTATAATTATGCTCTTGAATATGATAGGGATTGATTCCATTCCTATACATTGGAGATGTTCTAGTTAAAGCACTTTGTTCCTATTTTCAGAATGAGTTGGATCGAGAAAGGAAAATGGAGGACTATAGGCATATGGAGAAAGTACAACCACTCATGGTTAGGGTAGAAGCTAATAACACCAAATAAATTGTGGAGCAATATAAAAAGTATATGGAAAAGAAGGAAATCAGAAAAAGGGTGTGGCAGATGAGGAAAGCAACTCATGAGGAGGTCAGAGATATGATTAAAGATCATGAAATTCAGATAGTTCAAGCCTATAGAATGCACTAGAATGAAATGAATCCTAAAATTAAGTAGAAGTAAATGCATTTGTGCCCTAACATAATACCAACTATAAGGAGAGTGAATGCATAAATTCACAATACAACTAGTTGTGCAAAAAAATGGTTCCCAATTGCATATCATCCCCCAATATTCAATTTTGATACCATATTGGTTAGGTGATCCACCATTGAATGAAACAACACAAGCTAGAGTCATGAACATGCTTAGGGTGAATGAAGATTACTTCTTCACCTGAAACAACATGGATGGATAAACCAATGGACTTCAGATGAGTATGCAACACCATATAAGTGGAGCCAAAGGAATATGAATGAGGACATTCAAAAGATTAAGCCTAGGGGTGTGATGAGTTGATTAAATTACTTTTATGAACAACTCATCCTTTGTACTTTTGTTAAGCCATTGAGGCTATGCCCTTGTATTTCCATGTCTTACTGCTTTGAACATTACCACTATAACCTGAACTTATGGCATTAATACTAATTGATATAGTTATGACTAGTTAAATTTATTTTGTGGTATTTGAGTATGTATTTATTATTATGGTTTCAATAAGTTGTTTGAATGATGATATGTGTGATGATACTCTTGTTTACAAGTAACTTGTTATATGCAACAACTTATATGCAAAAAGAACCCGTATGTAATAGATCATCCATACCAAAAGGAATCACCTACATCTAAAGGACCCATCTGCAACAACCTATCCATATCCAAATAAGATCACCTATAACCATATGAACTATCTACAACCAAATAATATCACCTACAATAAGGGAGTTGTGATTATGGAGACTTGGAACGTGAAGGACGATGCTCCAAGTCTACATGTGTGTGGAAGATGAATTTACAAACTAGAACATGAAAGCCGAGATCACTCAACTCTAGACTTGGTGATTTGTTACAACTAAATAAGGAATTGATTGATTGAATTGATCATTCACTTAAGTTATGTTTTAACTTCTAGACACCCGATGATTAATTATGTTGCATGCATCGAATCTAGATGACCATTTTTTTGAGATCTTTTACTTGATTCATTTGAACTCCTATTCAAACTCATCTTCCCATAATTTTTGTACTTAAAAAAGAATATAAAAGAAAGAGATTAAAAGGCTAGAAACAATAGTAGTAGTAGTGAGTTGTGTATCTATAGAGGAATTAGAAAAAATGAGTAGGAAATCTACAAAGGTTGCTTTGTATGCAAATGTAATGTTCATGCCAAATTAATAAGAATCGAGTTCTATTTAGTAACTTTTAGGTACAATCCTTAGGAGGGATTAACACCCAAGGTAGGGCCCACTTGTGGTTTTCTAACCCCCTCCATAGTTTGTTTCTTTGTTTTACTACATGGGTATACTAGCAAGCAATTCATTCCTTTATCTACATTATGAATTTACAAGCTACATTTTACTTATAGTATTGAAATCCATTTACTTTCAGTGTGAGTTTAGTTGTTTTCAATCATTGTAATTTTAAGCGATTTGTTATTTTAAGCATTGTAGTGACATCAATTAATTTCCTTACCTCCTAAACACTTTATAACTGTGCATAAAATAACGGAATTATTGAAATTTTAGGTACCTTGGTTTGATAATTAAATGACTATAGATTAATGAACAACATATTAATTGCTGCAAGTTAATTTTCACCATTATAACTCATCACGAATCTTGCTCCACCATTGACTCGGTCACATTCAAATTCACTAGTGATACATGCTATTTTTCTTTGCTTGGAGTGTACTACTCATGTGCTAGAGTTTAGTACCCTTCTCAATATGTAAGGGTTCTAGTGATCCTACTACTTAGGATCTCCCCTCCTCCTAGTTCCTTTTATAAGTGCATAGCATTTGCTTTCACTTGCCTTGGTATTTCATCCCATCATTTGCTTTAGATATCTACCTTCTCATTAGATCTGGTGTAACCTTTACTCCACTCGTTGTATCATTAACATAGTCCATGTGTAAAGGGTGGTTTATATCTCCATGGATAGATGATTAAATCCTTAATCTACTAACATATTCTTCATACATAACGAGATATGAGGTATAAGTATAATAGAGCCCCATATGTTTAACAAAAAGTGATATTTTGCTTCTTCTAGGAAATAATACATAGATATAACAAATTCCAACATATATCTAGTAAAATATCCTTTTCACCATATGTATACAACACACGTCCATATCTCATTAGATTCATTAAGATTTACAACCTTCTCCTCTATCCAAATTTATTCCTAGATTCTTTATTCTGTCTAAGATGTAGGATTTTATCCATGCATAGATTTTCACTTGGAGTTTCTCAAAGAAAAATTCTTATAAAAGATTATAGAATGTGTTATTGAACCACTTCTTAGAGTTGAAATATCCCTATCATGATGTAGTTCTTACAAATTACAATTCCCACATGTTAAGGCACTC
The DNA here is from genome assembly GCA_018340775.1 of Taxus wallichiana var. yunnanensis. Taxonomy (NCBI): domain Eukaryota; kingdom Viridiplantae; phylum Streptophyta; class Pinopsida; order Cupressales; family Taxaceae; genus Taxus; species Taxus wallichiana. Next base: position 275,275,648 of record CM031242.1, on the reverse strand, counting down.
ATCTACATGCTCTTATGTGACTCAGAAATTCATGGTCATGTAATATATTCATATGTCAACTAGAGAGGTCCGGTAATGGAACCATTTTTTTGTGTATTTGTGCCACCTTTCAGTTTTATATATAATGCACGTATCCAACAAATAAAATCTTTTTCATTTAAATATATCACTCATACACAATTACTTAAGTTTTAACATGGACCATAGAAAAATAAGTACATTAGGAATAAATAAGCCACACTTTTCCACCTCATATACATATGACATTCCATGTGAACATATATATTATTCTATCATAAAGAAAAGTAAATATTCCATTAAGATACACAACTCAAGTATAATGGAATTTACCAACAATTCCATTAATAGTATAACCCTAATTACATAATAACATACTAGATCATAGTCTATTTTAATATATTCTCCATATAGTTCTTATCTAACATCTTATCATCCCATATACAAGTAGTAGGGGTTGGTTTATAGAGATATCACATTTTAATTTACAACCATAAAAACCTAGCCCTAATAGTTTTGAAATATACATTTTGTATCCTTAGAAGGCAAAGCTTATATAAAATAAGATGTGGTTTAATCATAATTTATTCTACATTTGGATAATTAATTTGTGACATATTTCTTCTATGAATTATGTATCAAAAAAACCTTATCCAAATGTATTTTATTCTGTTTGTATGTGCTCCATTCTATTATCCTTTTTTCACATTCTATATGCACACTATGTGCTTTCTCGTAATATTCTATATGTGTGCACTTCCACACAATGTATTTCTCTTATGTATGATTGAATTGTCCCAAACTAAGATAAATATTGTTAGCTGAAGTTAAGGGTCAACATAATGAACATCGTTACAAGTTCTATTTAGATAAGAAAATATTCAAATGTCAATATCATAAGATTAAATATATTAAGTATGGGTCTTATCTTATTTTCACTTGCTTGGAGAAAATTCATTTAGGTTAGATATTCATCCTTAGCTTATGGTTTATGATGTTGTGAATATAAGACAAATTAATATGTATGAACCACCACATTTGAAAGAAGAGGTGTTTTCTCTCATTTTAAAGACAACAATTCATATTTTTAACTTCTATTGGTTTCAATAATCTTGTTCATGTCTAAAATTACAATATTAGACACTACTCCAGTATCAATTGGTCACTAATGATATTTTACCACTCAAGATAAGTGGATATCCCAATCAACATTTGAGTATTATTTTCCATATCTACCTTATAAATAAGGGATACTTTCCTCTAAATTGGGAGGAAATGATGATACTATTCACATGGGACATTATATTTTATTGTATGTTCTTATACTTATCATATTTTATGTACTTATATCTCTCCGAAGTATCCGCTTTCCTATAAGCTTCATTGCACATATTTATTATCTTATAAGTTTTAACTTTTTATAAAATATTCCTTTCTACTTCTTGTTTAATATTTTATCTAGAAGATTTATTGTATTTTATAAATACATAATATTGTAGAAACTCAAATTTGGAAATTTACTCTTTGACACTACTATTTTTGACAATGCACTCTTGCTAAGATAAATATAGCCTTTCCATTTTTCTTATAAAATTCCAAGGTCTCTTGTCTATCTTGTTTATCCTTACACACCGACATGTCGTCAATTCGAGAGTACAATACATAAAATCATAGACAAACATAAATTGACAAGTTACAAACTTATGCTAAGAGAAATAGGAGGTAGCTTACTAGAGAGTTTATTAATAAGGAAAATATCAAGTTACTGATAAAAATGGAGGCTGCAATAGTTATAAATATTACACAACCTAAGTACAAATAATTTTTTTGCATATGTGAAAAAATAAACCTCTACGTGCTATAATAAATATTATATGGGAATAAAACAATATGAATGGTTAAAACAATATAACCATACAACAAAATATAAAACCATTACTTACCCAAGTAACACACCATTTACCATAATAACATAGTAAGAACTAGTAAAAGGTAAAAACATAAATAAAAATGCATAATTACTTACATTAAATTTTTACCTAACATTCCCCCTTATTTTTTCATTGCCTTAAGAGATGAGGAGAGGAACTCTCAGAACAACTCAAATTTGTCACGTGTAAGTGAATTCATGAAAACATCTTCTCATTGTTCAACTATTGGGAAAACTAAAGTTGTATATTGTCTTTCAAAACATGCTCATTAATGAAATGAATCTATACCTCAATATGTTTGGTTTGCTCATGAAACACTTTGGATTACAAACAAGTTTTAGAACACCCTCATTGTCAACATACAAGGTAGTGGATTTTCTGTGGTACTCCAAGTATCAAGTATGTGATGTAGCCATATCACTTCGTAGATAACTCCACTGTAGCGGCCTCTATAGAAGAGTGAGAATTTTTTTTTTATTTTTTCCACCTGTAATATCGGTCTAGATCCCAAAAATAATAAAAATCTAGAAGTGTATTCCCTAGCATCAATACTACTCGCATGATCGAATCTTAATATCCAGTCAAGAAGAACCACTCATTATTCTTGTACTCTAGAATCGAGATCCATAGTTCCCTTGCGATATTTAAAGATTCACCTTGCTAATTTTCAATGACAAACATTGGGTTCCTACATGACGGGAAAGATCTCTAATTGCAAATATGATATCTGTCTAATATATTTCAGGTAAATGAGATTCCAAATTAATCGTCAATAGCGAGTTACATTTACTAGAGGAGATGGATCTATGCAAGATAACTAAAGTCTCATCCATAGGTGTAGTAATTAATGTGTAATCGATCATCCAAAATTTGTCGACCGTTTTATTGGTATATTTCAAATAAGAAACAAAAATATGATTCTCCTTTTGCCATACTTCAATCCAAAATAGTAGTGCTTGATCTCAAGATGTGTCATGTCAAATTATTGATTAAGATCTTTATTCGTAGCATCAATGATCTTCACTTGTGTTTCTAGTGATGATTAGATCATCGAAATATGCAACAACTATCACAATATCTCATCCTTGCTTCTTGAGGTAGAGATTAATATCATATGGATTTATTACAAATCCATGCTAAATGAGATTATCATCAATATTGATGTACCAAGCCCTAGGTGTCTGTTTAAGGCCATACAAATATTTGACAAGTATACATACCTTCTTTTTCGATCCAGATAGGCCAAAAGACTTAAGTTGAGTCATGTAGACTTCTTCATATAGATATCCATTTAGAAAGGAACTTTTCACATCCATTTGATGGACTTTACATCCAAACTGTGAAGCTATAGAAAATATCATCTTGATCATTTTGATCTTATTTGTGGGAGTAAATGTCTTGTCATAATTTATGCCTTCATTCTGTGTATATACCCCTTTACTACAATTCTTGATTTGTACTTTTCAGGTAGTCCCATGTGTTGTACTTTTTTTAAAATATCCACATGTAACTAATGGGCTTCTTCACATTTGTGGAATATTTACAAGTTGCTAGGTGTTTTTTTCATCACCGACTAATACTCAACAAAAATGGAATATTTCCAAGATTTTGACCGCATGGTTTCTAGATAGTAGAGGGCTCAATAGATTCAACAACTCTACTCATCAAAGTAAAATTTACCTCTTCATGATCTTTACTATGAGTCTATGGTCCAATGGTGGATGTGTCTGAAGGAGCATCTAATTTTGCATCTCAAATCATGTTTGTATACCACTTGGGAATATGTTGTATTATTCCCATGGGTTGTGGTCATGTCGATCATCACCATCATCCCCATCATCACTGTCATCATCAGTGGGAACATATGATTATTTTCACAACATGTGTGCTATCTACATCAGGTGAGTCTATGGAAGGATCCTCAACTTACTTCTTCTCAAAAATTCAACATCTTTAATGGTGTAGAATTTTCTTGTATTTAAATCCATCAATATATACTTAAGATCTTCTTCACTGTAGCCAATGAAGATGAATTTATTTGATTTCATGTCCAACTTATTTCTTTTTTTCTTGGGTATGTGCATGTTGGATTTACACCCAAATACTCTGAGGTGTGCAATGGATGGATTCCAATTTGACCATGCCTCATGTGGTGTTACTCTATCAAGAGTACACGTGGGAACTCTGTTAAGAAAATATACTATAGTCTTAACTACTTCAACCCAAATTGTCTTTACCAGTCATGAATCATCAATCATACAATCCACCATATCCATGATAGTATAGTTACTTCTCCAAAAACACCATTATATTGTAGTGTACATAGAGAGGAGGCATCATCACAATGAATCCTGCAAGCTTCATGATAGGATTTGAACTGATTATTGGTGAATTCCCTCCTTGATCCGAGCAGAGAGAGATTTGATTTTTGACCAGTCTCACTCTCAACAACTTTGAAATTTTGAAGTTATCAAAAGCTTTAATTTTTTTACAAAGACCGAAAATCCACAATTTTCTTGAATAATCATCAACACAAAGCTAGAAATACTGACATCCAGAATGACTAGGTTGCATCAAACCAATAAGATTGGTATGAATAAAATCAATCTTAATTGGAGCTCGATAAGTACTCTTTTGGAAGGAGTTTCTGTGTTGTTTTCTTGTGAGGTAGTTAGGAAACTTGTCTATATACTTCTTGAGAGATGGAAAACCTCTCACCATATTTTATTAGTGAAGTGTATCAAGATATCCAAAACTGATGTGACCAAGTCTCTAATGCCATAACTGTGTAAAACAAGTATTATTAGCCACTAGTACATGATAATGCCTATGGAAAATATCAATATGTCCATCCCACATTTGAATCTCTTGTAAAAATATTCAAGCTTCCGAGACTTGTTTAAACACACTTTATTATCAAAATGACTATCAAAATCAATCTTGATTAAGATCTAAAAGATGAATAAGTGATAGTAATTTCTTCATAAAACCAAGGACATATAAGGCATCTAATAGTATAAAATTCTATAATCCAAGAGGAAGAGTAATGTTTCCAACACCTTATACTAAGTAGGAAGAGTCATCCCCCAATGAAACTTGATTTTTAGAGGGTGTGTCTCGTATAGTGGAGAATCAATCTCTCGCATCCGGTCATGTGTTGTGTGGCTCATGAATCAACATACTATATTGTACTAGATGACATGGTTGATTCACTAGAATGGGAAGTGTACAAGAAGTCCTCATCATATGAATGACATTATTACTCATATATATTTCCTTGCTAATGGGATTTCTTTCGCCGAGTTCCCATTTTTCTTCCCTTTATTGTAGTGTGACTGTCCCTGTTGTGATTGATGATTGTGAGGTTTGGAATTACTCAATGAACCTTTCTTATATGTATTATACCAGAAATATTTTAACTCATGTCCTCTTTTGTAGATAGGACATTTCTTCTTTTCATGTCCCCCTTTGATGCTATTTTTGGGACTATGGGAAGATTGTGTTTTTCATTTCCTTTTTTGATGAGAAGATAGTTATTTATCTTCTTCTTCATCTTTATTGTAAATTACATCTTATTGTTGCAACAAATTCACCAACCTCGTTAAAATTGATGGTCTCATCTAACAAATTTATTGTAATGAAAAATGTGGTATGAGGGAGGAAATTACTCATAATAATGGGCATGAGAGTAGTATTTGTAAATTCCTCTCCTAGGGATAGAAGTGAAGCCCTTAAAGCTGAAAAATATTAGTAAGAAATCCTCCAATTTATCGTTCTACTTGAATTTCGGTGTATAGAATCGACTCTGCAAATTCAATATTGTGTTCTTATTTCGGGCATCATACACTATGCTCAACTTGTCCCATGCTTCTTTAGATGTTTTAACATCTCATATGTGGGGTTACACATTATCGGACACTACAAATAAGATTATCAACTTGGAATTTTGATTGGACCTATTAAAATGACGTTTTTGGGCTACATCATCGACTGATTTGGTTGTTGAACCATTTACAACCAACAATTTTCTTCAAACTTGAGTTGAGTTCGAAATTGAGTCTTCCACATGACATAATTATTGCCATGGAATATTTGTGAGTTAGGAAAGAATAATTTAGGAGCATTTTTTTCCATAGTGGGTTGTTATATTTTTCCCAACTAGATGGCACATTAGCATACAAAATGCAATTATACACTAAAAATATGAAATTACACCCATTTGTGCAGAAAATTTGAATGAAAGACAATTTTTTTAATTTTTTCGGGCCCTTGTGGCCTCCAGAGCTCAAAATGGATCAAACACTAAAAAAATGCAAAATATTTCTTAAAACAACTGTTTTGGGCACTCCTCCTTTTACAAATGGTACTTGAATCAAATTTTAAGCTAGGTGGAAGAATTTTGTAACCCCACAATAGTAATTTTGTCAATAAATTTAGAAAGGAGTCTAGTTATGACTATAATGTTTAGAGGGGTTTATTTTGTTAGAGTTGGTGGTAGGAACTTAATTTTCCACCAAATTTTCAAAATAAAAAATAGGGGTTGGGGAAGGGTTGGCCCCTGAACCTACCAAATCCTTAAGCCTTCCCATTAAACAAAAAAGTGCCTTAAGTACATGGGTTATGAAATGTAAAAATTATATTTAAACACTTAAAAAATTGACTAACCTTCCAAATAAATGATGTGGAACAACCCGGGGTCCACGTGGCGGGAGGATAATGTCGGTGGTTTTAGGTTTTCCACCCAAAACATATCCACTATTTTGTATATTTCGCCACTTTTGTATTTGTTTTTACTTTTTTGGTTCCTCCGTTGTGTCTTGGATCAAGGTGCGTGCATTTGTAGTGGTTTCAACACGCATTTGGGGAGGGGTTTACACATTGACAGGGGCTTCTTTGTTTAGTTTTGGAAAATTTCAAACTCCGAGGTTGTGCCACTTTATGAGCTTGGCTGAATGATCAAACTCATTAGTACAAAGGGTACAAGGGTCGTGGAAAAATTTATTGGGTTTGGATTGATGTGTGGGAAGTTTTAAGAGATTGGTGATCTTGGTTCTTTACAATGTAACATAAGCGCTTCAACTCACCTCGATCATTAATTAATTTACCAAAATATTTACACAACTCGGTGCAAGTTTAGATCGACTCAACTATCATGGGATTTACACGATGCCAACCAAAACTCACCCACATGGATGATCCAACGTGGAATGGTGTTGATCCAATTCAAATAGAGCTTGCTTTTGGATGTGAAGGCTCCTTGGATTACACAACTCACTACTTAATGTGATGGCCTAACTTGATTTGTGACTCCAACCAGCTCACTACAACTCAAAACTCGAAACTTAGCTTGCTTGATGCGAGCTCAATCCTCAACTCACTAAGGGATGCACATACCATAGAAAAACTATAGGTAGTTGTGACTAGTATTTATACTAAATTTAGTGGAGAAACCCCTATTGGGGAATTTGTTATTTTGGCTGAACCAAATTTTCTGTAGAGTAGCATGGTGTAGGAAGTGGTACTCACGGACCCCTCCTTTCCCAGTGCACAAAATATATGTATAAACTATATGGAATTTGAAACAATAGATTGTGGGGATATAAGGGCGGGGTTGGGAAGCTGCAGGAGGTATCACATGCTCTCCAAGGGACATAAATATTCTCGAAACCTCTCACATGCTCATGCAACCTTTCCTCCAACTTATGCTACAATGTATGCGAGGCTCCAACTAGAGCTACGATATTAAATGAGAAATATAGAGGTATCTTGTTGGAGATTTAATTTATCAGAAAATATCAAGTTACAATGCAAATAGAGGCAACAATATTTATAGATATTTCACACCTTGAATATAAACACATAATTATTTCTCGGGTGCAATAATAAACCTCTACGTGGTGTAATAAAACTATACATGATTAAAAAAATATGAATGGTTATAACAACATAACCATATAAAAAAATATAAAACCAATATTTATCCAAGTAATAAACTAGTTACTATAGTAACATAATAAGAACTAGTAAAAGGTAAAAACATAAATAATGATGCATAATTACCTATGTAAAATGTTTTACCTAACACTTGATTCCATGTTTTCCATCCATGTGTAAGGTCATAAAATTTAGTGAGGATGTTATATATGATCCTGATTGACTTATGCGGTCTTGTACCAACATGTTACCCAACTTTTCTTGTAATTTCATATTATTTTTTGGGTAATTTAATCCTTCTGGTTCATCCTTTCTTAGATATATCACATTCTGAATCCTATATAAGTAAGTAAACACTACCTTATTTGAAAACCTAGAAATTATATAGAACTACATTGATACATTCGAGTTCCAAAAATTGCAAAAGGTACCCAAGGCTCCCTAAATATCACAATAACACATCTATAGTCATTAGGAAAACAATCAATATAGGTATGAATCCCTTACTAGGTCAAGGAGTCAACCCATATCATCCAAAAGAACTCAAACATCCCTTCTCTAATTATTTTCACAAGAGCCAAAATCAAGCTGAAGCATTGTTAAAGAAAGTTACCAAATCTAGTTACATTCATTTAGATATCACATGGTATGTGGAGAATAATGTGTAGTTTGAGGCCTCTTCCAAGTAGTTCCAACATTGGTGATGCCCACAACAAAACTAATATTTATTTTGTAGGGTATCCTTACTTTGGAATAATTGTCATTGATGTCAAAGGAAGTTGAAGGAGATAATAGATTGATTGGAGTCATTGATGTCAAAGGATGTTGCATGATTTAACTAACAGAGCAGAGTGTTGAAAGAGTGTTGTCTGTCACTTTGGAGTCTCATACTCTCACTTCAAAGTCTCATACAAAATGATTCAGATTATGTTCGAATGCTTTGGAGTTTATATAAAGTTTGTGGTTTGTGTAGTTACTAGACCAAAAATTTTGGTTGACTATTGTAATGCATCCTTTGAAGTATGAAAAGATCACGGAGTATGTCTAAAGTTTGTTCTATTTTATTCGAGTTTAAACTAAATTCTTTAGAGTTTTTCTAAAGTCTGTGGTTTGTTTTGGTGCGGGACCAACAATTTGGGCTGATCATTATAATGTATTTATGAGTTTGCTGGATTAGTTTTTATGATCATGTTTGGCCAACCTTCTAAGAATTTAAAATAAGGTTTATGATTTTTTTGTTTCTAGCTAACTGTCTCTATTTTTGGCACTAAAATGTTCCATATATTCAATTGTTAGGTCGACCCAAGTTTATTGGTTCACTCTTGTATCTTGGCATTGATATTATTTGTGTAATTATGTCTGAAATTTAACTTATTTAGATAAAAATAATAATAATGTGCATAAGTATAAAAGGAGATGAAGACTCATCATTTTATAGAGTGTTTGAGAGGATAAAGTAGTGCATTGTGGTGTTGGAGTTGTGGAGAAATAAATAATAGGTAAAGATGGATATGTGAAGGAAGTATGTATGCATGAAGAACATGAAGAAAGAGAATAGAAGGTCATGGAGCAAGTGAATAATATGTGTGCAACGAGAAGAAGTTACTTTGTATGTCAAATAGAAATACAAGTATGAAGTAACGATGACACACTAAAGAAAATGAAAGATATGAAAATGACATCTTGTTGAAGGAAGAAAAATTAAAGCATGAAGATATGCGAATAGGTGAAACTACATTATGAGAGGGAGAAAAAGTTTAAGTAGAGTAAGTAGATGCAAGTGTGAATGTGATTGAAGAATATAAAATGACTTAATTTCATTAATTGGACCAATGTATATGTTGGAAGAAGCATCTGATCTATGTGGATGAAGATAGTGATTGGAGAATATAAAGGGACCTAATTTCATTAATTGGACTAACGTCCATGTTGGAAGAAGGATCTAATCTGTGCTTACAAAAAGAGTGATTGAATTTCCATCATTAGGTTGAAAAAGAAACTATAGAAGGTGGACTGTGTATTGTTGAGGTTGGTACCTCATAATTTGGGGATTGGTGTCTCCAATAGGTTGGTTCCTAAAAATTAGCTGAGTTGGTGCTCAACATTGGGGATTAGTGTCTCCAGTGAGTTGGTACTCATGAACTAACTAAGTTTGTGTTCAAAATTGGGGATTGGTGTCTCTAGTAGGTTGGTGCCTACAAATATGTATTGAGATGTTTTGGGATAAATTTGGAAAGTAGATCCAAGTAGTCTTTTCTCTGTGGTTTTCTCCTGAAAGGGTTTCCACATAAATCTTGTGTTCTATGGTTGTGTAATTGTTATATCTTATAAATAAATAAAAAATTATATAATATTATTTACCACCCTCTTAGTATTAGTGTGTTTTCAACACTTCCACTCACGGGTAGGGTTTGAGACTTCATTCGGGATGTTTAGAGAGCTTTGTAACATGGCCAAAAATTATACTTTTACAATGATCAAAATTTCTAGGTAGTTGACCATATTAGAAGCTACACAACCAAAATCCAAGTAGGAAAAAATGTACAAAAGGGACAAGAATATAAAATACGAGTTATGATAGAAGTGTATAGTTCAATACCGAGATCAATTTAGAGCCACATTTCCATAAACGAAGCATCATCAGTCCCGAGATATCCCTATTCGAATACTTTGCATACCAAAAATATTCTAAGAACAATCTATAAGCACCTAAGTGTACCCATTCCCTTGTGTTTTCAAGTCTACAACTTGTTTAGTACATCACTGCAAGTATTAATGCTCTTTTCTAATATTGGTAATTAATGTTGGAAGTTAATTAGTCAAAATAACCTTCTATAACTAATTCTTAAATTCCTTAGTGTACACATTTCACTAATCTTATATTTCACATAATTCAAATAGGGTGTAAACATTTTGGTGAACCCAAATCGGGATTCAATCTTATCAATCCACCCTAATTTATCCTATCTTGTCATATCCTTCTTCTCAAATTTCTCATCTTATTTATGATATCAATAATGGATTTATCTCATGATCACACTATATCCTTATGTGGTTATCTACAATATAATCCCATATCGTGCTTGATAATTGTCTTCACATCCGTAGTCATCCTACACATCACCTAAGTATATCTTGGAAGTCTTTCTTGAAGCTTTCTCCTTTCGGGAGGATCCTATATATTTCACAACTAATGACCTACCTCCTCAAGATGTCATTGATAATGTACCCCCTTTATATGTGAAATTCATCATCCACAACTATTATGTTAAGCATGTCCTTATTAAAAAGGTTATGGTCTAGAAATATTTAATATATCTTTCCTACACTAATTGGGCATCCATGTCAAAGATCTATCTTATTATCCTATTATCATATGTGGATTTGATAAAATGCCACACCAACCACTTGATCAGATAAAAATAAAGATATTTTTAGGCTCTCACATGATCCCTACTATTTATCACTTCATGCCTAATGAGCTTAGTTACAACTTATTACTAGGATGCCTTGGATTTATTCTATGCATGAAATTTAGTGCACTCTTTATAGTTATCTCAAATATTATTACAAAGGAAGCATGTGCACCATTAAGGTTGACTCCACCCCTTTTGAATATTGTGTCTCTAAAACTCCAAAAGAAGAATTAATTCCTCACATCCAACCTCATTCCCATCTTACCATCATTATGGAAAATGATACCAATATTTATTATAACATGGCTTTACCAAACATAGACTTGGTTGCTATGGAAAAGGAATTTAGAGAGACTATTACAATTAGGTCCTAGAAATATAAGGAGGGAATTATATATTCTATGTGACCTTTATGCAAACCCTTACTAGCCCTAATGTTTCTTCTTGCATCACGTAGACATTACCTTGAGGTATTTTCTATGTATTTGAATATAGATTTGAAGTTTGTAATACCAGATATGATTGATGGTATTGTTCTATATGATATCCCATATTTGGATGAATTTACCAATGAGGAGTCCATCCTCAAATAATTAGGAGATCACGAGGGTATCACTTCCTTCTTTCATAAGAATGGGTTTTCTCATAATTTATAACCTCATTCTTACTTCAGGGATGGGGTTTCCTCTAATGTGTCACCTTTTTCCCTAGATAGAATTCATACCCACCATTATATAGAAGACCTCCCCACCTTATTGAATGAAGAAACTACTCCTTTTAATTTCAGCACTAGTAATGACTGTCACTTAATACTCCTTGCCACTACCCTTAGTAACACATAAAGGGATGAAATACAACAAGTGTTGCAAGATTTCCCAAACCTATTTTCTTGTACTAATAATGATATGCCTAACATTAATCCATCCATCACTATGTAAAACTTTGTTCTACATGACAATCCCAAGCCTATCAAACAAAAAAATCCACAAGATGCACCCTAAAGTAGCTTTATTGGTCAAAAACTAAATACAAAAAAATTTAAATGCGATTCATTTGAGCTTTTGAATATCCCTAATGTGTATCCCATATGATCCTGGTGGTAAAACATAATGGCGAGATATGTTGTATCAATGATTTTGAGACTTAAAAAATACTTCCCTAAATATAGTTTCCCCTCGTGCTATAGACTTAATTTTTGACTCAATTGTGACATTTGACCTGTTTTCTTTAATGGGTAATTTTTTTTGGGTGCAATCAAATCAAGATAAACCCTTTCGACTAGGAGAAAACATCCTTTACAACCCTTGTAGTACCTTTAGCTACATTTTCATACCCTTCGGGTTAAATAATGATGATATTACTTATCAACGTGCCATGCCATACATATTACATCCACAAGATCATTGAATACTATATTGATGACTCACTCACAAATTCCATACATTTCCAAAGCTATGTGCATGATATTTGGTTATTATTTTAACGATTACGCTTGTATAATGCCCATTTAAATCCACACAAGTGTGTCTTTCGTGTCACTTCTAGGAAGTTACTAGGGTATATAATTTCTCACCACAAAATCAAGGTTAAACATAAAAAGATCCAAGCCATTGTCGACATGCCACCATCTCAAAATCTAAAGTAGTTATAATCCCTTCAATAGAAAAAGATATTCAGTGTTTTGTGGCCCAATTGGATGATAAAAGCCATCCGTTCACACAAATCTTGAATAAATACATGAAATTAAAATGGGACACCTCTTTCCAACAAGAATTAGATGGAATTAAGAAATATTTACTCAACCCACTAGTTCTTGTCCCACATATACCTGACAAACCATTATTTCTCTACATATATGCTATGGAACATGCCCTCGGTGCCTTGTTAGCCCAATATGATGATAAAAACCATGAACATGATATTTAATATAATAGTTATAATATACTCCTTTACAACTATAATTACACCCCTATTAAAATGTTTGTTTAGCCTTGGTCCTTGTCAAGGATAAATTATGACACTATATGTTAAACATTGAAGTACATGTCATCACTAAGGTTGATCCCTAATGTTACATGCTCACATGCACAAACCTCTCACGACCATATAGAATTATTGGTGATACTCTTAATGAGTTAAACATTAAAATTTTATCCCATAAATCAATTAAAGGACAAGTTCTCATTGACCAAATCAACGAAGCTCCACTCTTCAACCCTTCCCCTATCAATGAAGAGTTTGAGAATGAACTCACTACTTAGAACATATAATCTAAAGTACGGACCATGTATTTTGATGGATCTCTCTGTTTATTGACATAGACGTCAAAATTGATTTTGTAACTCCCCAATGCAAGACCCTACCCTTTGCATATAGATTAGTGTTTTCAAGTACTAACAATATTTCTAAGTACGAAGCACTATTCATGGGTCTCTATACTACTTGAACTCTATAAATCTAAAATATACATTTTTTTAGTGATTCAAACTTTATTATTCATCAAGTGCATATTATTTACAACGCAAAAGAGGAACCCTTGATCCCATATAAAATTATTGTTAAATTATTCTTTCTACTTTTAATTCCTATTCTATTACTAATATTCCATGTAAGGACAATCAACATGCTAATAATATGGATAGTGCCACCTCATTAATATCCTTAGATATAACCAATGATTTTCCCCCTCCATTACACGATGACACCATTGATGCTCTTAATGTATTAGTTATTCGATAGTGTTGACAACCTTAAATGGTTCATCGATATATATATATATATATATATATATATATATATATATATATATATATATATATATATAATTACCTTTATTGACAACAATTAATTGAGAATGCCTCATCTCAAGAAGGTCATTGTATATGACATGAGGCCATATGTTATGTACTTATAGGTTTCTCCTTGTGTAAAAATTATTTTGATGGTCATCTGTTTTGATACTTAGGAGATGATGAAGCACAATTTTCTATGTCCCAATTACATGATAGTGATGTGTGGTGCTCAATTTAGTGGAAACAAATTGTCCCAAAAGTTACTACATTAAGAATATTATTGGTTGAAGATGGAACACAAATTTGATGAGTATGATAAATGGTGTAATTAATTTCAATGCCAACAAAATTAACCACATCCCATCTCACACATTACATCCCATTGTTTCCCATGAAATTTATCTATATGGGTTTTCGATCTTGTTTGCAAGATCAATCTTGAGTATGCTTAAGGGCATAAGTTTATCATCTCTGCTACTTGAATATATTGTACCAAATGGGTCGAATATATACCCATGAAATCTACTATAGATGATGATATCTTAAAATTATTACTCACACACATCATCACTCTCTTCAAAGTACCTTCACGTTATTGTTATGGAAAATGAGAAATCTTGTAAGAACCGTACTGTTAAAAATTTTAATGTAATTTTTTTTATCAAACATAATTTTTCTACTCCTTATTACTCACAAGGCAATAAACAAGTTGAAGCTACTAATAAAACCATTATAAAAATAATTATGAAAATTGTTGATAAATATGATATAGACCGGCATAATTAGATCATTTAAACCCCCCAGGCTTACCATACCAATGTTCATACAACTAAAAATGCTACTCCCTTTTATCTCATTTATGGGACTAAATATTTTCTACCATTGGAATTAAAAATAAATTCCATCGACATATCATTAAAAGACATCCTCAAAGAAAAAAATATTGGGATAAAATATTGCATGAATAGGAAATGCTCAATTCTAAATGTGTGCGATCTTTGGAACACCTTTATAGATATCAAGAACACATCAAACATGTCTATGATAAAAAATTCATGCTCATGAATTTCAAGTAGGTGATCTTGTTCTTAAAAAATAAAAAAAAAAACAAATGGAGAGAATAAATTAAAAGGAAAGTTCAAACCCAATTAGTTAGGCCTATACATGGTTATTAAGTGCATTGGCTAGGTGTCTATCATTTAGCAACACTTGATGATAGGCCTATAAAAACTTCCATGAGTATCTTGCATTTACAAAAGTATTATACTTACTATTCCTCATTTATTCCTATTTCATGTACATAGCTAGGTACTTTGAAAATATAAAAAACATTAATGTAGTTTTAAAATACAAGTTACATTAATATATTTTTAAAAGTACAAAATAAGGACCTGTACACTTCACTTGAGTTAGCAATTTACATCATAAATTTTGTTTATGACTTTGGTTTGATAGATAAAATGATTCTTTACTCTATACACACATGCATTCATGAGGTATTTTGAAATTGATGGAGGACACACACAGAGTGGTACATGATGATAGATATTAGAAAACCCTTTTTCCTGGACTTCCTATACATATGAGGGGATCTATTTTACACTATAACCATACACTATTGTTCTCTTATAGTTCCTTTTGCTTCCTCATTACACATGAATACATATATTGTGTACATGTTATCTTTTGAGATAATTGGACTAACCCATGTGTCTTGTGTAACATTGACATCTCTTGTTTCACATATCCTTGCATATATTGATTATATCATATTATCATATTTTAACACTCTTATTTTTCATGCAAACTTTCTTGTGTGAGTGTTTCTTGCTTATTTATTTCCGAGTTAAAAAAATCTAAATCTTATGAGAGGAATGCAATCAAATAAATATAATAGTAATAAACAAGATCTACTAAGCAATGAAAAATAAGTGAGAGTGAATTATCTTGTATTTCAGTTCTTGGACTAATTATGGGATAGAAACTAGGTGGAGTAGGATGGATATGGGTTGAGTATGCTTCGTGGGAAAAATAAGACATGCAAAGATTCTAGACAGAACCACCCAAAGGAGGAGATGACCACCCCAAGTGCTAGTGTCGAGTTGGGTGCTAGTGTATTTGAATATTTTGGCGAGAAAATTTGTTGGGAATAAATTGGTGGTTATCTTACCAATGCTCGTGGAATATAAGTCCCTCTACTTAACCAAAGTGTAACTTCGTATAAGCATGCATAAGAAAATGTGGATTTCTATGGTGGCCTTTTGACCAGGGGATCCAACAGGGGAACTCCACGACCATGTGGTAAAGCTAGCAATTGCTTTCTAGGGAATAATTTGTTTGGAAGTGGGAAAGGGAGTGAGAATATGAGGTAGGGGAACTAGTGCTACAAGTATAAAAGAAGAGACTACACACACTAGTTAGAAACTTCATCACATGAACTTATAAGAAGAAATAACATCTGTAAATAACAACAAGACCAAATAGAATTTATTGATCACAAAGTATCAAGAAACCCCTTAGTCAAAGAAAGCTAGAAACTCCTTCTTTTTGTATTGATTGCTTAAACAAAAGTTGTACATAGTGTGAGAATGGAAGAAATTTGAGAGTAGAGGAAAGTAGAAGAAAATGACTATCTCCTTTTCTTTCTCTAAGTACAATGCACTCTTGAATTTACAAGATCAATTACCAACCCTTTGAGATGGGTATGGATTTATAATTTATAGAGTAGACTCGACTCCTCATCTTCTTCATGACCCTTCATATGCCTTATTTCTGACATTAGATGATTCATATTGCTACAAAATATTTAAGCTCTTTTTATAAAATAAAGGTGACTTAATTTACATTATGTGTTTAAATTCACTTTTAGGTGACTTAAAGGCATATCAAAAAGTGCAAATCCCAATGAAGAATTAGAACATTTGAAGGGAGAGAAAGTTGGGGGAGAGGGAAAAGAGAGAAGAGGATAAGATGCTTCCCTTGATGAAATCTGATATTCCTCATTGATCAAAAGCTTTGATGTGATGAAGTTCTAAATTTCCCATTGTGTCAAAATTACTCTTTGAGTATAAGTTACTATTTTTAATAAGTATGAATTGTGACCCAAGATGTAATTTTTTATGACTTTGCCTGCGATACTCCCTCTGTGTTTACCACCTTCTTCATAGCCTGTTAAAATGGTGGCTTATATAAGTTAACATATCCCTATGTAGGAAGACATGCTATTTTTAGTAAGTGCAATGTGGATGTTAGATTGCAACAAAACAAGTTTTCAAATTTGGGTTTTATTTTGGGGTTCCATGCTCCGCGTTTGAGTAACTCCTTCATCTAAACAAGTGAGAAAATGAGATTTTCATGGCATGGGAAGAATAATGAAAAAAAAACAACCCTTCATATCCATAAAAAATAGGGTTTTCATGGTTTTAAAACTAGTTCCAGGGAAACTAGATTTTTGACTATCATTTCCTCCGATTTTCGGGTGAGTTCACCCATGAAACCCCGAGAAGTGGAGAGGTAGCTCACCGATTTTTTCCATTACTATGTCATTGTGGCCATTAATGGAGCTTGAAATTTTCAGGTCTATTTTTTGTATCAATTTGCAAGGAAATAAACTCCATTGTGATAGGTTTTTGCTTCTAGTGCTTCACATACAAATTTTACTTCAATCCGACAATCGGTTTGATGGGAAATTAAACTTTTCTTCATTGAGTTGGAAAGGAGATTTATTCACTGTGAACATTCCTTGGTGTGAATGGGAGGTTTTAATACGATTTTTAAGTTTCCTTCAAGAGAGAATAACTCAGCAACATATGGTTTGTCAATCCGTACAACGTTTTGCAAGATATGTTCGATTCTTGGTTTTATGGCAATGGAGTTTTTAGACTTCTTCTTCTCTGTTCTTCGTTATTTCTTCTTGGTTTGATCAATATTCCTTATTTGACCTATGTGCCATCATGGAGTGAAGGATAATGTGTTGTGATGGAGCTGGCTCAAGTTTCATCAATGGTGGAGGGGTGATAGGAAGTTGTAGAGGAGTTTGGAGAAAGAATTGTGCACAAGAGAGTTAGATGTTAGAAGTTAGAAGCATGAGGGATTTTAAAATTTGAAAATTCTCCAAGGCATGGAGTGAGGAATTTTTTCAAATTTTGATGTCCTTAAAATGTGAGGGATGTGAGGGACATCAAATTCCATGGTGGTCCTGGAGCTGACATGTGGCGACGATCGGACGACAGGAATGAAGCCTGAAAAATCACTTGAAAGCACTAAGGGGCTGGAAGCTGGTCATATGGGTGAAAAAAATTATCCTCTAGGGGATGGGAACATTTTTCAATGTGTGATGTCCCTGACCTATGAGGGACATCAAATTCCATGGTGATCCTAGAGCCGACATGTGGTGAAGATCCTATGGCAGGGAATTTGAGCTCCAAATTACACTTAGAGGCTAAAATGACAATCCTGATGGTCACATGGGGTTCCAGAGGTCACATGGGGGATGTGAATTTTTTTCCAAGGTTAATGTACCTAACCCTCATGGATGTTGGGGAAACAAAATCCCACCAGGATCTTGGAGCTGACACATGTCCTCCAAAAATTTGGCTACATCCTGAACTTGCTCCAAAAGGAAAACTTGCAATGATGATAACTTGAGCTCCTGATGGAATTTTTTGGAAAAATTTAATATGATAATGACTAGAAATATAATTTTTAATCCAATGGTGGGGGTTTTCATGTCTTGATTCTTCCATTTGATCCCTGAAAAATTAGAATTTTTATTTGGTACTCCACCGTGCCTAAGAAAAACTACATGCAGACCTGATGCGCCAAAGTGTTGTGAAAATTATGATTTCACCATATTGTAGGGATTTGAATTATCTATCCAGATATGTTTTTTTCTCCTAAATCCATCTGGAGATCCTAAAATCACCCTCGAATCTCTATAACTTATTTTGGCTTGTGCACTGCCTAGGCATGTGAATCCCCAACTTTGATGAAACTACCCCAACTACTCCAAATCTTCCCGAACCTTCCAAAATAACCTTCATGATGTTCTTATGCCTTTGAATCACTTCCATGTCTATTTTTGATTTTCTGCTCTACTCCATGGAGTTTCTCTAGTCCTAGGAAGGCCGGTGATATCCCTTCACACAATTATCTGGTAGCTTACAAATGAACTCCTAAAATTACCTAGGGGGAATGAATAGACTTTCCTAAATCACCTAGGGGAATGAATTAACACCGATCGAGAGGTTACTCACCGAATGGGTAGATCTAGGGTGTCTTGGAATAATAGGAATTGAAAAAATTGGTACAAGAGTATCATTTTCATGCTTGGAAATTATCAATTTCCTGTTGCACATTTGCACGAAAAAAAAAAAAATCTAGATCTTACCTTTTTAGGGTTTGGACTTGACTTCTTCCATTCACTCTTTATCACCCTGTCTTCAATATCACACCGAACCTAAAAAGTACCTTAGCTATCTTCACAAGGATCAAGCACACATTAGATGGAATCAATGAGGCATATGTTTGAGTCAACATGACCTCGGTGGTCACCCAAATGTGATTATCACCTTTGAGCACTACACTACATTTTAGACTCAATGTATTTCGTGTGTGTGTGTGTGTGTGTGTGTGTGTGTGTGTGTGTGTGTGTGTGTGTGTGTGTGTGTGTGTGTGTGTGTGTGTGTGTGATAAAATAATGTCCCTTAAATCTAGGTTTCCCTTATTCCATTCGCACCAAGATAGTGGGCTACAACTAATTTTCCCCAAGATGAATGTGTGAGATGGAATTCAAAAATAACCACTCCTATTCAAAGTGAATTATGTATCCCAAATGCAATGATTGAGTCTTTCTCTTTACCCAAGTAGTAGATAGGAAGTAATAGGAAAAATTTCCCAGAACCTAATAATAGTGAGTAATTCATGTATATATATGATTCCCTTATTTTAATTTCATCATTAACAACTAAAAGGATGATCCAAAGTGAGATGTAGTATTGGTGTTCAATATAGGCCCCTAGATTGAGATGGTATTTGTCCTAGACTTTACGTAAATGTAACCATTTTGCATGCTTCATATTGTTCCCCTTGTTTCAAATTTTAGTTTGAGTAAAGGATAATTATCAATTTGTAAGAAATTTTGTGCCTTGTTAAAATAAAAAGAAAGGATTCAATGGAAATGTTAGAGGATTAACACCATAAGAATTCCTCGAGGATTGGTAATTAAAATTCACTTAGCACTTTATATAATCCTAGGACGTTCAAGTGACCGTCAAAGGTCTACATCACCAAACAATTCAAATGCTGTGAAAAAGGATACGTGGGAAGATTTTGGGCCCCCTAATCCATTCAAGTTTTGAGGACTTCAAGTCTGTGGAATGTACTAAAATTATATGGTTTTGGGTTTGTGGCAAGGCGAGATAAAATCAACGTGGTCCAAAAGAAACATGGAAAAATTAAAGGATGGACATGACCATTCAATTCTAAGGAGACCACAGTGCACTAACTTGGTAATCCATGGAATGAAGAAATTAATGTTCTACGAGTTGCTCCAAATTGTGAAAGGATAAAGATCAGATCATGACCAAGGTGGAATTCTAAAATGATTGATAATCATTCAAATTGAATTAGTCTTGCAAGTTGAAGAAAGATATGATACCGTGGGATGACTGGTTATAAGAAATGAGGGAGTGTGGTTATATACAAAAAACGTGGCACAATGGTTTAGTGTTATGCGGGTTTATCAAAAGGGTTGGCACTTCACAAATTCTAAAATCTTTGGGACACTTATAAGTGTGCCAAAATCTACGTGACACTCAAAAGTCCACAAAAATCCACGGGACACTTTGAATTCAGCTAAAATCTGCGGGTCACTCGAAGTCCGAAAAAATACGTGGGACACTTAGAAGTCTACCAAAAGCTACAAAACACCAGAAGTCCACCAAAGGCTGCTGAACATGAAATATAGCTGAAAAATCACATGACTAAAATCCACGAAACGCGTCTAAAAAGAACATTTTTCATTGGTACCTTTCATTGTGGGTATCCAAGTCATACAAGATGGAAATGAAAAAACACATATGGCAGTATAAACTATATATTTTACACATATGGCGGTGGAAACATGGAACCGATCCCAAAATACTAACATAAAATAATATATTTTCAGTTAGAAAAAGTAAAATTCTGCTTTGATTAAAGATATTTCTATTAGAACAAGATGGTGATTCACTTACTATTTTGGGGAAAATCAAATTGTAAGAACTCATCAAATTTTTATAAATATGGGGGCTTATCCTCATATAAAGAGGAGTTAGTTTTGGTAATTTGATCAAATAGGGGTTACTTTTTCTATTTCTGAAAAATACCGAGATATATAATTGTAATACTACATGTTTCTTTTATGAAATGCATATGGATTTTGGTTTCCCAAACTTTTGTGTCAAGGTGGTTGCAATGTACATCCATTGAAAAAAATTGAGAGAATTCACTTGATGTTACCTCGTTAAGAAATTTAATATCCGAATGAAATATGTTTGCTTCTGAGTTTAATTTATGTGTTATGGTTTTTTTAATGTTGCATTGCTAATTGATGAGATATATTTTCTACTATAGTATTGTGTTTGGTGCTTCTCTTTTCGTCTAATAGATCTATCCTTAATGGTTGTGCTTTAGTCATTGATTCAATATTGTCGCATGAGAATTTACTCTACAATTTTGGACACAATTTTGAAATCCTTACTATATCGATTATGTCGAAGTGATTTATGTTATCCTTTAAGTGTATCTTGGGTGTACTAGAGTAGAAGCAGTAAATAATTTTCTAGAATACTTGCACACGATTTTGTGTTGATTATTTGAGATATTGTGATGAAAATTTTCATCTTTGCTATCAATGAATGCAAATATTTCTTCTTAGAAACTATCACTACTTAATTCAATTTTCTATACTTTCCAAAATTGCAAGCTGCTCTAAGTGTTAAATGCTTTGATACAAGGAATCTCTCATCATATAAATCCCCCTTTGTGAAGTTACAAATACCATAATTGATCCCACCCCCTCATATTAACTTCCATTTGTCCATTTATTGCTTTTTTCTCTAAATATCATTGAAGGTTCCTTCTAACCTTAATTCTATTGTCAAGAGAATGTAAGAGAAACCAAACTTTAATGTTTATAGTAACATGTTTAAGTGCAATAAGCATATGGAACATCTTTAATGATAATTTTTGGGAGTGAGTGTTGTATTCATGGCCATGTTTACCCCAAATTGACACATCATTTAAATAGATCAAAGAGGAATAAAGAATCTATCTCCCTTCTACATTGGGTTACCTTGTGGGTCCTCTCACCTTGGTTTAAGGTGGGACCAAAAGTAGTAGGATGAGGCCATTCCCTTTGTACGTGCTCATCAATCACCCCAAGGCTTGATCCCAAGGGAAGTGCTAGACCCCTCCCGGACTAAAAATGACTTACACCCAGTCTATCACCATCCAAGCATTCCCCTTTCCTAAGAGAATTGTTGTCAGGCCATCGAGGGTGTATAATTGAGGACCACATGCTTATTACGTTGTTGTCGGGGACTTCTTAATTTTTAGTGGATTTATTGATATAAGTTGATATGTATTTTAGATTTCAAAGTGAGAATTCTCATGAACACACTTATGGCGCCATTCTTAGGGATTTCAAAGGAATATTTAGTTCGAGAAAGGTTCAAAATTCATGTATTTGTGGAGTTTTGTTAATATTATGCAAATATAGACCAGTCTGCAAAGTATCATCCATAAATTTCCAAATACATACAATCTTTCCATAAAGCTTGAGATTCTGTGAGTATACTAAGGGATTGATGACTGAAAGCATTGTAAAATGCATAAATATCTATAAATATCAACCTCATAGTTTGTGAAGCTATCATTTCAAGAAATTTTTGAGTTAATATATACATCTAAGGTGCAAGGAATTAGTGGCATCTCTGTGTTTCAAATAAAATATACATTATACCAGTTCAAATATTTTACATCTTGTTTATTAACTCCCCCCTTTGTAAGGATAGAAGGAAGAATATCCTTTTTCAAATATGATCCTACCAGATAATTATTCCCAGAGTTGGAGAATACACAGTCAAGAAGGAAGTAAATATGGAAGCCAGTGAGTGGTAAAAATTTAAAAGAAAATATTATTCAACCTACTAAATTTGATCCACCTTTGGTGGAGGACTACTCTAGCACACCTGAAAGATCTAATTTAGGTAGTTCTCAAGCATATTTACATTCATTTTTCCAAGAAGGTTCAACATCTATAAATAACAAAGGTATTCCTCATCTTCCTTACTTGTTAACTCATAAAAATAGAGTATTTTTGAGATGGATTCCTTGAAGGATTCCCATTTTGTGGATCATACTCCTCTACCTCAGAGACCTCTAGTTCCCCACCGTTTAACCCTCCTTTTGAAAATCCTCCACAAAATAATATGGAACAACCTCCACCAAGGATCCTTTTATAGTTACTACTTATAGACCAATAAGGTTCCATGAAATGGTGGGATATCCTAATGAAGTACCAAATGAAATTAGAAGTAGGTTTCCTAGATTTCAAGGGAATAATGCTATAAGTGGGGATCAACATCTTAGATTTTTTAGAATGTAATGGATGACTATGAAGTAGAGCATGAAGATGTTTATGTTAAGTTATTCATACATACATTAGAAGAAGATGCTAGGGAATGGTACAATTTTCTTCCTACAAATTCAATTGATTCTTGGTTAGAAATGAAGAATGCATTTAGACTCTAATATGGTGATAAGACTTACCCTAGGTTTCTTTTATCAGAGTTTAAAAATATCAAAAAGAATCCTAATGAGTGTATGCAATAATTTAACACTAGGTTCAATAAAAATTTGACTAGATTCCCTACTAATATAAAGCCTAGTGATGATTCTTTCCTAATTAAATACTTAGATGCCTTTGATAAGAAAGAAAGACAGAAATCCTAGAACTCTAAGGTAGGATTTATCAATGGCTGTCCAAATTGATAACAATATTAAATCAGTTGGGAAGCCTCCAAAAAGGAATGGTGTCAAGCTGATTAATCCAGAGAAGCCTTAGGTAAGTAAGGTAGTGGACTTGGAAGAAGTGGTTAAAACTTTAACTAGAGTAGTCAAAGAGATTTCATACAATATTCCTAGAGTAGATAGAGTAGACAAAGTATCAATGGTAGAGGAAGACCACATATTTGAATGGTGTGATAGGTGTTTGTTGCCACATTCCCCTTGTGAGTAGTTTGTTAAAGATGATGATGTTCTTGATGAAAATTATTTGATGATGTATTCATGATGGAGTGTCCGAATGGTTCACCATAAGGAGCTACTTACCCTAATCTTCTATATGCTAGAACTATGGAGTACTTTTGGGCTTGCATAAATAAGGTATTCTCCCTCCGCTCTATGGTTAAAAATGATATAGATATGGCTCAATAATTTGAGATTCCAAATCATGACTTTGAGTATTTAAGAGCTTTAATGATTAAAAATTATGATGGTAGAATCCCTTCTGAAGAGGATAGGCAACTATTAATGAATGATGTTGTTGCTCAAGAAAAGGATTATACATTTAAAATAGACAAGTAAAAGGACATGTCCCTGATCCTAAACCAAAAATTACTCTCTTGAACAACATCCCCAAAGATTCTCCCAAGAAATATATGCCTAAAAAGGTCCTGTTATCTCTTCAGAAAATACTATGACCCTTTCCTCTAATACAACCCTACCAAAGTATGCTATATGTGATATGACTCAAATTATAAGTCAGATAAAGATCATTTTCCCAATTATAGAACTACTTAGAATTCCAAAACATAGAAAAAGAGAATTTGAATACTTGGGCATAAGGATGATATGGTTGTAAAATAAAGGGGTATAATTAATGTAGTAAATCCCCGGTGGTGCTGAAGTTGAGATAAAGGAAGACTCAAAGAACATGGAATAAAATTTAGGCACATCCTTGGTATAACCCCAATTGGAATGTGGATCCCTTATTTGCTACCCCGATTATCAATGAATGACTTCTTCATAATTGTATGTTTGATTCAGAAGATTCATGTAATATCATGCATTTAGAGGTTATGAATGAATTGTAAATCAAGATAACAACATATTTCGGAAGGTGTTATGCTATGCATTTAAAAAGGCACCTATTTTTGGATATGCTAGAGGTATAATAGTACAAATTACTGCATATCCTGGAAAATATTTAACTATGAATAAAATTATAGTTGATTTACCTACTAAATGGGGTATGTTGCTATCAAGAAAGTGGGCTGCTAGTTTAGGAGGAAGTGTTCAGATGGAAATTTCTTATGCCTATATACCATTGGAAGGGAAGTTAGTCGAATTTCATTGAGAAAAGAAAATGCTCCATCTTATCAAGGATCCCATGAATTCCTCTTATGAGGTATTGTTTGTTAATAAAAATTTGGGTAACTTCATAGGAAGTGCAGATTTGAAGATCATTGTATGGATATTAATTCACACCTTGAAGATGTCAATGTCCCTTGGACCATGAATTTTTATGGAGCATGTTCCAATGTTGGAAATGGAGCTGGAGTGGTTCTAACTTCTCCAAATCAGGTTTCTTTTAATTTCTCTTTCAAATTGAAGTTTGAATGTACTAACAACATTGTTGAATATGAGGCATTTCTCCTTGGCTTAAGAGTTGCATGGAAGCATGGGATTAAGAACATTATTTTCAAAGGATATTCTAAATTAATTGTAAATCAAGTCAAAAAATTATATGCAACTAAGAACCAGAGGTTGAGACAATATAAGCATGTAGTTTGGGATCTCATAGAATTGTTTGATTCTTTCAATATCCTTTATCATGAAAGAGTTCAAAATGAAACAACTAAAAAATTGGTAGTCCTAGCATCTCAATATAATAATGAAGATATATATCCTTATTACCACTATGAAGTAGAAGTGCTAGTCAGACCTTCAGTTCCTAATAACATTCAACATTGATAGGTTTTTAAGGATGATGCTCAGATCCAGAGATATTTCTAAATTTCAAAGACGAGTTCACCAATAACCTTATTGATCTTGATCCAATAGTTTTATCATGTGATGGAAAATAATCCCTCTTTGGGAATGATGTAATATAGTTAAAGAAAGATATTATCCTTAGAGGACTAACTATTTTTGAATCAAATTTTGACAATACAAGCGACGGGATTATAAATAAGCCTATTTATGCATATAAGGATGTTGAAGAGTGCAACTTGGGAACTTATCAAATCCCAAGAAATTTTTGGATGGGATATATCATGAGAAAAGAAGAAAAATAGGATTATACCAAGTTGTTGAAGAAATACTAGGATAGCTTGGCATGGTATTATTCGAATCGAAAGCTTATAGAAAATATTTGTTTCAGCATGAGATACTATTGGAACCTCACTCCAATCCCTTAAAAAAAAGGCTAATTAATCCCATTCTTTCAACCAAAATGTAAGAGGAATTGAATAAAATATGAGATGGTGGGATAATTCAACCCACTAGGTATTCTTCATGGGTGGCCAACTTAGTGCCAGTTAGAAAGAAAAATGGGGACATAAGGATTTGTGTGGATTTTATAAATCTAAATAAAACATCTCTTAAGGATAATTACCCATTTCCTAATATGGATAATATGTTACAAAAGGTAATAGGATTTGAGTTACTATCTACATTGGATGGATTCTCGGGGTATAACCAGGTGGTCATAAAACAATCAGAACAATTTAAAACTATTTTTACTACCCCATGGGGAACATATGTCTATGTTAGAATGCCTTTTGGACTAATGAATGTTGGTGAAACCTTTCAAAGAGCTATGGATGTGGCCTTTTCTGGTTTCATCAATGATTTCATAACAGTTTATCAAGATGATATAACTGTCTTCTCTAGACACAAGGGTGACCATTTGGGGCACCTTGAAAAGATATTGATTAGGTGTAAAGAATATGGGATCTCGTTGAATCCAAATAAATGTCACTTTGGGGTGAAAAAGGAAAGACTATTGGGACATGTAGTGTCTCACCAAGGATTTATGATATATCCATAAAGGGTGGAGGCAATTGATTAATTCCTATCCCTATGTCTAAACAGAGCATCAAATTCTTTTTTGGACAAGTAAACTTTATAAGAAGGTTCATCTCCAAAGTTTTTGAGATTACTATTCCCATCATAAGTATGCTAAAAAAGTTTAAGACATAAAATGGGAAGAAGGGGTTGTTCAAACATTTAAAGGAATAAAGGAGGAACTCAAGACTACCCCCATCTTAACCAGCCTTGACTATAGAAAGGTGTTCCATATGTAGTCTCTATCCCCTCATGAACTAGAATTAATTTTGTGTTACTACAAAAAGATGAAGAGGGGAATGAAAATCCCTTTGAATTTTTAGCAAGGCCTTGAAGGGAGATGAGTTGAAATACTCCATCATGGAAAAACAAGATTTTCCTTGGTGAAAGCCACTAAAATTTTCAGACCCTACATTATAAGATCCAAAGTTATAGCTTATGTACCCCATACAATGGTGAAAGACATTCTGTCTCAAATGGAAATGTCAAGAAAAAGGTGTAAATGGGTGAACAAGTTTCAATAATATGACATGGAGATTCAAACCACAAAATTGGTTTGAGGATTGGGCTTAGAAAGGTTGATGGCAGAGAGAAATTTACAGGTGGTGGAGATACACAATTTTGAAGAAAATGGGCCACACCCTCATGAAAAGGTGAGCACTTCAGTTTGGTATAAAGATATAGTATATTACTTGATGAACTTGAATTGTCCTATGTACTTAGACAAGAATCAAAGGAGGAAACTCAAGCTGGTTTCCCAAAAGTATATTTTAACTGATCATGGACTAGCTTGGAAGAATCATAAAGGAATTTTTATTAGATGTATAAATGAAGAATAGGTACCTACAATAATTCCAGAATTTCATGCGAGAGTGTATGAAGGCTATTTTTCCGAAAGAGTTACTACTCACAAAATTTTAAGGGTAGGATATTGGTGGCCCTCATTGTTAAAATATGCTACCTTGTTAGTTCAAAAGTGTGAAAGTTGTCAATGTTTTTCTTGAAGATTGAAAGCTTCTAGGACCATACCCATGCATCTTATGTCAATAGAATCTCCATTCAAACAATGGGGATTGGACTTTATTGGTGAAATATCATACTCTTCAAGTGCTGGTCATAAGTGGATATTGGTAGCCACCAACTACTTTACAAAATGGGTTAAAGCCATTCCCACCGGAAAGCAACTCATCAAGTAGTCATGGATTTTATTCTCAATAACATAATCTATAGATTTGGGGTGCCTACCAAGATAGTTGTTGATAATGCCATGAGTTTCAGATCTAAACCATTGGAAAAAATGTGCCATGAGTATGGTATTACTTTGGCTTATGCATCAAATTATAATCCTCAAGGAAATTGCCAAGATGAATCAAGCAATAAGAATCTTCTTAAAATCCTCAGAAGAACACTAGAGACAAATAAAAAGAAATGAGGTGAGAAACTCAAGTTTGCACTATGGGTAGACAAAGTTACCACCAAGAGGTCTACTAGAAAGATCCCATTTGAGTTAGTCTATAGAGTTAAATCCCTTTTTCCCTACACTTACAACTTTCCACCTATCAGTTCATAAAGCAATTTGAAGATGGGGAAGAAGTAAGTCCATATGAGACAATGATCAATAAAATTATGGAATTGGATGAGGAAAGAAGAGAGTCCCATAAAAAACATATCAAGTTAGAGGAAAATCAAGAATATATTTAACAAGAAGGTCACTCTAAGATTTTTCAATGTTGGAGACCTAGTCCTGCTTATGGGACAATAGACATGAAGATAAGGAAAAACATGGAAAATTTGATGCCCTATGGATAGGACCTTATTCTATTGACATCAGGACTGGAGAACATAATTTCTTTCTCATGGAATTGGAAGGAAATTTGCTAGAGTTTTCTATCAATTACATGCACCTCAAACACTTCTTGGATTGAACCAAAAGACCAAGTATAATTTTTGTATAATGTATAGTTTTTTTGATTTATTTTTCCCTTTGTTTGTGTTGTTGTTTCCCTTTTTATACGTTGGCCTATAGTGAATAGGTTTTGAGATATGCCATCATTCAAGTGTGAATGTTATGTATCTTTTCTAAAAGCCCCGTGTCTTTTTCTCCTAGAATCCTTACACGATGGAATAGGCATCTAGTCTTTGTTCTTTTGGTACCCACATGGGGTGCCCATCCCCGAGAAAGATCCATTGTTGGTGCTTAATATAGGCCTTGGATTGAGCTGATATTTTTCCTAGAATATACACAAATGTAACCATTATGTGTGCTTAATATTGTTCCCATTGTTTCAAAGTTTAGTTTGAGTAAAGAAGAAATATCAATTTGTAAAAAATTATGTGCCTTGTCAAGATAAAAAGAAAGGATTCAATGGAAATGTTAGAGGATTTCCACCATAATAATTCCCTAGGGAATG
The DNA here is from genome assembly GCA_018340775.1 of Taxus wallichiana var. yunnanensis. Classification (NCBI taxonomy): domain Eukaryota; kingdom Viridiplantae; phylum Streptophyta; class Pinopsida; order Cupressales; family Taxaceae; genus Taxus; species Taxus wallichiana. The sequence continues at coordinate 275,246,033 of CM031242.1, read as the reverse complement.
GTTAATGGACTGATTAAAATTCACTTAGAACTTTATATAATCTTGGGATGTTTAAGTGACCATCAAATGTCTACATTGCCAAGAAATTCAAATACCTACAAAGTAGAGGATACATGGCAATATTCTTGGCCTCCCTAAGCCATTCAGGTTTCACAAACTTCAAGTTAGTGGAAAGTACCAAAATTCATACGAGTTTCAGGTTTGTGAAAGGGAAGACAAAGTCAACACGGTAAAAAGAAACATGACAGAATTAAAGGATGGACATGACCATCCAATTTTAAGGAGACCGCAGTGCACTAACTTGGGTAATTCATGGAATGAAGAACTTAATGTTCTGTGTGTTTCTCCAAACTATGAAAGGATAAATATCAGATCATGACCAAGGAAAAATTCTAGAATAATTGATAATCATTGAAATGGACTTGGTCTCATAAGTTGAAGCAAGATAGGATACCGCGGGATGGTGGTTGTAAGATATGAAGGAGTATGGTTTTATAAAAAAGTCATGTGACACCTTTGTTTTAGCGTTATGTGGGTTTGTCAAAAGGGTTGGAAATCCATGGATTCTAAAAGCCATAGGAAACTCGGAAGTCTGCCAAAATCCACGTGACACTCGAAGTCCACCAAAATCCATGGGACACTTAGAAGTCCCGATGCACCTAGAATTCACCAGTAAAATCCCGGGTGCGCTGGCACATCACTCATCCTAGACTAAGCACTCACCCAAAGCATGAAAAGGTACCAATCCCCTCTTTAGGGTTACTGTTGTGGGATGTTAGCATGATGAAGACTTAAAGAATTCAAATCCATAATTAATCTAACATTCTACGAACATTTCCTAGATCTAGATCTTAAAGTATCATGAATCAAAAAATAATCATAGTAAAATCCTTTATGCAGTAATAAACTATAACCATGATTAACACCTTGATTCAGCCAATAACCCCCGTTATATTAAATACAATAATACATGAAGCTTCCTTACAATAACAATAATATATGCTCATGCGCGTATCAGATTTGGTAACATAACCTCATAATAATTTAGCTCTTACATCTCCTCATGCTACACATTCCACTACCTATTTATAAGGGTGGGGACTTGCCCTTCACCACTTATCTAATCCTAAAATAGGTCACATGTTATTATTAGCCACGCACCATTACAAAAATAACCACACATGCAAGTGTGCTAACAATAGACTGCTTTTAGTTAACTACAAGTAGTAGATATACTCTCATCCTGTATCCATGCAATGCGCTTTGTAGCCGATCCTCCAAAAATATCCAATGCATGTCATGCAAGTCTTCTGAGTCTTTGGTAGTTTGTGTGCTCCGCACGCTATCCCCAAAAATAGATCCTCATTGTGAAAAAGGCTAAGTCTCAAATTTTTCTTTGTTCCCAGTGTGTGTTTCCTTTCCGATCCTCCTGCGCTTTTGAACGTGCTCTACTCTTCCCATGCGAACCTTCTATATGTTCTTTGTTAAGTGACATAATTTAGTCGATCAACATTACCCCACACTAATTGCATTTCCACCCCGATAATGGTTTGTCTCCAAATGAATCAAAGAATATGAATAGAAGAATATAAAGAATTTTGATGAGTAAAAGAATGTCTTTACCCTGCAGCATCTTCTGTTTCAACTGAAGAATCAATTTTGGATATTCTTCTTTTATTTTCACCTCTAAAGTCTTCCAATCATTGAGCATGACTTCTACCTTTTCTGGGATATCCATTGCGATTAAGTCTAACTCATATTTTGCAATCTCTCCTTTCTCATTCTGCAAGACCAACACAATGTTGAACATTGTAGTCATCCTTATTATATGTGATGAGTTTCCCAAGCTCATACAACATTTCCTTGTGTGGTTCTTGTGCTATCATAAGGGCCTCACGCTTCTACTTAACAAGTGCTAATCATTCTGCATGGCCCAATGTTTCATATTTCATGGCCTTCAGGACTTCATTGTCTTCCAAAATGGTTCTAGTTCTTATAATGGCTTGTGGCGCTGTATAAATATTCAATGCATGATCTTCCTTCTTTAATTCATCCCGATCAATCTGAAGTAACCCCTCATATGATGTAATATTCCGCATCACTAAATCCTTTTCCCACTCTACTTCCTGCACCGAATCCTTCAGGCGCTGACATGCATAGAGGTTCATGTTCAAGAACTAAGTCCACCAAGGTACTTACATAATGCATTTCGAATCAGATTTTTGGATACCTTTGGCTCTAAATGTGACTTTTCTTTCATGATATTTTCCCCAAATTCCTCTTCCATGTTGATGAAAAAAGCGTTCTTCTTTTGTGCCAAGTCTTTTTCATTCTTTAGGAGTGCTATTTCTGCATCCTTAGTCTTGATTTCCTCTTTTAGCACCCTAATTGTTACAACCTTATCCATATTCCACCTTTCCACCTTTATCGAGACTTTCACCAAAGCATTGCTCACTTATTCATCTGACATAACAATAGGCTTGATTATTAGGTGTCTGGCCTGAGGTGTTTTCTTCAACCTCCTTGATACACATGAATCCTCACACACATCAAAATCTGGTTCATCCATGTGCGTGTGCATCGACCATGATAGTTGCTTCCTTGTGCACATGATTGCCATATCTTCATCCATCAGCTCCTAGCCATACAACTCCTTTTGTGTCATTGTGTTATGAAAACGCGTGCGTGTACAATTTTACCTATGTCCTCGGCATAGCCCATGACTAGTGGAACATACTCTCCACTTTTTCTCTTTGATCTTGGCCCCTTAGGAACTTGGGCTTCAAGATTTAGAGCTTGTTCGATGTACCCTGAGTAGTCTTGGTCACTATCTCATCTACCTCATTTTCTCCCTCTTCTCCACCCTTCATTTCTTCATCCTTTTGTTCTTCCTCATTTTATGGAGGTGTAGGGGAATTAGGCGCGCTTTACTTAGAATCTTCCACCTCCTTTCTCAACTTAAAATTCCTTCTTCTTTTCTTAGTTGTCTCCTTGTGTGGAGAGAGTCGATGTGATCTGTACACTAATTACAGAGTAGCACCTTGGGTCATTGTTCTCCTGAATACTCTTTTGAAGTGGTGCTCTCTAAGACCGCATCCAAGTCCTCATTAGTTACCTCTTGTGGCGAGAGGTGGAGTAGTCACAAAATCAACTTACTCCCTATTTATAGGTTGTCTTCTACCTCTGTGCTCTAAACCACCACTATCCTCATGCTCCTCTTCTTCATCATCTACCTATATTGTCTTTGTGGGCTTAGGCACTGGAACATTTTCCATTGTATGCTTACCTTTTGGTGGCCTTGGGAGCATGAACTCATTCTCCACATACTTAGTGTTCTCTAGCTTAGGCTTGAGTTGAAGGCACAAAAGTGCTGCTTCGGTGTCCCCAAATGCCAAGATTACACGCTTCATGATTATAATATCTGAGATGATCCTCTCAATCTAGGCATTTCGCTCTAGATATACATACTTCTTTCTTAGAGTGTGGTAGTCACAATCTACCTTGTCTACATTGAAGGTTAGGTGGCACGCATCTGAAAACATATGAACTAATGCCTTGTTATCCCGTAAAATTGACAAGGGCAATTTTACCGATAACCATACCGAAAATTTTGTTTCGATCCCTCGTTAGGGATCCTTCGCGTTCAAAATATTGTAAAATCCCTTCCCGGGAAATTCAGTTTTTGAACTTAGTCTTTTTGAGCCTTTTTGGCTGGGCGCATGGTTTTGCCTTGCAACATCAATTTTTGATGCGCCTCCTTAAAAGCCTTTGGCGCATGGTTTTCCATGTTAGCACGTCTTTCGGTGCGCCAAAGGATGTTGAGTAAGTTTTTGGTGCGCCAAAGGGCGCACGTAATATCTTTGTTACATCAAGTTTTGGTGCGCCAAAGGGCGCACATAGCTTCATGTCGACAACTCGTTTGATGCGCCAAAGGCGCGCTCATTCTCCTGTTGTCATTTCCTTCCATGCGCCAAAGGGCGCACGCTTTCCCCTGTCGACAGCTGTTTCCATGCGCCATTTCAAAAGTTGGTGGCGCATTAATGACAAGTTTTTCTATATATACCCGTGCCCGCCATGTCATTTTCATTTCATTTTGACAAGCACGTGATCGCTCTGGATTTGTCGGCCTCACGCTCTGTCATTATCTCACCCGTGGACCCGCTTTCCGATTTTAACATATATTTAAGGTAAGAGGTTCATCCTCTTTTTCATTGCATGCTTTCGTGTTTTGGTCTGTGTTTGGTCTGCTGGTCTGTGTTTAAAAGAGTATGTTTAGATGTTTCCCCCTGAGCTTTTCCATCGTTTTCTTCTCTCCTCTTCTTCCCTTTTTCCAGATCTGCTGGTAAAGGGAGCTTTCTTGAATGGCTTGGCTTGATTAAACCTTTTGTAAAACCTTACTTGCCCAAGTAACTATTTAGGTGGAGGAAATGAGTAAGAATGATTTGAGTGAAGAGTCTTTTTTCAAATGGCGCACTGGCGCGCCTTGTTACAATCAAGACAGTCGCGCCCCTCGCCGCACTTACCCGTCATGCAACATGCTCAAGACCCGCGCTTTAGGCGCACTGCACCATCTCTGCTGCAGTTTAAATTCATGCGCCCTCGAAGCGCGCCCCTTTTACATGCTGCAAGTTTAAATCCCGCGCTTCCATAAAAACTTTGGCGCACCCTTTACCCCTGTTGCATCCCTCTTCTATGCGCCAAAGGGCGCGCCCAGCTTCCATGCAACGCAAGAGTTATTTGCGCAAGTATAAAACCTCCAAGGCGCGGGCGCACCTTCCGTTGTAAGTACATGATGTTGTGTAGACCCTCCATGCGCCGCGCCATATACCTTTGGCGCGCCTTTTTTCCATGTTGCACAATCTGCCCATGCGCCAAGGGGCGCACCAAATCTCAATGTAACATGCATTTCCTGTGCGCCCTTCTATATAATGCAGTCTGCTTCATCCATGCGCCACGCGCCTTTGGCGCCAACTTAACCTCTGTTGCACCCTTTTCCTGTGCGCCTTGACTATTCAGCCTGTTATATACATTTTTCATGCGCCCTGCGTCCCGAACCTTAAAAGTTCTAACTCTTTCTTCTGCTAGTATTCCCATGGAAGATCAAATGACTAATTCAAACTTCTTGGATTGGGTTTCGCTCCTTCTACGTGCAGATCATCAGATAAGCCTTGAAGAACACATGTCTACGTCAAGCAAGAGACCCATCAAACCAAGAGGGAAGGCAAAGCTAACAGAAGAAGAAATGAAATACAAATATCAGAGGGTCAGGATGCCCGAATCACAGGCAGAGTGTAATATGGATGTCAGGGATTCTGAATTGGGCCACATTGACATAGAGGAATTCTGGGTAAGGACTCAGAAAGTGACAAGGAGTCCATGGATGGATAAATTGATAGGCAGCGCCCTGCACTTCGCCGGTGGGATTCCTGTCAGTGCTGTTAATAACGAGTTTATGATGGTTGTTGCACAATCCTTCAACAAAGACACAAGATGTGTCGAGAATAGCAAGGGCGAGGTAGTTATAAACCTTACTGCCCGTCGCTTTGAGTTGATGCTTGGCATCCCTCACCACCGAAACTATGTGGCTGTTAGCCAGCAAGAATGCCTCAAGGCTTGGGAGGACAACGAAGACAATTGCATGCAATTGATGAATGAGGTCTACCTCAAGAATAAGAAGGTAGTGACCCGGTGGCCTCAAACTATCCACCGGAGTGATTTCTCAGAGGAACTCAGTGATACAATCACCTTCCTGAGCAGAGTCTTCGGTCTTTCAGATGCTCACTACTTCCATAAGTGGATGCTGCGATACCTGGACACAATGAATAAGAATCTGCCCGATCAGCGTTTCTGCTGGGGGGAGATAATAAGCAGCACAATATCCGAGCAAATCTGCAATGATTCCACAACAGAGTGTTCCACATGAACTCCTACGTAGTGTATGCTGCTGCGTCTGAAAGGGATTATCCAGGGCTGCACCGAAGTGGAACTTGGCCTCAGGCCAAAATATATGAATACTATCAAGAGCTGAAGCTGGAGAACAGCATCCAACACTTCGCTAAGATCAATGATGTTTTCTTCTATCACATCATGTGCATATTGCGGCCAAATTTGACTCATGGCCGGACAACCAAAAACATAGTGGCAGTCACAGAGAAGTGGGGGGCCTTGTTCACCCAGTTTCCCACATTCACCTATCTGAGGGCGGTCAACTTTTTGGGCGAACCAACCAGGTTGCCAAGGTATGCTGGACCAAAGCTGATTTTATTGGAACTATCAAGACAGCTCGTCACATACCATGAAAAGTGCCTCAAGAGAAAGAAGGGCGGAACTCCTTTCCCCCTCACAGTAGGCCGTTACACATGCTCCAGCTATCACAAGGCGAAGGAGATGTTTGCTGAGCTAGAATTGCTCAACCTAAAGCATGATTTCCCAGCAAGGCCCACATTCGACCCTAGGGGCTGTCTACCAAGGGCTAAGCTTGATCCGATTCATGTCCCTCAGATTGAGGATATCTACATTGACGTTCTCCATGAGGTAGAACTCAGAAGAAAGGATCACTCTCGCTTAGCATTAACGGAAATCATCCATTACGGAGTGGCCATTGTCCCAAAAGGCTTCCAAACCACGGAAGACGAAGTAGACAAAGTGTATAATGACACAGAAGGGGATGATTGGCCCTTCCCGGACATTGACAGAAGCAAGGCTCCTCAGACAATCGAGGAGAGGGTCAAGGAGACTATGCGGAGAACAGAGCATTGGTGCCGCATGAATGGGTTAATCTACCTCGGTGTAGATTTTACAACTTCTCCTTTGGGTAATGCACCTCCAAGGTCAAAGAAGCAGCTAAAAGGCAAAGCTGCGGAAGGTGAGCCTAGCACCATTCAGGAGGAAGCCCCTGAAAGTCCTCTTCCTTCAGAGCCTGAACAAGTAATAACCCTGGATTCGCCAGAGAAGGAATTGACAGAGGATAGTCCTATACGCCCATCCACCCAGGATGTCGGCATCGCTACAACTACAGAGGTCCCTTCTATCCCTTCTTCTTCTCTTCCTCCCCTTCCTCAGATGTCGGCAACCACTCCTTTGGTTGTATCCTCTCCCCCTTCTTCTACTCTCTCCCCTGCCTCTTCGTCCATCTTCTCCTCTCTCGCTGATTTGTCTTCCTCCATTTCTTCCCTCATTTCCGGGCTCCCTTCCCTTCCCATGTCTTCTGCAGCTGCGGTTTCCCTTCCTCCCGTGGGCATGTCTTCGGCTATTCTTTCAATGCCGCCGCCGCGTGTCTCCACGTTCTTCCCCTCTTCTACCGTTGCTGCCTCCCCCTCTGTCTCTGGTCCTTCTTCAATAGGACCAGCTTGGATCTCTCAGCAGCTGAGCCAACCAAAGAGGAAAGTCCCCATCGCTCCGATGGACTTTTCAGTCATTCCGGCTAAAGGAGCAAAGAAGCACAAGCCGGTTACACGCTTCTCCAAGAGCGCTGCAGGTGAGAGGGTTATGGAAATTGCCTACCCCGATCCCACCAAAGAGAAAGAAGATCTGTCTCCGGCAGATTTCACAGTGACCCAAGTCACAATGGGGACATCCTCTGAAAGTCTCCAGGGGGAAGCTCTTTCCGCAGTTGATGCAATCTGCGAAAAGCTTCAGGAAACAAAGGAAGAAAAGAGGCTACTGAAGGAGCAGAATAAATACCTGCTTCAAGCCCTACAGAAGATGGGAAGTGCACCTCCCACAACTGCCACCGAGACTCCTGAGCTGCTCAGTCAGGAGAAGATCAATGAATATTCAAAGATCGGCGAAAGAGGTATGGTACATTTACGCTTGGAGGAGCCAAATCCTTAAGGATAGTGAAAAGGTGATCGCGAGTATATCAGTTTATACCGAACATCGAGAACGTGAATAAGGAACTCCAAACATTAGCAAGTCGATGATCGAAGAGCTCGAAAACGCCAGACTCCAACACGAGGCCTTCCAACAAATGTTCGACTGTTCAGTCGAAGATTTGGTCAAGTTTGGAGTATTCGGTCATCCAAGGACCCTCAACAAGACCATGTCCACTCTGGACTATCGGATAGATCAGCTCGAATTTGTGTTAGAGAAGATAGACAAGGTGAAGGAAGAGGCCCTGGATGCGATGCATCAAATGGAGAAGATTGTTCTATCTATGACTCCAGGGTTGCTCACTCCTTCCCTCACCTTGAGATCAGCTGACGATACTATCCGAATTTTCAAGGAGTTAGCTTCTCAAGGGACAGGGCCAGAAGTCACTTTCGACATCGAATCCATCAACAACTTCTGCGGCTGTAGAGACTTCATCGGGTCCCTAATCGAGGCGGGTAAAGACTATTCCAAGGTCCCCGAAAAGCTCATTGATGAGCGGGAAACTTGCGAAGCAATCAGTGAAAGGCACAAGGATCCATCACAAGATCAATTTGCGCCAATGATCAGCAAGTTCTTGGAATACCGCGCTCAGTTCCACATCTCATCTCCTGATCAGCATCAAAAACAGGCGACCCCTTTTAGGCCACAGGATGATGATGATGAATAGCTTCTTCTTCTTCTTCTTCTCCTCTCTATTCTCCGACTTTCTCTTCGAAATATCTGAAGTGTGTTGGCACAAACGATGACATCATCCATGTTGCATCATGGGATGATGTCATCCATCAAGTTGTCAAAGTCAACATGACTTTTGGATATTTTGTAAATATCTTGTGAATAAGTGGTTGGCTCCATTTTGCCTTCTCTCTCCCTCACTTTCTATAAATACTAGAATACTTGTTGTATTTGTGGTGAACATTTTTCAGATAGAAATAGAAGTGAGGAGAGAAAGACTTTGAGCTTTCTTGTAACAGATAAAAACAATTAATACAATTATTCAGACTTTGTGCTCAATAACTGTGTTATACATTAAGATCTTTCTTATGTTAGGTCTGCATGTGTTTATTCTGTTGAATTCATATCTACTTTTCCGTCACTTGTTTATCAGTATTGCTTTGTTTATTTATGCAAGTAGGTTTGGCTCTGTTTACTACCAAGCCCAAAGCATAGATCTTCTGACCCTTCCGCTTTGGAACTCATTTCTTTTCTTCCTTCGGATCTGTTCTTTCTCTTCTCCTTCTTTTATTCCTTTCTCTTCGCAGCCTAGAACACTCTACTGGGATGAGATCCCAACCCCCGAAGGCAGAATCTGTGAGACTTGCATAGGTTCCTGCTAGTAGAAGTAGCAATAAACCAGTTTTGCTTTTTCTTTGTCTCAAAGAGGGCTAAGCCCCGCACACCGTTGGGTCTGCCTATCCATAGATCTGCCCCACGCAATGATTTTCGGACCAACATGCCCGAAGATATCGTCTTTGTGAATGCATATGGTAATTTGCACCATGGGCTCTAATCCCCACCCTTCATCGCAAATCATGCGATGCAAAAATGTTAGTAAAGCGCAAACTATATTGCCTTACCCACCACCAAAGAAAACTCCTCGGGTATGCGCCATTCTTCTTCAAATTCTACGTAGATCCTATCATACTACATCTCCATTCTCTTCTTAAATGGTCCACCCATTTATCCTTCACACAAGTATTTTTGAAATATTTCAGTAGAGACTTGTGTTAAGAAGTGGGGTACTATCAAATCTTCTCTTTTAGCGCATCAAGCACTCCAATCTCCATGAACACCAAAGACAATGAAATAGTGCCAAAACTTATTATTTCACTTATACGCACTTCTTAAATTATTATCTTTGATATGTGATCCACGATATTGTAGACCACTCCTTCAGACATCTTCTTTGCAATGTGCAGCCACATTGTTTTTACCTGCAACCACCTTTCTTGGTTGTTCAGCTTTGTCACCAAGTGTCTAACTACCTGAACTATTGGGTACTTCTTCAATTTGTCAATGTCCATGCCATGCGGACCTTTGGTATACCCCAAATCCTTCCTTATCTATAGGATTGCAGACTTATCAGGTTAAATCACTCTCAATATTTTCTCCTAAAGTCCTTAGTCTTATTCTTTGTTGAAATCAAGGCAGTTGTGATTCTTACCCTCTGTTCGACGAAGTAGAAGAAGTCCTCATGGACTCTGCTCATCAGCCACTAATAAAATGGTTCATAATTTCTAAAGTATGATAGCTCATACAACTAGTAGACTCCAATTTTATTTAATAGCTTTTCACCAGTGTCATCCTACACCGACATATCTTTTCTTTGTGCACTTATTCATTATAGTTCTCAATAACGTATCAAGATCCTTCTTATTATATGATGTACGATGGTTGTAATCATTGATTTTACATTAACAGACATGGGAATCCCATTCTTGTCCCACAATCATGCCCTCACGGATTGCATTATTGAGAAGTTACTCTCGGGAGTAATTTCGTCTTCTACTTCGACCTTCTTCTTCACTTTTACACCTATGCGCGGCGTTTTCTTTAGTGCCATCTGAAAAATCTCTCTTTTCTTCCGTCTTTTAATCAAGCAAGTTGAAACCCTAGTTCAAATATCCATGCCCTAGTGGAAATCATGTGCCCTAGCTCATTTGTTACACGTCCGATTCACTCAAAATCTTCACCTATGGGATCACAAGATTCTCCTTTGCACAAAAATCATCTCCACATCGGTTTCACACTCTTCACACCTCAACATGATTGCTCAGCTCTTTCGCACTTAGCTCTTTTCAAATTCTCTTAATTGTAATGGTAAAAATGAACTCACATCCCATCCTTATATAGATTTTCAAAAAGTTAGTGAATTTATTACTCCTTCACCTACCAACAATCCTCTCATTAATCGACCATTTTCATTCTTTCCATGCGGTACATCTTCGTGCCCAAGCTATAACCTTCTAGCACACCTTCCTACCCTCTAGCCATAGAATTATCTTCAGCATGCCTCCCGCACTCGATTACCTCACCACTGTGCTTTCCCTTGGTAGTTCCCATGGCCTCTTCTTACCTCGCATTATACTTGTTTCTTCATTCATCTCCACATATGGTCCTCATTTCCGAAGTAATTTTTTTCAATTCTCCAACTTGAATAACACCCGTAGCATTTAGTTCCTTTCATGTGTACTTATTTTCATCAGTCATATACCTTAATATCAATTACTTACCACACACTAAGGGTAGGTCTAGTCCTTTGTGAATAAAAATTCTCCAAATGGGTAAGTGCACCAAGTTGGTGGACATAAAAACCTGAAATTTAGGTAAAACAGCGCGGTTTCTAAACCGCACTTGTGGTTTCTAAACCACACTTGCATAATTGTTTTTATAAGCTTGGTGATTTCTGAAAACCATGAGCGTGGTTTAAAACCACGCTTGCGGTCCTCTCGAGACAAAAAAATAGACCGTGACTCCTCATTTTCCTTCATTTTTCCTTTCCAACCACGATTTATCCTAGACCTTTGGCACTCATTCTTTGAATACCCCCTAAAAATTACTCTTCAGAATTCTAGATCATGATAGTTTCAACCATGCCACCAAGAAAAAGAGGTAAGCCCTCGATTTTGATCAATTTGTTTGCATTTTAGGTTATTTTTTGTGATTTTCATGGGTTTTTAATTTTTTGTTTATGTATATAATTTTTTTGTTTTTTTAGTTGCTCAACAAGCTCGTAATCCTACAAACCATCAAAATATTCCTTAAAACCCTCCAAAAAATCCTCAAAACCCTCCAAAATTCCAGTAAAACCCTCCTCCAAACATAGATCCACCTCCTGTGGCTCCTTCTATCCCCACAAAACCAACAGGAACACAAGTTGATATCGTTGGAAGAATCTGACAAAATAAAATTGTCATTGAGAACCTTATTCAAAATATAAGACAAAATCATGCCACAAATCTGTCCCGCATGACTTTAGCCAACACATTGTAAATATTGATTAGCGAAGTTGACTCTGCAACCAACTAAATAGACAGATGGAATACCTTTAGAGGTGATTGTAGGCAGTGGTATGCAAATAAATTATCCCATGCGGCTGTAAAAGACAAAAATTAGAAAATACCACATTTGTCCATTATTTCCTGAGCCAAGAACCAATGCCCCCTGTAGTTACTTACAAACGGTTCCCAATCCATTGATGCCACGATGATCAAATCAAGAAATTTTTTTGGGACCGATGGTGGATGGTTTTTAATTATCCACCATTCAACAACAATGTGGTTCCCCTCTATTTTTGAAGAAATTATATTGCAAGTTCATGCTTGATGAGGTTCCAAATTATTTTGACTTTTCTAATTTTTATGGGCGAGGTGGTGGCTCTACACAAAGTAGACCTAGTGCATGCGTAGGTCAACCAAGGATCCCCCATGCCCCAAAACCCCAAATGCCTTTAGTTATCCTTCCTATAGTGAAGGAGGTTATGGATATTGACACACTACATGCATTGAGGGAGCTCACTGACACTCTACCCCAACATAGTGAGCATATTGCATTTGGTGATGTTGGTAGAGGTGCTAGTTCTAGCACACCACACTAGTGTGGATCATGTGGTGCCGTATGCACTGCGGGCGAGACATCATTTGCTGGATCACATGCTTTCTTTTCTCTAGATGAGATGATGGTGGATGTTTTTGGAACTGGTGCAAAGGATATTGGTCTTTCATAGATAAATTTCAAATAAATATTTAATATATATACAATAGTTTAATTCATATTTGAGATTTTAATATATATGTATTTATTGTACGTTATGTACATACATGTAAAAAATAATTTTTTATTTTATATTAAATAGGAAGATCTGGTGAAGGAAACATCCGGCGTTGACATGCTAGCTACTGCAGCTTGGCATGTTACAAATGTAAGTTTCAAGTTGTACTTAAATTTCAAATTTCATTTGATTGTGCACTTTTATTATTATAATGTTTCACCTATACATGTACATATTAATATATGTTTGTCTTTTATATGCAGGAGTCTAGCGGGTCATCATCTGCTCTGGGAATTGAGGCTACTAGCATGCCTCACATGAATTTTTACGAGTTAGTTTCTCTTTACACTTTGTTTCTAATTGTGGAAGTTCACGTGGATTATGCTTTGGCTCTATTAGGCAGTCATGTAGATTAATATTGATTTGTACATGTTTTTTGTATAGCTTATGATTGCAGAGAGAATCCTCCATAAATGCAGACTATGGAGGTTGCTATAGATACTGCCATAGCATCTGCAGATCCACTAACTGAGGTATAATTTTTCAAATTTGTTAAATTTATTTAGGAATTATTTCTTATTACTTAAATCTACAATATCAAATTTTATACATGAAATATTTAATTTGAAATTTAATTATTTGTATGTAGCTTACCTCTCATGAGTCTACTGTTGTCCCTACCATTCATCAACGACAAATTGATAGGGATCATGACATTGCGGTAAGATTTCACATGCATTTTAACTAAATTCTAAGTTTCTAAATTTTAAATGTATTTTAAAAATTTGGGTGTTAAAATCTTGTTGTTTATGAATGTGCAGTTAGGTTGCAAGCTTGCTTAGAGATGCCTAGGACCACATGGATGAAATCCGTAGTGGCATCTCCCTCCACTACATCCCTAGGTCATGGACATGCTACTTCTAGTAGGGCGAAGAGAGGGAAGATGTTTCATGATTAGATTCATAGGACGTGGATGTATATATATATATATATATATATATATATATATATGGGCCAGCTGGTCCTAGTTCATGATTCTTCATAGGACATTGTATATATAGCCTTATGTGACCGCATGTGGTCCTATATGTATGACACACTTGGTTCGAGATGTACACATGTTATGAACTTATATTTTCAGAGACGTGCATTCAACACACTTAGTTTGATACATTATATATCCATGTGTTGGTTTTCATAATGATATTACTTCTATGTTTGATTCGAATTCATTGCACATGATATCCTTCTATGTATGTATATTCTATGTATATTAATTCTATATGTATGTTTGATTTAAAATTAAAAAACTATGGTGCAACATATATGAATATAATGTTACTATGGTGCAACATTGCATGGTACAATTGTTAAGAAATTAAGGGAAGCATGTGTATTCCTCCATCAACATGGGAAACTTATCATTTTCCTCTTAAGTCATGAAAAATATTTCATACCTTGAATCTTGAAATAAGATGTCTTCCCTTGGGTCATTTGGTTTTTGAACTATGTATTTAATTTTATTTATCAGAAGGATATTATTCATTTTACCATTGATGAGTATGGTGGTGTATGACCAATCCATCTTTATATCCCCACCAATATCGTGATAGAAACTTTGGCTCAACAATATACCATACGTAGCTAGCATGTCTTCCACAAGTATTTCCATCTTGATTTTCTTGTCAGGGAAGTCTGTAAATTCTACTTGAGAATCTTTCACCTGGCCAAAAAGAGGTAATTATTTTGTTTTCATGTAGTAACAATGGCCAATAGCAGGGCTGAGAGTAATACCAATAGAGTTAGCAAATTTTATAAGCATGACATTGTCAGAGGTGCGGAGTCAATAATGCAATTATTCAATTTATAGGTCCATTGACCAACAAGGAAAGATAGAAAGGTTCTTATTTCCTAGAAGAGGAGGATTTTAAGGAAAGAAGGTTCTAGGAATGAGTGGTTCTAGGAGTGGGAAGTGATTCTTTAGTGTTGGTAGGATTCTTGGAACATGTATTTTTACTACTTCCTTTGATAAACTAGACGAGTTTATCAAAATGCTTGGGGTGTTTTTTTATGTACTCATATTAAAATATTTGAATTTTATCTTTCTTAAAATGGTCATTGATGCAAAAATATGAGGAAGTGGTAGGCACATTAGGAACTGTGGAATCGTACATGAGTAGGATTTTCATTGTTAGGAATAATTGAAATAGAAATCAATTTGACAAGAGGAGGTGCAAGAGACTTACTCAAAGAGGCAGATGGAGTTTTGGCTAAAGTAGTATTAAGATTCTTCTTGGATGACCCCATAGAAGTAGGAAATGATGTTCCTTTTTTTTTTTTTTTTTTTTCTATCGATTCACCATTTGAGGATTAAAGTGTTTTGCTTGGGAAGTAGAAGAAGAGGCTTATTTATTTTTTTATGAGTGGGTGAACACTAAACAAGAGTAACTATTCATATCATCTATCCAGATTATTCAGGATCTTTGTTGGGTGAGTATTCACAATAACCAATAATTGCATAACCATCTTCTTCTTCTCTTTCAATTTCTGAAAAGTTGTAATTGTTGAAAAAGTTGTTGAAAGTGGAATGAGTTTGTTGAAGAGGAACTTGTTGCAAAGGAGAAGAATCTACAACTTTCTTCTTTTTCTTGTTCTTGTTATTTTTCCTTTTTTTTGTTTCTGAGAAGAATCTGTGACTTTTTCAACAATTACAACTTTTTCAACAATTATGACTCCGTGGCACCTAAGGATGTCTCATTCAATCCTAAACCTCGGTGTAGGGACCCTCTACAATAGCCTATCTCAGTTTTTTCCTTCTCCAATCGGTGCTCTCCCCTGCTATATTGTTTTGCAAACGCTGTATTTGAATAGTGCGGTTTGAGACAATATAAGAATGTCAAATAGTATATTTTGTAAATAGTGGGTCATGGCACTTTGAACCGACTATGTAGACACATCCAAGTGGAAAATTGAACGCTAGAGGAGGTGTTATTTTAGTGCGTGACAACGTTGTTGCTTTTGGGATACCTCGTTCGGGCGTAGTCCCTTAAGAGCCCTGAGACCAAAAAATCATTCAACTTCAACGGGTGACTATGCGCACTTCGTGGCACCTAAGGATGTTTTGTTTGATCCTAAACTTTTCCATAGGGACCCTCTATAATAGCCTATCTCAGCTTTTTTTTTTTTTCTTTTCTAATCGGTGCTCTCACCGCCTATTGTTTGCAAACGCACCAAATAGTGTAATTTGAGACAATGTAAGGTCATCAAACGATATATTTTGTAAACAATGGGTCATGGCACCAAACTAAATGCATTGAAGTGTCCGGTGGCGGTGAAAGCTAGAGGAGGTGTCATTTTTGTGTACAAAAACGTCGTTGCTCCTAGGGCTACCTCATTCGGGTGAGTCCCTTAAGAGCCTTGAGACCAAAAATTGTTCAACTTCGATGGGTGACTAAACGAACTCCATAGCACCTAAGGATGTCCCATTCAATCCTAAACCTCAATGTAGGGACCCTCTCTAATATCCTATCTTAGTTTTTTCCTTCTCCAATCGGTGCTCTCGCTGCCCTATTATTTGCAAACGCTTATTTGAATAGTGTAGCTTGAGCAGTGTAAGGATGTCAAACATTATATTTTATAAACGGTGGGTCGTGGCACCAAACTGACTACCGACACATTTGGGTGGCAGTGAATTCTAAAGGAGGTGTCATTTTGGTGCATGACAACATCATTGCTTTCGGGATACCTCGTTCGGGCAGAGTCCCTTAAGAACCTTGAGACCAAAAATTATTCAACTTTGACGGGTGAATACATGGACTGTGGCACCTAAGGATGTCTTGTTTGATCCTACACCTTAGCATAGGGACCCTCTATAATAGCCTATCTCAGTTTTTTCCTTCTCCAATTGGTGCTCTCGCTGCCCTATTGTTTGCAAATGCACCGAATAGTGTAGTTTGAGATAGTCTAAGGATGTCAAACGGTATATTTGGTAAACGGTGGGTCGTGGCACCAAAATGAATAAGTAGACATGTTTGAGTGGCCAGATGAATGTTAGAGGAGGTTTCATTTTGGTGCGCAACAATGTCATTGCTTCCAGGCTACCTCGTTTAGGCGTAGTCCCTTAAGAGCCATGAGACCAAAAATTTCTCAACTTCAACAGGTGGCTACGCGCACTCCATGGCACCTAGAGACATCTCATCGGATCCTATACCTTGGTGTAGGGACCTCTACAAGATATCATGTCTCGCTTTTTTCTTCTCCAATCGGTGCTCTCTTCGCCTATTATTTGCAAATGCGCGGAATAGTATAGTTTTAGCAGTGTAAGGTTGTCACAAACGATATATTTTACAAATGGTGGGTCGTGGCACCAAACCGACTATGCACACGTATAGGGATGGTCTTGTAAACAATTGGGGAGGTGTCATTTCCATTCTCTAAGCTCCAGGTCCTTCTAGGCTACCTCCTTCAAAGCCAAGAACCCCCTCCATAGGTACATAAATAATTGTTAATTGATTATCTTTTCTTGTAAAACAATGAAAGCTTCTCTTAGCTTCGAGAATTTATAATTCTCTACTAATAAATGCAACCACATGAAGGTGGAAGATTTTTGACACCACTAACCCACGGATAAAAGTGTTAGTCAAAGAAATTTAAGTATCAAATCAAAACCATACTAGATATATACAAAATGCACAAATTTAATAAAATATATGAACTTAAATTTATCTAACTAACAAATTTATATATACCAAAGAAATTATATATACTAGACATGAGCATTGTAAATTCATTCCAATGAACCATCAAGGATTGGATCTACTCTGAATAGTGGACAAGATTGCTTCATGATCTGACTCTCGAACCTTCTAATGAATCTTGTTATTAGGCCTTCCTCGATATCTATATAGTTGAATATTTGTTGCTAGAACTAGATGTGAATATAAGAGTATTTTCTGTGTGTCTCAAAGTCTTCAAACACCCAAACAAAGGAGTTTTTTAATGGATACCGTCGAAGCCAAGTTCCAGTAACTACCACTAATCCTATAGGGTACTCAATATCTTCTCCATCTATAACAGGAGAAGTCAAATTCTTTCTTTCCTCGATGCAATGACATAAGAAATAGTCTGTTCCTTCTTCATTTTATTTTTTTCAATAACTACAAACACATGTCCTACAAAAAAAGGTTTCAACTCAAATTTAAATTGTACATATTAAAATTTCAATGGACATAACTCAATACAAAATTGTAAATAACCATAAATACCTTGTCACACCAAAATCAAAATTTCATCAAATTCCTTGGATGTTGCAACTTCATCTTCATAAACAAGTCGTAATGCTTGTGGAGGTTGATAACTAGGAAGGGAGTTAGAGGCCTACAAATCCATCCATCCACCCATTTTGTGAATCACATTCAATAGGGATAAATTCAATACAAGATGTACAAAAACATGTCAAATTTCTTATCCATGTGGCACAGGAAGTAGCGTATGAGCTAAAAAATGAGTGCATATCACTGGACCCAGTGAGTGTCATACAATCATCATGATTAGCAATTTGTTGTTCCTCTATCAACCAAAAATATTTGTGAACCGTGGAATTTTCTTGAGAACCTCGGGACATGTTGTCAATACACCATTCCACTATGATATTTGCATCTTTCAATTTAGCACGATATTTGTACTTCAACTCTTCTCTTGTAAGATCTCTTTTCACACATGCCCTTACACCATCATGCTCTCCTTTTCCATGTCTAGCCTCAGTGAAACTCAAAATATGTTGCACACCCATCTTGATGTGCATCCTTATCATCCAATAAAACATTCATGTATTCTTAAACTGAGATGTGTAATTATCTGACCATATATAATGTTGTTTGAAGTGGATGTCCCTATTAGACAAGTTTCCATAAAATAACTAGAAACACCCTTGCACAAATTTAGTAGAATGAGTATGATCATCACTGATATAAAAGTGGTACTCTCTTAAATTTTTTTGATCATTCTCTATCATTGTCGGAGAATGTATAAATGCTATATGCACAAAAATGACAACTTGTACTAAGTTGTAATATTGTGATTGAACCTCCATTTGTGGTTGCAATGTGTAATTCTCTACAAAATCGACCACTGAAACAATAGTACTAATAGGAAATGTGTCTTTACATATCTTGAACTGTTCATCCAACCATTGAGCTTTATGTGTATGCCTAGCATACTCATAAATAATTTCATCCTTAAATTTTCTCATAAATTGAAAAATGTATATATGTTCTGTAACTAGCTCACACCGTTTAGAATATTTTCCATCTTTCATTGGTATGCAATTTATTTATATTTATCAAACTCAACTAAATTATTTCCTATTGCACCTTCATTTTGTTCATGGATGTAACTTTCTAATTTAGGTAATCCACCACATGTACCACAACTTCCATCTAAACAATCTAGACTATAAAAATTTGTCTAACTTATTTTTCACAAAATATCATACGAATGAAATCCCTCGAAGATATTGGTGGAATTTGAACACCATATTCTGATAACATAGTTTCATAATGAAAAATAGAACGAATACATAAAAATTTAACATAATGCATAGCAAATTCAACATGTTACCTACAACAAGTGGTGCGAGCGTGGTTGATTTTCACATAGAATGGTTTTAACATTTCAAAAAAATGTTGACTAATTTTAATTTCCAAATTCTCTTGTTCAAAATTACGAAAAATTGAGTTTGATTCATATCTAAGAAATGCTTTGGATGTGGTTCATGATTAATAGAACCAACTCTCCGTTTTACAACATCTCTTGTATTAGGTGAAACTCTAGTGTTATCATGCAAAAATTGAATAACAACTTCTCTTATAGCATCAATATTATATTTTTCCTTATGCGGTGCTCTAGTAGAAAATGCCCAAAAATTAGTGTTATTGAGTGATTAAAGGATATTACCTCTTTCAATTGCTTTCATTAGAGTTTTTGATTAACTAAGAAATGCTTTGGAAGTGGTTCGTGATTAATAGAACCAACTCTCCGTTTTACAACATCTCTTGTATTAGGTGAAACTCTAGTGTTATCATGCCAAAATTGAATAACAACTTCTCTTATAACATCAATATTATATTTGTCCTTACGCGGTGCTCTAGTAGAAAATACCCAAAAATTAGTGTTATTGAGTGATTGAAGGATATTACGTCTTTCAATTGCTTTCATTAGAGTTTTTGATTAACTTGCAACATTCAACTTGTTTGCGTAATCAAACATTATTTTTATTGATTCACTTACAACACTAGTAGCAAGTACACGACACACAATATTACTATCCCTAGTGTGTCTCTTGACACCAACAGTGTGATATGCATCATGAAGGTTTTCAACAATTGTAGAGGTTTGACCACATATATTAGATGTTGTCAATCCTAAGGTGTTTAATGTAGGTCTCATTTTATTCAATTTCATCAAACTAACCAAAAATTAACATATTTGGGAATCATTTAAAATTTCAAAATGATTATCCCAAGTTTTAATGGCTTTTTTTTTCGATTTACCATTGTAAAGTTTGTCACACATTGGTTTCAAAATGTTTTCATCAATTTCAATAAAATAATTAGGTTTCTTATGGAAAATCCTAGGAGGTGTATTTGTCAAATTTTGCTTGTCTACATTTTCAACCTGAATTTCTTTATTCACATTTTCATTGTCTCCTTCAATTTCAACATTTTCTACATCACGAGTATTTAATTCTTCTTAAATATCGATGAGTAAAAATATCGTCATCACGAGTATTTAATTTAACTTCAACATTGACAGAGAGAAACATTACCTAGTTCCTCATTGCACACAATAGTAGGGTTTGAATATGAACCTCTTCTTGATTTATGAAGATTTGACATTCACTCAACATTTTGAAATCTATTTTCCTCTAATTCGTTTGGTGTTTTTTCTATCTCAGATTATCAAATCCGACCCTAAGGCTCGGGAAATCTTTGTTTTGCCCCAACCAAAGCTATGGAAGGTCATTATGAAGTGTAAAGGGTCAAAAAAATTAAATTTTCTCTTCCATGACTTGAACCATGCTTTGAAAAAATGAAAATATTTGACAAAAATGGTGCCATCGTGTAGGGGAGACTATTAGCTTCGTAGAAATATTGATTTTAAAGTGAATAGAATAAGATAAATATCATTTTATAATTTTTTACTAACAATAGGTCTTTAAGACATTTTTTCCCGTGAATGTTCATGTCTACGTTTAAGACTACAAATTTTGTTTCACTTATCAAAATGTGATAAAACTTATACCATCCCAAGCATGGAGAAATTCTATACATGTTAAAAAAATATTTGATTTCGATATTTTTTGATATAGTTATGGCGAGAAAATGAAAAGTGCTCCTTTTTCTAAATATTTTCAGACCACTTTTACGGAATAAATAATAAAAAAAAGTACTAGAAAAAATACAAAATAAAATCAACCCAAGATAGATAACTACATCTAACTTTTCACCAAAGGGAAAAAAAAACAAGATTTGGTCATCCAAATCGCGGGCAAACAGACTACAATCTTATAGGTTTTTAAAAAAAAAACCAAGTCATATAATTTTAAGTTTTTAATATAGCTAAACTTGTCCATTTTTTTAAAAAATTAGTATTTTAGAAACTAGATTATGGATGCTACGATATATATATATATATATATATATATATATATATATATATATATATATATATATTCTAATTTTGAGTGCGCGTATTGCTAATAATCCATACAAGTTGAGATTTTAATGTTTTTACAATATGACGCGTCCATTTATGACTCCTTTTTGGCCACCAACTTGGTGCACTTATCCAAATAGTAATTATCTTCGCACGTAAATGTGCTTATTACACAAAAACACCAACTAAATTGACAAAGCATAACGACAAAGAAGGAAACACATTAAGGAAATGCAGAATTGAAAACCTAATCTAAATGGCAACACTGCCTTATTACAAACACCAAAAAGAATTATTTATAGTAGGGATTCAACCTACTCCCATTCAAGTAATGCAACTGTATTCCATCAAGAGCCTCTAACCGATAGACACTTGTTTCAAGTATTTGAGTGATAACATATGGCCCCAACCAATGTACTTTGAGTTTTCCTAGATGGTGTAAAAATTAGAATCATAAAGGAGCTCCATTTGTCTTATCTCAAGCCTTTTATTTGTGATGTGCCTGTCATGCCATGATTTCTACTTGGAATTTTCTTGTTTCGACTCTAACGTGCTATTTCTCGGTGCTCATCCAACTTGATTAAATTTTCAATCCTTTCTTCTAATGCTTTCTCATCATCTAGACCTCCAGTCGCGCAATATGCAAAGATGATAACATAAATTCCATAGGAAGAACTACTTTTGTGCCAAACACTAATTGAAATGGTATAGCTTTGTTCAACCTTTTATATGTTATTCTATATGCCCAAAGTACTGTAGATAATTTAGCATCCCAATCCTTTCTTCCAACATCAAATATTTTTGTTGATGTCCGGCTGAAAATTTTGATGAAATCCTTAGCGAGTTCCATTTTCCCAAGGATGATATGGTGTAGTCTTATGGTGTGCAATCATTAATTCATCCAAAAAATTCTAATTGTCTCATTCAAAAAGTGTGTGCCCCTATCACTAGTCAAAGTTAAAGGACATACATACCTTGTAATAGTATTATCCCATAGAAACCTCGCCATCGTAGCATGCTGTTGTACAATCCTTTGTAGGTACTTCTTCTACCCAACTTGTCGATAGTCCGTGCAAGTGATGATATAGCGTGATCTAGTCTGTGCATGGATGGTGAAATATGACCCACAAAATTGATGTCCCATTTCTCAAACAGCTTATGCACTAGCAATAGGTATTAGACTCATTTCATCTCATTGACTTGGTTTCCCAAGATGTTGACAATGATCACATGCCTTACAAAATTCCTTACAATCTTTATATAGGGTCTCCCACCATAATCTAGTGAGTAGAATCTTGTGCGTAGTGGCATCACCTACATAGTGGCCACCTGTAATACCACCATGAGCTTCCTCCATGATGTCCGTGCATTCATGTTCTAGTACACAATGACACAATACTTCATCCTTGCCTAATTTGTATAGGTCACCACTAATTAACATATAGGGTGCCGCACGTATAGCAAGTTGTTTCTTCTCTAAGGATTTAATTCCTTTTGGTTCCATGCCTATTCGTAGAAAGACAACAAAGTCCCCTAATTTTGATGGTACATGTTGTGGACTGGTATAATGGGCATATGACATGGCATCTTCAATTGCCTATGCTTCTTCTCCCGACTATATTCTAGACAAATGGTCCGGTCCGTAATTACTTCTCCTTGGTTTTACCACAATCTGTGAAGTCAAATTCTTCAAATAAGAGTACCCATCTGCATATGATCCCTTGTAAAATGAGTTTTTTTACCAAATAATTCAATGCCATATGATCTGTATAGAAGAAAAAAGGTGTATTTAATAGGTACTATTTGAATTTATGTAGTGCATAAATCATTGAAAAGCTTCGTGCTCTATAGTGGTGTAATTGCTCGCAAGAGTCACTTTGTACTAGCAAAACAAATAGGATGATCTATAATACCTTCTCCAAGCTAAACCAATCGCACCAATGACCATGCGGAGGCATCCACATGTACATGAAATGGTTAGTCACATGAAGGAAAACGTAGAATAGGTGTGGTAGTAAGTTTCTCTTTTAATGTCTCGAATGCGTGTTGCTATGGTTCTCCCTATTAGAATGTACCTTTCCATTTCAATAAATCCTCCAACGGTGCTGAAACTTTAGCATATACTTTAATAAACTTCTTGTAATATCCTGTATGGCTCAAAAATCTGCACACCTCACTTTGATTAGTAGGCTATTTTAGGCCTATAATGACTGCAACCTTAGCTGGATCAACCAACAAACCTTCCTTACAGATTATGTGTCCTAACAATATCCCAAATGGTGTAGCAAATACACACTTTTGGATGTTTAACGAGATACTCAACTATCTATATCTTTCAAACATTAAGCACAGATTGTCACAGTGATCCTTAAATAATCCATAGACCGTCTAATTATCCAAATAAACCTATAAGACGCTGTGAATAAACTCCTAAATGATTGAACAAATATGCACGAAAATACAACAGTGCATTTTTCGGACAAAAGACATCACAAGATAGGAGAAAATACCTCATTCAAGAGTAAAAGTAGTCTTTTCCCGATCCTTTTGGGCAAGCCTAACCTGATGATAACCAGAGACCCCATATGTAAACAAATAGATTTTGTGCCTTGCAACACCTTCTAGTATTTCCTCAGTGAATGGCATAGGAAAGGGATCAGTCACACATGCAGCATTCAGCTCCCTATAGTCCACACATATCCTAATCCTACCATCCTTCTTGATACTGATCACCATTGGACTAACCCATTATGACTCGTCGAGGGGCTTGATAATCCCAGACTTCAACATTTTGTCAATCTCTTCCTTGACCTTTTCACGTAAGTTGGGGTTCATCTTGTAGGGTCTCTTTCTAACTGGGTGTGCACCCTCTTTAAGCTTTATCCTCATCTCTCCTAATGATTCATGCATGCCTTTAAGTTCATGGTACCCTTGAGGGAATAATTCTTGATAATCCCATAGTATCTCTATGACTTTTTCCACTTCAGAGTCTGACCAATAGTATCCAATTATGGCTTCTTTAGGCTCAACATCTGATCCAATATTCACCTTCTTTGTCTTCATAGGTTCATGATAGGCACATGTGGTCTTATTTGCACTATCCAACACCTCACGCCTACCTGTTGAATGGTTTACATCCATATTTTCTACTTCTTCATCATCTACTAAGTAGACCATTTTTCCTTTTTTTCTCAAGGTAAGTGCGGTGAAGTAGTGTGGTGCAGTGAAGTAAACGTGATCCTGAGTCTCCTTCGTCAAATAATTATTAAATGAGTTATTCAGCCTTCGTATTATCTCCCATAGTTAAGCACTTTATGACCTTTAATGCTTCCTCTACCAGAGGCTTGGTAGAGAATAAGTCAAACATCCGAGTCATTCCCGCAGCTTAAACCCTAGAAATTTCCAATCTCTCAATGGAGTTTGGCATAGACATACCAAGCAGGGGGTGCAACCTTGTAAAGTGGAATAAAAATTTTACACCCAGAGTGAAGGTGGTAAATCTTCCTACTCCTCTATCCGAGTATCTCACACTTACGAACGTGATGAACAAGTTGATTACCATGATAAGTGCATATTTGAGTAGGTGCATTGCTCTGAAGAACCCGGTAGTAAGAGAAACCCTAATTTCATTCCATCGTACAAGATTATCCTTGTGGACCACCCACCAGTGCGTTGCTATCCCATGTAGTATATATGTTAGCATATTTCTTCTTTCCAGTGGGTCTATCTAATGTTACTCCATGGCGGGCAGAACACCATAGGATCTTCATCTCCTGTAATAAGGTACCGAGTTATTACCTATTCTCCTGACATAACACGGTTTTACTGCCCTTAGAAAATATGCTCTTTACTTTTCACCCTACCAACTCATAAGTGCTACGAGCCCAATTGTCACAAGCAACACTTGTAGTATCGCTAATAGACTGTGCATCCTCCCACTGAATTATTCCTTCTTTATATGGCTCAAGTATCTCTGGATCCCGGATGACATGTACATAAATCCTATTTAGGTCTTCTTCACTCAAGGGCTCAACATAGGTTACATATTTTCCATCTCGTTAAAGGGATAATAAATATTTCCTCCTTATTTTCAAAGATGATATAACCCTTTTGAATCGAAGATCAACATTATTTACATAAGACCAAGGACACCCCAAAAGAGTTGGGAAGCTATATCGACTTTATCGGTCTAAAACCTTAAAGTCTCTAATGAACTTATCTCCTTGTATGGTAATGTATGCATCTTTTAAAAATCCAATAGGAGTGGCCTTAGTCCGATTAGCCATGAACAATACATTAGAGGATGGCTGCAATGGGGGTCTCCCCATTTATACCCATGCATCTAAAGTAAGAACATTGAATTCGCACCAATATCAATCAATATATTACTTAATATCCACCCATCCACAACAACATTTAGAGTTATTTCCTTGTCATAATCTAGGCTATGAGGGGTAATATTTGCATGTAAGATCTGTTGTCCAGTCTTAAAAATTGTGCATAGAGTATTTCCTTTTAACCAATTCCCCAATAGTGGAATGATATTCTCCTGGCACAATAATTTGCATACTTCTCTCAAGTTATCCATATAATTTTGGACCATCACTGATGCCTTATTTTACTCCATCTTCTATGATTTCTCTTTTAAATATTGTATCTCACCTTGAATATTTCTAAGTACCTCCATGGTTTCTGGTAAACCTCCTTCTAATGGGCTGGATATGGGTATCGTGCCTGAAAAACCTCCTCCTTAGTGATGGTAGGCTTCTACTGCAATGCTTCGTTGGCACGTTTTGCTTCAATGTAGGTCATGATCTTTACCTTAATGTGTCAGAGTCTAGTTCCAACTTAGGCATCCACTGATTTTCCACAGCTCGTTGTATCCTAACCATCCCTATGCCATTATTTTCCTATTTATGCTACTTACTAAGATGCTCATACAGGTCAGGGAATTCCTCATAAATATGATTCTTTCCATAGAAAGAACATGTAATATTCTAAGGACATTGACGCATGTAGTGGTCAGGAGATCCACATGTATAACATGATCCGCAAGGGAAATCACTTCTTCCACCACCACGGCCTCATCCTCTGAATCCACCACAGTATCCTTGACCTCTGCCACAAACTCCTTCAAAATGCCCTTCATTTCAATCATAGCGCACCTGATTATGATCTCGATCCTGATGCTCATTCTTACCTTTAGAGTTAATTTAAACTCACGTCTGTCATGCACCAATATCTATAGCATCCTGGATCTGGCCAATCAGCCAACAATCTTCCGTGTCATGAGTCATGGACCTACAGATTTTGCAATAGCTTGAAATGTTCTTCCTTATTGCATGTTGTAGTAATGGGCAAAGTGGCTAGCATCATGGTTTAAATGACATATCTCACAGTCTAATAGTAGTGAGTGCACTGATATGTGGGGATAAGTATCCTTTGTGTGACCTTCCACTTCATAATCTATACACCAAATCCTTGTGCGCATCTCATGTGCTGAATTTTTTGATAGTTTCTCCAACTTCTTTGCCATAGCTACGATCTGTGCTTCTAAAAATAGGCTCACCCTAGTTTCTATACTTCCAACTACCTCAGCGCATAAGGCTTCTTCAAGTGCTTCACATGGATCAATGTATGTTTTATGTGATAATGCCCTCCTAAAAGGTGTAATCATACCTCCCATAAACCATTATGCATCTTTGACTTACATGGATATCATAAGACAACATTTTAAAATGGGCATCATATTCTCTGACACTTTCAGTAGTGCCTTGCTTAATATCCTTGAGTGCACTTATACTCTTCTACTCAAACTCAGGGATGTAAAACTCTTTAAGGAATGCATCTTTTAAAGCTGTATAGTCTACACAAGTCTGATCAGGGTCAAATTTTCTATACCAGCTATTTGTGTACCCTTTTAACGTAGTAGATAATTGGCTTTCCCTACACTCGAAGCTATGATTCCTTTTGTGCACCACATTATTTCACACATGTGTACATGTTCAACAACATCTTCTATGCCCCTATACTCTGGAAGATAAAGATACATCTCCATGTAAATATTCTAGGGTTGGTGCGGACCTTTCCCACCTAATCCAGAACCTCCTGTGTTTCCTCTACCTTTAGAACCATCAGATCCATTAGAGCTAGAGCCACCTATACCTCCTGATACCAAACCTATAGTTGGGGTCGGACCAAAATATGTACTTTCCTATGTTCCAATAGTAGTACTAAACTGTACCTTGACAGTCTGTGAAGCATTACTACTCCCAAAAGAGAGTCCAAAAATATGTGTGCCTAAATTCTATGTAGATGATACACCTAAAAAGGTACTCCCATATAACAATGAATCCAATTATGCTGCCATCGCTATGCCTCTTATAAGACTCACTCTGCTCTCCCACTGCTTGAATTAGCTTGCTGACTATTTGTTGTACTAGATGATGGAAAACCAAGCACAAGGGAAAGGTTTCCAGGTGGATTCAGATGTGCACCCATGGCCTAGGTCATCTCTACTGGAACACTTCTACGTGAGGCTAAGGAGGGTTCTCTATCATACTTTCCAAAATGGGGAGTTCTTGAGGCTCGGGTTCCACGTCTTCTGCATGAACTTCAACTCCTTCCCGAACTATCTTTCTCCACAACGCCATTTTCTCTATAACCTCCCACTACTTCTCTACCTCCCTCTCACGCACCTCATTATACTTAAGACACATTTCCTCTCTCTACCTTTCTACCTGCTAGGTCTACCATATTTCACCAAATCCACTCCCGCTCCAAAGTGTGTGTTGGGGTTTTAGTTCACCATCGGTTTGCTCTCCAAGTTCAAAGTTACCATCGAATCTTGATCGCCAAAGTGAAATTCCTTGTAGGTAAATTCCCGGGATATCACAAAACTAGAATTCAACTACCTTTGGGCACAAATAATTGGAAATTGAGTACTCTAAGATATAATTGTTTAAAACACCATGGAACCATGTATCTATAATGCAAGTCCAAATTAGATCAAAGCATCATAAAGGGCCTAAAATTCTTCCCACGTCTAGAAAAGTGTGCGATACCTCTAATTCTATTTAGATGCATAAGAAATCAGCCACTGTACAATTCTCTGGAAATATGGAAAATAAGCTCTCACATAAATTGTCATATAGATTCTATTCCACCCATACACGTGCGTTAAAATCAGATCCAGATCGGATATCTGTGCGTATTCTTCTTCCAGATCATGTATCCACTCCTCAATACTTTCTAGGGTAAAATGGTAAGTCTTCATGGCAAACCATACTAAAAACAACTAAAAAAGAGGTCCTAACAACTGAACCAATGATGCAGCCTAGAATTCACCAGTAAAATCGCGGGTGTGCTAGTACATCACTCGGCCTAGACCGAGCACTCACCGAAGTGCGCAAAGGTACTGTGCCCTCTTTAGGGTTGTTGTTATGGGATGTTAGCATGACAAAGACTTAAAGCATTCAGATCCATAATTAATCTAACATTCTATAAAGCATTTCCTAGATCTAGATCTTAAAGTATCATGAATCAAACAATAATCATAGCGAAACCCTTTATGCAGTAATAAACTATAACCATGATTAACACCTTGATTCAACCAATAAACCCCATTATATTAAATACAGTAATACACAAAATCTTCCTTACAATAACAATAATATATGCTCATGCACGCATTAGATTTGGTAGTATAACCTCACAATAACTTATCTCTCACATATGCTCATGCTACACAATCCACTACATATTTATAAGGGTGGGGACTTGCCCTTCACCGCTTATCTCGATCCCAAAATATGTTACATGTTATTATTAGCCACATGTCATTACAAAAATAGTCACACATTCAAGTGCACTAACAATAGACTTACTTTTAGTTAATGTAGTCATTTTTGCACCCACCAAAGAACAAGGGAATCCCATGTGCACCATCCTATCACCCAGTGGAAGCTAGGCACTCATCTGAGGCACACGAGGGTAATGAGTTTCTCTTTTATGTGATTTGAGTGGGAAAACATCATCAATGATCCAAAATCAAAGGAAGTGAGTGAAAATGAGACATGCAAGCATCATAGAGCTCAGAATGGCTTCTAGATCAATGCAGTCATTTCAGACAGGAAAGTACTTAATAGATTAAGAACTGAATCAAAATAGAAAGGAAATGCACATGGATTTAGAATTATTCAATAAACATGCATAAAATAGAACCATGAAGATATATAAATGCACCAGAATCATTATTGATCATATTCATATAAATTGGTAACCTCATTACATTCATTAGATTCATTATAGATTATTGTAGAAAGGCAGATCAAGTAATGCATCATAACAGATCCATATAATTTAGCTCTAAAAACAAATTTTATAACCAAATCCCTTGATAAATCCTTTTCCTATATCTTATCTACCCAACCCAAATAGAGTTACTTGCAAAATTTCTAGAGAGCTCTGCTCTCTCTTGATCTCTCTAACCATCATCTCTTTCGATCATCTTATTTTTCCGATCCTTTTTCTTTTTTGACCATTCCCATTTCTTATATGGATGCTTGTATACATAGGCATCCGAAGTTCCAAATCATTATTCTCGTGGCCTCATATCCGTTGCAAAGTGTCCGAACATGGTCCTCCATGGGAGCATGCTCCTCTAGGCCTGAGCTCTCCACTTTTTTCATGATGG
Organism: Taxus wallichiana var. yunnanensis; assembly: GCA_018340775.1. Taxonomy (NCBI): domain Eukaryota; kingdom Viridiplantae; phylum Streptophyta; class Pinopsida; order Cupressales; family Taxaceae; genus Taxus; species Taxus wallichiana. Next base: position 275,215,983 of record CM031242.1, on the reverse strand, counting down.
TCTTCTAGAAGCTTCTAGTGTAGGGCATATTCCTTCCTAGGCCAACCTATTACAAGGATGGCACCTTATCCACTCCGCATGCACAGATTGGATTATTCTTTTCATGTGTCCTACCCGATATGCCAAATGTGGCTAAGTCACGAGACCTTGTCCTGCGGGTGCGTAACACGACCCTTGTAAAACCCTTCCTTGCACGCCTTCTTCTTATGTGCCCATCCTTCAACCTAAGCCTTGTGCGCCCATGTGCCTTGGTGCACTTAGTCAATATTTTAGGGACCCAACATCACCCCAAACTTCACCTGTTCTCTGCCCATGGGAATACTTCTTCAGTGAATAAAAAAACATAATAGACTTAACGTCTTGGGAAAAGAATAAGGGGATGAAGAATTTAGGAAAGAGGAAAGAATGGGGATGTGATGGGATTAATGTAACAAGCTAGGAAAATATTTTTGTAAGTCGGCCTCCAACTTGTTCCAAGCATCGAATTCATTTTGTGCTCTTTGGCATAGGTCACCGACTAGGGTGCTTACCTCCCAAAAATTAGTCCATCTCCTTGAGCGTTCATGGTGTCAACAATTTTTTCCAACTCCTTTCCCACATCCTCAAGAACGTCCATCCTTCTAGTAATCTATGGGTATAGCTCTTTTAGCTGGTCTTGATTGTACCCCTTAGGGCCTCAATAGCTTCTAACTTATTTTCAACCTTAGCCAAGATTCTATCCCATTCTTCTTTGTTCCCTTTGTTATTTTCTTGGAACTCTTTAAGCTCTACTTCATAGTTGGTGACTAGAATACCCACCACTTTATCTCTATCTACACAGTTGTCATATGATGCCTTAGCGGTATGGGCAACAATATTTACATCAAAAAGGACTTTGCTATATTTAGCCATGATTTCTACTACCTTTAATTTATCCTCCTTCTCTAGGCATGCCACTACTTCTTCCGCAGATTCTAAAGCTAGAGGTTTCCTATCCATGGTGAGGATGTGCATCAAGTCTTCAAAGCACTCAAGGGAAGATCCATACTTTTGTCTTTGGTGGTGCAGTCTGGATGTTTCTAAACAATGGCATCTGTGATGGAATCTACTTTCTTATGTACTTTGTGCACCCTTTCCTTTTCTTCCCTAAGTTCACACTTTATATGCGTGCTAATTAACTCCTCCTGCTTCAAATCCCTGGCCTTTTATTCTAGCTCTTCCTCCTTTTTTCTAGTTACGCCTCCTCTTTTCTAGTTTTTCTTATAGAAATATTATCCCATCATTTTTTCCAAAGAGTCTATTGCCTCAACCTCAAGTAAGACCTTGTTGAGCACGTTGCATAGCTACTCATCCGAAAAGTGTTGAGCATTTACCAAGGGGTTGTCTCCTTTTGACTCCAACATTTTCATTAGTGCCTCCTAGCTTACCTCGAACTCTGGCTGTCAATGTGGGACTCAATTTCCCAAAAGAGCATCTTCCTCATCCGAGGGTATGCACCTTCTTCATCAAAAATTTCATTGCCACGAGTTGATCTATTAGGACTGTGCTTTGGAAGTGCGCACGCAAACTTGGATGGGATCATCAATGTAGCTTATTTCTTACCTCTGGATCTCCATGCACTTTCCCCTTGTGTGCATGCCCTTAGGAATAGTTACTAATAGAATGGGGCCTCCCATGCTGCTGTGATATTTCCCTATGCTCTATTCCTTGTCTTCTTCCATCACTATATCAATGTTGTGCTCTAATTATTTTTCTACCAAGGCCTTGATGATTTCGTTGCTTCTCTTTCTGCCGCCTCATTTATTTTCTCCTTCATGAGGCTTGGAGTTTTTTAATCTTGCGTGCCAACCTCTTCACTTCTTCCCATGTCTGGGTTCCTTCCCCCCCTTCTACCCTTGCACCACACGAAAAGGAACTCATGTTCTTCTTCTCCACCCTCTTCTTCCAAACCGTGCATGCTGAAAACAAGTGGTCCTTGGTCTCCTTCAGGATCAGTTTCTTCATCGTCATCCCTCTCACCTATGTATTTCTCCAAGCTCTTTGTTTCCTCTAAATTAGCTTCCTCCATCACCTTCTGTTTCTTCCTAACTAGGGATTCTAGTATAGGAGATTCTACTTTCTCTTCCTTCTCTGGTGATTTCTCCTATGTGATAAGCTTTTCCTGTTCTAGTGCCTTCTCTTTGACTAGGGACCTCTTCCTGCATGTGTAAGTACTTGTCCTAGTACTTGTTCCTGGGGCACCTATTGCCTATGTATCTTGGGCACTTGGTGCCTTCTTCTTTATCTCCTTTGTTTCCTTCTTCTTGGGCGTGGTCTTCTTCCTACATGTTAAGTCCTTAGGTATAGCTATCTCATTTTCAAGGTAAGATCCCTTCTCAAACTTGGGCCTTATCTAAAGGTATACACACACCACGACCTTCTCTATAATAGTCAGAGTTAGGGGTTTCACCATTTGGACTTCATGCGACACATACTTCTCCACGTGTACGTGCACTTGTTGGGGTAGACCAATGTCTGTGCATCTCCTTGTGGTCCTGGTCCAAACTTCCAAGGTAAAACTTTAACTTTTTGGACTCCTTGAACCTGTTAAACTCCTACTGGAACTATTGAGTTGTGAAGGTGAATGGGAGCTTTCACCATGGGCTCATGGTTTCATCAGTCAACTTGAACCTACCAATACAAAAGTGTTGGTATACTGATGAACTCAGCTTCTCCTACTATAAGCACTAGCAGTTGTTCTAGTATTCTCCATTCTTCCCCAAACACATTCCTTAAGCACGTATACCATTTTTCAAGACACGCCTTGTGAATGGGTGTCATGTTATCACAAGTGTATTTCTCAATATTTTGGTAGGCAAGGGGTCTTCCTCTAGGTAATCCTAAATGAACTTGTTTGCTACATCTAGTACTTTGATCTCTGAGAACACAATGGTTAAAAGGACATTACCAAAGAGAATCTTGTATACTTCTTGTGTGTTGGTGATAATTTCATTCTGCAATGTATGCGGATAGATTATAGATGGTGCCCTCTGATATTCTTCTACAAACATTCAACCAGGACTTGTTTACCTACGTCCATCTTTCTTGGTCATTGAGTTTTGTTACCAGGCACACGACCATTCTCATAATTGGGTCTTGGATATCCCCGATATCAAAGTACCTTGACCTTTCTTGTACACATACGTGGCTAATGTATCTTTAATCACTTCCTTGTCACACAAGTCATCCTCTATACTATCTCCTTCACAGATAAGGCCTGTGAATATTGAAATTAGCTGAGGGGTTATGTGCATTTTATGTCGTGCAAAGTGAAAGTGTACGTGCGACATCAACCACTGATAGAGGCGGTCTGGCTTTCCGATATAGGGAGACTCATAGAGTTATAATAAACCCACCTTCTCCAACTTCACTTTTACTTCATCGCTATAAATTAGTAACCCCTCTGGTGTCCTCTTGTTTGTTGGGTGCACTAACTCTAGCTCCATTTCCTTTTCAATCATGTTCGTGTGATGATTGTAGTCACTTACTGTCATTTTCCTCAAGTGGGATTCCCATTCCATCCCAAGAAAAACCCCATTTGGGTACTGCATTTCTGCATACCATTCCTCATTGGTACTTGTGGTGGTTTCTTGTTGTTTTCTCTTGCCCTTTCCCTTCTCCTTTTTAGGTGTTACTATTAGTTTCTTGGGTGCCATTGTGTAGGTTATCACTTCAACTTCTCTTCCTAGCTCTGCTCTTCTATCCTTTCCAAGTTTAGATCTCAAACTTGTGAAGAAAATCCTTTCCAACCCATGCCCTAGCTGCCAAACCCTAACTGGAATATCTCCTTCACAAGATGATGCTTCTCCACAACTCTCTCTATGCTCGTGAACTATCTCCCTCCTAGTTTGTAGATCCAAACTGGTCACCACAGTTAAATTTCTCTAATTTTTCTTCACATGGATCAACTATGGAAACCCTAGTTTATAAAAGCTCTTCCTTCTTTATAATCGCAAAGTAAATAATGAAGTGCCCAACCTTCTATTTATAGTTTTTCCCACTTTTAGCATTAAATGCCACTTTACCTACCACTATACTTTAACACTTAATGTGGATTTTTCAAACAAAACTCATCTTTAGCGCCTTAACTCATGAGCCCAACCTTACGCGGACAATTCTCCAACCTTAGCGAGAAACCAATCCTTCTTGATAGGAGAATTTTGCGTGCACATAACCAAAGATCGAAGGCACTTCTTTTGTCATGATTTTTTCTCTCACCTACCTCGTGTTGCATTTGTGCTTCTTTCTCTCTTGTACATGGTTCTCTCTTATATGTGGATCCAAAATGTAGCCTTACCTTGGTACCAACCATCCTTTTTCACCTTTCCTCTCATGCACTTCCTTCACAGGGCCATTCAACCTGGGCTTTCCAACGTAATCCTTCCTGGTGCTTCACACTTCAATTTCTTCCACCTTACTCTACCCCACACTAAAATGATGTGTGGTCCTTTACGTAGTTACAACCTTCAAAAATTAATGAGATTACTAGCACCCAAGGTGCAACACAAAACAACAATGAGAAAGGGAAACAAAAGAAAATGAAAATGCATTAAGGGAAATCCTAATCTAACTAGACAATACTACCTTATTTACAAACACCAAGAATAATTATTTATAGTAGGGATTCAACCTACTCCCATTGAAGTGCCTTTGAAATCTTGTCCCATCCAGCGCTTGTAACTGGCATGCGCCAAAATTAAGTATGTAAGAGATGATGATGTAGGGACCAAACCAATGCACCTTCAACTTCCCAGGATGACACAAAACTTTGAATCATACAGTAAGACCATCTGCCCAACCTCAAACTTCTTGTTCTTAATGTGACGATCATGCCATGCCTTTTGTTTTTCTTTCTCAATTTTTCTAGCTCCACCTAGCTAATGATCATCTCTCATCCAATTGCATTAACTTGTTAATTCTCTCTTCCAACATTTGTTCATCAGCCAATCCTCCTGCGCGCGCTATACATAGAGAGGGTAACATGAATTCAACGGGTAGGATAGCCTCCGCGCCAAACACTAACTAAAATGGTGTGGCCTTATTCAACCTCTTGTAGGTTTTCCTATACACCCAAAGAATGGCTGATACTTTGTCATCCCAATCTGTCTACCAACATCACAGATCTTAGTCAATGTGTGGCTAAGTATTTTATTAAACACCTCAGTAGTTCCATTTTCCTAAGGGTGATAGGGAGTAGTTTTGTGATGGGCCACCATGAATTCTGATAATAGAATCCTGACCATTTCATTGAGGAAGTGCGTACCTCTATCACTTTTCAAACTCAATGGGAATCTATACCTACTAATTATGTTTTCCCATAAAAAAACCTAGCAGCGATAGCCAATGTACAATCCTTTGTAGGTGCTGCCTCTGCCCACCTTGTCAAATAATCAGTGCAAGTGAGGATATACGCAAACCAATCCTTTGCGCTACTAGTGAGATTGGTCCGACAAAGTCAATAGCCCACTTCTCAAATGTGCCCGCACTGACTATTGGTCACAAGGGAATTTCATCCCTTTTTCTAGGTTTTCCAAGGCCGGCAATGGTCATAGGCCTTGTAAAACTCAATGCAATCTTGATAAATGGTCTCCCACCAAAGCCCTGCAAGTAGAATCTTCCACGTAGTTACATTTCTCACATAGTGTCCTCCTGCAATCCCACCATGCACCTCTTCCATAATTACAACCCGCTCATGTTCTAACACACAACGACATAGAACCTCATCACGACCCATTTTGTACAGATCTCCACTAATTAACATGTAGGGCATAGTGCGTATGGACAACTTCTTCTTCTCAAGGCCTTCATTCTGTTTGGCACTACACCCATTTTAAGGAATACCACAATGTCCTCTAAATTTGAGGGTGCGTGCCACAACCTAAACAATTTACATCTGGCATAGTCTATTAAATTATCTACGCGTCCTCCCTGAATCAATCCTAGATAAATGATCGGGTCAAAATTACTTTTACCTGGTTTTAACAACCACTGTGATCTTGAATTCTTGGAATAATAGTACCCACCGAAATATACGCCCTTGTAGAATGGGCTTGTTCACTAAGTATTTCAATGCCATATGGTTAGTGTAAAATATAAAAGGGGTTTCCAACAAATACTGTCTAAATTTATGAAGTGCGTAGATCATTGAAAATTATTCACACTCAGTCATAGTGTAATTTTGTTCTGTTGGTGTCAATTTCCTACTTGCAAAGCACAAAGGATGATCAACAATCCCTTCACTAGGATGTGAAAGTACTACTCCAATGGCGGTTCTGAGGAATCCACATGAACATGGAAAGGCTTATCCCAAGAAGGGAAATGTAGGATGGGCATGGTGACAAGCCTATCCTTTAAAGTGTCAAATGCCTTCTGTTATGCCTCTCCCCAATGAAAGGCACTCTTATGTCTAAGTAACTCTTCTAAAGGCATGGTGATCTTGGCATATCCCTTGATGAAATTTCTGTAGTACCCGTATGCCCAAGAAATTTGTGCACTGTGCTTTAACTAGTAGGCTCCCTCAATCCCACAATTACTGCAACTTTTGCGGGATCTACTAGTAGGCCCTCCTTACATATGATGTGCCCCAATAATGTTCCAAATGGGGTAGCAAAGACACATTTCTTAATGTTGAGGGATATCCTCAACTGCCGACACCTTTCAAACATCAGCCTTAAGTTGTCACAATGGTCCTTCACTAACCCATATATTGTCCAATCATCCAAGTAGACTTGAAGGAACTTATGGATAAAATCCTAGAAAGCTTGTACCACAATGCACGAGAACACAATAGGTGCATTATTTAATCCAAATAAGGCATGACCGTATAGGAAAAAATTCCCCACTTAGTGGTGAAAGTCATCTTCCTTTGGTCCTCCTTCGCGATCCTTACCTAGTGATAGCCCGAGAATCCATCTGTGAAAGAATAGACCTCGCGCCCTGCCACTCCCTCTAAGATCTCTTAGTAAAAGGGGTTGGGAAAGGATCAATGATACACACTACATTCAGGTCCCTATAATCAACACAGATCCTTATCCTTCCATCCTTCTTGATGTTAATTACCATTGGAATTATCCACTCTGACTCTTCAACAACTTCAATAATGCCGACGCTATCATCTTGTCTATTTCTTCCTTGACCTTCATGCACAGGTTGGGATTCATTTGGTATGGTCTCTTCCGGACTGGGTGTGCACCCTCCTTCAACTTAATTATCATTTCCCCAAGGAATGGTGAACACCTTTGAGCTCATGATACCCACGTGGGAATAAATCCTCAAACTCATGTAAAATATCAATGATCTTAGAGACTTCCTTTCTCGACCAATAGTCTCGATGATAGCCTCTTTAGGCTCTTCTTCTGAGCCGATGTTAACCTTCTTTGTCTTTAAAGGTTCATGATAGGTGTGCACCCATTCATCAACACTATCTACCACCTCGCACGTCCCTACAGAATGGTCAACATCCAAGTTTTCTATTTCTTCCCCATCAATAACATATACCAACTTCCCTTTTTCCTTTTCCATACATGCATGCTCAAACTATATCTCTTATGTTTCTTCTTCCTCAAAGCACACCTCCCAGCTAGGTTCACCTAGCAAGTCTAATAGCCTATCTTCCATCATGGCACTATCCCCAATGGTAAGGCACTTGATAACCTACAATGCCTTATCCACCAAGGGTTTTGTACTCCGATACTCGAATGTTTGAATGAGATCACCACTAACTCTTGCCAATTCCCTGTCTGGCGGCATGTCTCAAAATGAATGTACCATGCATGTGCACAAACTTGCAATGTAGAATATAGTTTGTGTACCCATAGGGATGGTGGTAAAGCCTCCATGCCTTCTCTCTAGACCCTCTCACAATCCTGGATATGGAAAGAGGTGGGTTCCTTACCATGATAATCTTTTATGGTGGTGGGCATGTTGCTTCTGGAGAACCAAAAAGAGAGGGAAATTCTCACCTCACACCATTCCAAGAGAGGTTCTCTCGATGTGTAGCCCACCAGTGCATAGTAGGACATAAACTAACATCCCTCTTTGTTCATTTTCCTCCTTCCACTGAGCTTCCATCTCCTGTAAAAATACCTTAGGGAAGGCTCCTCCTAAATACTTAGGTAGCTTCTTTCCTCTTAGGCACCTGGACTATATGCACCTTTGTTACCTTTGTCACAAATCCTCTCAATTGATGTCCGATCAACTCATAGGTTCCATGTGCCCAATTATCACATGCTATATTGGTGGTGTCACTTATGGACTGAGCATACTCAAACTAGATAACTCCTTTTGTGGGATGAATTATCTCTGGATCCCTAATTGAGCACACATATATTCTATCTAGGACCTTCTCTCACAAAGGTTCAAGTATAGGGTGTTGATTTTCATTCAGCCAAGGGTATGATGACCCAGTTCCTCCTTATTTTCAAAGCTTATGTATCCCTTGTTGAACCAAAGATCCACATTGTTCTTATAGCACCATGGGCACCCAAGTAATGCTAGGAAATTGTTTACCTTAGTGAGTGCCAAGACTTTAAAGTCCCCAGTAAACTTATCTCCCTGAATGGTGATGGTTACATCCTTTAATACAACGATGGGCATTAGCCTTCATTTTTTTCCCATTTATAACACATTTAAAGATGGTTGTAATGCAAGTCTTCCCATTTGATGCCATGCATCCAAGGTAAGAACATTGACCTTCGTGCATGTGTCAATGAGGATATTACTAAGGAGCCATCCATCCATGACTGCATCTAATGTGATCTCCTTATCATAGTCAAGGTTGTGAGGGGGAAGGTTTACATGCAAGACCTACCTCTCGCACTCTCCTCCAGTGCGTGGTACCTTCTCTCTCAACCATGCTCCTAGAAAGGGAATAATATTCTCTTGCCTAAGCATTTTACATACTTCCTTGACCTCATCCAAGTCATCCCTTGGTGCCTCGACCTTCCTTCATTGCTTCTCCCTCTTATAATGCTCCTTTAGACACTGGATTTCTCCTTGTAAACTCCGAATGACATCCATGGTCTCTTGATATACCTCCTTTTGATGCAGGGTTTGGGTACTTTCCATGTACCACTTCTTCCCTTGAAACCAAGGTTCTTATGCCTTAGTATTTCCTTTTCGTGTGTGGCCTCTACTCTTTTGTTACCATAACAAGTTCCAATCCTGCATCACGTGTCACCCAAATGGCATCCATTATGTTTCAACCTTCTTAATGCTTACCATTAAAGTGACCTTGTCTTTCCGGTACTAATGATTCAAATTCTCAAACAACTAAGGGCACTCCTCATACTTATGCTTCTTCCCACACCATGAGCACTATAATAAGTTTGGGCACTCACACTTGTAGTGGTTTGTAGACCCACAATTAAAATAGGTTCAAAGTGAGAACTCACTTCTTCCTCCTCCATGGTTACCATGACCATGAAATCCTCCATGAAATCCCCTTCTATGCACACCTCCATCTACGCACTCCTCATGATGGTGACCATCCCCCTTAGAACTATTGGCAAGTTTAGTCTGGGCGCACACCGAGATCAATGGCCTCATGGATATGATCAATAAGCTTATAATCCTTAGTATCATGGGTTTTAGAGGTGTATATCTTACAGTAGCAAGACACATTCTTCCACATTGTGTGTTGTAATAGGGGACATCTACTCACATCATGGTCCCCATGAAAATCTCACAATCTACTACTACGACGCGTATTGTCCTCCGGGGGAAACTATCCTTGACATGCCCCTCTACTTCACAATTTGTACACCATATACCACTACAAGTCTCATGGGATTATTTGAGATAACATATCCACTACTTAGCCATAGTAGTGATTTGAGCTTCTAGGAATGGACTAACACTAGTATCAACACTTCCAACAAGCTTTGGTGTGTAGAGCAGATTCTAACACCTCACACGGTCTGTGAAAGTTTTATGAGATAAAGCTCTTCTAAAAGGTGTTATCAACCCCCCAAAAAACCATTGAGCATGTTATGAAGGGTGAATGTCATATGAAAATTTTGATAGGAGAGTCTTAAACCGCGTGTCATACTCCCACACACTCTCCACCATTCCTTGTTGAATCTCCTTTAGGGCGTTGATGCTCTTTTGTTTAAATTTAGGAATGTGGAATTCTATCAAGAAGGCATTATTTAAAGTAGTATAATCCACCACCGTTTGATGAGGGTCATATTTCCTATACTAGCTATGCACGTGCCCTTGTAACGTCATTGTAAACTAGTTTGCCTTCTGCTCTAGGCTAGTGATTCCTTTTACGTGCCATAGCAAATCACACTTGTGAACATGTTCTACAACATCTTCAATACCTCTATAATATGGAAAATGTAAAGAAATCTCAAAGAAGACTTGAGGAGGTGGTTGGGGCCCGTGTCCTCCTGAACCAGAGCCTTGGTTTCCTATGGTGTTTCTCTACTGCCGGATCCACCAGGTCCTATGCCTCCTGACCCACTAGATCCACTAGGTCTTGTTCCTCTTGACCCCCCAGACCCACCAAATCCACCAGATCCTATTCCTCCTGACCCCCAGATCCAAAAAATCCACCAGATCCACTAGGTCCTATAGTGGTCGTGCCAAGGGTCCCCATAGTTCCACTGAACTGCATGCATTGACGGTCTGTGATAATGCCCCACTACCAATAGTGTACCTCGTGCCACTCCCAGATGTGAGACCAAAAGCTTACATATCTATACCTTGCCCAAAAATTCCTCCTAACACTGGAATGGTATGTGTAGCCATAGAAGTCCCAAATGAGAAATTATATCTCTTGGGTGTAGATCGGTCACTTCCACCGATACCAACTAGGCTAACAATATTCTCCCCTTGATCTGGAAAACCAAGTGCAAGGTTTGGTCACTAGGTGGGCTTAGATGCACACCAACGACTCTTCTCTCTCCGCACGATGAACTCTCATTAAAAGTCGAAGGGGTCTCTCTTATGTGCTTGCTAAGATGGGGTAACATAGACTACTCAGGTTCTATGTCCTCTGCGTGAACCTCAAATCCTTCCCACAACATCTGCCTCCATATATCCATCACTCCTATAACCTCATGTTGTCTAGAAATCTCCCTTTCACGTGCTTCACAATACTTGAGTCTTCTCTCCTCCCTTTCTTTCTCCGTCGCAATATCTGCCATCTTCCTCCACCCTAGCTTCCTTGCCCAACGCTCAGAATGGTTTAGATGACCATCGGAAATGCCTCTAAAATCAAGGTAACAATCAAGATCTTCATTGCCAGAGGGATAACATGTAGAAATGATCCTCTGGGCTCTTGCAAAAACTCAAAATCAGTAAATTCTAGACAAGAATATGTAGAAATGGCATACTCCAGAGTGTAGCTAGCCAATACTCCTTTCCACCAATGATCCACAACACGAGTCCACGTTAGATCTACATCTGTAGCCTCTGGTATTCTTCTTAGGTCCATGCATGTGATCTATAATACCAACTTGATCTAGATGCATATGTTGAGAGCCATTCATATAGTTCTACTGGGAAGCAATAGAAAAAAGTTTCATACAAATCATGGTAGAGGTTCTCTTCTACCCATCTATGTGCATCAAACTCAAGTCCAAGTGTTGAATCTCTAAGAAAATTCATCCTCCGTGCTTTTAAACCATGTTTCAACACTTTCCAAGGTTAAACATTCTGTCATCACTCATTACATAGATCATGATGTATGTCATTTCCCACTACAACTTTGAAAATAGGTCCTAGAAATGGAACCAAGATGTAGTCATTTTTACACCCACCAAAGAATAAGGGAATCCCATGCGTGTCAACCTATCACCCAAAGTGGAAGCTGGGTGCTCACTGAGGCATGCGAGGGTGCCGAGTCTCTCTTTTATGTGAGTTGAGTGGGAAAACATCATCAATGATCCAAAATCAAAGGAAGTGAGTGGAAATGAGATATGCAAGCATCATAGATCTCGAACGGCTTCTAGATTAATGCGGTCATTTCAAATAGGAAAGTAATTAACTGATTAAGATATGAATAAAAAAAAAGAAAATGCACATGGATTCAGACTTATTCCATAAACATGCATAGAACAGAACCATAAAGATATGTAAATGCACCAAAATCATTACTAATCATATTCATATAAACTGGTAACCTCATTACATTCATTAGATTCAGAGTATTACAGAAAGGAAGACCGAAGTCATGCATCATAACAGGATCCATATCATTTAGCTCTCAAAACAAATTTTATAACCCAAGCCCTTGATACATCCTTTTCCTATATCTTATCTACCCAACCCAAATAGAGCTCCTTGTGGCATTTCTGCAGAGATCTGCTCTCTCTTGATCTATCTAACCATCATCTCTTTTTGATCATCTTCTTTTCCAATCCTTTTTCTTTTTCCTATCATTCCCATTTCTTCTGCGGGTGCTTGTATATATAGGCATCCCGAAATGCCAACTCATCCTTCTACGGCCTCATATCCATTTCCAAGTGTCTGAATGTGGTCCTCCATGGGAGGATGCTCCTTTAGGCCTGAGCTCTCAACTTTTTCCATGATGGTCTTCTAGAATCTTCCAGCGTAGGGCATATTCCTTCCTAGGCCAACCTGTTGCCAGGATGACACCTTATCCACTCTGTATGCACATTTGGGTTATGATTTTCACATGTCTTTCCCGATATGCAAAATATAGCTAAGTCCCGAGACCTTGTCCTACGGGCATGCAACATGGCCCTTATAAAACCCTTCTATGCGCGCTTCTTCTTGCGCACCCATCCTTCAACCTAGGCCTTGTGTGCCCATGCGTCTTAGTACACTTAGTCAATATTTTAGGGCCTTGATAGTTAACTACTAGTAGTAGATCTATCCTTAGCTTGTATCCATGCAAAGTGCTTCATATCCAATCCTCCAAAAATAGCCAATGCGTGTCATGCAAGTATTTGACTGGTTTGTGTGCTCCAAATGTTATCCCCAAAAATAGATCCTCATCATGAAAATGGATAAGTCCCAAATTTATCTTTGTTCCTAGCACGTGTTTCCTTTTCGATCCTCCCACACTTTTGAATGCAATCTAATATTCCCATGCGAACCTTCTGTATGTTCTTTGCTAAGTGCCATACTTTAGCCGATCAACAAGTCCGCTAAAATCCGTAGGACACTTAGAAGACCACCAAAATCCACGGGACACTCAAAAGTTCACCATAATCCTTGAGACACTCAAAATTCTACCAAAGGCTATGGAACATGAAATATAACTAAAACTTTACATGAGTAAAAGTGGAACATGAGTAAAAGTTGTAGAACGTGTATAAAAATTAACATTTTTCATCGGTACCTTTCATTGCGGGTATCCAAGTCATACAAGATGGAAATGAAAAAACCACATCGGTAGTATAAACTAGATATTTTACACATGAGGCAAAGTGAAAGCATGGAACCCATCCCAAAATAATAACAAAAATAAATATATTTTAATTTAGAAAAAGTAATATTCCCACTTTTATTAAAGATATTTCTATTAGAAAAATGTGGTGATTCACTTGCTATTTTGGGGTGAAAATCAAATTGTAAGAACTCATCAAATTTGTATAAATATGGGGCTTGTCCTCATATCAAGAGGAGTTATTTTTGTCTTGAGATCAAATGGGGGTTATTTTTTCTATTCCTAAAAAAGGTCAAGAGATATAATTGTAATACTGCATGTTTCTTTTGTGAAATGCATATGGATTTTGGTTTCCCAAAATTATGTGTCAAGGTGGTTGCAATGTACAACCATTGAAAAAAATTTGAGAGCATTCAACTTAATTTACCTTGTTAATAAATTCAATATGTGAATGAAAAGTTTTTGCTTCTAATTTTAATTTCTATGTTTTGGGTTCTATATGCCGAATTGATGATCGATGAGATATATTTTCTGTTATAGTCTTGTGTTTGTTTCTCTCTTTGTCGTACACTAGATCAATCCTTAATGGTTATGGTTTTGTCATTAATTCAATATCATGGTGTGAGAATTTACTCTACAATATTGGACATAATTCTAAAATCCTTAATATATCCATTCTGTTGAAGTGAGTCTATTAGCCTTTGAGTGTATCTTGGGTGTAGGAGAAAAGAAGTGGTGAATAATTTTCTAGAATACTTGCACGAGGTTTTGTGTTGATTATTTTAGATATTGTGTTGAAACTTTGCATCTATTAGCTATTAATGAATACAAATCTTACTTGAGAAGCTGTCACTACTTAATCTAGTTTTATGTACTTTCAAGAAGTGCAAGTGCTCTCAATATTAAATATTTTGATACAAGGAATCTCTCATCATATAAATCCCCCCTTTTTGAAGTTACAACTACCATAATTTATCCCACCCCCTCATATTAACTTCCATTTTTCCATTTACTACTTTTTTGCTCTAAATATCATTGAAGGTGCCTTCTAGCCTTAATTCTATTATTAAGAGAATGCAAGAGCAACCAAACTTTACTTGTTTATAGTAACCTATGTCTGGTGTAATAAGCATATGTAACATATTTAATGACAATTTTTTAGAGTGAGTGTTGTATTCATGGCCATCCTATCCCAAATTGACCCATCATTTAAATATATCAAAGAGGAACAAAGAATCTATCTCCCTTCTACATTCGAGTTACCCCGCAGTCCTCTCACCCTAGTTTAAGGGGGACTAAAAGTAACATGATAAGACCATCCCCTTAATAATTTACCCTCAATAACCCCAAGGCTTGATCCCAAGTGAATTTATAGACCCCTCCTTGGATACAAAATGACTTACCACCCGGTCTATCACTATCCAAGCATTTCCCCTTCCTAAGAGAATTGTTGTCGCCACCGAGGGTGTATAATTCAGGACCAACACGTAGTAATTTAGAAAGGATAATAGTTGATGTGGATTTTTAAATTTGAGAAAAGGAGGGAACAAGAAATAATTTCCCAAAGAGGAGAGTAAAGACACGGGAATCCTTTCTCTAGTGGGAAGTACTATCTTAGATGATTAGAGGATAAAACAAGAAATATAGAGTTAGGTAACATGTTGTCAGATGTCCAAAAGTAAAGTAGTCATTCCAAAAAAGTAAATGATATAAGTATAAACGGGTAAAGCAATATATAAACAAAAAATTGTTGTTAATGTCTAGTTTTCTTGCTTAGGAATCGTGCATATAATGAAATACCTAGAGGCGTGATGTAAATAGTAAGTGCATGATTTTGTGTCTACATTTCCCCCCACTTTATTTTGATAAATGAATATTTAGTTGCATAAAGTAGATAATAAAAGTGTACCTTGTGAAGATACGAAGGAGGTTGTAGCCAATAACATGCCATAGGGATATTAATAGCGTGTTGTAACATAACAAAATTTGGGACTCGTATTATTAATGAAACAATTTTTTGTTGTTTCTTCTTGGTTTTAGTTTCATGTTTCATTAGTCACACTTTGATAGTGACTAGCGGTGTTTTTGGAATATTCCGGTGTGATATTAATTAATGTCAATTGCTAGCCTAACTAACCTAAGATATAGGTTACGTGATCTAACCTAAGCCTAACTTATGATGGTATGTTAGTAACCTAACCGAGTGTCAAAAGATCATCTAGATGTATTTGACTCAGCCTTAATAAATGCATGGAATTTGATTAGTATAAGGTATTTGGCTTGGTTAATGGGCTTGACATTTAATTGGTGCTTAGTTGTGATGATATTTGGTGGCATTGGACTTATGAGTTATATTGGCATTAACTTATGTATTAACCATTCCTTGTGGAATGTGGCACTTAGTTTTATTTAAATAATAATAATAATAATAAAACTTAGCCTAAAGCTAAGTGGTGGCATTTTTGGGAGTTTAATGATATTTGAATGGATTTTGGAATCCATGGAATAAAGGAGAGTTAGGTTTTTATTTTTTCCATTTAGCATGGCGTGAAGAGAGGAGGAAATAAAGGGGAGACTATGTCAAAAAAACTAGGAGGATTTCTTTGGAGATTATTATGGCCATTTGGGGCTGATTTTGGGCTGTATTTTGGGATCTTGCCATTTTTATTGTAGCAATGTGGTGGAGAATAATTTTGGAAAAATAAATAGGTTTTGGGATTTTATTTTGTATGGTGTGGAGCTAAGAAGCTGGAGGAAAAAAATAGAGAAGGAAAGAGGAAAAGCACAAAGGGTTTTGGTCTTCTTCATTTCGAATATTTTAGGCAAGGGTTTCTTGCTTTATCTATGCAGTATTTTACAAATAAATGCATATTCAGTTTTATCCCTTTTCTGGGTAATAAGAAATCTGGTTTATCTATTCTAGGTATTAATATTTTCGATCAAGCCTTTATGGGTATTTGGAAAATATGTTTATTTTATTATGGGCATTATAGATTTCAGATCTCTCAAGTATGAGAGCATGAGATTTCATTTTACCTCCTTATTTGATAACTGAAATTAATGAGGTTATTCACTTGGGTATTTAGAGAAGGTTTTTGACGTTTTAGTTATGGGTTTTGGACTGATTTCCAAGATGCATTTTTACATGTTAGAGCACTGCATTTTTGTTGATTTGTTGGTGTGCTTTATCTGTTATAAGTTTGTGTTATTTTCTCTTTGTAATGGCTGCTAGAAGCGTTGATTTTTAATTAATTTATCGTTGCATTTGTTGCTATGGTATTGATTGTTATAGCACTAAGTATTGGTTTTTCCTTGTCATGTCTAGTTGTTATTTGATATGTTGTTTTTCTGCAACATTAGCTAACAAATCATGGTGTTTTAGGGTGATTTCTATGCTTAGGAATTTCTATTAGATAGTTTGTGTTCTTTGCTGCAATTTTTGCTACTAGTTCGCTGCATTTTGTCAAATGGTTAGCGAAATCATTTGATTGGAATATTTAAAATAATATGTGTTGTGAAATTTTTCAAACATTTCATATGCAATTGTTTGATTGGCATATTTATAATATTAAGTGTTGTGACATTATGTCAAACAATTAGCGTGCAATCCTTTGATTGGCATATTTAAAATAATATGTGTTGTGACATTTTGTCAAACATTTCGTATGCAATTGTTTGATTGACATATTTAGAAGATTAAGTGTTGTGACATTATGTCAAATAGTTAGCATGCAATCATTTGATTGGCATATTTAAAATAATATGTGTTGTGAAATTTTGTCAAACATTTCGTATGCAATTGTTTGATTGGAATATTTAGAAGATTAAGTGTTGTGACATTATGTCAAACAGTTAGCATTCAATTGTTTGATTGGCATATTTAAAAGATTATGTGATGTGACATTACGTCAAATAGCTGGTATGAAATATTATAATTGGCATAAATACCTGATTATGGATTGTGGCATTTTGTCAAACATTTTACGTGAATGCTTTTATTGGGCAAAGGTATGAAATACATTATTATGGAATTTTGTCATGTTGGTTGCATGAATTCTTTGGAATTTATGTGAAGTTCCTTTTATGGAATTTTGTCATGTTGTTTGCATGCATTATTTGGACTTATGTGAAGTTATTTATATGACATTTTATCATGTTGTTTGCATGCATTCTTTGGACTTTATGGGAAGTACTTTCTATATAATTTTGTCATCTTTGAATGGAATGCATTATTTGGAATTTATGGGAAGTAATTTATATGGAATTTTTCATGATGTTTTCATGCATTATTTGTAATTATGTGAATATCTTTCTATGGAATTTTTCATTCTATTTGCATGAATTCTTTGGACTATATGGGAAGTACTTTCTATGGAATTTTTCATGCTTTGATTGACATGCATTCTTTAGAATTTATGGGAAATTTTTTCTATGGAATTTTGTCATCTTTGTTGGAATGCATTCTTAATATTTTATGGGAAGTTATTTCTATGGCATTTTGTCATGTTGTTGGCATGCATTATTTGGATTATATTGGAAGTTTATATTATGACATTTTGTCATATGGTTGGCATGCATTATTTGGGTATAAAGGATTTGTTGTGCCTTTTGAAAATACATTATGTTGCTGATCTGATTTGGCATGTTGTTCATTTTGAGCTTGTGAAGTGAAGTTCATTATATGAAATTTTGTCATACAATTGGTATGCATTCCTTGGAATATATGTGAAGTTTATTCTATGACATTTTTTCATACTATTGACATGTGTTATTTGGATTATTTTTGAAGTTAATAATATGACATTTTGTCATACTATTGGCATGCATTATTTGGATTATTTTTGAAGTTCATAATATGACATTTTGTCATACGGTTGGCATGCATTCTTTGGGTATAAAGGTTATGTTGGGAATTTTTACAAACATGTTATGTTGCTGATTTTTTTGGCACACTCGCATCTTGGATCTTGTAAAGTGATATACATGTTGACATTATGTCAATTTGTTATGTATGCATTTCTCCTTTTTGCATATAAGGTTACTATGTTGGCATTTTTCAAGTAGTTGGCATATTGTTCTATTTTGGGCATGTTAAGATGATGTACATGTTGGCATTGTGTCAATTTTTTATGTATGCATTTCTCATTTTTACATATAAGGTTACTACATTGGCATTTTTTCAAGTAGTTGGCATGATGTTTTGTTTCAAGAATTATAAGATGATGTATATGTTGGAATTATGTCAAATTGTTATGTATGCATTCTCCTTTTTCCATATAAGGTTACTACGTTGGCATTTTGTCAAGTAGTTGGCATGATGTTGTTTTGGGCATGTTAAGATGATGTGCATGCTGACATTTTTTCATACTATTTGTATGCTTTCTCATGATGGTTTATGAGATTATTATTGAAGGCATTGTGTCATACAATTTTTATGATTTCTCATAATGGTTTATGAGATTATTGTTGAAGGCATTTTTTCATATTGTTTGTATGCTTTCTCATGATGGTTTATGAGATTATTATTGAAGGCATTGTGTCATATAGTTTGTATGATTTCTCATGATGGTTTATGAGATTATTATTGAAGGAATTGTTTCATACAGTTTGTATGATTTCTCATGATGGTTTACAAGATTATTATTGAAGACATTTGTCATACTATTTGTATGCTTTCTCATTATGGTTATGGAATTTTTCCAAGAAATTAGTATGCTTTCTCTTATGGAATTATGAATTATGTAAGATATGCATTATGTAATCAGCCTTACTTGTTGTAAGTTTTATGCATTATCTGTATGTCAATTAAAGGCTTCTTCCTTGAATGAGAATCTGAACTTGATTAGTTCATGCATGAATACATGCTTATCTACATCATTATTATAATAATGGATGATTTTTATGTGGATGCATGAATGAATATTTTTGTTATGATTATTATGAAATGCATTATGTAATCAGCCTTATGTGAGGTAAGTTTTATGTATTTTCATGTATGATGGTTAAAGGAACCACTCAAGAATGAGATTCTGAACTTGGTTAGTTCATGCATGTATACATGCTTATTGACATCATTATAATAATAATGTATGAGTCTTTTTGTTGATGCATGTTTGGATATTGCTGATATGTTTTCATTTGTAGAATACTACATGTATGAAAATGGAAACTCTTTCTAGTTTAGTTAGGTGACCCTTTTATAAAATACAGCCACTCGAGACAAAGAAAAGGAATGAATTATAAAAGGGATTTGAGCTGAATTCAGATCTTGTTTAGTTGTTTTTTATTTTAGTTCTTGGAATAAAATTGTACTTGATGTACTATTGGAATAACTAGTTATATTGTATAAGCTTATGAGGCTCTTTGACATTGCATGTAAACTTCAAGTTGTACTGAGTTATTGGAATTAATGAAACTTATTTTGGATCAAATCTGATTTTTTTTTCATGCATGTATGATTTGAATGTTAAGTTGTGTAAGTTTTTATGTTTGAAATCAACATAACACTTAACAATGAGGTTAATGAAAAAAATTGGATCTCATTTTTCGAGGTCCTTACACGTGTCGAATGGAGGTTGTAATGTGTGTATCACAAAATATAAGAGGGGATGAGGACCCTAGGGGTGACCTTGTGTGCATAGTAGAAATGATGCTTGTATTTTTTCCTTGAATATTTCCTTTTCCTGAGCATCTTGTGCTTGAGATTTATCCTTGTTCTATTTATGTTGCTTTTGTTGGGATAAGGATGGAACTGCAAAAGAAGATAAGTGTAGTCAATGCTCATGGTATATGAAATTGAATTTTAAGTTATTAACATATAAGTATGTATGAAAACAAGTGAATACAGGATAGAATACACCTGAATGCCACGAGAGAAGAGATAAAATTGGTCCTATGTGTTTTTTGGCTTGGATATGGTTGGAAAAATACTAAGGATTTAGGAATCCTTTTTCCATAGTGAGGATTTATGTATCCCATCACCATAATGAGAATTTAGGTGTCATGTCACCAAGGGAAGAGTATTGGGAGATATGTAGGATTTTCCTCGAAATTTGTTGATGCTTCCCCATGGAAAAGTGTCACTGTAGATGGTCACAAACCCAATAGAAACTAGCCATGGATGACACATTTTTCCAAGCATATCATTTTCCTACATATGCCCTAGGTGCCACTCCTTATTTGATACCAGTAGAGAAAATGTAAACCGAGAAAGAAGAGTAATTAGTTCCCTTTCTCAAAGTATGAAACTTGTCACTAATTTTATTCCTATTATACTTGATAGTAACCTATAACTGAGTATGTGTTGTTGGAATTTGATGAAACCTATCACTAAAAAAATTATTGAACTGTACGGTACCTATTTTCCCCATGATAGAACCACCCAAGTGGATCATTAACACCCACCATTTATGTATGTAATAGGAGTTTCTAAACCTTATCTTTTTTTTGTCCCAAGTATAATTATGAACCATTTTATTAGCTCCTTTTTGGTCATATTTTATTGTGTACCACTCCATGCCCATTACTAGCCTGCTTTGAGAGGGTAAAATAATCACCCAAGGGTTTCCCATACTCTTTTGGGGTGTGTGAGATGAACCAATGCGAGCTTAACCCAGAACAAGAAAAGATGAAGTTGATGTGCACATATGAAATATAAATCTTGTAGGGGAATAAGGAACATACATAGTAACAAGCATGACACATGTAAAAAATAAAAATAAAAAGTAAAAAAAAAAAGCTAGCATAAAGTGTTAGTGACAAACAAACATGACATGATGTAATAGAAACAAGTCAAAACATGTAGTAATATAGAAAAGAACAAGTATTTAGTGGAATATATGGGATACCAATCATGATGTCACAATAAAATCAAGGTTGTACAATAAAATGAGAAAACAATCACAAGGCATAGCCCAAAAGTAAATCAATATCATAGAAAACAAAACACAAACAACTAGTATGATCAAATAACCATGGTTGGAAGTAGGTTTGTAATACAAATGCTACACATGAAGCACTTGTTAACATGTTAGAAAGATTGATAGTATGTCACAATGTATATAACTAAAAATAGGAATGAAAGTAATGGATATTGCAATGATAACACTTGAATATAGAGAAGTAGAAAAGGTAGATGCCCCGGGATCCTCGGCTGGGATGGTAGAGAACACTGTTAAGCATCATGCATTCCGTGAGAACTGGTAAGTAGCCTACAGTCACCTAAAATGTACCATGTGAATACACATGTGTGTATGAAAAAAAGAGGATAGAGCATACTATGAATCAAAGTAACATGATAAGTGATGTGCAACATAGAATAGTATATACAAGTAACGATACATTTGATAAATATCTAAGCTAGTATTTTGGAATTTTTACAAATATTTGAGTGTTTTTGAATTATTAGAATATGAAATAATATGAATAGAAGAGGGGAAAAAGGTCTACCTAAGTGTATGTGTGTAAAGTGAGGTATATGTAGGTAAATTCACCCTCAATAGTCATGTTTGAATTTAGAACAAGAGTGTGTCATTGGTAGTGAGGGGGAAATGGAATTCCCCCTAAGTGTGATTTCCATGGTGGTATATCCAATGAGGATAGAGGGAAAGGGCCCACTATCTACTAATGTGAAGAGAGAAACACATGTGAACATAATCCAAGGACCTAGTGTCATGTGAGAGCATGTGTCAAGATGTGTAGAGTAAGAATATGTTGAGCATGTGGGGAATAAGACCGCAAAGTAAGCCTAGATGTGTAAGGTGTAATATGTATATGATGTGTAGGCCTATGCCTATGAGGTAGGATATGATATTGATATAGCTGTTGTGGGTGAGAAGAAAAATTCACATGTGTAGGACATCTAGGTAAAAGTGTGTAAGTAGTACAAGAAGAGAGAAGAGCCCTTGCTAAAAATTAGTGCATGCCAAAGCCATATGAAAATCAGTAATATATGTAGCAGTAGGTGTAGCATTAACTGAAGGTGTAAGAGTGATAGAAGCTATGGATAATAGATCCTGTGGTGAGATGCCTCAAATGATGATAACATGATGCTCATGTATAAACTTAAGACACAAATTAACTATAGATGAGATGGATTTGGAAGCCATAAGATAAGGAATTCCTAAGACCATGTCACAATGTGTAACCTCAAATCCAACAAAGAAAGGCATATAGATAGTAATAAGCCCAAAAGTGATGGGGAGAACTATATGCCCATGGGAAGTAGGTGATCTACATGTCATCTAAGGTAATGGAAAGCCAATAGATTATAAGAAAGATAATAAACATACATTATGATTAAATGTAGGATGTACCGTGACATTATTAACAACATGAGTAATAACATAAGCATAAATGTGTATCTATGTGATGAAAAGGAAGCGTGAAAATCAACATCAGAAAAATTAATGAAAGGTGGAGGAAGATCATTAGTACCAACAAGGAATCAAGGGGACGATCAAAGAAGATGGAGGTGGGATTGCATGATAAGCATGATTGGAAGAGGATTCAAGATCTTATTTTTCATGCTTAGGTTGTGGATCATTGAATATTTTAATCTTTCCATTATCATTATTTAGTTAGAAACAAAAATAATAGGCTCATGTAGCTCAATTTAATTGTCGTCAATCAAATCTTGTAGCAAATGTCTAAGCTTAAAGAACCTTAATAGAATGGCCATTATATCTATGATAATCAAAATGTGCTTTTTCATCAAAATTATTTCCATGAGGATGATTATGATCTAGATCAAGAGGATATATAAGAGAAATCATATTATTTTCAATGAGTTGAGGTAACAACATATGGGGTGGATATGGTAATATAGTAAAAGTACATCATGTAGGTTGTAGTTGAAGCTTTATCGATTGGAATAAAACATTGATAGTATGCTTGTGCTCACTAGGCTTTCCCTTAAAGGAAGATTTTCTTTGGAACTAGTTAGTAGATTGATCAAAAACATTAGCACCATACTTAAGTTTTCCCAAAGAAAGTAACTTTATTTCATGAATTTTTAGAGTATGACATAGATGATAAAAAGAGTGAAAATTTTCAAAGAGAAAACATTATTGAAAATGAGGTAATAGGTTTTGGATTAAAAAATAATGCAATTCAAACTCAACTAAGACATTGTTCATTTTAGAAAGATTATTCTTATAACGCAAAACATAGTCACTAAGATTTTCATTTGATCCTTGCTTCATTTTGGCCATTTGTGCATATGATATTTTTTTATAATATTCATATAAAAGTGAACCAAAAACAAATTTTCTAAAGGAGTGAATGATCTAACAGAGTGCAAAGGAAAGCGATAAAACCATTGTAAAGCATAGTCCTATAATCTCATAACAAATAACTTAGTAAATAATGCGTCATCAAAAGAATAATTCAAGCATGCCACATGAAATTATCTAAGATTCTCTTGTGGATCCCCATGTCCATAAAAAAGAGGAAACTTTGGTGAAGAAAAATTAGAAGGAATTGGATAAGTAGAAACTTCAAGTGTGAGGGGACTATGTAGGAGGAGTGAAGAATGAAGAGATTGAGAAGAATCCAAAGAAGGATATTGCAATTGACAAATTTGAGCTTGTAAATTGTGATACAAATAATATAAGGAAAAGGTTCCTAAAGAAGTGTTATGTTTGATCCAAAAAATGATCAAGTTTTTATCTAACTCGATCTCGGACCCCTATAGAAATTAAATTATTTTCTGAAATCACCCTATTAAAATCAACTTAAAATAAATGCAAGAATATAATCATACTGCAAAACAGGTTGATAATGGAGTTCAACAAAATGCCTACGTCTCCGGGTTCATTAATAGAACCGATATATTATCAACTTCAATGACTATAACAAATAATACAATCTAGCATGATAATACTGAATACATAAGAACATGAATCCTTATACCAAGTAGTTATCCTGGTAGATTCAATCGTGTATTCTATCTGTGAATACCTCTATGCCTTCATTGCATGGTGCTAAGCATTCTCCTTCCTAGTACAATGCCCTGTGGCTCCCCGATCGGTCTTCCAGATGATAATACAATGCCCTTTGGCTCCCCAGATGGTCTTCTAGACATTTCGTACCCTGAAGTTGTGGCTTAATAAGCCTTATCTCCATTTTTCCGATAATAATAATTGGTCATCAATGAAGACGATGAAATTGCCTATTTGATATAGGTCTTATCTCTCCAATATATCTCCATTAACAATTTCCATGCTCATGTTTGAACTTCACTAGTTGTTCATCACTTCTCAGGCTCAAGTACAACTTTACGGAGAGAGAGTGGAGCTTCATATTAACCTTTCACCTATTATAATATGATTAAATAAATAATGATAACAATAATGTCTATATTAGGTCTTACATTATTTACGCCTATGATAGGCCTTAGATCAAAACATATACCTATATTAAAATATAGGTATTTCAAAATAATAATGCAGGTCTTAAATAACATAATAATGCCTATAATAAATAATATAGGACTTATATATTTTCCTCCACACAATGTGAGCCTTCATATTTTATTAAGGCCCATAACATATAACCTTCGAACTCCTTTATAGATTCCACCTCCTCGCATTATTTTTCTATGCCTCGGTCATGGCTCGGGAGGAGCTCGAAGAAATCTCAAATGAGCTTGTGTGTAATGGAGTGCCTTTGAAGAAGGCTTGTGTGTCAAATAGAGTGGGAGGGAGTGTCTTTTATATCCAAATGTGACCCGCAAATCAGGCTACATTCCTTATCGTGTCAACCACATCCTAACCGCCAATATAGGTGGGCTGGTGAGGCCACTCCACTCTCTAAGATGAGGTCACGGGTTCATGTCACGGCGATGAATGTTGGTTTTGCTTGGTCATTTCAATAACCCCACCATTTTTGTTATGGCTTGACCTTCCCATGTTCTTGTCCACCCTGACCCCTACCAAGCCCACAACTCATGCCATTTACTTCACCTAAGACTTATGCATCCATATCAATGCAAAAACCTTTGCCGATGGTTTGGGGATAATATTTTATCCCGCTTTACGGTGGAATGGAGATAGAATGGGATTTATATAGCCTTTATAATAAACTTGGAATGTGGTGGGATTTAAATAGCCTTTTATAATAAACTTGGAATGTGGCTTTGAGCCATGGAAAACGTTTCACCATTAAAATTTTTAAGATTATAATATAGTTTAAATACTATATTAAATCCCAACCAAAATAAATGACCCACCGAGTTGTAGAGGTAACTCGCCCATGAAGCACCACTTGCTATGCAATCAGATGATTAAATCAATACATAACTCCCCACACAACTTAGTTTCAACTCAAAATTTCTAAAATAGACAACCTTTCAAGTAAAAGTAAAACTCACTTGAGTTGACTATTTGGTAAATGGTGGCAGGGCACATAATGGCCTGAGGACACACCATGTGGCAAATAGTTTTTTTGTAGATCGTGTATGAGGATGAAGATGATGTCGAATGATGAAGACCGGAGGTAAAAACCTGAATACATCATTTTTGTATGATAAAACTTGCCACTATTTGATGACTCACCAGTTGACTTGGTCTCACCTAGGGTTGACCGTAACTTTGACCAACCACTAAATGTGCATACGAACTCCATTTTTGATGTTTAAACAGTCATAAAAATCTCTCGAAGTCAAATTTTACACTATATTAATCCTAGGAGATTCAGAGAACTTATATCCTCTCGTAATTTCCTCTGGATCATACCTCCCAATGGGAAAGGATTTTTGTCCCAAAAATATTGTGAACTCCAAATCACCTTGCTGAGAAGAGATCATCACAGTATTCTTCCAACTCCACATTCAAAAATGATGGCTCAAACTCTAGGACATGTGGGTTATCTACTTGATCCGAAAATGATAAAGTTTTTATCTACCTTGATGTCGGACCCCTATAGGCATTAAATTCTTTTCCAAAATCACTACGTTAAAATCAACTTAAAAGCAATGTAAGAATATAACCATACTGCAAAACAAGTTGATAACTAAGTTTGATAGAATGCCTACATCTCCAAGTTCATTAATAGAACCGATATATTATAAAATTCAATAAATGTGACAAATAATATAAACTATCGGTGAAAATACCGTAGGGGCCACGAGATGGACTTGGGAACATTTCGGTAAATTGTAGAGTTCCAAGAGCTCGAATAAGCCCATTTATAGGTATAAAGGACTGTTAAGTCAATAGTGAAGGGATATTGTACTTTATTGGGCAATAATAGATTGATTCTCTTTTTGAGAATCGGAGATGCTGATATACGGTGAACTCTGTGATCAAGTTCTTGTGTTGTGGATTTGATTTCAGTTTTTATAAGCTTTTGATCAGATAGAAACATTCAAGCTAGTTTATTTGATTAATTATTAAAGAAATCACAAACTGGTTTAATTGAAAGGAAGTAAATTTTAGTATCCATAACCCATAACAGATATGAATACACTTATTAACTTGGATTTAAATATCATATTGAGTGCATTCTAAATCAACTGTGATTATTTTATTTGGATTTGTGATAGATTTAGATATTTCACTTAAGTTGAAAATTAAGGATTAATTTGATCTTTTGGAAGATTTTAAGTTTGGGGTTTTCAAGAACACCCATAGTTGATAAAAAGAACTCTTGATCAAGTTGAAATATTTCAAAGTTAAGAATCTGAGAATTTTCTAAGTATTGGAAAAATTTCAAGTACCTTTTCGGATCAATGTTAGATATGTGAAATGACATGCGAAGCAAAGTGGGTAGTGGGTGTGGAAATATGCATATGAATGATGGATATCCCCACGGTGGTGGGGAAATAATAAGGTGGAATAGAATAGGTGATTGAATTAGAGAGATCTAAGGTAAAAACCATAGTGATCTCGAGTAACATTATCATGGGCACACCTTTGGACTACTAATAAAGCATCAAGGACATGTGGTACATGAGTGAGATTGTCACGTATTGTAGAACAATTTTTTTGAGAGCATGGAGTTGTACCTAATCCACATTAGTGTCTTCATCATTAGAATGTTCACTATTAGAAATTTCGATGTTATGGAGGGGAGTCTAATAGGAATTAAGAGAGGATTATCATGTGTGGTTTCATTCATACTATTGGAATGATTATGGGTCTATGGGAGGAGACCACTATGTTATGGGAGACCAAATCAACAACTACTTGTAATGGAAATGAAATATAAATATGATAATGGGAATGTAAGGATCTAGTTTACTAAATGATTTTACAAAATTTATATCTTATTAAAGGACTAAGATCAAATAGATATAACAATAATAATCAAGATCTACCAAGAAAATGTAACTAAGTTTGAACAATAGAGAGATAAGAGTGAATTATCTTGTATTTGAGTTCATGGAATCATTTTGGGCTAGAAACTAGGTCAAACATGCTAGATCTATGATGAGTATGATTCATTTAGAAAATTGAGACTGTAAGGCTTCCGAGATAGAACCACTCAAAAGAGGGCAGGACCACCCTAGTGATGTAGGGGAATCACTACAGCGTCATGTAAACGTTAATTTTTGGTTTGTATAAGTTTATAGTGAGGTCCATGGGTCGGTTTTGGTGTCCTTTTAGGCTCCTGGGGCTTCAAATTTTGAATTAGGAGGTTTCCCTCCATTTTCCCTAATTTGAAAATTTGAAAATTCTAAAGCCAATTTTGGCTTTCTCATTAGGTGTAGGGAGTCTATTAGTAATTCTAACATGTATTTAGATCATTTTTGGTCATTGTGTGTCTTTGTGGGCTCTCTTTATGATACAAGATTGGTCATGTAACTCAAAAATATTACTTAAGCCTTTGCTTGTATGTAAACTACATGGATTATTGGTTGTATGACCTAAAAATTTGTTATGGGAAAAAAATTCAACTAAGAAGGTATAAGTCTCTAGTTTGTAAATAATTCAAGCATTGATCAATCAAGAAGGGTATAGTTTGGAGCTCCAAGTACGAAGAAACTGTTGTTTTGTATGAATGTTCATGATTTAGATTGTATGGTGAATTTATGAAAGGTTTCATGTATATAGTGTGTTAGGATAGAGTGTATCAAAGATAGGATAGGTTGTATAAATTTTTTTGCATCAATTTAAAGGAGACATTGTCATTCATGTAGAGAGGATTGTTGACACCTTAACAAACTAGTAACAAGTTACGTATGAGCATAGTTTATGTGTAAGGTGGATGAAATCACAATTTAGTGAGATACTATGAGTTTAGTAGTGTATTCAAAGAGGGAACATATGTTTTCAGGTTTATTGAAGGTACATTGAGCCTATATAAATTTTTAATTAGGTTTACTTAAAACTAAACCCTAACTATTAGAAAAACCCTTAATTTCTATCACAAAACAAAGTTCTAGGGGAATTGAACACGTGTTCTATGGAGTTCGATACTACTTTTAATTTTTTATTATTCTAAATGTTCCTAACATTCTATTTGAGTTCATTCCATCCTGTAAGTAAACACAATTGAATCGGGAGAATAATTTCTGTCTCGGGATCACTACGAGGTTTCTAGGGTTTTAGGAAATTAAGACTTTCAAAGAGTTCCAATTCGGATAAAGAACTCTAAATTGGTACAAATATTCCTCTTTGCTATTACGTTGAGATTCAAAAAGAAAATTTCAAAACTTGGGGATAGTGAGGATCTTTTGTTGTGATTACTGTGAGGTATTGTAGCAGAGTAGGGTAAACCTAATTAGAGGCTCAAAATTAAGAGTTTTTAAGCATTTCTTCCAAATAAGGTGAGTATAATACTTTTTACACAAAACATTGACCCAAAAGGGTATCCAAAAAGTACATGGTTAGTGTAATTGGTCGTTGAATCAAAAGATACATCATAATTTGTGGAGTGACAGGCCAAGTAAGGTATTATTAGTTTAGAAGGATAAGCTAAGAGGGAAGTGGAATTTAAAAAGAGGGTTGGAATAAAACATTTTGTACACACTTTAAAACCCTTAAAGGGCATCTAAAAATGTATTCAATCGATAGGATAACTTGTAAATTCTATAGATTATAGCCTACCTCCAACCTTGTTCTCAAAGGCCAAAAAGTACAAGTTTGCTATAGTTGATAACCATGACTAAATTTTTATAATTCCAATTAGTTTAATGGATGAGATAGATGGATTAAGGGTTGGAGAACATGCTTCTATCCTTTAATGAGCCTTGTTGAGAATTTGGGTAGAAATTTGCATATTTGGAAGGTTTCTTACATTGGGTAATGTTATAACAAAAACTATCACCCTGAGATTTGGCTATGTAGATATCTACTTTTTGCTAACATGAGACCATCTATCAAGTTGTGGGACTTGCAACTTGAGATGGACATTCAAAGAAGGCTGACTTCCTCTACCTAATACTTATTCTAAAACTACCCTTAGGAGGTAAAATGCAACTAAATAATCCTAATCTAAATTTCTAAGGGACCAGGGAGAGAGAGAGAGGGTTAGAAAGATGCATGAAAAGGAAATCCTACACTAAAAATGTGATAGCACCAGAAAAAGGGGGTTGGGACACTCTCAAATGGATGAAAATGGAGATAGAGAGGGTGGAAAAAACACCACAAACCACAATAACACTCAATACACCAATTTCATAAGCACAACATCATTCAAGCTTGCAATGAGAAAAAAATATGCACAACCATACTTACAAATGTGAAGGAGAGGAAAGAGAATACAATAAACACAACCAGGATAACAAGATAATCACAAAACTGAAATTCCATGCCTTTTTTATTTTACACGCTTCCTTTCTAACTGTCCGGCTAACACTCTTAAGGAAACTTGTTCACAATACGACTCAACAACAAATAAGGATACGAACCACAGACCCTTATCAGCCGTGTTCTTATTTAAAGAATCCCCGAGTTATTACACCAAATTAAATCCTTAAAAACAAAACTTTTCCATTATATAATCCTTTAGACGCATGTAACCAGTCCCATTAACTCAACACGACTTTTCGTTTATTTCCTCTAAAAAATACCAGTCGCACGTCTTAAAACTGTTTGAATCTCTAAACCCTCATGTAAGAGCTCTTAAGGATTCAAAAATGGAGGAGAAGGAAATTAATAAAATAAAACATCTCACTTAATTCATGCATGGTGGTAGCATGTTGAGGAAGCTTTGAACTTCACAACATATTTACTAGCAGTTGCTCCCTTTTTAAGGGGAGCAAGTATACGCCGTGTTGGATGGCAGGGAAGTCTGAATGGTGAAATGGTCCTCCAACGTGGGAGGCGTCTGATCAGTGCACTGCGTATTGGCATGGCCTTATCTGCATTTGTTTTTCCTGGGTGCGGAGTCTGGGAACGGTTGCTATTGAAGCTGGTTTTCTGAGTGGCCTGTAAACAATTAGGCGATGTGTAAATGATCCTTCAATTGATTAAGAAAATTTGTAAAACAGTTAGAGAGATGGCATTGTCAAGATGGATTCCAAATAATTAAATGAAGATAAACTCTGGATTGGTTTAAACACCAGAAGTGTTAAATTTCCAAGTTTGATTTCTGTAGATAGGTTTTGGAAACTTGGAAGTGTAACATGCGTAAATATGGTTACCCATTTAGAATTTGGATTTTTTCGTCATTGAAGCTTGTAAATTGTTGTACGAAATGGTATATGAGAAATGTCTTGTAGACAACTGAAAGAACTATGCCAAATGCATTTATGAGCATTCAATATGATTTGTTCTTTACTCGTTTTAGCAGAATACATGTAGATGCTGTCCTGTTGTTTTTACAGAATTATAAGGTTCAGGTATTAGGTGATAGTTAAAAGGTTGGTAGTGTGAAAAGAAATATAGTATCGTCACTGTAAAGGCTTTGTAAGAACCGCTGTAATGTTTCGAGTATCACAAGGAAACAAATAGAACACAGTTAATACAGAAAGTATGTAATAGTCTGTGGCAGAAATAGTATTCAATTTATAATCAGTGCGTAACCATGGCAGGGAAGAATTTGAAGAACAAATATGGAAAACAGATTTGAGCTCAGTTACAGGCGAGTGCTTGAAGTTGTCCTGGTAGAAGAGAAAAGGCAGTTTCTTTAATTGCATATCCAGTAATCATTGTTTTCCATGAGACGAGATCTGTATTAGACGTGGTTAAATGTGTGAACATTTCCTAAGCACACACAACACACAGCATTGTAACTGAGCCAGGCTTCATACAACTTAAATCCATTTGCTTAAAAAGCAGTAGAGAATATTTGATTCGAATCCACTTTTAATTACATAATTATGAAGCGTTTCACTCTTCTCCAGAGTGTTCAAACTTCAAACATGTGCACGAAAGGACCACACTCGCAACCGCAGCTACGTCAAGTTTCAAGCCTGACAGTTGCATCCATTTGAAAAGCCTCAGGGATTCAATTACCTCTCCATTGTATATACACCCTGCGATTTTTGCAGTCTCCACCACTAAATTTTGTTTGGCCATTTTGTCAAACACCTTGGGTGCATCCTCTTTTCAGTTGAAACAATACAAGAAATTGAAATCAGCGAACATAGCATAGATTCAAATCTTTTAATTTCTGCTACAACTTTGCATATGTTATTGTTTTGGCTTAAGAATTATAAATTAAAACACCTTTGTAGGCCTCGGATGCCATGCCTGCAGATTTCACAAATTTGTTATGTTTGTTTCCTCTTAAAAATTGTAAATTAAGACATGTCTTAAGTCGTAGATATCATATCATACACTTAGAAATAAGTATCGAAATTTATTCAACTCTCCAATCCTCGCCAGTTCTACATGCTTTGTCTGCCATTATGGGTGTGGAAACGCAGAGTTCTTTTCTTTCCCTTGACTGCTGGTGTGTAATGGTGGAGGTGAGACTAGAGAAGAGGAAGCTTATAATTATTTAAGAGGAAAGAAATTTTCTGTGCAATTTTGGCAGGAAGCAGTTCCACAGAAACAAGACAATAAGCGGCGTTCCCAAGCTCGACACCAAGGACATAATTAGCAATTAAGTTTGTAGAGCCACGTCATGGCCAATTGAAATTTTTTCCGCCTACCAAGTTTGGTGGAGTACTTACAATTTTAAAAATTTGACCCATATTTAGTTGTTTGGTGTTCCGGACTTTTGTTATCGCCGTGTTTAAACCTTTTATAAATTTTTATTTCTGCATGATCAATAAATTAAGTTATATAACTAAACAATTATTTTGATTCGAGTTTGGTCGAGGCCAAACTTATCTAGTTAGACGATAAAAAATTTATCAAGCATGGTGAAGACCGAAGTAATTTAATAAAAAGGTTTATGGTCAAAGACGTTAAAACCAATCCAATATTAAGCCGACAAATTTACTTTAGAGCATGGGTCATCAAACAACCAATTTATAAATTATTGTTAGTCTAAGCCTCGTGACCATCGAATTAACAAACCATCAATCGATCGTTGAGTTTGGTGGGGGACCAAACTATCTCTATGTTATAAAATTCCAGTATAAGAATTAAAACATTCAAGACATTGATCTTTGTTTTCATTACCTTGCAATCCGGTCTGTGAACATGTCCACAAAAGGGATTAGAAGTATCATATTCTAAGCATGATGGTCTAAGACTGGTCTAAGACCAATTCTTAACATGTAAACAACCATACAGTCCCAATTATTTGTCAATGTCAAAATAATATTTTTTCAACCATGTATAGAGATCCCTTACTTTATGAAATCACCATTTCTAACAAATAGTTACTATCAATATCATTTTTCAGGTATAACAACAAAGTAAAGATCCCAATAATGAAATCTTCCCATTCAAAGCAAGGTAAGTAACACAACATTAAATTTTACAAGTACAAAAACCAAATAGCCAAAAAATTCATTGATAGAAAGTATATTAGAACATCAACCAAAACAAGAATAAGTCATAAATGTTAAACGCTTTACGAACGTTGGACATCAATTTTTTGGTTTGATTGTGCATGCAATTACACATAAGTGTGTATATACTTTTTAGGATATAGACACACACATGTAGTGATTTATACGCAATAGTGTTTTTACCCCTTGCCCTTGTGAACCATTCAACATTTTATGATTTACCCTTCCTACGAAAGAGACTGAAATGGAGGGATGTGACATACTTCTCCCTTAATGAATCATCGTCTTGATGATTTTTACTTATTAATAGCAAAGTTATAACACTCGGGATTAGAATTATATCCAATATCTAAGGAGTATACTCATCATTTTCCATAATTTTTTTAATTTTCTAGGTCTAAATTCAAAATTATTGGTTGTAACAACATTTTATTCAATCAACTAAAGTCAAACATCCTAGAATATGACAAAATCCTTTTCATTTCAGTATTAAATAAATAAAATAGTATCAAGTATGTCAAAATAATTGATAGAAAATACAATAATTACTCAAAAATATTTTTTTTAACATTCAAATTTATCAAGAAACCCCATTGATTTCACTTCTTTGAGACTATTCCACAGTTGAAATAGTCTCATAATAATGATTTCCAAACTTAGAGACCTTAGCTTTATCATTTGTTTCTTCCATTCAAGCCTGTCGGTTTTGCAATTACTGACTTAAATCATTTCTGCAGATTTTTTTCCTTGTTTCTCAAGGGATAATACCTAGTGTAGTGGTCACTACCACCACATTTGAAGCAACAAAAGGGCATCTTCCTTTCAAACCTTTCATTCTTATCAAAGAACGTTTTCTTGTTCATTTCTTTTAAATTTTACAACAATGTTATTTCCACCATTTTGAGTTTTGTTCTCACCCTCTTGTCCCCATGTCTTCCCAAGTGAAAATGGTGAAGGAGAGTTATGGCTCATCTTCCGCTTCTCATCCTTGTGATCAGCAATGACTTGGAGCTTCTTCTCCTACCTAATGTATGTTTCAAAAACTTATTCCATTGTTGATGGTCCATGCACATCAACTTCACCTCCTATTACAAGGTTTAAAGCCATGATAAATTTCCTTATGCAAAATTTCTCATCAGTGTGATACTGAGGGATGTATTTAAGAAGTTTTGTAAATTTTTCCTAGTACTCAATTATTTTCATCTTTCCCTATGCTAGGGTTGTGAACTCTAACATCTTTTGGTCATAGTATAGCTTCGGTAACCAACGCTATCTAAATAGGCTTTGAAATGATCATAGGTTATATTAACATCATTTACCCCCAGTTCTACCTTCTTGTTGTCCCACCAAGAGGAAGCCTCATTGAAGAGTTGATAAGCTCCCCAAACCGCCTTAGTTTCTTCAAAAGTTCTTGATGGTGAAACACTTCTCCATATCACTAAGGCAGTTCTTGGATACCTCATCTAAAGTCATTCCATCAAAATTTTGTGGAATGATTCATTTTGTGTCCTTGGATAACTTAGCTACCATACAAGCTCTGCATTCAATGTCCGATTTGTAGTGTTATGATAAACTACATTAGCATTGTTTCTTGTATTGGAATCTATAATGTTGATATTATTTTCAGCATTAATTCTGTTGATAGCAACGTTAGACTACCCCTAGGGTTTTTCAATACCATTGTTGTCACCACTGACAACATTACCCACCACCTGATGTTCAAGTACAACCAAATGATTACACCTGTCCTAAAGGATAGCGAGTATTTCATCTTATTTCTACACTGTGGTTGCTTTGCCACCTGCAGGTTGGTGATTAACAACATGCCCTTTTTTCTTAACCATCTTACTTTGTTAGAAAAAAATTAATTTAAAGTTAGCGTAGGGACTCAATAGGTCCACTAGTTTGTAAACTTCAACTTTGATACCAAAATGTAACACCACTTTTTACTTTATCAGAACTAGTGATTTTTTTTTCTAACTCATTCAAGTATAGTTTATGCTTTCTTGAATTAAATACACAAGTAGTTTTAAAAAACATAAAAGAGATTACCATTTCTTCTTCATTCGCTTTTACGCTGAATTGAATACATTATTTGTAGCAACATCTAAATTAAACCAACATTAGTTAATGTTCATAATCTAATCGAGATAATCTATGATAACCATGTGCAACTGCGAGGGTTGAAAAATCCTAATCGTTCCCCCTCAACACTAATTACAAGCCAATACACCAAGTGTATCATTTGTTTAATCCTTAATACTAGTGGTGAGAACTTGTGATGTCTTATTAGCATCCTTCGGAAATTCACTACAATAACCATCATCCGAATCTCGACATTGCAATAAGAAGACTTGGTGAATAGACAATGCATCTAGTTACATGCACCGCTTTATGGCCATAGATATTTGGTTTTGCACTAGCAAGTAGTATTCAAATCTTTTGCACATAAGCCCATGGAACTTGTATTCCCTTCACCTCGCAACTATTCCCATCATAGTCATCAAGATTCGTTTCCATTGTTTAGGCTATTAAGTTTATTGTTATACATCTTATAAAATCTTGTCTTTAAATTCGGGCGCGAAGCCACCATCATCATGACTTGTCTTCTAGGTCATGCGGCTCATGCAAACACCACTTTGGGATCCCTATAGGAAGAGATGTGTCTTCATAATGACCTTGGTCATTACACATCTACCCATCTACTTGTAGCCAAACCCAACTAATGCGGGTATGACACACAAGACACGAGAGTCTGTCATGTTCCCGTCATCGATTAATATTCATTAACTTATTTAATTTAGTTTAAAACTTATGAAAAATTATGTCTCGATAAGCCCCACGACGCAGTTATGATCTGAACCATCTTGGAATACCTATGGGAAAGGTTCATAGACACATGATTATTTATGTCATCACACTCCATAACCCTTCCCATAGCCATTCCAAGTGACTCGGTTGGTATATTGTCGCATTGCTTTGTGAAACATTTTTGTATCCTAGATTAATTCATTGTTTGTACTAACTATACAACAATGTTTGTACCCTACCATTTTGAACCGTTCAACATTTTACGACTTACCCTTCCTATGAAACAAAGTGAAATGGAGGATGTGACACATTTTCCTAGGAGATTCATGGCTCATAAGATCTTAAGGGCTAGTTATTGGTGGCCTTCATTGTTTAAAGATGCCTCTTTGTTGGTTTGAAAATGTGAAAGTTGTCAACCTTTTTTGGAAGATTGAAATCCTCGGGGGCCTCACCCTTGCAGCCTGTGTCAATAAAAGCTCCATTTAAGAAATGGGGACTGGATTTTATCAATGAAATATCATATTCTTCAAGTGATGGTCATAAGTAAATATTGGTAGCAACTTATTATTTTACCAAATGGGTTGAATCCATTCCCACCAGAAAATCAACTCATCAAGTAGTAATGGACTTTATTCTCAATAATATAATTTGTAGGTTTGGAGTTCCTTCAAATATAGTTTTTGACAATGCCATGATCTTCAAGGCCAAGCCATTGACATCTATGTGCAAAGATAATGATATAAATTTGTCATATGCATAAAATTATAACCCTCAGGGAAATGGCCAAGAAGAATCAAGTAGTAAAAATATGCTAAATTCCTTAGAAGGACATTAGAGACAAACAAGAAAAAATGGGGTGAACAACTCAAGTTTTCACTATGGGAAGATAGTGTTAGCACTAAAATGTCTACTTTGGAAAAAGTCCTTTTGAATTATTCTATGGAAATCAAGCCTTCTACCTTTACACTGTAACTTTCATCATATCATTTTATGCAACAATTTTAGGATGGAAAAGAGGTTAGTACTGTATAAACAGGATAAACCAAATCATGCAATTGGATGAGGAAAGAAGAGAGTCCCACTAAAGACATCTAAAGTTTAGAGAAAGACTTAATAAAATATTTGTGACAGTAAGGTCATTCCCGTGAGCTTTCAATGTTGGAGACTTATCCTTACTATGGGACAATAGACATGAAGATAAAGGAAAACATGGGAAGTTTTATGCTCTCTGGATGGGGCCATATTCTATTGATCATAATTGGGGAGCATAATTTCTTTCTTAAGGATCGGAAGGAAACTTTCTATAATTTCCTATCAATGGAAGGAACTTGAAACATTTCTCGAAATAAGCTAAGATATCATGTATGAACATTGTACGGTGTGCAGTTTTCTTGTGTTGTTTTTGTTTTTTGTTGTTGTTTCCCTTTGTGTGCTCTAGTCTACAGTGACCAAGTTTCATAACAAGGAAGTATTTTGGTTTGAATGTAATACATATTTTCAATCAACCCTATGTATTTGGTATCCTTGACTCCTTACCTAATGGATTAGGCATTTGGTCTAATCTAAGTTCTTGTGGCACCCACAGGGGGTGCCCATCATTGGCAGGGAGCCATTGTTGGTGCTCATTTTGAGCCCTGCCTAGTTGAGTGTTCCAAAAGAGTACCATGTACCATATAAGGACCCAAAATTACATATATGGGCTTGTCACTAGATATTTTTATTCCCCATGATCATCCCTTCCCATGAAAGTCACCAAATTAAAGGATGGACATGACTATCCAAGCACTGAGAAAGTTGCGATGTATTAACTTTGAAATCCATGGAATGAAAAATTTAATATTCGTCGATTTCTAAAAAAGGTGGATATATGAAGATCATGATCAGGGTAATGTTCTATAATAATTAGTAACCATCCAAATTTACTTGGTCTAGAAATAAGAAACATAAAAAGATGCAGTGGATGACTAGTTGCAAGAGATAAGTGAATGTGGTTGTATGAAAAAATGTGGTACACGGGTTTATGTGTTTTGCGGGTTTGTCGAGGAAGACATTTCTCTGTGGATTCTAAAAGGCCACGAGACACTCAAAAAAGTATGTCAAAGGGATTACGAACCTCAAAAGATAACTAAAAGACTCCATATTGAAGGAAATTGCAAGCAAAAGTCGTGGTATGGTTTATCACAAGGGTATGCACCCATGCAGATCCTAAAAGTCATGGCAAAATTAGAAGAAGGACATCTTCTATCGGTTCCCTTCTGATGGTGTCCAAATCATACAACATGAATTCAAAGACAACAATTGCGTTATCAAAGTAAATTCGAGGTTATAGGAATTAAGCTGTTGAGTTATAAAATGAAATAAAAGCGAAGCATATGTATATACTAAGAACGAAATGGGGATTCTATAGGGGCCCCAACCCTTGAAATTTACATAACTTATAGTATGCATATACAAAAAGGAAGGTTCTTGCAAAAGAGGAACATTGTCAATTGATGGTTACACATTCCTTTGCAAAGGTAAGAATCCTATTCAGTAGCTTCTTCTTCCTAAACTCAAATTATTTGCAATCTTGGGCCCCATAAACATACTGGATATCTCCTACAAAGTCACGAGACATGCCCATTCCCATGAGTTTTGTAATGTTTGCCTTAGGACCTTCTAATATTTTTATAAAATCCAATTTTATCCTATAAGAGGAGACCCATTCAATAAGGTTAGACCCGCATTTTAGGTAGGCCTTAGTACCCGTCGCCTATCATATTTCTGATTGAATATGACACAGGGATATCAGCTTGTACCATGGGGATAGATTCAAGTTTATCCATCGAGATTGGCTAGAGCACACATGCTATATTAGGAATGCCTTATTTGTGTCTCCTTAAGGAAGGCGGTGATACTTCAGGGGCCTTCCAAGAGGAGGGTTTTTGGGTTCCTTCTCAAGATGAGAAATTATTTTCTTGATTGAGGCTATTTTGTAGGAAATTGATGATATATCTTCCACATGATCATCAAGACACCAACCAAATCATGACACGTGTCACAAGGAGAAAAGTCCAAAATTCAAAGGGCGAGGTTTGAGGGGTCAGCCCGAGCCAATCAAAAGAGGACACATGTCCTATGGAGCAAGGAATGCGGAGCTCGGGGAGGAGTTAGAGAATTTGGCAAGAAGTTTTCCCAAAAGCTAAAAGTAAAGGTCTGCCTTGTGTCATCCAGGTGGCAGAGCGCGGGAAGAAATTTAAAAATCCGTTTCACCTGTTTTGTGCCCTAAATCTTCAGATCTCCATATCTTTTGATCCAGAGCTCAGATTTGCACATTCTTTATATCAACGGAAAGCTTATAAAATTCTCTACATGATTCTGGGGTTAATCTTGAATTTTGGTGTGGTATGGAGACAGAAAATTGAGAAACAGATTTTTGGCGTGTTCATGGCCAGAAGTGACATTTTAGCGACCAGATTTAATGCAGAATGGGTCGCATTCTCCTGTAATTCGGTCAAAATGATAGGGTATGGGTTTGTAAGGTCCCCATGCCATTTTAATGCACCTGCTAGTCAAGAAGGAATGGGCTCTCACGTTTTTGTATGTTTCTGTCTCCTAGGCTCGACCCTTGCACTGTAAAAGCCAGATTTGGCTCATTTCTAAAAATGGGGAACATTTTTTGGGCATAGCAAACTTCTTCTTTCACCTCTAGCAAGTGATTGATGCAAGGATCAGACCTCTCCAAAGTATGTGATTTTCTTTTACCTCTCGAGGGTGTAATGCGTGTTTCGATAACCTTTGAAATGATAATGCAAGCTCTGTGAATGGGTTTGATCCTCTGTTTGTATTATTTGCTTCATTTCAGATCCTAAATTATACCTTATCGGTTTGTGTATGCTTTATGTTGTGAACTTTGGTCTCGTGTCTATTTGCATGACAAATATGTTTCACCACTCTTTTTGGTGCATCACCATCTTTAGTTAGTTTCAATTTTTGCACTTCTACCCTGTCTCCTTGCAAGTTAGAGTAGGATTAGGATCGAACTCGTAGTTGTGAAAGCATTAGATCTAAATCGGGAGCAGTTTGAGGAACCAACCTCTAATCTAGAGATTCCTCTCTCGGTTTTACAAGTCCCACGCTTGAGAGAGGTTTCCATGTTGTGCAATCACCTTTGGATGCTAGAGTGATCAACCTAGAAGCCCGATCTACATCCAGGTGCTTTGTGAGTGCACAACGGTTTTGGCATGCTCGGTGGGACCTAGAGGTCTCATTTTTATTTGCAGAGGGTTGATGTGCATCTGCTACATTTTTCTTTCTTAAAAAGAGCTATTATTTACATATCTGGCGACTCCAAGGGGAAGCACCAGCTGGTTCCAAGTGTAGGCCTAAAAAATCATGAGAAGAATCACCACAAGGTCAAGAGTTAGAGAAGAAGAAGTCTTTGTTTGAATACTGCAATTATCTCCAAGAAGAAGGCAAAGAGGAAGAAGGATTCAAAGGTCTCCATCTCCACCAAACAGAACTCTCTCAACTCCTCCACCTGGTAGGCCTTTCATTCAGTCAACAAGGGTTTTAAGACCAATTAGAATGGCTCAGAACAATCCCTACGTCAACTTCACAGGAAGCAGCCCACTTGCTCTCAATGCACAACATCCAGTTCCTATTGCAGCCTTGAAGAACATTCCCTACTTCACTGGAGAAAATCAGACTACTCCAGGTGATCATGTTAAAGATATTGCTAACCTTTGTGCAATTCATGAAATCAATGAAATGCAAGTGGCTGTCAAGTTACTGGCATCTTCCTTCAAGGGTAAAGCATTACAATGGTTTAGGAGCCTTGGAGCTGGTTCTATCACAAACTGGAATCAGCTATGTATTGCACTTCATGAGCAATTTGGAGAGAAGGAGACAACTTGTCTCTTTTGGAGCAGCTAACAACCATCAAGAGGGCTCCCAATGAGCGGTGACCGATTTCAACTTGATTTCAAAAACTTGGGAGAGGATTCCAGTGGCAGTCAGGCCAACAACAAAAGGTGCTTTTCTATACTATCTCAAAGCTTTAAATTCTAATATTTCTATGTTGATTCAGTCCATGGGAGGCATAACTATCCCTATGGCTTATATCATTGCCATTAGGGCTGAAAATTGTTTAATCCAAGCTGACAAACTTGCCCCTAGACCTCCCATGCCATTGTTTCCAAGTTTAGAGAGCCCAAACACTAGTCAAGCACCTAATTTGGCTCCCTCTCCCACTCCTAGAAATCAAAGTTCAAATGAAGCTTCCACTTCATCTCCAAGTGCCCAACCGAGCTTCAAGAGGTCATGAAGCAATTACAAAACCTAGGCAATGAACTAGTTACTCTCAAGAGGCAACAAGCCCAAGGTTTCGAGACCTTCTTATCAACTCCAAGCTCAGCCTAATAGATAGCCATACCAACCACAAAGACCACCTAATCCAGTTGCAAATATGAATCAAACAAGGCCTCCTACCAATAGACCATTCCAGCCCTATGATCCAAATGCCATATCTGCCTCTAAGGCATTAGTGCCAACACAGAACAACATTGCTCAGGAATATGATTGGTGCTTTCCATGCAACGAGCCTCATAACCAATCCATGTGTTTCAATGGTGCTCTCAATCAAGCACTAATGGTGACAACTATCGCAGTGTGGAGGGCGAGGCGATCGAAGAAATCAACAACAAGAAACATTCCAATAGGAATCAGCCCCAAATGACACCACATTGGTGGTGGCAAGCGAGAGAAGATTTCTGTGGCATGAATCAAGCAGTTTCTCAAGGTGTTGCAGCCAACACAAGGTCAAAGAGGAGAAATTTGGGTGAAGAACAGCCATTAGCCCCAACCAATCCACAACCTTCCACGGCTCCACAAATGATTGGCAAGCAAATTCTAGTTTCAAATGCACAAGGGCAGCCAAGAACAGCCCCTAGGCCAACTCAAATGCCAGCTATTGCTGCCCACGTGCAAGGAGTAAATGTGCAAACCAAGGGACAATAGAGAGATCCTTCATCACCATTCAGTATCATTGATCAGATGAAGAAGACAAACGTCAACATATCAATGTGGGAATCCCTATCTATCCCAGGCCAAAGAGATCTGCTGCAAGCTGCCATGAAGGATTGGCCAACTTTGAATCAGCAAGTTCAGATGCAAGACAAAGTGCTTACAAATGCTGCCCAGCCTGAAGGAAGTCATGGAGGGCAACAAGGTAAAATGTTGAAGCCCCCTCCTTTCTATGTTTCATTAATCATTGGAAATCAGCTAGTACATAATTGCATGATAGACTCGGGGCAAGTAGCTCAGTAATTCCTAAACAGATAGCTGATCAGCTAGGGCTCCAGTATGAAATAACATCTAAAGGGGTAGTGCAGCTAGATGGGACAGCAATAGCAATAGTTGGAGTGATTAGAAATTTGAGTCTTACCTTGCATGCATGTCCAAATGTTGTTGTTTTACAAGATGTATCAATCATAGACCTTCCACCACTCTTTGCCCTTTGCTTGTCAAGGGACTTCACAGCCAAGATTGGGGGGTATTTGTCTGCTGATTGGTCACACATGCTATTCAGAACAAGATATGGAACTAAGGCCACAATCGATCCGAACCTATTGCAAACTTCCATATTAAACCTTACACTCCAAGTCAGATTAATGCCAATTGCTCAGCATTTGATCAAGAAGATCACCCTAGCACTGATGAGGTGACACCAAAATTAGAAGTATCCCAGATCTAACTCTTGATGAATGGGCAAACAAGATACATGCTTTTGATCCCTATCAAGAGGTGGAAGAATTCTTGTTAGGAGTTTATTGTTTACATGAAGAGAATCAACCTCTCCCTAACATCACCAAGCCGGATCACAAAGACAAAAATGAAGTATGGCAATTGTTCTTTGATGGGTCAAGGAGTAGACAAGGTGCAGGAGGAGGAGCTATGCTCATTTCACCGCAAGGTATAAGGTATTACTCAGCCTTCCATTTCTAGTTTTCTGTTCAAGCAACACGGCCGGTGAGTATGAAGCCTTAGTTCATGGACTGCACTAGGCAATGAAGGAAGGCATCAAGAATTTACAAGTATTTGGTGATAGTGAGCTAATTGTAAACCAAGTCAAAGGAAAGAATGCTGCCAAAAATGATCTCGTTGAAGAACTACGAAATCGGGTATGGGATCTTATTGAAGATCTTGAAGCTTTTAGCATCAATTCCATCCCAAGAAAAAGGAATGAAGCTGCTGACAAGCTAGCAGCAATTGGGGCTGTATTTGATGCTGTGGAAAGTATCAAAAGTGAGAAATCTCAGCCTCATATCAAATTGGTTGTGAGACCAGCTGTTCCAGATAACAATACAAGTTGGCAAGTCTTCGAGAATGATCAACAAATTGTTAAT
This sequence comes from Taxus wallichiana var. yunnanensis, assembly GCA_018340775.1. Classification (NCBI taxonomy): domain Eukaryota; kingdom Viridiplantae; phylum Streptophyta; class Pinopsida; order Cupressales; family Taxaceae; genus Taxus; species Taxus wallichiana. The sequence goes on along the minus strand of CM031242.1, from coordinate 275,172,557 downwards.
TTCCTACAAGAAGAAGCTGAGTTCTCCGCCAGGAATCAAGACAAGTTGCATCAGCAGTATGGTGACCAAGTGGTGCAGCTGAGAACTAACAAATTACCAAAAGGCCTCATAACCTTAAAGTTGATCTTCAACCCGAATGATCGAGTTCGGAAGGAGAAAGTGAACATTCAAGTAAAGGGTGAAGATTCAGAGCCTATTTTAGTGGAAGAAGGTAGAACATTGCAGATTGGCAAAGTAAGTACCTCACAAGAGAAATATGATTTTGTTCAGCTTTTTCAAGAGTTCCCAGATGTCTTTGCTTGGACTTACAAAGATCTAAGAGGTTTCAACCCAAAGTTGGCACAACATACTATTGAGCTGGATCCGGAATCCAAGCTGTCGGGGAAAAATCAAAGGCCGGTGAACCCCATATTGAACCTCTCATGAGAAAAGAGTTAAGTAAGCTTATTGAGGCCAAGTATCATCTTCTCCATTAAACACTCAAGTTGGGTCGCCAACTTAGTCCCAGTCAGAAAGAAGAATGGAGAGATCAGGTTGTGTGTCGACTTCAGAGATTTGAATAGAGCCTCTCTCAAGGATCATTATCCACTCCCTTCCATGGAGCAAATATTGCAGGTTGTAGCTGGTTCAGAAAGGTTTTCACTACTTGATGGCTACTCTGGGCTACAATTAGATTATGGTGAGGAGGAAGATCAATTCAAGACAGCCTTCACAACCAAATGGGGAACATATGCCTACAAGAAGATTCCATTTGGCCTATCAAATGTTGGAGCCAATTTCAAAGGGCAATGGATATGGAATTCAAGGGTTGATCAATAAAATAGTTTTGATATATCTTGATGACATCACCTGTATTCTCCAAAAAATGCGGTGGATCACCTTTTCATCGAGGCGAGGTATTTCGAGAGGTGTAGAAGATTTGGGGTATCATTGAATCCCAAAAATGCATATTCTGGCTCATGAGGGGAAACTTCTAGGCCATATTGTCTCAAAAGAGGGTGACAATTGATCTAGAGAGGCTTGAAGCCATAAGAGCACTACCATTTCCAAGTCACAAGAAGGCTCTTCAAAGCTTCTTTAGAAGGATCAATTTTGTCATGAGGTTTGTCCCAAATTTTGTAGCCCTTATCAAGCCTATCACCAAAATGTTAAAGAAGAGCATGGATTTTAGGTGGACAACAAAAAAGGCAAGGAGAGTTTTGAAGCAATCAAAGAAGCTATCTCTCAAGCACCAACTCTCATCAACCAGAGACTTCTCCAAGGATTTCATCCTCTATGCATTTGGAGGTGATGACACTATTTACGCCATTCTAGTACAAAGAGAACAAAGATAATGATGAGAAACCGTTTGCCTTCTTCACCAGAGCCTAGATGACTATGAGGTGAGGTACTCTTTTATTGAGAAGCATGTACTTGCAAGAATCGTCGAAGCTTGAAGAAATTCAAGTATTTAATCTCAAACAACAAGGTCCAGTTGCTGGTCTCACATGCCGGAGTTAAGGACTTCCTCCTCAACAAGGATTTGAATGAGAAAAGGGTAGGTTGGATCACCCATGTCATGGACTATGACATTGAAATCAAGGTCACCAAGCTGGTAAGAGGAAGAGGACTGTGTGAGCAGCTGGTTTTGGGAAGCAAAAAGAAGTATGCAACAAAGAAGAGGCTGTTTTGACACCCAGACAGCTATGAGCCAAGTGGCAATCAAGAAGAAGACAATGCTTCCCCCACTCCTCTTGCTGGACCCAAGGAATTATACACTTCCTAGGTATAGGCTCCGTGCCCCCGAGAGATGAACAAGACCCAAAGGAGATAGTTCGGGTTGCGGGCTGTTCCGTATGTCATTGTTGATGGAGTTTTGTTCAAGAAAGATGTGAATGGAGTGTTGCTGAGATGCATTAGCACAAATCAGATTCAAAGGGTGTTGGAAGAGTTTCATGGTGGACCAGCTGGTGGCCATTTTGCACTAAGAGTGATAGCTCTAAAAATCATGAAGGCTGGTTATTATTGGCCTAAAATATTCAGTGATTGCTATGCATGGATCAAGAGGTGTAAGAATTGTGCATTCTTCACAGGAAAAGAGAGACTTGCTGCCCTCCCATTGCATCCAATCTCAGTTGACCAACCATTCATGCAATGGGGTTTGGACTTCATCGGAGTCATTAATCCCATTTCAAGCCAAGGGCACAAATGGATTTTGACAGCCACAGACTACTTCACCAAATGGACAGAAGTAGTAGCACTCAAAGAGGCAAATGAGTCTAGCATCTTAGACTTTTATGAGGGAATAATGACTAGATTCGGTGTACCTGCTACAATAATCTCTGATAATGCATTGGCATTCATTAGATCTAGGGTGACTGAGTGGGCTGTCAAGAACGGTATTTACCTAAGCACTTCATCGAACTATTACCCTCAGGGTAATGGCCAGGCCAAGTCTACAAACAAGAACTTGTTGAGGATCATTAGGAGGAATCTTGATGAGAATCAGAGGTCTTGGCATACCAAGCTGAAATCAGCCTTATGGGTGATAGGATAACTCCCAAAAGATCCACGGGTAACTCTCCATTTAGGCTTGTCTCATGGAAGAGAGGTAATCCTTCCCATGTCACTTGAGTTGCCAACGTTGGAACTCATGAAGCAGCCTGGAGTTTAGAGTTTGAGCCCATGGAGGTGAGGTATGCAGAGTTGATGGAGCTGCAAGAGATCAGAAACCAGGCATCCCAAGTAATGGAAAAGGATCAAGCTTTGATCAAGAAGACCTTTGATAGGAAGGCCAAAGATAGATCTTTTCAGGTTGGAGATCTAGTGTTAAAATGGGATGTGGATAGAGCAAAACCGGGAAGGCATTCAAAATTTGATGCCATTTGGAGTGGCCCATACATGGTCACAAAGTGCAAGAACAACAATGCTTTCCAATTGGCCTCATTGGATGGTGAAGAACTGCAGATTCTAGTCAATGGAATCTATCTCAAGCATTGCTTCTAGAGGGAAGTTCACTACCTCTATAAATATTAGATTAGATTTTCTTTCCTCCAAGTGCTTGTGCACATTGTTTTGTTGTAGGTTAGTTTTGTTTTCCCTAAGTGCTTTGGCACAGCTTGTTGTCCATGGAGATGTTTTGCAGTCTTTTGCTTTCATCAGGTGATATTCCATCTTCCTCCTTACACATTCTTAGTCAGTTGGGATTCTAAACTGAATGTTTGATAACTCCATGCCCAATGGACTACTTCTGGCTACTGGTCTTTTCACCTAGCAGGCAGGTACCCCTGTTGAGTCGCCAATTGTTATCCAAAATTCACCCCCCAGAGTAAATTTTGATAACATGCATTGAATTCTCAAGCCCCAGGAAAATTGATTGATTCAGGGAAAAAAATCATGTTTCTAGGGTCCCCTCAGATTTTTTCTAACTCCCCTGGCCGAAGAAGAAAAGAGCAAGTTCTGAGAAAATGTGAAAAGTTGCAGAAAACAAGCTTGGGCAGGAAAAATCATGAAAAATGGCTAAGTCCTAGTCGCCGCAACGCAGTCGGGATGTGAGGGACATCGGGCGTGGATCGGCTGAAAGGCCACCAGGCAGTCAGAGCAAAGGAACATCTGGGCCGTCGGGACGCGCGGGACGCGGAAAGCTGGTTCGGCCGAAGGAGAAGAAAATCGACTAACTGCTCTAGGACATTTGGGACAAGAAGACACGAAGGACGCGAATCGGCCGGTTTGGCTGAAATAGGGAACTCTTGTCTTGGGACATCGCAGGACAAATGGATGCGAGAAGACGCTGATAGCTGGAAAAGCTGAGAGCCAATCAGATCACGCCATGTGTCACCGGCAGAAAAGGGACAGGGAAGCCCATTTCGGGCGGATCGGAAGTTTTTGTCCCAGACAGCACTGGGACATCCGGGACAAATGGACGTGGTGGACGTGAAAGAGCCGGTAGACCCGCAGACCAACCAAATCATGACATGTGTCACAAGGAGAAAAGTCCAAAATTCAAAGGGCGAGGTTTGAGGGTCAGCCTGAGCCAATCAAAAGAAGACATGTGTCCTATGGAGCAAGGAATGCGGAGCTCGGGGAGGAGTTAGAGAATTTGGCAAGAAGTTCACCCAAAAGCTAAAAGTAAAGGTCTGCCCTGTGCCCTTGATGACCAATCAATGCATGCCACGTGTCATCCAGGTGGCAGAGCGCGGGAAGAAATTTAAAAATCCGTTTACTTTGTTTTGTGCCTGAAATCTTGAGATCTCCATATCTTTTGATCCAGAGATTAGATTTGCATGTTCCTTATATCAACGGAAAGATTATGAAATTCTACATGCGTGATTCTAGGGTTAATCTTTAATTTTGGTGTGGTATGGAGAGAGAAAATTGAGAAACGGCTCGCCACGCGTGCTCATGGCCAGAAGTGACATTTCAACGACTAGATTTAATGTAGAATGGGTCACATTCTCCGTAATTTGGTCAAAATGATAGGGTATGGGTTTGTAAGGTCCCCCATGCCATTTTAATGCACCTGTAGTCAAGAAGGAATGGGCTCTCACATTTTTGTATGTTTTGTCTCTAGGCTCGACCCTTACCTTTGTAAAAGCCAGATTTGGCTCATTTCTAAAAATGGGGAACATTTTTTGGGCATAGCAGACTTCTTCTTTCACCTCCAAAGCAAGTGATTGATGCAAGGAGTAGAACTCTCCAAAGATTGTAACAATTTTCTTTTACCTCTCTGAGGGTGTAATGCATGTTTTTGACACTGAAATGATAATGCAAGCTCTGTGAATGGGTTTCAGTCCTCTGTTTGTATTATTTGCTTCATTTCAGATCCTAAATTATACCTTATCAGTCTGTGTATGTTTTATGTTGTGAAATTTGGTCTGTGTCTATTTGCATGATAAATATGTTTCACCACTCTTTTTGGTGCATCACCATCTTTAGTTAGTTTCAATTTTTGCACTTCTACCCCTGTCTCCTTGCAAGTTAGAGTAGGATTAGGATCTGAACCTCTATAGTTTTGCAAGCATTAGATCTAAATCAGAGGAGTTTGAGGAACCAACCTCTAATCTGGAGATTCCTCTCTCAGTTTCACAAGTCCCCACACTTGGAGAGAGGTTTCCATGTTGTGCAATCACACTGGATGCTAGAGTGATCAACCTAGAAGCGATCGATCGCATCGGGGTCTTGTGAGTTTGCAACAACAGGTTAGACCCGCTTTTAGGTAGGCCTTAGTACCCGTCATCTATCATATTTTACTGATTGAATATGACACAGGGATATCATCTTGTGCCATGGGGATAGATTCAAGTTTATCCACCGAGATTGGCTAGAGCACACATGCTATATTAGGAATGCCTTGTTTGTGTCTCCTTAAGGAAGGCGGTGATACTTGGGGCCTTCCAAGAGGAGGATTTTTGGGTTCCTTCTCAAGATGAGAAATTATTTTCTTGATTGAGGCTATTTTGTAGGAAATTGATGATATATCTTCCACATGATCATCAAGAGATACTCCATAGGAATCAACAATAATATATTTCTCCACCAATGACTCATTGAATAATAATGAAGATATATCAATGATGTTCTTATTAATGGAAGGCCAACAACGGATCCAAAATTCTTTATCAATTCAGAGTTTTCGATCCTCTGTATGAAAGAAATGATAACTCGAGAACTTGTATGAAAGAAAATAAAGGAGTCATCTTTACAAGTATTTGTATCAGTGCTACCCAAACTGCGTGAGATGTTAATGGTCTACATCCTCCACTTGATCTCCAATCTTAAAATACATTCTCAAAAAAGCATCGTCCGACCCAGACTGGTCAAAAATTGAGTGTAAAGTCTCCAACAAATTTACTTCAAACCAAGCACCTAATTTTTCATCTGCCATTACTTGAGAAGAATGAACACAAACTTTATTTTCACTTAGAATGCTTGAAGGAAGATGCAATCTTATGAGATAACAATGATACTTTAAAAAATGATTAATTTTTGTAGTGATTGTGTGATATATCGTTTTAGGAATGAATGTGAAATCAATTTTTAATACCCGCATGGGTCTGGAGAAAAGGAGAGTGGATTAATATATTTCAAAAGGTGATTTTTAGCTTGAAATGTAAATTAGCATAGATGAGGCATCAAATACGAGGGAGTATCAATGATTATCTATTTCCAAAGGCATATTCCCCAAAATGCCAGAATTAAATCGATTAAGATAATGACATGAGGAAGCAGATGGCTTTGTATTTGGGCGCATGAGTGATGGTGACAACACAGATAGGACAAAAAGGGATTAAAAAATAAAAGTAAAAAATCCCACATACATCCATGTCAACATCTAGAAGCAGAATCAAATTAAGGAATAAAAGGTATCTTCATGATTGTAAAATATTTCCCAAAAATGGAGCTCGTTTGATGCATTTTTCTCGGGATGGTTTTTGAACTTTGGGGGTGGGGAAATCAGGTTGTAAGAAGACATAAAATTGTATAAATATGAGGCTTGTCCTCATAATTAAGAGAGTTAATTTTTGGTAATTAGATCAAAGGGGATTAGTCTTTCAACTTATGAAAAGGTTAGAGATGTAATGTGAACATAATATGTTTCCCATCATGAAATACATCACGATCATAGTTTCCCAAATTTATGTGTTAAGTTGTTTGTAATTTTACAACCATTGATAAGATTTGAGAGAATTTATTTGATCTTCCTTATTATGAAATTCAATAATTGAATAAAGTATCTTTGCTTTGATTTTTAAATTATTTCTATCGGGTTCTATGTTCTAAAATTTTCCATTAGTGAATGATATTATACTATTGTAGTCTTGTTTTTACTATTTCTCTTTGTCATACACTAGTTCCATCCTTGATGTTTATGCTTTTGTCATTAATTTTGATATTGTTTTGTGATATTTCCCTCTGCAATATTGGACCGGGTTATAAAATCGTTTTCATAAACATTTTGTCTTTGATAGATTTTGTAAGACTCTAAGTGTATCTTAGGCATATGAGGGACGAAGCAATAAACACTTACACAAGTTCTTGTATTATGTATTTTAGAGATTATAATGAATGCAAATATTTCTTAGTTGATACTATCACTAATTGATCCAATTTTTGCATTTTCCATAATTACAGGATACTTATAGTGTCAAATGTTGTGTCACAATGAACTTATCTACCTATAATTCCCCCTCTCTGAAGTCATAATTTCCATAATTTAATCCAGCCCCAATTTTAAAGTGTCCATTTGCTCAATTTTACCATCTAATTTCTCTAAACATCAATGAGGCCATCTTTTAGCCTTGATTCAATTACTAAGAGAATGAAAGAGCAATTGAACTTAACTGTCTTTAGTAACCTACTTTTGGTGTGATAAGCATTCACAATACTGTGTGACAATTTGTGAGAGTGAAATATTGTTTCCTTGGCCATGCTTGTCCCAGATTAGTCCATAATTTGAAAATAAATTGGAGGGAACAAATAATCCATCTCCCCTATGCATTTCAGGTTAGACCATGGGTCCTCTCACTCTAGTTCATGGAAATAACAAAAACGGTGAGGAAAAGACCATATTCTTTGTTCGTGCCCCTCAATAATCCCAAGGCTTGATTGCTACAAATGTGTTAGACCCTCCCTAGCTACAAAATTACATATCACCTAGTCTATCACCATTCCTAAGGTACCCATCCCTCTTCCTTAGAGGGAATTACTCTAAGCCCAACATGGGGGTGTAGATTTGAGGACCAATACAAGGTATGCACCCACATTTGGAGAACACATCAAATAATCATGTCATTATGAGAATAGTCACATATTCATGAGGAGAAAATACTTATTTGTCAAGATCTCGATAACAAATATTTCAATCCTGTAGCTACACATTTTTACCCTACTTATGATTTTTAAGCCAAACAATGTAATAAGATAGTCTTTAAGTCATGAACATACCTTCATATTGAGCATACTAGCTTTTAGGTCTTCTATATGAAGATAATACATCCAAAATTTTAAGTTTTCACTTTCTAAAAGAAATCTTATCAGATATAAGAACCCATTTGTCTAAAGTAACATATCTGGGAATCTAGTAGTCTATCTCTTAATGAAATCAACTGATTTTGTATGATCAACCTTTGCCAATTAGGTAATTTTATTTTACACAATTAGAGATAAAAAATTTCACTAAATTCACTCAATTGAGTTATTTTTGAATCAAAATACCTCATGAATCATGATGGGCACACAATATAGATGATTATTTTTAATTATTATCTATGGAATCCTCAATTTAGGCCTTCAAATTCAACATTTTCTACATACCGCTCAAAATGCACACATAAACCTAGTTATGATAGTGACACCTTAAAAGTGCATAAATTTTGACTTTAGGAACTCAAGATAGACCATCAACCCTGGAATAACATCTCTTAACCTCCTAAACATATTTTGATATGATTTGGAAGCTTGAACATGATTTTCATACCTGGATCCACCTAGTTTTTCTCTTGAGTTCACTTGGTTTTCCTTAACACCACCACATACCACCTTTGGAGTGAAACCCTGATCAAGTCATCATCTTGATGACATATTCCATCTTCAACCATCTTCATAGAGCATACACTTCATATGAAACTTCTGATACAAGACACAATGACATACAAACTACTAACAAGACAACTCATGATGACTATAAACAGACTCATGACACTTCATTAGTTGACATGTCGACATGAATATTTAGACTCAGACCTCACTATATGACCATGACCTAACAATGAATAACAAAGTAGACCTGGAGAGACCTCACACACCATGATTTACTCCTTTGAGACCATTTCAAGATTCATACACACCATACACACATGGACATATATGAGTCGTGATCTTAAAGCTCATGACACATTATTTGACTCAGAGAGGAATTTTTCATGAATTTATGACACTACAAACCCCAAATGAGACACCAATATGACTCTTGAACACACTGAGTCATCTCATACTGACAATACACCATGGTAATGAAAATATTGATTTGTAAACACATTCATGTACCCATGAAGACACCAAGACTTAAAACTTGACTCATACAACATGATCAATTACTTAGATCCACAATAACTTGTAAAATGACTTAGGAAGACATACCTTGAAAACATGGAGGAGACACACACTTTGACTTAGACAAATCCCCCTCACTCGAAAGCTTCATTAGAATCAATACACCTCTAAGAAGCCTAGTAGAGGAATATATCAACATGTAGGGGCTAGATAAGAGACCTAATAAGGTATCAAGACTTCTTTCTTCTCCATGACCGATTCATTATTTTCTAATCCTTCACTTGTCACAGCAGACTACTCCATTAGATTAGTCACACTCTTGTAATCCTCTTGAATGTTGTCCTCTCAAAATTCCCCCTCTTTTGAGAAGTTCAAAATCATAATTTTGAGGTTAATCACCTTTTCTGTTGTATTGGTAAGGGAAAAAGTCAAAAAATTGGAAAAAATCTGTGTTTTTGGGTCATTTTGTGTGATTTGCATGAGTCATTAGACATTTTCATCCCAGATGTCCCAAGTTCATTCGGGCTCCTTGTTTGTCGATCGGCCGCTTTACCCGAAGTCTATTTCTTTCGGGCCCGTCGGAACTTTTTGTCCCAAGTAACACAAGTTTTCCCAAGCTCAATGTTCACCTTTTTCCGCATCGGCCAAATCACGCACTTCACATAATTTCATCCTCATGTTCCAAAAAAAAATTTGTGCATTTTTTTCCCGCGTTGTCCGCATCGGCGAATCACACTTTCACGTCCCACGTGTCCCAAATGAACCAAAGGCCATCCAGGATAATTTTTCCCGCTCTTCCCAAATATCTTTCTTTTCAAGTTGGTAGATGTGTATTTAATGCACATTTATTACCTTTCTCTCTCTCGAAACGGCTATTTAATAAACTTCCCTGCTACGTATTTTTACACACTGCTTTCTTATCAATTGCTCATACCCTTGCAATCGAAATTTTTGTGCGCATACCCATTCCCCCTGCAATTTCATCAAGAGTACAAATTGTGAATTTTTCAGATTGCTATCAACATGAAGATCAAATTCCAAGGTCAGGAGAAAATTTCACCGCTCGAGTCTACCATTCCCGATATCGGGGACAGTGAAGTTTGTCACCTGGACTTTGGAGATTTCTGGACTAGGATGACAGACTCGAACCCCTCTCCTATGGCACAAATGATTCATGATAGTGGCTTGGAATTCACCGCTGGTTTCCCAATCTCAAGTATAATGTGCAGATACAATACTCCTGCGGTGCTCATTTCAATCCCGACTCGAGTGAGCTAACGAATGTGCATGGGGAACTCATTGCCAAGCTCGATGCTGCCACCATTGGCACTGCCCTAAGGATTCTTGAGATGGAAAATTCTATAGTAATCTCTCAAAACCAGGCACAGGCCCTCTTCGACCAGGACAAAGTGAGAAATACAAGGCGAGGGTGGCGAAGTCTTGGCTTAAAAACCCTAAAAAAGGGGCATCTCATTTATCCAAGGTTTTGTTTCGTGCTGATTTCAATGAGGAGCTATCATATTTTATAATCCTACTAGCTCGGGTCATGGGCTTACCCTCTACCAACGAGTTCCATTTCTGGATGTGCCCCCTTATCAACATGGTGTGTGAAGGAACTCAGAACATCAACTAGGCAGAAATCATCAGCATGAACTTAGCAGAGCAGCTTGTCCAATGTACAACAAACCAAGAAGTTCTACATGACTTCATACCTGATGTATACCCTAGCAACATCAAGGCAATGGTTTGGATTCACATACATTGATGCTCATAAGGGTGACCCTGTATATGCCTACTGCCCTCAATTCACCCTGGACACTAGCAATCGCAACTTCAGGAGGGTGAATGATGCTTTCACCATGTACATTGTAAGGCTTCTAGAGAGTGACACTGCAAGGAGGTTCTCGGATGAAGCCATGAGCCTAATAGTGAAGTACAGTGCTTACTTCATCCAATTCAGAAAATTCTCCTATATCAGGCTTGCAGGCTATGAGAGCACCCCTCTTAAGCTCCCTATGTTCTGCAATGATAAAATGGCCTTGATAGAGATATGCAGGAAATTAGACAAGTTACACAGAACCTGCAGGGATAAGAAAATTACTGGCCTGCACTTCCCCATATCTTTGGGAAACTACACCTGCAAGACGGCTCTAGATGCACAAAACATAGAAAGAGCCCTAGCTCCCATCACTATCCATTTCTTCAGGCCAAGAACTTGTTTTTATTTGAAGAAATTTATTAAACAGAACATCAAAATCAATTACTATCATAGGGAAGACATAGAAGACTATTGGGCTGACTGTGCTGATGATTTTGAGGCAAGAAGGAGACATTACGGCAGGTTTTCTCTTCAACTGATTTAGGAGCTTAATTTGTATCAAGTCCGGAAGGGCTTCAGGATGATAATTCTAACCTATTTTCATATGAGTATGACAACTTGATCAAACACACTCCCTTGGAGGATTTAGATTGGTTCAAAAAGGAGAAATATGATCTGGCTGAAATCTTAGCCCTGTCTTAGTAAGAACCAAGATCTGGTTTGATAGGAAAGTCCGTGAGCTTAGAAGACATTCTGGTGAGTCCTCCTCCAAGGCTACTTCAACACCAAGGAAAGAAACATTGACACCCATTTCAAAAGCACCTGTGTATACTCCTCATGCCTCATCAACTAAAGGTCCTACATCCTCCACTCCCTCCTCGTCCACTCAAGTATATCAGAAGAAAATCAAGGAGGTCAAAAAGAGCTTGTTGAAGAAGATCCCATGATGAAGCATTCGGAATCACCCTCTCGGTCCAGAGAACATTATTGTTCTCAGTGAAAGAAAAGAGAGTGAAGTGCCAACCTCCATAAGTGCTCCAGAAGCCCTAATGGATAAAGACAAATAAGTCCAAAGCACTGAGCTTCCAAGCACCATTGAATCCTCTGTACCAAAAAGGCCCAAGTGCTCCACTCATATCTCAACTGGAGGCAACAAAGTGCACACTTTGAGTGCCATGAGTTCCCTTTCTCTCGGCCCTCTTGCCCCACCTTCTTCTTCCTCCTCCTCTTTTGCATGGGTACAGCCATTCGTCGATAGTAGGAAGAGAAAGTCTTCCTCCCGAATCTCAGGACCCAATTTTGATGCTGTGGCGGCCTTATTAGGCACTACTCCTCCTACTCCTGCCAAGAAGGCTAGGACTACCTCAAGAATAGTATCTGATGCTCAGGGCCAGCAATTCCTGGAGATAGCCAAGCCCAAGGTTGACAAGAACAGGATTTGCAGACGACTGATCTAGAGCTCTCGAGGATCCCTATGTGGGAGTCCACCCATAATGGTGAGATTCACAATCTCCAAGAGACAGTCACCAGGGTCATTGGGAGAGTGGAGAAAGGGCAAAAAACTATAGAGCAGCTGGAAGAGTAGGCTCAGGTTCTTGCAGGTTTCATCAAGTCACTATTGTCCAAGGACAAAGTTTTAGACCCCACCCCACTGACCACTCTTCCACCACCTGTAATCCTCAGTCAAGATGAAGTCCAGAGTATCAAAGATATACAAAGATAATCCATTTATGGAAGGGCTATGGAGGACATGGTGGATGATATGCTCGTTGTAGGATTGAATTTCATTAGTGAAGCCTTCAAACTCAATGAGAAGGTGAATGATATGCAACAAAAACTCTCTTCCACTATTGGAAATATAGATAAAGAGTTCAAACTCTGGAGTAGCTATATAGTAGACCTTCGCCTTATGGGGCAGGCTGATGAAAATATTTTAATGGTGAATAAGGTCTTTGACGATGCAAAAGATAATTTGTCAAAATCGTGGGTATACAGTGTGGAATGGAAAATCAAGGTGCTAGAGGAGGCTTTGGGAGATTTGAAAAATAGCTAGCAAAAGGGTGAGGCCTTCAAAACTTTGGTGGTATCTGCTTTTAAGGATATCCATTGTCACCTCCAAGATGAAACCTCAGGTGTGCCTCTCTCCTTGTAGGAGATTAAAACTCAATTCAGAGCTTTTGTCAAAGGAAATTTGTTTAAAGAGGATTCCATCACCAAGGAGAAGATGAAATAAATCTGCTCTCTCCAGTCTGCTATTGAAGAAGCAAGTAAAGATTACCACAAAAACGTCGAATTCGACAAATAGATGGAGAAGTGTCTTAGATTTTGGACTCGAGTCCACTTTGCCAATACATCGGTTCACGTGGTAGAGACATAGCGAGAGGTGTTAAAAAGATTTAGGAAGTGGATCCTCAAATCGGTGGGTCCCTCTCAATCATGAGCACTTTGTCTTCTTCTCTCTGACTTTTCTCCTTTCTTTCTTTCCTCATCTTAGATTTATGGTAATCGGTTGGGGTTTTGCGTTAGCGAGTCCTTTAACTAAAAGAAGTAGTTACTAAGGGTACCTGATTTGTAAACTATATAATAGCCTCTCCTCGCCATTTTGAGGGGAAAAACTTGGATTTTTTTCGAAAGTGTAAGAAATAATACGACAATCAATAAAAAGGATTTTCTTTCTTTGTTCATCTGATTCCTTTATTTCGTAGCTATCTATTAAATATTATTAGATCATTTGTCTGCATAATACCAAGAAGCTTTGTATTCTTGTAAATGTTATTTATGGAACTGTGTGTCCCTCTAAATAGCATCTTAGTAATTCAAATACAAATGGTCCAATTCCAATTCATTGTATTCTGGCATGCATAAGGAATTATTTTGTCAGCTATAATTCTTGAAAATGCTTTTCTTCTCATTTCTTTGTCTTCATTCTTCTATGCTTTTGTGATTGATAATCTATTTCATTTCACAAAGCTTTCATGATACCCAAGTTCCAACTCAAAGTTATGCATTGTACATTTGTAAATAAGTTTTGCTTTTAAATAAGGGAACCTCTCCCATTAAAGAGGAGGGACTTCTTGTCCTCTGACTGTTGCTCTCATTAGGATCCTCTTTTGATGACCAACAATTTTTGGCGACTCCATTTGGGAATCATTTTCCAGTTCCATAACCATTTATAGATCATTTTTGATCTAGTGACTCCACGTTTTACTCGAGGGAGAAGGACCCTTGGTATTAGAGATTCTCAGTTTCATCTTTTGGAACAGCAGGGTTTTCCTTTCCCTTCAGCAGGAAGAAATATAAAATCTTGTTCAACAAGCACTCCTCCTGTCAAAAATAGAACCCCTACGGGTGGTATTCCTTCAGAGCAACTCAGTCCTAATCTCCGAGCTTTGATTCTTGCTGGCATTTCAGTTCCCCTTCAAGCCATTTTTCCAAGAATGGCGATACCATTGCCTTGGGGCCATCGTGTTGGGCCTCTCGCCCTTCCTTAGCCTTTGCATGAGTTACCCAGAGGTAACCGGAAGAACTTTCCCAAGTTCAAAGGTGATGGCAAGGTACATCCTGATGAACATATCGCGGCCTTCATAGTTGCATGTGGAGTTCTGGGAGTTGAACATGAAGACGTCTCCGTAAGGCTTTTTGTTGAGACTTTACAAGATAATGTGGCTGATTGGTTCTATCACCTTCCGCCAGAGCTATCACTAGCTGGAACATGATGAGAGCAAAGTTTGAGAATCATTTCAAACCGGCAGAAGACGTGCATGCTTTATGGCCCAAATTTCTCAAATAAAGAAAGAATCACAAGATCCCATGAGAGAATTTGTGGCTCGATTCAACAAGTTGATTAACAAAATTCCACCAGACACTCAACCTATAGATCAAATTCAAAAATGCTTCTTCCTGAATGCCCAATTGCCTGAAGTTAGTTATGCATTGAGAAGAGCTAATCTTGCAACGTTGGCTGAAGATCAAACTCTTTTTGTTAGTGTCGAAGATGATTTAATCATGTCAGGGAAGTTGAGAAGAGATCCTTCTAAATCTAGGTCTTTCCCTTCCTCCTCTTCCACTCCTGGGCCTAATACTGATCCATTAGTACAAAAACTTGCAAATGATCTCATCGCCATTAAGAAACAATTGGCTCAGCATGCCCCCTATGCAGACGTTCCAAGGAGGAATTTTCAACCCAGAAATCATTTACCTACTTCTCAAACAAGGCTAGCACTTGAAGGACCTCCTATTAAAGTCCCTGTTAATACAACCTGTGAAGTTGAAGAGCCGGAGGATGAAGAAGTTAGTGAATATTGTGAAGAATTTGTTGAAGAGGTTGATGAAGAAACAGAGGAACTTGAGGGATCTCGAGTTAATTTCTTCACTACTGAAGGCGTTGATGAAGAAGATGATTATGAAAAGGTAGTGGCAGACATGAATAGTGAATCATACTGTTGTCATGACTCGAGAGAGCAGAACAAAAAGGAGAAAGTGATGCAGCTGGCCAAAAGATCCAAGGAACATCCAACGACTATTCTTGTAATTGCAAAAAGAGGATTTCCTATCCCCATTGCGTCCACACCCAAGGTGAGTCCTGTCAATTTTGCTACTAAAGTTACTTCTTTTTCAACTCCTAAGATTGATAAGCCCAGGGTTCCAAGTGAGGATAGCTCATCCACTGGGTCTTTCGATATCATTGATCACCTGAAAAGGACCAAGGTTCAAATCTCAGAGGCTGAGTATTATCAAACCCATCCCAAGGCTTTCACTAAAATGGTACACTTTGTCAATTCTCATTCCAAAACCACCTCTAAAGGTATTTTACCCACTCCATCTTCTGCACCACAACCCAATCTGGTAGCCTCTGTCACCTCACCTAATGACAAGATCAAACCATTCTATGTAACCCTCCTTATAGCTGGTCATAGACTTAGTAACTGCGTCATAGACTCAGGGGCATCAGACAATGTAATGCCTGCTAAAGTAGCCCATGCCTTAGGCTTAACTCTCACATGCACTTATGGGTCTTGCTATTCTATGGAGAGTAAGGAAGTGCCCCTAATCGGAAGAATTAAAGATGCACAAGTAGCTTTTGCTACTTTGCCTGAGAAGAAAGTTTTGGCTACTATCCTAGTAGCAGACATTCCTCCTTCATATGGGATGTTGCTAAGTAGGAACTTCTGTAAGGATGTGGGTGGAGAAATTCAAATGGATTGGTCACATGCCCTCATACCTATTAATGGGCAAATGAAGAAGTTTCTGCCTGAGAAGTAGTCTAAGTATATTGTACAAAAAACAGATGATCCCAAAGCACAAATACTTTATGAGGATATGGGGCATGACAACTATATGATTATGTCTCTGAAGAAACCCAACTCCCCAAAATATCACCTGAGGATCCTAATGGTGTTTGGATATTAGAGTTTGATGGAAGCTGTTCCTCAGCTGGTTCTGGAGCTGGTGTAATATTGGTGTCTCCCAAGGGAAAGGTCTGCCCTTTCTCATTCAAGTTACAATTTGAAAATACTAATAATACAGCAGAGTATGAAGCTCTCATTCTTGGGCTTCATGTGGCAAAAGAAAAGGGTGTGAAGAATCTTCTAGCTCATGGAGATGCGGAGCTGATTGTCAAGCAAGTTAGAAACCTTTTCCAGGGTAAAAATAGAAGATTGAAACATTATAGGAATCAGGTTTGGGACTCTATTGAATTTCTTGACGCCTTCTCCATCGAAGCAGTGCCTAGGGAGGAGAACACTAGGGCTGATTCACTAGCAGTCTCAGGATCATTGCTGATACCTCATCCTGACTTTTCTCAAGATAGGTTTACCATCGAGATGATCCATAGGCCCAGTGTACCTGATAATGCAAGTAACTGGAAAGTTTTCAATGATGATCAGCATTTTATTTCTTTCTTAGAACTTGGGGATAACTTTGAACAATTGTACTTTGAAGGAAGTGACAATTTGCCTCAAAGTGTGCCCTTCAACAAAGAAGATGTCAAAGAAGAAGAGACAGATCAAGATGGATGTATCAAACTCAAAGGGAACAAGATTCCAAAGGGACTAGTGAGTTTAGAAGAATTGTTTGACAAACATGACAGGTATGTGAAGTTTAAAGCTTCTACTGGATCACAACAATCAGCTGAATATGATAAAACTAATATTGGGAGTTCTATTGACCCTAAACTCGTGAACATTGGAAAATGTTGCACACCAGAAGAAAAGAAGAAAGTAATTAATCTTTTAAGGAAGTATAAAGATGTTCTTGCTTATTCCTATGAGGATTTAAAAGCTTTTCAACCAAAGGAGATGCAACATTTCATCCCTCTCAAACCTGGGATTAAGCCTTTTAGACAGAAACAGAGGCAATACAATCCTAAGATAGCTGACACCATCTTTTAGGAAATACAAAAGTTATTAAAAGCCAAGATCATTTTCCTATCCACCATTCAACATGGATTGCCAACATTGTGCCTGTTAGAAAGAAAAATGGTGAGATTCGTATCTGTGTCGACTTCAAGAATCTGAATCAAGCTTCTTTAAAGGACAACTATCCTTTGCCCATGATGGATCAAGTCTTACAAGCTGTAACAGGATCCGAAATGTTGTCTATGCTTGATGGCTTCTCAGGATATAATCAGGTAGAAGTTAATACCGCAGATCAACACAAAACGGCCTTCACTACCCCTTGGGGTACCTTTGCCTACAAAAGGATGCCTTTTGGGCTCATTAATGCCAGTGCTACTTTCCAGAGAGCTATGGACTTGGCCTTTGGAAGTTTGAAAGGAAAGTGTATTGTCATATACCTTGATGACTTGACCGTATTTTCCAAAACAAAGGGCTAGATCATTTTCAGCATCTAGAAACAGTTCTTTTGAAATGTAGAGAACATGGGATCTCTTTAAATCCTAAGAAATCTGTCTTTTGTGTCACAGAGGGAAAATTGTTAGGGCATGTTGTCTCTAAAGACGGTATAAAAATTGATCCTGAGTGAGTTCAGGCTATTCAGCAGATTCCCCTTCCAACCAGCAAGAAGGGAGTGCATTCTTTCTTTGGTAAGATTAACTTTCTGAGAAGATTCATCCCTGATTTCATGAGCTAACCTTGAATATCTCCCAAATGATGAAGGGAAAACAGACGTTTGGCTGGTCTCCTGAAGGTAAAAGAGCCTTTGAAGGTATTAAAAAGGCTATTGCTAGAACTCCCATCTTAGCATGTCCAGATTTCAGCAAAGAATTTATTATCTATTGTTATGCCACAGATAACACCCTGGCTGCTGTTTTGACTCAAGAAGATTCTAATGATCATGAACTCCCAATTGCATTTATGAGCTACATTCTAAAAAATCATGAGTTAAAATACACCATAATGGAGAAACATGCTTTCGTAGTGGTTAAAGCTATCAAGCAGTTTTGTTTTTACATTCTTAACTCTCACTCCACAGTATTTGTACCGGATACAACCATCAAGTCCATTCTCACACAACAGGAGTTTGGATCCAAGAGAGGGAACTGGGTGGCCAAGGTCCAAGAATATGACATTGACATTAGACCAACCAAGCTCGTCCGTGGAAAAGGCCTGTGTGAACTCATCACTGAGGGAGCTAGACATGAGTTACTAGAGGATAAAGTTGATCTTCCTACCATTCTATTTCTTGGCTCAATTGATGAATGGTATGCCGATATCGCACACTTTCTCACATATGGAGAATGTCCCTCTCATTTGACTACCAAAGAGAGGAGAGTGTTAAGCTAAGATCAACCCAATATGTGTTGTGGGAGAATTCCTTGTTTAAGCGTGGGTTGGATGGAAGGTTTCTAAAATGTGTGGATAAGGAACAACAGAGGAAGCTACTTTCAACTTTTCATAACCAAGCATGTGGAGGGAACTACTCATCAACTGTCACTACTCATAAGATTCTTTGTGCTAGGATATTACTGGCCTACCTTGTTCAGAGATGCATCAAAGTGGATTGATAAATGTGAAGCTTGTCAGACCTTCGTGGGTAGACCCAAATTGGCCTCTTTGCCCCTTAAACCAGTTGTGATCGAAGAGACTTTTCAACAATGGGGTTTAGATTTCATTGGAACACTTAATCCATCTTCTAGTGCTGGTCACACCCATGTATTAACTACCACATTATTTTACTAAGTGGGTAGAAGCCATTCCAGTAAAGAGTACTACTTCAGAAGTAGTATGCAGTTTTATCAAAGAGAACATCTTGGTGAGGTTTGGTGTGCCAAACAAGATAGTGACATGAGATAATGCTTCAAATTTTTCTTCAACCGAGATGATGGGTTTTGTTATGGATATGGCGTCTCCGGCTCACTCCTCGATTATTATCCTCGGGGAATGGACAAGTAGAATCAAAAACAAAATTTTGGTGGCTATAATAAGGAAATTAGTTAATGAGTCCCAGAGGAAGCGGCACAAGAAACTCTATGATGCTCTTTGGGTAGATAGGATCACACCTAAGAGAGTCATTGGGATGTCTCCTTTTCAGGTAGTAATGGAGTGGAAGGTCAATTTCCTATAACGGTGGAACTACCACCTTGCATTTAATGAAGGCCATCAAAGACACCAGTTTCAATGATTCTTTGGATAAAAGGATCATGTACCTTTACAAATTGAATGAGGACGGGGTAAAGGTTGCTTTGATAGAATATCTACTTACCAACATAAATTAAAGGTCTTGTTTGATAAAAAGGCTAGGTTCAGGGATTTCAAAGTTGGAGACATTTTTTTGTTGTGGAATAAAAGGCATGAACCTCGTGGCAGCCATGACAAGTTTGATTCTCTTTGGCTTGGACCTTTCAAGGTCGGGCACTTTCTTTGGTGAGAATTATTTTTACCTTGATTATATGGATGGTTCTTCCCTCCCACTTCCTTATAGTGGGCAGTACCTGAAATTGTTTAAGTCTTAGGTGATCAGGAAGTCCTTTGTATATTCTGTATAGCGTGTGCATGTTTTTCCCCTCTTGTTTTTGTTGTTTTGTTCGTTTTGTGTGTTGTCTTCTGTGTTGGTTTGCTTTTGACTCGTGGCCCAATGGATAAGGCACTGGTCTACTTTCCCTATATTTTCTAAGAGTTCTTGCCTTGTCTTATTTCTTTAGACTTTAGCCAAGTCATCCCCAGAAGGAGCCAGCTATTGTCCTCTCAAAATTTCCCCCTCTTTTGAGAAGTTCAAAATCATAATTTTGAGGTTAATCACCTTTTCTGTTGTTTTGGTAAGGAAAAAGTCAAAAATTTGGAAAGAATCTACATTTTTGGGTCATTTTGTGTGATTTGTGGGTCTGTCAGACATTTTTGTCCTAGATGTCCCAAGTTCATTCGGGCTCCTGTTCGCCGATCGACCGCTTTACCCGAAGTCCATTTCTTTCGGGCCCATCAGAACTTTTTGTTCCAAGTAACACAAGTTCAACCAGGCCTAATGTTCACCTTTCACCCGCATTGGCCGCATCGTGCACTTCACATACTTTCGTCCCTCATGTCCCGAAAACATTTGTGCATTTTTTTCCCGCCCGCGTCCCACATCGGCCGAATCGCGCTTTCGTGTCCCACGTGTCCCAAATGAACCAAAGGCCATCCGGGCTAATTTTTCCCACTCTTCCCAAATATCTTGCTTTTCAAGTTGGTAGATGTGTATTTAATGCACATTTATTACCTTTCTCTCTCCTAAACGGCTATTTAATAAGCTGCCCCGCTACGCATTTTTGCACACTACTTTCTTATCAATTGCTCATACTCGCAATTGAAATTTCTATGTGCATACCCATTCCCCTGCAATTTCATCAAGAGTACAGATTGTGAATTTTTCAGATTGCTATCAACATGAAGATCAAATTCCAAGGTCAGGAGAAAATTTCACCACTCGAGTCTGCCGTTCCCGATATCGGGGATAGTGAAGTTCGTCACCTAGACTTCAGAGATTTCTAGACTAGGATGACAGACTCAAACCCCTCTCCTATGGCACAAATGATTCATGATAGTGGCTTGGCATTCACCGTTGGTTTCCCAATCTCAGTACAATGTGCAGATACAATACTCGCCTGCGGTGCTCATTTCAATCCCGACTCGAGTGAGCTAATAAATGTGCATGGGGAACTCATTGCCAAGCTCGATGCTGCCGCCATTGGCACTGCCCTAAGGATTCTTGAGATGGAAAATTCTATAGTAATCTCTCAGAACCAGGCACAAGCCCTCTTCGACCAGGACAATGAGAAATACAAGGCGAGGGTGGTGAAGTCTTGGCTTAAAAACCCTAAAAAGGGGGTGTCCCGTTTATCCAAGGTTCTGTTTCATGCTGATTTCAATGAGGAGATGTTAGATTTTATAATCCTACTGGCTCAGGTCATGGGCTTACCCTCTACCAACGAGTTCCATTTCTGGATGTGCCCCCTTATCAACATGGTGTGTGAAGGAACTCAGAACATCAACTGGGTAGAAATCATCAGCATGAACTTAGCAGAACAACTGTCCAATGTACAACAAACCAAGAAGTTCTACATGACTTCATACTTGATGTATACCCTAGCAGCATCAAGGCAATGGTTTGGATTCACATACATTGATGCTCATAAGGGTGACCCTGTATATGCCTACTGCCCTCAATTCACCCTGGACACTAGCAATCGTAACTTTAGGAGGGTGAATGATGCTTTCACCATGTACATTGTAAGGCTTCTAGAGAGTGACACTACAAGGAGGTTCTCGGATGAAGCCATGAGCCTAATAGCAAAGTATGGTGCTTACTTCATCTAATTCAAAAAATTCTCCTATATCAGGCTTGCAGGCTATGAGAGCACCCCTCTTAAGCTCCCTATGTTCTGCAATGATAAAATGGCCTTGATAGAGATATGCAGGAAATTAGACAAGTTACACAGAACTTGTAGGGATAAGAAAATTATTGGCCTGCACTTCCCCATATCTTTGGGAAACTACACCTGCAAGACGACTCTAGATGCACAAAACATAGAAAGAGCCCTAGCTCCCATCACTGTCCATTTCTTCAGGCCAAGAACTTGTTTTGATTTGAAGAAATTTATTGAATAGAACATAAAAATTAATTGCTATCATAGGGCAGAAATAGAAGACTATTGGACTGACTGTACTGATGATTTTGAGGCAAGAAGGAGACATTACGGCAGGTTTTATCTTCAACTGATTCAGGAGCTTAATTTGTATCAAGTCCCGGAAGGGCTTTAGGATGATAATTCCGACTTGTTTTCATATGAGTATGACACCTTGATCAAACACACTCCCTTGGAGGATTTGGATTGGTTCAAAAAGGAGAAAGATGATTTGGATGAAATCTTAGCCCTGTCTTAGTAAGAACCAAGATCGGTTTGATAGGAAAGTCCGTGAGCTTAGAAGGCATTCGGTGAGTCCTCCTCCAAGGATAATTCAACACCAAGGAAGGAAAAATTGACACCCATTTCGGAAGCACTGTGAGACTCCTCCGCCTCATCAACTAAAGGTCCTACATCCTCCACTCCTTCCTCATCCACTCAAGTATATCGAATAAAATCAAGGAGGTCAAAAAGAGCTTGTTAAAGAAGATCCCATGATGAAGCATTCAAAATTTCCCTTTGGTCCGAGAGAACATTATTGTAACTTATATCTCAACATGGAGGCAACAAAGTAGTTCACACTTTGAGTGCCATGAGTTCCCTTTCTCTCGGCCCTCTTTCCCCACCTTCCTCTTCCTCCTCCTCTTTTGTATGGGTACATCCATTCGTCAATAGTAGGAAGAGAAAGTCTTCCTCCCGAATCTCGGGACGCAATTTTGATGTTTGTGGCAGCCTTATTAGGCACTACTCCTCCTAATCTCACCAAGAAGGCTAGGACTACCTCACGAATAGTATCTGATGCTTAGGGCCAGCAATTCTTGGAGATAGCCAAGCCCAAGGTTGAAAAGCCAGAACAGATTTGCAGACGACTAATCTAGAGCTCTCGAGGATCCCTATGGGAGAGTCCACCCCTAAAGGTGAGATTCACAATCTCCAAGAGATAGTCACCAGGGTCATTGGGAGAGTGGAGAAAGGGAAACAAACTATAGAGCAGCTGGAAGAGCAGGCTTAGGTTCTTGTAGGTTTCATCAAGTCACTATTGTCCAAGGACAAAGTTTTAGACCCCACCCCACTGACCACTCTTCCACCACCTGTAATCCTCAGTCAAGATGAAGTCCAGAGTATCAAAGATATACATAGATATTCCATCTATGGAAGGGCTATGGAGGCCATGGTGGATGATATGCTCGTTGCAGGATTGAATTTCATTAGTGAAGCCTTCAAACTCAATGAGAAGGTGAATGATCTACAATGAAACTCTCCTCCACTATTGGAAATATAGATAAAGAGCTCAAACTCTGGAGAAAGCTGTATATTATACCTTCACCTTATGGGGTAGGTGATGAAAATATTTTAATGGTGATCAAGGTCTTTGACGATGCAAAAGATAATTTGTCAAAATTGTGGGTATACAAAGTGTGGAATGGAAAATCAAGGTCTTGGAGGAGGCTTTGGGAGATTTGAAAAATAAATTTGGTGGAAGGGTGAGGCCTTCAAAACTTTGGTGGCATCTACTTTTAAGGATATCCATTGTCACCTCCAAGATGAAACCCTCAGTGTGCTTCTCTCCTTACAGGAGATTAAAACTCAATTCAGAGCTTTTGTCAAAGGAAATCTGTTCAAAGAGGATTCCATCACCAAGGAGAAGATGAAAGAAATCTTCTCTCTCCAGTCTGCTATTGAAGAAGCAAGTAAAGATTACCACACACACGTCAAATTCGACAAAGAGATGGAGAAGTGTCTCGGATTTTGGACTCAGTCCACTGCCAATACATCAGTTCCACGTGGTAGAGACATAGCAGAGGCGTTAAAAAGATTTAGGCAGTGGATCCTCAAATCAGTGGGTCCCTCTCAATCATGAACGCCTGTCTTCTTCTCCTGACTTTTCTCCTTTCTTTCTTTCCTCATCTCGGATTTATGGTAATCAGTTGGGGTTTTGCGTTAAGCAGCCCTTTAACTAAAAGAAGTAGTTACCAAGGGTAACTGATTTGTAAACTATATAATAGCCTCTCCTCGCCATTTTGAGGGGAAAAAACTTGGCTTATTTCTGAAAGTGTAAGAAATAATACGGAAATCAATACAAAAGGATTTTCTTTCTTTGTTCATCGATTCCTTTATTTTTAGCGCTATATCGTTAAATATTATTAGATCATTTGTCTGCATAATACCAAGAAGCTTTGTATTCTTGTAAATGTTATTTATGGAACTGTGTGTCCCTCCAAATAGCATCTTAGTAATTCAAATACAAATGGTCCAATTCCAATTCATTGTATTCTGGCACGCATAAGGAATTATTTTGTCAGCTATATTTCTGGAAAATGCTTTTCTGCTCATTTCCTTGTCTTCATTCTTCTATGCTTTTGTGATTGATAATCTATTTCATTTCACAAAGCTTTCATGATACCCAAGTTCCACCTCAAAGTTATGCATTGTACATTTGTAAATAAGTTTTGCTTTTAAATAAGGGAACCTCTCCCATCAAAGAGGAGGGACTTCTTGTCCCCTGACTGTTGCTCTCATTAGGATCCTCTTTTGATGACCAACATTGAGCACTTTGACTAGCCTCTTCCTTCTTTTTGTACTTTGGAACTTGTTGCTTTGATGCATGGTTTCTTTCTTCAATTGTCTTGCATCACAAAACCTTGTAATGTGCCCTATCTTGTGGCACCTAAAACATTACACTTGTATTATTTTACACTCAATAGCCATATGTCCATAACCATTGCTATTATTGAAATATCCATTGAACTTTATTACATACCTTTTAGTGCTTGATTGTCCACTTTTGCAATACTTTGCAAGATGTCCCTTTTCATGAAAAATGTAACATACAACACCATATCTCTGACCAACCTTTTTCTCCTTCTTTCCTTGACATTCTTCTTCATTATTTCCTTCACAATGATGCTCCTAAACTTTTCCTTTTTAATAATCCTTTTTCTCAACCTTAGGATTACACATACTAGCTCTATGTCCATAAACACCACACTTATAGAAATTACCATGAAAAACACCATACCTATATACATTTAGTTTCTTGATATATGATCTTCCATTAGATGGAAGATTGAACTATCTCCTTACTTGGATACCTTCTTTCATTAGATCCTTGACTTGATTATTCTTCATTTTTCTCTATTTTGGATGAATCCTCCATGAAACCTAGACCTATTCTATCACCATATGTTTTTTCTTTCCTAACATCTTATAAAATTTATCGAACTTTCATGAAAAGATGATACCTTTCTTGTAATAATTGATAGTTATTTCTTCGTACCCTCTTTCTCAACCTCATGTTTGAGACACTCTTCTCTCTTGATCTTAAACTCAGCTAGGGCCTCCTCAAGTTGAGTCTTTAAAACATTGAGTACTTCATCTTTGGATGAAATCAATATGTCCAACTTGTCTTCACAATCATCAATAATATGCCTTATGCATTCAATGTACCAAATTTCCATTGTCACCAAAGATCTCCCTCTAGCTTGTTAGGCTACTTCCAAGGGCCTTCTCTGATACTAATTTTTGGAAGTGACAAGGAATGAGAGGGGGGTGAATCAGTCCCTAATAAAACCTTTCACACTATACTTCAAAATATCAAACACACAAACTCATGAAGCACAAGTATCAATGTGTAATCACAAGAAAATAGACTTCACCATGAAACATACTCAAAGAAAGGATCATAAGATATACACAAAATCACTTATATTGATACTAAAATCAGATCACCACACTTTATTGATATTCAAATCAGATCACAATGAATTGATGTCTTCAACAATAGTCAACAAGATATAATCAAGAGATACCAAGATAATCAACCTTGTCTCATGAATACATATGAAGATATACTTATTTGAAAATTCCTTCAACTCAATATCATATCTGCAAATACTTCAAAAACCTACAAATGACATCAACATGCTAAGGAAATAGCATTCAAGCACATAACACAATATTTTCCCTCCTTCTTCAACTCACCATCAAAGAAACATCACCATATTTGCTTCACTCAAATCCTCCTCATGAAAACAAAACCAGCTACTGACCTAGAATGAAATTCTAGGGGTTTTGGGCTATGCCCAAGGGGTTTTTCTTTTTAGCAAAGGGTTCTTCAAAATAATATGAAAGGGGTTCCAAAAGATTAGCAACAATGTGCCCATGAAATAAATTTTATAGCCTCTCCATGATTCAAATTCAAACTCAAAAATATCCATCCATTTGCACGACCAATGCATATAAAAAACATCCCAAATACTTTTGATAACAGCTATAAGTGACCCATATGGGTCGGCCTAGCTAAAAAAAAAAATCATCCATACACCAAAGTTCCTCAAAACCCTACCATTGGAATGTCAAAAATCCACTTATACCAAAACCATACTTGTTAAAGCTTCAAAATTCACCATACATGAGTAAAATAACATAAAATAACCATACATGGTCACACATTTACATTATCCAATCAAATTATTTCATTTAATGGGCTCAGTGGCTCATTACGTTCTAAAAAAACCTATTTACAACACCTTGTTTGCAACTTTGGGCCTCAAGATCACCAAAAACAACTCAACTATGGAATGTGACCACTCTGTGTGAATTCCAATATCTATACAACACATCTATGCAAGTTAGAACTCATGAAACAACCTCAAGTTCAAACCACATCTATTTTTGTCTTCACTAAAACAAGCAACCCAAAAATAGATTTACAAAGGTAGCTAGTTAACACCCTTCCTGACACTTTAAAGAACTCAAAATGGATTCATTAGATGCAAAATTCAACCATCTTCATATTCTAGGTTATAACACTTATAACCTAATATGATTCAAAGTGATTCAGTAGTGAGACCTCTACTAGTGCGCGTAAACCCGAAAATGAAGAAGTGCTAGAAGTTATCCATAAAGAAAACATGGTATTCTTTAGTGTTGATTAATTTTTATTAATTAACCAATCTATGGATAGTTAAAATATTTTGTGTGCACATATTACTAACAATACAAGATACAAGAGGAGAATGCTTGAATCTAGTGCATAACCTCTCGCTCCGCCACATAGGCTAATCCTCAAAAGAAAAGAGATGCATCTCACCTTCAATCATCAAAGGATACTAAAGCACCCAATAATCATGGTGCACAATATTCTACGTGTGAGGTCACATATAATAATCTAACTAAAGTGGCGTGCATCCCTCCTTTGGTAGGTCAAGCCTCTGTGGAAGCTAAGGACCATGCTTCTAAACCTAATAAATCTAAAAAAATGTTTTTGTGCCTCTTATTCACAATTCCATGGGCCTTTTAGTCAACATTATGGACCAAATAAAGAAGAAAAACCTAAATGTCACAATGTGGGATGCTCTGACCATTCCATCTCAGTGTGACCTATTGCATGAAGCTCTAACGTAACTTCCATGCACTCATCCAGTTATCCAAAGACCTCATGTTGTTGTCAACATATATCAAGCATAGGAGAAACAAGTAAGAAAATTTGTCAAAACACCACATATATATATATATATATATATATATATATATATATATATATATGAAGTATTAAAACATCTTGTGTATGATTGTATGATTTATTCAGGGCTATTACTTTTGTTATGCCAAAGATTTTTTTGATTTCCTATACCTTGAGTACACACCTATGTATAAAGGATTATTACAACTTGATGGCTCAACTGTCACTACTCTTCGATTCATCAAGAACCTTGAGTTAACCCTCCATGCATTTCTAATACTCACTATAACTCAATATGTGTCAATCATTGACCTACCTCCTTTGTTTTCAATTTTCCTATCAAGAGATTTCACTACCAAGGTAGGTGGCTACTTGTCTTATTATTGGTCTCATATGTTACTAAGAACAAGGTATGGTACTTTATTTACCATACAAGTTAAACCCATATTTTCATATCATTATGAGTCATCTAACCCATCACCTCTCCAAGCTAATTGCCTAATCCAAGAAGGCCAAGAAAAAGATTGAGCTTCAAAAGAGCAACCTATTCCTCCTCCTATACCTAATATGTTGTTAGATGAATGGGCCAAAAATGATATAAATTTGACCCTTATGATGCAAACCCTTGAATATTTTTAAACTGGTTTTGGTACATATTACATCCTTGAAGAAAATTGTGTGTTGCCTACCGCACTCAAGAAATAATGAGATGATGATTCTTTTAGAATGTGTTAAATGTATTTTTATGGCTCATAAATGGTGTAGGCACATGTGTTGCTCTCTTAATTTCTCCAAAGAATGAGAATTTATTATTCACACACAAGTTACAATTTTCATACTCCAACAATGCAAAGTAGAATATGAAACGTTGGTGCATGGTATTATTATTGCTTTGAGAGGAGGTAGATCAAGGTGCTGTGGATATTTGGGGAAACTAAATTGGCTATCCACCAAGTCATGAATAAGTGAAAAATAATTAATAAGATTCTCAAATCTTATAAACATAGAGTTTGGGATCTCCTAGAGAGATTTGAAGCTCTAAATATATAGGTGGTACCAAGGAAGTTGAAAAAAGAAGTAGATCAAATGGTTATGCTTGATTCACAATTCTCACCTACTCAATATTTTTTCCAACGCAATGCACAACACATAAAGATGGTGACTAGACCATATATTCCTAACAATGAAACTAGTTGGCAAGTGTTTGAAAGTGACGCATAAATTTTCAAGTTCATTTAGAATGAAGCCGAGTTTTCATCAACATGCAAGCTGACTTGTATGATAGCTATGGTGACGAAGTAATCCAGCAAAAGAAAAACAAGTTACCTAAAGGTTTTGTAAGCTTAGAGAAAATTTTCAGTCCTGATGATAAGTTTAAGGGTGAATAAAGGAATATGCACGTAACACAAGAAGATTGTACTCTAGACATTATTGCGCATGATAAAGTGTTATTGTTGATGTGGAATCATAATGACAACCCCCGAATTACGTAGTTTGATATGGGGCATTTGGTGTGATTACACAACATAGAGTTATCCTTAGTGTGGAACATTAAGAAAGAAAATAACTCTCTAGAAAAGGCCGGTTCCTACTCCTAACCTACCTACTACTAACTAATCGCTTCAAGTGCAGGCCAAACTACTCACCGATCTTAAACTACAACTTCCATGGGGATAGGGATAGAAATATGCATGAAATAAACCTACACTAAAGTGGTGATACACCAATAAATGAGTGTTAATCACTCTTCCTAACCCCTGCAAAA
This sequence comes from Taxus wallichiana var. yunnanensis, assembly GCA_018340775.1. Classification (NCBI taxonomy): domain Eukaryota; kingdom Viridiplantae; phylum Streptophyta; class Pinopsida; order Cupressales; family Taxaceae; genus Taxus; species Taxus wallichiana. Next base: position 275,143,423 of record CM031242.1, on the reverse strand, counting down.
TGGAGAAATGGTGAATCTTAGGGAGGTTGGATAGATGCAACAAAAACCTAAGTTCCACCAATGCATTGAGGGAGGTTGGAAAGATGCAACAAAACCTGAAATGTAAACAAACTTCATTCTTGAATGATAAAAACACACCAAAATACTACAATAACCATAGGATATGCACAAAACACCCAATTTACAAAGATAGGTAAGATAAAACAATAAAATAATGCAAAGGTTTGATTAACAAACACAGAACACAATTTTATTGCTCATGAGGTATACACAGTACATTGCATGTGGGAGAGAGGCATGAATCCATTACAAGGATTTGAGGAAGGCTTGAATCCCCAAGAGAAATGGGGTACATGGGAGAAGTAAGGTGATCAACAACCTTTGCTAGTACAACCCTTTATAATATTTATAAAATAATTTTAGGAGATGCGAGAGAGAAAAGGAATCTCAAAATTACTTCAAAACCTAAAAAAATCCATAGTTTAATCATGTAATGAGTTCTTAGAGATATAAAAATCCTCCGATCCATTAATGGGGTTGCCTTGCATTTTAAGGAGTTTTCTATGATTTCACCTCTTGTCTAGTCTAACTTCGTAGACTCATGATGGCCCCACCTTTCACCCACCTCCATTAATGAACTCCACCTACCTGTGGGAATTGTGTCCATTTGGAGGTTCATATAACTAAATATCTGAAATTCCATGTTGTCATGCTCTAGATCTTGAAAACATCTTCCCAATGACTATAATTTCATAGAAATGGATGAATAGATTAGAAGATATCATCATTTTCCTCTTGATGATTCAGGATTTTGCCTATGTTTAACCTCTAGGGAACTAGATTTTATCTTCATCATTGGATTCTACATTGAATCACCTTTCCGAAAAAAAAGTTTGTCAAATTTGGGTAAATAATGGGGAAGATATGCTTCTTTGAATTTCAGGGCCTGATTTAGGGTTTGCATGCCTCCACCGAGTTATTTCCCTAGCTCATCGAGCTAGCTCTCCATCTTCACTGAGCTCTCCACATTCAATGCCGAATCAAACTTCACACATTCCAATCACTTTGCACACCTACCCGCCCGACATGCCTTCTACCTCGGTGACTGTGTATTGACTTGGTGGTCATTGAATTGTTTCCGGGGTGGGATTTTTGTTAGTTTTTGGGTTTTCACCCTCTTTCATTTCAGATCCAACGAACCTCCTTTTTCGGGCTATACCCACTTACAGCCTTGAATGAATCTACATCCGAGTCCTATAAACCTACTCATCACAACTCCGAAGACTTGGCTCCCAAAATCCAAATGTCTCACCACGTGTCCTTTTATTTTTAGGCTTTCAGGGAATCTACTTTTCGGACTCCTCGCCCAACTCGTTACGGGATCCTAACCACACCAACCTCAAAAAACTCCCAAAAGTCTCCCTAATCCCAAAATCACCAATAAATTTTAGACTTCAATCCTCTCTCTTTTCAAACATTACAAGCCTCATCATTTCAGAATTCTTTCCACTTCACCTTCAAACAAAACCTCCAAACTCAACCCTCGAAATCTCTTTGCAAAGGCCACGTCACCACCAACTTTAGGTTTTTAGAACTTCACACATCGGACATCTAGTCCATCTCACTTGTTTATTTCTTTCTCGAGTTCCGAATCCTCAAGTCCAAAGACTTAGGGTTTCAATCTTCTACCTACCTCCGACTTATGACCTTTTCTATTTCCGAGCCCACCCCTTTCCTATCTTCTCGATCAAAACTGATTTCTCTATTATATCTCTCACCATGGTGATCTCGGTTGCCAGGTCTCTTTGAAACCCTAAATCCATGGCTTATCAAGAAAGCCATCTCCTTAGTGCCTTTACCCGAGTTGATTCAACTTGGCCCTATTTATGTTCTTCCATGCCATTTCTTTGTTTTTTTCTCGAGCTATTCAACCTAGCCCCAAGCTCCCTACGCCGATGCCAACCCTCCACTTTACTTTTCCACATTACTTGGTTATGATCTTGGACTTCATTCTATTTCATGGCTTTGTGTCATCGCATCTTGTCGACCATGGCTGACTTCATGGCTCATTTCCTAGTGTGACTCGTTCATTATATTGAAAATGCCGAGAGGCCTCGGTCCTTCATGAATCTTCATTTCGACCGAGTTGGCTTCCATGCAAATCCACTTGGCAATTTGATCTATTGATTGGTTGAGTTTTCCTCTCCATGCCGCGAGCTCAAACTTTCCCTTACATGCCATGAATATTTGTGAACTTGCATTTTTAACCCGCTCCGATCTCACTTTGTCCAACTTGGGCCCAAGTTCTCTGCCGCCATTCCTTCGAGGTCACCACACTGTTCAAACTTTGACTCGACCCTTCACATGAGCTTGAACTCATGCTACGTTGATCCCCTTGTTCCCTTCAAATTCCTCTATGGCCGAGTTGAATGGCCCTCAGGCCGACTTCACTCCCGCCTTACCATGTCTTCATGACAATTCACACAAACTACCGATCCTTGTTAATCCACCATGCCCAAGTTGAGTTCCTTGGTGTTTGACTCATCATTTTTTACGAGATGTTTGGCTTCGAACCTTTCTAATGTGACCCGTGATAGGAACCTAACTCACCCGAGTTATGCAAACACCCCACCTCCTCTTGCATTAGATGATATCACCGATTAACTCACCAAGTTGCTCAGTGAGCTAAAATTTATCTCGATCCTCCACTCACCTTGCCAACACAACTTCAAGCTCACCGAGCTGCCACGCTGAGTATCTTAGTGAGCTATTTTTGGCTCGATGGCCCTCTCGAGGCTAAATGTGAAATTTTTACCCCAAAATCGATCTTTTATATTTTTGGAATTTTCTCATTCGAGGGCCTGATGGGGCTGAGTATAGGAGTTTTTAGACTTGACACAATTGTACCCATTTTTTGTTGCGTTTTGGCCCGATATGGGCCCAAGTTGCCCAATTTTTCTTGGGGAAAAATTGCCAACAATTGCTCAAAGAAAGATTGTGTGCAAGATGATAAACATGCCTTTGTTTATCTCTATCAAGAATACAAATGACATCTTCTCATGGGAGTATGAATACCTCAAAGGATTTTTTCAAGTGTTTCTCAACACTAGACATTAACCTTTATCCTAAAGCATCAATTCCATAAAACAAAAGAAGAGTCTTGTCAATCTTAAGATAGAGCCCCTCATGAGGAAAGAGTTATATAAACTCATTGAGGAAAGATAATATTCCCCATCAAGTAATCTACTTGGGTCACGAACCTTGTTCTAGTACATAAGAAGAATGGTGAAATATGAATCTGCGTTGATTTTAGATATTTTAAAAAGGCATCTTTAAAGGATCGTTATCCTTTTCCTTTTATGGGTCGATTGTATAAACTATGGTTAGCGCATAGAAATTTTCCATGCTAGATGGGTATTTTGGTTTCAATCATATTATGGTCAAGGAAGAGGATCAATTCAAAAATGCATTTACAACCAAATCGAGAACATGTGCATATCAAATAATGAATTTTTATTTGTCAAATTCGGGTGCAACATTTCAGAGCTATGGACATTTCCTTCAAAAGGTATATAAATGAGTTCATCCTAGTTTACTTGGATGACATAATCTGTCTTCTCAAAGTAGAGCGTGGATCACATGACACATCGTAAAAGTATTTGAGAGATTTAGAGAATTTGGGTTATCTCTTAACCCCAAGAAGTGTAACTTTTCTATTGTGCAAGGAAATGTTTTTGGCCATGTGGTCTCAAATGATGGCATTTCCATTGATCCCTGAGCGTGTTTCATCCATATTTGTTTTTATTTACAAGCACACAAGAAATCCTCGCAATCATTCATAGGCAAGATTAATTTTTTTAGGAGATTCATTCCTAATTTTACAAGTTTGGTAAGGCCCATCACCCTCATGCTTAAGAAATACATAGGCTTCAAGTGGAAAACAAAAGGAAAATAAATATTCACAAAGATAAAGTAAGAAATTGGTTACATACCAACACTTATGAATCTAGATTATATGAATTATTTCATCCTTTATGTATATGGAGATGATGCGAGTGTTTCTACTATATTGACCCAAGAAAATGAACAAGGACTGGAGCATCCAATGGCTTTCTTCAGTCAAACACTAAAGGATTATGAATTAATATACGATCACAAGGAGAAACAAGTATTCTCCATCCCACGTGTGCTAAATAATCTCAAAAGTATTCTCGCCACAAATCACATCAAGGTATTAGTTTCACACTCAAGTGTGAGAGACGTCATCATGTGAGTAGAAATAAGTGAGAAAAGAGAAAGATGGGTTACCAAAATCATGGAGTTTGATGTGACTATCAAATACACTAATATTGCTAGAGGAATTGCACTTTATAAGTAACTTGTAGAGAATGTGCAATTTGAACCTGAGACTTCATTATTTTTATATGAAGAGCTCCAACGTGCTAAAACTAAGGAGAATAAATATCCTAGCGTGCATACCTGGATGAAGGACATGGTCACATTCCTTTCCTCGACATATACCCTTTTGGTTTGAACAAATCAAAGAGAAAAAATATGAGGTTGCATTCTATTCCATTTGCGCTCATTGATGGCCTTCTCTTCAAAAGAAACATTGACGGTGTGATGCTAAAATGTATTAACGTCGCATAGATTGACCAAGTGTTAGCATAATTTCACGATGGATTATATGGTGGACACTTCTCTACCAAATAAAAATGATGAAAATCATCAAGGCATGATACTTTTAGCCTACCTTTTTGAGACGCACATAAGTGGGTCATAAAATGTAAATAATGCACTTTCTTTGCAGAAAATAAGGAATTAGCAAGTGCTTCCCCTCCATCTAATCCAAGTGGATAAGCCTTTTACACAATGGGGTCTAGACATCATTGGCATGATCAATACTCCTTTGAGAACGAGCCACAAATGGGTCCTAAAACTACAAATTATTCACCAGATGGACAGAGATTGTCGTGCTCAAGGATTCAACCGAGTCAGTCATCCTTGACTTTCTTGAGGAAATTGTAACAACATTTTACGTTCCTCACACCATTATCGCTGATAATTCAAAATCCTTCCTTGGGAAAAATATTTTTAATTGGATGCTTAGCCTTGGAATCTATTTGAAGACTTATTCTAACTATTACCCCCAAGGTAATGGCTTGGTAGAGTCAACTAACAAGAACCTGATCAAAATCATGAAATGAACAATGAATATCAACTAGAGGCAATGGCACACAAAGGTCTTGCACACACTTTGGGTAGACAAAATCATGGTGAAGAAGGCAATAGGTACTTCACCTTACAAGCTTGTTTATGGAAAGGAAGCTATAATTCCTTTGTCTCTTGAATTTCCTTCATTAGAGCTTACCTAGTAGATGGAATTTGAGGGCACAAATTAGAGAGAAATTAGAATTGGGCAGTTTGGTTGAACTTGAAGAATTAATAAAATTTGTCATGATCAAGCTAGAACAACATCAATAATCAACAAAGAAGTGGTTTGATAGAAAGGATAGACCTCAAGATTTCAAATTTGGTGATCTGGTATTAAAATGGGATACTGACAGAGCCAAACCAGGGTGTCATTCAAATTTTGATGCACTTTGGAGTGGCCCATACACTATCAGTTCTTGCAAGGAGGATAACTCTTTTGAGTTGTCTCACCTTGATGGAGGTGTGTTACCAATCCCAATCAATGGGATTTATCTCAAGCACTTTCATTAAGTCTTTTGCATCATTGTATATATTAGAATAGTTTTAATTCCTCCAAGTGCATTTCACACACATTGTTATGCTTGAATATAGTTCTTTCCTTTTACGTTCTCTTTGCACGTGTTCTTTTGTTACTTCTAAGATACCGATTCGGTTCAGGACCTTCCCACAATTTTCAAAATTTTTCCACTCTTGTTAAATTCAGAATGAAACATCTTCACATGAGAGTAAAGCAATTGTTGATTTTAGAAAGTGCTTAAAATAACTTCAATGGGTAGTTCTTCAAGTTGAAGATTAGCATTTCATGTTTTCAGACTAACTCCATACCCAATGGATGTTTCAAGGCTACATATATCCTTTATCTAGCAGGAGGATGGCCCCAAAAGTCACTAAATTGTTGTCCAAAATAACTCCCCTGGTTATTTTGACATCTTAGATCCTCATTCCGACTCGAAGTTTAAGATTCCAGGTTGTGCATGCACTGGTGGTTTTATTGGCACAATTCTTAGTTAGAATTCTTATGCGTGCCCTTCCTACTTCCACATTCCTCTATCTTCTTCCTTACTCCCTTTGTACATACTCCTTACACACATGCCTTATTTCCCATAGTTCTTACACCCTTCGTGTGCACCCCCTAACTTGCCTTCTAATTTGGCTAAGGCTCATGCATGTTTCTTTTGCACGGCTCTTTTCCATTCTTTCGTCGTGTGCTCCCTATTTGAATTTGGAGCGCACTTGCATACTTTGTACATTTTTAGTTATGCACCTTATCTTCTCATTTCCACACATGCCCCTTTTGTTTACATGTCTTTGGTATTCTCGTGCCTCTTTCTTGTGCACATGTCAAGTGCACTATCCCACACCAATTCATTGTGCCAAGTTACAACTTGTGAAACTTGAGTGTGCAACATGTAACCTATCAAAATAAGCCAACTACACATGAAATCCTCACATATAATGTGCACTTGGCACATAGACAAAAAGACAAAACTAATGAACATCCATCCAAATCCTTCACCGATCAAAGAACACCACGTGTCTAAAGCATGTTAAGTTTTAACTTCAGTATATTTTAGATCTCCAAAAAATTCTCACACAGGCTCGAATTTAGGAACTTTTAGTGTTGTTGGAAATATACTAACGTGAGCTACACTCCAGTTCATTTGAAATCAGATTTTGGTGGGATTTGGTAGGTGAGAAATAAGGAAATGTGTCTCAAGCCATTAATGCACAACTTCAATCAGCCCAACCACCCATATTTAATCTGATTTTCCCTCCTTCCTTCTTCCACAAGCAAAACAAACATGTGGAGGTGCATATGATAGTATTTATAGGTGGATCGTAGGCATTCAATACTAGTTATTGGTGGTTGGAATTTTAAATACGAGTTTCCCTCTCTTTCTCCTCCTCTTCTCTCCTTATTCTTCTATAAATATTGGAACAATGCTCATTGTAAAAGGTTGGAACCCTTTATTTTTCTAAGGTATTTTTTTCCTTGCACTTTTAAGTTGTACACATTCATATCTAGCTTTCTTCATGTGGATATCAGCCTCATCCACCATTATAATTGATTGTGCATTATTAGGAAGCAATAAAATATTATTTTATGGCTATTCTCTGCCCGAGTTTGAATTTTATTGCATATTCTTACTTCTTCGTTGTATTGTTATTTTATTGTGCATTCTCTATGTCCCTTACATATCCCTTTTCTGATTTTCTCCATGAAAATGAGTACGTGAGTGTGTTTCATACTGTGATATGCATGTTTTTCCTCTCTACGTGCATTTTACTTCATTTTCACTTAAAGCTAATTGTGCTTATCACCTTCTTTCTAGTGTTATCACATCATTTAGATTATGTTTTTATTTTCATGCATCTCCTTCTAACCCTAGTCCCTCTAATTGTATAGCAATGATAGGTAGCTGAATTTCCCTTCATAGGAGTAGTTTTAGTATTAGAAATAGGTAGAGGAACCATCCATCTCTAAAGGTCTGTCTCAAGTGCGCAAGGTTCCACAACTTGGAGATAGTCTCATGTTGCCTCAAATCCCTAATTCATCCCGATCTAGGATGTATGTAATTTTGAACCCCAACAGTTCATAATTGTCATGGTGGTTACATCTCATGTTAATCAAAAGGGTGTAAGGACGGGAATAAGGAATAAAATAAAGTTTTGGGAGATTTTGAAGGACCAAAAAGAGGTATAATAGGGTATGAAGGGTTCAAGGGGGCTAAGTAATAGTTTTGACCTTTTTAATGCATCTTGTCATGTCTTTAGAGATCCTCCTCATCATTGGGTATTTTTACATTGAAACTATGTAAAATGGGGTGTGTACAAATTGTCACCTCAAGCAAAAATCTCTCGTCATGAGTTGGCTAGGGTGTGATGTTTGAGAAGTAAGCATCGAAATCAAGATAATATGGAAAAATTACCCGACTTACCTATCTTACCTTATATCATAGTGAATCCATCCATGACCTACATCCATCATGTAAAAAAAAATGTAATCAAGTGAAGCATATCAAAACAATGTATACTTGACTAAGTAACTAAAATAAAATTAGAGGACTTACCTTTTGGGTAAGGTTAGAGATACTAACTTTTCACCCACACGCATGTAACTTGCAAAAGTATCTCGATAATGAAACTATAGAATTATAACTTAAAGAAAAATTTGGGCATCTAGATTTGGGATCATTCCAAATCTCCGTGAGTGTTGAACATATGCAAGAACTACTAATATTAGTAAAATTTCAAAATTTTGGCTAAAATTAACTCCTATATATTCAAAAATTGCTAAATTTTGAAATCATTTGCACAAGTCGAGTTTTGACTTTTTGATTTTTAGAAAAATAGTAACCATTTGATGAATGGAGATAGGATACGGGATGGTGAAAATACTACAATGACATGAAGCACCAAAGATAAGCAAGCTAGAAATCCAAACAAGTAAATTATCGTATTATTGCGTTTTTGGGAGGAAAGCTTGTTTTGGCTTGATCTTTTTTTGGGGGTGCCATTGGCTATGAAAATAGTGTATAAACTTTGGGTAGGAGGATTAGGTTAGGAATGCATAAAAATTAAAGTTTAATGCGGTTTTGGCTAGTTTTGATGAATTTGTAATTTTCACTCATGGCGGGATAAAACCGTTGGTTTATGTAGACCGGAAATTACGTGTTCACTAATTTCATACATGAAACTACCAAATAAATTTCATAACCACATATGGAAAACACGTAATCACCACATGCAAGAAGTTGTAACTACATAACAATTTATTAAAATGTCAATTTTTTTCTTGGAAGTTAAATTTTTACATTCTAGTTGTTTTATGACTTCTATTTTTATTCTTTTTATTATTTTACTGAGGTTGATATGTTAGGTGGAGTAGAGATAGAGAGGTCTATTGGTTATAGGCTATAATAGGCCAATTGAATTGGTAAGAGACATTTTTATTTGCTAACTTAGGGCTACTAATATTAGTTGAGACCCCACTCATTTTTCTCGTGAGAAATATTTTATGTGATGTTCTCACTTACAGGATCCATACCGAAACACTTTCTAGTTTCCTTTGGTGGTGGGAGAATGGACTATCACTCTAAAGGAAATATATAGGATTACGTATCTCCGGTAAAAGGGATAAATATATTAGTGGTATCTAGCAAAGGTTTTCCCATTATTAGATTGCACCAATTATTTTGGTCATTCTTAGGTACTAATAGGTGGTGTCGAAAGGGGTGAAGTTAGCGGTTGTTCAAAATTCTCACATTCCAAAATTATGCAAGGAAATCATAGACATATTGTTCTCTCAAGTGGTCAGGATTTTCACAAACACATTCCTTTACATTTAGGTTTGCATTGTTTACGAGATTAACGAGCATAGACATAAGTTCCATTTGACACAAAACATGTTATCCTATACTTACATGTATTTATATAGGGTGGTCAAGGTTTGGGATTTCGACACTAGTCATGAACTATGTGTAAGGGATATTCAAGCCATATTCTAGGACATTCCAAGTGGGCCCCACAAAGATATCGAGTATGTCATTGGGCGAATATGTCCCCTTTCATAGACACTCACAGGAGTAGAAGTCGCGTTGACATATGCATATATGATTGTTGAGTCATACTTGGTGATAAAAAATTCTTATCCTGGGGAAAATGATTCACTGATGGAATGATATCTTATGGGGTAATTCAAGGATAGATTGGGATATGTCGAGGTATACCCAATTAGGTGTAACATTGTTAGTTTAGAAAATCATTGGTTGCTTTACACTTGTAGACATATCGGTTGCATACCAATTTGCACATGACTTATAGGATGCGTAGTTGGAGATATTGGAATACACTACTTTGACACCAAGAGTTCTTATCATTGTGGATGTGGAAGGAGTAAAATCATCCCAAATGTGATGAGGAGGATGAAGAGGTGTGCTAAAACCGCCGCGAGGGAAGCTAGATGCACCGAGACAACATCCGATAGCAAAAAGACATTGTTAGGGAACGATTTCATGTTTTAAGTGATTAATCTCAACCTTTTTAAGCTTTAGAATGTTCCTAAATAACATACATTAAAATGATTAATTACTATTATACTAAGATATTCTCATTTATTTAACTTCTAACATTAATTTTAAAAATCATAATATCACTTTACAAAGTGAATATTAACCTAGAAACTATAAAAACACAAAGGAGGAATTACACATGCCCAATTTTATGTGGATATATAAGAGTCTGAGTGATCTCGAATGTAGGAATAAGTTAATATGAGGATAGAAATGCTTCATTGCTAGAACTAGCACTCGAGACTGGATCTGGTCAAAATTGTAAGAATAGGTCAAGATCATCCTTATAGTTTTGACCCTAATATATGGTCTTGGATTTGCTTTGGATTTGGGAAAATAACTTCCTCATTACTTCACCTGCCTAGAAATGATTGTTATTTTATATCGGTATTATTTTCTTAGCTTTGGAATGACCACAGTAAACTTTACTCAAACCCTTAAAACCTTGTAGTGCAAGATGTAGTTCTATAAAATAAATTTAGGTCGGTTTTGGCCACCCACATGTAGTGTTGATGTTGCCACTATTCCAAAGATGTCTCAAATTATACGTGGTTATCCTATCATGTGACATTTACCGTATTGAATTCATATCTTGACAACCATGCTTTGAAAATTCCTTGCTTTAGTTTCACACTTTCTCAAATAATTGGAAATGGTCGCTTTCAATTAATTTTGAAAATAATATGGAGACTCTTAGACCTGATAGGAGACTTCAAACATGTAGATAGTGTTTCCCTAATGGATTTTCATTAGTTACTTTATTATCTAGGGAGTAGTAAGTTCCTTTTGTGCTTATTTTAACATGAGGAGAACATAAAGTGCCAGGACCCTAAATGAGGTATGATTGACTTACTTATATAGGCTTCTTATGGTTATTATGTCGTGAAAGGATGACCAAGAGGGAATATTAGTCCATATAAATACGATGGATTTGAGATTTTGGGAACAAAATATGTCATTCCAAAACTATATTGTAGGTCTAGGACGTAATTCTACATCCTTACCAATATTGGCAATTTTGATTGGCGAGGGAAAAAACATAGTTTAACTTTCTAGGTCATAGAGTGTATATATTTAGATGCATTTTTTGATATAAAACCTCAAGAGATGACAATAAAGAGGTGTAAAAATATAGTAAAGTAATAAAATATTTATCAAAGGTGGTGTATCAAGCGAGAGTGATGAGATTATATTTGTGCATGCGAAGTTTTCAATGTTAAGATCACCATTTTCAAAGGATAGATTGCCAAAATTTTAGTGTTTACATTTACCCCCTTTAAGTATGAAATGAAAATTACATGCTTAAAAGGAAATATACCTAAGTGTGTAGATACACTATGTATTTTCTTACAATAACTTTATTTTGTAGTGTCATATTGTGTTGGTGTTGGAACACTCTAAAATGAAACCTACAACATAGAGTGTATTCAATGCCCAAACTATGAAATTAAAATTTAACTCAAAATGTAATGAGATTATTGTAAAAAAATTGCAACAAGAAATACTAAAAGAGATAAAAAAAAATGAAAGGAATATGCATGTTTACTTTGTGGAGGGAATGTGCTCTTATTCTTGTGCTTTGAAGATTCTAGATTTTATCGAACTCTAATGAAGAATCGGGGGCGATCACTCCCCAATTGTGCTTTGAGGATAGGTCAATGTACTAGGTGTAACAACCCAACACATGAATTCCAAAGAGAAGAACAAAAATAGAATCCAAATCACACATATCAAGGAGGAATATCATGTATCGAACCATTCAATAACTCTAGTATATTCCCCTTAAGTGTAAAGAGGATAAGAAATATTTCCTGTAAATAACTTAACTACTTCACCACATTCTCTAACCTCATGGACCATACAATCTGCACACTGGTTATGAGCCTATTTTTAAAAATTGATACACACATTAGAAAATAGAAATAAGTGCCTCTATACTCTTCCCATGTCCTGTACACCTAAATAAAAAATTAGTAAAGTTAATTGCATGATGAAATCTGATTGGAAAAAGGATACCCATGCCCAAAATATGTCCAAAATTGAAGTGAAATTGAGTGCCATGGATAAGGATCGAATGAAATACTTCATGCCCCCTAAATTTTTCCCAACCTAAGTTAATATTAGTATAAAAAAATATAATAATGTTGTAATAATGATGATAAATATGAAAACGATGACAAATCTAGAGAAATTCCCTTGGGAAAAACTATATGATAGTTTCGAACCATCCAAATGCAGTTTTAAAAAAACTATATGTTCCTAACCATGCATGGTTTTGGCCAATTTTTGTTCTTCAATCAAATTTTGAGTACTTTTTTCTTGTCTTTACATATGTCTATGCCCATAAATACGTATGTAACCACCGGAAATGTAGAATAAACCTTGGATGATTTCCCCACTTTTGTGACATGTGTGATGAATATTTTGAGCATGTGGCTCAAAAGTAAATATGTATACCCATGTCATAGATGTTGATAACCAATAAATAACCTTTGAAAAGTATATGTGGTGTCCACCAAAGATAAATTGTATCTGTAAAAGGGGATGCACATGGTAGAAACTATGGCACAAAATAAGAGCAACAAGAACAAGAAGCATGATAACAAGAACATTTTTAATTCTAAAAAATAGTAGTAACATCAATGGTAAATGACGTGTTACTAGAATAAAAATTCATATGATATATAAAAAAGTGCAAACATGTCAAATAATGTCACACAAAAGGGAAAAAATGCCTGAAAACATGGGACACCCATTGTGTCACATGAAAAAAAGGCTTGTGAACTTAAAAACAATAGGTATACAAACACACAGAAGGCATAATGTTGTAAACATGGGACACCCATAGTATCAAAAAACAAGAAAGGACCTTAGGAAATAATTAGAGTATAGAACAAGCATGTGCACACACCCACAAAAACAAAACTAGAAAAATGTATGAAAGGAAGACGTAGCAAGATGCAATGAAAATCACATGATATATGATATATGAAATAGATAGAAATAAATATAAGAACTTCACAAGAAATGTGTTAGTATTATAAGTCTAAAAGATAGTGAATACACAAGATATATATGTAACCAAGTGTAATGAGGAAAGAAAGGAACTATAATGGAAATACATCACCGTATGTAGTATAAAAAAGAAGATGCCCCTAGTGGTTAGCAATCTAGGTAAATGGAAAGATATCGCCTATCATTGTGTAACTATTTGTGTATTTCCTTCATAATGCTCAATACACCATGTGAATTCATGTGTGTAAAGAATAAATGTTATATATCAAACCAAAAGAGTAAAAAAATGTGTATAATGTAATGTGAAAATAATTTATGCTATAAAAACACGTCCTAATTTTATATATTTTTAAAAATATTTGATTGTTTTTGTGTTTTATGACCTCCATGAGGGCATAGATGAAAAAATATTCTCCAAAGAGAAGGAAGGGTGATCCAAGAATTCTCCATGATGGGGAATAAATAGAAATGATGTAACTAAAGGATGGTAAGGAATTTATTCCCAATATGTGTGTGTAAAGTGAGGTTAGTGTGTAGAAATGTTCCCCAAAAATCAAGTTGAATCTATAAAATGAATGTGTCATCATGAAATGAGTGTGGAAATATCATGAGAGTTATTAAATATCATCAAGTAGGTCATAATTGGAAGGATTAAACCCAACTAGTCTAGGATCTACCATTTTAGTAAATGTGTTGAAACATCTATCAATAAACAATCTTGTCTCATGGAAGTGATTGAGTGTCATGATATATTCCTCATCAGTGTAAGGGGTACCTTTTGTGTGCATGGAATGAGTCCAATGTGTCAAATTGGGATAATATTCGGGGAAAATAATCATGGAAAATATTAATCATGTCGGTATGAATCGGAAAGTGATTCTTGTGTTGTGCTTATCGATGATGATCAAAAATATGTCAGAGCCAATATATACTTAAATCCAACGGGGTAGGTTGGGGATCAAGAGAAACCCAAATTTTAGTGGTGATAACATGCAACCCAAAAGCTATCATGAGTGTAATATATCCTTGAAACTTGACATAGTAGGAGTGAGGGAAGGTGTAATGTCATATGGTGTGAGTCCTAGAGTAGTTAAAACCTCATAAGTGCAAATGTTATTATTTCTATTGAAATTGAGAGGAACATATGGCTAATATATTTATTATTGATATACAAAATGTTGGTAAGTGTATTCAAATGAGTAGTATCATTATGGGGATCGGGTGTGTCATGAAAGATATTGATAGTGTCTTTGTTATGTTTGCGAGTGTTTGTTAGTATTGATTAAAACTTGATGATTATTTGTGTCATGACTTGTGACATGGTGGTAGTCATGTAAAGGACAATAGATTTGCATATAAAAATTTCAAGTAAAATGAAGGAACTTAGAGGGAAATGGGATAAGACCTTGATCAAGTAACATCGAAATTAATTTAAGTGGGGTATCAATATTATGTGAGATTGTAAGATATGTAACATGAGGTGTAGAATCCATACTATTGATTGAATTTTCCATAGGATCAATGTGTGTATTGCTAGAGTCAATATGATCAAGAGGAGATGAAATACTAACACTAGGGAAGCATATTTGAGGCGGTAATGTGTAGGCCTAGTGCATATAAAGAGAGAGTTAAACATAGAGTCATATGCATCAATAGGATTAAAATTGAGTTTGCATAAATTATCATATGTGAGTGTGATTGTATCATCATCACTATCAATAGCATATTCAGAGCACATCAAGATGTTGCACAACACCATCTAATAGATTAGAAGTATTAAGTGGTGGTGTGATAGGGGTTAAATATGTCATTGTATTTGTAAGAGTAATTTTGGTATGCGACTCGGTAGGTAGAGGTATATTAAATGACTTATCAAGTATGACCACTCATCTCACCAACAACATATGTATCTAGCTTGTCCATAGAAATGGGTTTTGGTGGGGTTGATCGAAAAGTGCTAATGGATTATCCATATCTACCTTACAATATGTATAGGATAAAGATCAACATATATATTATACTCGATTGCAAATTATGTAAAAATTTGATGTAATAATGGAAAGTAAAGGAGATATATTATATATCATAGAGCCAAAGACAACCCAATAGTAAATTGTATTGTAAATCAGTGTCTATCTTTGTGAAAGGTATTGGGTGATTTCTTAATACAAACAAGTAGGTAAAAATTGATACTTCTAAGTGTAGAATGTATAATGCCAACAAATCCTCATATAATATCGGGAGAATGATTGATTACATGACGATAAATACCCATATTTGTAATTAATTATTTAAAACATATGTTGATACCTGATTTGTTTTCTAGTGTTGGGCTTTGAATTGACTAAGTCCCAAGGTAGAAGAATCATGCACATGCAAGGCAAGTGAGTAGGAAGGTGCTCAAGGAAAGTCATGCGAGAAAAGAGGTTGGGGCGGGAAAGTAGGAGTTTTGGGGACTTAGCCACATTTTGAAGGTGGTGTCGCAGGAAAAACATGTGAGGGCCAAAGTAGGCGTGATGAATGGATAAGGTGCTAGCTAGGAGCCTTAGAAGTCAAGAAAAAAATATTCCACATAGGCAATATTCCCAAGAGGATCATTGTAATTAGTGAAGGCCTTTACGAACTATCATAATCCCTTGATAGATCATGAAGGACCACACTTCCACTTGGCATGTGATCTTCTCATGGGTGAAAATATGGTGGTGAATCTAGATTCTATTTAAAGGAGTGCTTAGGTCTGAAATAAAGAGAGTAGAAGGGTAACGAAGTGCTGCAAGAATGTTATTACTAAGCATAGATGTATGTGCTTAGGTCTGAACAAGGGTTGTAATGGGAAATCATAGCTAGGATCTCTATTCAGAGTAGCTTTGTAGGATTGGAATGTTATTCCATGATGTATATGGTCTAAGATGACCCTTTTTGATGTAATATGGATACAGTAAATGAATTCCGTAAATATATGGGGCTTTTTTGTATATTTATGTCTATGGAATAAAACCTAGAATATTTTCATGTTATTCATGGTTTAGATCTATTTACATTATGTTTTCATGATGTTTGTTTATTTTATGGAGCATCTATGCTTAGAACTAGATACGATACATTTGTATTAGTTTAAATGCATGTGTTCTTGTTTTGCAAACCTTTCCTCCATTAATGGTAGAACATTCTCACAAGGATCACATAAATGAGGGGATCGATGCCTACGTATACCTTGAGTGAGTTCCCAACACTTGGGTGATAGGCTAGTGCACTTGGGGTTAAAAGAAAGATTAGAGGGTAGAGGTAAATAGATACTACATTTTGGCTCCATTGTCGAGACATCCTTTGAAGCTGTTGTGAGAATGATGTGTAATGAAGGAGCACTTGACCTTGGATAGTGTAAAATAATGGCTTAAAATCATGGAGGATGAGTTTTCCTAGAGATTTAACACTGGACTTGAGTTTGATTGACATAAATGGGTAGAAGAACACCTATATGATAAACCGTATGAAACAATTTTTTGCAACTTCTCTCGTGGAGTTATATGAATGGATATCATCATATGCATCAAGGTCAAGCTGGTATTATAAACCTTGTTTATGGACCTAAGATGAGTATTAGAGGTTTCATGATGCCAATCTGACCTAGACTCGTGTTGTTGATCAGTGGTGGAGTAGGGTGTTAACGAGTTATACCCTGGAATAAGTGATTTCTACATATTCCTACCAAGAGATTTTTGAGTTTGATTTCTTGAGGTATCCTACATGATCATTATTACATGGTATTACATGGGCTATCAATATCCTTGTTATTAATTTGAGTTTGGAAGCCTTTGTCATGGCTTGCTAAAACTCCTGCTAGGTGCGTGGTGCGAGAAAGTTTGGTGTGGTAGAAGATAGCGGACCTTACAGATTAAATATAAAGAGAGAAAATATGGCTCAAGTACAATGAAGCTTGGGAGAGGGAGTTGGTGAGACAATGTGAGGTTGCTGGAGTGATGGATTTATGGAGGTAGATGTTACGGGAAGGATTTGATGTTTGTGCGGAGGGCATGGAATCTGAGTAGTCTGTGCTACCCCATCTTGACAAGCATGGGAGAGAGACCCCTCAAATTTTGGTGAGAACTCATAATTTTGAGAAAGGAGAGTCATAGGTGCACATATAAGCCCACTTGGGGACCAACCATGGCACTTAGTTTTCTAGATCTAGAGATAAGTATTGTTAACCTGATTGGTCTTGGTATTGGTGGCCAAGTGACACCTAGGAGATATTATTTTTCATTTGCTAAATTTATGCTCACACCATTATTTATTTTGTTTGTAGGGATCCTATCTGGTACAAAATTTGGGAAAGGTGGGGGTACATAAGGATTGAGTGCCACATCAAAGAGTGGGTCGACTACACATATTGTTGGTGCACAATTTAGCATGATGGTGGGTTCACGAGGTGCAAGAATGCGTTAGGCCCCTTACTTGTGATAGGAAGAGGATCTAGTGGATGTATAGGAGTAGGCACTAGTGGATCTAGTGGTGCTAGAGCTGGTGTAAATATTAGAGGAGGCCAAGGTTATGGATCTGGTGGGTAAGGGCATCAACAACCTCAGCAGGTATTTTTTGAGATGTCTTTGCATTTTCCTTATTAGAAGGGTGTGGAAGATGTTACAAAGCATGTGTAAAAATGTGAGTTGCTATGGCACATGAAAGGTATAACTACCCTAAATAGGAAGGTAAGTTATTTTGTAACCATGTTGTCAGAAGGGCACGTGCATAGCAGTATAGGAAGTATGATCCACACTAGACGGTGGTGTATTACATCATACTACATAATGCATTTTTGTTGGAGTTCCACATTCCTAAGTTTAAACAAAATAACATCAACGCTCTGAAGGAGATTCAGCAAGGAATGGTGGAGAGTGTGCGGGAGTATGAAACATGTTTCAAGAATATCCTATATAAGTTTTCCTATGACATTCATCCTTCATAACATGATCGGTGGTTCATTGGAGGGCCGTTCACACCATTCAGAGGGTATTTTCATAACACCTTCATAGATCCATGTGAGGCCTTGGAGGTTACCTTGCATGCGAGGTTATGGGAAGCGTTGATCTTTGGAGTTATTTCATTTTGAATCTGGATTGTTTGCATGGAAAAGTAGCTAGAGAAAGCGTACGAACTTGGCTCATGAGACTCGTAGTGGGCTATGGTGCATGGAATGTGAAGTAGAGGGACATACAAAGGACAGTTTCCCATGAAGGTTGGTGTGCACCATGTTGGTGGACTATGATATTTTACATGAATATCATAATGCAATTAGGTTTCCATTGTTGCCTTTGTGTGATCCGAGAAGAATGTATATTTCTATTGTAATATCTCGCACCTCTCTACTACTCATGACACAAAGGATTGTAGATTGATTAACCGAGATACATGATGCTAATGAAAATGGAGTGCCCAGGCTAACATTGCAAATAGTTCCAAGGATGAGTGTTGTCATTGTGAAGGGCGTGTGGATGGAGGAGGTCAAGGTAGAGGCTTTTGTGGAGGATTTAGAGGCCATGGAAATCGCGGGGTGGAATAAGTGAATCTCCTCGTGGAACTGTTATAATGTGGATCTATATAACATTACAAACATGAATTTCCCAATTTTTTGCAATGTTCATGGTGAAGAAATAAGCACAAGTATGAAGAGTTCCCGTAGTTATATGAGCACATGAGCCACAACCAGAAGGACAGGGGTGTAGGGATGGTGAGCGTAAAATGTGTTGATCCATAATGAATGTCATGGATGACACTTGAATATTTTTTAGAGCCATTATTGGTGATGATGCAAGATGAGGTTGCACGTGCACGGGAGATACCAAAGTAGAGGCCACTTGTTATTAGAGAAGAATTGGTACATGGGAAATATCCGGACCTAATCATTAGAAAGAGGTCTATCAAGAGACCATGGAGGTGATATAAAGCCTTTAAGGGGAGATCTACCGCCTTAAGGAGTAGTCACAGAAGGTAGAGCGGAAGAAAAGTGTTAAAGTCCCTCGGGTAGATATAGATGAAGTTAGGTAGGTATGTAAGATGTTGTGCTAAGAGAATATCATCCCTCTATTAGGAGAGTGGTGAGAGAGAAAGTACCACGTGTTGGAGGTGAGCATGAGAGACAAGTCTTACATGCTAACCTACCTCCTCACAACATTGATTATGACAAGGAGATCACACTGAATGTGATTTTTGATGGGTGGATCTTGAGTAATATATTGATTGACACAAGTGTGGAGGTCAATGTCCTTACTCTAGATGTATGGAATAAAATGGGGAGGCCCCATTACATCCATCTTCGAATGTGTTGTATATGGATAACAGGACAAAGGCCATGCCTCTAGGGGTGTTGAAAGGTGCATCCATTACTATTCAAGGGGTAAATTTTACTAGAGAATTTGAGGTCCTAGAGCTTGTTGAGGTTGATAGTTTCCCAACATTACTTGGGCACCCTTGGTGCTATGCAAACAATGTTGACTTGTGTTTCAATAAAGGCTACATTAGTTTTGAGAACAAAGAAGAGTGCATGATCATTCCACTAACTGATGGATGGTCTGTGTTGTATGTGGAGCCATTGGGTGAAGAAGACTTAAATAAGATATATGTGCACACCATCAAGGACCCAGAGTTCATTCAACCATCGAAGAAAGGGGTCATTCAATGGGATGATGCATAGTATATAAGTAATACAACTAGTGTGGCATTTGACAACTGGGTGCATGGGACATATGAGTTAGTTGGAAGGAAGTTCAAAGGTTGTGTGAGAAGAGTAACAAATGTGTGCTCATTCAAGTGTCTAGGAGGAAAATAGTTATCGAGTTACACTTTGGGTAAGGCAACCCTAATGTTTTTTGCGAGCAATGGAGACCCAGTGGAGATATGAGATCAAAACAATAAGTATGCTTATCTATACTTTGTGTGGGACCACAAAACATTGGTGGGAGAACCATCAAGATAACCTTCTAGATTGGTGCAATGTGATAATCATGTTCTCTATTAGGTTTCGTAAGCAATGCACCTACTACTATACAAGACTATCATGGGAATGAACCCACCTTGTTTCACATACATGAATGTGATAAATCTTTGGATGGAAGGTGTAGAGTCCTTCCCTCCATCACTATGGGTGTGTAAGCTTTACTCCACCTTATAAGGCTATACGCACGCTGGTAAATTCATTCATAGTTGCACCACCGAGATAGGAAACTTGCAGGAGTTGACAGTTGATCTTATTCAAACTTTTGAGCATTAGAGTACGAAGTATTCAAGTGAATGAGGCATTGCAGGTTGTTAAACACCTAACTATGGAAGATAATGCCATGGTGGAGGAAAGAGTACTATAATTGTTGGATGAATCTAGTTTGGAGGCATGCTTTGATGAAGAATAATCAGAGGAGGTATAACTTGAGTGTGCTTGCATGGAAAAGGAGAAAGGAAAGTTGGTATACATTATAGATGGTAAAGAGGTAGATAACTTGGATGTTAACCATACTGAAGGATGGGATGATAAGGATTTGAGTTGAATACATGGATTGGAATACGGTGTGTGTCATTTATCCTTTCCCAAACCCATTCACCAAGGAGATACTAGAAGGAGTATTTGGGTGTGAGATCTATTCATTTAAAGATGGGTTTTTAGGGTATCATTAAGTTAGAATTGCAAAGGAGGACTAAGAAAAGATGACTTTCACCACTGAATGGGGAAGGTTTTCCTATATGGTCATTCCTTTTGGAATGAAGAATGTTCCTGTTGTGTTTTTTGCATATTTTGGTTCAGACATTTTAGGACTTCATTCACAAGTTTCTTCAAGTCTATTTGGATGGCTAAACAGTTTACACATTAGTAACAGACTATTGTGACATCTATGGTTGATGTTTGAGAGATGCAGGTAGTTGAACATCTCCCTGAATATTAAGAAGTGTGTTTTTGCCACTCCTTTTGGGACGTTGTTGGGACACATTGTTTGTAAATAATACTTACTAGTAGACCCCTAAATGTTGTTGTTATAGTGGGATTAGATGAGCCTACCAGTCAAAGTGTGATGCGAGGGTTCCTTGGGCATATAAGGTACTATAGGAAATTCATCTAGGGATATGCCTATATTTTTGTGCCCCTGGAGGATTTATTGAACCATAAAAGTAAGTTCTATTGGGGAGAGGTGTAGTAGGTGGCATTTGACATGTTTAAGGAAAACCTTACCACTTCGCCCATTTTTCGCTTTCCCTCTTAGGATAAACCTTTTCATGTGTATGTTGTTGCATCTAGGATGTCGATTGGAGTAGTCTTAGCACAACCTAGTGAGGGGATTGTTGATTATCCCTTGTAATTTTCTAGTATCAAGGTTACTTTGATTGAACAAAATTATACCACCATAGAGCATGAGGCATTATCAATGATATACATGCTACCCAAATTTGGCGGTATTTTCTAGAAATTCCTTTTATTTTCTACACAAACCACATGGCATTAAAATACTTGGTGAAGAAGATCATTCTACAAGGGAATATATGCTGGTGGGTCCTATTATTCAAGGAGTTTGAGTTTACGATTCACGATGAAACTAGGAAAATGATTTGGGACCGATCATTTATCAAGAATTACTTTGGGTGAGTACACATAAAGAATTGAGGATACGATGGTAGATGTAAAATTATTCAGGATGCGCTTTATGCCCTCGACTTGGAAGATATTTCATTGTTCCTACAAATGGGTGTGGTGCTAGAAGGGATAAAGGAATTAGAAAGGAAGTATTTAGCCTTACATGTCATGCCATATATGTTAATTGGTGGAGACTTATACAAGCTAGGTCATGACGATATTTTGTGCCAGTGCATGCTAGAGCATGAGCACGTTGTAATCATGGAAGAGGCTCATAGTGGAATTATAGGACACTATGTAGGGAATACAACCACGCGTAAGATCCTTTTAGCTGGCCTTTAAAGGGAAACAAATTATAAGGATTGTATCAATTATTGCAAGGCATGTGACCATTGTCAGGGCCTTGGTAAATGAAGGAAAAGAGATGAAATTCCATTAACACCTATCACTAGTGTAGGTATAGATTCCCATTGAGTTTAACGAGTAATAGGAGTACTTATTTTATAAATGATATGGTTAGAATATTATTTCCTGAGTTCATGGTGGCCCATCACAAGACTATCCCTTATCACCCATAAGCTAATGGGACAATAAAATATTTTAACAAAAATTGAGTCACACATTGACCAAGATTTTGATGTTGGTAGATAGGACTAGGATGATAAAGTCTCTACCATGTTATGGTCATATCAGACTACCTATAAAATACTAAAGGAGGCCACACCTTAAAAATTGGATTTTGGTGTAGAGGTCATGTGTTACCTATTAAATTAATGTTACCATTGCTACATAGTACACACACAAGAGGTTTAGCGATGAATAATCACTTTAGGAAAGAATTGAAAAGTTAATGCGGTTGGATGAGAGACATATGATAACACGATGGAGTTAGAAAATGGAAAACTCTAGCAGAAGGTGTGGCATGATAGGAACATCAAGAACAAGGATTTTGAGGTTGGGAAGATGGTATTTTTGTATGATTCCAAGTTTTGCACCATCCTGGGAAACTCAAAGTGCATTGGTTGGGGCCATACATTATCAATTGTATACTTAATTTGGGCACTTTCTAATTAGAGGCACTTGATGGAACAAGGTTTCACATGGTTACTTTAATGGGAGTAGGATGAAGCCCTACTGTAAATAAGTCTTCAGTGTGTTTGTAAATAAGGCAATATTTCCATTTAGCTTAGGATTTCCCTTAATGCATTTTCATTTCTTTGTGTTTCCCTTTTTCGTTGCTTTACTTTGTCTTTTCATTTTACGTGTGTTTACTAGTAGTTAGTTACTATCTAAAGGGTTTTTATGTGTAGAGGACTATGCATCTATTTAGTGTGGGGTGGAGTGAAAAAGAGAACTTCAGAAAAGGATGTGGTAAGTACTAAGATAAATGTTGGATGGTGGCACAGGTTGTGAAATCAAAAGCAATTTCAGAAAAATGCACATAGAAGAGGTAGTCATGAGAGAATATTGTTGTCAAAAGGATTCAATAAAACCACGTACAAGGGTAAAAAGCATAGGAGTAACATAAGTTAGGTGAAGAGAAGAACTTGGTAAAGGACGTAAAGGTTTATATACTTCGGCATGAGGGGTGCATGCAAGTGAGTTTGTTGTCAAAGAAGTATTGAGTGCTAGAAGGTTACAAAAATTTCGCATGAGTTTGTGCGTGGAGGGATGTCATTGGAAAAATACAACTTTATTGCATTCATACATTGGTAGGTGGCATCATAGTTTATGCGGGAAAAACAAAAATATATAAATAGAATTTTGGGGTGATTTATTCTTTTACCTTGCGTTTGTGTTGAAGAGATCTTGTGAACATTTGTGGAGATTTACATGTGTAGCGAGAGGATTCAACAAATTTGTGAACCAATGGTGAAAGGAGTACACAAGAGTGGGTGGAGAAGTGTGTTTTGAGGATTCCTGTAGGTGTTACATCATCTTGTGGAAGAAACACTTTCCAGGTTAGGGTTTATAGATCTAGGGCACGAGATTTGGATATTTCACAGGAGTAGAGTTGAGGGTTTGATTGGTGGTGAAACTGAACACAAGGAAAGAGTTTTAGAGGTCTAAGAAGAAAATAAATGGCACCAAAGAAGGGATCTAATGTTTCTCCAAATAAGGAAAAAAGAAAGGGAAAAGCAAAACCGGCTGTTTTGACTAGTTTTAATGAAGAATGGTATGCGGAGATGCAATATATAGATGAAATGATGTTAGGGAAGTAATGGGTATTTGACATATGTAAGATGGTAGCAAGAAACTACAACCATCGAACAAGCACCATTGAAAAAAATGACACTGGAGTTGGTTCACCCCATGGGAAGGAGGACACATGATGGAAAACCTATGTATGACGATGAGGTGTAAACCAAGTTGGAGAAGGATGGACTCTTGCAGCTCTACGAGCTGCCCTATTTCAGCAATCTGAAAGGTTATACCAATGGCTGATGTCACACAGTATGAGGATCGATTTTATTTTTCCAGACGAAGAATACATGTAACTCCTTAGCTGATTTCCAAGTACACTGGCATTATCTGCAAAGGAGAGTCGCTAGATGATGACTTGTGTGACAAGGAGGCCATCAAGAAGATAGTTGCAACATATGAGTACAAGAAGGGTTCACACTATTTTTTATATCTCAAAGCCCAATCACCGTGTAGATCAAGAATTTCGCACTTGTTACTGTCAAGTTAATGTAGATAACTAAGCACAAAAACCCTGAAAAACTCAAATGAAATCAATACCTAATAGATAAGACAAGATCCAAAGATGTAGATAGAAAGGAAAGCCAATGTAGACAAGATGGGCACACACGAGTGATCCTGTAGGCGAGATCGAGAAACCTTTGTGAGACACAAGTACTTGTGAGAAAAAGACAATGTTAAAAGATATTTGGGTGGACTGCTTAGAAAAGTGGGTCAGGAAAGTGATAAGCTCCCTCGGTGGATGTCGGGGCACATTTTCAATTAGAAGAAGAATCATACATGATAAAATAATGTAAATAAATGTCTATATTTTACGATTAAAAGTGACAGAAAGAATGTATACAGTGGACTGAAAGCAATAGAAAACAGAAACTGTGAAAACAATGTTGGATTTGTGTTACCTGAATTCTTTACCTGTCTACAGGCTGATTGGTGTTGTTTGGGAGAATCGCGTTGATTAGAAAAATCGGTGTTGACTAGGATAGGTCGGCGTCGATTAGAGAAAGTCGGCATCGACTGGGATTGGTTAACGTCGACTAGGGGAAAATTGCAGGAAGATTGAGAAACGGACAATGAAAGCTAGATCATCGATCTCCGCTAGATCTGCAGGAGCTGTAGGGATACTGATAAAGCTCCACCTTCACTGGATGCAGGAACAAAGTCACCAAGAGATTGATGGAGGCTCATGATGTCGATGTGGTAGGAGCAGAGTAATGGTACTCCTCTCAGGGATTGATTTGGACAGAATTCACTTTTGCTTGATAGATAATGCTCAGACTTGATGCTCAAAACTCTCTGTCATTCTTTCTGTCTAACCAGAACTGAATTCTAGCCCTGTATTTGTAATGCTTGCCGACCGAGATGCAATCAGTGCCACTCCAAAAAATTGGCGTCGACCGAGTATCGGTTGGCGCCGATCAGGGAACAGACTCGAAATGGCCAAAAAGGATGATTTTGGAAGGATGCAAGTGATCCCTCTGACTCAAATACGGGAAATATCCCACTGCATGGTTTGGGGGAGGAGAAATAGGGGGGATAGATGGATAAAATTGATATGGGAGGTTAGGAATTGATATGGGGTAGATAAGCGGTTAAGATATATGTAAAAAGTGTAATTAAATAGTTAATATTTAATTATCTATGGGTAAAACATAATGGGGTGAAATAAAATTAGGATAGATGTTTAAATCAAATATTAAATAATACCCTAAGGGAGAAGTGGTGATATAAACGTGCTCCAGGTTACCCGAGAAGGCAAATGCACGCGGGGGACACTAAATTGGGTAACCAATTTTAGGTGTCTACATTTTGCCCCTTTTTGTCAAGTAACTTGTGATAAGAAAAGTTGTAAGACAAAAAAAAGGAGTTGGAAGAAAGGAAGAAAAAGTGATGATGTGATCCCCCTCAAACTAGGGATGGGATGGGCCCTGAAAGAGAAATTGATCCCAAGTTTGAAAAAGGTAGATGAAAATGCAGGATGCCCTAGCTAGATGCATGGAGTAGATCTGATCATTAATGACGCACAAAAATAATAAAAAGGTAGCAACCTAAGGAACTCACATTGGTAGGGTAGACTAGATGGTCTCCGCATGAGACGACGTTAGTACCTACAGACCCGTGAGTGTAAGGAGGGCTGCAAAATAGTAGCACCTAAAGAGAGACACATTGGTAGGGACAACAGATGGTCTGCAAAGCAGATGACATTAGTGCCTACAAACCCGTTATCTTTAAGCTACCAAAAATGCGAGTGCCCCATGTACAGGGAACAGACTCGAAATGGGTGAGAATATCGAAAGTATGTGCCAAAAGGCAACACTCAGGGCATAATAATGACTAGATAAATAAGCCAAGCATCAACACTATGGCAAAAAGATTAGGAGATGGAAGAAAGCGAGGTGAAGAAGTAAAAGTGCAACCAATCGGCAACGATAGGCCTAAATCGCGTCGATCAAGCTAAAGTCAACGTTGACTAAATAAATCGGTGATGACCACACAAATCGGTGCCGACCATAAAAATCGGTGCCAACCGTATCGAGCCCATATAAATATGTGAAAGGAAAATGTGAACGATTTATTTAGACCGCGACGATTGATTTAGAGAGAGTCAAAAACTGATTTTGAGCAACATGGAAGCCCCTGGGAGCAGTCAGAAGTGGAAGAGGACATGACCTGGGGTAAGTGGATCCTCCTTAATCTCATGTACATGTTTACCATTAAATAACACACTAGAATGCCAGTTTTTAGAGAAAAAGGGAATAAGTGGGAAGTAAGAGTGTTTTTGACACTCTGCCTCCCAATCAGCGTCGATTGGAAAAATCGACGCCGATTATATGAAATTGGCACCGATTAACTTCAATCGACATTGACTAGGTTGGATTGACATTGATTTAACTAAATTGACGCCGATTAGACTGAATAGACTGATAAGATGATAGAATGTGTTTTTTGATGTTCTAATTTGGATAAATGGGAAGCTAACATTGCTCTTGATGTCGTGGATGCAAGCATGAGAGGAATTACACATGCAGGATGCTATTCCGAGATTCGGAGACCATTCTCCCGATGTGACTGACGCAGATTGGCGCCACCTAGAGTTAGCTGGGCTTGGGGGCTTCCGGTACTACTAACGGGTGCCTCGAGATGTAGAGCTGATGTGAGCACTAGTGTGACGATGGGATAGTAGGACATGCACTTTCTGGTTCAGGACGGGTGAGATGACCATCACCCATGAGGATATATATAGGATCCTGAGGCTACCGATCACCGGGGACCCGATTGAGATTACTCCATGAGAGCAGTAGTAGAGGGCCCTAGGATGATTGTATGGAGATAGGGCAGATGATTTAGAGATAGTGTCAGGGCGGTGAGGATAGCCTCACATTATAGACAGGGTGATGTCAGGAGCAGACGGATAGCGCTGATTTAGATGGCGATCTCCTATTTTTCTGCCAGATTCAGGAGGTGGGAGATTTCCATTGTTGTTACTAGACTGTGTGTGTGACATCCTATAGTTCAGACAGGTGTTCGTGTTTGCGATGCCCTGATAGCTCAGATATACTATGAGTTATGGATGTACACCACCGGTAGGTAGATGGTATCGATGTTAGCTTTGTGCTCCATTGCTGGGCATATGAGCACATAGTAGTGATCAGGCCATCCAGGCTTCCATGGATGCCAATAGCAGTGGGGCCCTCGATTATGGATTCTAGTGATGGTAGGCCGACATGGCCCCGGGAGATACAGGGAGATCTGTGGAGTGGTATGCTGAGTGTTTCAGGACGCTAACACTAGAGCAGGTGATTTGGAGACCATATCAGGTCTATCGACATGGGCGATTAAGAGGCTCACTTGGTGGGGCTGAGATGGAGTAGGGTGATTAGGGTGCATGCCGAGATATGTGGGAGCGTGTCCCGTTTATACGAGTATTGAGGCAGTTTGGCCTAGTTTAGATAGTTTCGACCACTTACAGGCCATACAGATGGGATAACAGAGAGACGATCTACCGATTTTGATCCCGGCAGATCCATTGAGGGAGGCCCCACCTTCCACAGATAGTGATGATGACACTTGGGTAGATGATGGCTATGTGGCATGGTATTCTATAGAGCTACCATGACACCTGCCAGCATCTATAGACACAGACAAGGATGACATAGCCACAGTGCTGGAGAGGTTGGAGGGAGAGCATGCTACCTTGGTGCAGACACACCAGATTTCCCTCGAGGAGATTAGAGCTCTGACGGAGGAGAGGGATGCACTGATACTAGAGAGAGACACAACACGTCAGGAGTGAGATACAACGATCCAACAGAGGGATCACTACCATTGACACAGAGAGGCCCTCAGGGCCAAATACGGTGATACAGAACTATTTCAGAGTCTGGGTCACAGGGTGTGACATTAGGAGGGCCACCACTAGCAACACCATTATGAGCACCTAGTACGGTGAGCCTAAGCACTTATCAGTCTCTCCTTGCCAAGGTGAGATACTATGAGGATGCCCTGGCATAGCATGCCCCTGATGTGCCTCGTTATGGTGCAAGGAGGAGATCAACGACAGTTGCAGCTAGTGGTGCATCAGAGGGAGGGAGCACCGGAGAGATTGAGGTGGTAGCAAGCCCCCAGTAGCAGGTGCTTCTAGCTCGATAGGTGGTGGCCAGGAGAGACAACCTGGACCAGAGGAGGGTGGAGGAGATAGTGTCTTCCACCTATCGGATTTCACGATATAGATATGTTATATTTTTGTATCGATATATTGATGTAGCCTCGATTTGAAGGAATTTTTGATGTATGATATAGATGGCTTGATTGAAAGCCATCCATTCTTTTTGTATAGACACTCATGTGTATATATATATATATATATATATATATATATATATATATAGATTCATCATTTTCTGTGTTATGTGATTGTACTCATGTATTTAATTTTGATAGATATGGATAGATGTAGCGTAATTGTGATGGATACAGACATATGCTGATAGAGGATAAATAGATGTGATTTGATGGGCATAGACATAGAGGATAGATAAATGTGATGTGATTTGATGTGATTGATATGTTTAAGATGTTAATTTAATTTTGATGAAAATAGATATAGATAGATGTAGTGTAAGTTTGATGGTCATAGACATGTGCTAATAGAGGATAGATAGATGTGATGTGGTTTGATGTGATTGATTAGATTTGATATGTTTAGGAAGCTAACTTAATTTTGATGAAATAGATATAGATGGATGTGAATTTAGACAAAGTAGATGAGATGAGTATAGATAGATGGTAGATTTTGACTAAATTAACATGTTAAGTGGAAATGCTTTTTGTGACAGCAAAGGATGTAATGATATTATCTTAGTTTAGAAGATAAAAAGCAATACACTTAGATAGAAAAAAGAAAAAGAATGATAAGTTAGGCTCCTAGCCGACCATACATAGAGACTTTGATAGAACACCAACAGACGATGCATACAAGGCCATGTATGAGGTTAAAATAAACCTGACACAAGTGAGTCACAAACCAGATCGAGGAGGTAAATGGAATGAGAAGTAAGTATGTATCCCATCGAAAACATATGAAGGACATAATACATGCTCATATTGGGAAAATAGGGTCTCCATATGATCGAAAAAGGTCTAATATCTCAGCTTCATGATTTCTTTTGATAGGAGAGCAAACTGATCAATGTGGGAAGTTTGCTAGAGAAAGACTGATCGATACGGGAAGTCTTTCAATGATGCTAAAAAGTGAACAAACTAGCAGAGAGGAAGTCTGTTACTGCAAAGGTTGATGGATATGAGAAGCCTTGAAAATTCCATGAAATAAACATCCATCCTTCAAGGGAGCGGTTTGTATTTTGAATTTGATGATAGCCATCCTTCAAGGGAATGGTCTATACTTTTTAATTTTTGATAAAGCATGAATAGCTGTCCTTCGAGGGATCAGTCTATCTTTTGGAATTTTGGATAGCATCTTCTTCTTCCTTTTTTTTTTTTTTTTGAGCTTTGAAAGAAGCTAAGTTTAGACCTAGATAGATTAGAGAGAGAGGAAGAAAATGTATACAAACACGTACTCCTGCCCTAAGTAGATCCGATTAAGATAGAAACTTAGGACTAGATGAACTAGTGACTACGGTGTTCCTACCATGAGGAGGAACATATCCATAAGAAAAATGCCATGAGTAGAGCCATGATACTCATATTTTAAGGTAGAAAAGACATAACGTGGAGAACCACATAGTTCCAAATCACTACAAAAATATATGACTGGTTGTAGATGGATGATAGATCTATTTTGTGACTAAGATTGTGTAAGATAGACTTTAACAGTAGAAGGGCCTTAGATGTAAGGCATTAAGAGGTTCCATTTCAGGTACACCATCCATGGAAGATAGATGATAAGCCCCAGACCCATATTTATGAGTGATTACGTACGAACCCATCCAGTTAGGAGCAAACTTACCACGCTGACTCCTTTCTAGTGTAGTGACATTTTGGTTTTCCTTAAGAACAAGATCACCAAATTTGAAGTCATGGTGCTATAAGTGCTTGTTATAAGCATGTTTAAAATGCTCAAGATATAATTGATGATGCTCAAGAGCATTGAGATGCCACTCATCGAGCAATTCAAGTTGCACTAGATGATTTTGACGATAGTCCTCATTGGAGACAAATTCTAAGAGAGACATGAAGAGATTCGGTATCTGGACTTCCAAAGGAAGAACAACCTTCAACCCATAGATGAGAGAGAAGGGAGTAGCACCAATAGGAGTACAAATTCTGGTATGATAAGCCCAAAGAGAAAAAGGGATATGTAAATTCCAATCCCTACCATCTCGACTTGTTACCTTTGCGAGGATATTACGCAAAGTTTTATTGGAAGCCTTGGCCTGGCCATTAGCTTGGGGATAGTATGGAGAAGAAAAGCTGAGTTTGATATTGAAAGCATCACAGAGGTTCTGCAAATTGATATTTTTGAAATATTTACCATTGTTTGTGATGATTTTGTGTGGGACACCAAAGCGAAAAATGATGTGTTGATAGACAAAATCAACAATGGGTTTAGCTTTGGTTGAAGAAAGAGGAATAGCTTCCACCCACTTAGTAAAGTATTCTATGGTAGTAATGATGGAATGATGATCACTGTGAAGAGTAGGGATTGATGAGACTAATGAGATCAAGACCCCATTGTGAGAAAGGCCACAAATCTGCTGCAGGTTGCAAGGCCTGACTAGGGATATGTGTAAGATTAGAATGTTGTTGACACTTGACACATTTCTTAGTGTATTCACAACAATCTCGATTAAGAGAAGGCCAATAATACCCTAAATGTAAGATGCATTTAGTTATGGCCAAGCCACTAAAATTTCCACCACGAGATACCTTCATGGACCTCTTGGACAACTTTAGATGATTCAGGGTTTTGAGGCACTCAAGCAAAATACCATCAAAACAACGTTTGTAGAGGATTCCACCTAGAATAGTATAGTGATTAGTGTGTAGGATAAAAGATCTTCTACCATTGGAAGTCAGATCTAGAGGAAGCACTGAATGGGATAGATAATCAATGATGTGATGATACCACTCATCTTGAGTGTTGGTTGCGATGACGTTAATTGAAGTCAACTGCTTGAGATGAGATGGCTGGTCTAAACACTGCACAACCACAAAAAGTTGATAGTCTTCAGTAAAAGGTGAAATAAGTGAGGCTAAAGAAGCCATTGTATCTGTGAATCAATTCACAGTGTGAGGAATAGCTTGGATAGTAAATTTATCAAAATATTGAAGCTGAAAGAGCACAATATCGTGATATTTTTGAAGGATATCATTTTTGCATTGATAGACACCAGTGACTTGATTAATAATGAGCTTAGAATCACCAAAGATGTCGATATGGCAAGTGCCAAGATTAATGGCATTTTGAAGACCTAAAACAAGAGCTTCATATTCAGAGATATTTTTGGTACACTCAAAGTTAAGTTTGTGTGCGATAGGGATAGGTGCACCCCAAGAAGGAATCATGACAAAGCTTCCACCTCCCCCTTGCTGACATTTGGATCCATCAAAGAAGAGTTTTACTTTAAATGGAGAAAGACCGAAATAAATTTTTGGATATACTCATCGGGGAATTGAGTGAGGGGGATTTGGGTGTCCGGAAGAGGAGTATCAGCTAATTGATCTGCAATGACCTGACCCTTGATAGATTTTTGTGGGATAAACTCGAGATCAAATTATGTCATGAGCATGAGCCAACGAGTAATACGATCATTGTGATAAGGATTTGCATGCATTGTCTTGAGTGGATTGATACTTGTGACAATGTAAGTTTTGTGATTAAGGAGGTAATGAAGAAGCTTAGAAGTTGTGAAGAAGAGAGCACAACATAGTTTTTCAGCTTCAGAATAGTGTGTTTCATACTCATGAAGAGTGTGACTGATGTAATATATGGCTTGTTCTTTACCATTAGCATCCCGATGTGAGATCATGGCTCCCAGAGCATGGTCAGTTATAGAAATATAAAGATAGAATGGCTCACCCTCGTGTGGAGGTGTAAGCATAGGTGGATAAAGAAGATAAGCTTTAAGATCATCAAAGGCCTTTTGACAATGCTCATTCCATTCAAAATGAACATTCTTACGGAGGAGATGATTAAAAGGTTGACAACGGTCTGACAATTGCGAGATAAAATGACACACTAATTGAAGGCATCCTTAAAGACCACAGAGCTGCTTTAAGTTAGAAGGGGGAGGCATCTCAAGGATAGCCTTTATTTTTATGGGATCAACTTCAATTCCCTAATAGAAATGATAAAGCCTAGGAGTTTACCAGTGAGAACGCCAAACACGCATTTAGATGGATTTAGGTGAAGACAAAAATGAATGAGCCTCTCAAAGAGAGGTGTGAGAATGAAAAGATGATCCTGACGGCATTTGGATTTACCAAGGAGATCATTGACATAATCCTCCACCATTTTGTGTAAGAGATCATGGAAGATGTAGGTCATGGCTCATTGATAGGTTACTCCCATGTTCTTAAGACTGAAAGGCATGACACGATAACAAAAAGTCCCCCAAGGGGTTATGAAGGAAGTCTTATGCTGGTCCTCTGGTGCGATAAGAATTTTATTATATCCAGAGAAACCATCCATAAGAGAAAGCATCTCGTGACCCGTAGTTAAATCCACGAGTTGATCGATATTAGGTAGAGGAAAATCATCTTTTGGACATGTGAGATTAAGATCCCGAAAGTCGGTACAAATTCAAATTTTCCTAGTAGCTTTGGTTACTGGTATGACATTTGAAACCCATTGTGGATAGTCAATAGGTTGGATAAAGTTAGCGGAAAGCAGTGCTGCAACTCTTCTTTAACAAGAAGGGCTATACGAGGGTGCATTTTACGTAATTTTTGTTTAACCGGTTTGATGTCTGGAAGAGTAATGATATTGTGGACCACGATATTGGGATCGAGTCTTGGCATATCCTCATATGACCAAGCAAAGGCTTGATGATGATTGGAAAGAAAAGTGGTGAAGTCTCCTAACTCCTATGGATTAAGAGATTGGCTGACCTTAATGATGCGAGGGTCTTTAGAAGTCCCTATATTAAGGTCGAAATTGGCTTCGTTGAGAAGTGTAGACATATCGAAGGGACGGTTTTAGGAAGATAGGAATCTCTGCCCCTTTGAGATAGGTGAGGATAGAATCATCATCCACACGGTGGATAGTGTTGATAGTAGGAGAGTCGTCTCCAACTATTTTAGGGAAGACTAATGGTATGGAAGTCAATTTTTCATTAGTTTTATAGGTCAACGGCCCTAAGGAAATGGTATTGACTAAAATTTTTTTAGACAGGATGGAAATGGAGTCATCCACATAAAATGATGTTTCGACTTGGCGGGAGAAGATGGTTCCTTAATGGAAAGATGATCATCGAGAATAGTGATGGTGGCTTTTGAAAGAGGTTTAAATCCTAAACCAAATTTTTGGTGTGGTTTGAGAGTTGGAATGGATATGAGGTCATGCACACCCTATTCATATTTTCCTGTGTCAAAACCCTTCCACGTGTGTCGATATAAATAAGTTTTTGCAAACGTGGGATTCTCATGAGACAATCAAACCCCTGTTGAATAAGGTTTTACCCTAGGAGGAGAATCCAGGTGATAGTGAGGTGTATCAAGACCATCATAAATGAATTTAGTATGTTGATTGGGAAGACCAATGGTGATGACATGACCGAGACCTGGATGATATTCAGGTTGTTTTTCTAGTCTACCATACTCATTAGGTTTGAGATGGGCATCAAAAGAGAGAAGAGGAATCTCTCCTAGTGAGAAACACTGTAATGTCTCTTCTAGATTTTGTAAATCTGGTAGTTTTGTTGCAGGTATGGAAGAGGATGAAGCCTCATCAGGAGAACAAGCATTCTCCTTTAGAGGGGTAGACCCTGTGGTCATGTCGCATTGTGTAGAAGGAAAAGGATCTCCTGGATGAGTATAGATTTTGCCCTCATACTGATATTTTAAGCATCGATGGAGGGTTGATGGGACGCAATGCATTGTACAAATCCAGGAGTGTCCAAGGATCATATTGTAGTGGAATTTCCCTTCAACAATGTAAAAGAGCTCGTGAAGCAGCTTCTTACCTACTCGAATGGGCAGGACCATAGTTCCTAAAGTAATTGTCAGCTGATCGTTAAATGATTGAAGGGTGAAAGGTGGTGGTGACACTACATTCTTTGGTAACTTAAGTTTCTTGAATGTGTGTGAGGAAATGACATTGAGTGCAGCACCACTGTCAATCATAGTCCGTTTTAACGTAGTGTTGTTGATTTAACCGTGATAAAGAGGGGAGCCTCCAAATCCTCGAAAGAAAGGGAAGGAATTTCTGAATCTTCAAAGGAAATGGCAGTTGATGGTTTATTCAATCCAACAATCATCTCAACTAGTTGGGGCTCATCTGAATTCACTGCGATATGGTGCAGATTATCAATCAAATCCTAGCGATGTTGTGGAGATGATTGAATGAGGTTGAAAAGAGACATTTTGACTGGAGCATGGGTAAGTTGTTTCATAACACTCTCCTCTACTGACACGGGAATCTGAGCCCGAGGTGAAGCACGAATAGAGACCCTAGGTCTTGAGGCTAATGTGGAAGGAGGAATGCCTCAGGGGCTGCAGAAATGACAACCTGTGGC
Source organism: Taxus wallichiana var. yunnanensis (assembly GCA_018340775.1). Lineage (NCBI taxonomy): Eukaryota > Viridiplantae > Streptophyta > Pinopsida > Cupressales > Taxaceae > Taxus > Taxus wallichiana. The sequence goes on along the minus strand of CM031242.1, from coordinate 275,108,111 downwards.
TGAGATGTAGATGATGATAGATTATCATATTGTTGTGTTCTAGTGGTGATATGAATCGTGTCGATTTGAGAAGGTGGAAGACCATCCGGAGTGGAATTAATAGAACTAGAGGCCTGAGTAGATCGTTGAGGCTTAGATGTGGTTGAGATGATAGGAGATACTTGTTCCTCCTCTTCTTCCAACAGAAGATCACTTTCTTCCAAAAGACTGTTAACGATAGATTGAAGGGCTTTACATCCCTCGGTGTCATGTCCTGGAGTGCGGTGGTAAGCACAAATCAAATCAGAGTTGAACCAGGAAGGTTTTACTCCTTTAGGATTATAGGGTTTGATTAGAGGAAGGGATATGGATGAAGATTGGATAAGTTGGTGAAGAATTTTAGTATAGAATCCGGTAGACAAAGATGAGGACAGAGATGATGAAGGTGCCTCTTTTGCCTCAACAGACTGCCGAGGTAAAAGAACCTGCATGTCTGGTTTGACAGTATTTTTAGGGATCGTTTTAATTTTTCAGACATCGGGAGGAGCAGCCTGGGGCACTTGAGATGGAAGTAAGTGAGGTAGGATTGATTTCTGTGGAGGAGGATCTCCTAAGATAGATTTTGAAGATGATGAAGATGTGACAAGTGTTGTGGTCTTCAAAGATAAAGAAGGCTGCTTGGTCGAAACAAATGATGATTTAGATAATAAAAGAGGTTGCCTTGGCTTTTGGTGATGAAGATGATTGTCCTGATAAAAGAGGTGATGCCTTTCTAGTGGGTAAATTCACTTTACAAGGCACCAACAAAGAAGGTGTTGTAGAAGAAGAAGATGATGGTTATGATGGTATTGTAGAAGAAGATGCCTTCCCAGTTGATAAATCCAATCTTTTATGAGGCACAGAGAGAGATTTTTGAGGGAAAGCACCAAGAGTCTTAATAGTCTAAAATATGGGTTTTCCTTTTCAGGATGGTGATAACTTCAACCGCATAAGGTGATTGTAACCTTTTTAGGGGAAGGAGATGAGGGAGTACTACCGATGATGTAACGTTAGACTTTAGTTGTCTTGGTTTAAGTTCAGGAATCGAGAGTGTAGGTGCCAGTGCTATTTCTTTAGATTTTCCCTTAATAGGCAAAATAGTATCGGTGATGGAAGAAGTGGATGATGAAGAAGCAGTTCCTTGCGAGGGAGATACTTCTGGTACAGTAATTATGGGTGTAACTACTGTAGGAAAGGAAACGGGAAGAGTCAAAATCAAATATGCTTCCGTCAAAGTTGGTACAACTATAGGTATGTTTACCAATGGCATGGTCACAGAAAAAATGGGAGAAATAGAAGTAGATGTATTCGCAGTGGAAACTCAAAGGGATGTAAATGCCTCGAGCATTGAAAGAATATTTGACGATGAGATAGATGAGGATGACACTATCTTGCATGGATGGAAGATCAGATAAAGAGGTAGAGGGAGATGAATCCATCTCTAACAATGTGGGAATATTCAAAGATGGACTATCTGAAGATGGTGGAATCCCAATGATTAGCGGAGTGGAAGGAGGTTTTGATTCGGTCGATGTGTTCATAGATGGCTTAGGTTTAGAAGAATATTATTTAGTAGAAATGAAGCTGATAGTATGAGTGTTTTGTTTTTGAGAATCTGAAGCGTCACTGTTCGGGGAATGATTGGGAAAAGGTTGTGTAAAAACATCAAGCGCCTGATTTAGGGAGAATTTGGGTTATCTAGAATGAGCTCACCTTTATCAATGAATATCTAGAAAATATTTTGGAGGTCGACATCGTTCAATGTCATGGCCTTTGGTTCTATGATAACGACAAGAATTCATTTTCCCTATACTAGAATGGTCATTCTTGGCTTTCATCAAAATTTCTAATAGGGGGAAGTTCGATCATGTGAACTTCCAACATTTTTTCTAAGATGGACACATATGATTCCCCAATGAAGTGAAAGATCAAGTTGATGATGATCCTTTTCGAGAAGATGAGGAGTCTCTCCGAGGTGTTTGATTAAAAGTGTTATCAACTCGTGATGTTTTTAATACGATAGTGTTGGTAGACCCCTGATTCTTGTCTTTGTTAGAAGTGGAAGGGTTTGTTTTTGTAAACTGAGAAAAATATGGTTTAGATTTAGAGTGAATTTTTAACTTCCCTTGTTCAATGGTGCAGGATTCAAGTTTGCGTGCCATCGTAAAGGCTTCTTCAAATGTATGAAAGGTTTGGATCCTTAAAGTGGAAGAAATATGATTAGCACAAGATCAAGTAAACAACTCAATCTGTTGAGATTGAGGGAGGGAGAAAGATAATTGATTTATTATACCTCTCCAATGAGTGATAAAGTCTGTAATAGACTCATCATCGAATTGATGAATGTTATAAAGATATGTGATCGAGATATTATGTGTGATATTTATTGAAAATTTTTCAACAAACATCTGGGCCAATTGAGAGAAATAAAGAAGGGAATGTTGGGGAATATTATTATACCAGTCTAAAGCAGGCCCTACTAGAGACATAGGAAAGTACGGAGCATAAGCTCCTGATCCTGGACTATCAGGTAGCAAGCGTGTTTGAATGCTCGTAGGTGCTGTTGAGGATCCTCCCGACTATGAAATTTTGAGAACTTAGGAAGTTCCCATTGGGGAGGATAAGGATTAAAAGCCACTGATGGATGAATGGGTTCATTACACACTTCTTCAAAAGAGTATGAAGGGTGAGCCCCTTTGGTGGAGGCTTCTAGGTCTGTGATTTTTTTGAAAAGAACTTGGACAACGTCAGATTGAGGAGGAGGTATGTTAGTATGTCTTGTATAAGAAGTGAATGGTGGATTTTGTTGAGGTGTTAACGGGGGATTCATCTACTGATTAATAGGATGATAAGAGGAATAACTAGGTGTTCTAGGTGATGCCTGGTGAGGTATTTGTTGTGAAGGAGCCTGTGTATGAATAGGCTATGAAATGATAAGTGGTTGAGAAAAAGGTGGTTGGATGAAAGACGGAGCCTATGATTGGTAGGCTCCTACACTTGTCAACTGAATCGGAATGGATCAAGGAATATAGGTGTTGATTTGATTGGACATGGTGGGGAACAAAGTATGAATGAGGATTTTGACTGCTGGATTGGTTATTAAGGGCACTGATGCCAGAGGATGGGTAAAGGACATTGTCGCTAGAGCATTGGAAGAAAGACCAACTGGAGGACAAGAAGCAGGAACCAACTGACTCATAGAAGGGGGTTGATTCATAAAGAGGTACTGACCCTAGGATGTAATGGATGACATAGAAGAATTAATAGTAACTTGTGGGTGCACAGATGTGCCCATTATAGCTAAAGAAGAGGACTTCTCAGAAGTAGGCTGTGGAGTAGTTGAGGTAGATGTGGCACTAGGAATAGGCAAGACTATTTGAGAACCAGTCAACATGGTCGGTGGATGAGAAAAAGGAGGCACAGGTGTGCCACCCTCTTCCATGGTTTGAGGTGAGAAAAAGTATACTAACTTTTCTATAAAAGCCTAGGATGGTTCGCGAGGATAATTGTAAACTTGCTGGATTGGTGGTCCCTGATCAGATATTCAAACAGACTTATGTACTAGATAGTCCATAAGGGCTCTTGGATTGCGATCAAGGAGCACACAAATTCGAGATCCCCATAAGGAACATACTCTATATCGAAGTAGATGATATTTTCGAAGGACTGGGGAAGCTGGACATGATGGGATTATTTTAGGTGATAGAAAGGATTATATGAACAAGATGGGGAACCAAATAACAACGGTCCAGAGGAAGACCTTGGGGGTGCCGAAACATCCACATTAGTGGTGATCTTGGAGGAAAAAGGGGCCAGTTGAGCCATTTTCCTAGATTGTAACCGAGTGATGACCGTCATAAACAAGCAAAAATATAGAAAAAGAAGATTGACCTAACTAATGCACATACAATTCAAGCAGCGTAGGTGATTATCTCTTTTAATTTTTCATGCTTTTAAGAAAGAAAATATTAGGGAAGGATTTTTAGAATAGGAACTACTCAGATAGCCAAACTAAGGATGGTTTGGGGAATGTTTTAGTGAGGAGTCCCGAAGGCACTTCAGTAAAAGACCAGTACATGGCTTGATATAGGGGCCTACCCCCGCACTTCACACACCGCTGTGATAAGGGAGTCAGGTGCTTTTCCAATATATTCCGAACTTCCATGAATTTATATCGCAGCCCAGTACCACGTAGACTCTTCCTCTTGGATGTCACTTCCAAGTAGGTTTGTTTAGATGCTTTATACCTAGTGATTTTGGCTTTGTGTGTAAGGGTGAGAAATAAAAATCAAATAGTGTCACTACTAATTTTGTTCAATTTTCCCTACCTATTTTAGAAAACTAGATGAATAACATAGAATAGAAATGACAAAGGAAAAGTTCTTTTTAAGCACTAAGAATGAAGTGTTGGATTTTGATGAAGACAAGTCAAACAAATTCTTTCCCAAATGTGATTAAATTCTTTTTAAGCACCAAAATCAAAATGTTTGAATGTGATAGAAACAAACAAACAAGTTCTTTTTAAGTTCTTAAAAAGGAGAAAACACCGTAAAAGAGAAATACCTGTAGATTTAGCTCTCCAAGGTGTGTGGACTTCAAAAAGCACGTTGTTGAGATCTTCCCCTCAAACAATCCCATGAACAAGCAAAGTGCTCTACAAGAAAAGGTTAAGCAAACACACAACAAATCTAGAAAGATATATCCAGATAATAGTAGAATGAAAATTTCTATTTAAGGAACTAGAAAACTTTCAAGAAAATAACAATTTTGCAAAAAGAGACGGATCAAAAATGCAATTTTGAAATCAAATGAAAGATTTATTGATCTTCAAAATAGGAATTGGAATTTATTTTTGCAAGAAAGAAGAAACTTTAACTTTGCAAATTATAAGTGAAAGAAGCAAGACCAAAATGAAGGAAGGAAATGCTTAAGGAGAACTGACAAAAAACAGTGAAGAAACAAAACAAAAGCTCAAAACTGAAAAGAAATGAACTTACCAATAAGGGACTTTGGTTGGGTCCCACTGGGTGTGCCAAAATGTAGATCAAGAATTTCGCGCTTGTTACCTGTCCAAGTTAATGTACCAAAATAAGCACAAAAACCCTGAAAAACTCAAATGAAATCGATACCTGATAGATAAGACAAGATGCGAAGATGTAGATAGAAAGGAAAGCCAATGTAGACAAGGTAGTCACACATGAGAAATCCTATAAGGTAGATTTGAGAAACCTACGAGACACAGGTACTTGATAGAAAAAGACAACGTTAAAAGATATTTGGGTGGACTGCCGAAAAGCGGGTCCGGGAAGCGATAAGCTCCCTCGGTGGATGTCAATCCACATTTTCAATTAGAAGAAGAAGCATACATGATAAAAGAATGTAAATAAATGTCTAGATTTTCTGATTAAAAGTGACAGACAGAATGTATACAGCGGACAGAAAGCAACAGAAAATAGGAAACTGTGAAAACAATGTTGGATTTGTGTTACCTGAATTCTTTACCTATCTATAGGCTGATCTGCGTCATTTGGGAGAATCGACATCGATTAGAAAAATCAGCGCCGATTGGAATAGGTCGGCATCGATTAGAGAAAGTTGGCATCGACTGGGATTAGTCGACATCAACTAGGGGAAAATTACAGGAATATTGAGAAACGAACAATGAAAGCTAGATCGTCGATCTCCACTAGATCTATAGGATCCGTAGGGATACTGACAAAGCTCCACCTTCAGTTGGATGTAGGAACAGAGTCACCAAGTGATCGATGGAGGCTAATGATGTCGATGTGGTAGGAGCAGAGTAATGGTACTCCTTTTAGGGATTGATTTGGATAGAATTCACTTTTTCTTGATAGATAATGCTCAGACTTGATGCTCAAAACTCTCTGTCGTTCTTTCTGTCTAACCAGAACTGAATTTCTGGCCCTGTATTTGTAATCGGCGCCACTCTGAAAAATCGGTGTCGACCGAGTACCGGTCGGCGCCGATCAGGGAACAGACTCCCAAAATGGCCAAAAAGGACAATTTTGGAAGGATGCAAGTGATCCCTCTGACTCAAATACGGGAAATATCCCACTACATGGTTTGGAGGGAGGATAAATACGGGGGATAGATGGATAAAATTGATATGGAAGGTTAGGAATTGATATGGGGTAGATAAGCGGTTAATATATATGTAAAAAGTGTAATTAAATAGTTAATATTTAATTATCTATGGGTAAAACATAATGGGGTGAAATAAACTTAGGATAGATGTTTAAATCAAATATTAAATAATACCCTAAGGGAGAAGTGGTGATATAAACGTGCTCCAGGTTACCCGAGAAGGAAAACACACGCGGGGACACTAAATTGGGTAACCAATTTTAGGTGTCTACACACTGACCCTATCATGAGGATGACTGTGCACTTGGTCACAAAGTAGAATGAACAAGAGAAGTGGAAAAAGGTAAACAAGAGTTGGTTGAATGTGTGCCAAAAGATCTCGGAGGAATAATCTATAACATTTCAGCCTTAATCTTAAAGGATATCATAGGCGTCATGCACAATGAAGAAAATATTATGTATGGTAACGTCCTTCTCACCATTATGTTTTTAGAAATTAGAGTGCTCGATGGGCCAGATAAAAATGGTTGGGATTGACCAGATGAGGACCCCTCCCCTGCTAAAATATTTAAATCCTACACTTGTGACACAATGATGGTTGTTCATAAGGCACACTTGGAGAAGTGGTAGAAAAGAATGTGCAATGCATTCGGGGAAGATTGGACAATTCCTAAACATTTTCTAGCATTGGTGGATGGAGAGGCTGAGTTTTCTATGTATCAGTAGGTTTACTTTGACTAATGACACCAAGAGCCCTTGGTGTAAGTTTCACTTCTCTTTTAAAATACAATACTTTCAGAGCATCATCAATCGGTTTGAGGTGAAAAAATTAGATTTCATCTAAGTGTAGTAGATCAAGATTCTTGTGAGATGCATTGAATGTTGTTGTATCCTAAGAATCATGTTTATGTCGAGAAATATGTCTCTTATGACATACATATGTTAAAATCGGTGACATTTCCTATCACAGGGAGAAAGGCGGTAAGGGTGTATGTACGTCTAGGGCCCAAATTTGAAAAGGGACTTATGTTGAGGATGAAATATCTATCCCATAAGACCCAACTAGGAGGAAGAAATTTGTTATAAGAAAGAAGGAATGAAATGAAACTCCTACAAAATATGTCAAGAACGCATATGGTTTAGATTGTGGGGGTCAAGATTCCAGCATGTGCACGAGCATGTACACTCGTAGGAAGAATTCCATAGAAAAGGAGTCACACGAGAGGAAGATTTAACAAAAAGAGAAGTCCCTATGTTATAAGATTCTCTAGAGAATAAGAAGTGGAAAGTGGTGCAAGGTTTGGACTTTGAGGAGACAAAGAGCATGAAGTGTGATGAATCTGAGGAAGAGGATGAAGAACATGATGAAGGTAAGATTCCTTTTTTTCACAATATACCGAGTCTAATAAAGATAATAATGGGGATGGGGAGAATTATCATAATAAAGGATGAAGTATACATTCATGCTCGAGAAGACTCCAACCACGAACAAATAATAGATAGATGACACAATAGAGAAGGAGGTGGAGGGTATCATACAATAGTTGGTGGAGCATGAGGTAGAGTGCAACATCGAAAAATTTCTAAAATAAGCGAGAGGATAGCATGTGCATAAGGAAATAATATGAGAGCATGGGTGGAGACACCAGCTTAGTAGTAATCTTTCCAAAGGTAGTGCGCACAGTGGAAAGGGGCGGTAGTGGCATAGGAAAAGCCACGACTTACATCAACGATCCAAGAAAGGTACTATGTGCATGTTTCCAAAGCACGCAGTTCTTACATGCCAAATCCTTTTTGATCTTCTTTTTATGAAGAGGTGTGTACCCATACACTAGGAAAATTCTATCTTGGGATTTTGAGTCCCACATTGATAAGCTGAGTTTGAGGTTAATAGTGATGCATTAATGAAGACATTATATGCCAAGGGAATAAAAAATCTTAGGAATGCCCAACATCTATCAGATGAGAAATTTTACAATGCACTCAACAAAGTGTCGGTGGAGGTGGCAGCAAGGATTTTCAACAGAAATGACATAATAAGAGTCTTGGAGGATGAGCTTGGGAAAAAGAATGAGGAGATCATCGAGAGGGACAGGGAGATAAAGAATAAGTAATTGATCAATACACAATTAAGGTGAGAGTTGAGGGATGAAAAGGTGAAGGTGTAAAAAGTCTACAAAAAGATAGAGGTTATTTCAAATGTCATTATCTTAAAGGATCCGGACCTAGCCCCTCCTTAGCAGAAGTATGAGTGGACCATAGACTACTTGGAAGACTTGACGTGTATACTCACGATTGAGAGGAAACCACTTGTATTGGAGTTGTCAGAAGAGGTTATGGCACACTAGAAGGAAGAATAAACGTTGAATATTGGGAGACGATAAATTGGTACTCCGAGCTCCTTGCCTCAGTGATGACCACAACACAAATGGCTAGAGTTGTGTATGATAACTATGGAAAAATAAATAGAGTATCAAGCATATTGGTTGTTACCCATTAGGTGGATCTGAATGAGTTTCAAGAGAAAAACAAGGGCAATAGCATGGAGAGAGATAAAATATTGGTAGAGGTCAAGAGGAAATCAAAGGTGATTGAAACCTTGAGGGTTTTAATTAAAAATAAACTGAAGGAATTGTACCCCAAGTCACTCGCAAGATGGATGCGTTGGGTGACCTTAGCAAGTAGATGGAAAACATCACAAATACATTGAAGGCTAAGGGAGATGAACTAAGTTTTGATGAGGTTAGCACGTTGGTGGGTGATTTACTTCAACATGCGTAGGGTGAGGTAGATGCTTGGGATAAAATTGAAGCATCCATGAAGAAAGACTTCCCACTCCTCATGCAGCAATAGCAGGATCCTTCTATTCTTCCATTCTTTATTTAATTGCAAATTATTTCATCTCTCCCATTCTTTATTCTTTTGCTGAAAGAGTATGGTGTTTTCAAGGATGGATAACACACATAGTGTGGGGTAATGTTGTGTAACACCTGTTAAAACAACCCACTTGAGACCCAAGAACAACCTAGGATTAGTTAGGAAAATTATGGAATAATTTTTTTATTAAAAGAATCTACAACCATGTTACAAGACAACAATTGTCACTAATAGGTTTCAGAATAATTCAAATCTACTAGAGTATAATTTCCTTTTATTAATAATTATTAGAGGTCATAAGGTCCAAAATTTAGGGTTAGAAGTTTCAATTAGGTTTAGAGGGAAAATCCTCACCATACCCATTCTCCAACAGGATTAAAGTTTCAAATTTATTTTTCTCATACTCATCACATTCCAAATTTCCCTAAATAACTCCCATTGGATAGAAAATTTCCTCACCTTTCCAATGATATAAATAAGTCCTCCTAAATCCTCATAAAACTCAAGTTATGGGCCGGCGGACCTTGGGAGGAAAATTTTCCCAAGGGCGAGCCTACGGGCCTAGGGGAGAAAATTTTTCCTTACGCAGGTTGGCGGAGTGGGGAAGAGTTTTGGTTTCTTTTGCCTTTTCAAGGAAAAATCATGATTTTCCTCTGCATGCCCATGGGCCTAAAGAGGACACGTGTCGAGCTTGAGAAAGCTCTGGCGGGAAGTCGGGCCATTGGAGAGATTTAAGGCATTAAGCCTTTTGGGTCATAAAATGTAAGGGGAAAAACTTCTTGCGTGACTCTGCTTATCCCAAATGGTGCCATGTGTCATCAACCTATTGGCCATGGGCCATTTAGGAGGTAGATGAAACTAAGAAAAATTTCCTAAGAAAAATTTAAAAGCACTAAGGTTGAAAAAGGTGTTTGTGCCTCCACCGTTGCCTCGTGAGGCCACGTGGCGGCTTCTAATTAGCTGTGGGCCGATGGAGAGGAAAAGCGGCGGGAAATTTTGGAAAATTTTCCCAATTTTTTTAAAATGTTAAGTTTGGAATTTTTACCCGCAAAAGGTGACCGAGGAAAAAATGGGGTGGCGGGTCTGCGGGGGAAATTTTTCCAAAATTTCTTTTGACATTTAGATTATTAGTTTTATTTTTAAGCCAAAATGAAGTAAAAATTCAAAAGGCCATAACTTTTGATATAAAGCTCAGTTTTGGGAAAACAAGGAATTTATAGAAAGCTATTGAAGCCCTCTTTTCACATCAATCATCAATATTAGATTTTGATGAAGATTGAGGGGTCCAATTCAGGAAAACATTCTATAGGTTTTATGAGACAATTGGTAAATTATTAACTTATAAATTTTGTTCAATTTTTTCGTTCATTCACTTTCAACATGTCAAAAAAACATGGGGAAATGTTATTAGATGTATTTCAGGAAGTTTTCAAGATTCAATTGGTTTAATTGAGTTGCAAATTAAAGTTTTACATCTCTTGATAGCAAAATGATTGTAAGAGGTTTTGACCCAATTTTGTAATGTTTGAAGGATTTTTCCTAAGTGTTTTAGCCCAATTGAGTACATTAATAACATATCATGCTAGATTTTAATGTTTCAATGTTGATTATTGTTTATAGGTTTGAACTGTGCATTTTAGAGAAGTATTTTCCAGTTTTAAAATTTAAAACAGAGATCAGATTTAAAAGGGCTATTTATCATTTTTCATCTTCCAAATATGGAGATTCATTTCCATCTCGTTAGTGAAAATTCACAACACCCCTAAATGAGTTATGTATCTATTTTTCTAAGGAAATGTCATTTGGTCTAAATGCACAACATTGAGCTTTCCCAAAGTGTGGGACCTTTGTAAATGAGGAAAGCTCTCCGAGAAGGAAGGCAGTTCCTCTTCCTAAACTACCTACCACAAGATATTCCAGTGCAGGTAAGCTAATCTAATCCTAATATAACTTCCAAGGAGATAGGAAGAGAAAGAAAACTGGAAAAAATAGAGCCTACACTAAAACAATGATACACCAGAGAAGGAAAATGTTGATCATCTATCAAAACTGCCATGAAACAAGAAGAGGTGAGCAATGGAAAGGATGGACAAGTGCATCATAGACCAAAGATGGATTTCACATAGAAAATGTTCCAAAACTCCATGAACATAGCTCCAAAACCTGTAATGAACATCCAAACATGCACAAATACCTGTAATGAAGAGAGGCAAGAATAAAACAACCAAAAAATGAGCAAGGATGGACAAATGCATCACAAAACACATTTTTTATTGCTCCAGAAGTTTGCACAAAATCATCATTTCACGGGTAAGAGGAAAAAATGTCATTACAGAGCAAGGGAGGAGGTTTAAACTCCATTTTTGAATCCGAGGAAGAAAATAAGGGAGAGGCATAGAAGAATGATGAATTTTTTTTTACAAATGAGCCAAAACTGGCTTTTATCACTCGAATAGAATGAAAGAAATGAGAAATCACGTGTAAATTGGATTTGAAAATTCAACCATTGAAAAGATCTATTTAATTGGCTTGTTAAATGATGGGTTTCCATGAAAAATCCCATACTTTGAAGTACATTGCTTCACAGAGTGAGAAAGAGGCCCATACTTCATTAATTTTTCCATGCCAAAGATGTTTTCCCATTTTATCCCACAAAAATCCATCAAAATTCAAAATTCAGGGGTCCATCATGTGGATAATTTCAACAGCTTTCCATTGATACCAAAATTTCTAAAATCGAGCTCAGTGCGAAAGATATGCCCCTATGAAGATTTAGGGCAAAAATTGGGTTCGTGGGCTGAAATTTGAAAATTTTCCCTCTTTTTTCAAATTGGGAAATTTTTTCCAAAATTCTACATGGCCCCACTACTCCAAGACATGTGGCACTTCTTTATTGGTCCGTGGGTCTCAAAACCACATTCTACCCATTTTTCTGCAAGGAAAAATTTTCCAAGGTCTTCCACCAGGTGAATTCCTTGCGTGATGTGGACACATGGCACCCTATGATTATCTGTGGAGATGTGCTTCCATTTTTGCCTTTTTTTTTCACAACATTGGCAAAATTTCCAACATCTCCCTGATGCCCTAATCTCCACCGATGAATGGACACATGGCGCCTCTCTATTGGATTGGAAACGTGGTTCAACTTTCCACCTTTGCATTTTTGACCAAACGCTAAAATACTTGAAGTTCCCTCGATGCCCGCCTCTCTGCCTTCACACGTTATGCCATTTCATTGTCTATGCACCTTAAGAAATTTTTTCTTCATTCTCCTTTGCGGACTTGTAGGCCGAAATTTTCCTTTGAGTTTTTGCCCAAAAAGGGATAAGTGCCAAAAATTTTCCCCCAGTCCTCCTTGGAAAATTTTCCCTCTAAGCTCCGACGAGCCATAACTTACAAAATACAAGGAGTTAGGAGGACTTTCTTATCTTTACGGAAAGGGAAAAATTCTCTATCGATGAAGCAATACCCAAAAATTTTGAGTGCATGAAATGTGTAAAAATTTGAATGAGGCACAAAGGAAGCTAGTTAACCAAAAATAAGAGGGATCTTATTTTGGTTAACATATTCCATCCTAAAACATTTAATTGATACAAAAAAACCATTTAACAGATAAAATGCAAGGTCTGATTTCCAATTTTAACATATTTCAAAAGAACAGAGTTCCATATATTTCCTTCATACGTATTCCTCTTTTAATTTTCCAAACAGAGGTTTCAAATCACAAATTGATGATCAATTTCAATGCAATAATGCAAATTGAAGAAAAGTATTGCAATCCTTTATTGATTTCAAAAAAATAATACAACTTTACATCTTTCAATTCCTTGAATGCAAATAACTGATTTCAATTTCTTTCTTTTAGATGATCAGAACAAAGTATATCTCTTTCACAACTTGGAATACATAACTTTCATAGCTTAATACAAAGTATATTTCCATTACAAATAATATACAGATCATCCACTTCAAGGTGGGAAAGGTTACAATGAGATTTCATTTCACATGGAACTATCAAACTGTCTTTCTCCTCTGCTCTAGAACAACAACATAAATTTCTCCTTTTGGATCACAACAAAGGCAGGGGAAAGACAATGCTCTCCACCCAACCAAGACATCCAATGGAGAGGAAAATCCATCCTTCTTTATTTCCCCTGAGCCCCAACCATAATGCAATAAAATATGTGATTCAACCCATGGCAATAAGGCTTCGACCACACACATGCATCATTTTCACATTTTAAACACAGTTCAAAATAGAATGTAGTTTACAACTACATTAAAACATACAAACAAGACTAATGCTCCATAAATAAATCCAAAGGAGTAAGGAACTATGGGGAATTTACTTATGCATCCTAATGGAAATTGAGTATCCACTTGTAACAAACTGCCAATATAAAACATATCCCATATATATCCTTATGCCCCCACAATCACTCCTTATATCCCCCACAAAGTAAGAAATGCAATGCTATTTCTTTTCTAAGGTAGAAACCAAATCCCAACTCCTTCCACATGAATTCTGATGCCACTGGCATTCCCTTATGCCCCCCATATGGATTCCCCATAGCCTTCTCCTACACCATTCCTAGGTACTTTGCCCAAACAACCCACAAACATGCTAAAACATTCACACAATAACATGTACATTCATAAATAAAAAGAGTATTTTAAGAGCCAAGCTCCTACCTCTCCATGAAGGATTTGTCTAAGTTCCAAAACAACAAGCTTTCCAATGCCAAAACACTATCCAAAATCAACAACCAATAATCATGCAAAGGTCTCCAATCTCTCCAAGCAAAAGTAAGAGCTCACACAAGAAAGTTTTTCCCAAAAGGAAGTATGCAAAATGTTCAACAACCCAAAACAAATCAAGGAGTTCTAATTTTTTAGAAGAGGGAAGAGAAGAGGATGAGGTGGATCCATGTAGGATGCCACATCACACATCCTCAACTCCAAAACAAAAGTAAAATTCATTCTCCAATGCATAATAAAGAGGTGGGTGAATAATATTACAATAAACTTACACACTCCAAAAATCCCACACCCCATAAGGACTGAATTTAATAAAATGTAATAAGAGTGCAATTAAAAATTACAATTAGTCATATCAAAATGCATAAAAAAGGTCTAAATTTAACCCTCCAACCATAGGTATGGTTGGTAAATAAAATTAATAGGTATGGGACAAGTTTTACTTGTCCCACGAGCCTCCAAAATCATCCTCCAAGGACAATTCAAATTTCCAAGAAGGTGTAGTGTTTCACACTCAAGAGGTAAACTTACACATCACTTACAAGGTCACTTACACATACTTACAACATTTAATACAAAATCCAACCACTTCACTAATTAATTTCTTATGACATATTGATTTGTTTACTTTAACAACATGATTATTCACAACATTAACACAACATTTAATAACTAATGAAAAAGGGTAAATCATCACAAAATAAACACATGTAAACATTAATAAAAGAAACCACATTAATAAATACATAAATCCCCTTGGTCACATTCAAAGGTAATTCCCCCCATGGGAATCCCTACAAAAAAACACACACACACACAAAACATGTTGCCATGGTGACCTTGTTGAATTCATCTAGAATTCCAATGTGGTTGGTCTCCAATCTCCGATGTTTGTTGTGATAGTTTAACCTACAAAAAACAAATACCTCCTTCGGCCTCATGGCCATATCAGAACATCTAACATGATATAAATATAATCACAAACTCATCTATACATATGAATCACAACAACATCAAGGCAATCAACAATATCACTTACAATTTATATCAACAACTATATCATCATCATATAATGTCTATTTTCTAGGTCTACTCACAATATCCAAACATCACATGTCCAAACAACATTCATAATATATCCATGTCAAATAGTATATCATCATCCACATATGAAGTGTCTCTAATAATCATCATGCATCATAACTAAATCAAGATCAACAATAATCCATGGTCCAACATCTAACATCGTACTAAATCAAAACCATAATAATGTCCATAATGTAATCAACAATATCAAGATCAGTATCAAAAGGTGTCAAAGGGAAGTGGGCACTACATCCCCCTCCCCTTAGACTCGACTTCCTCCTGGAATTCACTAGAAAAAATGTGGAAACTAAACCTCAATAATGTAGCATCCTCCCATGTAGCTGTAGTCTCGTCATATCTATCCCACAACACCCGGACCTGATCAATCTCTCTACCTCAAAGACCCAGGGTCCTATAATATGTAATGTGAATGGGATCCACCATCACCTACCCTTGATCCTACACCTGTAATGAGGTCCAATCTAGCACATGAGAATGATCTACAATATATCTCCTAAGAAATGAAACATGAAACACATCATGTATGCGAGACAAGCTATGTGGAAATGCTAGATAGTAGGCCAAAGGGCCGATACAATCCAAGATCTCAAAAGGACCCAAAATCTAGGAGCTAACTTAGAACCTTTTCCATAATGGATAGGGCTCTTATGTGGCCTGACACAAAGGAACACCTTCATTCCCACATCAAAACTATGGTAGATCATATGCTGATCTACATACTTCTTCTACCTATCATGTGCCTCATGTAGTCTCTTTTGATCAATACCACCTATTTGCTCTATATCCTACAAAAAAGTTGGTCCAAGAGAAAATCATGTCCTCTAGCTTTGTCCGGCTAAGAGGTGTCTCCTGCAATCTCTACCATACAAATCCTCGAAAAGGATCCATGCCTATAGAACTCTGAAAACTATTATTTTAGGAAAAATCCACTAAGTACATGTACTCCTCCCATTTAGACTGCTAATCCATCACATACATCCTGAGCATATCCTCTAAAATCTGATTCACCCACTCAGTCTATCCATCTTTTTTAGGGTGATATGTTGTGCTGAAATTGATCTTCATCTTGAGGGTAGGCTGCATGGTAGTCCAAAAAATTGAAGTGTATAAAGGATCACGATCACTAATGATCTTATGTGGAATCCTGTGCAACCTGATGATCTCATACAAATATACCCATGCCACTGATCTAGCTATATAAGTGGTCTTCACTAGAGAAAAGTGAGCCACTTTTTTCAACTTATCAACCGTGACCATGATGGTGCCATGGTGATATTTCGACATCGGTAGCCCAACAATGAAATCCATGGAAATGGTTTCCCATTTCCATTCTAGTATAGCATGAGGAAAGAGAAGGCCAGCTGGATGCTGATGCTCGACCTTAACTCTCTGGCACTTTAAACATCATGACACAAACTAGCCATGCCTCTGACAAAGTCCTCTCTAATGATATAACTGTCTCAAGGTGGCGTGCATCTTCTTCACCCAGGATGGGCTGAATAGGGTGCATGATGTGCCTCTGCCAAGATGTCCTACCTCAAGACTCCATCTCTGGGAACATAAATACGGCCTTTGTGCCTAAGAAGACCATCTACCTCTAAAGAAAAACCATAAAAATTCCTCAAGGGTCTACGAGACTCGATATCTGCTTGAACTACAATGTAGAAGCTATCAAGAGGAAGCTGTTGAAGAATCCTGCTCCACAAATTTGTGCTCACTGAGGTGGTCATAGCCACATGTCTCTCGTTTGCTAAGAGCGTCTGCCACCACATTCTCATTCCCTTTCACATGCTCTATCTCCATATCATACTCACAAAGAAACTCCATCCAACACCGTTGTGAGCGTTGAGATTGGGCTACGTGAAGAGATGGCGAAGACTCAGGTGATCTGTCCTAAGTGTGAATCTCTTGCCAAGAAGAAAGTGCCTCCATCAAACTAAGCGTGCACAACTACTACAAGCTCAAGATCATGAGTCAAATAATTAATCTCATAATCCTTAAGTTTGTGAGACTCAAAAGACACTACTCTACCCTCCTACATCAACACACCTCCAAGCCCTACTAAAGAAGCATCGTGCAAATGAAAAACTCACCATGTGGATCCAAAGCATTGCAAGAATATGTGTTGTAGTGTCCTTAAAGGCTTGCTCACATATATCCCACCAAACAAACTTCTTCCCTTTCCATTGAAGGGAAGTGATAGGGTGTGTAATCCGAGAGAAGTCTTGAACAAATCTCCTATAGTAACCTGCTAATCCTATGAAGCTGTGCACCTCAGTCACCATAGTGGGTGCTGGCCAATCCATAATAGCTCTAATCTTGGAAGGATCAATGGTGATACCTTCCCCAAAAATGATGTGACCCAAATAATGCACCTTTAATCGAAAGAATGCACACTTCTCCAAGTTCCTGAAAATCTGCTGCTCCCAAAGACACTTAAGAACCTAGTGAAGGTTACCCTCATTCTCCTCACACATATGTGAGTAAATAAAAATGTTATCAAGGAAGATGAGCATGAAGAGATTGTTAAAAATGAGCCCCCCTTATTTTGGCTAACTCATTCCTTCATTATTTCCTTCCTTATGATTCAACTTCAATTTTCATATATTCAAGAACTCAAAGGGTTCTAGAAATGGCTTCATCAGATGGGATTTTTCTTCCCCTTTAAGATCAGAAAGGAAAAAGTCCTCCTAACTCCTTATATTTTTCAAGTCATGGCTCGCGAGGGAGGAGAAATTTTACTTGGCAGTGCACAACTAATGAGAAGCCGACACGTGTCTCAAGGGTGGGCATCGCATAAGGATCCATGTTTGGCACTTAGCTATTTTGGCTAAAAGGCACAAAGGAAGAAGTCCACTCATGGGCCCATGGAAGGAATGGAAATTTTTTTTTAAGGCCCCGCATCAAACCGGACATCATCCAGTGTCTCTTGTTAGTAGTGCCAAGGCGGGGTTAGAGGAAAGTTGAAGTTTTTACCTTTTGGTAAAAAAAAATTAAAGGTGTACACTGAACCCATGGCCCCATTGACCAATCGAATGGCGCCATGTGGCCACATCAGCGGCGGAGGTCAGGCCAATGGGAGAATTTGGTAAAATTTGCCAAAGTGATGAAAAGGCACAAAGTAAAAAAATGGAGCACATTCCCACAAGGTGACAAGGAGATACCATGTGTCTTGGAGTGGTGGAGGTGTGGAGTATTTTGGGAAAATTTTCCAAAAGGGAAAATTTTAAAGTTTGACCCCATGACCCAATTTTGACTCTGTTTTTGCCATTTTTACCCTAAACCTTCAGAGGGCCATATCTTTTCGTACCAGAGCTCGTATTTTCTTGATTTTGGTATCAATAGAAAGATGGTGAAATTATCCACATGTTAGACCCATAAATTTTGGATTTTGGTGAAGATTCATGGGAGAAAATTGGAAAAACGTCTTTGGCACTGGAAAAGGCAAAAATCAGATTTCCATCTACCAGATTTAATGAGGTATGGGCAATTTCTTGTCCTGCGGGCTTGAATGCATTGGGAAGTGGATTTGCAAAGGTTCCCTTGCTGTTTTAATGAATCTTGTCGGTGGTTGGAGATCTCAAATCAGATTTTCCCACATTTTCACCTTTCTTTCCTTCTATTCGATGGTTAAAAGCTAGTTTTGGCTCATTTTGTAAAAGTTGTTCATCATTCTTCTCTACCTCTCCCTTCTTTTCTTCCCCAAGGTTGAAAATGGAGTTTGAACCTCCTCCCCTACTCTATAATGGAATTTTTTCCTCTTACCCGTGAAATGATGTTTTGTGCAAACTTCTGGAGCAATAAAAAAACATGTTTTGTGATGCATCTATCCATCCTTACTCATTTTTTTGTTTTTTCTTCTTGCCTCTCTTCATTGCAGGTATTTGTGCATGTTTGGATGTTCATTGTAGGTTTTGGAGCTGTGTTCATGGAGTTTTGGAACATTTTTGTGTGAAATCCATCCTTGGTTTTGTGATGCACTTGTCCATCCTTTCCATTGCTCACCTCTTCTTGTTCCATGGTAGTTTTGATATATGTTCAACATTTTCCTTCTCTAGTGTAGAATTTTTTTGTGTGAAATCCATCCTTGGTTTTGTGATGCACTCATCCATCCTTTCCATTTCTCACCTCTTCTTTTTCCATGGCAGTTTTGATAGATGTTCAACATTTTCCTTCTCGGTGTAGAACATTTTTGTGTGAAATCCATCCTTGGTTTTGTGATGCACTTGTCCATACTTTCCATTTCTCACCTCTTCTTGTTCCATGGTAGTTTTGATAGATGTTCAACATTTTTTCCTTCTACGGTGTATCACCGTTTTAGTGTAGGCTCTACTTTTTCCTTGTTTCTTTCTCTCCTGTCTCTCTTGGAAGTTAGATTAGGATTAGATTATCTTGCTTGCACTAGAATAACTTGTGGCAGGTAGTTTAGGAAGAGGAACCAGCCTTGTCTGGAGAGCTTTCCCCATTTGCAAAGGTCCCACACTTTGGGAAAGATCAATGTTGTGTATTCACACCAAATGACATTGCCTTAGAAAAAGCAGATCCATAGTTCATTTTAGGGGTGTTTTGTGAATTTGCACTAACAACAATCTAATAAGGTCCTAAATACCCCATTCATCAAAACCATAAACACTTGGGGGCATTAGTCAAACCAAAAGGCACCACGGTGAACTCATAGTAGCCATATCTCGTATGGAAGGGTCTTATAAATTCGCCTCCAAAATCCTCGATTGATGGTAACTTGACTTAAGATAAATCTAGAGAAAAGCTGTGGCTCCCTTCATCGATCAAACAAATCATCAATGCATGGAAGGGGATAACAATTCTTGATCCTTACTTTGTTCTTGGAGAATCAATCTGAACCGAAAGGATCCATCCTTTTTCTTCACAAAGATCACCGAGTGCACCCCAAGGGGATACACTACGATGGATAAGGCATTTCTCCAAAAGGCCCTCAATTTGCAGCTTGAGCTCATAGAGCTCTAGTGTGGTCATCTGATAAGGTGCTCATGATATAGGCTTTGCTCTCCGGAAATATGTCTATATGAAAATCAATCTCATGTGGGGGTGGTAACCCCAGTAGCTCTATCAGAAAGACATCTACAAACTCTCTCAAAATGGGGTGATCATCTTGTAATGGTCCAATAGACCCATCCTCTAATTTTTCACTGACTGTAAACTCATACATCTGGCAACCCCATCATACACACCACCAAAGTGCATAGTAGAGATGGTGTGAATGGAAATGGGTCTCTTGACCCCTGAAATCACTAACTCAACTCCTAAATCATCTGCACAAGATATAATCTTGTGGTAACAATCCACCCTGGCCCTGTGTGCAGATAACCAATCCATACCCAAGATGACTCCATATGATCCCAAAGGAAGGATACAAAGATCTGAGGTAGTGGTGAAAGGTCCCAAATCCACCACATAATCCTTAACTAAGGAGTCTACAGAGATTTTGGCTCCAGAAGCCATCTCAACATCCCAACTATGACCCTGCCTAACTACCATTAGACTGCATCGCTCTACTAAAGATGGTGTAATGAAAGAATCAAAAGAACAGAATCAAATAATAGAGAGGTAGGAATACCCCCAATGCTACTTGTAGTCTCAATCATTTTACTTTGATGCTTGGCCTAGTGGTTCTCAACCATTGTATAAATCTGTGGCTGCATCCCATGTCACCAACAATCGGCTCTGAGATCTATGTCTTACCCTTGTTAGGGTTCTGAGGGAAGTCTCTCCAAAATGTCCCACAACTCCACAACCAAAACAACCGCCTGATCCTCTCCAATGAGTAGCACCTCTAGTAGGTTCTCTAGAAGTTTGTGTTATGGATCTTGATGATCCAATAGTGATTTTGCTATGGCTCTGTTGGTGAGCTCCGTTGGTCGAGCTCTAGGTCCACCATGTGTCCTAATGGGACACCTAGGAGGCCCCATACTCGAGCTCTCTGTGCATCAACTCTCTATGGAGGTCTATAAGGTGGGCAAGACTGCGCTACTGCTGCTAGGGTCTAAATGATGACTGTGAAGAACTATGGCCACCATGAGGAGGAGGAGATGACCCCCTCAATCGACTATCCTACATCTCTGTATGTGCGACTCTAGACTCGAGTCTCTAGCCTATTAGGTATTCCCCGAGTCTCCTGTCTGCTATATATACCTTCTCAATGCCTCTACTAAATTCTATGGGTAGTGGATGAACCACACCTTTGATGTCCAGGTTTAAGCCCCAAATGAACCTGTGGATCTGCACCTACTCATCCTGCATGTACTCAACATACTGGAGTAGATCAAAAACCTACTCTCATACTCTGATATTGAAAGAGATGCCTGTCGAAGGTCATAGAACTCATCGATCCTCTCTATTGTATGAACCTCTCGTGACAAAATATTTGCTCCTAAACCTCTCCTCAAATAGCTCCTAGGTCACTATCAAGAATCTACATAGAGATTCTTCTCCTCTATCCTCCACCATATTCATGTTCCATCCCTTAGTAGATGGATTGCAACACGAGATTTCATGTTACTAGAACAAGGACAAATCTTAAAGTAATCGCTCAAGCTCACTAGTTGAGGCCTCTACACGAAATCCACCTGTGTCACCCGAGTAATGTGATGGTCAAAGCTTCAGGATCTCCCTGATGTGATCTGTAGTTGTGGTCTGACAGCCTCTAGGTCTCTCTGCATGCTCATCCCTAAGCCTAGGGCTCTGAGACCTCTCTCTATGCTCTAAAACTTGGTCACCCTGTCCCCTCTATGGTGACTCTGCCCAGCTAACTCGCATGGGATTTCTCTCCTCCATGCTCCTTGTTGGGTCGAGGAGATACTGACTTGTCAATGGAAGGGACTCTATCATGTCTAGCTACATGTCCTCCTACTGATCCTCCACGTAGAGTGGCATTAACATCCTAAAGAGTCTACAAAATATGGGGTAGGATGGCTACTACAACATGATCTAGTGGTGGTAAGTCTAGGTCTATGTGAAAATTCCCCTCGTCCCATCTGTGCCTCCTACATAGACCAAGGTGAGAGTTAGTTCATTTTTCTAAGTTTTATTCAATTTCCATGTTTACTAAAATATGAAAATTCCAAACTAAACTATTTTCTAGATTTAAAAGTGTGCTAAGTTTTAAAGTTCATGTCTCAAGTTTCTAGTGTGCCCAATGGTCCAATATTTTGAACCACTTCTCTGATACCAAGTGTAACACCCATTAAAAAAACCCACTTGAGACCCAAGAATAACCTAGGATTAGTTAGGAAAATTATGGAAATTTTTTTTTATTAAAAGAATCTACAACCATGTTACAAGACAACAAGTTGTCACTAATAAGTTCTAGAACAATTCAAATCTACTAGAGTATAATTTCCTTGTATTAATAATTATTAGAGGTCATAAGGTCCAAAATTTAGGGTTAGAGGTTTCAATTAGGTTCAGAGGGAAAATCCTCACCATACCCATTCTCTAATAGGCTTAAAGTTTCAACTTTATTTTTTCATGCTTATCACATTCCAAATTTCCATAAATCACTCCCATTAGATATGAAATTTCCTCACCTTTCCAATGAATAAATAAGTCCTCATAACTCCTCATAAAACTCAATTTATGGGCCGACGGACCTTGGGAGGAAATTTTTCCCAAGGGTAAGCTTCAGGCCTGGGCCTAGCGGAGAAAATTTTCCTTACGTGAGTCGGGAAGATTTTTGGCATTTTTTTCCTTTTTAGGGAAGAAGTGTGATTTTCCTCTATGTGTCCATGGGCCTAAAGAGGACACATGTCAGCTTGAGAAAGCTCTAGCGGGAAGTTAGGCCGTTGGAGAGATTTAAGGCATTAAGCCTTTTGGGTCGCAAAACGCAAGGGGAAAACTTCCCGCGCACCTCCGTCTATCCCGAGATGGCACCACATGTCATTTGGCCATAGGCTGGTGGGGAGGTAGAGGAAACTAAGAAAATTTTCCAAGAAAAATTTAAAAAGTGCTAAGGTTGAAAAAGGTGTCGCGCCTCCATCATTGCCTCGTGAGGCCATGTGGCGGCTTCTAATTGGGTGCGGGCAGGTGGAGGAGGGAAAATTTGGAAAATTTTCCTAATTTTTTTTAAAAGGTTAAGTTTGGAATTTTGGCTCATGAAAGGTGACCAGGAAAAATGGGGCGGTGGGTCCATGGGGGAAATTTTTCCAAAATTTCTTTTGACAGTTTTATTATTATTATTTTTTTGAAGCCAAAATGAAGCAAAACTTTGAAAGGCCATAACTTTTGATATAAATATCAATTTTGGGAAAATAAGGACTTTCTGGAAATATATCGAAGCCCTATTTGTATAAAAATCATCAATTTTATATTTTGATGAAGTTTAAGGGGTCAAATTCAAGAAAACGTTCTGCAGGTTTTAACAGAGTAGACTGGTAAATTTTTAACTTATAAATTTTGTTCAATTTTGTCGTTCATTCACTTTCAACATGTCAAACAGACATGGGGAAATGTTCTTAGATGTATTTTAGGAATTTTTCAAGATTCAATTGGTTTAATTGAGTTGCAAATTAAATTTTTACATCTCTTGACAACAAAATGACTGTAAGAGGTTTTGACCTGATTTTGCAATGTTTGAAGGATTTTTCCTAAGTGTTTTAGCCCAATTGAGTACATTGATAACATAGCATGCTATATTTTAATGTTTCAATGTTGATTATTGTTTGTAGGTTTGAACTATGCATTTTAGAGAAGTATTTGCCAATTTTAAAATTTAAAACAGAGATCAGATTTAAAAGGGCTATTTATCATTTTTCATCTTCCAAATATGGAGATTCATTTCCATTCTGTTAGTGCAAATTCATAGCACCCCCAAATGAGTTATGGATCTAATTTTATAAGGAAATGTAATTTTATGTGAATGCACAACATTGAGCTTTCCCAAAGTGTGGGACCTTTGTAAACGGGGAAAGCTCTACAGAGAAGGTTGGTTCCTCTTCCTAAACTACCTACCACAAGCTATTCCAAAGTGCATATAAGCTAATCTAATCCTAATCTAACTTCCAAGGAGACGAGAGAGAGCAAGAAAACTAGAAAAAACATAGCCTACACTAAAACAGTGATACACCAAAGAAGGAAAATGTTGATAATCTATCAAAAGCGCCATGGAACAAGAAGGGGTGAGTAGTGGAAAGGATGGACAAGTGCATTTAGACCAAAGATGGATTTCACATAGAAAATGTTCCAAAACTCCATGAACACATCTCCAAAACATGTAATGAACATCCAAACATGCAAAAATACCTGCAATGAAGAGAGGCAATAATAAAACAACCAAAAACGAGCAAGGATGGACAAATGCATCACAAAACATATTTTTATTGCTCCAAAAGTTTGCACAGAATCATCATTTCACGGGTAAGAGGCAAAAATGCCATTACAGAGTAGGGGAGGAGGTTCAAACTCCATTTTCAACCTTGAGGAAGAAAATAAGGGAGAGGCAAAGAATAATGATGAATAACTTTTTACAAATGAGCCAAAACTGGCTTTTATCGCTCGAACAGAATGAAAGAAATGAGAAAACACGAGAAAATTTGATTTGAAACTTCAACCACCAATAAGATCCATTTAATTGGCCCTAAAAATGATAGGTTTCCATGAAAAATCCCATACTTTTAAGTACATTGCTTATGAGATCATAAAAGAGGCCCATGCTTCATTAATTTTGGTGGTTGGGGTCGTTTCTGTAATTTTCCATGCCAAAGACATTTTCTTATTTTCTCCCACAAAAGTCCATCAAAATTCAAAATTCAGGGTCCATCATGTGGATAATTTCAAAAGTTTTCCATTGATACCAAAATCATGAAAATCTGAGCTCTGGTACAAATGATATGCCCCTCTAAATATTTAGGGTAAAAATGGTGAAATTAGGGAAAAAATTGGGTTTGTGGGCCCGAATTTGTAATTTTTCCCTCTTTTTTTCAAATTGGGAAATTTTTCCCAAAATTCTTCATGGCCCTATAGCTCTAAGACACGTGGCACTTCTTGATTGGTCTGCGGGTCTCAAAACCACATTCTGCCCATTTTTCCCGCAAGGAAAATTTTTTCCAAGGTCTTCCGCCGGTGAATTCCCCCCTTCGTTGATGTGGACACATGGCACCCTGTGATTAGCCGCAGAGATGCACTTCCATTTTTTCCTTTTGTTTTTTTCACAACTTTGGAAAAATTTCCAACATCAACCCTATGCCCCAATCTCCGCCGATGAATGGACACGTGGCACCTCTCTATTGGATGCGGAAATGTGGTTCAACTTTTCACCTTTGCACTTTTTGACCAAATGCCAAAAAACTTGAAGTTCCTCTGACGCCTGCCACTCCGCCTTCACATGTGGTGCCATTTCATTGGTTGTAGGCCTTAAGAAAATTTTCTTCATTCTCCTTTACGGGCTTGTGAGATGAAATTTTCCTTTGAGTTTTTTTCCCAAAAAGGGCTAAGTGCCAAAATTTTTACCGTGGGTCCACCTTGGAAAATTTTCCTCCAAACTCTAGCGAGCCATAACTTGTAAAATACAAGGAGTTAGGAGGACTTCCTTATCTTTCTAGAAAGGGGAAAAAATTCTCCATCTAATGAAGTAATACCCAAAAATTTTGAGTGCCTAAAATGTATAAAATTTGAGTGAGGCATAAAAGGAAGCTAGTTAACCCAAAATAAGAGGTAGCTTAGTTTGGTTAACAATTTGGTGACTCTCAAGGGTCTTCTACCTGCTAGATGAAAGATAAATGGCCTTTGAAGCATAAATTAGGCATAGAGTCAAGCTTGATAACCAATTCTAATCTGAACTATGAAAATCTGACCTATGAGCCACTTGGAAACCCACTAAAACTTGGAGTTGATCTTCACCAAAAACCACTGAATGTACTGTGCAAGAGAAACCAAAACAACACCAAACAACTATGTAGAAAATTGGAAATCATACATACCCCAAGTGGGATATGCAAAGTGTGCAAAAACACTTATTACGATGGAAATAAACCACGCCTACACTACTCTAACCAAGAGCAAAGGAAGCTAAAAAAATTTACAACTGACAGGAGAAATAGCTTCACTTCCTCAATAAAGGTAGCCATACTGCTGATTTGCACTTTGAACATGGCTGGTTGGATCAATGAAAAACTGACCATAAGTCATTCCTCCACCCAAATCATCAAGGTATCAACATTAATTATAAATACCTCCTCAAGCTGACCTGCCTTAAACTCCTGGAGGTATTGATGGTGACCCTTGATACTTTGATGCTCATCCTCATGCCCTGAAGTAGGCATGACTGGTTTTGGTTTCTCCTTTGGCTCCAATGAAGCCAAGTACCTAATTGGGCATGGTTTGATCCTTTGGATGTGCCCATTTCTCTAAAATTCAACTCCAAAAATGGAGTCTTCTTGTGGACCTTCTTGGGTGGATGGTGTGGGAGAGATGGGGACATCCTCCTGCCTTTTCTATTTCTCCTCCTTTGAAAAACATGGAAGGTCAAGATCTTCCAACCTTGGTTCCAAAGGGTTGTTATGAAGTGTAGGCTACTATTTCGAATGTTCTCCTCCATGGAAGTAGGCTCATGTGCTTGGAAGGATGAAGATGGAGGAAAAAATGATGTTATCTCCTCGGGCTCCTCTCCATCAAGACAATACTCCAAGTTAGACAGATAATCTACCTCCTTGCTATCCTGCTACAGGTGCTCAACCTCCTCCATGGTGTCCTTCGAATCTGTAATTTTCTCACCTTGGTTTCCCTCATCAAACTCTTCCTCAACATCAGAGCTTGAAGGGGATGAAGTGGGAGGAAGAACTGAAGGTTTTTCTGTGGCCTACTCTACACTTGGATCCTATGAAGTTGTATGGTCCTCCTCCACACCCAGAATGTACTCCTCCATAGGCTTAACCAAAAGGGAACCTTTGAAAACTCAAATTTAGCAGCCCAACTCTTCAGATTTTCTATCATTTCTTCTTTGTTGGGTTCCTCTGTTTGATGTTCTCCTTGGCTGGTTTTTTGATTGTTTTCTTCCCAACATGGACTTGGGAAGGCAAGAAGAGTGGTGGGTGGGGAAGACATTTCTTTTGGCTCTTGTAGAGGGGAATTGGATTTGGAAGGGAAAAGGGTAGAAGAACTGAAATGGGATGGAAGACTAGGAGATGGAGAAATGGAATTAAATTTTGGGACAACAAATAGAGAGTTTAAAACTTGACACTACTGAGATAAAACAGATTGGGAAAGAGGAAAAGAGAAAGCATGAGATGGTGTGCTTACCTATTGAAAAGGTTGTTAAATACTCCTCTCATACACCTCTATTCCTTGATCTACTTTACAAGAAATGGTAGCGTTGTAACCATGAAGTCAAGTTTCTCTTGTGGGCTATAATGCCTTGGAAAAGGTCCCACCCATGGATAGGGTGCTCGAAATCGATTCCAAATGCTTTCATTTGTGCTTGAGCCTTGGATTGCACCATGTTTGCCTCCATCTTTTGGATCTTCTCCAAAAAATCTGCATTTTCTTCTTGACTTCCCTCACAATCTATGTACCCTTGTGCTTGATATGCTTCATAGCCAAACTAACTTTGGCATTGCTCAGATGGGTATGCATATTGGTTTTGAATTTGATCAAAATGTTGATATGGAGGATTTGAAAAACATGTTGGAGGTGGGAAACATTGTTGCTGCTGAAATTGTAGATTCCATGGGGAAATGAAGTCATGATTGCACAACTTCATGGAGTGAAAGAAGAATGAAGAGATGGAATGAAAATGGAAGAAAATAAATGGAAAGAAGGTTTGCAACTTCAAATATGGGTTGATAATCAAATGGAGTCACCAGATGTGTTTGTAAGTTCCTCCAAAGGCTTAAATTTTAAACAAATAACAAATCAACCTATAAAAATGAAGTGGAAGACCTCTTGGTCCCACTAGGCATGTCAAAACTGTTATTGGCACACGGTGGTGTAAGATATGTTGTTTTTGCATGAGACACTAAGAGAAGATGAAATATCTAACCCCAGTGTCCCACCGGGCATGCCAAAACTATTAGTGCAAATTCATAGCACCCCCAAATGAGTTATGGATCTACTTTTCTAAGGAAATGTCATTTAGTGTGAATGCACAACATTTAGCTTTCCCAAAGTGTGGGACCTTTTTAAATGGGGAAACCTCTCTAGAGAAGGTTGGTTCCTCTTGCTAATGTACTCGCCACAAGCTATTCCAGTGCATGCAAGCTAATCTAATCCTAATCTAACTTCTAAGGAGATAGGGAGAGAAAGAAAACTGGAAAAACAGAGCCTACACTAAAATGGTGATACACCAGAGAAGGAAAATGATGATCATCTATCAAAACTACCATGGAATAAGAAGGGGTGAGCAGTGGAAAGGATGGACAAGTGCATCACGGACCAAATATGGATTTCACACGAGAAAATGTTCCAAAACTCCATGAACACAGCTCCAAAACCTACAATGAACATATAAACATGCAAAAATACTTGCAATGAAGAGAGGAAAGAAGAAAACAAAAAAAAATGATAAAATATGGAAAAATGCATCACAAAACACATTTTTATTGCTCCATAAGTTTGCATTTAATCATCATTTCATGGGTAAGAGGAAAAAATGCCATTACAGAGTAGGAGAGGAGGTTCAAACTCTATTTTTGACCCTGGGGAAGAAAAAAATGGAGAGGCAGAGAAGAATGATGAACAACTTTTTACAGATGAGACAAGGATGACTTTTATCACTCGAACAGAATGAAAGAAATGAGAAAACACGGGAAAATTTGATTTGAAACTTCAACCACCAACAAGATCCATTTAATTGGCCTGCAAAATGATGGGTTTCCATGAAAAATCCCATACTTTAAAGTATATTGCTTCGCAAAGTAAGAAAGAGGCCCATACTTCATTAATTTTGGTGGTTGGGGTCGTTTCTTGTAATTTTTCCATGCCAGAAATTTTTTCCCATTTTGCTCCCGCAAAATTCCATCAAAATTCAAAATTGATGGGTCCATTATGTGGATAATTTCAAAATATTTCCATTGATACCAAAATCATGAAAATATGAGCTCTGGTGCGAAATATATGCCCCTCTGAAGATTTAGGGCAAAAATGGTGAAATTAGGGAAAAAATTGGGTTCGTCGGCCGAAATTTGAACTTTTTCGCTCTTTTTTCAAATTGGGAATTTTTTCCCAAAATTATTTGTGGCCCTGCTACTCCAAGACATGTGGCACTTCTTGATTGGCCCTTGGGTCTCAAAACCACATTCTACCCATTTTTTCCACAAGGGAAAATTTTTCCAAGGTCTTCCATTGGTGAATTCCCCGTCGCTAATGTGGACACGTGGCACCCTGTGATTAGCCACGAAGATGCACTTCCATTTTTTCCTTTCGTGTTTTTTGCAACTTTGGAAAAATTTCCAACATCCTCTTGATGCCCCGATCTTTGCCAATGAATGGAAACGTGGTGCCTCTCTATTGGATGTGGAAATGTGGTTCAAAAACGTGGTTCAACTTTCCACCTTTGCGCTTTTTGACCAAATGCCAAAAAGTTGAAGTTCCTCTCGATGCTCCCGCTCTGCCTTCACATGTGGCACCATTTCATTGGCTGCGGGCCTTAAGCAATTTTTTCTTCATTCTCCTTTGCGGGCTTGCGGGCCAAAATTTTCCTTTGAGTTTTTCCCAAAAAGGGCTAAGTGCCAAAAATTTTCCCAGCAGTCTCTGCTTTGGAAAATTTTCCCTCCAAAATCCATCAAGCCATAACTTGCAAAATACAAGGAGTTAGGAGGACTTCCTTACCTTTCGGAAAGGGGAAAAAATTATCTATCTAATGAAGCAATACCCAGAAAATTTTGAGTGCCTAAAATGTGTAAAAATTTGACTGAGGCACAAAAGGAAGCTAGTTAACCAAAAATAAGAGGGAGCTTATTTTGGTTAACACATTCCAAACCTAAGACATTTAGTTGATACAAACAAACCATTTAACAGATAAAATGCAAGGTCTAATTTCCAATTTTAACATATTTCAAAAGAACAGAGTTCCATATATTTCCTTCATACGTATTCCTCTTTCAATTTTCCAAATAGAGGTTTCAAATCACAAATTGATGATCAATTTCAATGCAACAATGAAAATTGAAGAAAAGTATTGCAATCCTTTATTGATTTCAAAAAACAATACAACTTTACATCTTTCAATTCCTTGAATGCAAATAACAGATTTCCAATTTCTTTCTTTCAGATGATCAGAACAGAGTATATCTCTTTCACAACTTGGAATACATAACTTTCATAGCTTAATACAAAGTATCTTTCCATTAAAAATAATATACAGATCATCCACTTCAAGGTGGGAAAGGTTACAATGAGATTTCATTTCACATGGAACTGTCAAACTGTCTTTCTCCTCTACTCCAGAACAACAACATAAATTTCTCCTTTTGGATCACAACAAAGGTAGGGGAAAGGAAACACTCTCCACCCAACCAAGACATCCAATGAAGAGGAGAAGCCATCCTTCTTCATTGGCCCCCAAGCCCCAACCATAATGCAATAAAATATGTGATTCAACCCATGACAACAAGGCTTCCACAACACACATGCAACATTTTCACATTTTAAACACAAGTTCAAAATAGAATGTAGTTTACAACTACATTAAAACATACAAACAAGACTAAGGCTCCATCAAGCAAGCCAAAGGAGCAAGGAACTATGGGGAAGCTACTTATGCCTCCCAATGGGAATTGGGTATCCACCTATAATAAACCACCAATATAAAACATCTCCCATATATCCTTATGCCCCCACAATCCCTCCTTATGCCCCCGCACAATTTTCCTTATCCCCCCAAAAAGTAAGAAATGCAATGCCATTTCTTTTCCAAGGTAGAAACCCAATCCCAACTCCCTCCACACAAATTTTGATGCCACTGGCATTCCCTTATGCCCCCCCATGGATTCCCCATAGCCTTCTCCTACACCATTCCTAGGCAGTCTACCCAAACAACCCACAAACATGCTAAAACATTCACACAATAACACGTACAATCATTAAGAAAAGAGTATTCCATGAAGGAGTTGTCTAAGTTCCAAAACAACAAGCTTTCCAATGCCAAAATACTATCCAAAATCAACAACCAATAAGCATGCAAAGGTCTCCAATATCCTTGCAAAAGCAAGAGCTCCACACAACAAAATTTTTCCCAAAAGGAAGTATGCAAAATGTTCAACAACCCAAAACAAAGCAAGGAGTTCTAATTTTATAGAAGAGGGAAGAGAAGAGGATGAGGTGGATCCATGTAGGATGCCACATTACACATCCTCAACTCTAAAATAAAAGTCAAATTCATTCTCCAATGCACAATAAAGAGGTGGGTGAATAATATGACAATAAACTTACACACTCCAAAAATCCCACACCCCATAAGGACTAAAATTAATAAAATGTAATAAGAGTGCAATTAAAAATTACAATTAGTCATATCAAAATGCATAAAAATTCTAAATTGAACCCTCCAACCATAATTATGGTTGGTAAATAAAATTAAGAGGTATGGGACAAGTTTTACTTGTCCCACAAGCCTCCAAAATCAGCCTTCAAGGAAAAATTCGAATTTCCAAGAAGGTGGAGTGTTTCACACTCAAAAGTAAACTTACACATCACTTACAAGGTAACTTACACATACTTACAACATTTAATACAAAATCCAACCACTTCACTAATTACTTTCTTATGACATATTGATTTGTTTACTTTAACAACATGATTATTCACAATATTAACACAACATATAATAACTAATGAAAAAGAGTAAAAGCACCACAAAATAAACACATGTAAACATTAATATAAGAAACCACATTAATAAATACATAAATTACCTTGGTCACATTCAAAGGTAATCCCCATGGGAATCCCTAACAAAAACAACACACACACACAAATCATGTTTCCATGATGACCTTGTTGAATTCATCAAGAATTCCAATGTGGTTGGTCTCCAATCCCCCAACGTTTGTTGTGATAGTTTAACCTACAAACAAAAAAATATGTCCTATGGCCTCATGGCCATATCAGAACATCCAACATGATATAAATATAATAAAAACTCATCTATACATATGAATCACAACGACATCAATACAATCAACAATATCACTTACAATTTATATCAACAACTATATCATCATCATATAATTTCTATTTTCTAGGTCTACTCACAATATCTAAGCATCACATGTCCAAACAACATTCATAATATATCCATGTCAAATAGTATATCATCATACATATATGAAGTGTCTCTAATAATCATCATGCATCATAACTAAATCAGATCAATGATAATCCATGGTCCAACATCTAACATCGTACTAAATCAAAACCATAATAATGTCCATAATGTAATCAACGGTATCAAAAGGTGTCAAAGGGAAGTGGGTACTACATGTTGGGCCCTAAATTGACTAAGTCTCGAGGTAGAAGAAATGTGTTCATGCAAGGAAAATGAGTAGGAATGCTCAAGGAAAGGTGTGCAGGAGAAGAGGTTGGAGTGCGAGAAGCAAAAGGAGGTTTGGGGGACTTAGTCACATATCAAAGGTGGTGTCACAGTAAAAACACTTGAGGGATTGAGTAGGCATGATGAATGGATAAGGTGCTAGCTTGGAGCCTTGGAGGTCAAGAAAATAATATTCCATGTAGGGAATATTCCAGGAGGATCATTATAGTTAGTGGAAGCCTTTGCAAGTTGGCATAAGCACTCGATCGATCATGAAGGACCACACTTCCACTTGGCATGTGATCTGCTCATGGGTGAAACTATGGTGGTGAATCCATATTCTATTTAAAGGAGTGCTTGGGTCTGAAATAAAGAGAACAGAAGGGTGAAAAAGTAATGTAAGAATTCTATTACTAAGCATATATGTATATGCTCTGGTTTGAACAAGGGTTGTAATGGGAAAAAATAGCTAGGATGTCTTTTCAGAGTAGCTTTGTAGGATTGGAATGTTATTTCATGATATATATAATCTCATATGACCCTTTTTGATGTAATATGGCTACTGTAAATGGATTTAATCAATGTATGGGGTTTTATTTTTTATATTTGTGTCTATGGACTAAAACCTAGCATATTTTCATGTTATTCATGGTTTATATCTATTTCCATTATGTTGTTTTGATGTTTATGTTTATTTTATGGATCATTTATGCTTAAAATTAGATCAAGTAAATTTGTATTAGTTTAAATGCATGTGTTCTTGTTCTAAATACCTTTCCTCCATTAATTGTGGAACATTCTCACAAGGCTAACATAAAGGAGGGTCTCAATTCCCATGCATGCATTGGGTGAGATCCCAACACTTGGGTGATAGGCCTACGTGCTTGGGGTTAAAATAAATATTAAAGGGTAGAGGAAAAAAATACTACATATAGTAAAACCCTTTTAATAAAAATCATTGAATGCACGCGATGATGAACAAAGGCATACATCGATTCATAATAGCATTGGGTGGGATATCAAATGAAGTAAAATAAATAGCCTTATCAAGTTCCTTGAATGTATCCATGAGAGAAGTAAAGGCATCGGGATGTGTATCATTAGTTAATGTGAAAGATTGTGTTGTAAAAATAATTTTTCACTAGGAAAAATTAGCTTATTTTCACCAACGCTCTAGGATTATGTCCCTCCTACATAGAAAAGGGAGGCTCCCTTTATTGTATGAAAATAAAATAAGCACTATGTTTGAACAATAGGTTAGATATCACATAGGTATATTCTATAGAACTGTGGAAAATTCTTGCACCTCGTGCAAGGGAAAAAGTTTCAAGGAGGTGAGATAGTAGGAGTGATAATTTTGAGAGTGGGAGTTAATCCTGAAAATAGGCTCAAAAATATTTTTACAAGTACTAACCATATTTTATCCACAAATAATTACAAGTAAAAATAACTTGTTTAGCTATGGAAAGACAAAATGAATAATGAACATAAAATTTCATTCATCCATTCATTAAAGGCTTTTACACTATTCTTGGTTATGCAATATTGTCACATTCGCAAAGCTGCAAGAGAGAGAGAGAGAGAGAGAGAGAGAGAGAGAGAGAGAGAGAGAGGAAACATATGAAAAGGGAATAGAGGAAATGTTATTTTTTTGTTTCTTTGTAGTGCACTATCTATCTACTTAGAGACTCACAAATTGACAACCATTTGAAATGAGGGAGTCATATAATATATGGTATTTCAAATGACTCTTTTCCTAACCCCCACATGATTTTCACTAACCTTTACAACATGTGACCTTTCGTGTTCCTAGGAAAGAAATTGAGTCCCTTTTTTATTAATTGGAGGAAACTCATTACAAAGTATAACTATAGATCACATTTTAATGAATAATACAAAAGTGAAAATTAAACCCCTAATGAAGAAATAGAACATGAGAGAAGAGAGGAGATAGTTACTTTGAAGAATATGATGCATTTATAGATGAAGATTAAATTTTTGACACACTCTTAGAGACACCTTGAATATTTCTTCCGGAAAGATACCAATCCCATTTAAATTCTTATTCATTTGAGTCATTTGGGGAAAACTTCTCTACTTCGGGAATGTGTACAAAAATAAAATCTTTGAGCTAATTCTCGGAGGTGGCATTGATGTTATTACATTTTTTGAACCATGCCTGATTCTCATTTTCTATGTTTGAGATAACACATATAATCTCTATAAGAGATTCCAGGGTTTCTTCATTGAAATAAATGGGTCTCTATCCTTTTTCTTAACTATCTCTTTAAATAGTTTCATAAGATCATTCACCGAAGTGTTCTCATTTACAAAAGGAAATCCAAGTTTCTACACTTCCACGTTGAAGTATTGTATTTTTGAAGTGATCTCATTGCATGTGTATAAATAATTGATATGATGAATGAGCATCTTGAGAAACAATATTTCTGGACTAAATTGGAGCACGTCTTCGGATGTCGGGGTGAACACATTTCAGCTCACCATTTTAGAAGAGTTGATTTTGGCCATTTCATTCACCAATAGAAATACCTTATCCAAATGATTTTTCTCTTTTTAAATCTCATCCCTAGTTATTTTTACCTTTTTGAAGTGGATATTATGAATTAAAATTCCAAGAATGAGAGAATTTTTATAAGCAAGGTCCTACCTTTCTCAAGAATTTTTCTCACCCATTTGTCATTGGCCTCACCTCACATTGTGAAGCCATATTTCCTCCCTATGGATTATGTATCAGTGTTTCCAATGGGAGTGAATTCCTTAGATATGAGATATGGGACATCATTTGGATCCATGAATGTTTGAACCTATGAAGAGAGATTTCTTACATGATTGTTCAATTGTTAAATATTTTCCTTATACTTCTCATTCCTTGTAAGAAGGTGAGTGGAAGATTATTTGAATAGATGGGCATCTCATTCATGTGTTACTATCCCTAAAGGAATATTGATAATTTCATAGTTAGATAGGGTCATATCACCAATAGGATTGACTACCTTTGGCCAAACTACTTCTACATATTGATTCCCTGAAGCACCATTGACAAAGTGAGAAGCAACTTAAGATTTCTTACCTTTCTTCATTTAACCATCATTGAAATGGCCTAGAAATATGGCACCATTTCTCATTGAACTGTGAGAGTCTCTTCTCTAATAATATATTATACCTATGGGAATATTTCATTTTTTTAGGATCAATAATGTACATGATTTTTGTTTTTGGCTGAGTGAAAGGGTACATCTTGCAGATTGGTTGACTTGGCACAATTGTAGAGGAGGAGATAATTGGAGGCGATTCGAATCGATGGATAAGATGGATCAATTTCTCATTGATCTAAACCTTCTATAGTGTATTGGATTTCTCTTGATTTATTTTTTAGCCTCATGTAGTGAGGGACCTCATAATCTATTAACATTCTTTTCATGAGCCCTCTCGAGTGGTCGAGCTTGAATTTTCTCGAGTCACCTTTGAAGTGGAGAGGTGAGATGCCTATCTTCTAAGAGTCTAGAGAACTCTTTATTCTATGAGTGAATCCCTCTTCTTCTTGAATCATTCCTTAAATATTTTTATTACATCCTTAATTCATTCATTTATGTCTCCTAACTCATGAATGCTCCATGAGACCTATGGGAGAGGTGATACCTTCACCGCTTAATACTCAAGATCATAAAATTTAGTCCCATCATCTTCAAATCCATCCTCAAACCAATAAAATTTAAAATTTCTCATCTATCTAATAGTCATTATCATGTGATCACACTCCCTAACCTCAAAATCATCTGAGAAATTCACCCAATAATCCTTGATTTTGGAACATGGTGCAAATCAAGAAGATGGAATGTTTTAGGGTTTCTCTGAATGTCAAAATATTCCCTTTGTGTGTATGAGTATAGGTTCAAAGTAGAAAAATTAATCTTCCAAGTTTGAGTCATCAATGGATTTTTTACAAGAGAAAAGTCCAAGAAAGATAGGAAACAATATAGTTTTCTTCTTTTGATTATTGAATTTTCCATTCATGTGAGAAAGTTACCTACATAGCTTGAACATCATGATCTTAATGCTGAGGTACCTTGGGATCTTATGGAGAGAGAGATAAAACCCTGATACTTTGATGTATGATAATGTTTAGAACTAAGTGAAAAAGGACCCATACCTCTTGATCAATTTGGAAACTTGAGAAGATAGTCTTGACTCAGGATTAACCTCCAACAATCGTATGGAAAACATAGTGAATGCATAATTCACTCTTGATAAATGGATATTTCTCTCCTTGAGGTTTAGTCATGAGATAATTTTCATATATCGGATCCCTTTGAGAGATGTTTTGAGCGAGGTTTGGGCCTCTAAATGGTCTTTTACTCACAAGAGCATAAACTAAGAAGGATGTCCTCAAGAAACTTTTGGTAACCTAAAAATAAAGCAATTGTTGATGAATATTTTCATTAATTATATCTCCTCGATTAATCATTTTTTTCCTTTGATGATGAAAAGGATGAAATTTTCCATCCAATCTTGAAAATTTTTTGTGGCCTCTTCTTCCATCACCCTACTCAATAGGATGATTGCATATGAATATCCTTCATGAAACTCGAGTCTGGATAGAGCCTTCAACATACAAGAAGGTTTCCTTTCCTATTTCAAACATGATCCCAATGCAAGAACATGGATATAGGATTTCATTTTTGACCATTCACTTGATGAAAATTCCTTCGTGATGATGACCATGTTGTTTCATGTCATGATTTACATACACTGTGAAATTCCCTTTGAAGTGAGCACTGTAAGTATCAAGTTATCATCTTTCCTTATGATTCTTGATTATGGATCATAGTGAAGAGCACATGTCAGTACCCATACCATGCTCTAAATAGATATGGGATGACCTACAACAACATAAAATCCACTCGTGAAAATATTTTCCTCCACCGGTTCCTTGGAGCCATCGAGAAGTTGATTCTTAGGATCCTCTAAGTCCATACGAGAAACATCGGTGTCATCCACTCCTAAATATTTTGATACTAGGGATAAAAAGGCTCTAGAATAGAAAAATGTAACTTCATGCTTGCGAAAATAAATAATATGAGAGAAAACAAAGACATAAGCACTTTCTTTTTTCTTGAATCAAATACTTTCTATTTTTTAAGTAGTAGGTTCATGAGCTGCTTTTTTGGGAAAAGTTTTTTTCTCAAATTCATTTTTTTGAAGCCCCTAACATGCTAATAATAATTTCATTGATAATTATTTATTGATTTTTTTTTAATTTTCTATTTTTGGAAGTTTTTTGTTGTTTTTTTTTCTTTTTTGGGAAAAAATGTTTGTTTGACCTAGTTTTTCATCTTCATTATTGATTAAACGCACCGATACGAAAGAAATTACTATTTTTGTTTCCATTTTTAGTAAGTGAGGGAACCATATAATTACTATTTTATAATTATCACTTATCCATGTATTTTTGCAACAAAAATTTCTTCATTAGATTCGACTCACCTCCGAGGATCTCGTGCTCTAAATTTCATCGTGATCCGTCTGCCAGAATGTTTGGAAATTGAAAAAGTAACTTCTAAGGTACAAAATTAGGGTTTTATACTATTAAAAATTATAGATTCATCTTCCTTATAGTAACTATCTTCTTGAAGGTTCTTGGAATGAGGAACTACGAGAAAATTTCAATGGAATCGACTTGGGAATTGGAAACTATGATAGCATGTCTAGTGAAATTTCAGGTTTTGGAGGTTTGGATGAAAAACAATGGATGTTTAGGTCAAACTAGAGGAATAAATGAGGCTAACATCAGTTATTTTGAGTTTTTAAGCTTCGACAATGTTATTTAGTTAATGGATGTAGTAGCATCACTTAGTTTAAAACCTATGGTTTTACTTCTTTTCTTGTGGAAAATTTTCCCCCATTGTATCCTTTGGAATGGGGTAAATAGGGATAAGAAAATTGTCCCTCACTGGGCTTTCCACTTGTCGCTTTTAGATTGCAAGATGGGGAAATGGATAAAATAAACATTTAGCACCTGGGGGATGGGAATGGGTCATATGGAAAACCTCGAGATGGTATATAGTGGGGAAATTTTTTATGTCCCATCTATCCCCTTGGGAATGGGGACAAGAGGGACACAAATTTTTCCCTCACTAGATGAGGACAAGTGGCTACACAAGATGTGATGAGGAGGAGATGGCAAAAAGCTAGTCGTAACACTAAGGGTGCTACAAAGGGGTGAATTTTCATGTACCCTATATCCCCTTAGGAAAGGGGATAATAGGAATGATAAAATTCCCCCTCGCCCTATGTTTCCAAGTGTCACCTTCATGTTGTGTGATGGGGGAAGTGAGATAGGCCAGATAAGCCCTCCGGAGTGTTTGTCTTCGTCATGTAAAGAACCTAGGGGAAGGGTTGAGAAGGGGTGAAATTTTATGTCCCCTATATCCCCTTAGGAATGGGGAAAATATGGACACAAAAATGTGCCCTCACTAGGAGGTGATAATTGTCCTCACCCAAAAATGGCTAAGTATGAGAAACATACCTCGCGAGAGAGAAGACTTGATGACGAGATTACCGAAGCTACACAATGTAGTTTTTAATGAATTATTATATGATTTTGACTCCCAAAATCATTACAAGAACAATAGGAGGGGTTTAATACCTCAATTATTCTTGAATCATTAAAATTTTACCCCTTTTTAATTTAGGATAATAGGGTGTGTTTGAGAAAATTGAGCTTTCATGAGAATCCATCACGTTTTTGAAATATTTTATGATTCCATCATGTAGAGGGTTCCTTAATATTTCCAATGAATATTTTTTTCTTTCCAATTCATTAGAGAACTCCTAAAATCCTTTCATAATTTCAGGTACCATTTTAGACTGCATGCTCATTACCCCTGAAAAACCGATTTCTTTGGAACTATTCCTAAACCACCAAAAATTCCATAAATATTCCTAAAACAACTACATTACATTAAAAACTCATAAATACCACCTTTGGATTGTTGTAGTCATTCATATCAATCCCAAAGGATACACAATTTTCCTAAAAGGAAAAAATAGCCTTTATAGGCTTAGCGAAGATTCCACATTTAGAAGCACTTCACCGAACAAGAATTAAATATCAGTTCACAACATTTAAAACACTAAGGAAAGTTTTTACAACATATTGGAAAGACTGCAAGGTCGGGATGGGCATGATATAAAGATAAGACTGATCAAGAGTGTTTTTCAGGATGGTTTTCAAGAAATTTTTAGCACTTGGGTTTATTTGTCTTGGTTTGAGTTTGAATTTTTGACCTTGTAAAAACACATGACATTAGAGTGCAAGGTATATTGTAATATTTCTTTGTAAATAAGGTTTTTTTAAAGTAACTCAAGTATAGATATCTTATTATGAGTATTTGAGTTGTTTAATTAAATCATACCCTTTAGGTGGAATATTATATTTAGGCATAGGAGCAGAGGGTGGGGAGGAAAAGGTGGATTTCCCCAATAGGTTGTTTATTACATCACATGGTTACTACATTGACTGTAGTAGAACAAAACCAATGTGGGTGATCAATAAGTAACAAGAGTTATCTTAGACTCGATGTTAATATAAGTAGGAGAAGTATCATCCATATTGCTTGTAGGTTCAACATAAGGACCTTCATTCAAATGCATAGTATAGTCATGGACCTTGTGAGAGGGACATTAACCCCTTCTAGAAGATGACTTAGGAATCCTAGGAAAGATAAAGATCATATAATTTAGAGGAAGCGACATGTTGAAGAAAGATTGAATATCATTACCAAAGAATAAAACCATAAATCATCTATAGGTAAAGTTGTGATGTTCGATTAGATGTCGAGTTCACCAATTTTTTTCACTTTTTAAGTGATTGATATCAACCTTTTTAATATTTATAATGTTCCTAAATAACATGCACAAAAAGGATGAATTATTATTAGGGAGGATATTCTAATTTAATTAACTTCTAACATTAATTACAAAAATCTTAATAAAAAATTATAAAGTGACTATTGATCTAGAAAATATTAAAACACAAATAAGGAATTACACTTAGAAAATCATATGTGGATATAGAAAATTCCACATGATTTGAATGCAGAGGAACAATATTATCCGAGGATAAAAGTGGTTCATTTCTAGAGCTGTCACCTAAGATTGGATCTAGTCAAAATTGTAGGAATAGGTCAAGACTATCTGTATAGTTTTGACCCTATTATATTTTCTTGGCCCTACTTCGGATATAGACCTGTAACTTCTTGAGTTCTTCACCTTCCTAAACGATTGTTTTTGTACATTGGTATTCTTCTCTCACCTTTGGAATAAATTTGTAAAATATTTTAAAACCATTAAAACCCTTTTAGTGAAATATGGATTTCCTACAAAATAAATTTACGTGGGTCATGTCCACCCTTGTGTACTATCAACATCACCACTATTCAAAAAGAGGGATCAAACTACATGTTGTTCTCCTAAAATGTGATATCTATGCAAAGGTCTTGCAATAAAAATTTGGCAACCATGCTTTGATAATGCCTTGCTTGAGTTTCACACTTTCTCAAATATTTAGGAAGGGTCACTTTTCTTTCTTATGGAAAGAATATGGAGACTCTTAGACCTAGTTGGATACTTCATACCTATAGAGGGTGTTTCCCTAATGGATTTTCATCAGTTAGTTTATTATCTAGGAGTAGTAAGTTCCTTTTGTGTTTATGTTAGCATGAACATAAAGTGTCATGACCCTAAATGAGATATGATTGACTTTCTTATATAGGATTTTGATGGTTATTATGTCATGAAAGGATGACCAAGAGGGAATAATAGTCCATATGAAGACAATGGAATTAAGATTTTGGGACCAAAACATGTGATTCCAAAATCATATAGTAATGTTAGAATACAATTCTACATCATGATGGAAATTGGCTATTTTAACCGAGAGGTAAAAATGCGAGTTAAGATTTCTAGGTCATAGGGTGGATGTCTTTAGATGCATTTTTACTATAAAACTCAGGATCTAATAAAAGAGAAGTGTGAAAAGATTAAAAAAAGTAATAAAATATATATCATGGTGTGCCAAGAAAGAGTGATGAGATTATATTTGTGCATGTAAGTGTGTTATTTCAAGATCATCATTGTGAAAGGATAGATTTATAAATTTGAGTTTCTATAAGGACCAATACCCATGTAGGAAATATACCTTAGATGTCAAAGTGTGAGGAGGAGTTAGAAAGGGGGAAAATATGTTGAAGAGGGTTAGGGAACACTTAGAGAGGAAGGGGAGGAAGATGATGAAAAGGATCTTTCTAACACTGGTTTATATCCAAAGTGGTAGGAAAAATACCCAAGTAAACTCTTTTTATTTGATTTGTATATGCACTCCTACTTTTATTATACTACTACTCGTTATGCAAGTGTTAGTGAATTCCTTATATCTAGTGACTACTTATTTTTTTGAGGAAATGTTTTGACTCTATGTTTGTGTGTGTGTCTGTGTAGAGACTACTAGTGAGAAAATACAACTCATTTGAGACACTCTAGTCAACATGTTTTCCCTAGTCTTGGGGAAGACTGCTAAAAAGCTACATGTGGAACTTGGATTTCCTTAGATCGTTAGGTGACACATTGAAATATTTTCCATGGGATACCATGGGGCATAACTCTTGGTTTTGAGAGGGTCAAGACCTCAACATTGGAGGTTGAGATTCATACCTTAATAGAGTTGATTCAAACTATTGAGTGTATACTGAGCTTCCTCGAGTATGAATACCATAACACGAGATAATATTAGAACCTCAAGAGATCATAACACACCATAAGAGTTGATCAAATATCCCTTACCATGCCTCCATTCTATGGGAAGTTCATAAATTAAAGGGATGATGATTCCTCATTATTTAGGTAGAGGGTCACATCGGTGGACTTTTCTTTTAATACTCGACATATATTGTACATAAAGGTGCTTATATACCCGTTTTATTATATATTTTCATTTTTAAGCTCACACTTGTCTATATAGCATGGATACGATGAAATATTGTACAAATTTTGATTGACCTATATATATATATATATATGTATACTAGAATTATTTTTACATGTTTATGTGAAACTCATTTGGTTATGCCTGTTTTAAATTTTTTAATTAATTATAAGTGTATGCAATCTAGTTAGTAACAAAATGGATTTATAACATTATAGAGTTTAGACATATCTATGATGATGAAATGGATGAAGCAAAAATGCAAATATACATTGACTAGTTATTTTACAAGTGAGGTGGAGACATATGATTCTATAAATAATTCCTCCGAAATGAATAAATCAAGTGGCATATGAT
This sequence comes from Taxus wallichiana var. yunnanensis, assembly GCA_018340775.1. Lineage (NCBI taxonomy): Eukaryota > Viridiplantae > Streptophyta > Pinopsida > Cupressales > Taxaceae > Taxus > Taxus wallichiana. The sequence goes on along the minus strand of CM031242.1, from coordinate 275,065,389 downwards.
TGGAACTGAATACAAAAATATAATTTATAGTGAGGTGAAAGGACAACAGTGTTGGTGAGTGATTTAACAAATATATAAATTAATTCTAAACCCAAATATATTGTAAACTCACATATGATAAATAAATGCTAAGGCACAAAAGCAGACACAAGCAATAAGGTAAATAAATATGAAACTTTAGGTGCAAGAGAGAGAATTGATCCTAAAGTATTCTAGACTATAAAAATGATGAACATGAGGAGAAAATTGTTGTAACCAAACTAAAAAAAATTTGTAATTTACAAATGAGCTTGGACTATGACACCTAGGCTGGGGCAAAGGCACCTAGGTTCTAGAGACCCTTATTAGACACCTGTAACCATGAAAAACCTCAGAAACTAGTTTTCTTGTATTGCGAGGTAGTCGATAACCTTTTCCTTTGGTCACCTATATGTCGTTAGATGATTGTAGAATTTTCTTGTAACTTGCAAAGAGAAAGATAACCTGTAAAACCCCAAAACACATCAAATCCTAAAAATAAAAGATGTAAATGGGGATTTGGGTGACCTGATTGGTCACCCGACAAAGTGAACTTACAAGCAAGTGCTACACTACATCTTAGACTCAATGTAGTTCTTGTGCATATGTGTATAAATGACGCCCTAGGAAGCTCTTGTCTAAGATGTACTTGATAGTGATAAATATCTATATGTACCAATGTAAGTAGATGTGTGGATGAAAAAATGACCTTACCCTCCTATGCATGTATATAGAAGATGCATTCCCTTGTCACTTGCAAATCTAGATGGATTCCTTTGATGCTCTTATAATTCCTTTGGATGCAACCTTAGGTGATGATAATAGTTGTTTAGAGCTTGGTCCTTTATTTTGGTCACATAGATTTGTATTTATATGATTCCATTTTTAAATTTTGCAATTGACAACTAAAATGCCAACCCAAATGAAAAAAGATACCCAAAAGATAAAAGAGGCCCAAAAGATGATAATAAGATACAAAGAGGCTACGGGTGCCCGGAGGGGTGCTCGAGCATTGGCATCTGGCTAGATGCTAGTGTCAGAGTAAATAAAGATAAAATAATGAAGATCGAACTGGTTTGTGGGGTGTGCAAGACTAAAGAGAGAGAAATAAAGACAAGAAAGAGGTCAAAGACAGTAGTTAATTACTAGTTTTCTCACTTAGGAATCATATGAATAGTAGTATGTGATTACGACCTAGAAATATGCCCAAGTACATGATTTTGTGTCTACATTTGCCCCTACTTTATGTTGTTGAGTGAATACTTAATAACATAAAGTAGATAAGAGATGTGTACCTAATAATCATGTAGATAAATGGAAAAAGTGTGCCAAAGAGACAATAAATAGCGTGGAGTGATAAAAAATGAAGCATGAAATCTAAATAAGATGAAGTGACCCTAGGGGAGAAGTGTATGTGTCATACCATGTTGTACCTATTATTTTTCTCAATTTTGATTGTTGTTGGGGTTAATTCTTGTTGCGTATTAAGGATGGACCTATAAAAGAAGAGTGAAAGAGTAGTCAAAGTCACGTGTTATGAAAACTCTGTAAAACTCATGTAAAAGTATGTAAATGTGGAAAAGTAATAAAAAGGAAACTATGTACCTAATCCGTGACGAGTGAAAAGGGATAGAAAATGTCCTAAATTGTTATAGAAGAGAAAGTTTTTGGGAAATCTCATGCCAAAAGTGAGTTATTTGGGTGATCTCATGCCAAGAACAATTTTTTTAGGTGATCTCATAAAATAGTGTTGGGGAGAAAGGTCTAGTGTTATTATCCATCCCTGAATGCTTCCTGAATTTATACACCACTATAGATGGGGTGATCTTTATTTTTTCTATGTTTGATCTAGTTCAATCTAAGTAGAAAAATGAGATAGAAGAAATTCTTCTTACTAAAGGACTATTAATGTAGTGTGAAAACTACTCTATGAATTTCTGAAAATTGTTTCAATTTTAGAAAATAACTATAAATTCTCCCTAGTCATAGGAGCCCGGAAAGGTCATGAGTGCCTGTGCTCTAACGTTTGTATCTAGGCACTAGTTTCTATGTTGAACTGATGACCTAAGTTAGAATTTGGGTCATTCTATGACTGTAAGAATGTATGTTCTTATATTGTGCATGCATGTATTAAAGCTCCAAAATTCTGTATGGCATGACCAATTCACACAATATATGCTCCATTGTTTGTGGTGCATGCGACATCGATAGGAGGATGCACCCCAAAATAGAGGATTGAATGTTGATCTGAAATGGATATATCTACAGGGGAATGTGCATGGTAGAAATCAAGGAATGTACAAAAAAAGTGGTTAGTATAAAAGTGAAAAGCATGTAATATAAAGGCAGTGTAAACAAGAAATAGTGAAAATAAAGTAGAACAAAAAAGTAGGTTTCAAACATAATAAATAACTCACAATTTCACAAGATAATCACATCCGAAGAGGCCAAAAACATACAAGATATAGGTCATAACCCACAAACAATATCATACAATGGAAAACAATGGAAAATAGTATCAAACAAAGTATCAGAAAACCATGTTACACATGAAGCACCCGTTATCATTTTAGAAATATAATAAGTATGTCAAAGCATGTATGATTCAAGAAATGGAGTAGTGTGGTAGTAAGAATAGGAAGTATAAACTCAAGAAATAGCACATGTAGTGTGTAAGAAAGTAGATTCACCAGGATCCTTGGCGGGACCGGGTGAGAGGTACGCCCAAGTATCCATGTTATGTGTAAAGATTTGTATAAAGTCTGCATTCACAACTAGAGAACAAGTTAACATGCATGTGTATATATGGAAAGATAATGAAATATGAATTATTTTTCTAGTATGTGAAACATATTGTACATTTAACTAGTATAAGAAAGCAATAGTATGTGCAACAAAGATATGCAAAGTGTGTTGTGAGTGAGTGAGATGGAATGATATGCAATGTAAATGTGATAGAAGTAATATGCCCCTAGAGTTTATGTAGATGAATATGTATAAGATGAGGTTCATTTATAAAATACCCCTCAACAAGTAAAGAATGAACCATTTAACATGAGTGTGTCATCAAGTAATGGTTTGATAATGTGTGATTATAAATATATGATCATGAAGCACATAGCATGAAGAGGAATGTGGTGAGGCTCATTTCAGATTTAGACCCTCAAGTATTCAAGTATGAACCATGGAACTAGAGTGCACCATAGGGTAATGAATGTGATTTATGTGTAATATAGTTAAATATGCATTATGTTAAGTGGGTTCTTAAGTGGATTACCTAGAGAGTGGAAAGGCAATATACACCACCCCCAAGCTTTTCTATGATGACATAAGGACCAAACCAATTAGGCTTGAGTTTTCCTTTTAGGTGAGCTTCATCGTTTGTGTTTTTCTGATTTTATTTTAACATGAGATCACCCACATTAAACTCATGAGGATGAGTTTTTGATTATATGCTTAGGTGATTCGATATTGATATACTTGAAGATGATCAAAAGCTTAGACATGGAGAGATTCAATAATTTAAATATCATGTAATCATTTTTTTGTGATATTCATTGTCTTTTAGTATTCCTTTAAGTGAAACCCATAATGACAGTATTTTGAGCTCTATTGGAATGATGGCCTTAGTACTATAAACTAGTGAGAATGGTGTAACATTGGTAGGTGTGTGCACACTAGTACGGTAAGCCCAAAGAGCATATAGTATTTTATTATCCCAATCATCACCGATAGTATCAATATTCTTGCATAATATTTTGATAATGGTTTTATTGGTGGCCTCTACTTAGCCATTTCTCTATGGTTAATAAGGATTAGAGAACAATTTCTTAATTTTGAATCTTGCGCAAAGTATTTTAACATCCTTAGTTTTGAAAGAAGACCCATTTTCAGTGAAAATAGTAGAGGAAATGCCAAAGCATGTAATGATGCAAGTAGTGATGAAACGACAGATATCATGACCAATGATAGTTTTTAATGGTGCTACTTAGAATCACTTACTAAAATATTCTATGACAGTAATAATATACTTGTGGCCATTAATATGATTTAGGATTTATCATGCCAATAATATCAAAACCCCATAAAGAGAAGGGCCATGATGGAAAAATTAGTTGAAGGTCATATGCAGGTGCATGGTGGATATTTCCATGTTTTTAGCATTTATCACAACACTTAGTGTATTCTAGGAAATATTACTCCATGGTAGTCTAATTGTAGCCCTCACGTATGAGCTTGTGTGACATATCCTTACCCGAGAAGTGGCCACCACATAGAATATCATGTACTTGAGATACAATAGTGGGGATGTATGTGATTCTTAGACATCATAAAAACTGATGTCAAAATATTGTTTAAATAAATCCTCACCAATGATGACATATTGTGTGGCTTCAAATTGCGCAGGCAAGGAGCTTCATGAAAGTGGAGTGCATTGGGAATGGTTTTTTGATAAAGAAATTTATAAATTGGAAGGAACCATTTGGGATGGTCATTTATCGTGTGTGATGGTACAATCTTTGAGATGTGAACAATCAAGTAAAGGGTTTTGCAAGTTCTTGATCATGAAAATGGATTTCTTGTCACCGATATCGTGAGGGATAAGTGATGCTACACTAGCCATGACATCCACATGTCAATTATATTTATGGGGGATAGTAATGAGAGAGTAAGATTCAAATGTAGCTAAAATATCCACACTGTTAGATAATAACATGGATTTTATTGGGATCTATTTCAATTCCATGTTGTGAGATAATGTATCCAAGGATCTTTCCATTTTTAAGTTTAAAAACACACTTCTTTGGATTTAAGAGTACTTTATATTGTCAAACACATTCAAAGAGTGTACAAAGATCTTGAACATGTGTAGAATGATGTCATGATTTGGTAAGTATTTAATCAACATAATATTCAAGTATCTTATGAATATATTCATGAAAGATATGTTTCATTTCTCATTGGTAAGTGGACCCAATATTTTTAAGGCCAAAGGGCATGATGGTGTAACAAAACTTTTCACATGGCATAGTAAATGATTTTTTTCTTGATCTACTTGAATAATTTTGATTTGATTATAACTAAATTTTTCTTCCAAAATAAATGATATCATATTCAATAGTGGAATCAACAATGGCATCAATGTGTGGCAATGAGAAACTATCATTTGGGTAAGCCCTATTTAGATCACGAAAAAATGCAATAATGAACCATGACATTAGGCTTCATAACTGGCACAATGTTAGACACCCACTCCAGATAATAGACAGAACAAATAAAGAAAATATCTAATAGTCATTGTATTTAGTCTTTAACTAGAAATATGACCTTCGGATGCATCTTGTGATTTTTTTGTTGAACGAGTTTTTCACCGGGGTTAAGGATGATGTTATACATGGCTAGAAATGGATCAATACTAGGTATATCACTATAGTCCCATGCAAATATGTCTGAATTTTTTGAAGAACTTGTTGAATATCATCTTTCTCGGCAAGTGTAAGATAAGAAACTCACAAAACCATTCACAAAGTTGGTAGTAATTCGAGGTTGTATTGAATGGTATCTTTGTTTATAAGATCTAACCGGTTCTCTGTATGGGTCAATAGGAATAGTTTTAGGAGCATCATAACTTTCATTAGGTGGTGTTGGTCCTCAAATTTGGATCCCCTATTGGGTTGACAACAATTCACTCTAAGAAAGGGAAAATTTCTAAGGAATGGTGATATACTAGATTATGTGATCCTTTTGTAGCTGAGGAGGGGTCTAACACATTCCTTAGGGATCATTCCTTGGGATGATTGAGGGGAACATACAAAGGATATGGCATTTTCCTTCTAATTTTGGTCCTACCTTGAACCAGGGTGAGAGGACCCACATTGTAACTTGAAATTTAGAGGAGGAGATGGACCCTTTGTTCCCTCTTGTTTATTTTAAAATGTGGGGTTAATCTTGGATAAGCATGGCCAAGGAAACAATATTTCACTTTCACAAGTTGTCACACAAATTATTGCGTATGCTTATTACACTAGAGGAAGGTTACTGAAGAGAATTAAGTTTAATTGCTCTTGTGTTCTCTTAGTAATGGAATTAAGGCTAAAAGACACCTTCAGTGATGTTTAGAGAAATTAGGTAGTAAAATAGAACAAACAGATGTTGTAAAATGGGGGATGGGGTCAATTATGGAAAATATGACTTCACAGAGGGGGAATCATAAGTAGAAAAGTTTATTATGACACAACATTTAACACTATAAGTATCATGTAATCATGGAAAATGCACAAAACTGGATCAACCAGTGACAATCTCAACTAAGAACTATTTGCATTTATTAAATATCAATAGATGAAAAGGATTCAATACAATCTCTAAAATATCTAACATAAGAGCTTGTGCAAGTATTTCAGCAAAGTGTTTACTACTTCATCCCTCATACACCTAAGATACACTTAGAGGCTTACAAAAATCTATCAACACAAAATTTTTGACAAGGATTTTACAATTCGGTCCAATATTACAAGAGGAAAATCTCACAACACAATATCAGACTTAATAACCAAAGCATAAACATCAAGGATAGATTTAGTGTATGATAAAGAGAAACAATAAACACAAGACTGCAGCCAAATAATATCACTCATTAATGGACAATTCTACAACACAGAACCCAAAAGACAGAATTTAAAACTTAAAGTGGACATAATTTATTCAGTTCTTGAATTTATTAACAAGGGAACATCAAATAAATGCTCTCAAATCCTATCAATGGTTGTACACTTGCAACCAAATTGACACAAAATTTTGGGAAACTGAGATTAGTATGCATTTCACGATGGAAACATACAATGTTTATAATTACATCTCTAATCTTTCCATAATTTGAATGATTAAGCCCCTTTGATCCAAATACCAAAAATTAACTCTCTTAGCTATGAGGAAAAACCCCATATTTATAAAATTGGATGCCTTCTTACAACCTGATTTTCCCCATAAACTTTAACAAACGATTTGAGAAAGATGTGGAAAATGAGATCTTTTTTTGGAAAATATCTTGTAATGGTAAAGATACCTCCTTTTTTCTTAATCTGATTCTCTTCACATGTTGACATGGATATATGTGGGATCTTTTACTTTAATTGTATACTCCCTTTTTTTCTTATTCATGCTATCACCATCCTTCATGTGCCCCGTCACAAATTATCTATTCCCTCATGTTTTTATTTTTAATAGATTTAACACCTACCCTTTTAGGAATATGCCTTGGGAAAAGGATAATCCTTTACACTCCCTCATGTTTGATTTTTTCTTTATGTCAATTACTGATTCTAACCAAAAATTACCTTTTGGAAGATATTGTTTTGCTCTAAACCTGTGCAAGTTTTTATAATTGATTTCACATTCAATTTTGAAATGACACCTTTCATAATTACTCCCAAATTTCATCCTCTTATAAACTCACATTGTTCTCTCATAAGATCGTATCTCCCTTCAAAAAATTTTAGTGAAAAGAGAATTTGTGTCCATTCTTCTCAAACCATGTGAAGAAGTAGAGCTAGGAACCATCTTGAAAGAAATTTCTTTAGATACTTTGCGCTCAATCTTCGAACTTTCTGGTCTGGATACAAGGCCTTTATGAGGATACTCTTCAATATTGAGGATTAGGTGGATATTGATGGACCATTAACACCTCATGCATTTTGGGTAAAACTAATAAGAATATTCATCAAGATGACTCCCTTCTTTTCTAATTTTAAAGTCATTTATTATCATTTACTTCTTGTGGAGCACGAAAAAGCTCTTGAACTATTGAAGAAGATTTTTGGCTTCCGTTGTCATCCCGCCATTAACACAAACATCATTGATATATCTCCTTTATTATTCAATGAATAATTGGCAGAGAAATAAATCCCTTCCACTACCTATGAAGAGTTTTTGATGATCCTGTGGAGGATATATCATCGATTTCCTACAAAATCACCACGATGGAGAAAATACTTTCTCATCTTGAAAAAGAACCTATGAAATCTTCTTCTAGGAATGTCCCTTAAGTTTTTCCACCTTAAATGAGAAGACATATACATGGCATTCCTAATCCAACTTGTGTAAGTCAACCCATTCTTATAAATGAACTTGAATCTGCCCCTACAACACCCACTGATATTCTTGGGTCTTCCTCATCTTCAAAATTTACTACTTAGAAAGGTACCAAATCCTACCTTAAATGTAGATATAACATCCTTGAATGGGTCTCCTCCTATAGGAGGAAATTGGAATTAATCAAAATCTTGAGGGTCCCAAAACCAATATTTCAAAGCTCATGGAACTAGGCATGTCTCGCAACCTTGTGGGGGACATCTTGTACATTCATGATGCTTAAGACCACAAAGAATTGGAGTTCATGAAGAATAGGTGTTGAATTAGATTCCTCCTTTTGCAGAGGAATGTGTGACCATTAATTAATACTATACCTTTTTGCAAGATCTTCTCTTTTTGTATATGCATATTATCGGCTATGTGAATTTCAAGGGTTGGGGCCCTATAAAATCCCCATTTTGTTTGTATTACACAATATGCTTATTTTTCTTGCATTTTCATCTTAATAATTACTTTCCATAATCTTGAATTTATCTTTATATAGCACAAAAATCATCTCTAAATTCATATTGCATGGTTTGAATATCCACGGTAAATATTTTTCTTTCTTTGAGTGCCCCACGGCTATTTTGGAATCCACAGAGTATTGAATTTTGTAATAAAATCATCCTATGGATTTTACGTGTAATTATTTGATGTTCCATGACCCTTTGGAAATATTTAGTGTCCCATGACTTTTTGGAATCCACAAAGTAATGATTCCTTTGTTAAACCCTGTTGAACACTAATTAGTGTGCCATGACATTTTATGATACAACCACCTTTTCTTATCTCTTGTGACTATGGGTCTGCAGTATCCCTTCTTACCTTTATCTTGTATTGTAACCCATGGAACATTGAATTTTCCATTCGTGAAATAATAATTTAATGTATTGAGGTTGAATAGTTATGTCCATCCTTCAATTTTTTAAGCTTTAGGGGAAGGGATGATCATGGAGATTCAAAAATCCATTAGTGACAAGGTGACATATGCAAATTTGGGTCTTTAAATAGTATGAAGTACTTGTGGAAAACTCAATTAGGGAGGGCTCAAAATGAGAACCCCATCTTGGGATACCACAAGAACATAGACTAGGCCAGATGCCTAATCCATTGGGTAAGGAGTCAAGGAGAAAATACATAGGAATTTTATGAAAAGAGACATTACATCCAAACCAAAATACTATCATGTTTTGAAACCTAATCATTCTAGACTAGAACACAAAAAAAAAAACAACACAAGGAAATTACAAACTATATAATGTTTTTACCTAATACCTTGGCTTAATCCAAGAAATGTTTGAGGTTCCTGCCATTAACAGGAAATTCTAGCAAGTTTCCTTCCAAATCCTTCAAAAAGAAAGTATGTTCCCTAATTCTGATATCAATAGAATATGGCCCCATCCAGAGATCATCAAACTTCCCATGTTTACCTTTATCTTCGTGCCTACTATCCCATAATAAGAATAAGTCTCAAAACTGAAATTTATTGGGGTGACCTTATTTTCAGATATATTCTTTAGTTTTTTTTTGAAGTTGAGATGTTTTTGGTGGGACTCTCTTCTGACTTCATCTAACTCCATGATTTGACTTATCCTTTCCTCATATGGACTCACTTCTCCTCCATCTTCAAATTGTTGCATAAATTATATGAGGAAAGATACAAGTGTAGGGGTAGAAGGGCTTGAACTCCATAAACCATATCAAAATGATTTTCTATAGACCACTTAGTGGTAATTATGTCCACCCATAATGCAAATTTGAGTTGTTCACCCCATTTTTCTTGTTAGCCTACAATATCCTTTTGAGGATTTTAAGAAGATTCTTGTTACTTGATTCTTCTTGGCCATTTCCTTGAGGATTATAATTTGAGGCGTAAGATAAACTTATACCGTGTTCTTTTCACATAGCTAAAAATGGTTAGCTCTAAAACTCATGACATTGTTAGTAATTATTTAGGCAAGCACACCAAATCTTCAGATTATATTGTTCAAAATAAAATCCATGACTATTTGATGGGTTGTTCGTCTAATGGAAATAGCTTCATCCCACTTGGTAAAGTATTTAGTGTCCACCAATATCCACCTATGACCAACACTTGAAGGATATGATATTTCACCAATAAATTCCAAGCCCCATTATTTAAATGGAGCTTCAATTGACATAGGATGTAAAGGTAGGGATCCAAAGGCTTTAAGTTTTCTCCATAAAATCACTGAAAAATTTTCATATCTTCTAACCAGTAAATTTGTGTCCTTAAAAATGAAGGCCACCAATATCCTACCCTTAAAATCTTGTGAGCAGTCACTCTTCCAAAGCAAAAATGGCCTCCACACACTCCCCCATGAAATTATATAATTATTTTGGGGGCCTCCTCTTCAATGACACATCTAAGTAGTACCCCTTCTGGATTATTCTAAGATAATCCATGATCAGTCAATACATACTTATGAGAAACAAGCTTAAGTTTCCTTCTTTGGTTCTTATCTAAGTGCACAAGATAATTTAAGTTTATCAAGTAATATAATATATTCTTGTAAAATGAAGTGTTTACCTTTTCATGAGGATGTGGCCCACCCTTTTCAAAAATTTTGATTTATTCCACTTGTAAATTATTTTCTACCATCAATCTTGTTAGGCCCAACCCTTAAACCAACTTGGTTGTATGTATCTCCATGTCATATTCCTACAATTTATCGACCTAATGACATATTTTACTTGACATCTCCATTTCTGAAAAAATGTCCTTTACCATAGTATGGGGAACATAAGCTACAAATTTGGAGCTTAGAATATATGGCCTGAATATTTTAGTGGCTTTTACTAAAGCAAAATATTACTTCTCCATGTGGAATATTTCAATTCATCTCCTTGAGGATTTGCTAAAGAAAGCAATGGGATTTTCATGCCCCTCTTCATTTTTCTGCAACAACATAGAAGCAATTGTATTTTTGAGGAAAATGAAAACATTTGAAATTATTTCTTATAATCAGGACTTGCTAAGATAAGGGTAGTTTTGAGTGCCTCCTTTATTCCTTCAAATTCTCATACAGCCCCTTCTTCCCACTTAATGACCTGGTCCTTCTTAAGCATACTTGTAATAGGGATGGTAATCTCAAAAGTTGGAGATGAATCTCCTTACAAATTTTACCTACCCAAAGAAAGATTGAATTCCCTTCTTAGATATAGGAATGGGAACCTTGCCAATTGCCTCTACCATTTTAGGATCTATCATGACCCCTTCTTGTGACACTATGTGCCCCAACAACTTTTCCTTTTGTACTCCAAAGTGACATTTCTTGGGATTTAATGAAATTCTATAATCTCGCATCTGAGAAACATCTTTTCTAGGTGCCCCAAGTGATCACCTCTCTTTTTGGAAAAAAAGTTATATCATCTTGATATACTATAATAAAATCATTTATAAGGCCAGAAAAATCCACATCCATGGCTCTTTGAAAAGTTTCTCCAACATTCATCAGTCCAAAAGGCATCCTAGCATAGACATATGTTCCCCAAGGGGTAGTAAAAGCAATATCTAATTTCTAATTGCTTCACCACTACTTGGTTATATCTAAAAAAACCATCTAATGTAGATAACAACTCGATCCATGATCACCTTTTGCAACATGTTGTCCATATTAGGAAATGGGTAATTATCCTTAATCGATGCCTTGTTTGATTTCTAAAATCCACATAAAGTCTTATGTCCCCATTATTTTTCCTAACTGGTACTAAATTAGCCACCCAAGAAGAGTATTTAGTGGGATGAATTATCCCACCATCTCATAGTTTAGTCAAATCTTCTCACATTTTGGTTTACAAGGATGGGATGAATGGTTATTTTCTTCTATCTGAAGGGCTTGGAGTGAGGCTCTAAGGGTATCTCATGCTAAAACAAGTCTTCTCTATAAGATTTCAATTCTGAATAAGACCATGTTAGGCAGTCTTGGTATTTATTTAGAAACTTAGTGTAATCATTATTTTCTTATTTATTAATTCTACCCCTAACCACACTTTTCTTGGGTTTTGAGAAGTTCCCAAGTTGTATTCTTCAACATATCTAGACGTATAAACATATTTGTTTAGAATTTACTATCAAAGTTTTATTCCAAGATGACTAGTCCTCTAGGGATGAAATTTGTCTTTAGCTAGATTATATATTTTCCAAAGAGAGTCTCCTTTCCTTCACACATTTCCACCATGGGTTCAAGATCAATGAGTTGATTATTGAACTCACCTTTGAGTAACAAGTTTCAAAAAAACTTGAATGTTTAGCATCATCCTCAAAAAATTGCCAATGATGAACATTGTTAGGAACTAAAGGTATGACTAACACTTCTACTTCATAGTGGTAGTAGGGGGACACAACTTCATTTTTATATTGGGATTCCATAACAACCAACTTGTCACTTTTTGTATTCAGATTTCTCTTATGATAAAGAATGTTAAAAAAATAAAAAAATGATGAAATCCCAAACTACATACCCCATAAAATATCATAGTTACTTCAATATCTTGTTCTTAGTCTACATACAACTATATAACTTGCTTTAATTGTCAAGTATTAATCTCATTGGAAAATTATTTCCTTTATCCCATGCTTCCATGTAATTTTTAAGACAAGGAGTAGTGCCTCATATTCAACAATGTTATTAGTACATTCAAATTTCAAATTGAAGGCAAAGTTAGAAGAAACCTGATTTGGAGAATTCAGAACCACTCTAGCTCCATTTCCAAATTTAGAACATGCCCCATCAAAAATCATAGTCTAAGAGGCATTGGTGTCTTCTAGGGTGTGCTAGAATCTACTCCATGTTCTTTACAATCCAAAAAACCTATGAAATTTCCCAGATTAGTGTCAATGAATAGTACCTCATAAGAAGCATTCATAGGATCTTCAATAAGATGAAGCATTTTATTTCTCCATGTAACTTGACTAGTTTCCCCTCCAATGGTATAGAGACATATGACATATCCATATGAACACTACCTCCCACACTAGTGGCCCACTTTCTTGACAACAACATGCCCCACTTAATAGGGAAATCCACTATAACTATGTTCATGGTCAAATATTTTCGGGGTAGGCAGCAAGTTGTACCACCAAACCTTTAATCTACCTACAACCTAGAACCTCCTTGAATCCATGGCATAACAAGTCCCAAATGCTATCGTTATATTGATATCTAGCTCATTCATAACCTCTAAAGGCATGACATTACATGAGGCTCCTGAATCAAACATATAATTATGAAGAAGCCACCCATTGACAATTAAAGTAGTGAAGAAAGGATCCACATCCAATTGAGTTCAACCAAGGAAGTACCTAAATATACTTTGGGGGTTCTTATATGCTTTTTGGTTCTTCCTTTATTTCAAATTCAGTTATGGCATGCAGAGTCAAGATATTATTTTTACCATTTTATTTAATGACCATATCATCCTTCAACCCCAAGTATTCAAACGATCTTTTCTATGCTCGAGAATCCTAAGCAATTCTACAATAGGGACTATAAATTTTATCTAACTTAGAATTTGAGCCATATCACAGACAATATATTTTGAAAGGGATACATTTGTTACAAGGGTAACAATATTATCTGATGGAATGTTATCTTTTATTTCTTTGGTGGAAATAGAAGTTCTTCACTTTGAAGCATTGGCGTGACCTTTATCGGCATTTTTTCTTAGGGATATTGGTCAAGATAGGAATTTTTGGTTTAGTAGGGACAAACCCTTTGACTTGTCTATTTCGAAGGTTATACTCCTTTTCTTGAGCAACTACAACATTCATTAATAGCTAAATATCTTCTTTAGAAGGGATCCCACCATCATAATTTTTTATCATTAGAGATCTTAAGTACTTGAAGTCATGATTTGGAAGCTCAAATGACTAGGGCCATATCTATATCAGCATTAACAATAGAAGGAATGGAAAATACCTTATTTATGCAAGCCCAAAATTCTTCCACAATTTTAGCATACAAGATATCAGTTGAAGTAGCTCCTAGCATTGGATCTTTTAGACATTCCATCATGCAACATCAAAATCAACTTCATCATTGACATTATCATTCCTAATAATTCTTTCACAAGATGAATATGGAAATAAAAACTTATCACACCATTCAATGATGTGATATTCTTATACCAATGCAACTCTTGATGTCAGTGGATCAGGGATTTTTATATTCTCTTTATCAAAGCATGTTTCTTACTTCCTGAAGGCATGGGTCCTTTTCCTCTATCATCAACCTGGTGTTATCCTTTGGGATGATTCCCAAATCTATTTTTTCCTTGGGCTTGATGTTGAACATGAGAATTTGAAATCCAATCCTTTCTCTACTCCATCCATCTTGTAGGTAATTTCTTTGACTGTCCTGGCCAAGGTCTTAACAACTTCCTCTAAATTCACTATTTTACTAGGCTGTGGATTCTCAAGATTAATTAGCTTAAGACCTTTCCTCTTTGGAGTTTTTCTCTTGGATTTGATATTGTTATAAATTTAGACAACCATATAAAATCCTACCTCAAAGGCCTAGGGTTCTTATCCCTCAGGTAATATGTTGTTTTTTTATCGAAAATGTCTCAGTATTTGATTAAGCAAGATTCATCACTAGGACTTAGATTAACAAGAAATCTAGTTAAGGTTTTATTAAACATGGTGTTAAAGTCTTGCACACATTCATTTGGATTTTTATTTATATTTTCAAACTAATTCAAGAGAAATCTGGGATCATTTTTATCACCATATTGTAACCTGAAAGAATTTTTCATTTCTTTCCAAGAATCAATTGAATTTTTGGCACCAAATTATACCATTCCCTAGCATCTTCCTCTAAAGTATGTATGAATAACTTGACATACACATCTTCATGCTCTACTTAAAATTCATCCATAATATTCTAAAAAAATCTAAGATGTTGATCTCCACTTATAACATTATTCCCTTGAAATATAGACAATATATTTCTGATTTCATGGGGTACTTCATTTGGATAACCCACCATCCCTTGGAATCTTACTGGTCTGTAGGTGTTAACTAAAAAAATGGATAATTTGGTGGAGGTGTTTTACAAAAAGGATTGAAATGGTGGGGAATTGAGGGTCTTTGAGGCATAGGGGTATGATCCAAAAATATGAATCTCTCAAGGAATCAGTTTAAAAACAAAATTTATTCTCAAGAATAAACAAATGAAGGAATAAAAAGAATACCATTTGAAATAAAGAATGTAAATCAAATTGAGTTATGTCTAATTTAGATCTATCACACATGCTATAATAATCTTCCACCATAGGCTAATCACACTCAAGATTTTAGACAATTTTCTCCTCCGACCTTTGACCATCAATTGGTTTCTAGATCCAATTCTTTCTTAAATTGGTATTTTATATCTTAGGAAGCAACCTTCTAGTAGGATCAAAATTGAAGAAGGATATTCTTCCTTCCAACTTTGCAGAATTGAAAAGTTAATAAAAAATGATTAGCATCAGTGTATGCCAGATTTTATTTTTGAAAAGATAGAGTTGTCACTAAGTTCTTACACCTTATATGTGTAAATCAACTTAAAATAGCTCTTGAGATATTGTCTTTACAAATTAGTTGACAAAGACTTACATATCTTTGTGAATTTTCCCACGCCACTCCCATCGGAGTAAGATTTTATGGAAATTTTTCTTATACTAAGAGAATATTGGGACAAATATGTTTAGGATGGACTATATTTTGAAAAAGCTTTGTAAATGAAAAAATACTAAACCTCATAACAACCAACAATGTTGCCAAAGGCTTATATATGTCTTAAATATAGGAAATAAGTCCACGAAAAATGGCATCAGAGGCGTGTTTTTACTCAAATCTACACCTCCTTATTGGGCTGATAACAATTCACTCTAATGAAGGGGAAAATTGCTTAGGAATGGTGATAGACTAGATTGTGTGGTCATTTTTTAGCCAGGGAGGGGTCTAACATATTCCTTAGGGTTAATTCATTGGGATAATTGAGGGGGAAAATGAAAAGGAGATAACCTTTTCATGTTACTTTTGGTCCTTCCTTGAACTAGGGTGAGAGAACTCGTGGTGTAACCTAAAATTCAAAGGGGGAGATGGACCCTTTCTTCCCTCTTTTTTCTTTTCAAATGGGGGGCTGATTTGGGATAAGCATGGAAAAGGACACAATATTTTACTTTCATAAGTTGTCACACAAATTATTGCATATACTTATTACACAAGAGGTAGGTTACTTGAAGACAATTAAGTTTAATTTATCTTGTGTTCTCTTAGTAATGGAATTAAGGCTAAAAGATGCCTTCAATTATGTTTAGAGCAATTAGGTAGTAAAATAGAAAAAAGAGTGCTATAAAATGGGGATGGGGTAAATCATGGTAAAATGACTTCATGGAGGGGGAATCATAAGTAGAAAAATTGATTATGACACAAAATTTAATGCTATAAGTGCACAAAACTGTAATAATGGAAAATAAACAAAAGCTGGATTAGAAAGTGACAATCTCAAATAAGAATTATTTGCATTTATTGAAGCTCAAAAGAGGCAAAGCATTAAATAAAATCTCTAAAATATGTAACACAAGATATTGTGCAAGTATTTCAAGAAATTATTTACTACTTCATCCCTCATATGCCTAAGATACACTCTCAGAGGCTTACAAAAGTCTATCAAAAAAAATGTTTATGAGGGGTTTTACAATTTGGTCCAATATTGGAGAGGAAAATCTCACAATACAATATAAAACTTAATAAACAAAGCATAAACATCAAGATACGGATTTAGTTTATGGTAAAAATAAATAGTAAACACAAGACAATATCCAAAGAATATCACTCATTAATGGAAAATTCTACAACACAGAACCCAGACCTAAGAAAAAATTTAAAACTTAAAGCAAACATTCTTTATTTAGTTCTTGAATTTTTTAACAAGGGAACATAAAATAAATGCTCTCAAATATTATTGATGGTTTTACACTTGCAACCAAATTGACACGAAAACTCGAGATTAGTATGAATTTCATGATGGAAACATACGGTGTTCACAATTACATCTCTAATCTTTCAAGAATTCAAATGGCTAAGCCCCTTTGATATGAATACTAAAAATTAATCTGTTATCTAATTTCCGCTGCCCGTTAAGATTATATAAAAATTAGATTCCTTCTGAATTGAGGTTCCTGCGGTTTTGAATCCTACCAGGGGTCAAGCCTTCGGTAATATAAAAAGAAGACTTAGCCGAATCCATGACTAAAGATAATTTGGGACAAGCCAACTCAAAGGGAAGCAACGATCTCGTACAGACAAGTGCCAAATGTCAACATGGCACAAGTTCTAGAAAGAAAAGGGGGTAGAAGCCTCAAATCCCCACAGAGCTTACATGTGGAGTCAACTATAGATGATCCATCCAAAGTAAAAATATTCATAGTAATATGTAGCAGTCTCATTAATTATCCAAAGGGAAGTGGCTCAATCGCAAATAATGCCAGGTGTCAGCCCAATGCACTTCTAGAAGCTACAATATAAGCAGAGACCCTAGAGAAGCATTTTAACCCCACATGGATTTCATAATAAATCAGCTCCAAGTTCGAGGCAAATTTCTAAATATTGGCGATAATCCAAAAATCATGTAGGGGCAATTATGAAGCCTATCTAAAAATTTTAAATGTTCAAATATTTTGAAAATATCAAAGGAAAAGGGTCATTCAGATGGTCTTTTTAGGGATGAAGTTAATGCATAGTTCTGTGTGAAGAGTGTGAACCTGGGAATACTTAATTTGTTCACCTACATTCAAAAGGTCATTCTCATAGAATGACATAGATAGGCACCACTTGAATCATGAGCACAGGACCCAATGCATAAGCAATTAAAAGATCCAAATATGTAATAATGATTTGGAAGAATAAGTCTACTCCAAGGGATTCGGTTGCAAAATAGTTAAGAGATGCATTAAATAGGCATGGCTCTCACTCTTTAAAGAATAGATAATGGGAAAGTGTGACAAAGATCTAAAAATATATACTGTCACTTCACACCATTTATCATAATTAAAAAGGCATTTTGAAGAGAGTTCGAGAATGGTCTCTCACGTCCTTCTCCTCCTATATATTGAAATCAAAGATACAAGAAGACAAGAATCGAGAGTTAGTTTTTTCTTCTATCTTAGTTCTTCTTCTGTAAAAGGCAGGGGGCTAGAGCTTTAGCCTTATTTTTGAGATTTGTAATGGAATTTTTCCTCTTATCTATTATAATATTATGCACATTGTTTGGAGTAATATAATATGCCCTGTGATGTAATTCATCCATCCTTTGCATAATTTGTATTGTATCTCGTTAGCCTTTATTTTGACGTGGATAATTGTGCATGTTTTTGTGCTATTGCTATCTTCAGAAGTTGTGCTTAAATAGTTTGGAGTGGTGTTCTATGTGATTTTCCTCTAGTCTATGGTGCATCTTGTCCACCCTTTTTATTGCTCACCTTTTCTCTATTCCAATAAATTCTATTATAGATTAAATCCTTCAACTTTCGGCACATCGCCCCGTTAAGTTTAAAGTTTTATTTCATTTTCTCTAACCCTCACCTCATACCAAAGAGAAGATCCAGCTTATTTAAAATCTAGAGGTCACCTTAGGGTGCACATCCCACTAACTTGAGGTTTCCTATGACTCTGACGGTTCATCTGCAAGGATCACCATCAACAGTTTTCCTAGCACACCCAGTGGGATGACTCTAAGCATTTTTTTATCATTACATCAATTTGGTCTATTCTTGGTAAAGCTCAAGATTTAATGGAGATATTTTCTAAATGCATCTAGTGACTCCACATGGTCTGAAAAAATCATTACAGGAGCTCATAGACTTTCCTTTCATCCATCTCCACTCATATTTCTTTCCATTTCTTCCATTTCTATTCATCCTATGAAGTTGTGGACCCATGACTTCATTACCACTATGGGATCCTCCTTTTCTCCATCTCCAAGCCATCCATTCCACCCTTCCCCTTTCTTTGATAATCTATACCCATCAAACCAACAAATAACGACTCCAAATCCAAAAGAAGAGGAGCATATGGTGAGAAGTTATATGAACTCAGGAGGTTTGTATCACGAGATGAGTGTAGAAGTAGATAAATTATCATAAAAAATCTCAATTTTGACTAATCTTCTAGCCACACTATGTTTGGCATCTAGAACACCCCATAACCAATAAAATTATGTCCCAATAAAGAGACAAGATGTTGGCACCTAATTCATGTGGCGTTTAGTCTTTTATGATCAAGTTAGTGATCTTCTTACACTAACATATTCAATCAATCTTACATTTGAACTTATCACCCAAATTGTAGTCATAATTTTCACAAGGACTTATTATAAGAGATAATTGAAAGGCCACGCTACTAACTATGGGTTTATAGTTACAAATAGTAACCATTTACCATTCAAGAATTCATTAAAAAACATCAAAATTCATTATATTCATGTATCTTTTAGATTGTAGATATTGTACATAATTACATGTACCTAACTTCATTACAAGAATTAATTATTATATGCAACATGTTGATCTACAATAATCAAACTAATATATTACAACAATGATACCTAAGTTTTAATTCTACAACTATATTAGGATGAAGTAAAATGAAAGGAAAACTATTTTAAAAACATGCACAAATAAATCAAATTCAAACCTCCCTTCAATGTGTAGATGCACTTGTGATTTTTTAATTCTCATTGAACTAGTTTGTTTAAGACTATGACATTTTGTTTGTAGTGAGGTATTTGATATAATAAAATTCCTAGATAAAAAATTAATTTGATTTTAGTAAGTTATTATTTCAAGGGTTTATGTCACATCCCATAATTACATATTATCATTTTAAAGACTTTTAGATGATTTGGTGATTGTTGCCACAATGATATAACATATAAGATAGTACTTTGATTTGATATAATGATTTAATTTTATTCAGCTATCATTTATGACATGTTTTGGGATTAAAACAATTATTTTCATTAATTTGATTATTAGTAGATGATGATTTTATTTAGATTATAGTTTGAGATTACATGTCCATATATACCGATTATAGTTCATTTTAGTTTATTTGATTATATTATAATAGATGATGCACTTGAGTATTATTTTTTAATTGTGTGCAAATATTATCTCGGCTTTGAGAAAGGGTATCAATAGGAAGAGATAGTAAGACATAGAAGGATAAGAGAGAAACTTCCATGCTTGTTCAATATAAGAGAAATGATGTCAAACCTGTAAGTTAAGCTTATATAATTCGTAGTTTTTATTTATCCTTATATATATATATCAATTTATGCAACAAGTTTATTCTAGTCTCTTTGAAACAATGAGATAGTGTTACACACTATGTAAATTGGTATGAAGCTCAGTTGTTTATACAATACAACTAAGTAATAGTTCTCAAACTTGGATAAGATAATGTAACTCATTGATATCTTGGTTAATTCAACTCAAGTGATATATTGTTAATGTAACTCAATGAGTTGGCTCATCTTGGATGTAGATAAATAAAGGTAAGATAAATATCAACAAATAACTTAACCAAGTTATAAAGTATCTCATTTTAACAAAGAAACTATCAGAAAGAGAATAATAAATAAAATTATGGATTAATTCCAAAACCTTTTTAATGAAACTATAAGTAATAAACTTTTTCTAATAAATAGCCCTCTTATTATTTTCCTTTTCTCTTTTCCTTTTAATAAAATCAAGGTTATCATACACAAATGAATATAATCAAATCATATCATAATTTGGCCATTTTCATAAAGGGACAATGCATCACTTTACTAAAATAAAATATATATGTTGTTTTCCTCACCACATTCAACCAACTTACCAAGTTACTCACTCAACCAAATCACGGGGTTAACCAATTTATGGGCCGAAAAAATTCCTTATATAGGCAAGTCTATTAATAATACAACAACTATGTAAACCAATAAGAAATATACATCCCCATAAATGTGGGACTAAACCAAAAAGAGGCCCTACACATGGGCACAAATGTACACAATATGGAACGCATATGTGTCCTTATAATGGGATAATCAACCCCAAGGCTTATAAATGTGGTGAATGAGGGCATAAATTAGCCATAAATGACACCAATTAGTGGTCCCTTCTACACACAAAATAAAATATGTTAATCCATATGAGGGGGAATAAATGGGCCACATGTGGCACTAATGAAGATTACCTCAATCTAAAAAATAAAGGCCAAGGTCCATGAGCAACAGGACACCGATCATTGTCACTAAATAACACCTATTGATGATACATATTTTAATCCATCAACCAATACAAAGGAGACATGTTTTAACACTTGGGCATTTGACTAGTTAATCAAATAATTTTAGTATAAACCTCTTACCTTTTTATATCGATTTATATGTGGGATTAAAGTGAGGATGTGGAAGATTTTTTGATTTCGTGGGATCACACAGTCATGGTATCAATTAAAGAAAACTAATCGATATATTTTCAATAATAATATTAATACCTTGAACACAAAAAGTAAATAGAGTATAGACATGACTGTTTCACCTCAAACTAATGTGATAAATAGATAAGTAGGTAATGGACGTAGGAGGAATACATGTATTATATAGATGATAGAAGGCTTGCGTGTGTTGTAGACGCGTTGAATCGATCGTGCTGTAGAGATATTTCCTTTGGCTAGGAGGAACGAACTATATAAGAAAAACAACAAGACCACCAAATAGTATTAGATAGCAAGAGTTAGAGGAATTCTTAGCAAGGCTAGATCTGGGAAGCGTGACACTTCCTCAAATGCCGCCAATCCTTTGTTTAATATAACTTAATGTAAGAAATAATAGTTCTATTATAGTTGATAAGATTTAGATATATCCTATTAACATGCAATGAGTGAATTTAACTCAACATGCAATGGTTAGAATTAAATACAAATTATTAATGAGAGGGTTTGGGTTTGCGCAGGTGTAGCGGAGAGGGTATGAGGTCCTGGGTGAAATTAGGCAAGGTTTTGGGTAGTTTTGGGGAATTTGTTAACTCTTTGTTATAGGAAACATTTCAGTCTCAAATACCTATATGGGTTGGTTGAATGATGTTGGCATAGGAGATAAACCGATGTTATTTAGCTAACCATTGTTGGTAGGGGAAATTTGGTTAAAATATTAAAAATGAGAGTTTGGGCCTCTCTGTGATTGCACAGAGAGTTAAGGAGGTTTGGGGAAGGATGAAAAGGTGTTGATTAAGACTCATCAAGGTACAAAGGGTGATGGGATAGGTGAAATGGATCTGGTTGGTAGAAAAGGTGATAAACAAGCAAGAAGGTGGTAATGAGACAGAGAGAAATTAAATGAAATCAGTAAATGAAATGATTAAGATCAAACACACAATCTTAAAAAGTAAGAATGATTTACTTATCTGATAAAATTTACAGATCTGAATGTGGTAGGAATGGTTGATCATTTGGAGGAGAAATATATTGTTTCTTATGCAATGGCAGCATTTCATGTGTGCTCTGCCATGTCAATCTCGATATGTGGAAGAAATGATCGAGTTGCTCATGGAAGTGTGATGTACTCTAGTTCATCATTAGGAAGACCGATTGTTGGAGACTCAAATTCCAAAGTTTTTGTGTGAGAATGCATTTGGTCCAATCTGTGCAAAGAGTTAGGAACTCATGTCTAAGGGTAATCGATGGCGTTAGGGAATCGACGGATGAGGGAAAACTAACGTCGATTAGGGAGAATTAGTCCAAGTTACCAAAAATAGCCTGATCTTTACTATTTTTGGCATGATCTTGATTTCTAATTAGGTTCTCAAGTGATGGTTGGCACTTATATAAGTGGAATTGTTGTTAAAGAAGGAATATGACTTTAATTTTAGGGTTTGAAAGAGTCCCAGTTGGTTAAGATAAGTAGAGACTCAGTCTTAGTTAATCAATAGGCTAGGAATAAGTCCATGGTGAGGTGTTTAGGTGATGTGGCTAGGTGAGGTGTAAATTAACTTAATTAAAATAATTAAATTAATTAATAATGTGAGGATGAATATTAATTTAATTATAAGTGATTAAATTAATATCCATGTGTGAAAGGGGAATCTGGCTAGGTATATGCATTGTGTTGATTAATTAAAGGGGACCAAGGAGTTTGACCAAAAATTGGCATCTACATTTTCCCCTTTTGTCACGTAGCTTGTATTGATAAGTGACACTGAAAAAAATATGAAGTTGTTGTCCCAAGTATGAGTGAAGGTTAGGTTTCCCCAAGTATGGGTGGAGGTGATCCCCTCAAACTAGGAACTGATGAAAGGTTAGGTTGAGTCGGTGAGTGGTTTGATAAAATGATAAGTGATGAAAAATGAGGGTGGTTAGTGTACAGGTAGTGATGATATCGGTGTGGGTAATAGGCGGGGAATTCAAACACACGCACACATATAGAATGCAATAAGGTACTAGGCTAAAGATATCACAAAATCTACTTCGTCAAAGGTTGATAAGCTTATCCAAACAAGGGTGATGTGATCCAGATATCCAAGGTATAGAATATAGTCTTGAAACAAAACTAGGTGAGGTGCAAGAAGAGGTAGTAGGTATGTCCTAGAGCACCAAAAGGTTTGGTTGAGATATACATCACATAATTTAGGTAAGGTAAGGTCAGTAGGAAAAAAACACAAGTAGCGTCATCTCAAGGTATAGTGTGTAAATAAAATTCGAGTGTCCATGGGGTGGGTTTTGGGTGAGGTATGATGTGATTGATGTTGTATCATGGTAGGTATGTTCAAATGATTTATTTTTGTGATACATTAATTTCCAAGTTATTGTGTATGTGTAAAATAAATAGGTTATGATGTGTGTGTAAAGGGGGAAAATGGTTATGAGAAAGAGTGGCCAAGCTAACCTCCAAGGGCCCCATGCCCTCAGAGTGCTTCCTACATAGCCCTGATGAAAAGGGGCCTAAGGATGATGTATTTATCCCATAAGATAGGTAATAATAAGATGATGTAGGTTAGTAGGTTGGTGAGTTTAAGTATGGGTAAATGGGAAAGGTAATTTAGGCATGGTTGAGTCTAGGGTTTTAGGCATGGTTGAGTCTAGGATAATTAGGCATGGTTGATTCTAGGTTTTTAGGCATGTTTGAGTTTAGGTTGATTGGGCAAGGTGGAATTTTGAATATAAGTTGATGGGAATAGATGGTGAATGTAAATGTAGGTTAAAGGAGAATAAATCCTAGAGACCAAATGTCTAAGGTCTTGTCTTATGGAGAAGAATCAATATTTAAGCAAAAGGGTGAACAATATAAGAATTAAAAAGACTCCATAAGGGGAAAGATCCATTATGATCATACCAAAGACAGGGTTATGAACTTAAGCCCTTTAAAGGCATTACATGATTTAACTTGCTAAGGGTGAAATAAGTTATATGATCACGAAGTGTCACATGTGTGCCATGTCCCTTGAGTGGGTAGAAGAAGAGAAAGGGAGGAAGGTGAGGTGGAGTGTTTTGTTTAGGATAAACCTATTGTGAGATCGCATACCCCTTCTATAAGATACCAAAAACCAAAATATACAAGTCCATGACTACAAAAATGTATTGTATTTTCTTTTTGATTTTATTTTTATACTTGATCGATGGGGAAGTCTATGTGGGATGAATAGAATATATCCTTGAGGTCTTACTAAAACTGATTGATGCAAGAAGCTTTAGAATATTTTATTTTATTTTTACAGAAATAGTCTTCTTTTTAGATAGACTATGTACAATAGGGCTAGTTTTTATAGTTGTCCTTTAAGGTAGTGATCTATTGATAACAACAAGATAGAAAGATAAATGTCCATTTTGAGGGAGTCATCTGTTTATAAGAATTTTGACTCAAGGATTTAAATTTGAATATCCCATTTATTTTTTATCTCTTTTATAATTTTAAGTCATGGATAAGACTAGAAGGAGTATAGGCCTCTTTTATAAAGGAAAAACCATAGTACGTAAAGGTTAAATATGAGATAGGTTTTAAGTGATGAATGACCAATGGATTCCATCATGAAAAGAATGAAAATTATCCATGAGAATCACGCCATGAGTAGATATATGGTACTCATATTTAAGATAAGCCTAAAAGGTGATGGATAATCACACAATTCTCGTGGTCGTTGGTCTTTAAAAGAGTTAGATGAAAGAAACAATTAATCAAGGGATGAGTGTATAGTAAAAAAGCTGATATAGTACTTGATTCAATAGTAGAATGGTTGAAGAAGTAAGTCATTGAGAGGCTCAGTGCTCGGGTTTACCTTTGAGATAAGACAAACAATAAGCACCTGATCCATAGGTATGGGTAACGATATAGGGTCCAATCCAATTAGGAGAAAACTTGCCTTGTTTACTTTTCTCATCTTTGGTTACATGTTGATTTTCCTTCAGGACAAGGTCACTAACCTTGAAGGTTCATTCATGGAAATATTTGTCATAGGCACGTTTGATACATTTTTGGTAGATTTGAAGGTGATTGAGAGCATTCAAATGAATTTCATCTAGAAGCTCAAGTTGGGCCAAATGGTCTTGGCGAAAGTCATCATCACTAAGCAAGTCTTTGAGTGAGATAGGAAGAGATGGAATTTGGAATTGAAGAGTCAAGACAACCTCTTTACTATAGACCAAAGAGAAATATGTAGCACCGGTTGAGGTGTGAATACTAGTGCGATAATCCCATAAAGCAAAATAAATGTGTGTGTGATAATCCTTACAGTATCGTCAATCAATTTCATAAGAATTTTGTTAAGAGTTTTGTTATTCAATTTAGATTGGACATTTTTGATGGTAATAAGGTGAAGATAAAGTAAATTAAATTTTAAAGGTGTCACAGGCTTTGCATAGGGTTTTGTTTTTGAATTTTGTTTTGCAGTTATCAATGATGAGGCGGTGAGGAACATCAAAGTGACAAATGATGTGATGGTTGATGAATTAAAAAATCATCTTTTGTAGAAATGAGAGGTATGACTTCCACCCATTTAGTGTAATATTCAGTTGTAGTGATGATCCATTGACGACATTGAGAAGAATGAGGGTTAATCTCTCTGACGAGATCCAAACCCCATTGGGAGAAAGGCCAAAGGTCTTTGGTGACCTATAAGGCATGACTAGGGGTGTAATGAATATTAGGATGTTGCTGACATTTTACACACCATTTGACATAGTCACAATAGTATTTGTTTAGGTTTTCTAGTAATAGCCAAGGTAAATAATGTATCTAGCAATGACGAGGCCACTAAAATGACCACCGCAAATCGCATCGCAAACTTCTTTAATGATGTACGAGATTTTGGAACTGTGAGGAATCGTAGGATAATCTTATCAAAGCCAAGTTTATAGAGAAGACAACCCACGATGACATAGTGAGAGAAAATTTTGAGGAAGGCTCGTTGTCCATTGTGAGTGAGTTTTAGAGGTATAATTGAGAGGGAAAGGTAATTAGAAAAATGCTTATACCAAATGTCACATGGATCGGTTTTAATTAATCCTAAAAATTTAACATCTTCAAATAAATAAGAGGGTGATTGAAACCTTTGTACCATGAAAAATATTTTTGATTCGGAAGGAAAATCATGTATTTGAGAAGCAAGGCAGGCCATGGTATCCGTAAATTTGTTAGTGGAGTGGGGATTGGTTTGAAGTTTATAATGATCAAAGGTAGTCAAAAGTATTTCGATGTGATGTTTATAATTTTGAAGTACCTCGTTATGAAACTGGTATAAACCATTGACTTGGTTCATAACTAGTTGTGAGTCACCAAAGATATTAATGGATTTAACGTCTAAGGCTATGGTGGTTTGAAGACCTAACATGAGTGCTTTATATTCAGAAATGTAATTAGTACATTCGAAATCTATTTTGAAAGATAAAGGCATAGGATCATCGTCAAGAGGAATAAGTATGATCCCTACACCACCCCGAGATAAGTAGGTAACAAGCATATGAGGAATACATGTGCTATGTAGATGGTAAAAGGAATTGTTTGCATTGTAGATGTTGAATCATACTTGGTTTGAAAGAGATTCCCTTTGGCTAGAGGAATGACCTGTATAAGAAACACAATAAGACCACAAAATGGTATTAAATAGCAAGAGTCATAGGACCGCCTATCAAGGCTAGATTCGATAAGCATGATACTTCCTTGAATGCATGTCAATCCTCTATTTAATACAACTTAATGTAAAAAATAACAGTTCCTATTGTAGTTGATAAAATTTAGGTATCTCCTATTAACGTACAAGTGAATTTTTTTATTAGATACGGTAAAAAATAGGGATTGGCTCTCAGGGGCCATTACAAGAGGAGGAACAGAAAACAACAAGCAAGAAGGAAACGAAAAATTCCAAGAAAGGAGTTAAACATGCTTAACTCTTACAATTAAGAACCAAACTTTGTAATAAGGTGGGAAAACTAGAGAGAAGGAGAAACAGTCTCCAAAACATCAAAAATAAGAATTTATCCAAACTTCGCCAACTTGTGATACAGAACCAAAAGTTAATTTTTTGGGGAACCCCACTGCTACCATCGTGGCTATCTTTGATCACGTCACCCTCAACACCTTTTTCATTAAAATCATCCTCCAGCTCGTCCTCAAAGCTACTGATGCGCAAGTTAAAGTTCCTTCTTTTAGTGCCCTCCTCCATCCCTTCCAGCCTGTCACTAAGCTTTTTGACCTAGTCCTCCAACTCCAGAAATTTCGCTTGGACTTCACCTGTGTAGTGACAATTTGCTTGGAAGCATTGATGACATCCATCATTGTTTCCCTTTGACCAACATTGGTTTCTTCCATCGCTTGAAGCACCCCTTCTAAATACTGGACCTTTCTACTCAAATCCTCGAAACCCTTTAAATTACCATCCCGATTTATTTTTCTTGAAGTGCTCACTTCCCCACAACCATCCTCACCCATTTATTTACCAGAATCCTCCCCCACAATTTTGCATTTTCCGGCCTTCATCTTAGTAAGGAAATCAGTGAGAGTGAGGTCATCCTCATCTACATTCTCTTTTAGGGAAGAGGATAGAGCAGGTTTCCCATTTTCAAACATCAGAAGAATGAGCCCTTCATGCAGAGGCATCTCCACTTTCTCTTGATGGACAAGCATCAAAGAGTTAGTTAGAGACATAAAAAAATAAGGAGATACTCACCATGACCTTATGATAGAACTTGTTCAGAAGGGTCAAATGGTGAGTGTATATTTTTCTATATTTTCCCTCCAGAGTGATGTACTTCATGATTTGAAGGCACACCTCTCTCCATATTCTGGAATGCATGACCTGGCAATACCATCTATAAAGAAAGAACATATTTCCTTGCCAACAAAGAAAAACTCAATTTCCTATTCTCTATGGGCTCTGTCCTTAAAAATTTTAAGCCCGTCCATTTTCATGTCCATGGCCAGGGTGATGGTGGACTCAAACACCTCAATTTCCATCCCTCTGACAACAAACTTATCCTCTTTCCAAGCTTTGCCAAAATCCTTAGACAGGAGGGGTTGTGACCATGTAATTTGGTAATGATATTATTGAAACCCCAATCCTAAGCCTATACCATGGAGGCTGATTAAAAGCTTCAATGCTTTGGCTAAGGAGTTCAAATATAATCCTATCAACCCCCATTTTCACCAAACTGATCTTCTTCTATTTTCTACTAAAATTCAAAAGAGACCTTCTTTCACACTAGAAAAAATCTTGAAAAACAAGATATTAAGTAAGTTGTCACGCCACAGGGCTCGCTCGTGCCAACATTATAAAACTTAGTGCCCTCTATCTCTACTAATTATCTCATTAATGTTCATGGGTAATATATCAAATTTACACCATATCTTATAATCATTACAATTGATTCCATAATTGGCCATCTTATCCACACATTTGTTCCCTTGACGTAAGGTATGATTATAAGAAATGCTATACAAAAAATTTGAAGTTTCCTTCACATCATTGAGGATATTACTAATGGCCCAATTAATGGAACCATGATTATTGAGGGCATTAATTAAGAGGAGAGAGTCACCTTTGATCTAGATGTCCTTGAAGCCTTTTTCTTTAGCTAGTAAAACCCCCAAAGAAGAGCTCTAGCTTCCACCATGTTGTTGGTTTGACGACCTAAAGGACCCGCGTAGGCAAATAACCAATCTCCTTCACTATTCCTTATAATTCCCCCTCCCCCAGTAGGACCTAGATTCCCTTTTGAGGCTCCATAAAAATTTAACTTAACAACATTTCCCCCAGGCCTATTCCAACTGGAGTTCTTTTTAGGAGTGTGAAATTCCACCGGACCAAGGGTGAACTTGTCGAGAACTTTCTACTCACTATTCGGGAAGGGTTTCTCTAGTGCCCTACCTTGGGACACCAAAAAAACACACCAAGAATGACTAAAAATTTTGGGTAATTTTTTTTTTTGAAAGTGAACTAAAATAATACCAATGTTTGCTTCACCTATCCCGTTTATAATTAATTTATATTAATATAATTTACCCAAGTAAATTATTTACCAGTCCCAACTCGAGATTGATTATTTACTTCTATTTTAAGTTTACAGGGCCATAAATCATAAGTCTTCACCCCTCTTATTATTTAATTAACCCCTCACACTCCCCTTTTAATTTATTTTCCATTCCCATTAAAATGTCATGACTTAAAGAAAGGTAGGATTGAAGGAGAGCTCTATGATCAATTCTAATCTTGACAATTGATTTCAAACTTGCCCTAAACTTGCCCTAAACTTTCCCTAATCATCTCTATCTTTTATCTTCCAAATAATTTTCTCTTATTTTGTTTTCTTCATTTCTTCTTGTGTACGTTGAGGAGCCATGAAAGGAATAGAGTAGAGGATGCTCAAGTTATCCATTTGACACATATATTTTATTTTTAACAAATATCTTGGTGAGGGATCTGTGTGGATCACTATGGGATTGGGGTTATGTGGAGAGTATGTGTGTGAGGAGTGGGGGAAGTAGTTCGAGGGGGCTGTGCAAAGAGTGGACTGCGCGGCGAGTGGGAGGACATGGATGTGAAGCCACGTGGAGGGGGTAGTGTATGGAGTGGGGTAGGTTGGAGGATGGTGGGAGTAGGGATGGCCATGTGGGAGGGAGCCACACGGAGTTCGCAGAGGATAGGGGGGGGGAATGGAGGTGGCATGGAGGATGGGAGGGGACAGTAAAGGGAAGCCGTGGTGACCGAGGGTAGCATGGGGGTCGTGGCGTGGTGGTGTGGGGACAATCGACACCGGCAGGGATGCGTAGGGAGTGGGGAGGGGTTTGGCCCTCCCCAACTCCTTTCTTTTTTTCATATATATATATTTTTTAAACAAAAATCAATATTCTATTTTGTTTTGAATAACTAACATTTATTTTATATATACATTATTTTTAAAAAAGAATACGGTGTAAGGAAAATACCAAAATAATATATTCATTAGTATATTGGTTTTCTTTTATTTATTTATTTATTATTTTTATACACACACACACACATATATATATATATATATATATATATATATATATATATATATATATATGTATGTATGTATGTATGTATGTATGTATGTATGTATGTATGTATTTCAAAATCACCAGATGACAAATTTTAAAAAACTAAAAACATCTATGTGTGAGGAGTAGATATTAAACACAAAATTTCATTTTTTTATTTACATTACAATCAAAATGAACCTTTACAATGTAAATTTTTTCATGGAAATAAAATACTTAATATATATGTCCTTTTTAAATGCAAGCACTTCCTTTAGTTTTCACATGAAGGGGAAGGAAGTAGCAAAAAAGAACTGATTTCCTCCCATTGTATAATACTAGTAACTTTTTGCAAGAAAAGATCCAATATAAAAATGAAAGTATAACCATTTAAAATAAGGCTTAAATCTCCATGTAACTTTAAATTTCCTTCAAACGTAGTAAATAAACAAATATTGCAGATTTCTACAAGAGGGGGATTCCAACAAGGAAGAAAACCAGTTTTCTTTAATGCTAGTAACTTCACATTATTTCTTTTGTAATACAATGTTTCCAATACACAACTTTCCTTCCAAAATGAAGTTTCAACCTTTCTCATTAAGATATTTTCATATCTAGTTTACAATTTTTCATTTCCAAGGCTTGGTTTCATAAGTGTAAAAAAATATGCTCAAATACATAGTTATTCAAGACAACCTTTTTACAAGATCCTTGCAATATTGAAGGGAAACTTCTCAAGCAAAATGACTTAAGTTTACAAGTAACATCAAATACAAAATATATATTTTACAATATAATGAAAGCTTCCACATAGCCATTCTCTTTCAAGATACAATGAAAAAGGAGTCCATAAAAGGATGAAGGAGACAAAGAGAACCAAGATGACAAGAAAACTCCAACTATCTCCAACCCTTGAGCTCCAAACTCGAATACTCTTACAAGAATCCAACTCCAAGAGAACAAGGCTTATTAACCACCCAACCTTTAGGCATCATTACATGCCTTTCCAAGGTTGGAAGGCATGCTAGCCTCCCCCAAGCCCATGGGAAAGAGGACTACTATCCACAACTTTGCACAAGAGGAAGGGAGAACAACCAACATTACATTCACATAAAGACAAGACAAATATTAAAACAAAACACCAATTTTTTAAAGATGAAAAAGAGGAGAAACCATGTTCTACCTCTAAGATGGGGAAGAGAAGAAAGAGATCTCCAAATGCCAAAATTGTAACCAACATTGGTTGCATAAAAACAATGATCTCCACAACCTCCTTATCCCTCCAAAGTCATCAAACCCTCCTTATTTCTCCATCCATTCACCAAAATCCTTCTTGGGAGGATTTTCAAACCCAAAGGGTTTCCTCTCCAAGAATGGGGAAGGGGGTTCAAGCCATATGAACCACCTTCCCCACCTCAAACCATTTGAGGGGAGTAATTAAAATCCTACATGGCTTGCCCATCAAGCCATGAGGATTGAGAGGGAAAAATCCCTCCTCTTCCCCCACAAATTCAAAAATCCATCATGTCATATGATGGATGGAGGAAAATAAAACAACAAACATAACAACAAATAGCCACACCCAAAAGCAACACACATTTAAAAAAAAAAAAAACTACAATCTAACATGATATGAAACATAAAGAAAAATGAGCTCAAGGAGCCTACCTCCAAAAGCTCTCCAACACTCTAACTTTTCCTCTTCTGTATCCAAGCAAGCTCTAGCTCCAAAATCCACAAGCCTCTAAGAAAAAGTTCAAAAAATTTGTTCTCTTCTTTCCCCATGAGGAGAATTTGAAGAGGATCCAAAAAAATCCTCAAAAATGATGGAGTGACATGTGTCACCCCTCTCTTCCCTCAAGGTAAAAGATTCTCAAAATTAAAAGGGAGAAAGGATAAAATAGCTTTTAACCCTCTTCTCCCAAATTACTCAAAATGAACAACAAACAAACTTGTGTAACTTTTAACAAAGCACACTTACCCATTCTCCTTACATGGATGTGACCAAATCAAGGAAAAATGGGAGGGAAACTCCCTCTATGCCTTGGAATTAAGCCCCCCTGCCTATTAGGTAGGGTCCAAGGGCCCATTTTCATGCTAAGTGAACTCCCAAACTAAAAAGGGGTCACTAAAAATGCCTAAAATAGCCCAATTTCGGGTTTGGCACATTTGGGCATAAGGGTAGAGGATGTGGGGCCCACCCAAGGGTTCACATGTGACCCTAATCTCTTTGATTAAATACATCATTATACAAACTCAAAACTTAATGAAAGTGGGGACATTAAGTCCCCAAAACAAGTTTACAAAGCAAACTAAACATCCTAAGCAAGATTAATATTACAAGACATATTACATTACAAAGGAGGGTCACTCATGGTGCCCAAAACAATAACTCTAATACTAAGGCCTCATACAATAAACACGGTTAGGACTTAGCCCCATGGGCTGCTTGTGAAAAATTGTGTAGCTGGCCTAAATCCCATGTTCTCAGGTGACCTGCCACCTGCACACTCATTGCACACATTAAACACACCTGTCTCGATAAAATGTGAATCAACTACTCAATAAGAAATCAATGAATTTTATACTAGCTTATCTTCATTCTGGAATTAAAAATGTGATAACATGCATACTTATACATAATTCATAATGAGTTAGACATAATGATAAAGTGACATACATCCATAAAATCCAACCATGCAATATAAACTGAGTATCCATCAATTATAAATACGGTCCAAACAACATCATAACAGTTAGTGTTCATGACATCATAAGATAAGATGACAACATATTAATCAAGCTAAATTGGTGCTATATGCCTAAATCTCCATACATGTCTAATAAGATCAAATTAAAATGTCCAAAATATATCAATTCCTGTCAAAACATGCCTATGAGTAAAGAGAACAAAAAATAACTAAGGCTATAAAAATGTGGGCACTACATCCCCCTCTACTAAAATTAGACTTCCTCTTGGAAGTCACTAGAAGAGATATGGATATTTGGCCCTCAATGGTGTAGCATCCTCCCATGTAGCTATTGTCTCATCATATCTATCCCACTGCACTCTAACCTGGTCCAAGTCTTGACCCCGAAGGGCCAACCTCTGGTGCTCCAGTATGCGTATAGGCTCCAGTCTCCACTATCCTCCGTCCTCTACCTATAATTCCAACCAATCCAAAACATGAGAAACATCTGGTACATATCTACGTAGTACAAAAACATGAAATACATCATGGGCCCATGCAAGGCATGGTGGAAAAGCTAGGCATTGTAGGCAAGCTGGACCGATGACCTCTAAAACATCAAAAGGCCCTAAAAACAAGGTGATAGCTTAGAACCCTTTCCATAGTGGATTGGGATCTTATGAGGATGAACTCTCAAGAAAAATTTGTCACCCACTGAGAAGTGATGATCAGTCCTCTTGGTGTCTACATGCACCTTTGACATGCTCTAGCCTGCTCAATATGCTACCTAATCGAACAACCTACTACTCTAAGTCCTGAAGATATGTTGGTTCTAGAATAATCCTATCATCTAGTCTGTCCCAACTCAAGGGTGTCATGTAAGGTCGACCATACAAATCCTGGTAGGGAGACATATTAATAGAACTATGATAGCTATTTTTGTATGAAAATTCAACTAAATGAAGATAATATTCCCACTTCTTCTGCTGGTCCATCACATACATCCTAAAAATGTCCTCCGATTACATGATTAACCTTCTCTGTCTGTCCATCTATCTCTAGATGATATGCTAAGATGAAATTAATCTAAGTACCAAGAGTATCCTGAAAGGAAGTCCAAAAAATTGAAGTGTAAATGGTATCCCTATCATTGATGATGGTCTTCAGAATCCCATGCAACCTAACAATGTCCTCCATAAATACTTTGGCAATGGCTTGTGCATTATAGGTGACTTTGGTTGGTGAGAAATGTGTAACCTTGGTCAACTTATCCACAGTGACCATAATGGCATCATGATGATAAGAAGACATAGGGAGTCCTACTATGAAGTCCATGGAGATCACATCCCACTTCCACTCTAGAATATCATGAGGATGTAAGAGTCTATGGGATGAGAATGCTCTGCCTTGACCCTCTAACACTCAAGGCATCGTGCAAAAAATCTACTATGTCTCATCAAAGATATGGAAAATAATATAACTCCCTTAGATCGGTGTGCATTTTATTCACTCCTGGATGTGCCACATATGGAGCTCGATGAGCCTCTTGAGAGGATGAAGCTACGTAGATCACCTGACTTAGGCACATAGATGCACCTATGAAACCAAAGTAAACCATCTATCTCTAAAATGCACCCTGAATATCTACCCTCTAAGGAACCCTGTGACTCCAACATCTGTCTAGCACCCTCATAAAACATGTCCTCTGGAAGATGCTCAAGAATTCTACCTCTCAAATATGACTGCAATGTCAATGAAGTAAGTACATGTCATCATCTACTAAGTGCATCTACAATGAAATTTTCCTTCCCTTTGATATATTGTACCTCCATGTCATACTCACATAGGAACTCCATCCAATGCCATTGTTAAGCATTGAGGTTTGGCTGTGAGAAGATATGCTATAAACTACGGTGGTTAGTCCTCAAAATGAAAGGTCTACCCAAAAGGAAATGACACCAACGCACAAGCACATGAATGACTGCTGTAAGCTCTAAATCATGGGTAGGATAGTTAAGCTCATAGTCTTTGAGCTTACACGACTCAAAGGAAATCACCCAATGCTCCTGCATAAGAATGGCTCCCAAACCCTCTAGTGATGCATTAGTGCAAACAACAAAATCCTCTCGTCAGTGCGGAACTACTAAGATAGGAATCATGGTTAACCTTTCCTTAAGCAACTGAAATGCCTGCTCACACTTTTCTGACCAATCAAACTTCTTCCCTTTTCTCTGAAGAGAAGTAATAGGGTGAGCAATCCTAGAGAAATCTTGAACAAACCTACGGTAGTAACCTGCTAAGCCCATAAAAATCCTCACCTCAGTGACTGATGTGGGTGCTGGCCAATCCATGATAGCCTGTATCTTAGAGGGATCTACTAAGATACCCTCTCCTGATATGATGTGACCCAAGTATCTTGAATCTCTGTATGAAAGAAGCTACATTTTCCAAGTTCCCATACAAATTCTGCTCTCTCTCAAAACCTGTAGTACTGCCTCAAATTCTCCTCATGTTCCTCCTCAGAATGAAAATACATCAATATGTCATCTAGGAACACTAGGAAAACTGATCAAAAAGGTCTTGAATACTCCATTCACGAGGACCATGAAGACAACTGGGGCATTAGTCAAACCAATTGGAACAATTGCTGTGAACTCATAATGACCATAACGTGTGCAAAAGGATGTCTTATGAATGTCTCGCATCGATGGTACCATGACTTGAGATCAATTTTGGAGAACACTCTAAGTCCCTGCATCTGATCAAACAAGTCATCAATCCTAGGGAGTGGATAACGGTTCTTTATTGTGACTTTGTTGAGCTGCCTTAAGTAAAAAAAAAAAATATGAGAGAACCATCCTTCTTCTTCAAAAATATGACTAGCGCTCCCTAAGGAGATACACTAGGATTAATGAGACCCTTCTCCAACAACTCCTCTAGCTGAATCTTGAGCTCATGAAGCTCTGGAGTCATCATATAATAGGGTGACCTAGAAAATGGTGCTGATCCACGAAACTAAATTGATGGTGAAATGAACCTCTCGTGGGGTGGTATCCTTGGAAGCTCACCTGGAAACACATCTACATACTCCCTCAAAATTGCATGATCATCCAAGGGTGAATGCTCTAGGGTGCTCTCTGATCGATCACTGATGGTGATAGTAAACAACTGACAACCTTTATGCATGCTTTTCTTAAGTTTCTTAGTAGATATCATATGCAAAGAGATAGGTCTCTACATCCCTGATATCACAACTGTACCCCTAATATCATCCTGACACTCAATGACCTTATTTCTGCAATCTACCTTAGCTTTGATGAGCCTCGAACTGATCCATACCCAAAAATACGATAGGATCCTAGAGGAATAACTCGGAGGTCAAGAGCAGTGGAGAAGACTCCAAAATCAAGTACACAACTCTCCATATACGAGTCCACTGAAAGTTTGGCCCCAAAGGCAAACTCAACCTGCCAATTATCTGGTTGCCTAGCCACTACTAGCCCACACTGGTCCACTACATAAGGAGATATAAAAGAATCTAAAGCACCTGAATCAAAAAGTACTGAGACAGAAATACCCCTGATAGTACATGTCATCTCAATAACTATGGCCTGATGCTCGGCCTGATGGTTTTTAACCACTACATATACGCGATGGGCATGTCCTATGCCACCCATTGTCTGCTCGAATCTAGAGGCTCTCTACATATCCATGGTAGTGGGTTTTTGCAGCACATACGCACATAGTGATCAGGAGACCCACAAATAAAACATCCTCCTATACCCCTCTGAGATGTGGTCCCTCCTGTACTTTGGTGAACTGATCCTACCGGTCTAACCCTAGTAGACCATTGCATGCAAGATGGTTGTACCTGTTGGCAGTACCCTACCTCCTATCCCTAGCTCCACCAAAACCTCCTCGAGTACCACCTCTCTGTAAGCTCTGAGTCTGTCTAGCCCTCTGCTGCTGGTGGCCATAATTTTGTGTCTATTGTTGTGGGAGTGGTGGCTCCCTCGTAGCTGCTAGTGGAGGCCAGAATCCTCCTCTATGGGGTGGTGTTATACCCGTGACCTATGAATCGAAAGGCCTGCATCATATCCTACAACTTTCTCTTGGTTCTATCTCGGTGCTTCTATACCTGGTCTGTTCTCCTCGGCTAAATAGGCCTTCTCAATGGCCTTCTCAAGCATAGGAGGAGATAACATCCTAACTACTCTTGCTATGTCTGCATTTAGGCCTCGAATAAACTTGTTTACCTATAATTTTTCATCTTTCGAGATAATCCACATACTACAGTTAATCTAGGAACCTACTCTCATCTTGTGCTTTCTTATGTCGAGATCCTTGTCGTAAGTCATGAAACTCATCAATCCTCTTCTACACGAAATGCTCTGACATATAGTGGGCCCTGAATCAATCCTCGAACAACTTCTAGGTCATTTTCTCTCAAGTCAAATGGAGCTTCCACTCCTCATTCCTCCTCTAAACACTTGCTACGTCTCGGAGGATGTGTATGGAAAACCTGTCCTTGACATTGCTCTCATAAGAGTGCAAGCCAAAGTAGCTATCCAGGCTAAGGATCCATGACTCAGCCCCAAATCCATCTGTAGATCCAGTGTAAGTAGGTGACTGCAAGCAAAGAAGGTCTCTAATCACACTGCCTGTATTCCGATCCTGGCGATGCATTCCAATAGGTGAGTGGGTTCGCCTATCCCAAGTGGTCCCTCAAGACTATGTGAATGGCTACAACATTACAAGACTACCCTCTCATGGTGAACGGAAGGGCTACGTGACCTCTCCCGCCTCGAGGTATCATGCTCTGGTGGCTCTAAATATGCGTCATCACCTATCGGCTCCTCATCTCCTAACGAAATCTCCTCCTCTCTTGCCTCCTGTGGTGGTGGAAGGTGTTGTTGCACAACATCGATCAACTACTGAAGAGCCTCTAAGATCTGAGGCCCTAACTGGGTGCCTGTGGTTTGGGTGTAGGTGAACTATGCCCCAATCCCCTAGCCGAATGTCATCTCATGGGTTTCATTCTGTGCACGAGGTGAGCGAAGAGATTATTAAATTATAGCGATTGATTTTTTTAATCCATTATTTTTATTTATTTATTTATTTTAATGTTATTAAAATATAGTCGACTAGTTAATTAATTACCCAGAGTTTCCACGTGTGTGAACCTCTGCTCTGATACCAAATGTAGTGCCCCACCTCAGGACACCAAAAAACACACCAAGAATGACTAAATTTTTGGGTAAATTTATTTTGAAAGTGAACTAAAATAATACCAATGTTTGCTTCACCTATCCCGTTAATAATTAATTTATATTAATATAATTTACCCGAGTAAATTATTTACTAGTCCCAACTCGAGATTAATTATTTACTTCTATTTTAAGTTTACTAAGGCCATAAATCATAAGTCTTCACCCCTCTTATTATTTAATTAACCCCTCACACTCCCCTTTTAATTTATTTTCCATTCCCATTAAAATGTCATGACTTAAAGAAAGGTAGGATTGAAGGAGAGCCCTAGGATCAATTCTAATCTTGACCATTGATTTCGAACTTGCCCTAAAGTTGCCCTAATCATCTCTATCTTTTCTTTTCCAAATCATTTTCTCTTATTTTGTTTTCTTTGTTTCTTCTTGTGTAGGTTGAGGAGCCATGGAAGGAATGGAGTAGAGGATGCTCAAGCTATCCATTTGACACATTGTTGGTTTTCAAATAGGACTTTTTAGAAGAACAACAGTCAGGGGACAAGAAGTCCCTCCTCTTTAATGGGAGAGGTTCCCTTATTGAGACACAAACTTATTTACAAATATACAGAATGTCATTTTATGGTTGAACTTGGATACCACGAAAATGTTTTCCACAAAGATCATCAGTTACGAACGGGCTGAGGAAAGAGGGTACGAAGATAAGCAGAATAGCAAACGTTTGGAATTGTAGATAACAGAATAATTCTTTACGAGTGCGAAGTTGCAGGGAATTTGGAACAAGATTATTTGTATTAATGAATAAGATCAAAGACACAAAGTTCTTCAACGACCTTCTTCAGATTCATTAATCAAAGACACAAAGTTCTTTCTTGGTCTGTGCAAGATCACTGTATTTGCAAAAGCAATCAGCAAGACTAACGAATTAGGTACAAAATAATCTTCACAATACTAAAGGAAAACACAGAGATACAGAGATTCAGATAGAGAATGAAAAGAAAAGCCCTTTTGTATTGATACGTTCAAGATCTATTTACAATTTCGAGAGTATGCCAAGTTCTTCCTCCTCTATCAAGATGGCGTGGAAAGGCCATTATATAGCTTACAAGTCGGTTACGACTTGTAACCGTTTCTTTTAAATAAAGAATAGTTAAGTATTGCCGGTTGCAATACCTTAACTAATTACAACGAATATGAAAAGAAAGGAAAGAAGAGGAAAGGAGAGAGAAGGAGACAGGTGGCCGGCTACTGGGAGGGACCCACTGTCTTCAGAATCCGCTGCCTGAACTTCTTCAACGACTCAGCTATATCTCTGCCACGAGGGACTGATGTGTTAGTTGCGGATCGAGTCAAAATCCCAGGCATTTCTCCATCTCTTTATCAAACTCGACGTGAGTATGATAGTCTTTGTTTGCTTCTTCAATGGCAGACTGGAGAGAACAAATTTCCTTTATCTTGTCTTTAGAGATGGAGTCTTCCTTGAAAAGATTATCTTTGACAAAAGCTCTGAACTGAGCTTTGATTTCTTGCAAGGACGAGGGAATGCGAGTTTTCATTACGAAGATGACAATGCATATCTTTGAAAGAAAGAACTGCTTGCTAGCGTCTTGAAAGCTTCTCCTTTTTGCCAGCTATTCTTCATTTCTCCTATGGCCTCTTCCAGGACTCTGATTTTCCACTCTACACTGTAGACCCAGGATTTTGATAGATTATCTTCGGCATCATCGAAAATCTTACTCGCTTGAGTAAGATGTTCTCATCATCTGTCTGTCCCATGAGGCGAAGGTCTACAATGAACTGCCCCAAAGTTTAAGCTCCTTATTCATAACCTCAATGGTAGAGGATAGTTTATGTTGCAACTTGTCTACCTTTCCATGTAGCTTAAAAGCTTCGTCGATGAAGTTTAGCCCGGCAACAAGCATGTCATCCACCATGGCTTCGATAGCTCTACCATAGACAGAATACTTGTGCATATCTTTAATTTCTTGCACTTCATCTTGGCTTAGAATTACAGGAGGGGGTAGAGCAGTCAAGGGAGTGGGGTCTAAAACTTTGTCCTTAGACAAGAGTGACTTGATAAAACTCGTGAGAACTTGGGCTTGTTCTTGTTTATTGATAAATCTGCTTGTCCTTTCTCTACCCTTCCAATGACTCTGGTGACTGTTTCCTGGAGGTTATGAATCTCACCTTCAGGAGTAGACTCTCCCATAGGGATCCTTGAAAGCTCCAAGTCGGATGTCAGCAACTCTGATTCCGATTTGTCTACTGTGGGCTTAGCAATCTCCAGGAATTGCTGACCTCGAGCATCCGACACAATCCTGGAAGTAGTTCTGGCTTTCTTGGCACGAGAAGGAGTGGTGCCCAACAAGGCTGCTACAGCATCAAAATTTGGTCCCAAGCTTTGAGAGGAGGATTTTCTCTTCCTTTTATCAACCAGAGGTTGCACCCAAGCAAAAGAGGAAGAAGAATCTGCAGGAGAAGCAAGGGGACCAAGAGACAGGGAGCTCATGACACTCAAGGTCTGTGCAGCTGTTGACTCAAGCTGAGATGTAGGCAGAACACTGGAGGTAATGGCGGCAGAAGAATCAGTAGTACCTGGAAGTTCGGTGCTCTGGACTTCTTTATCTTTATCTGCTGGATTTTCAGGAACACTTGCAGGAATTGGCACCTCACTGTCTTCACTTTCACTGAGAACGATGATGTTCTCTGGCCCCATAGGCAACTCTGCCTGTTTTCTTGGAGGGTCATCCTCTGCAGGCTCCTTCTTTACCTCTTTGAGTTTCTTCTTGTATACCTGGGTAGATGGAGAAGGAGTAGATCCTACAAGTCCCTGAGCTATTGAGGCAGGAGGGGTTTTCACTGGTGTCCCAGACTCTGGAACTGATGCTTCCCTTATGGGTGTCGAATCATCTTTGGAGCTGGATTCTCCTGAGTGCCTCTTGAATTCTCGGATCTTCTTACTGAACCAGACCCTAGTTCTGATCAAGACTGGGGCAATAATCTCAGCCAGATCATCTCTTTCTTTTCTGTTCCAATCCAGGTCCTCCAGAGGGGTGTGCTTAATCACATTTTCGTATTCATACGAATATAGCTCAGAATTGTCATCCTGGAGACCTTCAGGAACTTGGTACAGACTGAGTTCTTGGATCAATTGCAGGGAGAACCTGCCACAATGCCTTCTTCTGGCTTCAAAATCATCTGCACAGTCGGCCCAGTAGTCTTCTGTATCTGCCCTGTGATGATAGACTATCTTGATGTTCCTTTCAATGAACTTCTTCAAGTCAAAACAGGTTCTTGGCTTGAAGAAATGAACAGTGATAGGGACCAGGGCTCTTTCTACGTTCTGAGCATCCAGGGCCGTTTTGCATGTGTAGTTTCCCAGAGAGATGGGAAAGTGTAAGCCAGAAATCTTCTTGTCTCTGCAAGTTCTGTGCAACTTGTCCAGTTGCCTGCATATCTCAATCAAGGCCATTTTGTCGTTGCAGAACATGGGAAGCCGCAGAGGAGTGTTCTCATAGCAAAGCAAGCTTCCGATATAAGAGAATTTCCTGAACTGAATGAAATAGGCTCCATATTGTGATATCAGGTTCATAGCTTCATCTGAAAACCTCCTGGCGAGTGTCACCTTCGAGCAATCTGACCACGTACATGGTGAAGGCATCATTGACCCTTCTGAAATTCCGATTGCTGGTCTCTAGGGTGAACTGCGGGCAATAGGCGTACACTGGATCATCTTTGTGCGCATCGATGTAGGAAAAACCAAACCATTGCCGTGACGCTGCTAGGGTATACATCAGATACGAAGTCATGAAGAACTTCTTTGTTTGTTGCACATTGGATAATTGCTCGGCCAAATTCATGCTTATGATTTCTGCCCAATTGATGTTTTGCGTTCCCTCGCACACCATGCTGATGAGCGGGCACATCCAGAAATGAAACTCATTGGTTGAGGGCAAACCCATAACCCGAGCCAGCAGGATTATAAAATCTGACAATTCTTCATTGAAATCCGCCCGGAAGAGGGTTTTGGTCAGACGAGAAGCTCCTTTCCTAGGGTTCTTCAACCAAGACCTCGCCACTCGAGCTTTATATTTATCACTGTCTTGGTCGAACATGGCCTGTGCTTGATCCCGAGAGACGACTATAGCATTGTCCATCTCCGGAATCCTCAGAGCAGCTCCAATGGCGGCGTCCAGCTTGGCAATGAGCTCCCCGTGTACATTTGTCAATTCGCTCGAATCGGGGTCGAAGTGAGCTCCGCATGAAAGTACCGTATCAGCACACTGCACTGAGATAGGGAAACCTCCGGCGAAAGCCAAACCGCTATCATTAATCATCTGTGCCATCGGCGTAGGGTTTGCATCTGTCATTCTTGACCAAAAATCGCCGAAGTCGAGATGACGAGCTTCACTGTCTCCGATATTGCTAACGGCAGACTCAAGTGGAGAAATTTGCTCCTGTCCCTGAAACTTGATCTTCATATTGATAGATTCGGAGCTGCGACCCAGACTCTGGAAGGAATTTGCAAAGGAACTAGATTGCAAGGGTTTGAGCAAATGATAGCAAGAAAGCAATGTGAAAAATGCGAAGGTGGTATGCTTGGTTATATAGCCGTTTGAGGAGCGGAATGAATTTAATGCGCATTGAATACACCACCACCAATTTGAAAGAGCGTCATATTCGGAATGAGCGGGAAAAGCTAAGTGTGAATGACACTTGGTACGCTTGGAACAGGTGAGACGCGAATGCGCGAAACACGCGGCTCGGGCGAAATGGAGAGAGAATGCACAAAAGCTTTTGGAACAATTGGGACGAAAATGCGCGAGGTACGCGGTTCAGGCATTTCGGCCGAAATTGGAACAGCAGGCCCATTTGGACTTGGGACTTTTGGAACAGAAAATTCCGGAGTACGCGACTAGGAAGCTTCGGCCGAAAAAGAGGAAGCTCGCACTTTTGACTTTGGGATATTTGGGACGAAAATGCGCGAAGT
This sequence comes from Taxus wallichiana var. yunnanensis, assembly GCA_018340775.1. Lineage (NCBI taxonomy): Eukaryota > Viridiplantae > Streptophyta > Pinopsida > Cupressales > Taxaceae > Taxus > Taxus wallichiana. Next base: position 275,021,795 of record CM031242.1, on the reverse strand, counting down.
ACGCGGTTCGGGAGTTTCGGCCGAAAATGGGAAAGCTCGCACAAAAGTTTTGGGACACTTGGGACAAAAAGTTCCGACGGGCCCGAGAATGGGACAGTTTCGGGGATTTCGGCCGATCGGGGAACAACTTGCACTTTCGTACTTGGGACAGGTGGGACAGAAAGTTCCGACAGACCCGAAATACTTACAAAATGACCCAAAACTTAGATTCTTTCGACTTCACGACCTGGGTATCTCAGAAAAAAGCACTTAGACTCAAAATTTTCAAAATTTGTTCTTGTTAGAGAGGGGAATTTTGAGTAGACAACACACATGTATTTTATTTTTAATAAATATCTTGGTGAGGGGATCTGCGTGGATCACCTGTGGGATTGGGGTTATGTGGAGTGTATGTGTGTGAGGAGTGGGGGAAGCGGTTGGAGGGGTGTGTAGAGAGTGGGATACGCGGTGAGTGGGAGGACAAGGGTGTGAAGCCTCATGGAGGGGGAAATGTATGGAGTGGGGTAGGTTGGAGGACGGCGTGAGTAGGGACAGCCATGTGGGAGGGAGCCACAGGGAGTGCGCAGAGGATAGGGGTCGGCAAAAGGAGGTGGCGTGGAGGATGGGAGGGAACAACGAAGGGAATCCATGGTGACCGGGGGTAGCATGGGGTTGGTGGCATGGCGGTGTGGGGACGGAGTTGCAAGACGAGGATGCGCAAGGAGTGGGGAGGGGTTCGTCCCTCCCCAATTCCTTTCTCTCTCTTTTTATATATTTATTTTTGTTTAAACAAAAATCAATATTCTATTTTGTTTTGAATAACTAACATTTATTACACACACACACACACACACACACACACACACACACACACACACACACACACACACACACACACACACATATGTATATAAATATATATTTCAAAATCACCAAATGACAAATTTTAAAAACTGAAAAACATCTATGTGTGAGGAATAGATATTAATCACAAAACTTCCTTTTTATTTACATTACATTCAAAATGAACCTTTACAATGTAACTTTTTCATGGAAATAAAATACTTAATATATATGTCCTTTTTAAATGCAAGCACTTCCTTTAGTTTTCACATGAAGGGGAAGGAAGTAGCAAAAAAAAAGAACTGATTTCCTCCCATTGTATAATACTAGTAATTTTTTCCAAGAAAAGATCCAATATAAAAATGAAAGCATAACCATTTAAAATAAGGCTTAAGTATCCATGTAACTTTAAATTTCTTCAAATGCAGTAAATAAACAAATATTGCAGATTTCTACAAGAGGGGGATTCCAACAAGGAATAAAACTAGTTTTCTTTAATGCTAGTAACTTCACATTATTTCTTTTGTAATACAATGTTTCCAATAAACAACTTTCCTTCCAAAATGAAGTTGCAACCATTCTTATTAAGAGATTTTCATATCTATTTTACAAGTTTTCATTTCCAAGGCTTGGTTTCACATTTGTAAAAAAATATGCTCAAATACATAGCTATTCAAGACAACCTTTTTACAAGATCCTTGCAATATTGAAGGGAAACTTCTTAAGAAAAATGAATTAAGTTTACAAGTAACATCAAATACAAAATATATATTTTACAAGATAATGAAAGCTTCCACATAACCATTCTATTTCAAGATACAATGAAAAAGGAGTCCATAAAAGGATGAAGTAGACAAAGAGAACCAAGATGATAAGAAAACTCCAACTATCTCCAACCCTTGAGCTCCAAACTTGAATACTCTTACAAGAATCCAACTCCAAGAGAACAAAACTTGTTAACCACCCAACATTTAGGCATCATTACATGCCTTTCCAAGGTTGGAAGGCATGCTAGCCTCCCCCAAGCCCATGGGAAACAAGACTAATATCCATAACTTTGCACAAGAGGAAGCGAGAACATCCAACATTACATTCACATAAAGACAAGACAAATATTAAAACAAAACACCAATTTTGCAAAGATGAAAAAAAAAGGAGAAACCATGTTCTACCTCTAAGATGGGGAAGAGAAGAAAGAGATCTCCAAATGCCAAAATTGTAACCAACATTGGTTGCACAAAAACAATGATCTCCACAACCTCCTTATCCCTCTAAAGTCATCAAACCATCCTTATTTCTCCATCCATTCACCAAAATCCTTCTTGGGAGGATTTTCAAACCCAAAGGGTTTCCTCTCCAAGAATGGGGAAGGGGTTCAAGCCATATGAACCACCTTCCCCACCTCAAACCATTTGAGGGGAGTAATTAAAATCCTACATGGCTTGCCCATCAAGCCATGAGGATTGAGAGGGAAAAATCCCTCCTCTTCCCCCACAAACTCCAAAAATCCATCATGCCATATGATGGATGGAGGAAAATAAAACAACAAACATAACAAAAAATACCAACACCCAAAAGCAACACACATTTAAAAAAAAAAAAACTACAATCTAACATGATATGAAACATAAAGAAAAATGACCTCAAGGAGCCTACCTCCAAAATCTCTCCAACACTCTAACTTTTCCTCTTCTTTATCCAAGCAAGCTCTAGCTCCAAAATCCACAAAGCCTCCAAGCAAAAGCTCCAAAAAAAAAGTTCTCTTCTTTCCCCATGAGGGAGAATTTGAAGAGGAGCCAAAAAAACCTCATAAATGATGGGGTGACATGTGTCACCCTCTTTCCCTCAAGATCAAATATTCTCAAAATAAAAAGGAGAAAGGATAAAATAGCTTTTAACCCTCTTCTCCCAAATTACTCAAAATGAACAATAAACAAACTTGTGTAACTTTTAACAAAGCACACTTACCCATCCACCTTACATGGATGTGACCAAAGGGAGGAAAAATGGGAGGAAACTCCCTCTATGCCTTGGAATTAAGCCCCCCTACCTATTAGGTAGGGTCTAAGGGCCCATTTTCATGCTAAGTGAACTCCCAAACTAAAAAGGGGTCACTAAAAATGCCTAAAATAGCCCAATTTCGGGTTTGGCACATTTGGGCACAAGGGTAGAGGATGTGGGGCCCACCCAAGGGTTCACATGTGACCCTAATATCTTTGATTAAATACATCATTATACAAACTCAAAACTTAATGCAAGTGGGGGCCATTAAGTCCCCAAAACAAGTTTACAAAGCAAACTAAACATCCTAAGCAAGATTAATATTACAAGACATATTACATTACAAATGAGGGTCACTCATGGTGCCCAAAACAATAACTCTGATACTAAGGCCTCATACGGTAAACACAGTTAGAACTTATCCACATAGGATCCTTGTGCAAAATTGTGTAGCTGGCCTGAATCCCACGTTCTCCTGTGACCTGTCACCTGCACACTCATTGCACACATTAAACACACTGTTTGATAAAATGTGAATCAACTACTCAATAAGAAATCAATGAATTCTATACTAGCTTATCTTCATTCTGGAATCGAAAATGTGACAACATGCATACTTATACATAATTCACCATGAGTTAGACATAACGATAAAGTGACATACATCCATAAAATCCAACCATGCAATCTAAACTGAGTATCCATCAATTATAAATACGGTCCAAACAACATCATAACAGTTAGTGTCCGTGACATCATAAGATAAGATGACAACATAGTAATCAAGATAAATTGGCGTTATATGCCTAAATATCCATACATGTCTAATAAGATCAAATTAAAATGTCCAAAATATATCAATTCCCTGTCAAAACATGCCTATGAGTAAAGAGAACAACAAATAACTGAGGCTATAAAAATGTGGGCACTAAAGTTTCTTGACTTTACCTTTAAAGAGTTTAATGTTTTCCTTTATGGCATTCAAAGTTTTTCTTCTAACTTTCAAGAGAAGAGATTTTGATCACAGAAGATACCATCATTCCTAGCTTTCCATAAACCCCTCAAAAAAATGAGGAAGGGCGATATTCTAGGCCCAAATCAAGATAGGAAAATGGAAAGGGATCTCCCATTGAAAGAAACAATCTTCAATCATCAAGGGGGATCCATTGGATATTGAATAAATCCAGAATAGCAATAAAGACAACATGGGAGAAGGAGCAATGAAGGAGGAGATGGTTGACATTTTCCTCCTCTTTCTTACAGAGAGAACATCTATTGGGAATCTTCATTCCCCTTTTCTTGAGATTGTCCATAGTCAGGATTTTATTCTGGGCAGCCAACCAGAAAAAGATATTAATCTTAGGGGTGAGATCCTTCACCCAGAGTTTACCCCAATAGTCCTTGTGCAAATCATTCTTGAAATTTGACATGTAGGCTGATTTAACCGTGATGGAGTCCATTTAATGGAGTCCTCCTTGGTTTAGAACATGGGGATGTGGAAAGCCTTAAGTTTATTGTTGAGAACCCAAAAAGGTTGGATGTTGCCATCAAAATCTAGAGGAGGCTCAATGATTTCCCATCTGACAGAATCTTCCTAGATCCAAAAGTCCCAAATCCAAAATTTTCTAGATTCCTTGTAGTACTGAGCAACTTCTTTCCAGAAATCCAAGTTAGCTAAGGGGGAATCCCCAAGCCAATTATCAAACCAAAAACTGATTCTAGAGCCCTTGCCAATTTCCCAAATTGTACCTTTGGATAAGATTTCTTTAGAGGCCACAAAGGAATTCCAGAAAAAGACCCTCTAGGGAGGTTATTTTGGTTTAAAAAGGATTCCATTCTACCTATATTCCGCAAATATTTCATCTTTATAATTTGCACCCAAAGACCTTCCTCTCTGGCAATCCTCCATCTAACCTTGGCAATTAAGGCCTTATTCATAAGAGAAATGTTTTTTAGCCCCAATCCTCCACATAGCTTAGGTTTAGTAACTTTATCCCAGGCCACAAGAGGAAATTTGAACTTCTCACCAGCTCCCATCTAGAGGAACCTCTTTTGGATTTTCTCTAAGGCTTCCTTAATTTTAGCAGGGAGCATGAAAAGAGACATCACATAAATGGGAATGCCTTGAAGGGAGCTTTGGAGCAAGTTGAATCTTACCAGCTTGAGAGAGAAAGAGAGCCTTTTAAGACAAGATTTTACTATTAACTCTATCCAACAGAGCATTCCAAACCATGAGGTTAGGCTTCTTAAGGATTAGGGCATACCCAGATAAGAATTTGGAAAATGTTTGATTTTGCAACCCAAGATGCGAGCTAATCTAGCTTGAACCTGATTTTCCACATTTATGAAAAAGACAACACTTTTATGGAAGTTAACCATCTGTCCAGAAACCTATTCATAATCATTAAGAACCTCCTTAAAATTTGAGGCCTCATGGACAAAGGCCTTACCCATCATAAAATTATCATCCACAAACTGATTGAGACAAATAGAGGGAAGACCATTTGAGATTTTAACACCCTAGATGTAGTTAGAAGCCATGGCATGTTGACAAATTCTACTTAGGGATTCAGCCATTATGACATAGAGGAAAGGTGAAAGAGGATCACCTTGTCTCAACCCTCTACTAGCTTAAAAGGAACCTTCCGGTTTGACATTGAATAGTACTAAGAAACTGGCGGTGGAAATGCATGTCATAATCATATTAACCAAAAGGTTATCAAAACCCACCTTTAGTAGGATGGCCTGGAGGAAAGACCAATTTATCCTACTTTATGCATATCCAGCTTAAGAAACATAGCCGATCTTTTAGAGATTTTAATGGAGTGGATGGATTCTTGAATCAAAATAATGTTGTCAGTAATTTTCCTTCTAGGAACAAAATCCCCCGATTCCCTAGAGATAAAGTTGGGAAGAACCATCCGAATCCTCCTAGCTATGATTTTGGTCAGAATTTTATAACTGGTGTTGCACAGACTTATAGGTATGAAATCCTTAACCTCCTTGGCACCGAAATTTTTGGCACCAAGACAATAAAAGTGTTATTCATTTTCCTCAAGAGATGGCCATTGTTAAAAAAATCTTGGACCATTTCAATGACCTCATGTTTAATCACCTCCCGAATTTTTGAAATAAAAAGGTAGGGAAGCCATCCATCCTTGGAGATTTATCAGGTTCCATATCAAATATCATGAAATATATTTCCTCCTCCGAGGGGTTCCTTAAAATATCTCTATTCTCAAGGGGGTGATTACTTTCTGAAAAAGATCCAAGACTTTTTCTGAACCAACTCCTTCGATATCTAACCATATTTGAAGAGCTCCTTAAAGTAATTTATTATAGAGGAATTGATGTCCCTGCTATCTCGTAAATGACTCCCCATTTTCACCTCTTATTTCATTAATCTTTAGGATATTAGCTCTAGAAGTAGTAGAGAAATGGAAGAATTTAGTATTCCTATCCCCTTCCATAATCCATTTGACCCGATATTTTTATCTCTAATACAACTCTTCTTTAGCCGGAATTCCATGGTAATCAGCTAGAGATCTTTTTCTTGATCCATGAGAACCGCATTAATACCAAAATTCTCTATAAGTTCCTCACTATTTCTCGGATCTTTAGCAATTCTACTTTTTTCCTAGAAAATATTTCCAAAAGTCTCCTTGTTCCATATTTTAAGATTACATTTGATGTGCTTCAGTTTAAAACACAATCTGAAGCTAACAACCCCATGAACCTGGATATTCCACCTTTCTGGAATCTTTTTGTAAATATCTAGGTGGTCTAACCACATCTTTTCAAATCGAAAGGCCTAGCTTTTTTAAATGATTCATTCCCAAATCAAGAAGAATGGGATTATGATCCAAGCCAATTATGGGAAGAGTTTTTAGAGAATAAAGTTGATTGATCATACAAAGATGGCTTACCAAAAATCTATCCAATCTTATCTGAATGAGCTCAGATCCTATCCTTCTGTTTACCCAAGTAAACTTGGATCCCTCCAAATCTAAGTCAAACAAACTATTACTGGCTAGGAAGTCAGCTAAATCTTCCATACTTTCAGAATAAGAGATGATTAGAATACAAAAACAAGTGAATTTAACTCAACATGTAATGGTTATAATTAACTCAACAATTGAATTTAACTCAACATGCAATGGTTAGAATTAAATACGAGATGATTAATGAGTTGTTTTGGGTCTGCGGTGTAGCGGATGATGCAAATGAGGTCTACATGAAATTAGGCAAGGTTTTGGGAATTTTTGGGGAAGTTATTAAGTTGTTATAGGAAAAATTGTCAATCTCATAGGCCTATATCAGTTGGTCAATCGATGCTGGTATACTGGGATAGGTCAATGTCATTTAGCTAACCGGTGTTGGTAGGGGAAATTTGGTTAAAATATTAAAAACAGGAGTTTGGGCCTCTCTATGATTACACAGAGAGATGAGGAGGTTTGAGGAAGGATGGAAAGGAGTTGAATAAGGCTCAACAAGGTATAGATGGTAATGTAATAGGTGAAATGAACTTGGTTGGGAGAAAAGGTGATAAATGGGTACAATTTGGTAACAAGACACAAAAATTAAACAAAATACGTAAATGAAATGATTAAGATCAAACACACAAACTTAACAAGTAAGAATGATTTACTTATCTGATAAAATTTATAGATCGAATGTGGTATGAATGGTTGATCATTTGGAGGAGAAGTGTATTGTGTCCAGTGGAATGGTAGTAGTGTGTGTGTGCTCTTTTGTGTCAATATGGAGTGGTGTAAGAAATGATCGGTTGTTGGTGGAAGTGTGATGTACTCTAGTTTGTCGTCAAGAATCCTAATTTTTGGAGAATAGAATGCCAAAGTTGTGTGTGAGATTGAATTTGGTCCAACCCATGTAAAGAGTTAGGAGCTCATATTTAAGGGTAACCGATGGCGGTTAAGGAACCGGCGCGACTGAGGGAAAAACAACATCGGTCAGGGAGAATAAGTCCAAGTTACCACAAATATCCCAATCTTTACTATTTTTGGCGTGATCTTGATTACTAATCCAGGTCTCAAGTGATGGTTGGCACTTTGATAAGTGGGAGTGTTGTTGGAGAAGGAATGGGACTTTATTTTTGGGTTTGAAAGAGTCCCATTTGGTTAAGATAAGTATAGACTCAATCTTAATTAATCAATAGGCTAGGAATAATTCCATGGTGAGGTGTTTAGGTGATGTGGCTAGGTGAGGTGTAAATTAACTTAATTAAAATAATTAAATTAATTAATAATGTGAGGATGAATATTAATTCAATTATAAGTGATTAAATTAATATCCAAGTGTGAAAGGGGAGTATGGCTAGGTATATGTGTTGCATTGATTAATTGAAGGGGACTAAGGGGAGTGTGACCCAAATTTGGTGTCTACATTTTCCCCTTTTTTTGCATATCTTGTATTGATAAGCTTAAACTCGAAAAAATAGGAATTCATTGTCCCAGGTATGAGTGAAGGTTAGGTTGCCCTAAGTATAGGTGTAAGTGATCCCCCTCAAACTAGGAATTGATGAAAGGTTAGGCTGATTTGGTGACTTACTTGATAAAGTGATAAGAGATGAAAAATGAGGGTGGTTGGTGTGTAGATAGTAATGATATTAATGTGGGTAATAGGTGGGGCAATTCAAACACACACACACGTATAAAATGTGATAAGGTATTAGGATAAATATCTCAAAAATTCTACTTCATCAAAGGTTGATACGCTTATCCAAACAAGGGTGATGTGATCCAAGTATCCAAGATATAGGATATGGTCTTGAAACACAACTAGGTGAAGTGCGGGAATAGGTAGTAGGCATGTCCCGAGCACCAAAAGTTTTGGTTGAGATAAATTCCATGACATTTAGGCAAGGTAAGGTTAGTAGGAAAAATAACACAAGTAGCATTATCATAAGGTATAGCTCGTAAGAAAATTTGAGTGTCCGTGGGGTGGGTTTTGGGTGAGGTATGATGTGATTGATGTTGTATCATGGTAGGTATGTTGAAATTATTTATGTTTTGTGATACGTTAATTTCCAAGTTATTGTGTAGATGGAAAATAACTAGGTTATGATGTGTATGTAAAGTGGGGGAAAATGGTTAGGTGAAAAAGTGGTCGAGATAACCTCTAACAGCCCCATATCCTCAGTGTTGCCTACATAGCCTCGACGAAAAGGGGCCTTAGGTTGATGTAGTTATCCCATAGGATAGGGAAGAATAAGATGAGGTAGGTGAGTAGGTTGGTGATTTTAGGTATGGGTAAATGGGAAAGGTAATTTAGGCATGGTTAAGTCTAGATTTATTAGGCATGGTTGAGTTTAGGTTATTTAGGCATGGTTGAGTCTAGGTTGATAAGGCATGGTTGAGTCTAGGCTATTTAGGGATGGTTAAGTCTAGGTTGATTAGGCATGGTGGAGTCTAGGTTGTTTAGGCATGGTTGATTTTAGGTTGATTGGGCAAGGTGGAATGTTGAATATAAGTTGGTGGAAATAGATGTTGAACGTAAATGTAGGTGAAAGGAGAAGAAATCCCAGAGACAAAATGTCGAAGGTATTTTCCTATGTAGAAAAATTAATAGGTAAGAAAAGGGGTGAATGGTATAAGAAGCAAAAAGACTCCATAAGTGGCAAGAACCATTATGATCATACCAAATATAGGGTTATGAACTTAAGACCTCTAAAGACATTACATGATAGAACTTACTAAGGGTGAAAGAAGTTACATAATCATGAATTGTTGCATGTGCACCACATCCCTTGAGTGGGTAGAAGAAGAGAAAGGGAGGAAGGTGAGGTGGAGTGGTATTTTTAAGTGTAACCTTGTTGTGAGACAACATGCCCCTTCTGCAAGATACCCAAAACTAGAATAGGTAAGTCCATGACTAAAAAGTTTTATTGTATTTTCTTTTTACTTTTATTTTATAGACCGATCAGTGCAGAAAGTCTATGTGGGATGAATATAATATCTCCTTGAGGTATTCATGAAGCTGATCATTGCAAGAACCTTCAAAATATTTTTATTTTATTTTTACAAAAATAGTCTTCTTTTTAGATAGACTATGTACAATAGGGCTAGTTTTTTTATAGTTTTTCTTCAAGGAGAGTCTATTTATAGCATCAAAATAGAAAAAGATGTGACATTTGTGAGGGAGTCATCTATTTACAAGAAGTTTGACTCAAGGATTTGAATTTGAATATCCCATTTATTTTTTATCTCTTTTGGAGTTTTAAGTAATGGACAAGACTAAAATGGAGTATAGGCCTCTTTTATAAAAGAAAAACCATAGTACGTAAAGGTTAACTACGAGAGAGGTTTTAAGTGACGAACAACCATGGGATTCCATCCTGAAAAGGATGAAAATTATCCATGAGAATCATGTCATGAGTAGAGTCGTGGTACTCATATTTAAGATAAGACTGAAAGGTGATGAATAATCACACAATTCTAGTGTAGTCGTTAGTCTTTAAAAGAGGTAGATGAAAGGAATGGTTACTCAAGGGATGAGTGTATAATAAAAAAAGGTGATATAGTACTTGATTCAATAGTATAATGGTCAAATATGCAAGGCATTGAGGGGCTCAGGATTGAGTTTACCTTTGAGAGAAGACAAACGATAATCACCTGATCCATAGGCATGGGTAATGATATAGGGTCCAAGACAATTAGGAGAAAACTTGCCTCGTTTAATTTTCTCATATTTGGTTACATATTGATTTTACATTAGAACAAGGTCACCGACCTTGAAGGTTCATTCATGGACATTTTTTCATAGGCAGGTGTTTGATACGTTTTTGGTAGATTTGAAGGTGATTGAGATAATTCAAATGACGTACTTCTAGAAGCTTAAGTTGGGCCAAATGGTCTTCAAAAATTTCATCATCATTGAGCATGTATTTGAGTGAGATACAAAGAGATGGAATTAGTACTTCGAGAGGCAAGACAACCTCTATACCATGGAACAAATAGAAAGGTATAACATATGTTGAGGTATGAATACTAGTGTGATAAGCCCTGTAAAGATAAAGGAATATGCATGTGCTAATCCTTATCAATATCGTTAACGAGTTTCATAAGAATTTTGTTAAGAGTTTTGCTAGTCAATTCAGCTTGTCCATTTTTTTAGGGTAATAAGGTGAAGAAAAACTAAGTTGATTGTCAAAGGTGTCACATAGTTTTCATAGGGTTTTATTTTTGAATTGTTTTCCATTATCAGTGATGAGGTAGTGAGGAACACCAAAGCAACAAATGATGTGATGGTTGATGAATTCACAAATTTTCTCAAGCTTTTGTAGAAATGTGAGGTATGGATTCCTCCCATTTAGTATAATGTTTAGTTGCGGTGATGATCCATTGGTGATGTTGAGAAGAATAAGGGCTAATATCTCGGACGAGATCCAAACCCCATTGGGAGAAAGGCCTAAGGTCTATGACGACTGTAAGGTTTGACTAGGGGTATGGTGAAGATTCTTGTGTTGCTAGAATTTTACACACTATTTGACATAGTCACAACAATATTGGTTTAGGGTTGGCACAAGAATAGCCAAGGAGAAGAATGCATTTAGTGACAATGGGACCAGTTAAATGACCACTACAAATCCCATCGTGAACTTATTTAGTGGTGTACGGGATTTCATAACTTGTGAGGCATCGTAGGAGGATAGTGTCAAATAAATGTTTGAAATAAGACCCTCCATGATTATATAGTGAGAGAAACTTTTGAGGAAGGCTCGTTGTCCATTGTGAATGAGTTCCAAAGGAGTAATTGAGAGGAAAAGGTAATCAATGAACTACTTATACCAAATGTCACATGGTTCAGTTTCAATTATTCCTACAAAGCTAACGTCTTGAAATAAATAAGAGGATGATTGAAACCTTTGTACTATGATAAAAATTTTTGAGTCAGAAGTCAAAGTAGGTATTTGAGAAGTAAGGAAGGGCATGGTATCTATGAATTTGTTACTAGACCGTGGAGTGGTTTGAAGTTCATAATGATCAAAGGTAGTCAAAATTATGTCGACGTGATTTTTATACTTTTTAAGTACCTCATTACGATATTGGTATAAACCATTGACTTGATTCAAAAATAGTTGGGAGTCTCCAAATATATTAATGGATTTAACATTTAAGGCTAAGGTAGTCTAAAGACCTAACACGAGTGCTTCGTATTTGGCAATCTTATTAGTAGATTCAAAATCTAGTTTGAAAGATAAATGTATAGGCTCATTGTCAAGAGGAATAAGAATGACCCCTGAACCACCCCCATATAGAAATTTGGAACTAGAAAAAATGAGTTCATCGGTAAACAATGTCATCAAGGGAGAGGGTAGTGATGGATTCATCAGGGAAATCAAAGTTAGAAGATTGATTTTCACAAAGAGGTGCATTTGTAAGTTGGTTGGCGATAGTTTGTCCTTTAATAGAATTTTTATGGATGAATTTGAGATATAGGTCTGTAAGAAGCATGATCCAATGTGCAACATGTTGGTTTTGATAAGGTTTAACATACATGTAATGCAAAGGGTCAGTGTTGGTGACAACGAAGGTTTTTTGGTTGAGTAAGTAATGGCATAGTTTGGTGGCAATGAAGACTAGGGCTAAGCACAAATTTTTGACATGAGTATATCTAGTCTCGTAATTGAAAAGATTACATATTATATAATAAACTACTTTCTCCCTATGTTTATCATCATGATGAGCAAGCATAACACCCAAGGAATGATCTATGGCAAAAATATAGAGGTAAAAGGGTTTGTCATACTTTAGTGGGATGAGCACAGGTGGCTGAAGTAGGTATTCTTTTAATGCCTCAAAATATTAATGGCACTCGTCATCCCAATTGAAGGAAACCTCCTTTTTAATAAGATGATAAAAAGGGTGAAATTGGTTAGAGAGTTGAGAAATGAAGCATCTAATATATTCTAACTTTCCTTGCAAACTATGAAGTTGTCGAAGGTTAGTACGTGGAGGCATCTCAAGAATAGACTTGATTTTGGTGCGATCGACTTCAATAATCTGTAGTGAGATGAAGAAACCAAGGATTTTTCCAGAGAGGATGAGAAAGACACACTTCTTTTGTTGGATTCAAACGTAGTATTTGATGCGATAGTCGAGATGAATTTAAGAACCGTAAGGTGTTCGTTCCGATGCTTAGAATTAACAAAAAGGTCATCAACATAATATTCTTAAATATCATACATGATGTCATGAAAAAGATGGATCATGGCACGATGATATGTGACACAATAATTTTTAAGGCCAAAGGTCATGACATGATGACAAAAGGTCCCCAAGGGTGATGAAGGTAGTTTTATGTTGATCTTCCGATGCGAGCAATATTTGGTTATAACTTGAGAAACCATCCATGAGTTATAACATATCATGGCCGATGGTGAGATCAACAAGTTGGATGATTTTGGATAGAGGAAATTCATCCTTAGGGAAAGCTAGGTTAAGGTCACAAAAATACATGTAGATGCAAAGTCCCACTGTTGCTTTGGTGACATAAACTATGTTAGAAATCCATTGGGGCTAGTCAATGGGTAAAATAAAATAAATATAAAGGAGGCATTGGATTTTTTCTTTCACAATAAGGGAAATGTAGGGATGTATTTTTCTTAGATTCTATTTCATGGGTTTGGCATAAGGAATAGTTACAATATTATGGACCACGATATTTGGGTCAATACCGAGCATATCGGCGTAAGACAAAGTGAAAGTGTTGTTATGATCTTGGAGGAATGAGGTGAAGGCTTCTGTTCAACGCAGTCTAAAGATTGGCCTGTCTTTAGAATGTGGGGTTATTCCTGAGTGTGAATGTTGATCTCTAAGGTCAATTCATTCAACATGGTTTACGTCTCAAAAGGTAACGACTGATGGATAAAGGAATCCTCCACACCTAGATATGTGAGAATGGAGTCATTGTCCTAACATTGAACAATTTTGATGGAAGGATTATCATCATTGATCATGTTAGGATACATGAAGGGAAGAGAAGAGGGAGACTTGTCATCACACTAATAAGTCAGGGGTCCCAAGGAAATAGTGTTCATGAATTTTTTTTTAGGAGGAATGGATTTTGGATCCATAGAATCTGTAGATGAAGGTGGTGAGGTAGGTGAATGAGGTGGAGAAGGTGTATCTTCCTCTACGAGGTTGATACTGGATTTATTAGAAGAAGTTTCCTCAAAAATACAAGACCGCAATGATCCTTGTGTTTCGAGTGGTGCAAGGTATGACCGTGTGATGACCCTGTTCATAAAGAACACAACCAAATACTTTCTAAGAACATTGATGAAGAAATTTGTGGGAAAAGCAGCAGATTAGTGAGGCAATGAAAATCATATGAGAAACGGACGGGTTAGAGTAGGTGGTTCTAGAGTATATGAAGAAGCATCAAGTCCCCCATATGTCAAGTTGGTGTGAAGATGGGGCAGATTGTATGGAAATACCTCACCTACACGATAGTTGTAATATGGGTATTGATGGATGCTACCATACTCTTGAGGAGTAAGGAATGCATTGACGTTATAGAGGTGATACTCCCCAAGGTAAGGCATTGAAAAATTCCTACCAAGGGGTTAGAAGTTGGTATTTGGTTAGTAGGAATGGAAGAATCACTGGAGCTTGAGAAGAAAGAGAATTTGGTGTTTGAGAAGTAGATGGGCTGCTGATGGGCTAATTGTAGAAGATGTGGTGGTAGTAGGAATAGAGGAGTTGGTAACACAAGATGTACCAAAGTAGAAGTGGTAAATGGGGTATTAAATGAAGAAGAAGTAGTAGTGGTGGTAGAATCCTTGACTATTATAAGGACATCATTAGGTCAATAGATCATGTTGTGGGTTTTGAATAGTGAGGGATATGCCGAATTGTGTAGTTGTGCCCTTCATATTCAAATTTTAAACAATGATGTAAGGTAGAAGGGACATAACCCATGGCACGAGATCCAGGTCGTCCAAGTAGCATATTGTATTGGAATTATCCTTTTAAGAAATATAATAATTTAGGAATAGTACAGGAACCATGTGAATGTGGAGAAGGATGGTACCAAGGTGGAAGTAATAACGTCGTGAAATGAATGCAACATAGCTAGGTTATTATGCATATAATTGGTAGGGATGCACATTTGTTTGTGTGCAATGGAGGAAATGATGTTGATATCGACACCTCCATTGATCATAATGCGTCGAACATGTATATTATCAATTTAGATAGAAATTAATAAGGCGGAGTCGGGATCATTGGATTAGAGAGGTAAAATATCTTCATCGGAAAAACTAACAACAAGGACTTGGTGATGAATGATCGTGGGACTAGAAGATGGATGTGAAGTTGTGATAGCAGCCACATGATGAGGAGTGATAATGGTGGTGAAAGGTGTGGGGTCATTAGGTATAACATCAATAGATTACAAGACCTTGATGATGTCTTGATGATGAGATTAATAGGTTTGGATGAGGTCATACAAAGATATTTTGAGAGGAGACTAGTGTAGTTGTTTGATCATGGTATGATGTGCAATTCTATCAGAAATGGGATATGTCAGCCCACAAATGGTGACTTTGGAGTGCAGTGCAAATGAAATGTTAGGTAAATGTGTAGTGGATGGTTTATCTGTCTTATATTTTCCTTTGTCCTTTTGTGCGTGAGTGGAAATTTGAACCATGTTAATCTGATGAAGAGAGGGAGATGAATCATGAAAGGTATAATGATAAGAGGGAAAAAAAAACCCAAGAAGTGGATAAGAACCTTTTGAGATAAGTATGAAACACTGGCATTTCGGAGGAGGTTTGGTGATTTATCTAATCTGTACCATATTTATCTCAAAGGTAAGAGGAGAAAAATAGGGTCATGCGGAGGTGGAGGTGAAGGTTGTTGAATAGAAATAGGGAAAGTTCATGTGTCAACGGTGAGGGCAGAATGGGTGCTTCATCTAAAAGGTCATCTTCTTTAGGAGAACATAATTGAAGAAGAATATTCTTAATTTCCTTGTAATTCTTAACATCATGCCCTGACACACAATGATAAATGCAAATCTTGGTATCATCAAACCCTTCCGGTTTAGGCTTGAGTGGATTATTAGGTTTGAGAGGGAGAAATGTGATTATGGAGGTTTCTAAAAGGTTAGCAAGGATGGTAGCGTAAGACCCTACCAAGGGATCATAATGAGAATTGAGAGTGGGTTTGGATAGAGGTTTGGGGGACTTATGTTGGAGAAGTGTTGTTAGAATAGGAGTTGGTTTGGATGTATGTTTAAGTGACTTCTATGTAAGAGGGACTAATGGAGGTAGAGTAGGTTTAACTATATTTTTGGTAGGTAGTGTGGTTGTGGGATTTTCCTTCTCCTTCTTGGGAAAAGATATTGGAGGATTGCATGAGGGAGAAGGGAATGCAGAGGATGGAAGGGGACATGTTAACCATGGTGAGAGTGGAGGTGTGGTGAAAATAGTGGTAGGAGGAAGCACGGGCCATGGAGGTTAAAGAGAGGGTAAAGGCACATGTAATGATGAAGGCATGGGAAGTGGGGAAAGTATGGGAGACGGAAAAGGTGTAGGTAATGCGAAGTTTTGGGTAGGATATAATATTATGGCGAGGATGTAAGTTGTTTCATTTTAAGTTTACCGAGAGAAAGAGGTTGTTTGACTAGGGTTTATGGATGAGGACTTAGTATGGATGGAAGTGGCAAAGGTGAGAGAGGAGTAGTGGGAGAAACTGGGGTATGAGGTATAAGAGGTTGGGTCTTCCTCTTAGGTGGGGGGATAGGCCTGGTGATAGTTTGGGATGATGTTGCTAAATCGATCCTAATGGGAGGACAGACTAGACTTGGTGTCGGCATGGCCCCTAATGTAGCAATAGGTTTGGGTGTAAATGTAGGTATAGGTGTAGGTATAGGTTTTGGTACATGTGGGTTTTGGGGTAATGATAAAGGTTTGGGTGTAGGGGAGGATGATGTAGAAGAGGTTACTATAACTATCTCAAGTGTGATGGATTTAATCGTCTTAAACACTTTAGGATAAATCATTGAAGTGTCCACTCGACGAAAATTACATTTGAGTCGAGACAGAAGTCGTGGGAATACCCAAAGCATCGAATATTTGACATAATCCAAGTAGTTGTCCAAACATGAGAATGGTGTAGAAGTGGAGGGGGATGATGTTGATTTAGTAGTAATTCTTATAAAGAATGTCTATGAGACATGGAAATGGTTGGATTCAAACTCGTGGGTAAAAGAGATAATCACAAATAAAAAGGGTACCTAGAAGTGAGTGGGGAATTGTCGACAATAGGAAGAGATGCCACTAGTGGGTCCTCTATGGGTAGAGGAGGAAGAAAGGTTGATTTTATAGGATCTTCCTTTGGTAAATAAGAGAGTACGCTGGGCTCTTTCGTAGGTAGAAGAATGGGTAATGTAGGTTTCTTGACAGTGTCGAGATGAATGGGGTAGGTGCATCCAAAGGGTAGGTGGATTCCTCCATAGGTAGAGAAGAAGGTAAGGTGGACTCCTCCATGGGTAGATAAGAAGATGAAATAGGTTCCTCTGTGGGTAGAGGAGCTTGTGCAAAAGTTTCCTCAATAGATGGGATGGGAGAAAATTGAGTAGAAAGTGATGGTATAATATCAAAAACAAAATGGACCTCTTGAATGTTGGTATCATTAGTTGAGGTTTCACCGGATTGGTTGGATGATGGGTTGTGATTTAGAAACAAATTTTTGAAGATGTGGAGGTTTTGTTAGCAAGTGTATTGGGGTTATCCAATACGAGATCACACGGGGGTTCATTAGCTAGGCAATATCCTAAGACGTAGGTTTATATTGAGATAATTAAAATTAATAAAATTAAAGTCAATATACTGGTAGACATGAGTGGGTGAAAGGGTTTAATTTATTAATATTTTGAAATAGGTATTGGGGATGGTTAGAGAGGTGGGCCAAATTAAATGGAGGTTTAATTTTAATATAAAACTAAAACTTTTGAACCCTAGTTTTTAAAAGTAAACACCTTAAAATTGCAAAAGGGGTGTGTTCATAAAGTTTTTTTTTTATTGGCAAATATTTTTTTTAAAGGGACTATACCGTTGATTACAAAAGAAGGACTAAAAGATAGGATAAGCAAGAGAACCAGAGAGAAAAGGATCGGAATCCCAGATGTTATAATGAAGTACAAAGTAGCTAAAAATAGCTACCAAGATGAGACATAACGAAAAAATTACTACAAAAAGCGAAGAAAGGATCCGCAAAAAAAAACAAACAAGGACAGCAGAATCATCTATAGCTACTTCCTAGTAGCTTTGTCTATGATGGTTTTGATATTCTTCCAGGATTTAAACATACCCAAAGTAGTCATATGGGCAGCGTCATTAGAATCCAGCTGCTCCAAGGTCTTCTTGCTTTCCTTATCAGTACCCCAAAGAGTTGCCGACACTCCGCTTAGGTTGGAGACACTTCTGACATGTTGTTCGATAAATTCCTCAATCGCCCTAAAGATGGCAATGTTGTAATCATGCCTAGTCTTGGCCTTCCCTAAGCGAGAGTCCAAGGAGTGCAATTTCTTGTATATATCTTCAATTTGGCTGCTGTCCACATCCTCCTCCTCCTCCTTCTTCCTCTTTCCTTTCTGTTTTGTCAAGTTTTTAACTTCATCCTTTAACAATTTCATATCTACCTCTAAGGCTTCCAGCCTTTTTGTAGGGCTTTCCAATTGCACTTCCTGGGCTGGCACTGCTGATATGTAGGAGGTCATGAGCAATTTCAAATTCATGAGAACCCTTCTCCACAGCAAGGGTCTCAAGGTTAAGCTTCCTAGAAGCCCTGGTAACCGGTCTCCGTGAGGTAGAGGCCAAGTGGGGGCGAGAGCTGCAGAAGGGGGAATGGGAGAAGAAGCCTGAATGGCCAGCATGGGGGTGACTACAGTGGTGATAGGGGCAGAGAAAGGAGAAACAGGGTTGGCAGCAGAGCTCGGCAAAGGGGGAATCGAGCTAGGGGAGGATGGGAGACCAGGAAACCTGAGGAGACAACATTTGTGTAACAACAAAATGAGCCCTTGGTGTAAAGGAACCACCTGGGAATGCTTTTGAAACTCAAGAATGGATCATTCAAGAGAGTTTAACAAGTAATGGGGGAAACAAACTAGACGATCCCTACGAAAATGATTAAGAAAAATAAGGTGTTTCGCAGGAACAGTGACAAACCTTCCCTCCAAGGAGATGAACCGTATCATCATGTGGGTTACTTCATCATATGGTGGAGGGATCGAGCTAACAAGTAGGCCCACTATTGTGTGGGTCAGTTTCTCCTCTCCCTCAACAAATCTTCTCTCTTCAACATCTCTATCGACCCTTTTGTTAAAGAATCTGAAGCCCTCCAAGCCAAGGCCGGTCACTTCAGCAATAAGCTCTTCATTGATTAAGACCTTCTGCCCCCCATAATCCATTGTCCTCTCCTTCCAATCCTTTGAAAAACGCACAGAGATGCTCTGGTCATGCCCCTGAACTTTTTCCATGAATTTTGTTATGCCACCCTTGCTAAGAATGCTTCACAGCTCAAAATTATCTTTCCAGTCTGGATCCACACTAGGCTCAATTTGACAAGGAGGACCCCCCATCTTCTCTATTCTGAACTGATTGCAACTAATTCCTAACTGATTGCTAAAGCCAGTCCACTTTTTGCTATAGTAATCCGCACAAAAATGGAAATGAGAGCCGTTGTTATTCCCACGATCGGCTGCGTGTCTGCTGATCTGAGCCTGCTGAAAAACGCGTGTGAGAATAGCCCGCTCCCTACCATCAATCACTTTATCACCACCTTCGGTTTCCATGGAGGTTTGAATCCACCTTTTAACAGTCACAATGCAGCCCGCATGCGCGATTTTCAAAACCATGTATCTCCACTTGAAATTCCCCATATGATTCACACTATCTTGATTATTAAACATGATTTGCATAAACCAATACTTTAAATCAACACGTGTGGGAGTATTTTTGATCCACACCCAAAATTCATAACTCATTTCAAGATATTGCTTACGTATGGAGTTCCACCTGAATTTTGTTTTAAAGTTGTTTTGGGATGCTATTATTATCCCAAACTGTAAGGTTAACATTAATGCCATAATTTTCCAGCACATCCCAATTTATTACCCTCCCTGTAGGTATGCATGATCTTGATGTTATTGAAAGTATGACTAATACTTATGGACTCTGCAATAAAATCCTTGATGCTCCAGCTTGGAGATGAGCACTGCTTAAGAAGATTAATGATATTTAGGGAGTCTCCTTCAATGATGAGGTTCTGAATATTATTTGCTGGGTAATTCTCAGACCCCAAAGAGCAGATAAAGCTTCAGCAAAATGATTAGTTTGAATTCCCATTTTACCAGCATACGCAGCTATTAGATTGCCTTTATGATCCCGTATCGCTCCTCCCCCTGCCGCATTCCCAGGGTTTCCCTTAGAAGCCCCATCAAAGTTCAACTTATACCAATTTAGATCAGGAGGATGCCATTTAATCAAAGATCTATCAATGCTATTCCTGGGAATGTTCCAACTATTAATTGATCCAATCTGCCAGTTGGAAAGAATGAATTCTTCATTTTCTGGATATCTCTTGTTCTTGGGGGGTTTAAATCCAGCAATATTCTCTTTGATACCATTAGAAATTTTCCCAATACTAAGTTTGTAGTTTTGCTTTTTGTTTCTGAAGATAATATCATTTCTGTCCTTCCATATTCTCCAGATTAAATGAGGGATAACCAGCTTCCAGATCCTTTTAACAACACAATGCTTAAAGGGTGGGTTCCATTGAGTCCATAGCTGATTGAGATCCTTCGGCATCACCCAGAGAGCTTCAAATTTAGAAAGGGAAAAACTCCATAATCTAGTGGCATACTCACAATGTATGAACAGGTGGCTGATATCCTCAAAATCTTTCTTACAAAGATGGCACCTATTAGGGATTATTAATCCTCTTCTCATCAGATTGTCATTGGTAAGAATTCTACCTCTGATAGCCAGCCAAAGGAAAAATTTATTTTGGGAGTTAAATCAGACATCCAAATCCTGTTCCAATTGAACTCTGTTTGATTACAATGAAAGAAGTTATTGTATCCAGTTTTGACAGAGTAATTCCCATCATTGGAGTTAATCCATACCAACTCATCCTTGGAATCCATCTGACTTAATGGAATAAGTTCTAAATGATCTTGAAGGGAGGAAGTAATTTGTTTCAGATCATTTCTATCTACAGTAAGTTTTTTCCACTTCTTTCTGGTACCATTTTCCTCAATATAGTCCTTGATTTTGATGCCATACTTGTTTATAAGACTGTCCTTGGCCATCCCAAAACTCTCCATGAGATTTCCATTAAACCAATTGTCCTCCCAGAATTTTATGTCCCTACCATCCCCCACTTTCCATTTACTGCCCAGCCTGATGAAATTTCTGCTTTTAACCAAATTGTTCCAAAAAATGGAACCATAGGGGAGCTGTTCATCAAGTAGAAAGGAGTACAAAGATTGATGCTTTAGGTATTTTTCTTTAATTAAATCTATCCAGGGTTATTTCTCAGTCAGCATTCTCCAGCCCATTTTAGCAATGAGGGCCTCATTCATTTTCTCAATATCTTTTATACCCAGACCTCCCATAAACTTCGGGGTGCAAACCTTATCCCAAGCCACTAAGTGAAATTTGAATTTCTCATCCATGCCTTGCCATAATTTTTTTTTGGATCCTTTCAATCTTATCCCTGAAAGAGGAGGGGATCTTGTAGAGCGACATGATATAAATTGGTAGATTTTGGAGAGTACTTTTGATGAGCAGGCACTTACCAGCACTAGATAAAATGGCTCCTTTCCAACCAGCCATTTTTTTTGGAATCTCTCCAATAAATCATCCCACACCTTGCAAGAGAATTTCCTAGTGCCGAGAGGAAGCCCCAGGTAAGTGGCTGGAAGCTCACTTATTTTACAGCCCAGAATTTTAGCTATTTTAAGTTGTCTTTCCTCAGGAGTGTTGAAGAAGAAGATGGTGCTTTTGTCATAATTGATCTCCTACCAAGAAGCAGATTCATAGAGCCCTCAAGCAAGGCCTTGGTAGCCTTGGCTTCAATGACTGATGCCAGAAGAAGAAGAATAGTGTCATCCACAAATTGTTGATGGGAGATAGCTCGACTGATGGAGGTGGGCTTGGAGCCACTTAAAAGTCCGTCATTCACCGCTTTACCATTTGTTCTACTAAGGTCATCACCAAGAGAATGAAAAGTAAGGGGAGATGGGGTCTCCTTGTCTAAGTCCCCGCTGCTAGTGAAAAAACCCCTTTGGTTCACCATTAACAACCACAAAAAATGGCCGTGGATATGCAAGCCTTAATAATTCTTCTAAATTTTTCGGAAACTGAATTTTGTTAAGACTTTGTCAAGAAAATCCCAAGAGACCTTGTCAAAAGATTTATTCATATCCAGCTTGAGGACCATACTCACCTTTTTATTATTTTCCATTGAATGTATGGTCTCATGAACCATAATCACTCCGTCTTGTATAATCCTGCCTTTGATGAAGCCACTCTACTGCCTTGAGATAAGTTCATTCAAAATGAGTTGGAGCCTAGTAGCAATAATTTTGGTAAAAATTCTATAGATGGCATTCACCAGGCTGATAGGTCTGAAGTCCTTGAAATCTTTAGCATCCATTTTTTTGGGGCCAGCACAATGTGAGTGTTATTAAGTTCTTTTAGAAGATTACCCATTCTAAAGAACTCATTCACCGCTCTGAGGAGATCCGTCGAACAGATTTCCCAAAATTTCTGGAAAAAATTTATGGAAAATCCATTCGGCCCAGGAGCCTTGTCACCCTCTAAAGCAAAAATCATCTTTCGCAACTCTTCCAAAGATAACCGCTTTGTGGATATCTCTGAAATTCTGTTCCTCAATTTTATTTTGGGGATGGCCTCCAACATAAAAGAAATAGCTTGAGTTGTTGCTATTCCCCTCCTCAAGAAGTTTTTTATAGAATTCAAGCGCTTCTTTCTTGATGCTATTGGGATATTTTATGATATTTCCGTTGTTTTTAGAAACTTCTAAGATCCTATTACAAGTTCTGTGCTTTAGAGTGGTCATATGAAAGAACTTCGTATTCCTGTCTCCCTCTTTAAGCCAAATAGCTCTAGATTTAAGTCTCCATAAAGATTCCTCTCGATTACGAGATCATATGCAACTCTGAAAGAATATTCTTTTCATTTACTTTGTCTTCAGCCAATCTCCCCCTAGCATCCATCTTTAATTCTAGCTCCTGAAGTTTTTGCTTTAACTTTTTTTTTTCCTCAAAAACATTACCAAAAACTCTTTTGTTCCATATTTTGACTTGCTTTTTCACATTTTTGAGCTTTTGGACCAATCTATATTGAGCAGTGCCTTCTCCATTCCATCCCCACCATTATTTTATCTTGTCATATATATTGTCATGTTCCATCCACATCTTTTCAAATTTGAATGAGCTTTTGGTGGGTTTAGTCCAATTGAGAAGATTTAAAGCAATCGGATTGTGATCCGATCCAACTCTGGGCAAGGAGGAGAGGTGAAAGTCTTGAATGAGAATCCAGCTTGCTGAAATTAGTGCCCTATCCAATCTTACCTGAATAAACTCTTTCCCCAAGCTTCTATTATTCTAGGTGTACTTATTCCCATGAAGATCCACATCAAAGAGGTTATGCTCAGCTATAAAATCAGAAAAATCCTCCATACCAATAGAAAAGTTGGAGGAACCTCCAAACTTTTCTCCTGGGTTTAGTGGAGAGTTGAAGTCCCCCATAATAAGCCAGTTAGCAGAACCATAATGTTTTCTAAAATTTTTAAGGTCAGCCCAAAGCTTCCTTCTACCACTAACCGTATTAGGGGCATAAATGTTAGAAAGGATCCATTCATCATTATTCTCAAAAGAAAAAAATTTGATTGCAAGATGATCAATATTAGCATTAAAAACCATACTAAAGAGTGTATTTTATCCCAAAAAGTAGCAAGCCCACCAGAAGCTCCCTGGGAGTCAACAGCCGCCATTTCAGAGATATCCCAGAAACTCTTTTTAATAGTTTCAAGGGTCATAGCTTTCATCTTAGTTTCTTACAGAATCAAAATATTAGGATTACTAGAGTCCCTTAACTCCTTGATGGTTCTCTGTTTGGAGTTTCCATTTAGGCCTCGGATGTTCCATGAAATAATCTTCATTTGGAATATTTGGTGGTTGGAAGCGCCGATGGTTCAACTGCACCGAACTCCATCTCGCAATGTCCTCTCTGTTCTCTTAGATCTAAGAGCCTTTTTAGAGGGTCTTCCTCTTTTTGTACTTCCTCTAAAGTCCACTATTAATTTAGCAGAAGATCTAGTTGTTCTGGATGTGGAGGTGTCCCAGTTATCTTTATTTTTTTATCACTGTAAAGTGATTCTGGGATCAATTCAAAGCCTTTCATTCTTTTTTTCTTTTTTGAAATAACCTTTGTGAATCCCGAATCTGGATCCTCCTCATTCAAATTGGGCGTGACTTCTCCCTCTTCACATTCTTTCTGAGTCTTGTCCGATGTGTGTATATCAGTTGTTTTGGTGCTGAAGCAAGCAGGTGAAACCACTGATATATTGCTGAAACAAGGAAGTAAATCTTCTAAAGAATTACCATCTCCCCTAGGAGAGTTTTTCTGCAAAGGTTCTTTAGGAGCAGAACACTCCTTGTTTGAAGTTTCCTCAGTGATACTCATCAGATTATCTATCTTGAATTCCAAATTTCTTTGAGATTGCTCAGTAGGGACTATATTAACCTTCACAGAGCCTTCTTGCTCGTTCACCACCATGAATACCTTCACAGGATTTTCCAGGTTTTCTTTTCTCGGTACTTCAAGCAAAGCTGCTGCTGATACTTTGGGACGCCAGACCAGATGTTTTCTTATTTGAGTTCTAAAGCCCCTTTTTTTCCCCTTTCTATTTAATTCCAACTCCTTTTGACTAGGAGCTTTCTTTTCATTCCAGCTATCCTGCTAGGAATCCTACTATCCTTATTCGAACTGGGTCCTCCATAGGCTGTTCAGCTTCCATTGCAGGATTCTTCTTCTTGGAATAGCCTTTATCAGAGTGCCCAATGCTATGATAGTTGTTACACCTCAGAGTTTCAACCTCAATTTTTTGGGTCCAAATCCCATATCTAGACTTCAAGATTATGTGTTCCGGAAACTCCTGATCCATTGTAGAAAAAATACAGAAACGAGCAAAAGCAAGTATGGATCTATTTCTCGTGGGTCCATCCAACCCGATAGGGGCACCTAAGGATTTTGCAATATTTAGCAGAATTTCATCATCCCAAAAATGTAATGGAAGTCCAGGTAACCTACACCAGATTGGGATGGTGTTTATATTTTTAGTATTAGGGTCAAATCCAGGATACCATTTTTTCAAAAAAGCCCCATATTACCCAGCCACCAAGGTCCTCCTGAAGCACCGATTCCAAATCCTCTTGCTGATTAAATTTTGCAGAAATCTTTTGAATAAAGTTAAATTATAATATCTTTTTGAATAAAGAAATCTCAATTAAGAGATTCTTAACCAAGAAATAATAAGATGGTAGAAAACTAGGATTGAGTATGCTTTTCAACGTAAGTGATATTATTTCACCGTCTTAATTATTTGAAGAATTATTGATAAATGATTAAAGCTTAATATTTATAAGGTAATTTGTAATAGGTCTTGATGGCTTCAAACTATCTTTCGAGAGGAAACATATATTAAAAAAATTGAGTGAGAAATATGATATGTTTTCTGTTTAATATATTAGGGTTGAAATAAAAGGTACATGGAAAAATAGCGGATATTTTCATTCTAGTGATATAACAGGAGGGGTATTATCAATTGAATATTTAGAGGTAAGTAAGGTACATGGAAAAATAACGGATATTTTCATTCTAATAATATAACGGGAGGGGGTATTATCAATTAAATATTTAGAGGTAAAAATAGAATTAAGGGTATTTTTAATACCCTTCGAATGCATGTGATATACCATAATTTTACTAAGTGAACCCCCTTGGATGATATCTACATTATCTAATATTTCTTGGATGATGTTTTTGAAAGTTATACAATTACCATCACTATGACCTCTAACACGGTGATAATTGCAGTAATCATTCTCCTTATACCATGCAGGCATAGGATGGGAAGGGTCAAAACCAGTATGTGTTTTGACGGGTGGAAGGGTGATTGCTCCATATTTTAGAAGCTTTTCCAAAATTGAAGAGTAAGGTTCTCCAATGGGAGTATATTTTCATTGTTCCCACTTAAACTGGAAAGTCTGAATAGGAGAAAGATTAGAAGAAGGTTTTGATTGGTTGGATGGATGAGAAGGGTCGGATTTTACAACCCTTTGTGTTGGTAGATCCTTTTTCTTTAGAATATTTATTTTTGGTTTGGAAGAAGAAGAGGTTTCATTGGATTTAAACGAAGTGCTTTTGTTGTGCAATTGTAGCTTGTTCTATTCGATAACACAAAATTTGAGTTTCTAGGCCATGATGAATGCATGATCAAATGTTCAAAAGGTTTTAACATGGAGAATTGGAGAGATATTTCTGGAAAAAGCTCTAGTAAAATACTCTATTAATTCATTTAGAGTCAATCGGAAAGTGAGTTGATTAATTAGGTTCCGCCAACGTGCGAAAAAATATGTGATATACTCATCCTCATATTAGCGTAACGAATACAAGTTGGTCATGGTAACCTTCTTGACAATGTTGATGGAGAAATGATACAAAAATGCAGGCTAATTGATTGAATGAGAAGATATAGTTCTTAGGTAAAGCACATTACCATTCTAAGGGACGGTCTGTCGAGGACATTCGAGAAAGTTTGAGGAAGCAAGGTGTCATCATGGGAAATCAGATAACATACATATTTAAAAGATCACAAATGTTGTTGTGGATCTTCATTACTATTAAATCAGTCAAATTTTGGAATTTCCCAATGCACGGGATAAGGGTGAATTGAAATAAAAGGGTGAATAGGCTCATTACAAATCTCGTAAGTTAGATAATTGTGGGAGCTCAAAACAAATGCTTCAGGGTCTGAATCTTGTCCATCATCATCTTTATGAAATCTTTGGTTGGATTGGATTGAGGTGGACCTCTAACGATATAAGGAGGTGAATATGATGAGTACGACATAAAAGGGACACATGTATATGGAGGTGTCGAGTAATCAAATATAGAATGGGGGATATAATTTGTGGTAGATGATGACAACATATACCCTAAATGGGAAGTGTAGGTGATGGGTGGCGGCTAAGATAAGGTATATGTGGGAGGAATATGTGTATAAACCCTCATCGAAATAGGTGGCAGAGTAATGGGTATAGACATGACAAAACTCTAAAAATGGGTCAATGCAACTAGAGGTTGCGAGGTTACATGAACTGATGAGGTGGAAATCCCTACACTATGGACCATAGATAATGGAAAGGTGGTTGTCAAAGATATGATAGGTGTTCTAGGCATGAAAAATATAGAAGATGTGGGATGGATATGATAAAATACCAATGGTAAGGTGGAATTAGGAAATCTGCTATGCAATATGGAAGTTGGTGGCCAATTCCTCCTTTTGGTGAAGGTTCTAGTTATGGAGCATACTATTTTAAAATTTCTCTTTGGAAGCAGACTAGTTTTTATTGAAATGGGATTGTTTCCCTTTGGTAAAGGTTTTCCTCGGTCATGTTTTGTTTTTCATTTCTCTCGCTATGTCATTTTGTTGTACATGTGGAAATTTTTAATTAGTGTGTGAAGCATGTTCAATTTGCAAACTTACAATTTTCCTATGAAATTCACAAACTACAACTTTGGTCCTATGACCCGACGAATATTCCTCGAATATTCATGACCATAAAGCTAGCACAAATAAATTTTTCTTTCCACCCGAAGGTGTACACGTGGCTCAAAATGAATGAATGGATTTGGGGATGCATTTGCATAGTTGTATTTATGCACTTTAAGGAGAAAAGATGTTAAGAATGCAAAAAGGTCCCTAAGGTCCACAAAAGGACACGTGGTTTTGGTTTTAAAGAAAGCGGAGAAGTGGGTCATCGGGGATTTTTGGTACTTTTTGGTCTTATGTAAAAGAGGAGGTAAAATTGTAGAAAATACCCGCAACTCCGCTAACATCAAGGTATGGCTACGTGTCGTGCCTGTGTTGAAAGTAAAAAAGTGGACAAGTGGGTCAAAGTTGTCAAAAGTGTGAAAGTTTTAAACATTACAAAATTGCAAAAAGTGCTCCCAAAGCCCATGTTAGCAAAGGTTTTTCCACGTGGATGGCTCATTTTCAAATTTGAGAAGGGTACAATGAATGGTGATGATGCAATGCATTTATTTCTGCCACCATCAATGCTTTTACTTGAAAATCAAGGACGTTTAAAGTTTATGAATGCATTCTTCATTTATTATTAGTTTGTTGGTTCTTGTTGTTTCTATCAAAGTGTCTTATTGTGAGATATTGTGATTTCAATTGTGGAACTCAACTGGAGAACCAAAGGATTGTAGAAATTACTATTTTAAGTTTGAATTGCTGGGTGCTCATGGAAAACTGGTAAGAACTTGAAATGCTTGTGTTTTCCTCTTGTTGGCAAGGTCAATTGAGATAAAGTTAGGGTTTTTCAAAGATGAAGACTTTTCCCTCTTCATTCTCACTTGTGTTGGGAATCACAAGCAATCTGGATAAGATTATAGATACAAATTTAATGGGTGCCGATCTAAATGACTTCCTCCAAAGGCTAAGTGATCCCCATAAAAGTGAATCTTTGAAAGTGATTCAAGGAAAGCGCATTGTTGAAGCTGGTGCCATCCCACCTTCTGTTCATTTCCCAGAGTTAGTATGGCATTGTGCCATGAATTATGATCCTAAAAAGAGGGAGGTGTTAGATGGAAGTGGGGATGCAGTATTGATGTTAACACTAGTTTCCATTAGAATTATGTTAAAATTTCCTATTATCACAACCCCAATCACCATAGGCATTAAATTGGCTCTGGGTGATTATCAAGAAAAGAAGAAGGATTATGCCAAACTTATAAGTTCAAAATGGCTCCTCACAAAAAAGACAATTATTAGAATCCCTAAGAAATTGGTTAGGCATAGTTTATTGAGGAGGAAAAAGATCTTATTGTATTGTTGAGTTGAATGGAAGGTCTAGAAACTATGAATGAATTTAAGGAATGGATGACTACATACATGTGGATTATCCTGGAGAGAAAAGGAAGTATTTTTTGGGCTACCTTCATTGTAGAAGCACTTCATGAACACATGGTAATGGAAGCAAAAAATTGAGATGGGAGAAATTACAAACCTTGAATTCTATATGATGACATACCTCATTTATAATGTTTGTTGGCCACAAACGTTTCCATGGTTGTCACCACCATGTTTTGATTTCAAGCAGTGTCAAATGCATGAGATTTTCCTCAGTTGCAACTAGCTAACTAGAGTGGAAATGTAAGGTTAGTAAATGATGCCTTTTTCACACCAATTATCTATCTTTTTGAACTAGAATGGGGACAATATAGAATCTCTCAGCAAGCTAGACATGTAATTCTAGAATATGGTTGCTACTTTATTTAGTATAAGAAGTTCACATATATAAGAGTCAGTGGTTTTGAAGGAAAGCCTTATAAGTTTCCCGGTATGTTGATGAAAACTTGTTTTATGTGAGTTGGCAAGGTAATTGACTCTTGTACATAAGTTGATTGTTGGAAAGCATAAAACAAATATCAAGTTCCCCATTAGAATTGGAAGGTATTCATGTCCTTCCATCATAAAGGCTAGGTTGATTGGTGAGGAATTGAGAAATTTAACATGGAAAAGTTTGAGGAAAGGCCAAATTATGATATTAGATGGGTGTTGACAATATTGTAAATACCTTTGATCATGAGCCCCATTTTGAAGATTACTGGATGAATTGTAGAGATGAGGAAGAAGTTAGGTTAAGAGACTTTTCTAGAATGACCTTGTCACAAATAATTGACTATAAAATTACAATTATCCCTAGAGGGGATTGTAGATGATCCTCACATAATAAGTAGGTTCTATATCGATCGAAAGTGGAGGATCAACCTATTTCTCCTCCAGAATGGAATGTGGATGAATATGATGATCCTTATTTGAGAATAATTGATGTTATGAGGAGAACTACAAACTAGTTGACTCAAAAGAATATTGATCTGTCAATCCAGAATACAAAGATCTTAAGCAACTTCAGGAGTTTGGGAAATTTGAGTGAGGATATTCCACCCCGAGGGAGGATGTAGAAAAAATGGACCCACTAGGTGGAAAATCCCCTCAACTACCAACTAAAAGGCCTACTCCTGAATTCATTGATGAATGGACATCGACCGCTAGTGGAACTGGCACTTCTATGTCAGTTCTCATG
This sequence comes from Taxus wallichiana var. yunnanensis, assembly GCA_018340775.1. Taxonomy (NCBI): domain Eukaryota; kingdom Viridiplantae; phylum Streptophyta; class Pinopsida; order Cupressales; family Taxaceae; genus Taxus; species Taxus wallichiana. The sequence continues at coordinate 274,991,537 of CM031242.1, read as the reverse complement.
TAAAAGACTAAAGAGATGCTTTTAAAGTCTATGGAGAATGCTCCCATTACTTTTGTAGTGCCCCTTTAGGAAAAAGGGAAAGGTCTAGCATCACATAGGTGGCTCATCCAAGTGTCTCACCTAAGCCACATAGTACTGAAAAATTAATGAGTGGAGCCATTACAAGTGGTCACATTCAACCTAGGCCACACAAGGATGAAAAAGAATAACACCAGATTTGAAAAAGTTTGAGTGGACACAAAAAACCCAAGATTTTCCACAGCCAGCAGTCTTGGTAAGAGTGGGTGCCCATATGCCAAAAAATTTCAAACACAGGGATGGGGTAATTGATCCCCCAGAAATGGAGAAAACTAATATCTTCCAAAAGTAGCAGGATGCATCATTGCCACATATGGAGAAATCAAATCCTATGATCCCTCCTTCACCCTTCATGGAAAAAGTAGTGGAATGCACTCAAGAACCTAGTTCCCCAAGAGAATACTACAGTTAATCTGGTGGACAGTTATTTTGTTACTCAGGTATGAAAATTCCTGAAGCTCTACTTGTTAGGGATATCAATGCACCTCAGTTGAAACAATGCATGAATTTGTAAATGTACAAACTGAGGTAATTGATGTAGATGTTGGTGAGGATTATCCATGTTGGATGCACTTAGTTTGTTTGTTGATGAACCCATATTAACACTAGTGGATAGTATTGAGGTAAGTAAGGAATCAGAAAGGGATACTCATGCACTAACAACTGAAGTAAGAAATCAGGAAATAAATTTGTCTTCCCAAAACAAATGGTTTTGGAAATGGATAAACTAGAATTATTGGTTGAAAAGGATATTAATATTGGATTGGTAGTAGATGAAGTTGTGTCCACTTCTATTGAGGTCACCAAAACTAATGACTTTCCTCAAGAAGGAAAATTGTCTTTTGAAGAAAGACTGAAAATGGCACAAGATACAATTACTGATGAGGAAATCATTATTGGTGGAAACTCACAACTTTCAATGGGAAATGTGGAGTTGTTTCGGTGGAACAACCTACCATGACATTTTAGAGGTATCATTAGGGCATGAAGATAGTAGTTTGGAAACTCAACTGGTTTCTAGAGAAAAGGAACCCATAGCCCAAACTTTGATACAAAAGGGTGAAGGGGAAGAAATTTATTCCACCATGGTTTAGTTGGAGAAGTAGTGAAAGAGTTTCCTTTGAATATTGATACAGCTCAAGTTAAAGATGATCAATTTGAAATTCTAGACCAGGAAAAGAAGCATCTGAAGAAGAATCAGTAGTACAGAGTGAAATTGGCATAGGACCCTTGAGGTAAGTGTCCAAGAAAAAATAGAATCATTGGTACAAAAAGAACAGGAAATATCCAAGAAGATAGTAATTGTTCCTGAGAAATTCCAGCAAGGATCATAGGAAACAAAAGTTGGAACAAGTTTGAAAAAGGGATGGATCAGCAAATTGATTTCAAATGAAGAAGAGACCCTTCCTATGCAAGTGGTTGACCTTACTACTGTCTTTTCCAAAGATAGTGAGAGCCCCAAAAAAAAGGCCAGGACCATCACAAAGACTCATTGATTCATCTGGAGCAAGGACCTTAGAGATAGTAACTCCTTTCGAGGGTAAGACAAGAAAAGACATAATTGCTGATGATTACAACATTCAGATTATTCCCTTGGGAAATCCTTCAAGGGAACAACTAAAGCAAGGAGTATCTAAAGTAGTAAGTGATCTTCTACAAAAATTTGATGAGGATGGAATGATGAAAAAAACAACTAAAGGAGAAAATTAAGGCCTTAAGTTCATGTTTGCAACAATTGACAAGGAAAACTAGTCATGAACAAGCAAGTGCCTATGTGAATACCCTTGAGGGTATAAATAAAGTAAATAGTGTTGTTAAGAAGGTCCAAGCGGTGGACACTTGGATTGAACAATTGACTGAGAAAGGAAAAGAAGCTATTACAGAGGCAAGGTCAAAATATGAGGACCTCAAAAGTTGACTTAATGGAAATTGATGGAATAATTGAAGAGTGTGACAATGAGATATTTTACTTGGAAGGAACTCTCCCCAAACTTGACCACATAACCCAGCTTAGTGATGAGCTTGGTTGAGCAAGAAAACATCATACCAATAGAGTACAAAGGGAGCCAAGTATGCTCTTGAAGAATTGTCAAAAATCAGATTAGATACCTTGAATGAAATCAAGAAAAAAAAACTTGAAGTCAAAAGGAACTGGGTCGATGATTCACTTGATGTTATTGATCGGAGATTAGAGGACATGGTGGTAGAAAAATTCAAAAAGAGCTATGGGGACTTAAAAATTGATTTCTTACTTGACTCCTTTGAAAATAATATCCAAGAAAGTGACTTCTCCTATGAAGTTATTGAAACTATGAGGAAGATTGAGAATAGAATTGAGGAATTGAAAGCTAGGCCACTGGAATATAAGAAAAAAATGGCCCAGTGTATGGATTCAATAGCGAGGAAAACATTGATTTTCCAGCACCACATTGGACCTAATGAAGATGAAACAAATGAATTATTCTAGAGATATGATGCTTATATGGCAAGGCTACCAGAGGAGCAAGATGCAGAAGAAAAGGATGAAGAGGAAGAGGATGCAGGCACAAAAGATGATAAACATGCTTAGGCACATTCTTCCTTAATTTGTATTCTTTTTCACACTCCATTAAATTGATATTGTGAAATGATGTTTCTGATGCATTAAAATGTAATTATCTTTCTGAAATTTTATTGTTTCTTTGTTTCAATTGAAAGATAAAAAGATATAGTAGTTCATAGTGGATTAGATTAAAATTTCACACATACTTGGAATAGACATGTGAACTATTAATATTCTTGTATTGCTTGCAATTTGAAAAAAAACAAGATAGGGTTCTATAGGGGCCCTTGCCCTTGATAGTGAAAGATGTATACATGCCAAAATGGAGACAATCAAGGGAGAACAACACTCAAATATTTTTTAGTCTGGTCTCATAGTCTCCTCCCAACAAAGGAAGTTTGTTCAAAAGTTTTTTTTTTCTCAGCAAAAACTCGTCTGAGCCTTGTGTTGTTTGTATAAAGATGATTGACCAACCAAGTCCCTGGACATACCCATATCCATCAGTGACTCCAAATTCATCCTAGGGTAGTTCATAATTTGTTCAAGCTCAATTTTATTTTGATGGGATGACACCCAATCCAAAAGGTCTAGACCACTTGAGAAGAAATCATTTTTCCTTTCCCCTTGTGAAGGGTGACTTGTTAGGATTACTTTGAGAGGAATGTTTGGAGTGATAAGAGGGGCAGGCACTGCATGTTGTTGGTTGGATGAATTGTGAGGCCTTGAGCTAGTTCGGCTTCCCATTTTCTTAAAAAGGGTGGGTTTTCCCTCGGAGAAGGAATTGGTTGGGGTCCCAGAAATTCTCACTCAGAGGAAGAAGCACAATGCATCAGATGTGGATAACCAAGTTGTAAACCTTCCTCTGCTATCCCGAGATGAGGAGAGTGCTGCCCTTGAGTGATGAGTAGATATTGATTGGTCCTCTTCTCCATCTGATATGATAATTGGAGGTTGAGGTTGTGTTTCACCCTTCCTCTTGCTCAAAGATGGTGTTGACATTGGACTGGTGGTAGAGACACAACTTCCACTTGTTTCTTTTCCAAGGAGTGAATCCTCTTCTCCAACTCATCCACCTTGTTGGAAATGGCAGGAACTGTATCGATGGAGGATTTATCATATAATACATATGATTCCTTAGGAATCTCTTTTGATACAAATTCCTCATTACATAAAAAGGGCACTGAAAACTAGTTTCCCAGAGACCTGAGGCCTCCTTTCAACCCAATATTTCTTTAAATCCTCAGGCATTTTCATATGTTCCCATCTAAAAAGATGGAAATACATAACCTGGAAGGATGTAAAACATAGGGTTGATCTTGATTAACCAAGAAAGAAGTGCTAACCAAGACTTTCCGGTATGTTAGGGGTCCTCTGGTATCACCCACACATTCTACATTAAACAAATCCCGAAAAAGCTTCATCAGGACCACTCAAATCAAAAATCTGATTTAGGTCTTCTAAAGAAATCTCTTTCAGGCTGTGAGCTACAAGCACTTTTCACCATTTTCTTGATTGAATTCCTTATGTTTAGAACAAGAAAGAAAACATGTGCAAACAGTGAGGAAATACCAGGCTTTATAGATGGAAGGATGCATTTGGTCTGTGTTAATAAAATATTTCCCATGGTGTAAACCATATTTTTCTCAGTTCACACAGAGGTGATTAAATATTTGAAAGGAATTAAGAATGAACAAAGTTGGTAGTTCAAGTAAGATTTGACAAACATCATGTGTGGCATTTAAACTAGTAAGACGTGAAGTGGAGTGCACTAAGCCCAAGAAGGATTTTGAAAGATGAGTGTAGGTGTGTGTCATGTCAAAAGCATCTGGAGATGCTCAAGTGATCATTTGAAATGATTGTTTAATCAAAATCAAGAGGGAACATTTCAAGTAGCCTACCAAAGGTGATGACTGGACATCCCAGTCAGACACAAGTGGAATACATTGAAAAGACTCATGTTTCATACACTAGCAAGTATAGAATGAAACTCATAAATATCATCTTCTAGAAAAAAATTGTAACAAAAAGTATTCCTGAGAATATTCTTTTTTTGGGGAAAATATTTGAAGTGAAGAGAGTGATATAAAAGCATGAAAAAATCATGCCAAAAAAGGGGGTTAATTTTTCTAAAATTTACGAAGAAAAGAAAAGGAGAAAAAGCGAGAGAAGCCATTTTTTTAAGAGAACTTATTTGAGAAACCAATTATTTCTTGTGTATTTTAAAATTGATCATGTCAAGATGGTTGTAGATGTATAGCCATTGAAAAACTTTGAGATTGTAAACAAACTTTCCCTTGTTGATCAAATTTGAAAAACCTTGAGTAATTCGTGTTAATCATGAACTATGTTATGTCTATTGTCATTTGAGATATTTTCAAATAGTTATCTATGTTCTGTTGCAATCTTACATTAGGAATCCTTTGAAATCACACAAAATCTCATCCTCATGATAGTATTGTGGCATTTGCAATTACATTATGAAGAGAGCTTTCATTTCATGATGTAATAAGTGATTTAAATTCACTTTACTTTCATTTCAGTGATACAGATTGTTTGTCATTTTATGAGTGTATCATAAGCAGTGATATAATAGGGATTTCTAAGGTTTAATTAAGTCTTTAACATGAGTTCTTATGTTAAATCCTTGAAGAATGTGTGAAGTCATGTGTCTTTGAGCTTTCATAGATGCACAATTTTCTAGTTGAAGGTTCATCTTGACTATTTGAAGCTATTCATCATTTTTCCTTGTGGATTTGTCAACATTTGTTTAAAGTTCTCAAGGATTTGGTATAATCAACTTTATCCTACTTAACTTCCCAACCATAAAACACATATCTAGAAATGTATCATACATGAACTATCCCTACTTGCACTTGTGTATCCACAAATGATAAATAAGATCATTGAATTCATCCATCCTTTACTAAAATATGCAAGTGCAATCAGTTTTTATCATTTCCTTTAGTGACCTGGGCCTTATCTAGAGAACATCTTCATTTTCTAAAGTGACAACTCATGAGAGTTAGGTTATGTTGTATTGGCCATGTTTTCTTGAGGTCTCCTTCAAAATATTGCAAAGGAATAGTCAAATATTATCTAATTTGATGATTTCCATTAATACAGGTCACAAAATGGGTCCTCTCACCTTGGTTGAAGGCACAACCTAAAGTAGTAAGGGTAGGTCAAACTCTTAGCATGGTGATACCTAGTCCTTTCCAAACTAGAGTGATAAAGAGTCATCTAAAATCCATCCCCGGCTACAAAATGACTCCTATTATGATTTGTTTGTCTCTAAGCATCCTGATCAAATTGTGATGTTTGCTCGGTTTAAAAGGAAGGATCAATTTGGGTACCAACACCGATCTGGCACCATTTTTGGGGACTATTTGTACAAATACATACATACCAACCTGGTAATGTTTCTTATATGATTTAAGTGTAAATATGTTTTTAAACGTTATCCTTTGTTAGGATTTGTAAGATTTGTGTGAGATCAAAGTTTATTGTGTAGTATTTCTAGTTTCTAGTAGTTATTGCACTAAATTTGTATCGTTAGTAATAAATGTGGGTAAAGGAAGGTAGATCTGGTAAGCTTTGTAAAAATTAAGCATTGATAGACATTTGACAAACTACTTATAGTGCATTTTCACATCTAAGGTGAGAATCCTTGGTGGTGACTCGAATTGGTTTGAAATTTTGATAATTACCAGTGTCTTAACCTGTGTCAAGTGAAATTTTTCATTAATACTTGCAAATATGGAGGGAAGAAGGTATTTCTTCACTAGGGATCCTACTAGAAAGTTATTTCTAGAACTGGGAAAGAAAATTCAGAAGGAAAACAAGTCTGGAAAGTATTGGGAAATCAAGAATCAAGAAAAAAGGTAATACCAATTTTGGAAAGTGATCAACCTGTAGTTGAAGATTACCCTACATCTTCAAGTAATTCTGAACCAAGTAGTCCTTGTGTAAATTTGAATTCTCCAACTGGAGAGGGGCCATCATTTGTGTCTGAAAAGAGTGTCTCTCATTTTTTCCCTGTATCCTCCAAGGTTGATAGGGTTTTTCATGAAACTGAATCAATAGAGGATATTTACTTTGAAATTTATACTCCTGTGCTCTAAAGACCCCTCGTCCCTTATCATTTTGATTCTCCTACAAGATCACCTCCCAAGGAAATATGGCTCAGCCTCCACCTAGACCTCCTTTTTGTTGTCAATACTTTTGGACCAATAAATTTAGAGGTATGGTTGGATATCCTAATATGGTGCCACAAGATGTCAGAAATAGGTTACCAAAATTTCAAGGGAATAATGCCATCACTGGTGACCAACATTTAAGACTCTTTGTCAATATGATGGAAGATTTTGAAATTGAGTTTGAAGATGTGTATATAAATTTGTTCATTCATACTCTTGAGGAGGATGCACGTGATTGGTATAAGGCTTTACCAGATAATTCAATAGATTCATGGAATGAGATGAAAAATGCCTTCAGATTGCAATATGGGGATAAGATGACCCGGTTCCTCTTATCTGAATTTGAAAATATAAAGAAGAATCCAAATGAATCTATCTAGGATTTCAATACTAGGTTCAATAAAACCTTGAATAGGTTACCTATAATCCTAAGGCCAAGTGATGAGTCTTGTTTGATCAAATATTCTGATGCTTTTGATAAAAAGGTTGCTTATTACTTGAGGGATAAGAACCCAAGAACATTGAGGCAGGATTTCACAATGGCCTTACAAATAGAAAATAATATCAAGGTAGTTGGGAAGCCTCCTAAGAGAGAGGGTGTCAAGTTGATCAATCCTAAAAGACCTCAGTCAAACAAACAAAGTGGATCTGGAAGAGGTTGTGAAGACTTTGGCTAGAGCAGTTAAAGAGATATCCTATAAATTGGCTAGAGCAGAAAAAGGGATAGGAAAGAGTTCCAGGGTCAACACAAGCCATAGGGTCAGGAGAGATTTGGAAATCATCCCAGAGGTGATCATAGATCAGATGATAGAGGAAAAGGGCCCATGGGATTAGGAAATAAACTACCTCAACCTAGGGAAAGTAGGTTGGTCCCTGATCCTTTAACTACTAGGTTGCTACCATGGAAGAGGCCCATGTTATTGAGTGGTGTGATAGGTGTTTCTTACCACATTCCCCATGTGATGTGGATAAGGAAGTTGAGGAAGAAAATGATGATGAGGCATATGGTGATGTGTGCATGATGGAGTGCCCGAGAACTCACAACAAGGGGTGACTTCAACTGAATTGATAAGTGCCAAAACTGTTGAAAATTTTTGGGACTGTGTCCACCAGGTATTACCTCTTCCTCCCATTAATGATTTTGAAATTGATATGGTACAAGCATTTGATTTTCCTAATCATGACTTCAAATACTTAAGGGCTTTGATGATTAAAAATATGATGGGGGAATTCCTTCTGAAGAAGACATGAAACTGTTGATGAATGTAGTAGTTTCTTAGAGAAGGAATATAATACTAGAAGTAAGGTTTTCAAAGGGGTAGGGCCACAAGCCAAGCCAAAAATTCCAATTCTTACCAATATTCTGAAGGAACCCCTAAAAATATACATCTAGAAAAGGCCTAATTACCCCAAATAAAACTTGTATTTTTGCCCATGCCCAAGACTGTGAAAACCCCTATACTATCAGAAGAAGTCGTGAATCTCCCTCCTAATATTATCCTACCCAAATATATTCCTTGTGACATAGCCCAAATCTTAAGCCAGATCAAGGTTATTGTTCCCATTGTTGAATTACTTAGGATCCCTGAGCATCGGAAAAGGGCATTTGAATATTTGGGATTTAAGGAAGAGAAAACTACCAAGGAAAAAGTGTGAATAAATGTGGAGATTCCTCCTATCATTGTAGAGTTAGAAATACCACAAGCATTGGAGGAACTGGGAGAATCACCTGAGGTGTATTTGGGTACTTCTCTGGTAGAATCTCAGCTTGACGTGGATCCATTTTATACCACCTTAATTATTAAAGATAGGTTGGTACATAACTGCATGTTTGATTCAGGAGCCTCATGTAATGTAATGCCCCTTGAGGTAATGAATGAATTAAATATCAAAGTAACAAAATTTTGGGAAGTGTACTACTATGGATTCAAGAGAAGTGTTCTAGTGATTGGGTATGTTAAAGGATTAGTAGTACAACTAGCAAGCTTATCCAGGAAAATGCTTAACCATGAATGTAGTTATTGTGGATTGTCCTGCCAAATGGGGGATGTTGTTGTCAAGAAAGTGGGCTGCCAGTGTAGGAGGAAGTGTGCAAATGGATATGTCATATGTGACCATACCAATAGAAGGGATTCTTGTGAAATTGTATGGTGAAAAGAAAATGTTACATCTGATTGAGGACCCTAACAATGCTTCTTATGAAGTATTGTACACAGACGTTGATGTCAATAACTTTGTGGGTTATGCTGATTTTAAGGAGCATAAAATTGACAAGTGCAAGTATCTTGAGTAGGTTGGTTCTCCTTGGACTTGATGTTTGATGGGGCTTGTTCTAGATCTGGTAATGGCATTGGTGTTTTCTGATATCTCCAAGCCAAGAGGAATTTAACTTTTCTTTTAAACTCAATTTTGAATGCACAAATAATATTGTTGAGTATGAAGCACTGCTCTTGGGTTTAAGGATTTCTTAGAAGTATGGTATCAGAGATATTATTGTTAAAGGAGATTCAAAAATTGATAGTCAAACAAGTTAGAAAGTTGTATGCAACAAAAAATCAAAGAATGAAGCAATATAAGCATGCAGTTTGGGACTTTATTGAAATGTTTGATTCTTTCAATATAACACACCATGATAGGAAATACAATACTGTATAGAAAAATTGGTAGTATTAGGATCTAGGTTTGAAATTATACAATGTCTCCTTATTGTGAATATGATATTGAAGTATTGACCAGGCCATCTATCCCTGATAATATCAAGCATTGGCAAGTTTTTGAAGATGATGCCCAAGGTTCAAAGGTTTTTACAAAACAAAGGAGAATTTACCAATCAAAATATGGACTGGGAACCAATGGTTTGTGCAAATGAAGGAAAAGAGACCTTATTTGGTAAGATATTATTCAATTGAAAAACCAATACTATTCCTAGAGGTTTGGTTGCACTTGAATCAAATTTTGATAATGTTGATCACATTGTTAATAGACACATGTCAGCCTCAAGAGATGTTGAAGAACATAACCTAGGCACAAAAGATAAGCCTAGAAGAATATGGCTAGGTAGAAACTTGGGTAGAGAGGAAAAGCAATCATATGTCCAATTGTTAAAAAGTACCAGGACTGCTTGGCATGGTCATATTCAGAATTGAAGGCATATAGGGAAGACCTTTTTCAGCATGAGATACCCCTTGGAAGCTAATGCCAAGCCATTTAGGTAGAAAAAAAGACCAATTAATCCACTCCTTTCCCTAAAAATGCAAGAGAATTAAAAAGTTAAGGGATGGAGGAATTATACAACCTACAAGGTACTCTTCATGGGTAGCAAAATCTGGTACCTGTTCGAAAGAAAAATGGGGACATAAGATTGTGTGTCGATTTTAGAAATTTAAATAAGGCATCAATCAAAGATAATTATCCCTTGCCAAATATGGATAACATGTTGCAATTGGTTACTAGTTCTGAGTTGTTGTCTACTTTGGATGGTTTTTTCTAGGTATAACCAAGTGGTTGTGAAGCAATCAAAGAGAATAAAACTACTTTCACTACTCCATGGGGTACTATGTGTACGTTAGAATGTCATTTGGCCTGATGAATGCTGGAGCCACATTTCAAAGAGAAATGGATGTAGCATTCTCAGGATATATAAATGAATTCATTGTTGTGTATCAGGATGATGTGACAGTTTTTTCAAGGAAAAGAAATGATCACTGCAACATTTAGAAAAGATGTTGTTAAGATGTAGGGAATATGGTATCTCATTGAACCCTAAGAAATGTCATTTTGGGGTTCAAAAGGAAAAGTTTCTTGGACATATTGTATCAAAAGAAGGGGTCATGATTGATCCTGAGAGAGTGGAAGCCATTGGAAAAGTTCTATTCCAAGAACCAAAAAGGGAATTCAATCCTTTTTTGGATAGATAAATTTCATCAAGAGATTTATTTCCAACTTTGTTGAATTGACTATCCCAATCACTAGTATGTTGAAGAAGGATCAAAGTATCAAATGGGAAGAAACAACTATTCAAGCCTTTATTGGGATCAAGGAAGCATTGAAGAATGCCCCTGTTTTAGTAGCTCCTGATTATAAAAAGGATTTCCAAATGTTTTCCTTTGCTTTTGAGAATACCATTGCATCTGTGTTGTTGCAAAAGGATGATGAAGGAAGTGAAAGGCCAATTGATTTCTTTAGTAAAGCATTACAAGGGGCAGAACTAAAATATACTATCATGGAGAAACAAGCCTTTTCTTTGGTGAGAGCCACAAAAAATATTTAGGCCATATATTTTAAGTTCTAAAGTCATAGCTTATGTCCCACATACTATGGTTAAGGATATCTTGTCTGAGATGGAAATTTCAAGTAAGAGATGTCGATGGGTGAATAAGTTGCAAGAGTATGACATGGACATCCAAACTACAAAATTGGTTAGAGGTTTGGGCCTAGCAAAGATGATGATAGAAAGAAATTTGCAAGTAGTTGAGATAAATGAGGTTGAAGAAGAAGAGGTGAATGTTCTTAAAATTTTGATAAACTCTATCTGGTACAAGGATGTTATATTTTATCTCAAACATTTGCAATGCCCTGAGTATTTAAGAAAAAATCAAAAGAGAGCACTTAGGTTGGCTTCCCAAAAATATATCATCATTGATTATGGGTTGGCTTGGAAAACCCTGAGGGAGTTCTCTTAAGATGTATCACTGAGGATGAAGCCCAAAATTAATTATTGATTTCCATGGAGGAGTTTGTGGGGGAATTTCATAGGAAGAGTAACAACCCATAAGATCTTAAGGGCTGGTTACTGGTGGCCAACACTTTTTAAGGATACAACTTTATTGGTAAGAAAATGTGAAAGTTGTCAACATTTCTCAGGAAGATTGAAAGCTTTAAGATCTCTCCCTTTGCAGCCAGTATCAATTGAAGCCCCTTTTAAGTAGTGGGGAATGGAATTTGTTGGGGAGATTTTAGATTCTTCAAGTGTGCAGGCCATAAGTGGATATTGGTGGCCACTGATTACTTCACCAAATGGGTGGAGGAAATCCCCACTAAGAAGGAAACCCACCAAATTGTTATGGATTTCATTTTAAATCATATAATTTGTAGGTTTGGAGTGCCTGCTAAAATAGTTGTTGACAATGCTATGAGTTTTTGAGCTAAACCTTTGGTAGCCATGTGTTAGGAGTATGGGATAAACTTAGCATATGCTTCCAATTACAATCCCCAAGGTAATGGACAAGAAGAGTCAAGTAACAAAAATTTGTTGAAAATAATCAGGAGGACCTTGGAATTAAATAAAATGAAAGTGGGGTGAGCAGTTGAAATTTGTTGTTTGGGATGACAAAATTACTATTAAAAGAGCTACTGGAAAGAGCCCATTTGAATTGGTGTATGGAACTCAAGCTCTCCTCCCCCTGCATATGCAATTATCTTCTTATCAATTTATCGAAAATTGGAGGACCAGAGAGATTAGTCCCTATGATGCACGTATAAATCAAATTGTTGAACTGGATGAAGAGAGAAGAGAATCCCATCAAAGACATGTGAATTTTAGGGAGAAATTGAAAAAAATATTTGATAAAAAGGTAACCCCAAGAGTTTTCAAGTGTGGGAGATCTTGTGCTACTGTGGGATAGTAGACATGAGGATAAGGGAAAACATGGAAAATTTGATGCATTATGGATGGGCCCTTATTCTATTGATATTAGGATTGGTGAGCATACCTTCTTCCTAAAAGATCTAGATGGGGAATTGCTTGAGTTTCCTATTAATGGTAGGCACTTGAAACATTTCCTTGACTGATTTCTCATAATCAAGGTACACATCATTGTATAGTGTATAGTCTTTTGGTTTTTTTTTGTTTTTGCATTTTTTTTCTGTTTTGGTTTGTCCGGTCCTAAATGGATGGTTTTTGTTGGTTTCTAGTTTTGTTCTGGAGGGTTGGAAATTGTTACTCTACTTTGCAAGTTGGTTCTTGACTCCATGGCCCAATGGATTTTTGGCACATGGTCTCTTTTTTTACACTTTGTTTTGTTCTTGTGGCACTCATGGGGAGTGCCCATCCCCAAGTTAGAGCCGGTGTTGGTGCTCGATAATAATCTCACCCATTTTGTTGAGATTTTCTTTTCTATCTACTTCTCGTGTTTGGTTTTCCTATAAGTTTTTTCCAGTGCTCTCTATTTTTCCCATTTATATTTTTGTTCTTCCTCCTTTTGGTGAAGGTTTGGTTATGGAGCAGTACTATTTTCAAATTTCTCTTTGGAAGCAGACTGGTTTTTATCTGAAATGGGATTGTTTCCCTTTGGTAAAGGTTTTCCTCGATCATGTTTTTTTTTCCATTTCTCTCACTATGTCATCTATTGTACGTGGAAATTTTTAATTAGTGTGGTGAAGTGTGTTCAATTTGCAAACTTGCAATTTTCCTATGAAATTCACAAACTACAACTTTGGTCTCTGTGACCGACAAATATTCCTGAATATTCATGACCATAAAGCTAGCACAAATAAATTTTTCTTTCCACCCCGAAGGTGTACACGTGGCTCAAAATGAATGGATGCGGGGATGTGGTGCATAGTTGTATTTATGCACTTTAAGGAGAAAATATGTTAAGAATGCAAAAAGGTCCCGAGGTCCGTAGAAGGACATGTGGTTTTGGTTTTAAAGAAAGTGGAGAAGTGGGTCATCGGGGATTTCTGGTACTTTTTGGTCTTATGTAAAAGAGGAGGTAAAATTGTAGAAAATGCCCACAACTCACTAACATCAAGGTATGGCTATGTGTCGTGCTTGTGTTGAAAGTAAAAAGGTGGATGGGTGGGTCAAAGTTGTCAAAAGTGTGAAAGTTTTAAACATTGTAAAATTGCAAAAAGTTCTCCCAAAGCCCGCGTTAGTGAAGGTTTTTCCACGTGGATGACTCATTTTCAAATTTGAGAAGGGTAAAATGAATGGTGATGATGTAATGCATTTATTTCTTCGCCATCAATGATTTTACTTGAAAATCAAGGACGTTTAATTTTTGAATGCATTCTTCATTTATTATTAGTTTGTTGGTTCTTGTTGTTTCTATCAAAGTGTCTTATTGAGATATTGCGATTTCAACTGTGGAACTTGACTGGAGAACCAAAGGATTGCATAAATTACTATTTTAAGTTTGAATTCTGGGTGCTCATGGAAAACTGGTAAGAACTTGAAACACTTGTGTTTTCCTCTTGTCAAAAGGTCAATTGAGATAAAGTTAGGGTTTTTGAAGATGAAGACTTTTCCCTCTTCATTCTCACTTGTGTCGAGAATCACAAGCAATCTGGATAAGATTACAGATACAAATTTAATGGGTGTTGATCTAAATGAATTCCTCAAAGGCTAAGTGATCCCCATAAAAGTGAATCTTTGAAAGTGATTTAGGAAAGCCACATTGCTGAAGCTGGTGCCATCCCACCTTTGTTCATTACCTAGAGTTAGTATGGCATTGTGCCATGAATTATGATCCTGAAAAGAGGGAGGTGTTAGATGGAAGTGGGGATGCAGTATTGACATTAACACCAATTGCCATCAGAATTATGTTAAAATTTCCTATTATCACAACCCCAATCACCATAGGCATTAAATTGGCTTTGGGTGATTATAAAAAAAGAAGAAGGATTATGCCAAACTTATAAGTTCAAAATGGCTCCTCAAAAAAGAAAACTATTAGAATCCCTAAGAAATTGGTTAGGGCACAGTTTACTGAGGAGGTAGAAGATCTTATTGTACTATTGAGCTGAATGGTAGGTCTAGAAACTATGAATGAATTTAAGGAATGGATGACTACATACATGTGGATTATCTTAGAGAGAAAAGGAAGTATTTTTGGGCTACCTTCATTGTAGAAGCACTTCATGAACACATGGTAACTCTAGTAGCAAAAATTGAGATGGGAGAAATTGCAAACCTCAAATTCTATATGATGACATACCTCATTTATAATGTTGTTGGCCACAAATGTTTCCCAAGGTTGTCACCATGTGTTGATTTCAAGAAGTGTCAAATGCATGAGATTTTCCCTCAGCTGCAACTAGCTAACTAGAGTGGAAATGTAAGGTTAGTAAATGATTCCTTTTTCACACCAATTATCTATATTTTTGAACCAGAATGGGGATAGTACATAATCTCTCAAAAGCTAGACATGTAATTCTAGAATATGGTTGCTACTTTATTCAGTATAAGAAGTTCACATATATAAGAGTAAGTGGTTTTGAAGGTAAGCCTTATAAGTTTCCCGGTATGTTGATGAAAAACTTGTTTTATGTGAGTTGGAAAGGCAATTGACTCTTGTACATAAGTTGATTACTGGAAGGCATAAAACAATATCAAGTTCCCCATTAGAATTGGAAGGTATTCATGTCCTTCCATCATAAAGGCTAGGCTGATTGGTGAGGAATTGAAGAAATTTAACATGGACAAGTTTGAGGCAAGGCCAAATTATGATATTAGATGGGTGTTCACCAATATTGCAAATACCTTTGATCATGAGCCCCATTTTCAAAGATTACTAGATGAATTGTAGAGATGAGGAAGAAGTCAAGTTAAGAGACTTTTCCTAGAATGACCTTGTCACAAATAATTGACTATAAAATTACAATTATCCCAGAGGGGATTATAGATGATCCTCACACAGTAAGAAAGTTCTATATCGATCAGAAAGTGGAGGATCAACCTATTTCTCCTCTAGACTAGAATGTGGATGAATCTAATGATCCTTATTTGAGAATAACTGATGTTATGAGGAGAACTACAAAACTGGTTGACTCAAAAGAATATTGATCTGTCAATCCAGAATACAAAGATCTTAAGCAACTTTAGGAGTTTGGGAAATTTGAGTGAGGATATTCCACCCCGAGGGAGGATGTAGAAAAAATGGACCCACTAGGTGGAAAATCCCCTCAACTTCCAACTAAAAGGCCTACTCCTGAATTCATTGATGAATGGACATCAACCGCTAGTGGAACCGGACACTTCTATGTTAGTTCTCATGCAAAAGATTGAAGAGATGCTTTTAAAGTCTATGGAGAATGCTCCCATTACTTTTTACAAGTGCCCCTTTAGGAAAAAGGGAAAGGTCTAGCATCGTAGGTGGCTCATCCAAGTGTCTCACCTAAGCCACATAGTACTGAAAAATTAATGAGTGGAGCCATTGCAAGTGGTCACATTCAGCCTAGGCCACACAAGGATGAAAAAAGAACACACCAAATTTGAAAAAGTTTGAGCGGAGACACACAAAAAACCCAAGATTTTCCACCAACCAGTCTTGGTAAGAGTGGGTGCCCATATGCCAAAAAGGTTCAAACACATAGGGATGGGGTAATTGATCCCCCAGAAATGGAGAAAACTAATATCTTCCAAAAGTAGCAGGATGCATCATTGCCATGTATGGAGCAATCAAATCCTATGATCCCTCCTTCACCCTTCATGGAAAAAGTAGTGGAATGTACTCAGAACCAGTTCCCTAGGGGAATACTATAGTTAATCTGGTGGATAGTCAGTTTGTTACTCAGGTATGAAAATTCCTGAAGCTCTACTTGTTAGGGATATCAATGCACCTCCAGTTGAAACAATGCATGAATTTGTAAATGTACAAACTGAGGTAATTGATGTAGATGTTGGTGAGGGATTATCCATGTTGGATGCACTTAGTTTTTTCTATTGATGAACCCATATTAACACTAGTGGATAGTATTGAGGTAAGTAAGGAATCAGAAAGGGATACTCATGCACTAACAACTGAAGTAAGAAATCAAGGAAATAAATTTGTCTTCCCAAAAAAATGGTTTTGGAAATGGATAAACCAAAATTATTGGTTGAAAAGGATATTAATACTGGATTGGTAGTAGACAAAGTTGTGTCCACTTTGTTGAGGTCACCAAAACTAATGACTTTCCTCAAGAAGGAAAATTGTCTTTTGAAGAAAGACTAAAAATGGCACAAGATACAATTACTGATGAGGAAATCATTATTGGTGGAAACTCAACTTTCAATGGGAAATGTGGAGTTGTTTCCAGTGGAACAACCTATCATGACATTTTAGAGGTATCATTAGGGCATGAAGATAGTAGTTTGGAAACTCAGCCTATTTATGGAGAAAAGGAACCCATAGCCCAAACTTTGATACAAAAGGGTGAAGGGGAAGAAATTTATTCCACCATGGTTTCAGCTAGAGAAGCAGTGAAAGAGTTTCCTTTGAATATTGATACAACTCAGGTTAAAGATGATCAATTTGAAATTCCAGACAGGAAAAGAAGCATCTGGAAGAATCAATAGTATAGAGTGAAATTGGCATAGGGACCCTTGAGGTAAGTGTCCAAGAAAATACAGAATCATTGGTACAAAAAGAACAAGAAATATCCAAGTAGATAGTAATTGTTCCTGAGAAATTCCAGCAAGGATCACAGGAAACAAAAGTTGGAACAAGTTTGAAAAAGGGATGGATTAGCGAATTGATTTCAAATGAAGAAGAGACCCTTCTATGTGCAAGTAGTTGACCTTACTACTCTATCTTTTCCAAAGAATATAGTGAGAGCCCCAAAAAGGCCAGGACCATCACAAAGACTCATACTGATTCATCTGGAGCAAGGACCTTAGAGATAAGCAACTCCTTTCGAGGGTAAGACAAGAAAAGACATAACTACTGATGATTACAACATTCAGATTATTCCCTTGGGAAATCCTTCAAGGGAACAACTAAATCAAGGAGTATCTGAAGTAGTAAGTGATCTTCTACAAAAATTTGATGAAGATGGAATGATGAAAAAACAACTAAAGGAGAAAATTAAGGCCTTAAGTTCATGTTTGCAACAATTGATAGGGAAAACTAGTCATGAACAAAAAGTGCCTATGTGAATACCCTTGAGGGTATAAATAAAGTAAATAGTGTTGTTAAGAAGGTCCAAGTGGTGGACACTTGGATTGAACAATTGATTGAGAAGGGAAAAGAAGCTATTACAGAGGCAAGGTCAAAATATGAGGACCTCAAAAGTCGACTAATGGAAATTGATGGAATAATTGAAGAGTGTGACAATGAGATATTTTACTTGGAAGGAACTCTCCAAAACTTGACTGCATAACCCAGACTTAGTGATGAGCTGGTTGAGAAAGAAAACATCATACCAATAGAGTACAAAGGAGCCAGTATGCTCTTGAAGAATTGTCAAAAATCATATTAGATACCTTGAATGAAATCAAGAAAAAACTTGAAGTCAAAAGGAATTGGGTTGATGATTCACTTGATGCTATTGATCAGAGATTAGAGGACATGGTGGTAGACAAATTCAAAAAGAGCTATGGGGACTTAAAAATTGATTTCTTACTTAACTCCTTTGAAAATAATATCCAGGAAAGTGACTTCTCCTATGAAGTTATTGAAACTATGAGGAAGATTGAGAATAGAATTGAGGAATTGAAAGCCAGCCACTAGAATATAAGAAAAAAATGGCTCAGTGTATGGATTCAATAGTGAGGAAAACATTGATTTTCTAGCACCACGTTAGACCTAACAAAGATGAAACAAATGAATTATTCTAGAGATATGATGCTTATATGGCAAGGCTACAGAGGAGCAAGATGCAGAAGAAAAGGATGAAGAGGAAGAGGATGTAGGAACAAAAGATGATAAACATGCTTAGGCATATTCTTCCTTAATTTGTATTCTTTTTCACATTCCATTAAACTGATATTGTGAAATGATGTTTCTGATGCATTAAAATGTAATTATATTTATGAAATTTTATTGTTTCCTTTGTTTCAATTGAAAGATAAAAAGATATAGTAGTTCATAGTGGATTAGATTAAAATTTCACACATACTTGGAACAGACATGTGAACTATTAATATTCTTGTATTGCTTGCAATTTGAATAAAAAACAAGATAGGGTTCTATAGGGGCCCTTGCCCTTGATAATGAAAGATGTATACACCAAAATGGAGACAATCAAGGGAGAACAACACTCAAATATTTTTCAGTCTGGTCTCATAGTCTCCTCCCAACAAAGGAAGTTTGTTTAGAAGTTTTTTTTTCTCAGCACAAACTCATTCGAGCCCTTGTGTTATTTGTATAAAGATGATTGACCCGGCCAAGTCCCTGGACATACCCATATCCATCAGTGACTCCAAAGTCATCCTAGGGTGGTTCATAATTTTTCAAGCTTGATTTTATTTTGATGGGATGACACCCAATCCAAAAGGTCCAAACCACCTGAGAAGAAATCCATTTTTCCTTTCCCCTTGTGAAGGGTCGACTTGCTAGGATTACTTTGAGAGGGAATGTTTGGAGTGATAAGAGGGGAAGGCACCACATGTTGTTGGTTGGATGAATTGTGAGGCCTTGAGCTAGTTCCAGCTTCCCATTTTCTTAAAAGGGTGGGTTGTCCCTCAGAGAAGGAATTGGTTGGGGTCCCAGAAATTCTCACTCAGAGGAAGAAGCACAATGCATCAAACATGTGGATAACCAAGTTACAAACCTTCCTCTACTATCCCAAGATGAGGAGAGTGCTTACCCTTGAGTGATGAGTGGATATTGATTGGTCCTCTTCTCCATCTGATATGATAATTGGAGGCTGAGGTTGTGTTTCACCCTTCCTCTTGCTCAAAGATGGTGTTGACATTGGACTTGGTGGTAGAGACACAACTTCCACTTGTTTCTTTTCCAAGGAGTGAATCCTCTTCTCCAACTCATCCACCTTGTTGGAAATGGAAGGCACTGTATCGATGGAGGATTTATCATACAGTACATATGATTCCTTAGGAATCTCTTTTGATACAAATTCTCTTGTTACATAAAAAATTACATTGAAAACTGGTCTTCCTAGAGACCGAGGCCTCCTTTCAACCCATATTTCTTTAAATCCTTAGGTTTTCATATGTTCCCATCTAAAAAGATGGAAATACATAACCTGGAAGGATGCAAACATAGGGTTGATCCTAATTAACCAAGAAAGAAGTGCTAACTAGACTTCTCCAGTATGTTAGGGGTCCTCTAGTATCACCCGCACATTCTACATTAAATAGAGCCCTGAAAAAAGCTTCATCAAGACCACTCAAATCAAAAATCTGATTTAGGTCTTCTGAAGAAATCTCTTTTAGGCTATGAGCTACAAGCACTTTCACCATTTTCTTGATTGAATTCCTTATGTTTAGAACAAGAAAGAAAACATGTGAAAGTGAGGAAATACCAAGCTTTATAGATGGAAGGATGCATTTGGTCTTGTGTTAATAAAATATTTCCCATGGTGTAAACCATATTTTTCTCAGTTCACATAGAGGTGATTAAATATTTGAAAGGAGTTAAGAATGAACAGATTTGGTAGTTCAGTAAGATTTGACAAACATCATGTGTGGCATTTAAACTAGTAAGATGTGAAGTGGAGTGCACTGATCCCAAGAAGGATTTTGAAAGATGAGTGTAGGTGTGTGTCATGTCAAAAGCATCTGGAGATGCTCAGTGATCATTTGAAATGATTTTTTAATCAAAATCGGGAGGAACATTTCAAGTAGCCTGCCAAAGGTGATGACCGGACATCCTAGTCAGACACAAGTGGAATACATCGAAAAGACTCATGTTTCGTACACCTGGCAGTATAGAATGAAACTCATAAATATCATCTTCTAGAACAAATTTGTAACAAAAATTATTCCCAAGAATATTCTTGTTTTTGGGGGAAAAGATTTGAAGTGAAGAGAGTGATATAAAATTCAATATGGTTGCACTTGTTCAGCCATTGACAACCTTTGAGATTGTGAATAAAACTTTGCCTTGCTTAAAGAATTTAAAGAAACCCTGAGTTAATTTGTGTCAATCATGAGCATAGTTGTTTTAACTTTCATTTTGATATTTTTTCAAGTAGTTGTCAATATTCTGGTTCAACCTTATGTTAGTAATCCCTTTGAATTACACAAGATCATATCCTTGTGATATTATTATTGCATTTACAATTTCATCGTTAAGATATATTTCATTTCATGATGCAAATAAACATTTTAAATTCACTTTATTTTCATTTGAAAGATCTAGATTGTTTGTAATACTATGATTGCATCTTAGGCATAGTAGACCGGGGATTTTTTATGTTTAATTAATTCTTTAACATGAGATTTTTTTAAAAACCTTAAATAATGTTTGAAGTTATGCATTACTAAGCTTTCATGAATACATATTTTAAGTTGAAATTTCATTCTTAACTACTCAAAACATGTATGCTATTTTGCTAAGTGAAGTCATCCGCATTTTAAAAAAGTTCTCCAGATCTTAGTATAATCAACTTTATCTGTTTAACTTCCCAAAAACAAATTATAAATCGAGTAATGAATCCTATAGGAACTACCCCTGCTTGCACTGTCTATTCATAAATGCTAAGGGAATTCATTGATTTACCCATCCCTTACCTAAATATATAGGAGCAATCAGTTTTTACCATTGCCTTTTAGTAACCTAGATTTTGTTTAGAAGGTTTCTTCATTCTCTAAAGTGAAAACTTGTGAGAGTTAGATTATGTTGTATTGACCATACCTTCTCAAAGTATCCTCTTAATTTTGTGAAAAGAAAGAAAGATATTATTAATCTACAAATGTTATCCACCAATATGGGTTACAAAATGGGTCCTCTCACCCTGGTTGAAGGCACAACCTAAAGTAGTCAGGGTAGGTCAAACCTTGTGCATGGTGTCACCCAATTCTTCCAGGCCTCAGTGAATTAAGAGCCAATTAAATCCTTCCCTGGCTATAAAACGAATCATACTTTGATTTATCTATCCCAAGCATCCTTCTCAAACTATGGTTCTACTCAGTCACAAAGGGAGAATCAATTTGGGTACCAACAGGGTCCAAAGTGGGAGGGATGGATATAGGCATACCATAGATAAGTTATCTCGACAAGTGACGGGTAGATGAATGAACCAGATAATACTTGTAAGATTGTGGGATTGTGATCAAGGAGTTTTGTGAATTCCTCATCACCTGCATGTATAGTAATAGGTGAGGTGGTGTCCATGGGTGAAGAAATTAAAGGTGGTGAAGGACTAGGCGGTAGTGGTTGGTGACTAATGTAAAAAAAACTAGAGTGTTGTCTTGTCTTTGAGTCAAAACCATGTGAATGGTAGTCGAACAAATAATATAAGTTTTTGAGATAGTACGAAACATAGGAAAGGATAGCATAAGAAATATAGAAAGTGGAATTTGGTTGCTATTTTGATAGAAAAATAAAAACATAGAGACCGACACCAGTTGGCTAACCAATGTCGGTGCACATGGGTAACCGATGTTGGTCACCAGCTGATGCTGGTTATTTTAAATAAATGGTAGATTTAAAATATGGTGATGAAGAGGTGAAAATCAAGCAATCCTGGACTCTAATAATGATACCAAAGACTCAGAAATATGATGAAGTGACAGAATAAGTCACATAAAATGTCTATTTGATAATTGAACACTATTTTGGGAGAAATAACCAAAATAGTAGGGAGCCAACATTGGTGAGTAAACCAATGCTGATATGAAAAGGTAACTGATGCTACTCGTTGGTGATAATCTTGGTTACTTGAAATCTAAGAGGAGATGAAAATTTAAATTTTGGTAATTAAGTCAAATGAAAATACCAACCCAACAACTGAGTATGGCAGTGATGAGTCCTAAAACACCCATAATAAACTAGAATACACCAGTTGTGATGGTGGGGCATGAAGGATAAGAAAAAAATATGATACGGCCTCACACCTCAAAACACAATCAATCAAAAGCTATCAAAACACACAATCATATGCTATAGATTTTATGTTGTGTGGCTTATGCCATTTAGAACTGACTGTAAGTAGAATAGAGTTTTTGGTCAACAAGGGTACCCTAAAAGGAACTGACTATCTATGGATGGTTTCAAGTAAATTTTGGCTTGGTGTCCCCAATATATACTTCACATTATGCAAGGACCTACGCTGATTTGATGAATATCTAGAACACCAGCTGGGATTATTATTCATTAATGGTAATTGATAGGAAGGAAGATGTTTAAGAAGTGTATAATTTGTTCAAGTGATTCGGTTTGGGATGTGTGTGCAAGAAGTGAGCTACACTTAATTCCCACCAACCATCAGTTGGTCATGACCTCCAACATAAAGGTTACAAATAAATTTATATGATTTAAATGCAACATACACAAGGATGTAATGCAGAGATTTTAAATCCCAAATTGAAATTGAAATTTGATGAGAGAAATAATGAATAGGTAGATAGTATGTCTTTCACTAATGTAATACATAATAAAAAGAAGTGTTATTTTTAACCCAAAATATGAATTTCACTTAGACAAGTAGAAGAAGAAGAATGTTCCTAGGGAGAAAGTTTAATGTGAACTCTTTCAAAAGGAAATAGACACAAAATGATTCCCTAAGAATGAATAATGAAAAAGAACCCAAATGATAGGATCCCACTAGACATGCCAAAATATTTCACCTCAAATTAATGCGATAAAATAGATAAGTAGGTAATGGGCGTAGGAGGAATACATGTGTTATGTAGATGGTAGAAGGCGTTACACACATTGTAGACGTTAAATTAAATTGGTTATAGAGAGCTTCCCTTTGGCTAGGAGGAACAACTTGTATAAGAAACACAACAAGACCAAAAAATAGTATTAAATAAAAAGAGTCGGGAGGACTACGCAGCAAGGATAGATCCATGAAGTGTGATGCTTCCTCAAATGCATGTCAATCCTCATTTTAATACAACTTAATGTAAGAAATAACAATTCATATTGTAGTTGATAATATTTAGGTATATCCTATTAACATACAAGTGAATTTAACTCAATAGGAAATGGTTAGAATTTAATCGAGATGATTAATTAGCTGGTTTGGGTCTGATTGTAGTAGAGAGGTGTAAATGAGGTGCAGGTGAAATAAGGCAAGGTTTTGGGAAGTTTTGGGGAAGTTATTAACTCACTGTTATAGGAAAAATTTCAGTCTCGAGAGATTGGTATCGAGTTTCTCAACCAATTCCAATATAGGGGATAGACAAATGCCATTTAGTTAATCGGTCTTAGTAGGGGCAATTTGGTTAAAATATTAAAAACGAGAGTTTAGGCCTCTCTGTGATTATACTGAGAGAGATGATGAGGTGAGGGAAAGGATTGAAAGGTTTTGATTAAGACTCAACAAGGTACAGAGGGTGATGGGATAGGTGAAATGGCTCTAGTTGTTAGAAAAGGTGATAAATGGGTAGAAGGTGGTAACGAGATAGAGAAAAATTAAATGAAAGTAGTAAATGAAATGATTAAGATCAAACACACAAGCTTAACAAGTAAGAATGATTTACTTATCTGATAAACTTTGCAGATCCAAATGTGGTAGGAATGGTTGATCATTTGGAGGAGAAGCGTATTATGTCTAGTGCAATGGTAAAGCAGTGCTATGTACTCTTTCATGTCAATATGGAGTTGTGGAAGGAATGATCGGTTGCTGGTGGAAGTGTGATGTACTCTAGTTCATCTTCAGAATCCTAATTACTGGAGACTCGATTTCCAAAGATATGTGTGAGAATGAATTTGGTCCAACCTGTGCAAAGAGTTAGGAACTCATATTTAAGGGTAACCAATGGTAGTTAGGGAATCGATGTTGGCAAGGGAAAATCGGCGTCGGTTAGGAAAAATTAGTCAAAGTTACCAAAAATATCCCGATCTTTAGTATTTTTGGTGTAATCTTGATTTATAATCTAGGTCTCAAGTGATGGTTGGCGCTTAGATAAGTGGGAGTGTTGTTGAAGAAGGAATAGGACTTTAATTTTAGGGTTTGAAAAAGTCTTAGCTGGTTAAGATAAGTAGAGACTCAGTCTTAGTTAATCAATAGGCTAGGAATAAGTCCATGGTGAGGTGTTTAGGTGATGTGCCTAGGTGAGGTGTAAATTAACTTAATTAAAATAATTAAATTAATCAATAATGTGAGGATGAATATTAATTCAGTTATAAGTGAAAAAATTAATATCTAGGTGTAAAAGGGAGTATCGTTAGGTATATGTGTTACGTTGATTAATTGAAGGGGACCAATGGGAGTTTGACCCAAATTTGGTGTCTAAAATGACTCACAATGCCAAAAACAAGTTAAAACAAAGAGAAAATTCTATTGAACTATTAAAAACCAAATGGAAATAGTGGAATGAATCTCTCAACCACATACTAGAAATTTGAAATCCATGAAATTGACAAGGAGTGGGTAATCAAATAAAAAAGTGAAAACTAGAACCTGAACAAACACCCAAAACACACGAGAACTTATGAAATGTATGAAAGAGATAATTAACACTAAGTTGAGGTAAAATCCATTATTTTTGCATAAAGTTTGAGTGAGAACTGAGAGGAAGGTTAAGATATAAGGATGCATAATAAGTTAGAGAAATAGGATTTGGTAAAGGAAAAGGTGAGAATCAGATAGAGTGAGAGATAAATTGTTTCCAAAAGTCTTCCACGCCCAAAGAAATATGGCTAAATAAAAAAGTAGATTAACTTGATTATCGTGTTCAGTTTATCTCTATTTTTGTTTCTATAGAGTGTTGAGTATGGAAATCAACTAAATAGATATAATCTAGCTATGAATGGATGGTATAATGTTTGAATCACTTGAAATCTATTAGTAAAACACTTAGGAAGAAAACATATTTGTATAAATTTAATCATTGTCTATTTTAACTGGGTATATGGACATAACGAGAAATCCAATTGCCTAAGAGCTGAGTAATCTTAGGTTCAACTTCATTAATGGATTCTGCAACGTATAACTATGTAATATATGTTTAGTTACTTATAGATATTGAGCATGTGATGATTTTTAACCTGTCTCTTTTGATGTCTAATAGAATTAGTTAGCCAAAGGTTAAGGTAAATTATTTTAGAGGAATTTTTTCCTAAGTGATTTAATAAAAATATAATTAGTGAAATCCTAATTACGAGTCATGTATGATAAATAAATGCTAAAACATTTCTCTAATATAGATGATGTAAGAAATAAGATAAATAAATGTGAAACCCTATGTGTGAGAGAGAGGGAAGAATATTTATATCATTTTTTGCATAATCCTAAAGTATTATGTACTGGAAAAATCATGAACATGAGGAGTAGATTATCGTAACCAAACATAGAAAAGCATGGAACTGTCGGATGAGCCAAGACTAGAGTGCATGAAACAAGACTAGGGTGTCTAGGTACTGGGGACTTCTTCAGGCTCCTATGACCTGCGTAGAATATTAGAAACTAATTTTTGTTATGTCATAAGGTGGTCACCGATTTTCCCTTTTGGTCACCTGTATGTTGTTGGATGATTGTCGAATTCACCTATAACGTGCAAAGAGAAGATGACCAATAAAACCCTCAAAATACATCAAATATCAAAAATAAAATATGTAATATGAGGATTTAGACTAACCTCGATGATCACCCAACATAGTGAACTTACGAATGAGCATCGTGCTACATCTTAGACTTCATGTAGTTCTTGTGCATGTGTGATTGAATATTTCCCTAGGAATCCCTCGTGTAAACACACGTGATAATGAGTTATAGCTAGATGTACCAATATAGATAAATGTGTGGATGGAAAAATGAACTTCCCCTTATATGCGTGTATGCATAAATGTAGTCCCTTGACCCTTGTATGCGTGCTAGATGGATGCCTTTAATGCTATTAGAATGCTTTTGGATACAACCTTAGGTGGTGATAATAGATGATTAGAGCTTGGTATTTTATTTTTGTCACATATATTTTTATTTATATGATTCCCTTGGTTTAATTTTGTAGTTGAAAAGCTGGAAGGTCGGCCCATAGTAAAATAAGATGCAAAAAGAGAAAAGAGGCCCAAAAAGAGTGAGTAAGATTGAAAGAGTTCGGGGGCACCTAGAAGGATGAGGGCGATGATATGTTATTTGGGTGATGGTGTCTAGAGTCATAAAATATTAATTAAATAAGCTCAAAGCTGGGTTTTAGGGTGTGTAAGACCAAGTAGAAAATAATAAAGACAAAAAAAGAGGCCAAAGATAGCTGTAAATTACTAGTTTTCTCGCTTAGGAATCATATGAATGGAAGTACATGTTTATGGAAGTAGAAATGCACCAAAGTGCATGATTTTTGGATACATTTTCCCCACTTTATCTTGTTAAGTGAATACTCGATAACATAAAGTAGATAAGAGATACATTCCTGATAACCATGTAGATGTGATGGCGATAACTTGCAAAGAGGAAAGTGAAAATGTGGAGTGATAAAAATGAAGTGTGGAAGCTAAGAAAGAGTAAGTGACCCTAGAGGTGAAACGTATGAGTTGTAACATGTTGTACCTATTGTAGATTGATGAAGGGTTTCTTCTTGTTGTATATTAAGGATAGACCTACAAAATAATATTAAAAGAGTAGTCAAAGTCACGTGTTATGAAAACTTGTAAAAGTATTTAAAAATGTGAAAAATGTAGTAAAAGGAAAGTGTGCACCTAATCTTTGAAGAGTGAAAGGGATAGAAAATGTCATGAACTACTATATAAGAATGTTTTTGTAGGTGATCTCACTCCAAGAGTGATTTTTGGGCAATCTCACACCAAGAATGAATTTTTTGGGAGTTCTAACTCCAAGTGCGAGTTTTTCAGGTGATCTCATGCAACAACAGAAGAGTGTTGGGGAGAAAGTTCTAGTGTTATTCTCTATCCATGAATGCTTCCCAAATTTATACACCACTACATATGGTGTGGTCCACATTTATTTTAGTGTTGTTCCATTTTAATTCGAGTAGAAAAAGGAGATATAATGCGTTTTGATTGCTAGAGGATTGTGCACGGACTATGAAAACTTCTGAAAAATTGTGCTGATTTGAGAAAGTAATTGTAACTAACCCTTGTTCGTAGGCATCCAAGAAATTTTAGGAGTGCCTAGATGATAGTTTCTATATACGTGTGTCGATGTCTATGTTGAAATGAGGACCCATGTCATATTTTGGGTCGTTTTGAGACTCAGTAACTTTATTATGTTCATATACTATGTAAGCATGTACCGAATCTCTGAGCTACTATATGGGGTGACCGATTCACCCAATGTATGCCCCTCTCATTTGGGGTGCATGCAACATCACTAGGAGAGTACTTCCTAAAGGAGAGGATCGGATGGTGATCTAAAAGGATACCCTAAATGGTGAGGTAATGTGCATGGTAGAAACCAAGGCACATATAAACAAAGTGGCTAGAAACATGTGTTAGTAGAAAAAGTGACAAGCATGCTATAAGAAGACAAAACAAGCAATACATACAGAAAAAGCATACCATGAAAAGTGGGTTTCAAACATTGGATGTCGATGACAATGTCACAAGACAATCAAGGCCAAAGTGGCAAAAATCATACAAGCAATGATCAAGAAAGACATAGGAAAATCCCACAAAAAATGGCATACAATAGAAGACAAGAGAAAACAAAGTGTAATATAAAACCATGGTGGAAAATAGTTCTTGTAAAGAAAATGATGCACATGAAACACCCATTAGCATGTTAGAAAGATAAAGATCATTTCAAATAATGTATAGATCATTGGATAGTAGTGTGCTAATAATAATAGGAAGTAGTATAAAATGAAATAATAACACTTGTAATGTGTAAGAGTAGAAATGTATATGCCCCTAGGAGCATTAGTGGGACTGGTAAGAGGTCTGAGTGTCAAACATCATTGTTGTGTGTAAGGATATGTAAAGGGTCTACATTCAAAATGAGAGAAAAAGTGAAGGCATATGTGTATAAGATAAAGATAATGACATAGTAAGTATCCATCTAGCATGGGAAACAAAGATTACATGTAAGAAATAAGCAAGCAAGAATAGATGTAACCAAGGTATGCAATATAATGTGAATGAGTGAGATGGAATAGTGTGAAATTTTAATGTGATAAGAGCAACGTGCCCCTAGATTAGATTTGGATGAGTATGAGATAAGGATCATTTATAAAAGACCCTCTCGCAATCAAGAATGAACCATATAACACAAGTGCGTCATTAGGAAATGGTTTGAAAATATGCACTAGATATATAGATCAATGAATCATAAATCATAAAAAGTGTGAATACGATGAGGTTCATTTTATATGTATACCCTCGAAGTCGAGTATGAACCATGGAACTAATGTGCGTCATAAGGTACTAACGATAAAAGTTGTGTATCAAAGGGTTTGTAATGATTCTTAGGAAATATTAGACATTTAATTGTGGAGCGTTAAGTGCATGAGATGATAGAAACATTTGATAACAATACAAGGGGGATAAGCTATTATTCCCTCCAAATATGTGAGTAACGGAGATCTATGTGACGATGTGAGAAGGATCTTTCCATGGTGGAAGATTTTAAAATGCGTCTTTGCCATCAATATAAGGAATAGTTTTCTTGAAAAAATGAATTGGAAATGGAAGTAGAGTAGGATAGGAATGGATCTTAAATGGTGGTAGATTATTTAGGATTGATAAGCGCTATAGAAGACTTGATAGGAGACGATGATGGAATTATTTTGAGATGGGATTACTAAATTTGAATTGGTAATGTTGTAGAATACCCGAGAGGAGGAGGGGTTAGACGGATTTTTAGAGGAAGTTGCACAAGAGCCTCTTGACTTATTTTAGAATGAAATTTTTTAATGATGGCATGACGCTCATGAGACATAGATGAATAAAATTTAGGAACCCATTAGGATGTATCAGTTAGATATAAACATGTAGCATTATGTTGTGCAAAAACGAGATAAGAACGTAATGCTTAATTTGGCCAATTTGTCGTTTTAGAGAATAGCAATCATTATCATTATGTCCATTAATTTGATGATAATTACAATATGGATGGTCATGATATTATACAAGCTAATAAGGAGGATATAAATGATTAGATGGAAAATTGATTAATTGATGAGTGTGGAGTTGCAGAAGAATATATTGTTGCTTAGCATTAAAATCAAACTTGAGAGGTGCGGGAGTGGTAAGACTTGGGGTTCACTAATATGACACATTTAGAAGAAGAAAAACCATGGGCTTGAGAAGCATCCTTGAGATTTTTAATTTTAGATTTAAGAGATGTAATCATTGTCTGCATAGTTTGAATTGTTTCTTAAAACAAAGAATGCAAAGCTTGAACTGACTCTAATATGGGTTTATTAGATGGAGGATTAGGAGAAAAGATTCATCCTTTCAATATTAAAAATGGCACCTACTTAAGTGGGTGCATATTGAAAGGAATATACATAGTGTCTATGGTTTTTAAGAATATCCTTGTAATTGGGATGTATTTGAAGTAAATCACTCAAAAAAATTGAGGAAATTTAAGAGCCATGAGAGAATAAAAATGAGGATTCAAAAGTATTCAAATGTAGGTTCACCAAATGATTTAACACAAATATAATTTATGAAATCCTAATTGTAGAGTCACGTGTGATAAATAAATGCTAAACAACTTCTAGAATATAGACAACGCAAGAAATAAGATAAATAAATGCTAAACCCTAAGTGCAAGAGAGAAGAATACTTAGCTGATTTTTGCTGTTGATCCCAAAGTATTCTAGACTATAAAAATGATGAACATGAGGAGAATATTATAAAAATAAAACAAATAAAATACTAGAACTTCCGGATGAGTGAGAATAGGGCACCTGGAACAGGACTAGGGCACTTAGGTGTCGGGGACCTTTATTAGGTGTGTGTGATAACATAGAATCTCATAAACTTATTTTTGATGTGTCACAAGGTGGTCATTGATCTTCACATTTCATCTCCCATATATTGTTGGATGATCGTTGAATTGATGTGTAACTTGTAAAGAGAAGATGACCTGTAAAAAAACTCAAACTACATCAAATACCAAAAAGAAAAGATGAAATATGGGGATTTGGACTAACCTCGGTGGTCACGACATAGTGAACCTAGGACCGAGTGTTACACTACATCTTATACTACATGTAGCTCTTGTGTATGTGTGATAGAATCATGCCCTATGAATCCCTCGTGCAAGAACATGTGATAGCAGGTGATAGCTAGATATACCAATGTAGATAAATGTGTGGATGGAAAAATGAACTTCCCCTCATATGTGTGTATGCAAAAATGTAGTCCCTTGACCCTTGTATGCATGCTAGATGGATTCCTTTGGTTCTCTTACAACTCTTTTGGATACAACCTTAAGTGGTGATAATAGATTATTAGATCTTGGTACTTTATTTTGGTCACATATATTTGTATTTATATGATTCCCTTGGTTTAATTTTGTAGTTGACAACTGGAAGGCCGACCCATAATAAAATAAGATTATTAAAAGATAAAAATGCCAAAAAAGTGAGTAAGATAGAAAGTGGCCGAGGTGCCCATAAAGAAGAGGGCACTTGGGCATTGGCATCGTGTCTAGCCACTAGTGTCCAGAGTCATAACATACAAAGCAACAAAGTTCGGAATGGAGTGTAGGGTGTGTAATATCATGTAGAAAATAATAAAGATAGAAAAGAGGCCAAAGATAGTTTTTAATTACTAGTTTTTTGTTTAGGAATCATATGAATGTAAGTACATGTTTATGGACCTAGAAATGTACCCAAGTGCATGATTTTATGCATACACTAAGTTCAAATTCCCTCACTCTTTTTATCAATTATTTTATATTAAACTTAAAATAGGATAAACTTCATTGTTCCTAATCTATTATGTATTAAGGAAACATTAAGAAAAATGAAAGGCCAAATGGACAAGAATACAAGTTAAAAGAGAGAATTATTAGGCTCAATATCTTCTTTGTATCCTTATATTTTTACCTAGAAACATAGGACATTTAGATACTGATTGAAACTTTAGGAAAACAAAAGAAGACAATTATTGTTATATTTAACAAAGAATAAAATTATGTTAAACAATAAGTAGACTTGGTTAAATAAAAAAAATTCCATGGTTTGTTAGGACAAAAATTCAATACTTTAATTTATATTCCTATAGTTTAACTATTTAATTATATGAGGGTTTATTATAATACTTTTAAGATAATTATTGAATTAAAAATAGTGATACATAGAACCATATTACAGTAAATTATGGGAAACAATTTTACTAGTTAAGACACATGATTGATCCTTAAGGGATGAAGAGTAAACTTTTTCAACCCTAAAATGAAATAACAATAATAGTACTTAGGTCCAAGAGAGATAGTGTTAAATTTTCCAAGGAAAAGTAATGCAATTTACATTAGATATATATTGATTTTACTTTTAAAAGTTAGTTAAATACTAAAAGGTAAACCTTAACTATACATAAAAGGACGCAACAATATATACATCTTGGAATTATGATTGATATGTCACATATTCAACCATATGGGATAATGATTATTCATTATAGTTAAAAAATTAACTATCACATGTTGAGTTTGGTAGGAGAGAAATTTTGGTAAGACCATAGAATTTATCTTAACTCGGAGGATATGAAATAAAATACTATCATGATAAGTAATGGAATGCCAACTAAATCAATATTAAAACTAGAGCATAAGTTAATGTCTTAAGACTATTGAGAGGTGTTAAAATAACTTAAAGTCTTATGGTTAGAGGTAAATTTTTCCAATGATAACACTCCAATTATACTACTTCTCCCTTGACGCAAAGTGGAATTCATGATGGATATTTAGTGAATGGTGACATGGTTTTGTGATCATATATGTGCTATTATATATATATATATAATAAAATTACATGCAAACCTTTGTATACTTTTAATTTATTGTAATTAAATACATCAAAAGGAACTCATTACTTATGAAAGGTAAGAATCATGTTTATGATGGTAAACAAAATACAACCTTTGCATACTCTAATGGAAACTATTGAAATCCATTATGTAAAATGGATCATTGTGTAAATATATTAAGACATAAATTTTGTTTTCTTATAACACTTGATCATTAATTATTAAATGAAATATTTCTACTGTAGCTAATTCTCATTAGTTATCTTAATGGTTTAATAAGATGTAAACCATATTTAATTTATTTAAATACTCATGCTTAAAGGAATAAAATGAATTGCACATGTTTATAGGAAATATTGAAATCATAAACTATGGATGAATAATGAGATGTATGTTGAACAAATGGATAAGGAATTTTTCATAACTTCTATATTAATGTATTGCTCTAATTTATAATGAAAGAAAGAATTTAAATTTTATTCATATACTTAAGTAATTAAACTAAAATGCCTTAGTTAATTGGGTGAACAATTAATAAGAAAAAACACATAGGTACTTGTATTTTGTGTTTCATATAGTTAATTCCATCCTTATGCAAGAAGAAAGAATGCATGAAAAAAACTTAATAATAACTTTGATCAAATAATTATTTATATAATTAGCTCCTTACATGGGTACGTTGAATGTTATGTGTAGGATTAGGAAGAGAAGAAGCAATACCCATCCATGGTGACAAGGTTGATTGAAATAAAAAAATTATGATGTGAAATCTAGTCATCCATGAAGGGCTTGTTACATCATGGTATCAGAGCATAAGTTCAATGGTTAAGCCTTTTGTGTTCACTACGTTTATGAAGTTGTGAATTTACTTGTATTTTTAGGGAATTATGGAAAGAACAAGAGCAAATAATGGAATTGGAATTGAATATGTCAATGCTAATAACAATAATGGTGCTAATGAGAAACATGAAAATTTGGATCATATGTTGGTAATCTTGATAGAAACTTGTGATTAGTTGACTTCTCTAGACCAAAGGGTACCTACAAAGAAAGCTGAAAGAAGAAGAAGAAGAAAGAGAATACAAAGAAGAAGGTGAAAATAAATGGGATGAGGAATAATATGATTTTGGTCAAGGTGAGAAGGTGTTGAGGGAATCTCATGATCATGTAGAGGGACAAGTTCCTAAAAAGGAAAGGTTTGAGAAATAATTGGCTACGGACTTGAAGATATTCATATAACAAAAATACACATGAAAAGTCGTAGGTGATAGATATGAAGCATGGCTAATTGAGATGGAGAAGTATTTTAAGATTCAAAATTTCTCAAAAGATACCATGACTATTTGGGCTTCATATCAAATCTCTGGTAAGGCATATGCCTAGTAGAGTAATGAGAAGGTAGAACATAATATCACTTCTAAAAAATACCAGATGGGATTTAGTTTTTCATTATTAAAGAAAATATGGTTACCACAATTATATTTTGATGAAAAAATGGAAAATTTTGGAATTTAATTCAGGGAAACATGATTGGAACTTAGTATTGGAAGACGTTTAAAATACTACTAAATCACATACCATTATATCAAAAGGATGATAGATTCTATAGTTGTAAATTCACCATGAGACTCAATCCATGCATAAGAGATGATGTGGATGTCCTTGGACCACTTTTGATGGATGAGGATTTTGAAAAAGTCATGAAGCAAGAAAATAAACTACAAATTTTATCTTCTTCAATAATAGACTTCAAGGACCAGGGGATTCGATCAAACCCACGTTATTTTTCATTTTTTTAAAAATAATCCCAATAAGTTAAATAAGAATGGAAGAAACAAGAAGGGAATCATGGAAATACTAAAAAAATTAAGAATTCTAACAAATATGAAAACATTACAAGGTACAAATATAATGGAAACAATGGCGATGGCGAAACACTAGTGCATGTGAGAATCTTACATGGAAGAAAGGCCTAACAGGTAGGTTTTATACATGTGGGGGTAATATTTTTATAGAAACTAATTCTAGAACACTTCTAGAATCAATAACATAATTCCTCCTTTAGTATTGTAGAATTAATCATCTCAAAAATGCATTCCGCAATGAACAGTTTCCAACCATAAAGATGATTCTTATTCTACTCAAATTGAAGTGGAAGGTAAATTTTATAATAATTTTGTATCCATTTTAATTGATACAAGAGAAATATAATGATTTATTGCACTAGAAAAATTGAGTAAAATTTATAAAAGGATGGTTATATAAAAAGAACATGGTTAATTTAACATGGTAATACAATGGAATAGAAGGTAGAGCAATACATTTTTGTAGCTGAGATTGAGCTACTAGGTTATACTATTGAGGTTAACCTTTATGTTGCACCATTATAATCATATGATATAGTTCTAATAGTATAATTGTTATTGCGATATCTTTCCAAAGTTGATTGTTTTTCCAAAAAGTAGCATGCCTAGATGATAGTGGAAGGAAAGTATTATTTCTAGGAGTCATGAAAGCCACCGAGTCAAGGCACATATTTTCTATGCATTAAAGAAGACACAAAGGAAGGGACTGGTTATGTATGAAGTGTACATTGATGATGTAGGAAAATTAAAAAGAGACTACATTTGAGGATTACCCTTTCCTTCATGATTTTAGTGACAATTTTTATAAATATTTTCCAGTCCTCAACCCCAAATTTGACTTCTTATAGATATAATTACATGATTAAAACCTAAGCCAAAATACCTATATAAAATGAATACCACTAATTTTATGGAGTTAAAAGAAAAATTTCAAGAAATGTTAGCCAAAGGATTGATCATTCCTAGTGTTTCACCGTAGGGAGTTGTTGGCGAGAAAATTTGTCTAGGAAAAGTTGGTGGTTATCTTTCCAACGCTATAGGAGTCTAAGTCCCTCTACTTAACCAATGCAGCTATTGTACATGCATGTGTGATTAAAATGTGAGTTTTATCCTAGTGGAATTTTGGTTGGGGATCCAACAGGGGCACTCCACTAACCCTACGAAAAATCTTGCATATATCTGCAAGAGAGGAATTTTCTAGGAAAGCAGGAAAGGGAGTGAGAAAGTTAGAAAAGAAAAACTAATGCTACAAGTAGAAAATCAGAGACTTGCATACACCAGCCAGAAGTTTCATTACATGCACTTGAATTTAGAAGAAAACAAATCTGCATAATAACAACAAGACCAAATAGTGTTTAATGAGCACAAAGTACCACTAAAATCCTCAGTCAAAAAAGGATAAAATTCCTTCTTCCTTTATTGAAGCTCAAGAAAAAATTGTACATAACATAGAAGTAGAAGACATTTTTAGTAGGGAAAATGGAAGAAATTTTCTATCTCTTTTCTCTTTTACAAGGATATCTCTCTCATGAATTCACAAAAACAGCTCCAACATCTAAGAAGTTTAAGAATGTTATAGAAGAAGCTCAAATGAGGAGCTTGTTACAATTTATAGAAGAGAAGGCAACTCTTCATCTTCCCGGTGAATTTTCAAATACTTTAATGTGACTTTAGACTGTTCATATTCCATTTAAATATTTAAGTCCCTTTTATAAAAACAAGGTGACTTAAATTTTACATTATATTTCTAAAGTCACTTAAAGTTATATTAAAAAGTGCAAACCTCAATGCAAGAATATAACATTGATGAGAGAGAGCATTGGGTGAGAAGATAAGAGAGAGAAAGAAGAGAAGAGAGAGAGAAAGAAGATGAAGAAGAAGAATTATGCAGAAGGATGAGCCACTGCGGTGGATTTGATCTCACTCCCATCGACACACTCTCGCATGACTATTCATATAGACATACTCTTTAAATGGACTGATCAAATCATCGGCAGTTGTATCTTCAACCATTACGGGAACTCGAGATTCTGAGTTTTCTGATTTATACTATCTTGTAATTTGTATGATTATTCCTCTTTTTCCCCTAGCTCTGTGATGGCCCAATTGATTTCCTCAAACCTGATTTCCAAGGACCTCACCCATACATGTGACAAGTCTTCTAAGGGAGTTTCAAAAATCTTCCTGTTGATCAACTCCTGGTGATGAGTGTTTCTCATTTCATCTACTACTGGACCCAAAGGTTCCCAATAGTCCCTTTCTTTCTCCAAGTCCTCCATGAATGTTCGTTTCATATTTGTTGTTGCACACATATAGGAAAAGATTTTGACTACTTCTTGGAGCACCGAATTTCCTTTTTCAGAGATTGATTTGATCCATTCATTATTTTCTCGTCCCTATATTGTGAACTCGTGTGTCTTCCTGATGGATTATAGATTGAAGCTACTGATGGGTGCAACTTCCTCAGTGGGAATTTTTGTGGCATTAGGATCAACTAGATGTTGCACATAGAATGATAGAGTTCACACTTGCTCCTTCAGTTCATCAATATTCTTCTTATACTCCTTATTCCTTGCCACCATGTGAGTGGAAGATTGTTGATACATGTGCAAATCCCCTTCATGAGTTATTGGTCCCAATTGAATTATGCTCATTTCATAGTTAGTTGGTGTCATCTCATCCATGGGATTGATTACTCTGGGCCGAGCTACTTGATGTATTGATTACCTATTTCCACACTATAAAAATGTGAGGTTGTATGTGTGAGCTTTCTTGATCTTTTTCTTTGGCTAATGAGATAATCGTTGATAGATCAGGGGCTGTCACTTGCTACATAGTGCGGGTATCAAGGAAAATTATTTCCTACATCCAAGGAAACATCTCATCAGACTCAAGCTCAATGATAGGTGCACCAATGGTACCCTATTATGAAGGAGGAGGCAACTCCTGAATGAGAGAGGCATGGGTGTCATCAAGAGGGGAAACCTCATGTGGTGGCTTAAAGACTAAATCTTGAACCATGTGTTCTTCATCACATTGTGCCTTTGTCACAAGGTGTTCTTCTTGCATTTCTACTATCAAATCTTCCTCTAATAGTGATAAAAACAAGCCTTCTTATACTGAGTTTCTTCGGCATCTTCTCATGAGGAGAAGCTTCCAATTCTGTGGCCTTCCTTTTGAACTCACTCTAGAGTGTTTAGAACTAGAAGTCACCTCTATGAATTTTGAAGATGACTGATGTGAGGATTTCTTTTAACTCAAAGGAATTCCTCGTGACTGGATGGTCATGGTTCTCTTCTTCTAAAACCAATTTATTGTTCTCCTTATCACCTTCTCAGTCCACTCCAATATATCCCCTAATTCATGAACATACCATTTTATTAGAGGTACAGGGGATATATTAACTGTAATGTACTTAGGATCATACATCTCTGTCCCATCATCTTGTAAAATATATTCATACTAGGAGAACTTAAATTTATTCATTTCATTGATTTTCATCCTCATATGATCCTTTTCACACACTTCAAATTCATCCATGCAATTGGCCCAGTAATCCTTGACTTGCGGCTCATGTTGTAATTCTGGGACATAGAAAGAGTCGGGATCTTCTTGGATGTCAAAATTAATCCTTGCAACGTGGGAATGAAAATTCCAATGAGTGAAAACAACCTCAAGATGAGATGTGTCATTTGAGCTCTTACATGTGAATACCTCAAGAGAGATAGGAAATAAAATCAAATTCTTCCTCCTACTTCTGAGTCTATTATTCACTTGAATGATCTATCTATAAAGCTCGAACAATAAAATTTGGTCACTAAGGTACTTGGGAATCCTTAGCGGTGCTTGATCAAAGCTAGCAACTCACAGGTAGGAGAATTTCAAGAATTATATGAAATAGGATCCATACTTCTTTATTAAGGACATCACTTGTGATGACATCCTAGCTTCTAGATCTCCTTCCAAGTTTTGGACTACGTACATTGTGAATGCATCATTCACACGAGAGAAATGCCTATGGATTTCCTCCATCACCACATGTGGAAGTTTCTCGAATGTAGGCACCTTGGCGGAAATGTTTTACATGAGAGCCAATCCCTTGAATGATCTTGAGCTAGCAAGGAGGTAGACCAAGTAAGAATTCATGTGGAACTTCTTCATCATAGGTACTTGGAGAAATTGTAGATGGAGATTTTCGTTGATGATTTCCCCAAGTCAATTATGTACTTTCCTTCTATCAATGTTAAGATGAAAAAACCCATCTAGTCTTAGAAGTCTCTTGTGCTTTCTTTGCCCATTACTCTATTGAGGAGAGTGATGAAATCCGAATATCCTTCTTGGAACTCACACCTTGGAAGATTCTTAGGTATCCTTGAGGGATTTCTCCCTATTTTCAACCACAACCCCAATGCAACCCCTTACATGTATGCATACATTATTTCCCAATCACGTAAGGCCCTTTATTTTGAGATGAAGAGAATGTTGGGTGATGTTGGTATCTACAAAGAGAGAGATGGTTCTAGGGGTGATGACCACCATTGATGTACCATTATCATCTCGGATGGTTCATGTTTTAGGTTTATAGTTGTGAGATTAGGCTAGGACTAACTTATGACTTTGGACAGGACATTGGGTGCCCCTGTGACAAGAAACGCCACTAGTGAATATCTAATATTTAATATTCTTTCGGTCTCTAGTTGTCATGCGAGTTCTTAAGTCATCTAGTTCCACGTATACTACATTGATGTCTTATATTTCATACTAGCAGAGACGAAGGGTTGAGCCATATTCTGTCCCATCCACTTCTGCTTAATGTTTTTCCCTAGAATAACAACTTACTATTTTTAGTAAGTATGAAAAGGCAACTTCCTCGAACCTCAACTGGATGTTGCGACCCTGATTCCCCTTTCTCCCTACGTTCCTCACTCTTTCTGGATCAACTTTCTATTTTTAGCAGGTGTCTATGGGACCACTTACTATTTTTAGTAAGTTCCAAAAATTCCCATGCTCGATGAATTCTTAGCTGCAGTGCACCTCCAATGTCTTCATATCCTTGCATGTCCTTCTACTAATGACTTTCCCAAAATAACAATTCCTTAAGCAGAAGATTTGATATTTTTAGAAAGTGGTTTTTGGGAGGTTAGATTGATGCAGAATGAATTTTTTTGATATGGGTTTTTTCCCAATATCGCCCCTCTAAAATTTTATAACTATCCACTCAATAATTCAAGAGATTTTAAAGTTTCAAATTTTAGACCTGGCATTGCTTCAAGACGTGGCAACCATTAATGGACCTCAAAATTGTAGATTTGGATTTCTCCTCCATTTGTGAAATTTTTTATATTTGTGATGTGGGTTTTTTTTTTCTTACGGTGCTTCACATGAAATCTTACTTCAATCTGACAACCAGTTTGATGGGAAATCCCACTTCTTTCTTCGTTGAGCTGAAAAGGAGATTTATTCATTGTGAATGCTCTGTTGCACTAGAGGAGAGTTTGAAAGTATTTTTATGGTCTTGGACAAAGGAACGAACATAAAAAAATGTTTCATTGATACATGCACCTTTGGTTTGTAAGATTATTTTAAATCTCCATTTTTGGTTTTGGAGATTTTTTATCGTGCTCTTTGTTGTTCTTCGTTTTCTCAAACTTCCTTCTGAGACCTATATGATTTCATGGATTGAAGGAGACTATTTTTTTGATAGGTCTAGTTTGAGGTTCAATGATGGTGTATTGATGATAAGGAGGTCTAAGGAAGAATGGAGGTATATACATGCGGGGAGTAGAAGTAGTTAGAAGCAGGGAAACAGGTAAATATTTGAATTTTTAAAAACATGTTGAGAGAGGGCTAGGCACATTTTCTTGTCCCTAATTTCCCTCACCTCAAAGGGATGTTAGGGACATCAATTTCCATGGTAATAAATGAGATGACATGTGGCGTTGATCCGATGGCAGGAGTGAGTGCTCAAAAATCAGCTTTAAAGCACTGAGGGGCTAAAAACGGGTCACATGGGTGACCAAAACTCTCTCCTAGAGGGTTGGAAAAAAATTTCAAGGTCTAATGTCTTTGAACTCGAGGTATGTGAGGGACATCAAATTCCATGGTATTCCTAGAGTGTCACGTGGCGTTGATCTCGACGACAGGAATTTTAGCTCCAAACCGCACCCGGGGCTAAAGCGGCAATGTTAATGGTCGTATGGGGTTCCATAGGTCACATGAGGGCTGGGATATTTTTTCCAAGGTTGATGTACCTAACCCTCAAGGACATCAGGGAAATAAAATCCCACCAAGATCTTGGAGCTAACACGTGTCCTCTGAAAATTTGACTAAGTCCTAAACGTGCTCCAAGAGGACAACTTGCGAAGATGATAACTTGATCTCCAGATGGAATTTTGGAAAAAAATTATATGATCCTAACTAGAAATGGCCTTTTGAATTGAATGGTGGGGTCTCATGTCTTGATTATTCCATTTGGTCCCTGAAAAATTGGATTTTTGATTTGGTACTCCACTTATGCCTGAGAAAAACTCTGCAAAACCTGATGCGCCAAAGTGTTGTGAAAAATATTATTTCACCATAATTTAGGGATTGGAATTATCTTTCTATAAATGCTTTGTTTTTATCCTAACTCCATCTAGAGCTCTGAATCACCTTCCAAAGCTCAGTGGTTGTTTTGGCCTGTGTGCTAACTAGGCTTGTGAACCCTAATTTTGGTGAAACTACCCCAACTTCTCTCGAGCCCTTCCAAAATATTCCTGAATCATTTCCATGATATCCCAAGACCTTTGAATCACCTCCACATCCACTTAGGCTCTTCTAATCTACTCCATGGGGTTTCCCCATCCCTAGGAAGGCCAGTGATAGCCCTTCCCACAATTTCATGTAGCTTGCAAATGAACTCCTAAAATCACCTAGGGGAATGAATGGACTTTCCTAAATCACCTAGGGGGATGAGATAACATTAATCAGGAGGTCACTTGGACTGATTGGACAGACTCGAGGTGTCTTGGAATGATAGGACTTGAAAAATTTAACATAGGGGTATAGTTTTCATGCTCAGAAATCATTATTTTCCTTGTTGCACATTTTCATGACAACAGGAGCACTAGTAATTTTTGTGAAAAAGAAGAATGTAACACTTATAATTTGCATTCACTATAGGGTGATGAACAAAAAACCATAAATAATAGGTATCTACTACCCCAAATTGATGATATTTTTGATAAAATATAAGGAGTGTCTATCTCTTAGAATATTTATTTGAGATCAAGGTAGCATTAGCTAAGTGTTGAGAAAAGTGACATACCAAAAAAAAACTTTTTAAAAAGGCATGGTTATTACGAGTTCATAGTACTTATTTTTAACTCAAAACTCACTAAAATTTTTCATGAATACAATGACTAGTGTTTTTATAGACTACCTTGATGTATTTTTTTAGTATTCATAGATGATATATTGATATATTATGAAATAGAATAAGAACATGTTCATCACTTATTTTTTTAGAAATATTAAAACAACATAAGCTATATATTAACTTATCAAAGTGCTCTTTATTTTAGAAAAGAGTACAATATTTAGGCCATCCAATCTTAGCTTAAGGAATTTCAGTTGATCCTAAAAATATTAAGGCTATTATGGAGTGACCTACTTCTAAAAATGTGCTCAAGGTTTGTAGTTTTATGGGACTTATAAGATACTAAAGGAAATGTTTATAAGGTTTATTCAAAATTCATAGTCCTATTACTTGATTTCACAAGAAAATAAAGAAGTTTTAATGGACAAATAAATGTGAAAATTTTTCCAACTTATTAACAAGAAAATAATCATCTATACCAGTGTTGAAAGTTAGATATCTAAATGGAAAATTCACCATGTTACAAATACATCTAACAAGGGTTTTGATGGTTTTTAATGTAATATGGTAAAGTACTAGATTATGATTCATGAAAAATTAAATAAGGGGATTTGAATTATGCTCCACAAGATCTTGAGATAGTAGATATAGTACATGATTTACAGATATGGAGACACTTCCTCTTGGGAAAACCCTTTATGCTCAAAACAGATCATTCAAGTTTACAGTATATCCGCACCTAACCCAATTTGAACATGAGGAAAAAGAGTTGGTATGAATTTTTAAGTGAGTATGATTTTCATATAGGATCTATTAAGGGAAAATATATTATAGTATCATATTCCCTTAGCCAAAGGTGACATATAATGGCCACGGCCTTAAGAAGGGCCACTTTTCGACAACAATTTTTTCAGTAAGCTATTTTTAAAAACTTTTATGGTAAGGTTAAATATGTTTTACATAATGATATATGAGATTATAGATATGAGGGTTACAAGTTGGATAGAGATAGAATTTTAAGATTCCATGGCTAAATATATGTACCTAACTTTGATGGGTTGAGGACCCTAATATTGGAGGAGGAACACAATTCTCCTTATTTAGGTTACCCTAGGGTGACGAAGATTTTAGATAATATAAAACAATTATACTTCTAAATAGGTATTAAAAATTACATATCTTTCTTTGTTTCAAAGTGTTTGGAATTTTAGAGGATTAAAGCTAAACACAATCATCCAATAGGGATGTTATACCCCACGAACCCCTTTAATGAAAGTGGTAGGCTATTATTATGGATTTTATTTAAGGACTTATAATGTACAAAACAAACATCATGTTGTATTGGTGGTTGTGAATAAAATATCTAAGGTAGACCACTTTATTTTAGGGAAATTAAAGGATGATGTTCTCATTTTGGCAAGGAATTTTTTTTTACATGGATTTCAAGAAAATTATTTCTGATCGAGACACTCTAATGGCATCCAAGTTTTTGGGGAAAATTGAATACTACTCTAGGCACAAAATTGAATTTCACTACTTCTTATCACCCAAAGACATATCGTAAAATAAAGAGGCTAAATCAAGTTCTTGAAGTCATGCTTAGGGTGTAATGTATGGATCAAAAATATAAATGGGAGGAGTACATGTATTTATTTGAGTTTACTAACAATAACTCAAACCATTTGACATTAGGTATGGCTCCCTTTGAGGATTTGTATGAGAGAAAATGGAACGCACCTATCATTTGGGATTAGACAAAGGATATGGTTACTATTAGTCCCGACATGCTTAAGGACGTCGAAGAGTAGGTGAAACAAATAAGACAATACTTGTTTGAGGTTACAGATGGATAGAAAAACTACGTTGATATAAAATGGTTCCTAAAAAGTTTATAGTGGGTGAATTTTTTTCTAAGGGTGAAAAAAAGAAGATCTCTATCAAGTTTGGAAAGTATTATAAACTAGCACGTAGGACCTTTTAATGTTCTTAAAGTAGTCAATATAGTGGTATATAAAATTTATTTACCCTGCTCTGTCTTAGTTACACAATGTTTTTCATGTATCTTTATTGAAATGTTATAACTTTAACATATCTCATGCTATTAATTATAAATCCTTATAGGTGAAGGATATTTGAGTACTTGTGGTTGAGCCCTATGGGTGCTCAAGACTCACAATATTAACTTGTAAAATTGGGAAGTATCTCAATGCAAGGTTCAAAGTGGGACCAGATTCGAGGAGAGTGTCATGTGGGAGTATTTTGATGCAATCCTTAGATCTTACACAAATATTATTTCGTTGGCTATTATAATTTTAATATTTATAATAATCATTATGATGATGTTTTTATTTACCTGGGAAGGATGTTACATACCATAATTACAGATTATCATTTTTGAGAAATTTGGATGATTTGGTGGTTGTTTC
The DNA here is from genome assembly GCA_018340775.1 of Taxus wallichiana var. yunnanensis. Classification (NCBI taxonomy): domain Eukaryota; kingdom Viridiplantae; phylum Streptophyta; class Pinopsida; order Cupressales; family Taxaceae; genus Taxus; species Taxus wallichiana. The sequence continues at coordinate 274,947,361 of CM031242.1, read as the reverse complement.
CAAAATAATACAACATATGATATACTAATTTGATTTGTTTTAGTTATCATGTATGACATATTTTGGGATTGAAACAATTATTTTCATCAATTTGATAAAAGTAGATGATGATTTAATTCAAATTATAATTTGGGATTATTGTTTACATATATGTTTATTCTAGTTCATTTTTATTTTATTTTATTATATTGGAATAAATAATACATTGGGTATTCTTGTCTACTTATGTGCAAATATTCTCTAGATTCGAGAAAGGGAATATTTTGAGAGAGATGGAAAGATCTAGAATATGGGTTTGGAAAAGAGAGAAATTACTATTTTCCAAATTCACCCCTAGGTAAATTTGGAAAAATAGGTAGGCTTGCATGCAAATAGAGCCTAAAGGGAGCTCACTAGACATACTAGGAATCACCGTACAAACAAAATGAAAAATTTGATAATATTTCTAAAATCCTCACACAGCTCCCTGATGTGTTAGAATGAAAATAAATTTGAAGGGAGGTTGAAATGGTTAAAAAATTGTCTAGTGGACTCAATGTTGGGAGATGCAATGCATTGAGATATAAACCGAGATGCCTTCATGTTTTGAGAACTGAGCTATATTGCAAAATAAAGCTAGATGTGTTGGGGTAGTTTTTAGCATGAAGGGGAGCCCATCGAGCTAATCATGGAATACTGAGCCCATAACTGAGTTATCCTTTCCATGTTGAGTTCCATTACATGGTGAGCTGGGTATGACTCTAGACCAAGCACGCTCGTGTTTAGACCGAGATCTTTAAATTAACCATCTAGCTGTTCAACACCGTTTACAGGTGGTTGGGCTATTGCATGCATGGAAAAGACAATATAAGTGAGTCTCGCATCGTCTTGTTATAGAGGTAATTGTATTGCAAGGTGACCTAAGCTATTTTGGAGCTCGTAGAGGTGAGTATGAGTTAACAAGGAGAAAATGTAGAAACAATTATATAGCAGGATACCATGGTAGATTACTACTTTGTGGGGTAGATAATAATCACCTTATCATGCCTTTCTATGGATTCAAGATCAAAAAACACCAAGCGAGTCGAACTTGTTCCAAGGAGGAAATAGTCTAAGTCATAGTCATAATCACAACTAATTCTTGTAGAAGAAAATCCAAAACTTGGAAACCCGAGATTACATTGGATACAAAGAAACACATATTAGAACTATAATATTAAGTGCATCATAATATTTATTTTATAGTTAAATAATATAGAATAGTTTATATTCTTATTATTTAAATAAAAACTTTATATTAGGTTTGTTAGTTATTAATTAACTAACTATATATTAAATTGGGTGTGCCTCGTCACTTAATATGGACATAACCCTTTGGGTTATTTAAATATGGCTTTAGGTCATATTCAAAATCACGTGAATCATTTGGATTCCAGGTAAATACATGGAGTAGAAGTGATGGAGGAGTTAGGTTGTAAAATGTTTCTCTATAGTGGATTATTCTTCCCTAGTTTTTTACCCATTTACGGGTTTTTCAGTGTGTAATTTGTTTTATGTTGTTATTTACTTTTATTATAGTGTGCACATTTATATTTTCACTTATTAATGTATGTTAACCTAACATTTACTTTAGTTGGTAAATATACCTTTTCACCCTAAATCCGATATGAGCGGGATAAAGTTTTGGTTAAATAAATTAATTAATCAAAAGTCATGTCCCTTGGGGTAGTTGGTTGGTTAGTTGGTTTTAGTTGGTTTGGAATTTATTTAACCCCCCTCCTACCCTCTCCTGGACATGTTAATTAATTAATGTTTCTTTGATATTTGAGTGTGCACAGGTGAAAGGGGCTTGAATATTTACTTGCGTGAAAATCCCATACGAGAAAAGTTAAGGATTTATTGCTATATGAAATAATTTAAATGTTTTGTATAGTTTCAAATTTTTTCAAGTTAAATATTTTGAAAGATAAATTCCACTATAATAAGGGAGGAGACAATTTTCCTAAAAATAGGGATTTCAATTTATTTCATTCAACCAGTGAAATTGATTGTCCCATCTGTAAAATTTGATGTTACTTGTATTCACATGTGGAATCACGCCCCTGGTAAAAATTCTCTTACTATTTTTACCTTATTGTATTTTTCCTAAATAATATGTATGCGTCCTTTAGACCCCATTTAATAGAGTTTGATTTGAAAAACTATAAGTTTATAGTTAATCTATAACTATATTCTTTAAATAAAAAATATAATATAAAATAAAGTTTATATAATAACCTATATAAACATCATATTAAAATCTCACTCTTACCCCCTTACCGGTTAATCCTCTGCATAGTGTTTAGCCATTTTGGGCTTCAATGCATTTAACTTAGGGATCAAATCCCATTTAAACTACAACCATCCACACTTTATTCTATGTGTTTTCCCCATGTTTAGTGGTTGGAAATGGCATATTAAAAAGCCCCTCCCATTTAAATTGACCACTCTTAACACTTGGTCGCCTTAATACTTATGGCGTGGAATTTGATTATAAAATCTGATCACATGGTATTATATGTTTGGCACTCTACCTTGAACAAAAATACTTTATTACCTGTAGATCCAAATAACCAACAAATCATATGAACTATAATGTAGGGGTCTTAAGTTTAAGTGGTCATTTATGTTCTAACATGCCAAGGTAAGTCAACTAACTAAAATTTAAAGAAAAACCAATGGTGAGGGAACACACAACTCACACATATGTTTATAAGGGTTTTTATTTCTATATTTTTTCAAATGGTTTTAAATAAAGTGGAATATTTATGGGGGTTGTAATGTATGGCATTAAATTTGGCTACATATAAAACTATTCCACTATTCTCCTTTTTTGGTTAGCGGTTAAATATTCCACCATGCTATGTGGATGGTTTCATAAATACTATTAGCTCGTTAGTGGTTACATGGTATCTGGTGTGAAATTAAACTTTGTGCTTAGTTGTTGGTTAGAAAGCTCGAGTTTAAAGGGCTTGGGCGTGTGCATTAATAAACCGTAATGGAATTGAAAATAACCAACATGCACCGAGTCATAGGAGCCCGCCGATTTGGTAATAAATTAAGTGAAGGCATTGAGTGAATTTCCATGTATGTGGCATGAACCAATATAAATACAACTCAATATAAATGGCCCATTGATGGTTTGAAATTTTCTAAATGAATATAATAACAGAATTGGCTCAATTGTTGAATATTGGGCATTGAAATATAAACTTTGGTGAGTTGTTAGAAATACCAACCTAATAAGGAGCAAGAGCTTGGATTTTTTTGTAAATAAATATTTTTAAATGTATGAATTATTTGTTTGTTTTTTTTCTTTCAAAAATATAGACAAATTATAAAAATTATTTTTGTAAAAATAGTAAAATTATCATTTTTTTATAACCTTTCAATGTTTAACATATTCCAATAAATCAAATAACTTTTATCATTCAACGTTCACATTACATTGTACACATACGATTGCTAGTGATATATTCCTATACGATGATATTTTTTCGTCATAAGTTGTTGCAAAACTAAAGAAATTTCACTCACATTTCAATTTAATTATTTGATATCATTATAAAAAATTTATGTATAGACGTTTTCCTTAACATGACCTCCTCGTGTGGCATAAAATTGATCATGATCGATTACGAGGATTAAAATATGATAGGGGGAATTTATATAAAAATCTTTTTTTTTAATCTTTTTTATCAATTGTTTTTATCTATATTTTAGGTACAAATGGGGTCTTATCAATTTTCAATTGATAAATCTCAAATATTGAATGGAAAAAACTACAACATTTGGAAGATTCGATTGAAAGTAGAATTCATGGCTTGCAAAATGTGGGTAGTTGTACATAGAACAGAGAGAGATCCTACTAGAAGACATGCAGCTACGATTATGTCGCCACATATCAACAAAAACTACAAGAGGTGATATCCATTATCTTGCAAATCGTACAGGATGATTTTCTACTTCATATTGGAAATTTAGAGAGCCCTAGTGAAACTTGGACACAATTGGAGTCAATGCACGAAGGTATGTGTTTATCAAAAATTATTAATTTTTTTTCAGAGTTCATGATAACTCCCATGAAGGGAGATTAAAAAGTGATTAATTATTTAGCAAAAATCAAAAAATATTAAGTTATAATTAGATGGATGTGTTAGTAATTTCATTCATGATAAATTTCTCTATTTTATTATCCAATCAAATATTCATGAAAAATTTAGAAATTTCATTTCAATTTTGAATTCAAAATATCAATCCAAATAAGACATTCCAAATTTTCAAACCCTTAGTAATCTCCTGGTTCAGGAAGAGCATGATTATGACTAATTTTGATTCAAAAGAAAATGCCACACATGCACTTCTTGCTCAAAAAGTGAAAGGTAAACCTTCTAGGATTAACAAGAATCAAAAATCAACTTTTAAAACTCCTAATAAAAACAAGAAACTAGGAAACTTAAAAGTTAGTTTTGATGGTAAATGTCATAACTATGGGAAATTTGGACATAAGAAAGAGGTTTGTAAATTTAAAAAACAAGTCAAATTTCAAAAATTAGAAATGGAATAAATCATATCAAAATCAAGATAATGATGATGATAATGAGAATAATCATAGTGCTAATATAATAGCTTTATAAATTATTTCTAAATAAAAAGTATATTTTCTAAACTGTTGGAAAAAGGAGTTGTTTTTTTTTTTTTCTTTTTTCCATAATTAACTCAGATGAGTTAGTAAAAATAAACTAGAAATAGCTACAACTAAAAACATACACAAAATGGATTATATGTATTTTAAAATTTTACTTCATTTTCTGATAGTTTATTCAAAAATAGAATTGTGTTCATATTTTTGCATGAAAAATTGATCATTTATGACATATATAAGCTTATGGAATGTATTGAAAGGTGCTTACATGTCATCTTTTGAAGAAAACTCTATGAGAAGTATCCACAATTAGTGGATTATGTTTTCAGTGAATATTGTGATTATTCTTGAATGATTTGATTATCTATTTAGATATGTTATCTAACAAGTCTTATCTTATTTGTAAAGGCTTAAAATAAGATAATACAAGATATATATGTTTAAAAAAACATTTCTTAGTATGTGAAACTAAAATATTATTATTTACATATCAAAAGACACTTGGGGACGCCTTTGTGTTTGTATTGGAGACGTCCAATACTGATTGCATTTAATATATATTCTACATGAATAGTATGTTGAATTTTTCAACATTTTTTTGACATGGTTAGTTGTTAAGCATATTGTTATGTTAGTTGTTATACAACTAGTGTTTAAATTTTATAGATGGTTAAAAGTGAAATCAATAATGATTTATATTTATATGTTTATTATGATGTCTATATGGATATTGTGACTCTAACCATGTTGATGTTGTGTTAGATATAAAATATACTTGGATATGTGTTCAATTTTTTGGTGCAGGAACCATTACTTGAAACAACAAAAGAAACCAACAGTCTCCATTTCTTCTAATAAGGTAGAGAAGTACAATGGAAGCAACAAAGAAGCCATGTGGCTGAAGTAGCTATTGGAAGAGATACACATGGAAGCTAAAATAAGTATTCCTCTTCTATGTGGTGGTCAAAGTTGTATTACTCTTGCTGAAGAATCTAGTACAACATCAAAGAATGAAGCATGTTATCTGAGAGAAGGTTCTCTCATAGTGATAAAGATCTCCAATTCTACAAGATTGAATATTATATTGTAGATATGTTTATGAGCCATTATGTGTTGTAAAATACTGCAAGTGTGTGTAATGCTTGGCCTTTCAGAGTTTCCATTGAGGGGGAGTGTGCATGCAATGTCACCTCCTAATGGTCAACCGGTTGATTGACTCCTTCTCCTCTATACTTCTACTCTGGTTTAAAATCATTTTAAAATATCTTGTATGATCTAAAGTAAACTGATAGAGTTTATGAGAAAAATATAGTCTAGTGTGCATTTGTTTGTAAAGGAGGTCCTTGTGTTATAAAAGGCTCCTAGAGATGCGGTATAAGAATATTTACATGAGAAATGATGATATGTAGTCTCACAAATCATGCTTCTAGCCTAAATCATATGTCTTATTTATGGATTCCAAATCTTTTTGTACCAAAATTTATACCAAAAGGTAAGTTGAGCATGATCAAGGTGTTATAATTCCTTCAAAAGTATATGTGCTAGCCTAAACCTTTATGGTTTATGAACTTGTAAATCTGTTGTACAAACAAGTAATGTTGGCATATGGATCCCCACTTAATATTAAGGGGGAGTGTTAGAACTATAATATTAAGTGCATCATAATATTTAGTTTATAGTTAAATAATATAGAATAGTTTATATTCTTATTATTTAAATATAAAATTTATATTAGGTTTGTTAGTTATTAATTAACTAACTATATATTAAATCGGGTGTGCCTCGTCACTTAATATGGACATAACCCTTCGGGTTATTTAAATATGAATTTAGGTCATATTAAAAATTACGTGAATCATTTGGATTCGGGTAAATACATGGAGTAGAAGTGAGGGAGGAGTTATTGGACTGGGTTGTAAAATGTTTCTCTATAGTGGATTATTCTTTCGTGGTTTTTTACCCATTTATGGGTTTTCCACGTTACATATGGTGTCACTGTGTAATTTGTTTTATGTTGTTATTTACTTTTATTATGGTGTGCACATTTATATTTCCACTTATTAATGTATGTTAACCTAACATTTAATTTAGTTGGTAAATATACCTTTTCACCCCTCGTTTTGACAACAACCAGGACCCGTTCGGATCATAGAATGGTTGAGAAAGTTCTGGGATGGATAATTAAAATCGAGTTGTTCTTGAGAGGATTGGGATAAATTCAAGAAATAATAGATGGCCATGATAAAAATACCGAGAACTTGGGCTCAGATTGGGGAGTTTGTGAATTCAATGCAAAAGAAAGGGATTGAGCCTAAGCTCATTATGATGGAAAGCTCTAAGTTTTAACTCGAGCAGATCGGAAAAATAGTGAAGTTGGCTCACCGAGCCAGCTTGGCTAAATCATTAAAATTATTTCTCATGAGTCTTCAAAGTGATGGAGGGATTTTGAAGCCCAAATGACCCATGGGTGAGTTTGGGCAATGGTAAATGAAAGGGCAGAATCCCCAACATGGCATTTCGTAAAGGAAAATTTTAAGGGTTCCTTTGAAAAAATCCTTAGAAAATATTTAGAGAATATGGGAAAATTAGCTTTCACACAAATGGAAAATATCAAGACATCACAAAATCACTATTAAATGCTACCATATGGTATATTTTTTATATGCTTCTGGTTGGTAGCATATTTTTATGCCTGATCCATAGGGATCCAAAATGACTCTACTTCATCAGATCAGTCAACACGAAGAAGGAAAATAAATACACAGAGGTTTTGTCTTTATAGTAACAGGACCACCGCTCTGTGCAGAGAAGTGGTTACATAACTACCGCCCAACTAGGGTGGTGGTCCTGCAACCACCGGTCTCCATTGGGCGGTTGTCCGGCTCTTTCAGATAGAAAATAAAAATATGAAACGAACAACCCCAAAATTTGAAAGGTTATTTGTGTCTCTTCTCCTCCATGACCTTTCCCATTCTCCAGTGCATGGGAGGACATGAGAAAGGCTATAAATACATGTTTTTAGAAGAGAACAAGATCATTGAAGCATGAAAGCAAGTGAGCAAGAAGTTATTAGTGCTAGAATTGTGTTTTGTAGAAGAAAGGAGTGTTGAGATAGAGCAAGCAAGTAATTGGGAGGAAGTGTGAGATATTATCTACTTCTCTTTCATACTTATTGTAATTTTTGTACTTATTATTTTGAATTGGCCAATAAAAGTGGGAAGAAAGATAAATTTCCCTTCCCGATTGGTTTTTCCTCCTCTGAAGGTTTCCAGGATAAAACTTATTAGTGTTTATGAGTTTATATTCTTTCCTTTCTTGCAATTGTGGATTCTAAGCATAAGCAAAATTCATTCACTAGCTATCTCTATCATTTTCTAATAGAAATTAGAACAACAACGTTAATTTGTGATTTTGTGGATAATTCCAAAGTTGAAGAGTTTACAGATCATTTTGGTATCAAAGCTAACAATTATCCAGGAATGTGGTATTCGTTCTTGGATTTTTATGACAATGAAGAGATCTAAAGGAGAAGTGGCTTTACCTTGTGATCTAAAAATTCTACAAGGAAGTGGAAACAAATAATTCAAGGAAAATGGAGGAAGATAACTTGGTCCGTAGAATCGAGATGTTGGAGACCATGATGGATATGATGTTTAGAAGGAAAGAAGAACTTGCAGATTTGTAGAAGACAACTTCTGTCAAGAAAGACTCCATGGACTCAGTGGTTCAAGGCTTAGCTAAAAAATTTGGCATAGGGAGGAGCCACCATGAGGAAGATTATGGGTAAGAGCATGAATAAGAGACTTTAAACACAAGAGAGAAGGTAAAATCTTGCCATACTCCTTTTAAAGTTGAGTCAAAAGTTGAGATTAAAATCTTTGAAGGACAAGTAGATGCGGAGTTTCTTGACAAATGGTTAAAACAATTAGGAGTATTATTTAGTGTTCACAATGTCATTGAGTCACAGAGTATCACCTTTGCACGTCTCAAAATGGAGGGACATGCTCTAGTTTGGTGGGAAACCCATCTAACCACTTGTGAAAAGAAGAAGCATCCTATTGTGAAATTTTGGTAAGAATTTAAAGAATTACTTAGAGCTAGCTTCTATCATATTGGCCATAAGACTGACCAAATGATTAAATGGCAGTATTTGAGACAAGGTAGTGGTCAAAGTGTAGGACTATACTAGGGATTTTTAGAGGCAGGCCATGTTTCTAAACATGGACTTGGAGGATGAGGATATTCTGACTAAGTACTTGGGAGGACTTCACACTCACCTTTGAAGAAAATTCATCTCCAAAAATCCCAAATATCTCAACGAGGCATGTGTGCAAGCATACTATATAGATGATGAAAAGAAGCAAGGAGAAGCAGAGCCAAGGGTAAAGAAATCAACAAATCAAGTAGAAAAAGAGTATGGGCAAACAACAACAAGGGTAAGTGGAAAGGAAAAGGTAAACAACCTGCCACTACTTTAAATACTTGTAAAGATCTTAAGAATGTTTGCAGAAGAACCGTGATATCAATGGTCATACATATTGGAAGTGCATCCGAGTTACATTTGAAGAATCGAACCAAGGACTCAAAGAAGTCCATAACAACTATAAAAACATAAGGGGAGGTGGAAATCGAATATGACTCTGATGTAGATGAAAGGCTTGGATGCACGACCACCAACATGAATAGCCAAGAAGAGGAGATGAGTAGACTATTCTAGATCAAAATCTAGATCAAGAGAACTAAGGTAAATGCTTTAGTTGATACCGGTTCTCAATGTAACTTGATATCGAAGTAGTTGTAAAGAAGCTTGGTCTTGAGACTTACGAGCATCCACACCCTTATCCTTTGGGTTGGGTGAAGAAGGGTGTTGAAATTCAGGTAACAAGAAGATGTAAGGTCAAGTTTGGGATAAATTCCCAGTATATTGATGTTTTGGAAGCTAACGTTATTCCACTTGATGCTTTTGATGTTGTATTCAGGAGTCCTTACTTGTATATTAGGGATGCTATATTTATGAGAAGGGAAAATTGGTACAGATGGGTCAAGGATGGGATCAGATACAACATATGGGCACACTAGCATAAGACACAAGTTACTATGGTGAGTGCTAACCAAGCAAAACAACTTATTCAGGAAAATCATAATCAGTTTTGTTTACTTTTGTTAAAGGATAAACAAAATGGGGTAAAAGTTTCAGAGATTTATAACTAAAGAAAGCATGATTTGGATAGTATTATTCAATATTTTCAAGAAGTGGTCTAGGCTCCCAATGGGTTACCACCAAAACAGAAGTAGAGCATGAGATTCAACTATTTCCAGAGTCCCCTCTACCAAACATCGGGTTGTATAGGAAATCCTTTCTTGAGATTACTGAAGTAAAGAAACAACTCCAGGAACTACTAGACCAAGGGTGATACATCCGAGCACCTCACCATGTGGTTCTCCTATCATGATGGTGCTAAAGAAGGATGGTTCTTGGAGAATTTGCATGAATACTATGCTTTGAACAAGATCACCATAAAGAACAGATATCCACTTCCCCACATAGATGATCTCTTGGACTAGCTTCAGCATGCCAAATTCTTCACGAAGTTGGATCTCAAGTCAAGTTATCACCAAGTCAGAATGAAGGAGGGGATATATGGAAGACTGCCTTCAAGACAAAATAGGGTTTGTATGAATGGTTAGTACTTCCTTTTGGGTTATGCAATGCACCCGCTACATTTATGAGATTGATGAATGATGTATTGTGGGATTTCATAGATTCATGTGTCATTGTATATCTAGACGATATCTTGATTTTTAGTGCCACATGAGAAGAACATCTAACTCATTTATAGTAAGTATTGCAAGTTATCAGGGAGAAACATCTACTTTGTAGTATGAAGAAATGTGAATTTTCTAAAAATTCACTTGTCTATCTTGGGCACGTGGCTAGAGGAGGAGAGCTATGAGTGGATCCATCACTAATTGGCCATCAACACCAAGGATCCATAGAGACTAGGAGTTTTTGGGAGCATTATAATACATACGAAAGTTTATTCTAGGATTCTCCATGATTGCAACACCTCTACACATAGTGGCCACAAAGAGTAAGGGTTTTGATTGGAGTAAGGAACAAGAAAAATCCTTTGAGTTATTAAAATACAAGATTAGTCATGCTCCAATACTTTCTCTTCCTAATTTGCAGCAGCCTTTTAAAGTAGAGACAGATGCCAGTGATTATGCTATGGGTGTAGTGTTGCTTCAAGGAGGTAAACCCGTATGCTATCATTCTAAAACTTTCACTTCAAAGTTAAAGGATATTCAAGTATATGATAAGGAAATGTATGCACTAGTTCAAGAAATTAAAAAGTGGAAGCATTATTTGTTGGTTAAAGAAACTATTGTGCACACTGACCATAAACCTCTCCAGTATTTGTAAGCATAGTATAAATTGTAGTAGGAAAGGCACCACAAATGGATGGGATCCTTGAGTAGTTCCATCTGGTGATCAAATACAAGAAGGGTAGTACAAAATTGGTGGAAGACATGTTCTTTGGGCCACCCACATAGGAGAAGTTCTCCTATTTGGAAACTATCTCTCAGATTGAGCCCTTCACAAAGGAAGCTTACAGAGAGGCATACACCCAAAGAATAGACTCTGGGGTGAAATTTCAGTAGTTACAGTCCAAAGGGACTAAAAGGACAAGGATTGAAGATTTTTATCTCAATAACGAGCTGCTCTACCAATGGGGGAAGCTTTGTATGCCTAAAGAAGAAAGACTTCTCTTGATGAGGGAAGCACATACCTCGAAAGTAGTGGGACATTTGGTGTTGGTAAGACCCTATCCCACTTGCAAAGGTACATATATTGGCCCAATATGCAAGAAGAAGATCAAAATTTATACGTGGATGTAAAATTTTTTTACCAACAAGCCTAAGACTAGGAAGGAGGGTTTTTATATGCCTTTTCCAGTACCTACTCATCCATGTGAGGACGTTTCTATGGATTATTTTAGAAGGATTACCTATGTCTAAACATGGTCATTACTATCTCTATGTTGTTGTTGATAGATTCAGTAAGATGTGTATTCTTATGACATGTAAAAATACAATTAAAGCACATGAGGCAGTAGATATTTTCTTTGCTAATGTATGGGTGCATTTTGGTTTTCCAAAGTCTATTTTTATAATAGGGATTACGGGTTCTTGGGGAAGTTTTGGACTACTTTGTAAGACAAGATGGATACTGAGTAATGAGAGGAGAAAAATTTTCATCCACGAGAAAATTAGACAGACAGAGGTGGTAAATAACACTTTTGTATAATTAATCGAGAGGGTATAACAACAAATACCCAAGGAGTTGGGATGAATCCTTATCCTACATTCAACATTCCTATAATCTGGGTAGTACACACATCCACTATGAAGTCACCATTTGAAGCATGTTTGGGATATCTAACTACAAATCCACCTGGACATAGCAAGATGAGGAGGAGACATGAGACACGAGAGGTCATTAAAGAAAACAAATTCATTAAGAGGATCTGGAAAATCCATCTCAAATTCAAAGAACAACTAGAGAAATCAATCAAGTCCAAGTACAACGTTATGACGATTAGCATAGGAGGGAACATATGCTTCATATTGGAGATAGAGTCTTGATTTATTTGAGCAAGGAGATACTACAAGGTCAAGCATGGAAGCTCAAGCCACTATGATATGGGCCCTTCACCATATTGGATTAGGTTGGAGAAAATGCCTTTCAACTTGATTTACCATCATTTATGAGGATGTACTCTATAGTAAATTGTGAGAACTTGCACCTATATGAGACATCCATGCTAGATGAATATGAAGGAATACAGTTTCTACCTTCCATTAAGGATTGTATCTTAGACTCATGAGGTGAATTGGAGGAGGATGTAGTGTTACAGCAAATGGTTAGAGAGATTAGGATAGGTCCCTAGGAGTCTTAGTAGATCAAACTAAAAGGAAAGACACCAAGGCAGGCCCAGTAGTACTCAATGGAGAAAGTGAGGGAATTATTTCCTCATCTACTCCCCCACTAAGATTTTGTGGGACAAAAATCCTCCTAAGAAGGGGAGGTGTGATCCATAGGGATCCAAAATGACTCTACTTCATCAGATCAGCCAGCACGAAGAAGGAAAATAAATACACGGAGGTTCTATCTTTAGTAATAGGACCACCACTCCGTGTAGAGCGGAGGTTACAAAACCACCACCCAACTAGGGCGGCAGTCCCGAGGCCTCGGTCTGCATTGGGCAGTGGTCCTGGATCTTTCAGATAGAAACTAAAAATATGAAAGGTTTTTTGTGTCTCTTCTCCTCCATGACCTTTCCCACTCTCCAGTGCATGGGAGGACATGAGAAAGGCTATAAATACATGTTTGTAGAAGAGAAAAAGGGCATCAAAGCATGAAAGCAAGTGAGCAAGAAGTTCTTAGTGCTAGAATTGTGTTTTGTAGAAGAAAGAAGTGTTAAGATAGAGCAAACAAGTAATTGGGAGGAAGTGTGAGATATTATCTACTTCTTTGTCATACTTATTGTAATTTCTATACTTATTGTTTTGAATTGGCCAATTAAATGGGAAGAAAGACCAATTTCCCTTCCCGACTGGTTTTTCCTCCTTTGGAGGTTTCCTAGATAGAACTTGTTGGTGTTTATGATTTTATATTCTTTCCTTTCCTATAATTGTGGATTCTAACCATAAGAAAAATTCATTCACTAGTTATCTCTAGCATTTTATAATAAAAAGTAGAACCATAGCGTTAATTTGTGATTCGTGGAAAATTCCAAAGTTGCAAAGTTTACAGATCAGTTACCATCCAATAACATACAGTATGATATCGGTTGGTAGCATAAAAAAATGCTATCACCCGATAGCATTTTATGTTACTAGCTGACATCATAACTATATGCTTTTGGCTGGTAGCATAAAAATGTTGTAACCGATAGCATTAATTATGCTACCATTGACAACATACTATATATTGTCAACCGGTAGCATAAAAATATGCTACTGAATGACTATATTCAAGAAAAGTTTGTGAATTTCTATTTCATGGGAATGGTGAATTGACCCCTATAATTAACTTGTACCCAATTAGTTTTGGTGAACTAGTCCTAGCTTGTACCCTAAATATTCACCAATTTCAAATTTCAAAATCATTATATTCGTGAATTAATGAATATTGACCACTAAAATTTTACCCGCATTTCAGTGAATGTGGAAGTTAGAAGCCCAAGTGACCCAAGAGAGTTAAAGCATAGAGGCCCAAGACACCCGATTTCTCCATGGGTAGAAGGATGCAAAAGTTTTCGCGATCAACTACCAACTGTGGGGTCAAAGTGGATTTAAAGAACTGATGCAGGCATAAAGGGGTGCAGAGGAACATTTATGGGTGTGATAGTGCTTAAAGAGCCTGAATCGGGTGATGCAGAGTTGGGAAACACAAGTGGCATGGTCCACATGAATACATGTTTTATGAGCAAGTGGTCAACTCATAATGCATTGGCATAGGATCCAAGTCTAATGAGGAGGAAATGAGTTGGCATGGGTGGCAATATAGGTGATCAACCTGATGCAAGGGGGATTCAATGTGGATACAACGCATCCCAACATAAAACGTATAGCCCGATGTATGTAAAAGGGAGACGATGGATGTCACATGGGATAGGATTTAAAATGTGAGCCGAGTTGGAGTAATAAGGACATCTCTGTACTTAGAGAAAATGGGGACCAGTTTCTTCTACTGTAAGTTACAAATCAATATGGGGAAGATTTTACAAGACATATATCATCATCTACCCTCATTTATGATCACTTCTAAGTGGTTATAAATTGGATTTTGGGATTACATCCTCTGTCTCTTCTCAATTCTATAAATTTTAATGTGGGACTCATTTGTAAAGGAGTTAGTAATTTTTGTATTCTACCCCCTCTCTCTTTCTTCTCTACTAGGTTGGATGTGGAGATTCAAACCTCCTCTACATGCTTTATACTAGCATTCTCTTACCTCTTTCCCATACATGATGTATTGTGAAAACTTTTAATGGAGTAATAGACTACCTTTTGTGATTCATTTTTTCCATCATTTGCATGTTTTGTTGTCTCTACTTGCCTCTCTTCATTTCAAGGTATATTGTGCATACTTTTAATGTTTATTACAAGTTTTTGGGATCTATGTTTGATGGGTAATAAATGGTGATCTGTGTGAAATAATCTTTGTTCTATAGTGCATCTTGTCCACCCTCTTCATTGCTCACCTCTATCCATTTAAGGTAGTTGGATAAAGATTAACAACCTCCTTTTATTTGTGTATCATTGCTCTTAGTGTAGGTTTAATTTCATGCACTCTCTCTCCCTATTGCATTTGAAGGTTAGAATATGATTAGCTAGTTTTCTTTCATGCATTAGGAGTAGTTTGTGGTAGGTAGGATTATGAGAAAGAACCAACTTTCTCTAGAGGGTTATCTCAAGCCCGCAAGTCCTACAACTTGAGAGATAACCCCATGTTACACAAATTACACTGATTTCCCTATTCACAATTAGGCCATTCAGGGGGTGCTGTAATTTTGTGATAACATTTTCTCGCATGCCGAGTGGGACAAAAATAAGTCAAGATCATTAGCTAGAGTGCAGTTAAAACATTTGGAGCATACTTCATTTCAATATTTTGGTGTGTTCTTGTTGGAATTTAGAAGCATGTGTAAAATATACCGGAGACTCCATTTGGTCCAAACAACCCATTCTATGAAATTTCAGACCTTCCATTTCCATCCATTTTCATTCATATTTCTTTCCATGTCTTTCCATATTCTTCCATTCATGAAGTTGTGCAATCATGGCTTCATTCCCCACATGGAATTCATATTTGCAGCAACAACCATATCAATTTGATCCATATCCAAGTTTGCAATAATCATTTTTAGGTCACTAGCAACCACCTCCAGATCAATTCTATGATTACAATCAATCTGAGTATGCATTCTCACAAGAACAAGATGCAAATCAAGTATGGTTATATGTCAGAGTATGCAATAGTTCTAGAACAAAGTATTATGTGGATCCAAGAGGTTATCCTACGCATAGAGAGGTTTATTTATAGAGAAAGGCTCAAGAGTCAGAGCATAGTATGGTATTGATAAGAGCTAAGGAGATGAAAAGAATAGTTAATATTGGTTTCAATATTCTATATCTATGGACTGGATCTTTTAAAGTAAGTTAAATTTCCATCATAAGCTTCAGTTTGTAATTAAAATATTGACTCAAGTTGGGAATGGATCAATGAAAGGGAATATTATAAGTCTAATATTGATCAAACTTGTCAATGGGAGGTAATTGCATCACCATATTATGGCTTTCCTATGCCTCCATACTCCACATGAACCTCATTATCTTAATCATATAGCTGCTCCCCTAATAACGGAGTTCCATTCTTCACTTCTAATCTCCCACCCCATCTTCATTTTTCTTCCCTTTTCCTCCAAAGAAACCTTCTCCTCCACAAGAGCAAGGATTTTCCATAAACTATACAAGGGTCAATTCTAACCCAACCCACCCCTCCTCTTGTAATTTCATGTTGGGGAAATGGGAACTAAAAACTAGTCAAGGGAAACAAGAAAAGAAGCCCAATGAAGAAGAAATACCAAATGACTTGAGAATTCTGGCCTTGAGATTTGGTATTGAAAAATTCCCTTGATGGTTAAACCAACTGAGGAACAAAATAAGAAAATAAAAAAGAGAGGAGAAAGTTGAAGATCCTAGCAAGGAAGATTTGGCAAGAAACTTGAAAGAGTGGGCTGCCAAATTTAATATCAAAAAAATACCACTAATGGTTAAGCCTTCGGTGGGAGTTGAGGTCTAAAAACAAGAGGTGAAAGCTGAAATTGTAGCAGCAACAAAGTAAGATCAAGTTGATGAAGATCAACAATCAGTGTGCTCTGAATGTATTGTTTAGAATGGATTTTTATTTGTAGAGATTGTTGATCCATTATGAGCTAAAAAATCAAGTAGAAGAGGAGAAAAAATCAGTAGTAGAACAAATAAAAATCATGTGCAAACAAGTGAGGAGAAACTCCCAAGTGTGCAAGGTATATCAAGTGAATGCAATGACCCTCATTTCCTAGCATGCCAAGAGCTTGCAACACTCTTAGAAGGTTGCAGTAGTACACCAAAGTCATCTTCAAGCATTGCAACTAAACACTAGGAGCCTTATACTATTGAAAAGAATCATGTAGGTTTAGAGTGTTTGAGTGCAGAGAAGCATGCAAGAGGTTCCAATTCCTTCTTCCTCCTCATCCTCTCAAAACTATGATTTGGAGGATAAGTTTGAGCTTACTAACTTCATGTTCAAAGAGGAAGAGGACCGGGGTGAACAAATTGAAAATATGGAGGTCACAATGGAGAAAAAGAACCTTCGGCACAACAAGACAGTGAGGAGCTTGCTTACTTGTCTGACCTGGGAGAATGCTTTGATGGAGAAGAGCCCATAGAAATCACTATTTTTTTGCTCCATCATGCATATTTCAAGAACCTACTTTGCTGAAATAGAGCACATGGAAGAGGAAAAATCATATTTAGAGGCCTTTGAATGAGAAAAAATCATTGAATTTTTTTACTTGCAATTCAAAAATCTGATTTAATGGAGGAGGATATCTAAGAAGACCGTGCTTCCCCAAAAATTCCTCTAGAGAAACATATTGAATATTTTTATCTATCAAATTTCATGCTAGAGTAATTCATTCAATCATAGTGCGGTCTTCGAGAAAAGGGGAGGAACTCTCAAGAAAACAACAAGTTGTAGCTGATTGCAATGGTCCAAGAATCACTCCATTAGTTGTCGCAAGCAATCACCGTGAGCCACAAATTGAAGAGGATCTCCATGATGCCACCAAAGGGAAAGAGCAAGAAGAATTCATCTCTCCCTTACCATTCACTAAGGTGATATATCAGTTGTCTATAGATGAGCAAGAGGAAGAGAAACAATTCACAGACATGTCGCCTTTTCCTAGGAAAGTCTCGCATGAAGAATTTCTTACTAAAGTTGGAGTTGAGCCACATAGGAATGGGAAAATTTAGTGGATCAGACCTTGCCCTATCAAAGACTTGGCTTCATTGGAGCCAAGGGAGGAGTTAAAGCAGTCATGTTTGCTTCTAAGCATGAGGAAAATTGTCTATGTGTTAAGGATCAACTTCAATGCCTCACATGCCTCTTGAGGCTGAATGAGCAGAAGTTAGGAGATTTATTTATCTTATTTTTAGTTGATACCTTGATGTATGGTGGAGTGGAAAATCAGCATGTAGTCAATTTTTCACTCTCAAACACAATTGAGCTTAGTGTCAAATCATCTACACAACTGAAATTTATGAGAAACGGTAGCTATTTCTCATCACCAAAGTGGTAGGATTTGTTTGAAATTTTCCATTTCTCTAGCTTGGTGTAGGGTAGGAGTAGGTCTGTTTTTAGAAAAATAAGTGCTTATGCACACTCTACGTGTCTTACTTGAGGCATGTATGATTTGTTTATTTTATATATAGTTTTTTTCATGTGGCTCCAGGAAGTATAGTGCACCATGCCCTTCAATTGTTACAAAAGCAAGTTAATAGTTACAGAGAAAAAATTGCAAATTTCAAATCAAAACGAATGTAGAGAAACTAAAATCAGCTAGGAGGAGATTTTAATTCCTTTCAAGAACAATTGTATTTAACTTCTCATACCCTTCAACAAGCGAGATATTAGCTCCATCCTTTGACAAAACACATAATACGGCATGTCAGAAATGGAACATTCAGGGGAAGAGGAAAATCAGGTTTTAATAGAGTTTCATGATGTCTGAAACAATAGTTTCTTTTTACTTGTAGACTTAATGGTGTGCCATAGCTGCCAAGAAATCAGACATTGGGGCAGAAATTATAGGAGTCATCCTTTAACCTCACGGATTGCAGTTGTGGGGAATGGGAAAAATTCAAGTTTGAATAAAATTTTCCACTCTCACAAAACAAATTTCAATATTTTCTTACAAGAGTTGGAAAATGCAAGTAGCGGAGGGTAGTTCTAGATGCAAGTAGCAACATCCCGGGATTCCTAAGGTCAAGGTTTACAAAGTTTGGATCAGCTCATGATGACCATGCGAGAATCCATTCCCAATGGATAGCTACGGGCAAAGTGGGTCATATTCCATCTAGCAAGTATAGGACCCTGCGAGTCACTAGAATTGTTATCGAAATTCACCCCTAGGTAAAATTGGACAACTAGGTGGGCTTGCATGTACATAGAGCCTAAAGGGAGCTCACTAGATAGACCAGATTCACCTTAAAAACAAAATGAGAAAATTATCATCTGTCTAAAATCCTCTCATCACCTTCACATAACTCCTTGATGTGTTATAATGCAAAGAAATTTGAAGGGAGGTTAAAAAGGTTAAAAAATTGTCTAGTGGCCTCAATGGTGGTAGATGCAATGCATTGAGCTCTAAACTGAGATGCTTTCATGTTGTGAGAAACAAGAAATATTTCAAGTAAAGCTAGATGTTTTTGGGGAGTTTTTAGCTTGAAGGGGAGCCCATTGAGTTGATTGTGGAAGACCAATCCCACAACTAAGTTATTCTTTCCCTGTCGAGTTGCATTGTGGGGTGAGATGGGTATACCTCTAGACCAAAATTTTTAACACCTTCTATAGGGTCAAAGCTATTGCATGCATGGTCGGGCCAAGATAAGTGAGATGACATCATCTCATTATAGAAATAATTTTATTTGAAGGTGACCCAAGCTATTTTAGAGCTCTGTGCATGTGAGTCCCGGTTACAAGGATAAAACTTAAAAATATTTATATAGCAGGATACCATGGAAAATTACTGCTTCGTAGCGAAGATAATAATTACCCAGCCATGTCATTCTATAGATTCAAGAACAACAAAACACCAAACAATTTGAACTCATACCAGGAGGAACTTGTTCGAGTCACAATGGTAATGATAGCTAATTCTTGCAGAATCAAACCCAAAACCTAACAACTTGAGCTTACATTGGATATAGAGAAACAAATGGGACCATATCGGGTCATATCAATGGTTAAGACATGGTGCCTGGGCTAGATAATTAGAACCAAGTTGTTCTCGGGAGGATAGGGCTTAATTCAAGCAAACATGAATGGCCGTGCTACAAATACCAAGAACTCGGGCTTGGATTGGGGAGTTCAAGAATTCAATGAAAAGAAAGGGGATCAAGTCATAGCTCATTGTGATGGAAAGCTCTAAGTTTTGACCTGAGCAAATTGGAAAAATACTAAAATTGGATCGCCGAGCCAACTCAGCAAACCATTGAAATGGTTTCTCATGAGTATTTAGGAGATGGTGGGATTTTCAAGCCCAAATAGTCCATGGGCGAGTTGGGGCTTTGGTATGTGCAAGGGCCGGAATCCTCGACAAGGAATTTTGGCCAATGCAGAAGTCAGAGGCCCGAGTGGCCCCAGATAGTTGGAGCATGGAGGCTCGAGACACCGAGTTGGTCAGGAGTAGAAGGATGCACAATTTTTCCTAGTTAATGGCCCATCCATAGGGTCAAAGTGGGTTTGAAGAACCAATGTAGGCATGAAGGGGTGCAGAGGAACCTTTATGGGCATGACAATGCTTGGAGAACTGAATCGAGATGATGCGTTGTTAGGAAGCACAAGTGACATGGGCCACATGAAGACGTGCTCTCCGAGCAAGTGGTCAACATGTAATGCATTGGCACAAGCTCCAATTACAATGAGGAGGCAATGATTTGGCATGGTTAGAATTATAGGTAGTCAACCCGATGCAAGGGGAGTTATCATGGATGCAACACATCCCAACAAAAACATATAGCTCGGTGTATGTAAAAGGGAGACGATGGATGTCACATGGGATAGGATTTAAAATGTGAGCTGAGTTGGATTAATAAGGACAACTTGGTGCTTGGAAGAAAGATCTCACCACGCATTGGGAGAAGTTCCCTATAGGTAAGGAAAAGAGACATCTTGGTCGAGCCGGCTAAGTCGGGCACATACAATATTTTAAATGATCACCCCTCTCTATACGAAGACATAAAAGTAGTCAAAATAAATGATGGCCTCCACCACATTTTGAATTCCTAGATCATTTTAATTCAAGAAAGAGACATTACAAAAATGGAGATATATTTAAATTATGATTTATACCAAAGGAATTAAATATATAGTCTCGTAGAATGCAAACAAGCTTGGTAAAACTAAAATAGTTGCCTCTGCTCAAAAGTTAATAACTTGAGCATTTCTTAACCAATTTTCACAAATTTTGTCTTGTTGGAATCTTAGTTCCAATACCTACACACAAAGATCAAGAAATTTGATAATTGATTGGGATTTGATGGTGAAGTTTGCATAAAAAGAACCCAATTCATCTTGGTAATTACGGTGGTCGAGTGAGCATTAAATGAGCATGGAGAGACAATTTCTCATGCTCCAAGTTAAAAATTAGTATGGGGAAGATTTTGTAAAATAAATATAATTATCTACTGTTATCGAAAATGAGCCCCTACTTATTTTGGCTAACTTGTCTTCATTATTTCCTTCCCTGTGCTTCAAATTCAATTTTCACACATTACAAGTACTCAAAAGATTCTAGAAATTGCTTCATCAGATAGGATTTTTCTTCCCTTTCCAGAAAGGTAAAGAAGTCCTCCTAACTCCTTGTATTTTTTGAGTTATGGCTCGGTGGAGTTTGGAGGGGAAATTTTCCTAAGGTGGGCCCACGGAGCTTGGGAGAGTTTTGTGCCAAAGAGGCTCGGGCCGGTGGAGCGGAGGAAGAAATTGAGAACTTAGCACTTTTTGGGCTAAAAGTGCAAAAGTCATTTGCACTCCCGTGAGCCCGCAAAGGAAAATAAATTACTTAAGGCCCGCAGCCAATGAAATGATGCCACGTGTCGTGTCAAGGCAGAGCGGCAGGTGTCGAGGGACTTCTAGTTTTTGGCATTTGGTCAAAATGTGTCAAAGGAAAAATAGAAGCGCATCCCCGCCGAGCAATCAAAATATGCCACGTGTCCATTCATCAACGGGGATTGAGGTGTCGGGAGGATTTTGGAATTGTTGCCAAAGTGGTGAAAAGTGCAAAGGAAAATACAAAACCGCATCTCCACAAAGAAATCGAAGATGCCACATGTCTCGAGTGGCGGGGCCACAGAGGATTTTTAGAAAATTTTCCAATTTCACAAAAAGGGGCAAAATGATTGTTTTGAAGCCGTGAATCATCTAGAAGGTGCCACATGTCATGTGGACTTGAGGGGCCACAGAGATTTTGGGGAATTTTTCCAAAAGGGAAAAATTTAAAGTTTGACCGCCGACCCCAATTTTGACTCTATTTTTACCAGTTTTTCCCTAAATCTTCAGAGGGCCATATCTTTCGAACCAGAGCTCAATTTTTCATGATTTTGGTGTCATTGGAAATATGTTGAAATCCTCTACATGATGGACCCCTAAATTTTTAATTTTTATGGAGTTTGATGGGAAAAATTTGAAGAAATGTCTCTAGCACGGGAAAAAATGTAGAACCGACCCCCAACCACCAAAATTGATGAAGTATGGCATCCATTTCTTCTCCAACATGGATGAATGCATCAAAAAATGGATTTTTAGGGTTCCCTTGCTATTTTAATGAATCTTTTTGGTGGTTGGAGATCTCGAATCAATTTTCCCATATTTTTCACCTTTCTTCTTTCTGCTTCATTGTTAAAAGCCAATTTTGGCTCATTTGTAAAAAGTTGTTCATCCATTTTCTCTACCTCTCCCTTATTTTCTTCCCTAGGGTTAAAAATGGAGTTTGAACCTCCTCCCATACTCTATAATGGAATTTTTATATCTTACCCGTGAAATTATGTTCTGTGTAAACTTCTGGAGCAATAAAAAATGTGTTTTGTGATGCATTTGTCCATCCTTTCTCATTTTTTGTTGTTTTCTTCTTTCCTCTCTTCATTACATGGTATTTTTGCATGTTTGGATGTTCATTGTAGGTTTTGGAGTTGTGTTCATGGATTTTTGGAACATTTTCTGTGTGAAATCCATCTTTGGTCTATGATGCACTTGTCCATCCTTTCCATTGCTCACCTCTTCTTGTTCCATGGTAGTTTTGATAGATAATCAACATTTCCTTCTTTGGTGTATCACCGTTTTAGTGTAGGCTCTATTTTTCTTTGTTATCTTTCTCTCTCTATCTCTTTGAAAGTTAGATTAGGATTAGAGTAGCTTTCCGCACCTTGGAATAGCTCGTGGGAGGTAGTTTAGGAAGATTAACCAACCTTCTCTGGAGAGCTTTCCCGATTTGCAAAGGTCCCACACTTTGGGAAAGCTCAATGTTATGCAATCACACCAAATAAATTTTCCTTAGAGAAGTAGATCCATAACTCATTTGGGGGTGTTGTAGATTTGAACTAACAGTTTTGGCATGCCTAGTGGGACACAAGAGGTCTTCCACTTTTTTTTTAGGTTGATGTGTTCCTATGAAAATTTTAGCCTTTGGAGGCACTTTTAAGCACATCCGGCAACTCCATCTAGTAAACAAATCATTCTCTGAGTTGTAGACCTATTTTCCATTCACTTCCATTCATTCTTCTTTCCATCCCTTTCACTCTTTTGCATTCCATGAAGTTGTGCAATCATGACTTCATTTCCATCATGGAATTCACATTTGCAGTAGCAGTGCCATTCAAATCCACCTCCAACATGTTTTACAACTCCTTCAAATCAGTATTTTGAGAAAATTCAAAACCAATATGCATATCCATATGAGCAATGCCAAAATTAGTTTGGCTATGAAGCATATCAAGCACAATAATATGCATATAATGAAGAAAATCAAATGCAAGATGTTGGTCTACTAGAAAAAATCCAAAAAATGGAGATTTGCATGGTGCAATCAAGAGCAACAACTCAAATGAAGGCTTTTAGAATTGGTTGCAGGGCACCTTGTCCATGGGTTGGCCCTTTTCCAAGACACTTCATCCCTCAGGAGAAGCTAGACTTCATGGTGGAGATGTTGCCCCAACTTTCACAATGGGTTGAGGAGATTATGGCTAATGAGCAAAGTGTTACACAACCTTGTCAATGGGTAAGTACACCACCTCATAGTTTTTCTTTTCCTCATTCTCAGCCAATATAATTTCAGCAGGGGCAAGAGTCAAGCTTCCCCTTACTACCCCAAGTTTTGATTCCATTTCTCCATCCCCTAGTCTTCCATATCATCTCAATTCTTATGTCCTTTTCCATTCCAAAAACAGTCATCCCCTCCAAACAAACAAGAAGTTTCACCTCCCTCCCCACCACAAAAAATTGCAAAGCTGGTTGAATCCCAACCTACCACTCCTCTTGCTTTCCCCATACCATGTTGGGAAGATACTCAAGAATCTAGTCAAGGACAAAAAAAAGAGGAGCTCAATAGAAAAGAAATGATAGACAATCTGAAAAGTTGGGCTACCAAATTTGGTTTTACAAAAATCCCCTTGATGGTCAAACCAATGGAGGAGGTCAAGGTTGAAGAACCAGTGGTGGCTGAGGCTGAGTTTATACAGAAGAAGATCTAAACAAAGAAGAAAATATTAGAAGTTTGGTGAGCTTGGTTCTAAAATTCAGGATTACAAAGATTCTCTTGATGTTTAAGCCAAAGGAGGAGGTGGAAGTTGAAGAAGTAGTGGCCAAGGATGATTTTATAGCAGACCTTTGGGGCAAGAAGACCAACATGTCTATTTGTTACGAGTTTAGTGTCCATGTTGGCACTTTATTTGAAGAAAATGCTGATCTAATCCAAGCTGCAAAACTAGTCAACAAGGAATAAGAACAACCAGCTCCAAGTCCCATTGAAGAGGAGTAACTGGAAGAAATCAAATCAGAATTGGAACTAGATGAAGGAAGGATTATTGAAGATTTTTTTCTTTCATTTGAAGGGCATAATTTGATTGATGAATCCATCATGGAGGTGACCAAAACAAATTTACAAATTTATCTCGACTTCATCTCTCCAAAAATCTATTTTTTGGATGAGTTCAAGTTGACAAGCTTCATATTTGAAGATGAAGCTCCACATGGTGAAAAAAATGCAGATTTGAAGGTCACCATACAAAAGGGATGACTGCTGCCGCGCAAGACATTAAAGACTTTGATTTTCCATCAGACTTAGAATAATGTTTTGATGAGAAGGAGCCCGTAGAAATTGCATCTTTTCCTTCTTCATCATTCATTCTTCAACCACAAGAACCTACTTCCATGGAAGAAAACATGCAAGCACCACCTGTAGTTTACAAAATGCCTCTTGAATCAAAGTTGGAAGAATTTGATCTTCCAAAAGCTACAATGGAGGAACTCCAAAGCCAACAATGTATTGCAACAGGTTACAATAATGAAAAAGAAACTTCATTGGATGTTGCAATCAATAATGATGAGCTGCATATTATAGAAGAGTTCCATACTACCATAAAGGAAGGAAAAGAGGATAAGGATTCCATCACATCTTCCACATCATCCATCCAGAAGGTCTACAAGAAAAATCCATTCTTGGAGTTGAAAATCAGAGCAAAGGGCACATCCAAAGGATCAGACCATGCCCAATCAGGTATTTGGCTTCATTGGAGTTAAAGGAGAAGCCACAACTAGTCATGCTTGCTTCTAAGCATGAGGATGTTATTCAAAGTAATGAGGATCAAATACAATGCCTCTTCAATCCAAATGCAAAGCAACTAAAAGAGGAATTCATTTTGTTTTCAGTGACACCTTGCTAATTTGGGTAGAGGAATGAATTCTTCTCACTTTTCCACTCATCCTAATAGCCATTATCATCTCCAAATCAATTGCATGGCTTCCCATTTTGAAGAAAGGAAGCTATTTTTCAAAACTAGTTACAGGGTTTGTTTAGCCCACCTTTGCTTCCAGTTAGAGTAGAGTAGGTAGGTTTTCTTTCAGCAGAAGAACTACTTTTTCACACTCTGCATGTTCCATTTAGAGTATTTATGATTTTCAATTTTGTACATAGTTGTTTGGTGTTGTTATGGTTGATCTTGGACATTCCATTTCGGTGGCATTTTGGTGAAGATAAATTTCAAGTTTCAGCGGGTTTCAAGTGGCTCAAAGGTTATATTTTCATAGTTTAGATCGAGAGTTAGTTATCGGGCTTGACTTCAAAGGTGACTAATCATTCATCTATTAGGTAGATGACCCTCCGAGTCACCAAAATTGTTATCCAAAATGAGCCCTCGCTTATTTTGGCTAACTTTCCTTCATTCTTTCCTTCCTTGTTCTTAAAATTAATTTTTCACATATTGTAATCACTCAAAAGATTTTGGAAATAGCACTTTTTGGGCTAAAAGCACAAAATTCATTTACACTCCCGTGAGCCCACAAAGGAAAATAAATTTCTTAAGGCCTACAAGCTAATGAAATGATGCCACATGTCAAGGCGGAGCGGTGGGCATCGGAGGGACTTCTAGTTTTTGGCGTTTGGTCAAAATGTGTCAAAGGAAAAATAGAAGCACATCCCCGCCGATAAATCAAAAGATGCTAGGTGTCCATTCATCGGCAGGATCGGGACTTCGGGAGGATTTTGGAATTGTTTCCAAAGTGGTGAAAAGGACAAAATCAAAAATGGAACCGCATCTCTGCAGCAAATCAGAAGATGCCACATGTCTCAGAGTGGTGGGGCCGTGGAGGATTTTTGGAAAAATTTCCAATTTCGCAAAAAGGGGAAAATGATTGTTTTGAAGCCACAGATCAACCAGAAGGTGCCATGTGTCATGTGGACCTGAGGGGCCATGAAGATTTTTGGGGAATTTTTCCAAAAGGGAAAAATTTAAAGTTTGACCTCGCTGACCCCAATTTTGACTCTGTTTTTTACCAATTTTTCCCTAAATCTTCAGAGGGCCATATCTTTCGAACCAGAGCTTGGTTTTTGTGATTTTGGTGCTATTGGAAATATGTTGAAATGCTCTACATGATGGACCCATAAATTTTGAATTTTGATGGAAAAAATTTGAATAAATGTCTCTAGCATGGGAAAAAATTCAGAACCGACCCCCAACCACCAAAATTGATGAAGTATGGCATAAGTTTCTTCTCCAAAGATGGCCGAATGCATCAAAAATGGATTTTTGAGGGTGCTCTTTATGTTTTAATGAATCTTTTCTATGGTTAGAGATCTCGAATCAGTTTTTTTTTTCACCTTTCTTCTTTCTACTTCATCATTAAAAGCCAATTTTGGCTCATTTGTAAAAAAAATTCATCCTTCTTCTCTTCCTCTCTCTTATTTTCTTCCCTAGGGTCAAAATGGAGTTTGAACCTCCTCCCCTACTCTTTAATGGCATTTTTTCCTCTTACCCATGACATGATGTTCGTGTAAACTTCAAGCAATAAAAACATATTTTGTGATGCATTTGTCCATCCTTTCTCCTTTTTTGTTGTTTTCTTATTTCCTCTCTTCATTACATGGTATTTGTGCATGTTTGGATGTTCATTGCAGGTTTTAGAGTTGTGTTCATGGAGTTTTGGAACATTTTCTGTGTGAAATCCATCTTTGGTCTGTGATGCACTTGTCCATCCTTTCCATTGCTCACCTCTTCTTGTTCCATGGCAATTTTGATAGATAATCAACACTTTCCTTCTCTGGTGTATCACCATTTTAGTGTAGGCTCTATTTTTCCTTGTTTTCTTTCTCTCCCTATCTCCTTGGAAGTTAGATTAGGATTAGATTAGCTTTCTGCACTAGAATAGCTTGTGGTAGGTAGTTTAGGAAGAGGAACCAACCTTCTCTGGAGATCTTTCCCCATTTGCAAAGGTCCCACACTTTGGGAAAGCTCAATGTTGTGCAATCACACCAAATGAATTTTCCTTAGAAAATAAGATCCATAACTCATTTGGGGGTCTGTAGATTTTCACTAACGCTACCCTCATTTATGGTCACTTGCAAGTGGTTAGAAAGTGGATTTCGGGATAACTTCCTCTCTCTCTTCTCAATTCTATAAATTGTAATGTGGGGCTCATTTGTAAAGGAGTTAGTCATTTTTCCTTTCTACCCCCTATATTTCTTCTCTACTGGGTTGGATGTGGAGCTTTAAGACTCCTCTCCATACTATGTAATGGAATTGTCTTGCATATTTACCACAAATGATGTATTGTGCCAATTTTTAATAGTGTAATAGATGTGTTTTGTGATGAATTTTATCCATCCTTTGCATGTTTTGTTGTCTCTACTTTCCTCTCTTTATTGTAGGGTATAATATGCATACTTTTAATGTTTATTGCAGGTTTGTGGGAGTTGTGTTTGATGGGAAACAAATGGTGTTCTGTGTGAATTCATCTCGGTCTGTGGTGCATCTTGTCCACCCTCTCCATTTCTCACCTCTCTCCATTTTAGGTAGTTGGATAGTGATTAACAACCTCCTTTTCTTGGTGTATCACCACTCTTAGTGTAGGTTTATTTTCATGCACTCTCTCTCCCTATCTCCTTGGAAGGTTAGAATAAGATTAGGTAGTTTTATTTCCTACATTAGGAGTAGTTTTTGGTAGGTAGGATTAGGAGCAAGAACCAACTTTCTCTGGAGGGTTATCTCAAGCCTGCAAGTCCCACAACTTGAGAGATAACCCAATGTTACACAAATTACACTCAATTCCCTATCTAAAACCATGCCATTTGGGAGTGTTGTAATTTTGTGACAACAGTTGCCATGTGTGCTTAGTAGACAATAAACAACATTAAACTTTAATTTGGTGTTATATAATCCTAATTTGTGATATAGCATTGTTTCACACACACACACATAACTTTATGTGACATATTTTTAATTTCTTTACAAATATAAGATAGTGTTGTGTAATCTTGTAGTGGTGAGGAGTGCAACACATATTTCGAGTTTAGTCAAGTGATGCATTGTCAATTTATGATAATCAACCACTAATTATATTATTTTATTATATTAATTTTTGTATGATAACCTTGATTTATATTAAAAGGAAAAAAACAAAAGAAGAGAATAAGTGGGCTATTTATTAGAAAAAAATTATTAAGAATAATTATGTTAAAAGGTTTTGGGATTTAAACCATAATTTTTTGATTAAGATATAAATCATAGTTTCTTTGTTAAATTGAGATACTATATGTAGTGTTAACATTTTTGCACACAAATACAACAATAAAACATACTAGAATATATATTTTTTCTTTCATTACTTTTTACATGACACCACATATGATCACTTAGGATAACTCAACATCACATGATACGTACACCAAGATGATAAAGTGAATGACATCACAAGTAGAGATTATACACATTACCAATCCTACCAACGAGGCTTATAATGGGGAGAGGTCATCATTGCAACTACCCCTTATCACTCCAAGAAGGAAACCTAGCTAGAATTTGGTTCCTCCAAATCATACACAACACATCAATTTTAATAGGCCACTTATGCCTCCATTATAACACATGTTTATCCCTCCACTAAGACTAGCCGAAAATTCCTTTGGTTCATCCATAAAAAAACACACACTTCCCCTTATTCCTCCCTTCATTAGATACAAATTTTTACTCCAATAATTAATCATGAAACCTCACCCCAACTAGAAGAAGACATAACCACATGAAAAAACATAATGCACATCAAACTACATCTCCCCAAATGCAAAAGTACAAAAAAATGATCCAACTACAATATAAACTTACAGATAGGCACTTTCCATGACATAACATTTCCATGGTTACATATTTATTACTATCCTATTTCATTATTTGACCTTAAATATTTGAAAATCACTTAACATGTAAAATTTCATTCCTCTTAAAACTAGACTACATTTTATTTATTTCATTTAAAATTTTACCTATGATGGTTCCATTTTATTTTTCTCAATTCACTTATCATAATTAATTTATATATCTTGATTGTTAATAAGAACATTTAGACACACATGAGGCTACTAGTACTTGTCCTAAGGATTCATTTATAAGGGACATGTTTACTTTTTTTTACATTATGCTTTCATTACAAGGAGATTCACCTGAAAGTAAAAATGTAGATTAATATGTCTAGGAGTAGACAAATTATTAGTTCCTTACTCGAGAATAAAACTTAACCACTAAGGATGCACTCTATTTAATTCCCAATTATTATAACTAACTATGCAAGTTAAATATTTAGTTTTGTTTGTTCGTGATACATAAAAGAGGATTTTCATTGAGTTTAAGGGATGAGTATCAAATTCCACTTTACTCCAAAAGCACCATCTTAAGAATTTAATATAAATATATAAGAGTTAAATACATGTTTCAACCACAATTAAACTTCCTAGGAGGTCATAGGTTTAATATAATTTCATTAAGCCCATGGTTCTACTCCATACTACAAAGAAAACTACAAAGTGAAATATAATTAACTCACAAGACATTCGTAAAAGCTAAGGTATTCCATTACTACCTACAAAGGGAAATTTTTAATAACCTTAAGGCTTAGGAATGTTGCTTAAGGTTGTTTCACGATGTGATGTTGCCACCATAAGCAATTATTTTAGTTCCTTTTGGTGAAGATGAAAAAATTGGTCCATGAGGGTAGAGAAAGATAATTGTCATGGACCATGCATGAAGGATGGACAAGGTACAAATTTTACCTACCCAAAGATGGTCAAGAAGGATCAAGTGAGACCCATTTACTTAGCAAACATTAGAACTTGATATTGATAAAAATGGAACAACATAGTTAATAGTTAACCGAGTTCATTTCTACTATGGAAACAAGGTACATGGTAACTCAAAGGGATCATTTCTTATAGAAATCATTAATATTTCAAGCTATAAGTTTGAGTATTACTTTTCATCCTAATGATAACGTGTTACTGCAAGTTATTATTTTCTCAAGATCCTAAGAGGGTTCCCTAGGTCAACACATCACTAGAAAATAGATGACATACACCATTCTCAATTTGTTACCATCAATTTTATTGGTATAAGAAACATTTAAACTATGACGGTTCTAATCAGTTTTAAATAGAAAGTTTCCAAATTTATCTACCTATACCAATTGAAAACAATATCTATAGGAATTATTTTGACATCAATTTCCATAGCAACAAGATACAATCAACTTATTTTACCTAACCGACATATAAAGGTATGACCAAGTAGGAATTTAGTCAACATATAAAAGAGAAACTAAATATAACAATAGCACACTTTCCCAAAGGCTAACAATTTCATGTTCATCATGGAAAACAAATTACACCGATTCTATTAATAGAAATAATGTTTATATATGATATACAAATACAATGTTTTCAAAATCAAATGTTATTATTCAAACACCAACAACACTTCACTTTGTCCTTATCCTAGTACATTCAACCAACACATGGTCAGCACAAATTGTTGGCATGACATCTACCCAAAATCTAGCATAATTCATGTTTTCATAGTTTTCCATTCACATGATTATAATAATTAGCATGCAACAAGAGATATTTATAGATAAATTCATTTCATTTCATTTCCTAACTAGAGGGGAAGTAGAGAGAGAGAGAGAGAGAGAGAGGGAGACCATTTTCCTAACAATCAAATTTCTCAAACAAGTCGCAAAAGAGAGTTCCATATGATCATATATAAGTGCCTAAAAGTTTTCTTGTTAGTTTTTTGAATTAAAGAGTGACCCATGATATTTTTCACATTTTCCTACAAGTTGCAAAAACATCCAAATTTAACCAAAGGGCTATGAAGCCACGTTCAAAAAATGACTTCCGATGGGTGAATACACCACAATAAAAATCATATACACTCTCCTATATGCAGGGAATTCTCTATATTTGATGTAACCTAGAACTAGAGAATATGGTATGAATGATGACTTCTTTTACATATCCATTGGTTATAATTAGATTAGTGTGAATTGGTCACCTAGTGATCAAAGGCCTACAAAACCACATCGTAAAACTAATCGAGAAGGTGTTTTTCTTAGATATTAGGGTTGAAAGAAATTTTCATGGATAAATACTAGATTTTTATAGAGACTGATATACATTTCTTCAATCAGGGCCAAAATGGCAAGCCAAAACCAAACCCAACTTTTGATTTTTAGCAACTTCCCATATCCACAAAATGGGTTAATAGGGCTTCTAAAGAGGTAATGAAAAGTACAAAAATGATCATTCAATGGTGTTATAAGGTTTGATACAACACCCCACATGACATGGAACACAATCACAACTCGAATTTCCCTTTTTGTGGTTTGGAGAGGTGTTTTAAAAATCACCAAAAATCATGTTTTATTAACTTTGTGAGGTTAATAAAAAGGGTAGTTTAGTTGATGACTGAACTCAATCTCACCACTTCAAGTGGACATGGATATCTATTTTTGATACCTTGGTTTTGCAACTTAATAGGTCATGATTTGTGATTATAGTTGTTGGTCCACTAACCAATTAGGTTGCTTAAGAAAAATCCCCCTTTTGTCATTTGAAACTATGATTTATTTAATTAAACCATAAACTTGTCCTTAGTTTTATTAGAAATATGATTCCATAGAAAAAATGGAAACTATCAATACAAAAATTATACAATTCAAAGGTGAGAAAACCATTCCTATAGCTAATGAGGCAATGAGGGAAAGGTGTGTTCAAGGCACTTTTTCACGCACTCTAAGAAGCCACATTTTGTTGATGCATATTGTCATTAATTTTTTTGCCTATAGAGTCCTTTTTACAGAGACCTATTTTTATCACCATTTTGTTGTCACCTCAACCCTTGTTTCTTTAGTTCATTCAACTTAAAATTGGCTAAGTATGGAATTGAATACGAGAAGGTGTCCACATGTCTTTTTAGAAAAAGTTGGGAATAAAAAAGAAAGGGAGGTTCTCAACCTTACGCCACATCATCCATATGTCTATGGCCTGATATCTATTCCCGGTGAGTTGAAAATTCAAAAACATAGTAAAAATATGACGCACCCTCCATGTGTCACCCGAGTGCTCCTCTCAGTAATTAAAAAGAGGAATCCTCCCAAAATAGCATGCACCCACCACGTGTCTCTCAGAATAGATTCCTTACGTCGAAACAAGAGCCACAAATGACTATAAAAGGGTGTTTGATTCATAAAGAAAGAGAGGAGATTTTGGAAGAAAAGAGGAACAAGAAGTTGTAAAAAGAATTCAAAGGTTCAATTTTGTATTAGCCAAGTCTTAGTAAGACTCATTTGTAAGGAAGTAGTAATCTGTGCTATTCCATCCTTATGTATTATTTCCTCTATAAATCAAGTTCTTGTTTTGTGCATTGTTGGTTTTCATATTCTAAGTCATTCTGTTCTTCTTAGTAGTTCTAGATAATTTATAAAATCTATCGTGTTATATGCCCTTGGGTTTAACTTATCTATTACTTATGCTTGTCATACATTCCACCTTCACAGACCTTGATTAAATCTAAAGTGTTTCTAAAAATAGGTAGATCATGCTTCAATGCTCTTCTAGCTATTTAAAGAATCTCATTTAGATATCTCTCCGTCCCTTATAGAATCTATTCTAGCGCATTGCCTTAGTTAGTTTTACCTTCTTTTTAAATTTTTCTCCTAACCCTCATCTCACACTCAAGAGAAGAGTTGGCTTCTTTAAAATCTGGAGGTCACCTTAAGGCACATGTACCACTAACCTAACATTTCCTACAAATCGACGGTTCATCCACAAGGAAAATTGTCAACAACGCCTTGATGAAGATTTCACACTTTTACATTTGAACTAAGGTTTCATTTCCAACATTGTTAAAGGATTCCCATATATTGACATGACATCCCCATTTTGAGTATTTTAGGAAATCAATAGATTCGATGATACTATGCTCTCTATGAGGAATTTTGTCGAATAGTTAACATGTGATATGCAAATTCCCAAGATCTTACTTTCCACAAAATGTGAGAGTGTTGAAAAATGATTCAGAATTTTATTTTAAACACCTAGGCATGCTCAAATGTGTCATAGCTCATTACGCATATAATACCACATCACATAGAAAAAAATCCCAACCATTGTAAGTTTAATTGGTACTATGATGATAAAGTTTAGATCCTTCACACGATAACCAACACATCTAGATGATCAACCATGCACACATAATGATCAATTTCAGGTGAAATGGTGTACAACCCTTATCAACTACACCTACAGGGCTTCATGCACATAGATCACAAACAAGGGTTATGACATTTGGTTTTACATTGGCCCATTTATTTTTCTTGATTTTTTTAATCCTTTAAACAAATACATTTTATGCATAGCTTGCAATCATTTCCATCCATGATAGCATAACGCTTTGAGGTATTTTTTCAAACAATACATTTTCCTTGTCTATCCTTCAAACAAAATATTATAGATCTAACTCGGCCATTACAAGTACAACAACTAGAATTATTTATCTTTCCTTGCACTTGATGGATGAGAAACATGTCCAAATCTCCCATTTTTTTATTATATATATTGTTTACACCAAGCCAACATGCCACACAACCATTGTAGTTTTAATTGGCATATTAATGATAGAGTTTAGAGTTTCCTAAAACTATCGAATGAAATTAACACAACTCATGTCCACATGCAGACTACACACAATATGATAATAAAATAAAAATAAATTTTACTCGGTCTTGGCATGCATATTTTTGCATGTTTTTTTGCAGAATACAGGTTTAAATTTTGTGTAGAGAGCTTCAAGTTGTTCTTTAGCTAAGTAAGTTGGTTTAGGCTCGAATCTGAGTCCTTTATTCCACCGGGATTCCTCTCCAACCATGGTAACTAAGATCCTTCCACCTGGTTGAGTGTTCTTCCCGACAAAGTGCTTTCTATTATGCCTTGCTGATTTGGAGAGTTCCGTGTTTATGCTATAAAGACTCCTTGCCTCGTGTTTTTTGGTGCTTGGCGTACTTTTTTTTCCTTATAGACTCATTTTAATCAGCCCTTATGGCCCTTCCTAACTGACCACCCTTCCCCATGGAACAACACTCTACAAAAACAAACCACATGCCTCCCACATGCCTACTGGACATTGCCCCTCCAAAACCTGCATTCTTTACACAGGCCGCGCCTTCTAGTAAGTGCGTTTTTTATTTTTTATTTTTTTTTTAAAGTAAGTTTCTAAAATTTTTAATCCATTCCTTACTTTTTTAAAAACAAAAAATCTCCACGCCCTTTTAATATTTCCTTCTAATTTAAACACACAAGTTTTTAAATCAAGAATGATTCATATTTTTAAAACCTTCCTTCTTTTTTCAAAAAAAAGCCTTTAAATTATTCTTTCTAAACTTTTTTCGATTCCTTTAATTTAATTTTTTTAAAGCTCAGAAAGTATTTTCCTTATTTAATTTAATTAAATATCAATTAATCATATTTAATTAAGTTTTTAATTGGGTTTTAATTATTCATAATTAATTCCATTTATTTACGTCTAATTCACGATTAGCAAATATTGACTATCGACATCTAATTTAACATTTTTATCATTTTTAAAAACTCCACTAGCTCTCAAATTAGCTAAATAGGACGTTTCAAAATGGTAATTTTTAACGTTATTGTTGATTTTTTTCTCTAATTGTGCGCTCAAGTGTGCAACATCACTCTGAGCACCTTTTTTCCTTCCGAGCTCTTTTCCAGCATTCTAAAGATTCTCTGAACTCCTTGAGTTCATTTAAAACCTTGTATTTTACCCCTTTTATTGCTTACAACTAGTGAGTGCATCCGCCACACTCTGTAGCAAGGGGTTTCCATTTACGATGTGAGACATTTTTTCTCACCACTGGGGTTAGCTTTCCCTACCTTTCTTGTTTTTTGATTGTGCTTGTTTACAGTGTCCTATTTGTTACGCTCCACAAAACACTGTTGTGGTCTCCTCTCTTGCACATTATTATGCTGATTGCAAGATGAGTTACCAAGTGTTTCAAACCGCATGCACGGACCCGATTGTAATCAACACACTAAACTATAAAGTGCTGAAAGCAGGGGGTTGTTATTGTCTTGGGTGGTTGTGTTTCTTTTCTACATTTCTTTCTCTCTCTCACTATGGATGCACTTTCAATTCCTTTGCTTACATCGTTCAAATTTTTCGAATGGAGATTGAAAATAATAATGAAACTAAGGGGTAAAGGGTTATTCTGTATCACCATGGGAACTGAGACTAAACTAGATGACGAACCTGAAAAATCTAAGTGGTTAAATCGTAGTGATGAAGCTTTAGGTCTTCTTTACATGTTTGTTTCTCTTGACTTGCTCTTCCACATTGAGGCATCCGAAACACCTAAATTTGCGTGGAAAATGTTGGATGTGATGTTTGGACAACTAGATGACATGAGAGTGCATGAGTTAGAAAATTAACTACTAAGGTTAAATCCTAGTGACTTTGAAAACCTACAAGTCTTCTTCTAGAAATTTTTCCACATTAGATTGTTGTTAAAAGGATGTCAAGTAGAGAAGAAATATTCTCAATTGATCTTGTCGATTCTCTCTAAGCTAGGTCCCGAATATTTTGTCTTCGTGTCAACTTTCTATGCTACAAAATTTGCTTTGGGTGATACTTCGACTATGCCCTCCTTTGACCGTTTTTGGTCCCAACTCATTCGAGAACAGGATAAACTCATTTAAATGGGGTCTCTCGAGTCAAGTCACATTCCTTGTAGCAAGTAATAACAAGGGAAAGAAGACTGAAAAGAAGAAATAAACAAAGGATCAACCTAAGAAAGAAACCAAGAACAAACCTAAAAATGACACAAACACTTCGACTTGAGCCTAAGGCACGAGAAAAGCAATTATTTATGTTCTTATTGCAAGAAGTTTGGTCACGAAGAGAAACACTTGTTTTCAGAAATAAATTGATCACTTATCTCATTTACTCGAGAAGAATAAAATAAGTGTTCCCTGAATCCATAAAACAAAGTGCTTCAAGGCCAAGTCCTCATTGCAAAAGGTTCTAAAAATGATAAGAAGAAAGGAAAATCACTTATAGCGAGTTGCTCCTTCATCAACATGGATTATAGATTCTGGTGCCTCACACCACATGAGTTCTTTGCATGTTGAGTTTTCCAACATCAAACCTCGTGGAATGTCCCAAATCACGATGGGTAATGACATGACAGTGTCAGTTTCGGTAGTGGATCGGTAGAGATGGATGGGGAAAATTTAACCAAGTATTGAGTGTTCCTGATCTCTCTACCAATCTCCTATCGGTTTACCAAATTACTCACCTTGGTGAAGGAATGCGAGTGGAATTTGGTCCTAACTCAGTGAATATTTGTGAGCTTAATAATGACACTACAGTGGCTAAGGGAAAGGTAGATCACCATTCATGGTTGTACACCTTCTCCCACTTTACTTTTGATTCTATGCCCACTTCCTTTCTTACTCATGCAAATGAGGTTAGTAACCTATGGAATGAGCATTTTAGACATCTAAATTATCACTACCTTGAACAATTGAGCCAAAATTAAATGGTCAATGGGTTGGCCCACGTCAAGTTTTCTAAGGGTCTTTGTGAGGGTTGTCTTGTTGGAAAGCATCCTGAAAAGAACTTTGACAAAGGAAAATCCTGGAGAGCCACTCATCCTTTGGATCTTGTTCACAACGATGTTTCTAGTCCATTTCCTTCTCCTTCATTTACTAGAGCTCTTTATGTGCTAACCTTCATTGATGACTATTTGCGATATACTTGGGTATATTTTCTTAAGCTTAAGTCTGAAGTATTTGAACATTTTCAGGACTTTAAGGCTCTTGCTAAGAAACAGGTGGAACGGTCTATCAAGGTTCTTCAAACTGACAATGGAGGTGAATATGTAAACAATAGGTTCATGGGATTCAGCTCACGAAGGGATCTCTTTGCAGCATACGATTGCTTATAGCCCTTCACAGAATGGAATTGCATAGAGAAATAACCATACTACGAAGGAGATGGCCACTTGTATGATTCACTCGATGTCTTTTCCTCTATAGTATTGGGCCGAAGCAGTGAATTGTAAAAATTACATTTAGAACCATGTTCCACACAAGGAAGTAAGAGGGATGACACCCTTTGAAGCTTGGTTTGGATGCAAGCCTGATGTTGAGCACTTTCAAGTCTTCAGATCCAAGGCTATGGCTTGTATTCCCAAGAAGAAATGCAAGGCCTTAGAACCACAATCCAAACCTTATATCTTTGTAGGGTATCCTGATGGCATGAAGGGATATCGATTGATGAATCCTACTTCTCATGAGTTGTATATTGAGAGAAGTGTTAAGTTTTATGAGTCTGCTTCAACTTCTACTTCTCCACCTATTGAGGTTCTTCAACTTACTGATTCAGATTCTGACTCATCAAATGATGATGCTGTTGAGCATGCTCCTCTTCCTGATCCTCCTGACCATAAAACCTTTGAGTCTTATGATTCTAATAGTAGTGATGATGAGGACTATGTCCCTTCTCACTCAAGTGAAGAATCTTCGACTCGAGGCCTGATCCTCCTAGTCCCCTTTAGGCTAGGAAAACTTTGCAAAGTGTTGAAGATTTAGTTGGAGATACTTCGGATATGAGATGTACTCACTCAAATTTCATTGGACCCCACTCTTTCTTCACCTCTTCTTCTAATCCATAGTCTTTCCGGGAGGCTTCTGATATTCCTGAGTGGGATTCTACCATGGATGAGGAGTATTCATCTCTCATGAAGAATGGTACTTGGGATCTCACCACTCTTCCGAAAGGAAGAAAAATCATTCGGTGTAAGTGGGTGTTTTGAACAAAGTATAGAGTATATAGAGATGTCAAAAATTTTAAAGTATGATTAGTAGCTAAGGGTTTCTCCTAAATAGTTGGGGTTGATTATACTGAAACCTTTGCTCCAGTTGTAAAGATGACTTCTATTCGACTGACCCTAGCCATTGCCGCAGCAAACAGATGGAAAGTCCATCAAATGGATGTTAAGAGTGCCTTCCTTCATGGTGACCTAGAGGAAGAGATCTATATGGAACAACCTCTAGGTTATTTCCAAGATCCCTCCCTCGTTTGTAAGTTAAAGAAGTCTCTTTATGGCCTTAAATAAGCCCCTCGGGCTTGGTATGCCAAGATGGACTCCTTTTTACTTACATCATGGTTTACTAGGTGTCATTCTGATCCAAATGTTTATATTCTATGGCAAGATGAATCCATACTCATTCTTGTTCTATATGTTGATGACTTGTTGATCACAGGCATCTCTTCCTCTATTATTGATTCTGTGAAGATTGCCTTGGCTAACAAGTTTTCCATGACTGACTTAGGTCTGCTTCATTACTTCCTTGGGATCCAGATTTCACAATCTAACTCGGGAATCTTGATTTCGCAACCTAAGTATGCTCTTGATTTTCTAGCTCATTTTCAGATGTTTGATTGCAAGTCTTCTCCTACTCCTTTTCTTTCTAGGGTTAAGTTGGTTTCAGATTTCTCTACTCCCTTGGTTGATGGTACTCTTTATTGACAGTTGGTGGGGAGCTTGATTTACTTGACTCACACTCAACCAGATTTATCATATGCTATTGGGATTATGTCCAGATTCATGCAGGAGCCACATGAGCTGCATTAGAAAGTAACTAAATAGATCCTTCATTATGTTTGTGGCACTTATGCTGATGGCATTCACTATCATGGAGGGGTAGATATTGACTTGATTGGGTTCACAAATTCTAATTGGGCCGGTGACTTAGATCATCGGAAATCTACTTCTGGCTACAGTTTCTCTCTTGGTTTAGGTCCCATTAGTTGGTCTAGCAAGAAGCAGAATGCAATTACGATATCATCTACAAAGGCAGAATACTGAGAGGAGAAGTTAATGCTGCCATAGAAGCTATTTTGCTACAGGGTATTACGATAGAGTTTGGCATCCACTTCGGTGGCATACCATTATCTACTTTGTGATAACACGAGTACAATCTCTATTTACATAAATCTAGTTCAACATCAGTGGACGAAGCACATTGAGATCCATATGCACTTCATACGGGAGCTTATTCATGATGGTATCATCGACATTTAGTACATTTAGAAAAGCGATCGGATTACTGATTTATTCACCAAGCCCTTCACCGAGATGAAGTTTCT
Organism: Taxus wallichiana var. yunnanensis; assembly: GCA_018340775.1. Classification (NCBI taxonomy): domain Eukaryota; kingdom Viridiplantae; phylum Streptophyta; class Pinopsida; order Cupressales; family Taxaceae; genus Taxus; species Taxus wallichiana. The sequence continues at coordinate 274,907,604 of CM031242.1, read as the reverse complement.
TCACTTACTGATCTCTTCTTGGGGTGAGGTATTTTGCTTCTTCTCATCTTCTTGAGCTATGTATTCCTTCGTTTCTTCTTCTTCTTCTAGGAATATTGTGTTTGTATATGGGCATCTTATCGGGCATTTTAGTTGTCGGGCCCCATTGACCCATCTTTCTAAGTTGTTTATGGGTGTCTTCCTTTTCTATTTGTCTCATAACCACTATCCTAGCTTCGATGAAGGTGGGGCGTTAGTTTGATTTATCCTATGTGTCCTCCTCTCACATTGGAGGGTCATCTCACATGGGTTAGGTTTAGGGTTTCATGTGTGTCATGCACTAGGGTTACTCAAAGCACCCTATTTGTACCTATTTTCTATTCATTTATGAGCATGCTAAGACACTCCGCTATCTTTCCTCTATGTGCAAATTTTTTTCTATTGAGCAAGTTCTTCCATTCCGATCAATTCTTTCTTACAATTACGCTGGAGCTATCATGATTCCATTGGAGTACAAATACTTCATGGTGACTCATTTCCAATTTGATTCTCGCAAACTCTTTTCAATATAAGACCAAAATATTTGAATCTTTTTTACAAATAAATACTTTTCATCTTGTTTTGCACACCTAAATCATTTCAATAACAACCATTGACAAGATCCCTTGTTCTATTTTGCTTTTGTGGATTACCATGCTTATAAGAATATCCCATTATGCGTAGGTGAGAGGACGTTGACAAAGGAGTGGAGTTTTGTTGGAAAATGATGTGGAAATATAGAATTCTTACACATTGCACATAAGTCTAACATAGCATTAACAACTACAACATATGAAAAATTCTTATTTTTTGAGCTTCGACAACTTTCAATACCCTATTTTGCATCTCTCATCATGTTGCATGCATGAAAGAGGGCTGGTAGATGTGTGGTGTATCCTAGCACATGTGCTCGGATCATTTGAAGACCTCTTTGTTGCCTATAGTGAAATATTGTAATTGATTTTGAGGGATCCCATGGCCTGCAACATTTAACAAGGTCATGCCTCCTCTAATGTGCCTCCTCTCTACATCCTCAACCACCATATTTACCTCCTCACCCACAAACCTACCAATTTCCTCCCATATCCCTCTTAACTCCACAAAATTCCTTAATTTCCTCCTCCACTGAAGCACTCTTTGCTTTATTTTTATATGTTTATTATATCTATCCTAATTTATCTTAGTTCTATTCCTTAATATATCTTATTTCTTATTTTTATTTTTTTATAATTTTAAATTTTAAAATTACATTTTAATATCAGAATTGTCTGCAATCTCTTGTGTTATTACTATCATTATTTTACTCTTTATATATTAGTCATTGGTCATAATTTAAAATATTAAATTTATAGTTTATCTCATGTATGATTATTCCAAGAGTTAGATATGTCTCCTTAGTACATTAAGGGATTATCACTTTGACGCTAAAAACACATTGATTCATTAAAATTCAAATACATGTATTACCATGTATTATTATTATTATTATCTCATAGGTCTATTGAATGGTAAAAAAATATCCTCTCCAAACTAAGGTTCATGAAAATTCTCATCGAGGATTAAGTGACTATCTCGCACAAATGCCTTCAATTAAACATTATAAAGTGAAAACTTCTAGGTGGCATACCTTGCCGATGTGATGGGTGGGGAATTACATCTCGAACACCTTATACAAGCATTGTCCTCGATACAATAGATAACCAGGGTTAGATAGACATATCAAAAATAAAAGGAAAGTAAAAATGATCAAGTTTCATCTAGGGAAAAAAACTTTGTCACTAGAACATGACCACAAAGAAGCAACGCAAGTTTTGAAAATTTATTAAATTTAAGGTTATGTGAAGGTTGGTACTTATCTTTTACTTTATTAGTTAGTTAGTATTTCATTTGCACCATTTATTAATACCAAATCTTAGATCATATTTCATTATGAATATTCCTATTGAATTATGTTCGTGGGTTCCCAACAATAACTGAAATCATGATGCCTGAAGAGGCCCAAAAACAATAATAATGACCCACAAGACATCTTACTAACACACTTTCACGATTGTGTCACATCACAAGACCTCCAAACCAACCATGAGAAGAAACATACAATCCACACAACATAGTAGTCAACATACACATGCCTCGGAACAAATAGTACTCATAACACAACCTTAATATAACAATAAGGAATCCCCAACATTACGAATACACATGTTTTACACAACTCAAACCCATAACTATAACTACACATTGTCAAGATGGGATCAAACATCATATCATAAATGAGGAGCATCAATCCTCAACAACATAAAACATAACTAGAATCACATGAGTACTCATGAATCATAAATACCAACTCCATATACCTCCCAATCTCTATAAACCTCCCAAGAAAACTCTATAAACCTCAAAAATAGAGAAGATAACCATAATAAAAAACATAAGTTGGGTCACTTTATGTACATAAACACATAGAGCCCTCTCACTGAAAAAAAGGCCTAACGACATGCAGCCCCGGAAATATAGTTGTACCTCCTTTTAGTGTACCCCACACTTCACACATGGACTTTACCTGGTCAATGACAACGTATAAGCACATACAACATGGTGGAAATAGCTCGTTGAAACATTTAAGAAAGTCCCACACTTGGACAATAATTAGCTAAGTGGCATTGAAAACATGAATTTGTGAGTTTTGAAGGAAAATCAAATAAATGAAATCTCAATACATCAAGAAAAATGGATAAGTAGCCACATTCATTCAAATAACAAAAAATATCACAAAATAGATAAAGAGTCTCAAAGCTTAGCAAAAACTAGTTAAAATTATTGGTTCCAAGTATAAGCGAGTATACAAATAGAACACATATTAAATATTTGCATCACAAGCACTATAGTAACCTCTAAAGAGGCCACTCACCTAGTTACTATATCATCGAGTGCACATCTTGGCATCGATAATCCATATCAAAATATAACTTAACAATTGATCAAATAATCTAAATGTCATAATATCTTTCATAATCATTCCTCCCAACTCCCACAAGGCTTAATATAGTCGGTATCACATAGGATTATTCAATGGAAAACCTCAATAGGAGAGGGCGGGGACTCTGGTTTTCATAAGACGATCCTAAGGTGGTGCACATCCATAATATACTAGTTAATATTGAAGTATACCAAATAGATAGAAGTGGGTTTTCAGTCTACATGAAACTCCACTTGTAAACTCGTACTCGGCTCAAGGTTATAGTCACATGGATTAGTTCTCTCTCCACACATATACTTTTGATATTACCCATAGGGATCGTAAGTGTAGGGTACACAATGTAACACATCACTACATTTTTAAAATAATGGTTATTTACACACAAAACCATATCATATTACCTAAGTTCCTATTTATGGGGCATAACACAACATTATTTTCATAGATCATAACATGTCACATTTCAACATAACACACCCAAAAGTGAAAATACAATATAATATGGGTCATAAGATCACCATATTTCCACATGACACAAATTTATATCACATAACTCATGAATACTCATGTATGAAAAATATAGTGACTAACATCACACATATACACAATTACAATACAACATGGTGACATAACATCAATGATTCATCAAATGTTCATGGTGGTAAAAACACAACATGATGTAATGTTATATGAAGCACTTACCATGTAATCACATTAGTACACATATACAATATCACAGAATAATGAAACACTATAACACTTCATAGTCCACAATAACATTCCCTTCACACAACAAGGTGGTTACAAATGTGAATTCATGATATATATATATATATATATATATATATATATATATATATATATATAATACTATCATCATGAAATGTATAAACATCACAATGAGTCCACACTTAGTGGAATTCACAACAGTGCATTCATATTATCAACAAGTACAATTTTTGTCACATTAGAACATAATATCACATTACGCTTCTAAATCCTCCACCATCATGCATAATCATCACAACACCAACTATCCCAAAGGTTCAAGGGCACAAACATTTGCTTTTATACCAAATATAATGACCACAATTTTGACACACAAATACAACAATAAACAATACCATAATCATTTTTATCTTTCATTACTTGTTACATGACACCACATGTGATCACTTAGGATAACTCAACATCACTTAAGACATTTACACAAACATGAACCCACATGCAAAAAAATATGATAAAGTGAATGATATCATAAGTAGAGATGACACACATTATCAATCCTACCAATGAGGCTTACAATTAGGAGAGGTCATCATTGAAACTACCCCTTGTCACTCTAAGAAGGAATCCTGGATAGCTTTTTGTTCCTCTAAATCATACACACCACGTACACTTTAATGAGATCCTTATCCCTCCATTATAACACGAGACTTATCCATACACTAAGACTAGCCAATAATTCCTTTGGTTCCTCCAAAACAAAACACACACTTCCCCTTATTCCTCCCTTCACTATATATACCTTATTCCTCCAATAATAAATGATAAAAAAACACTCCAACAAGAAGAAAACATAACCACATGGAAACAAATGATGCACATCAAACCACATCTCCCCAAATGAAAAAATACAAAAAAATGATCCAACTAAAATATAAACTTATGGATAGGAATTTTCCATGACACAATATTTTCATGGTTATATATTTATTACAATCCTATTTCATTATTTGACCTTAAATATTTGAAAAAATCTTAACATGCAAACTTTTAATCCTCTTAAAACTAGAATGAATTTTCTTCATTTCATCTAACATTTTACCCATGATGGTTCCATTTGATTTTTCGCATATCTCTTATCAAAATTAATTTATATAGCCTAATTGTTAAAGGGGAACATTTAGACACACATGAGGCTATTATTATTTTTCCTAAGTATTTGTTTATAAGGGACATATTTATTATTATCCTATTTCATTATTTGACCTTAAATATTTGAAAATAACTTAATATGTAAACTTTCATTCCACTTAAAACTAGGCTGCATTTTGTATTTCATTTAACATTTTTCCTATGATGGTTCCATTTGATTTTAAATGTTTCACTTATCACAATTAATTGATATAGCCTAATTTTTAATAGGAACATTTATACACGCATGAGGCTACTGGTACTTGTTTTAAGGATTCCTTTCTAAGGGACATTTTTACTTTCCTCGCAAGAAGGAAGATTCACATAGAGTAAAAAAGGTAGACTAATAGGTCTAAGAGTAGAAAAATTACTAGTTCCTTACTCAAAATAATTCTTAAACACTAAGGATACACTCTATTTATTTCCATATTATTACAACTAATTATGTAAGTTAACTATTTAGTTTTCTTTGTTTGTGATATGTAAAAGAGGATTTGCATTGAGTTTAAGGGTTGAGTCTCAAATTCCACTTTATTTCAAAACCATCATCTTAAAAATTTAATATTGATATCTAAGAGTTAAAAACCACATTTTTACCACAATTAAACTTCCTAGGAGGTCCTATGTTTAATATAATTCCATTACGCCTAAGTATTATACTCCTTACTACAAAGAAAACTATAGTGCAATATCTTAACCTAGAATACCTTCGTAAAAGCCAAGGTATTCCATTACTACCTACTAAGGGAACATTTTTTTAACCTAGAGCTTAGGAATTTCACTACGAGGTTCTTTTGCAATGTGAGCTTGCTACCAAAAGTAATTCTTTTCGTTACTTTTGGTGAAGGTGAAAAAATTGGTCCATAAGGGTAGAGAAAGATAATTGTCATAGACCATGCATGAAGGATGGAAGAGGTAAAAATTTTACCTACCCCAAGATGATCAAGAAGGCCATGTGAGACCTATTTCCTTTCCATACGGTAGAACACGATATCGATATAGAAATGGAACAACAACGTTAATATTTAACCAAGTTTGGTTCCACTATGGAAATCAGGCACATGGTGACTCAAGGGGATCATTCCTTATGGAAAGGGTTAATATCTCAAGCTATAAGTTTGATTATTGATTTTCATCCAAATGAGAAAACACTACAACAAGTTGTTATTTTTCTCAGGAGAGTAAGAGAGTTCCCTAGGTCAACACATCACTAGAAAATATATGACATACACAATTCTCACTTTGTTACCATCAATTATACTAGTATAAGATAAACTTAAACTACGATAGTTCTAATAGTTTCAAATAGATTTTTTTCAAATATATCTACCTACACTGATTACAAAAAATATCTATATGTATTATTTTTACATGAATTTACATAACAATAGGATACAATCAACTTAATTTACCTAACCAAAATATAAAGGTATGACCAAGTAGCAATTTAGTCAATATATAAAAGAGTAACTAAGTACAAACATAATACACTTTCTCAATGGCTAACAATTTCATATTAATCACAGAAAACAAAGAATGAAAATTCTATTCAAAGAAATAGAACTAATATATCATATAATTTTATACAATGTTTTCAAATCACATGTTATTATGTAAACAACAAAAACACTTCGCTTTGTCCTTATCCCTGGTACCTGAAACTAACACATGCTCAAAAAAATGGATGGCATGGCAGATACCCAAAATATAACTTAATTCATGTTTTCATATTTTTCCATTTAGATTATTATAATACTTAGCACACAATAAGAGAGAGTTAGAGATACATCCATTCAATTTTATTTCCTAACTAGAGGGGGAGAGAGAGAGACCATTTTCTAGACAATTAAATTTCTCAAACAAGAGACAAAAGAGAGTTACATATGATCATATAGAAGTGCCTACAATTTTTATTGTCATTTATTTGACTTGAAGAGGGTCCCACAAAATTATTTTGTATTTTCCTATAAGTTGCGAAAAACATCCAAATTTAACCCAAGGGCTATGAGGTTACATTTATAAAGTGACTTCCGATGGGAGAATTCACCATGAGAAAAACCATATATGCTCTCCTATATGTAGGTGATTAAATAGATTTTATGGAACTTAGAACTAGTGAATAGGGTACAAATGGAGACTATTTTCCTGGAGCCACCGGTCATAATTGGACTAGTGTGAATTGGTCACCCAACGACCGAAAGCCTATAAAACCCCACATTAAATTAATTGGTAAGGGTTTTTTCTCAAAAATAAAGGTTGAAAGAAATTTTCATGGATAAATATAAGAGGTTTACAAAGGCCAATATCCATTTCTTCAATCATGGCCAAAACAACAAGCCAAAACCAAAACCAAACCCAACTTTTGATTTTCAATAGCTTCCCAAAGCTACAAAAAGGTTAACATGGATCCTAGAGAGGTGAAAAAAGTACAAAAATGGTCATTTGAGGGAATTATAAGGTTTGATACAACACCCCACATGATAAGGAGAAAAACAAAACTCGAATTTGATACAAAAAGATAAAGCTTTTATTGATAATCAATACGAAACATATATGCATATTTATACAAAACTAGAGGAGGTAGGAAGCCCAATAGATAAACAAATAGGTGGAAGGTCAAAAGACCCATTGAGGAAGATGAACCACCATAATGTAATATGCCAACATTCCCCCCCTTATTACATTGATCTTACAAACATCATATTTCCAGATAATGGACCCCCTTATTCCAAATACTATAAAAAGTATATTAGAATCTCCCTGTAGCATTCTCACCTTTGAGTTGACATGCCAACACCTATATTATTAGTCTTGGTGACACCTTGGTTTTTCCCCACAGGATTACCACAAATCTAGAAGTGACTGAGCACATCCAACCTTCAGAACACCTCGATGGTTTTCATTTTCCCTAGATTACCATGGTTTTACATTGCAAGATCAACATGAACACGGAGGTAACCTAATACCTCAGTTGAACACTTCGAGTGTTTTCTTGGATTTCAAAACCATTTACACAAGAACCAAATACTACTTAGTTTTTTTCACTCCTCATAATTTCCTTCATTCAAGAGGTATTGAATAGGACCGCTCTCGACAATTTATTGAAAATCGCATGCACAACACATACTAAAACTACATTACGAACAACAAAATAAAAACACAAAAAAACAAAAATTTCACCAAATCCATGTTGGGACCTCATCATAGGTGGTGAAGAGAGGACCCAAAATTTCCTCTAACCTTCATGTATCCTCTAGCCTCTAATATATTTCTACTTAATTAACAGATATGGCTTTGAGGCTCATTTGATTGAGAACAATTATACATCTTATGATCCTTTGTATGCTTGTTTGCCAATATATTCATAAGGTAAATTTCATATGTTCCATATAAATTTTAGTCTCCACATGTATTTCATTTTAGATTTGGCACTGATTCACGTACACCGACCATTTATGCTTATCTCGATTTTCTCAGAACTTGGTTTTGGGGCTGTTGTTTAAATTTCTACATCAACTGCCCTTCTTCTCTAGCATATTTGTTTTCTTAGGGACTGTTCAATAAATCTTTTAGGATATTTAGTTGGGAAAGCATTCAACTCATAGCTCCAAACACATTTTCTCATGAAATGGATGCATGTGTCATAAGTAGACATGATATTTTCCATGTTAATGGCACGAGTGCAGATGGGGCTCATGTGGGTGCATTCGATGCATGATCCTTGTTGGATTCACACAAAGTGCATTTTGCACCGTATTTCATGCACTCCATGAAGCTGTATGTAAATGGAGATGGATATGGTTTTTTACCACCTAGTAATAAATAAATTACAACAAAGATACATCATATATATGCATATATATGATTAAATCTATAGAAAATGTGTTGAGATAAGAAGTTTCCACAAATTGTAAAGTACCTGATATTGACGCCACCATCTAATTTGAATACAGGGACCATTATCTAAAGTTGGTTATTGGGAATGTTTTCTCTATGTTGGGTAGGTAAAAGATGATGTCATAGGTCTCGGAAAAAAATTCCACACAAGATTTAGAATGTAAACAATCTGTTTCTTCTAAACAAGTCCAAAAAAATGTAGTTCCTCCACTATGCCATGCTTCCAAAAAATAAAATGAATGCTCCAAAATTCTGCCAAATAATCTATGTAATAAGCGGGGTCATTGTTAGGTATAGCATGTTTGCAATTTGATAGTCGGAGAATATATATACAAGCAAGTCAATGTTATTTTATCCTTTCACACCTTGTAAACATGATAAGATGCCATGACAATTCAATGACGAGAAAAGAAAAAATAGGCCACTCTCTAAATACAAACAACCATGTTTCTTCATATTGTTGTGTAGGATCGGAGGAATGGATTTTTTTTTGATGCGTTTACTTTGCATAGTTCCTCCTCCTCCTCTATTCTATGTAGTTTGCTAGAATTTATAGCTTTGATACCACCGATACAAAATATTAATCTTTTATTGATAATCAATACAAAACATACATGCATATTTATACATAAGAGAAGAGGTAGGAAGCCCAATAGATAAACGAGATAGGTGTAAGGTCAAAAGACTCATTGAGGAAGATGAACCACCACAGTGTAATATGCCAACAAAATTTCCCTTTTTGAGGTTTGATGAGGTGTTTTTGAATCATCGAAAATCTTTTTTATCAATTTTACGGGGTGAACAAAAGGGTAGTTTAGTTGATGAATCAACTCAATCTCGCCAATTCAAGAGGATATGAATATATAGTTTTGATACATTGGTTTTACAACATAATAGGTTATGGTTTTAGAGTGTGGTTGATGGTCCGGTAAACAATCGGGTTACGTAGGAAAAATCCCCCCTTTTTGGTTTTAAAATATGATTTATTTAATTAAAGCTGTAAGTTGTCCTTATTTTTATTAGAAATAAAATTCCATAGAAAAAGAGAAAGCTGTGAATACAAAAATAAATATGAAATTCAAAGGTGAGAAAACCAAGTATGTAGCTGATGAGGCGGTGAGGGAAAGGTGTGTTTAAGGAAATTTTACATGTACTCCAAGAAGCCACATTTTTTTGATGCATATTGTCATTCATTCTCATGCCTTTGATAATATTTCATTTGACTCAAGGTTTCATTTTCCAATATTGTTGAAGGATTCCCATGGTGATCTCGACACCCTTATTTTAAGTATCTTGGGAAATCATTATATTCGATGAAAACATGTTCTCTCTATGTAATTTTTCAAACAGTTCATGTGTGATATACAAGTTCTCACATTTAGCAAAAATCATCACCAAGATTTTTTTACCATCTAGATCTTGCTCCAAAGCTCTTGTTATCCATAGGATGCGAGAGTGTTGACAAACTTGATTTGAAATTTGACTTTAAACCTCCATACATGCTCAAATGCATCCTAGCTCATTTTGAGCATAATCCCCAATCACCAACAAGAAAAATACCCACAAAAACCACAAGTTTAATTGGTTCTATGATGATAAAGTTTATATTCTTCACAAGATAACAGACACATCCAAAACATCGACCATGCACACATAATGATCAATTTTAGGCGAAATGGTGTGCATCCTTTATCCACTAAACCTACGGGGTTACATACACATAGATCACAAGAAAGGGTTATGAAATTTTGTTTTGCATTGGCCCATTTTTTTTTTTTTTTTTTTGAATTTTTAAGCCTTTCAACAAATCCATTTTTTTCATAGCCTACAATCATTTTTTTCCATGATATCACAACTCTTTGAGCCATTTATACATGTTCCTTCTTTATGCTTCCACATTTTTCTTAAATATATAAATGTGTCGTTACAACTATAACAAGCTGACATTATTCCTCTTTCCCTTACACTTGATGGATAAGAAACCTATACAAAATAGGCATATTTTTTTAATTCTTATTTTATATATATATATATATATATTACAACAAGACAACACACCACACACCGTCGTCGTAGGTTTAATTGGCATATTAATGATAAAATTAAATTTAAATTTAAAAATTAATGTCCATAAGTAACCAAAAAGGTTAATGGGACTACAAGAGGAGAAAAGAGAACAAGACAATGTAGGAAAGCAAAAACAAAGACAAAAAAATACAAGAAGCAACTGGAAAGAGACAAGATACAACAATTATATGTGTCATGCTTACGAGATTCTACGCCTAGTAGATCATGACTGTTGTGTGGATTCATGAGCTTATTTATGACACCGATTTTGTGTAGAAGGTTGGAGGAATGAATCAATAGTCTGAGACCCAAGGTTTTCATGATGATGTTTGAGGAGGCCATATCTATGTTGGGTCATCTCCCTGATAAATAAAGCTACACACCTTTGGTCTTCATAATGGATAAGGTCTCGTAATGAGCCTTGAGTTTCATAGAAGAGACAATAGTACCTTCCATGGATCTCATAGTACACAAGATAGCGAAATATAAAGTGCTCCTCTGATTCATGTTCATTTTTGCAAAGTGTGCAAGTGTGTTGGTCTCTAGAAATGTAATGATTTGTCTCCATGCGAAGCTAATGATAAAAAAATCATAGTTTTCCCAAGGGGAATCTCAAATCAAGTGGATTTCTAATGTATTTGGGGGAATGACATGTTCATATTCAATTTGGAGATAATGCTCCAAATAGTGGTGCATTTTTTTTGGAAATGGTTCTATTGGTTCAATCCAAGTTGATTTTATGTAAGCTTTGTAGATCTCCTCTCTAATTCCTCTATGAATTTCCCTTCTTAGCATGTGGGGAGAATTAATAGAGAATGTGAGAGGGGAAGATGATTAATATCCAATCCGATGCTTTGAAGGAAAGTTGTACAATGTGCATACCAAGTGGTTTGGATCCCCAATTCACATAGCCTCATGGATGATTGGAGAGCCTTGAAGGGATATCTATTCTGCCCAATTGGTGTATCTGCCATACATCTTAGTCTATGAAGTAGCATCACAAGATGAAATATAGTTGAGATACGAGAGAGGGTGTGTGCCAAATTCAGCCAAGATGATTGCATGTGGAACTGAGCATTTTTCCCAGAGAGTCTTGGATAGCATGGAGATGAGTACTCTATCAACACGAGCCCAACCAATGTGCCGAAGATCAGGGCCCCAAATCTCACAACCATACAACACTGTTGGTGTCACTAGAGTTTGGAAAATGTGCAATTTTTCTTTGGCATCTTGAAATTGAAGCTGGAAACATTGTCTCTCAAGTGTATTGAGGGTTGCATAACCTTTACATAATCTCTCTTCTGCTGCATGAAGCATGTTCAAAGGAGGTCTGTGAAATTCACTCCAAGATAAGTGTAAGAGGAGACCACTTCCACCAAGTTTCCTTTGTACATGAGGTTAGTTGCATGGGAAACCCTCTTGGTTGTATTAAATACCATGACCTTAGTTTTCCTCAAGTTCACTTGTAAACCATGAGTATCACAAAAAGAGCTTAAGATGTCAAGGTGTCATTGTAGGCCTGCAATAGTATGTGACATGAGAATGATATCATATAAAAGACAACCATCATCTCTAAGACTGAAATTTGCAATGATATGCTCTAGTTCATCAATGTAAAGACCAAATAGAGTAGGAGAAAGTGGGAAGCCTTATTTAACACCAATGGTGCTATTGATATCACCTGTATAACCAGTAGGAGTTCAAACTTGGCCAACTACCTTTTCATAGAGTGTCATCACAAGAAGAACCAAATGCTCTTGAATTTGAAGGTCATGAAGCCATTGGATTATAAGATGTCGAGGTATAGTATCAAATGTCTTTTTAAAGTCAATAAAACAAAAATAAACCTTAAACTTGCTAGCCATTGCTTCTTTAATTATTTCTCTAAGTATTAATACATGGTCTATTTTTGGTGATCAAAATCGAACCTCACTTTTCCTTTTGCTGAGTTTCTTGCATTCAAAAAATCTGGAAATCAAATCATCTAACAATGTAGCAAATAAATTGCTCAAAGTATGCCCAATCATGATGTTTCTATAATTATTTGGCTCATGTTGATTCCCTGATTTAAATAAGGGGAAGATGATATGATACATCCATGCTGGTGGGAATCCATGGGAAGCCACTAGATTAAAGAGATAAACAATGTGCATTGCTAAGAGTTTTAGACTATGGTGAAGAAATTTTTAGCTCAAGATCTCTATGTCTACTTATTTCCATGCTTGAAGTTTGAATATATCCTGTAAATCCATATGGTCTATGAAAATATTTTATCCTGCCACCTATTCTCTCTTGAAATTGGAACTTCGGTGGGGATGTTGTAGAGAAAGGATGTTGTAGATAGAGTTTAAATTTTCCAAAAGCTATCAATGCAATATAAACAACCCCTGTCCACATATACTATGACCAAAATATTTTAATTTTTTTTGAAAAACAAATACCATGCACACCAAAATCATTTCAACAACGACCACTAAAGATATCCCTAACAGCTAGGAGGATGCTAACAAATGAGTGGAGTTTTGTTGGTAAATGATAAATATAGCTTTCTTCCACATAGAGTGTCAAAAACTAAAACTTATGATAAATTATATGTCACCTAATATTTTTCAACATTCCACAACTCCCATCATGACACATACTATGATAAATATGAGTATGGTAGCACATGTTCGAGTTGGATACTGTTTGTTTTTACGGTGAAATTTCTTTTGAGGGATCCCATGCCTGCTACATCTAACAATGCCATGTCTCCTCTCTACATCCTCAACCACGATCTGTTCCTCCTCACCCACCAACATGTCATTGTCCTCCCATCTCATATTTTCCACCATATACCTCTTAACTCCACTAATATTTCTTTTAATATATTTTTTATATGTTTGATTATATATATCATGATTTATTTTATTTCTATTCCTTAATTTATCTTTTTTTCTTATTTTATTTTATTTATAATTTAAATTTTAAAATTACATTTTAATATTGGAATTATTTGTAATCTCTCTTGCGCTATTACTATCATTATTTCACTATTTATATGTTAGTCATTGGTCATAATTTAAAACCTTAAATTAATAGTTTATCTCATGTATGATTACTCCAAGAGTTAGATATGTCTCCTTAGGGCATTTAAGGATTGTCACTTTGACCTTAAAAATGCATCGATTCATTAAATTTCAATACATATATATTACCTTGTATTATTATTATTATTATTATTATTATTATTATTATTATTATTATTATTATTATTATTATTATTATTATTATAGTTATTATTATTAATATCTCACATTCACGATTTGAAAATCAATCATAAGATTATTAAATGGTAAAAAAATATATGTTCTACAAATGAAGGTTAACGAAAATTATCATTGAGGATTGAGTGGCTAACTCACATAAAATAAATTCAATCAAACATTATAAACATGATAGGTTGTGGGTGTGATGGGCCAACCATTACACTTTATCACTCTGTCAAGATATTTATTGAGATTTAGTGTAACTTACTTTTTATAAGTTTGAGATGATCCAACTCATCGGGTTATATTAACCAAGATATAACTAAGTTCCATTAACCAAGATATCACTGAGTTGTGTTATTTAAGTCAAGCTTGAGAGATATCACCGATTTGTATTGCGTAATTGGACGAGATCCAAGCCAAGTTACTCACTCAGCCAAATTTCCACGTTACTCACTTTTCCAAATGAAAATTTGATTTGAAGGTGATATAAGGTGATAATATGATGGTATAATGTATTGGTGTGATATGGTGAGAGTGATAATGATATCTTATTATTCACTATAATCCATTATAACATAATACTTAATACAATTTTAAGACATGCACTCAAAGAGATTAATATGTTAACAATTATTGAATAAAATAAATCCTTAGTAAGTAAAAATAATGTGTATACAACATCTACCATGGTTGTATCTTTAAATGGATAGGTAAATGAGGATAAAATGGGAAAAATCATGTTTTATGGTCCACAATTTTTTAAAAACCTATTTACTCCAAAATGTGGAGAAAACCCATGTGATATTGGACAAGTCTAGAGCATATAATTGATATTGAGGATGTTATGTGAGGAATTATTTTATTTAGGGTTTGATATAAAATAATCAATGTGTTAACCCTTGCGATATAAATACTCAATATGTGAAATTAGTTGACTAGTTTGAGATCTAGTTGAAACTTTAGAAGAAGGATAGATTTATTTATATTACAAGAAGCCATGTTACAATCCATATTAGAGTGAGGTTGAGTTTGAAATAAAGGATATTATATAGTTTCCTCCACCTTAATGTTATAAATATGTTACATTAAAGGGATGATAAGGTAACCCTTAGGTTTGAAGGGAGAAAGGAAGCTTAAAAAGAAATATATGATTAACAAAAGTGACGATACTAAAAACCTATAGAATTAAAAACATGAATATGACCCAATAAACAATGGGGTAAGATTAATAGTATGTTAACTATAATTTATAAATTTAAGAGTTGTCTATGAAGGATCCTCTAAAATAGGATAAGGTAAATACCATTCTAGGTCTATGTATACACAAATTATCAATCCAGAAAGTTGTTTAGGGATATAGAACAAGACTCATTTGTATAAGAGGTTGTAATCTATTGTAAATCACCAAGGATATTAATTATGTTACCTTACTATATTTAATGTTCCACTAGGTAAAATAAGTATCCATATGGTAATATATTTCCATTAGGAAATCAATAAGATTTATCTAAAATAAATGTTGTATGGGGTTCCTCTAACTAAAACCAAGAGTTACAGGTAAATTATAAGATTGTGTAATATGCATAAATGTCACATTATCCTTTATAAAATATGATGCAAAGACACAAAATCAACCAAAATAAAGGTAAATATACCTAAACTTAGGGTTAGGGATACTTACCTAGGGTTAAATTTTATATGTAATAAGTTTCTTCCTTGGCTTGTAGCATATTGTGAAATATAGTTATGTGAAAATACAATATGTATAGGTAGAAGACCTAAGTAAACAATCGATTGGTGAATCTAAAGATAAAGGTATACATTATTTTTTTAACTCATACTCTGAGTATTCTTTAGTGGCTCAATGATTTCAATTGTCTTCTTTGATATAATATCCATCAAACCATATGTCATTGTCTCCTTCCTAAGGTGTTTTTAAAGTGTGAGAGGATCATATTTTTATGATATATTAAGAAATAATAAATGTGAACCCTATATAAGAAAACTTACACCATTTACATCATAACTTGATTTCATCGACATCATCACCATGGTTGATGTCATTTCTTGAAATAGGAGTCTTTGAGACATCATGAATAACGAAAATTACACTATATATGCAAAACCTAATGAAGGAAAAGGGGGAAGATGAAAAATGGAGGAAATGAAAATTTAGGGAGGAAAGATAATGACAATGAAAATGTGATGTAAGGTAATGTAAGGTGATTTAATGTGGTAATAGAAAGGAAATTCCACAAGAATATCTTACAATTTGATATAAGTAAGCCCATTCCAATCCCAAATGTATTCCTTATAAAATGTATTCAAGAATATTAATAAATTGATGAGTCCTACAAAAAAATCACTGTAAAATGAAAATAAGATGTATAAAACATTTTATGTAGTAACCTAGAAATATGAGATAAGTGTATGATGAATTTTTGATACGAAGTCATATTACCAAGAAATATTTCAACAATGTGGTATTTGAAGGAATTGGATAATCTTTAAATACTTTGATGTTTTCTAGATCTATATCTCCAAAATTTTAGTCAAATGAAAAACTAAAAATTCAATGGAAGTATTTTGAAGAAAGAATTTAATTTTGCTTTAAAATTTATGTTTTCTTACAGTATCAATGTTATCCAAATCATCCCCTATGATATTTTTGTGTTCTTGACAAGTCATGGTGTTATCAATAGGGAAATTTTAAAATTTTATAATTATGGTAAAATATTAGTTTCTTGGGAAACATTTTAGTGTTCTAGGAATTGGCCTCCCTCTTGATAAGTCTTACTATCAAAGAGTTGGTCAAGACAATTAAAATTTTTGGGTAAATTATGTCAATTAGGGTAAATTGGGAAAGATCATCTTTTGGAGGGATAGGAGAAATAGTTCCATAGTTCCTCTTGTTCCTCTCTTTACCGTTTAGGATGATTTGCATGTAAAATTTAGTGAAGTAGGGTTTAAATGGCACTTGAGGAACAATTCCTTAGTTTTTATGTTCCCCATTGACCCACCTTCTTTGACCCCTACAATTCCCCAAGTTCCTCATAAAGTCAAAAAAGTGCTAGAAATTTTATCAGTTAAATCAAACTTTGTTGGAACCCGTAGAACATTCCTATGTTCCTATGATGCTCTTCTTAGCCACAAATAATGACAAGTGGAAAAGGGGGTAATTTATAGATTAAGATGACTAAGTCAAGATGAAATGGGATAGTTATTGAGATCCCAAGTTTTTACCAAGCACATACATTGGTTAAGTCGGGTAATATAAGAATAAATGAAAAAATGTCTAATTTCTCACAATTCACCGATATACAACCTCGAGTTAAGTTGAGTAATATTGGAACATACATAACATTATGTCATTCCAACCATATGTCAATTTCCCACCCAAATAATGCCCAAAACATAATTTATTTAAGTCATATGATTGAGGAACATAGTGAACATTCCAAAGTGTTGTCACTTACCTAGAAAATGTGTAATTTTTCAAAAAAGTTGAATTTTTGGTCAAGTGACCCCTTTGTTAAAAAACAATTCCTTTGTGAAGTCCTAAAGAGTGACAACATTTCAAATAGTTACTCATTTCAAATTTTTTGGGTCATGATCCCGTGTATTGTGGTAATTTTAAGTGTTCAAGGAATAAGTGAAACATGTTCCTCTAGGTATCTAGTTCTTTGCATCTCTACTTTACCTGTGATAATCTCATTCTACCTTGTGCAAAATTTTCAATGTCTCGAGGAACAACTCTTAAGAGTCCTTTTTTCTTAAGTTGTTTGTATTACGACATTGTCAGAAGTTTTGAGAACTCAAGTCCCTTTGTTCCCTTAGGAATTAAATTCTCTCAAGACTGCTCTACCCGCATTGGTCATGATCCTTTGTCTGCAGAGAATCAGAAATTTAAGGAACTCATGACCCTTGTTCCACCCAAGACTTTATTCCCGCATCCCCTTGTTCTCCGCACTTGTTCCCAATTTGTAAAACCTTTGTCTTAACTTCACATTGGGTTTTATCCACATTCTCTTTGGTTTTTTTATTGCGAGTTTTCAGATGTTTGAGGTACCCCCGACTCTTGTTCCCTCGGGACTTCATTTCCCGTATCTCGGTCATATCCGCAATATAAGGATAAAATGAGTAAAATTGTTCTAAGAACCTTTCATTCTCCTTGCAATACATTGTGAAACCTAAAATTGATTATTTATAAAGTCATTTGTCAAATGAAAAAGTATAAAATGAGTCGAGGTAATTCATTTTTACCATTCCAAGTCAAGAATTTCAACTATTTACTTTTCTTCCATTCCCATACCCTCAAGTAAATTTTTATCCGTAACTTGCTCATTTTCTGTCTATTTTCAAAAATTTGAATTATATTGGGATTCTGCGAGGAACATCATTCTTCTTATGAATAAGGTGAATGATTTTGGAGCCTCCTGTTTTTATTTAGTGTCAAATTGAATTGTGTGCCCTACTATTCTATTCTCTTTGAAAGCCATTATTAAACCCAATTTTCCTCATTTTATCTCTCCATCTTACCACCATCAAATTCCAATATGGGGGGTACAAGAACATCTAACCCTTGGAAACAATTGTGCCAAACATTAGGCACAGTGATATTTGACACATTAATCTTGATGATTTTTGGGCATGTATATCGAAGCGGCCCCAGTCCCATAGCTTAATGTATTAAGGAAAGTGTACTCACTCATGTTATTGGATTCCCTCTCTCATTCCAAGTGTACTTGACATAGTATTATATTGTGCCTCTTATTTTTATCATGTGTACAAATTAATTAAATATCCTCAAGGGCAGGTTATTACCAAATTGGATATCAATTATATAAATGTAGCTATACAAATCCTTGTCTTTGACAATTAAAACACCTTAACCATGGTTTAGGCCCACATATGTTTGAGCTTGATAAGGATAAATACAAGGCCATTATAGCCAAATCATGGCTTAAGTCTCAAAAAGGGGAGCTTATAAACTTCCTAAAGTCTTATACATGTCAGATTTCAAAGAAGATTTATCTGACATGATCACTCTACTAGCTAGGTTAATGGGCCTCCCTTCCACCAATGAATTTAAGTTCTAGATGTGTGTTTATATCAATATCATATGTGAGGGAAAAAAATCTTGAATTAGGGAGAGATAATTTGTGAAAATATCAGTGAACAATTGGTCAGTGTGATATAAATAAAGAAATTCTACAGGACTTCCTATCTCATGTACACAATTGCAGTCTACAGGGTATGGGTAGGATTGTCTCCTTAAGAAGATAATAAGATTCAATGAGTTTATGAGTATTACCCACAACTCATCTTTGAAAATAAAAAATCTCACTTCAGAAGGGTGAATGATGTTTTCACCATGAACAAAGTAAGGCTATTGGAGGAAATACAGCTAAGAGAGTGTTTGCAGAGGAAAAACAATTGATAACAACATATAACAACCTTTTTATCTAGTTTAGAAGAATCTCTTACATTAAGTTAGCTGGATTCTAAGGCTCACCAAAAACGCTACCTATGTACTATAATGACAAGTTGGTTTTGTATAGGTTTTCAGAGACAATTAAAAATGTTGCATGCAGAACATGTATATATAAGATAATAATAGGAATCCAATTCCCTACCTCCCTAGGTAATTATACATGTAGGACCACCTTGGATGCTCAAAACATGGAAAGAATGATTCTGAAAAAAAAGTCTACTCATTTCACAAAAGATCATATTTTTATATTAAGGTTTTTATCTCTAATCATCTAAGAATATATTTTTATCATGTGCATGCTCTTGAAGAATATTGGGAAGATTTCTCAGATGAATATGAGGTAAGGATAAGTTATTTTGGTAGACTCTCTTTACAACAAGTCAAATATTTAAAGGTATATAAAGTTCCAGAGGACTTGAAATATGATAATGAAGATATGTATTTTATTTAATATATTAAGACTATCTAGTACATGCCTCTTCTTACTATTGATTAGTCACAGAAGGAGAGAGATGATCTCTCTGAAATAATTAACCTTGTGTTGGTAAGGACTAAGGTCTAGTTAAACAAGAAGATAAGATCATACAGTCCAAAGATGGCACAATCTTCCTCCCAAGAGGCTTCTTCATCTCATAAAGGGGATCTCATTTTGCCTCCAGAGATACATGCTCAAGAAAATCCTTCCTCCTCACATTTGGACTTTTCTATTAAGGTATATGCAAAGAAGGATAAAACTAAGGAGACAGAAGAATTTGAAAAGACTCGTGAGAAGGAGGTAAAGTGAGAAAATGTTAAAAGTTTAACAAGAGAATTTACTTCCACTCTGAACAAGTGACGCATCCCCTATAAGAGGAAATGAGAATAGTTGAAGAAGAGAAGAATGCTATAAAAAAATCAACAAAAAACAACAAAAAGATGATCAAGAGAAAATTGGTGAGGAAGAAAGTGGTGAAGAATGTGAAGAAGAATAACATGAGGTGAAAATCATAGAACCAGACACTAGAAAAGTGAGTGTTCCAAAACCCAAATCACTAATCAAAGGAGTATCTTCTCCTACTATTAAAGTAAATTCTCTTGATGTTACCTATATTAAATGTCTCGGTTCTCCTGGTTTAGCATATGCACAAAATCCCCTCTATCTTCAAGTGAATATTTCACATGGGCACAACCCATGATTGATAAAAAAAGAGAAAGTTTACTCCAAATATAGTGGGCTGGTTTTGATGTTGTAGTTGATTTTCTTGGTAAAACCCCAACTCCACACAAAAGAGCAAAGAAAACTTCAAGGTTATTCTATGATTCAAAGGGCCAACCATTTCTAGAAATTACAAATCCAAGAGGAGAAAAGGATGAAAAAGATATAACTATTACAGACTTGGAACTAACTAGAATTCCACTTGGTCAATCTACTCCTGAAGGGGAGGTTCAGAATTTGAAAGAAACAATTTCTAAAGTAATTGAGAGATTGGAAAAAGAAAAATAAATATATAAGAAATTGGAAGAATAGGTTCAAGTTCTTTCTAGTTTTATTAAGTCTTTCCTCTCAAGTGAAAAAGTCCTTGATCCAACTCCTCTCTCCTCAATGCCTCCTCTAAGTGTTTTTCTGAAGAATATGTCAAATCTATCAAGGAGATTCATAAACATGCTTCATATGGGAGAGCTATTGAGGCATTGGTGGAAGGAATGTTGATCTCTAGTTTAAACTTCATAGATAAGGCCTATAAAGTATATGCCAATATTTCCTTACCCCGAGTCAATTTGATACAGTGATCATAGGATCTGAGAAATAACTCAAGCTATGGCTAAAATAAATTCATGATTTAAGAATCATGAGCACCATAGATGAGAAAATCCTCCTTTCTCATAAAACCTTTAATGATTCCAAGAGTAACCTTTCTATAAAATGAGTGTTCAGTATTGAATGGAAGATCAAATTACTTGAAGAGTAAATCATTGAACTAAAAATCATGGTACAAAAAGGAGAATCCTTCAAGTTGAGATATTGGCTGATTTGTAAGCTCTTAGATGCCTGGTATAAAAAGAAAATTATACAGAGAGGCACCCAGTGGATGAGGTACAAGAAAATTTCACCGCATTTTTCAAGGAGGACCTGTTCAAAGATAAAATTGTTACCAAGGAAAGTATGGAGAAGATTACATAGCTACACAATGTTGTCATAGAGGTAACCAAGGGCTTGTTATAAAATTCAAGCATTGGAAAGGAAATTGAATACTCTTTGGGTAGCTATTTGAATTCCACAACAAACACTATCATTCCAAAGGGCATGGATATTTCTGGCTCCTTGGCAAAATTCAAGTATCATGTACTCAAAGTGAAGACCCCGCTGCATCTCTCACAAGTGCTCCTTCTTCTAGTTCTTGAAAATCCTTTCTAGATGTTATATTTTGAAGTTATCTTTATCATTTTGGAAACATAAAATTGTAAATAAAGATAGCTAAATGTAACTCATTAATTAAGTGTTATCACTTAATTAAATGAAAATAGGTTAAGAAAGTTGGTTACAACCACCCCTAAGGTTATATAAAGTTTTTTTTTCATTGTAAAGGGGTTGGATTTTGTTTTCATAAGAATGTAATGATACAGAACTTTTGAAATCAATACTAGAAGAATATTTTCTCTCCTACTCTTTGTGTTCTTTCTGTTTCTATCTCTTGACATTGCAAATGTGAATCTAGTATATTTGAATATTGAAATTGTGTGTTCAATCTATTTGTGTAGTGTGAAGAAATTTTTGTCTGCTTCATCTATGTTTTGTATATTTCCAAATACACCAATTCATATGTTCTTCAAGTTCCATGCATGCATTTGTATGATATTATTCTGTAATATCTATATCTGAAAGTGTTTCCTTCCTCATTTATTTTATTTATAATAGTGAGTAATATTGTACAACCAAGGAGAGTACTCGTATTATTGATTGGTGGATTAGCTTAAAATTGGTGTCCCTATTTCATCTATCTTACTCATATAAGCTATTATTTTCCTCCTCGAAATCCTTCTATATTTTCATCTTTTGTATTAATAATAGTAGAATATAGAGACATTCGATACTCAAAAATCCTCATTTAATGATAGTTAGTTTTATATTTGTAACTAAATATATTCCCAAGTTTTTTGAATAAAGGAACCTCTCCCATAAAGAGGAGGTATTGTTGTCCCCAAAACTGTTACTTGTATTTAGAGACAAAATTTCTAGCCAACATATTTTTGGTACCCATCATGGGGCATGTAGTGTGATTCCCAATGGGAAATAATCCAAGTAAATAATAAATCACAACACACTGGTAGAAAGAAGATACACATGAGGAGAAAGAACCTAATGTTTTGAAGATACTATTTTTTCAGTTGTTGGAGCAACAAGGTTTTCAATTAACTTTAGAAAGAAGAAGTAGAAGTAAAATGTCTTTGAGAAATCCTCCTATAAAGAAAGAGCTGGTCCATCCTCTCAAGTAGACACTAGCACTCATCTGCAAGTAATTCCTAGTGCTCAGGATTTAGTTTTAGCAAGCGTTGCAGTTCCTTGGCAAATTTCTTTTACTACAATGGCTGCACATTTTCCTTTGGGCTAATAATTTTGACCTTTATCCCTTCCATAAACTTTACATGACCTTCCTATAGGGAACAGGAATTTTTTTCCTAAGTTTAGAGTTGATAGTAAATTTCACCCGGATGAACACATAACAACTTTAATTGTTGTCTGTAGAGTTCTTGGAGTTGAGCACGAGGATGTTTATGTCAGAATTTTTTTCAATCCTTTGTAAGATAATTTTGAAGATTGGTTCTATCATCTCCCAGTTGGTACTATTACCAATTAAAATACTATGAAGACTTAATTCGAGTATGGGTTCAAATGTGCTAAAGATATTTATGTTATATTAACATACATTTATCAGATAAAAAAGGATCCTTATGAACCTATGTGGGAATTTTTTTCTAGATTGAATAAATTGGTTACTAAAATTCCAACTGCTACTCGCCCTTTTGATCAATTTCTGAAATGGTTCTTCTTTAATGATCAATTTCCATAGGTGAGCTATGCACTAAGAAGATCTAGTCTTGCCACTCTAGATGATGACCAATGATTAGCCATAAGCATAGATGACCTGATAATGTGAGGAAAGTTGAGAAAGGAACCACCCAAGGCTAAAGCCTCTACTTCATGTACATAACATTCAAATCAACTAGTCTAAAAGATGTAAAATGATATGCTTGCAATCAAGAAACACCTTGCTCAAAACATTCCATATAAGGATATACCACGAAGGAATTTTCAGCATAACAATTGTTTCCCTCCTACTCAATCGAAGATGGAAATAGAAGCTCCTCCTATTAAATTCCCTGTGAATGTAACTGTGAAATCCAGGAGCCTGATGATGAGGAAGAATTAGAATAAATGGAAGAACATGAAGAATAATATGAAGAAATTAAAGATGATGTAGATGAATCCCAAATTAACATTCTCACTACTGAGGGAGTAGATGATGATTATGATGAAGTAGTTGTAGACATGAATAGTGAGTCCTATGTTGTCATGACTAGAGAAAAATTGAACAAGAAGAAGGAATTTATACATCTTGCAAAGAAGGAAAAGTCCAAGGAGGTTCTGGTCACCACTCCAGTAGTTGCAAAAATAGAAGCACCCATTCCTAATATTGTTGGTTAAGAAATTGAGTACCTCCTCTTCATCTAATGCTCCTTCTACTTCCGCTTCTGTGCCTAAAATAATTGTACCTTCTACTCCTATGTCAAAAGCACCCTCAACACGAAAGGTGATAAACCTAAAGCCTTTCTTGCTTCTAGTAAAGAAACCCCATATACCTTAGGGTATTTTGATATTATTGATCACATCAAGAAGACCAAAATTTAGATTTCAAAAGCTGAATTTTACTAGACTCACCCATAAGCCTTTGTTCAAGTGATCACATTAGTCAAATATAAGCCCGGTCAATCCCCTACGACTTTTGAAGGCCTTTTTCCTACCCCCAACTCTCCCTTCCCAATGAATATGATTACCTCTGCACCCTCTACTTGAGAAGATTGAACCCTTCTATGTTAAGCTTTTAATAGTTAGCCACAATCTTAGTAATTATGTCATTGACTCAAGCATCATAAAATGTAATGCCAAAAAAAATTTCCCATGCCCTTGGCCTCATCTTAACCTCGAACCTGTGGCTTGTGTTATTCCATGGAGACTAAGGAGGTGTTCATAGTTGGGAGAATAAAATATGCTCTAGGTAGCTTTTGCTGCATTCCTAGAGAAAAGAGTCAAGGCCACTATCTTGGTTGTAGATATTCCTCCGTCATATGGTATGTTATTAAGTAGAAAATTCTATAGGGAAGTTGGAGGAGAGATATAAATGGACTAGTCTCATGCTCTTATTCTAGTCAATGGACAAATGAAGAAGTTTTTTCTAGAGAGACAGGATGAATATATTGTTCAAAAGATAGATGACCCTAAGGCCCAAATTCTTTATGAAGATATTGGTCATGAAAATTACATGGTGATGTCTGACACTGAGGCCAAAGTTCCCAAGGTGGTTATATTATAAATGAAAAAGGAATGAGAGGGGGTTGAATTAGTCCCTAATAAACAAATTCTCTTTTCTATTTCAAACATCAAATAAACACCTTCATGACCACAAACTCTAATGATTGTTCATTATTAGATATAGTTCATCATGAAATGCATACATAATAGGAAAACTAGATATACTCAGAGACTTTATTGATCAATATTAAAATTAGAGAACAATGACTTGATATCCACATCAACAACTTGTAATATATAATCAAGAGATCATAAATACTATACTGACATCAATATGTTGTGACAATAGCATTCAACTAAAAAACAACAAGACTACTCTCCTTCATCAACTTGTTGTTATAGATAATTCATCATATTTATTTCACTACAACCAACTACTAACCTAGAAGATAATTCCATGGGGTTTGGGCTAAGCCCAAGGGGTTTTTATTTTGTAGCAATGCTTTTTCAATATAAGATAAAGGGAGTTTTTCATCAACAATTTACAAGACTAAATCATCTTCCTTTTGTACACCATCCACTTGAATCTTCATCTTACACAAACTTTTCATTTTTCATGCCTTAGACTAATTTTCATTATTTGAGCCATATCAGTCTCTTCATATTCACCAAGTAATTTCAAGAGTCCTTTGACACTTGACTTTGCATAATAAAGAGAAAGATGTCTTTCCATCTTCTCACAATGAGCTAGGGGAGTGTTTCATGAGTTTGTAACTGTTTATGAACCTTTAGACTTTTTCAAAAAAATCATTTTCTTCAACCTAGACCCTTATGCTTCCTTAAGAGACTGGGAATTTGTACCTTAACATGTATTTTTGAACTCAAACAACTTCTCTATTTTGAACTAACAAAAATGAGTTTACTCTAAGGTAAAGGATCCACTTACTTGTTAGAGCATGCTAGGATCATAAGCCTTCAACTGATCTCCAAGATAGCCAAGGACTTTGAGACAAAATAATTTTAGAGAAACATTGACATTGACAAATATATTGCAGTTTCTTGACTAATTCATCCATACTGTCAACTATGACAGTGACCCTGCTATGCAAAATTTTCCTTTTATGTAAGAGTAAAAATCTTCCCACATTCCTTGATTCCTCTATCAGCATTTGGAGGCTTGACATGAATATTTCATTCACCTTTCATACTAAAATTGTATTTGGAAGATGCTTATGTATTGGTTCATCACTGTTACAAGTGAATTTTACTATCAAGACATTGCAAGTGGTCCTTTAAACTGGTTAGACCATGAATGAGCTGAGTGAAAGGTTGAGGGAGCTTCTATTTCGAGATTAAGAAAGAAATTGCACTCAAAAATACCCAACTCAGACCTTACACACTGTCCCCATGGGTTCCAAAACTTCGGTAAACAATTTCTCCTGTGCACTTGTTTAAAAATATTTATTTTGAAGGATTCTTTCCTTCAAAACAGAGGTATTCAACAAATTACAAAAATTTTTGTTGGATAAATGATGAGATTCGACCAAAAAGGGTTTCAAACCCTAGAACCAGGTTATGGAGCAATTGTACATACCCGAGACCACATTAAAAAAATTCAAGCTCAAATCATGATGGAATTTGAAAATTACAACTTCGAGTCTCTGTGAAACAAATTTTGTACTTTCCGAACAATTAAACACCATGAAATGGCTTCATTTGATCCCAACAATCAGGAATAATAGTGTATAATGTGACCTAACAGATCCTTCTAGATCAAAGTAAGATGATTCCAGGTCTGTAATAGTGCATGGTGAGGCTTGAGTAAATTATTTAGAATCCTTGGGTCATATTGGAATAGCCACCAACACTCTTTATTTTGCACAATCATACATGGTTCCTTCAAGCATAAAATTTTGACCTTATGTTCTTCTCCAATTTTCAATTTTCCCACAAAATATTTGAATTATGATCTAAAGATAAGAATACCAAATGAGCACCTGAAGACACCTTTTGTTACAACATGTAGTCACTTGAAGAAATGCATTCAGACATGTATCATAAACATTGGTGGCTCCAACTACATGCCTTGCTCCTATCTGATATATTTGGGGTCAACATTTTGACTTGGAAAAGGTTTTCTAGCCTTCTGAGGAGTGAACATAGTTGAACCAATGATTTAGAGTCTGGAAACTTATGTTTAGCCTATCAACTCAAGAAGAAGCCCTTGAGAGAGAGCAAACACGACATAAAAATGCTAATAACTTTCTTAAAAATTGTCCATTTCACCTAAAAAAATTCCACATTTCAATATTAAAATAATATATAAAAATTCCTTCTATTATTTATTTGAAGGAAGCAACATATTTTTGATTGAGTGCTAAGATTTCAAGCAACTTATTATGCACTTTTAAAAAATCATGTTTTAGAGAAATTAGAATAACATTCACATACCATATCTAAACTTGATAAAAGTTTTCATGAAGAACTACAAGACATCCCTATAAATATTAGATGTATTGGTTAGCCATATGTTTACTTGTACCTCTCAGACCCATCTCATTTTCATCAACGTACACTATCAATTCTCAAAGTCAACTTTGGCTAGCTTTTGAATTTTACCTCCATGAGCTAAAATAAATCTTTTTTAGCTGACACATGCCTTAGAAAACATTTATAGGATTCTTCTATGCTTATCTTACATTTCCATAACCTGTACCATCCTTTCGGACCTCATCAAGCTCCATAAGCATGCCTAAAAGGGCCACTTTCAACTACGCACTTCTACCAAATGACCTAGAAAACATTGTAAGAGTTCTTTCCTATACTAAAAACATTATATATGACCTTAGAAACATCTGATACAAGCATACCAACCATGTCAAATATTCCACTAGACTCCTACCTCACCAACCAAGCCTACGAGCATCGAAACCATCATGAACTCTCTATGTGAAGATTCAATCATCATCAAAAGGTACTACTAATCAAAATGCATGTCCCTTACATAACATCACTTCACCATTCACTAATTTTCCATCAATGCCACTTGACAGACACACCAATGACAAGGTTTCAACAATCTCCCCTTTGTCATTGATGGCACCGATCATCGACCTTTGATGGAAAACAAAACCTGAAGCTCACATTATCCTTCCTAGTTTCTTGACATGAAAAATGATAATTGAAAATAATTATGCATGAGAAAATAAGCTTACTATCTACAAGCTCCCCATGGAACTATGTTTTCTCTTTTCTAAGCTCTTGTACCTACCTTGAATGACCTCTACTTGATCAAACTAAGATACCATAAGTATAATCCATATATACCTTCTTGGAAAAACATAAATTTTATACTTAACCTTTCTTTCAGACCTTGAGAATGATTCAAATAATTAGGCACTTCTCTAAACTAAATTTTCAGTTCTTAAAGCCATATTTTGATGTGACATTACAAGTGTAGACCTAACATGCCTTTCCCTTGAATAAAGATAGACAAAGTGTGCCTTCCATAGCATGGAATCATGTAGCGAACCTTTTAGGAAAAGAAACGATACTTCTCTTGTCATAAGGAATCTCCTCTTATCATACAAAATTTTTCACATCTTTCTCTCTTGATGAAGA
The DNA here is from genome assembly GCA_018340775.1 of Taxus wallichiana var. yunnanensis. Classification (NCBI taxonomy): domain Eukaryota; kingdom Viridiplantae; phylum Streptophyta; class Pinopsida; order Cupressales; family Taxaceae; genus Taxus; species Taxus wallichiana. The sequence continues at coordinate 274,878,850 of CM031242.1, read as the reverse complement.
ACCGTACTCGCCTCTCATGCACATAGAGACCTATAGCTTGACCCTTAGTCCATGACTCTTCATTCACATACACGAGTTCATACCTGTATGCTTCTCATATCTAAAAATTGTCATAATTTTCCTCATATACCTATATTTCACTCATTATAGACATACAAACCCTTGGAGCTAGATGAGGCTTTCCTTATTTCCACTTCATATTGCTCAGTTTGAGACACCACACTCTTACCAATACAACACTGTAAAAATTCATTGATAAACATAATAGGTTATACCTTGGTTGATGGTTGTATGTTAAAGGTTCAATATCCCTTTGAGAGGTCTTAACTTATTCCTTGAGCCTCTATCACTTGATACATCTTGATAACAACTCAAGAGAAAACATCACAAACCCTTATTTCATTATTATAGAGTACTTGGACAACTTCCATAAACCTTAACTTGATAGAGTACTCTTCTTATAAAGATTTAGACCAACATATTGACCATTCTTGATAAAAAAATGCTCTTCCCTTCTTACTTTACAGTCCTCATTGCCATGATATTATATGATCAACTTAATAAGGGAACATTTAAACCAGTCCTGACTTGATGACATAATCTTGTAGTCTTCTTTGGACTTTATAATGAGTGATAACTCTTGCACATTTACATCAAGGCTCAAAAAGGTAAATATTCTTCTACAGTATTTCCTATACTTTCATAATTGTGAATCACTAATTTTCACATCCTCAAACAACTGGAAGTGCAATGAAGACCATCAGCCATCTTACTAAGATTTGGAAAAACTTCTCTAATATGTCTCACACATACTTGTCAATACAAGATTACTGACAATAATCCATACTCTATTTCCAAGCCTACCTCAGAGAGTACATCACCTTCTATATCTTGAAAAATCCAAAAACATCTCTTTTCCAACTCATATTAGAATGTATGGCTTGTCAGTCACAAGCTTGAAACTCAGACTTAGAACCCTGAAGCTTAGCACTTTCATAGGTAACCATGATTCTTGCTTTGACTCAAATTTCAACTGAGCCCTTTCACATGATCTTTTGAGCCTCTAGAAAGAGACCTACAACTGATTTTAGTCCCTTCTTGATACAAAAAACTTGATTTTTTTTCCTTCATTCCTAAATATTCCTATAGTTCCTGAATGGAATCATGAAGTTCATCCTTCACAAATCTATGTACATTGACAATTTTCTTGATCCTTGAAAAATCATTACAACATGTAGTTTTTCATTTTAGACCTCTGCAGACCACTTGATCTCATTAATGAAACATTTCTTTGGTCAACTTCATAAGCCCACTCAAAAAAAAACATAAAGGATCTGACAAGATTTAGTTACATATGTATACCTTGACACTTTGTAACCTAAGGAGAACTCAACCTTGAAGAGGCACTTAACCATCATATCTGATACATATAGAAGAATGCATATATTTCTTCACAATACACTTGACTAACTTGGGAGTGAACATCTTCATAGTCTCCATAGGAACATACTGACCATGATATACTCTTCAATACCTATAGCATGTTATTCAGAGACACTCTCTCAAACTAATTTTATGATCTATAACATCACCTTCTAATTGGATTTCATGGATTCATACATTTTGAGGATCATTTCATACTTCTAGCACCATAAGCACTGTAGATGTCCATTTTGAGATTTTATAAAAAATTCTATAGTCTCTATTGATCATGCTTAGCTTAGAAGATACTAATTTTCTTGTCATTTTGAATATATATTCTCATGATGGACCTTTCATTGTAGTGCAAGACACCTTCATAGTGTTTTAGACACTAGTCAAACCTTTTATTTGTCTTTATTGAACCTTCTAACTTTATCTCAAGACCATAATGGATCTAAGAACACTATTACCATGACTTTGATGAAATACATAAGGTTATATAGACCTTAAGAACTTCTTTACACACTAAACACATTCTTTATGCATAGAGACACAATCATAGGAACATATGATGTTATTGACACATCTCAAGAGCTCACTTAAACCACTTTTATCTTTTGGGCTTTGAATATATCATACTGATGTCAAATACTTGTAGACATTTCTTCCATATTCTATCACCCTAACACTCTAATGAAATCCTTTTGGAAACTTTGTAATTTTGTCTCTTTGGGGCCAACAACCATTTTCTATACCTTGACTCAAGTACTTCTAAGGTCATCTCACATCATAGTGAGTAATCATAGTATTTCTTAGTCTAACTTGACCATTACAAAGACATATTCCTAGAAAAATACTAACCTCTTTGTATAATCACGTACTTTGGAACATACTCACAGACATAGGACAACTGAAATGACACACTTTAAGACACATTTGACAGAGGTTAGGGAAAATACGTTTGCACTAGACCATGACACTCTTTGAGCTTCAACCAACTTGTGTAGGGAACCCCTTGAAGACTGATGCACAGGTCAAGAACTCAATTTGAAGGCTCAGATAAAACCTCAAGACACACTCAACCATGACAAAAACTTCCTTTCTCAAACTACTTCCATCATGTGGTTAATTAGCATATTTTCTCACTTGTTACATTCCATAGTTTTCCTTCCACCTCAACCACAAGAGAAAAAAAATTATGCAAAGACTGATCAAACCTTGACTTCATTGCAAATTCATTGTTTTCATGTTTAAAACCTTATCAATAAGTGTCTTAATCCATTGTTACAGGTCATTAACCCTTCTTGAGCTCTTTATCAACTGAGAGTTTCATATTTTGTTACTGAATATGCTAAGACACCACTGTAGGACAATCTTATGATGTTCACAAGAAATTTGACACCTTTATGATGCTACAAACCATCTTAACATAAACTTGGAGTTTTTGTGAGCATTAAACATACTCATACCTAATACAAATGACAATTACCTTCAAGATTCATACAACCACCATGACAAGATTTGAGACATATATGATCCTTGCTTTTGAAGTTCATGACAAACACCTCATATACTTTTAACTGAGGATTAACACTATTGTAATGAAATCACTAACTTGTTTACACAGTCATACTCCACTTTGAGACACAAGGACTAAAATATAAGCCAATGAACTCTTGACATATCCACCAAAATTCTGAGGCATTTTCATAGCTTCACAAACTTTTACATATTCTTAGACATACATGGTTCAAGCCCTTGAAGCTCATGACAGACTTATAACACACTATAAAATTCATATAAGATTCTTTGAGACTCCACAGACTTTAGACACTCAAAAACTATGCAAGACACCAAAGAGGACCCTTTTCATGATTAACAAGACATCATAGACACCTGGAGGAACTTGATACAGACTTTTTCAACTCATGATGGTCTTCATGACAATTTATAAGACTCAGACTTCACAAAATGACCATGTCTTAACAATGAATGACTGTGTGGACCTAAAGAGACCTCTCACACCATATATTACTCCTTTAAGACCACTTCAAGCTTTACACACATGTGAATACATGAAACATGCTGCTTAGGTCCATGACAACTCATGATACACTGTTTTACTCAGAGAGAACTTCTTAGAGACATCACCGACCACTAAACATGTCAATAGTGCTAGACACACATATTTTGACCAAATGAAGGCCTCATGAATGATTACCAAAATACAATAATCTCCTTTCAAAGACATCAATATGAATCATACTCACTGAAACATAATTTTCATGTTATTTCTTCTTGACAAGACAAACTCAGACCTCAAGAGCTCAGCCAACTATGCAACACTAGCTTATATGCTTTAAAGAACAACAAGACATGAAACTTGACATACCCAACATGACCAACCAATAATAACATGCTAAATGACTTGAAGAGACATACCTCAACACCATGAAGAGAACACATACTGACCAAGACAGCTCCCCCTCACTCCAAAGTTTCATTTTCACCTATATACCTCTAAGAATCCTAATAGAGGCATATGTCACCATGGAGGAGCTTGATAAGAGACCTAAGAAGGTCTTAAGCCCTCTTCTTGCACCTTGACTAATTCTTCTTTTTCTGATTCTAATTTTTTCATAGTAGATACCTCCTTTTTCTCAGTCACAGGGTAAGTGCAGCAAGTTGGGGGACCAAAAAGGGGTCATAAGTGGATGTAACATTGTAAAAAATAGTGAAATATCAATTTGTATGGATTATTAGTAATGTGTGCACTCAAAATTAGAAAACGTTATATAAATACGAATCATAGAATCCATAATCTAGTTTCTAAACTAATAATTTTTAAAAAAATGGGCAAGTTTAGCTATATTAAACACTCAAAATTCAATGACTTGGTTTTTGTTTTTGAAAAATCCTATAAGATTGTAGTCCATTTTCCCGTGATTTGGATGACCAAAACTTTTTTTTCCTTTGGTGAAAATTTATATGCCATTGTCTATCTTGGGATAGATTTTATTTTATATTTTTTGAGAAATATTTTTTTAATGATTTTTTTTTTGTGAAAGTGGTCTAAAAACATAAAGAAAATGGAGCACTTTTTGTTTTCCACCATAACTTCATCAAAAATATCGAAATCAAATACTTTTTTAACATGTATAGAATTTTTCCATGATCACGATGGTATATGTTTTATCGATTCTAACAAGTGAAACAAAAGTTGTAGTCTTAAACGTAGACATGAACATTCATGAGAAAAAGTGTCTTAAATACCTACTATTAGTAAAAAACTATAAAATGATATATTCTATATTCTATTCACTTTAAAATCAATATTTATACGAAGCTAACAGTCTCCCCTATGTGATGGTACCATTTTTGTGACATGTTTTCAATTTTTCGACATGGTTCAAGTCCGCGAAAGAGTAAATTTGATGTTTTTGGCCTTTCACATGCCATAATGAACTCCTAAAACTCATGTTTGGGAGAAACAAAGGTTTCCCAAGCCTTGAGGGTTAGATTTGATGATACGGTTAGGATAGAGATGGTGGTTTATAAACCATTATCGTAATTCTAAATTGACCTTTGGTGAAAGAATCATGATTGTGGTTTATAAATCATGATCATGGTTTAGAAACCACGATTGTAATTCTTAGAATCATATCTACACGAATCATGGATAGTATTTTAGTATAAGAGGACCACAATCATGGTTTAGAACCGTGATCGTGGTTTAGAACACGAACGTGATTTAAAACCACAATCTCAGTTTATAAACCATGATCGTGATCTTAGGTTTGGGAATTTCCCGAACCTAAAAAAATAGACCGCGATCATTGTTCATGAAATTTTGGATTTGATGTCCACTTTTTGGTCTCCCAACTTGTTACACTTACCCCACATTCTTGGAATCCTCTTTAGCACTTTGACTAGCTTCTTCCTTTTTCTTGAACTTCTGAACTTGTGGCTTGGGTCTTTAAATATCTTTCTTTAACTGGCCTCCATCACAAAACCTTGCAATGTGCCCTACCTTATGGCACCTAAAGCATTCCAATTTTCTTCCTTTGCACTTAAAATCCCTATGTCCATATTCATTGCAAGCATAGAAATAACCATTGAACTTTCTTACATACCTCCTTATGTTTGATGGCCCATTTTTGCAATACTTTGCTAGATGTCATTTCTCATGATAGTGATAACATTCAACTCCATATATTTGACCTAATTTTTTCTCTTTCTTTCCTTGACATTCTTCTTCATTCTTTCCTTCACAATGATGGCCTTGATCTTCTCCATTGCACTCATCCTTCTTAGGGCTGCACATACTAGCTCTATGTCCATAAATGCCACACTTGTAGCAATTACCATGAAAATTAACATACCTATATGCATTTGAATGTCTAATGCATGATCTTTCATGAGATTAAATATTTGTACTATCTCCTTTGATTGAATTCCTTTTCCATTAGATCCTTGACTTGATTCTCCTTCATTTTTCTCTATATTGCATGAATCTTCTATGAAACCTAGGCCTGTTCTATCACCATATGCCTTTTGTTTTCCTAATATCTTATTCATATTTTCTGAGCTCTCTTGAAAATATAATAACTTACTTTTCATGATGCTTAAATATTTCTTCTTTCTCAACTAGGGATTCCTTAAGTTGAGTCTGTATACACTTGATTACCTCCTCATGAGATACACACAATTTTTATATGTTCTCTTTACACAGTTCTATTACCCACCTTATGTAATCAAGATCTCCCATATTTTTCACCAAAGATATCCCTCTATCTTGTTAAGGCTGCTTCCAAGGGTCTGCTCTGATACCAATTGTTATAAATGAAACATGAATGAGAGGGGGGTGAATCAGTCCCTAATAAAACCTTTCTCTTTTCTATTTCAAACATCACACAAACACCATCATAACCATATACAATGATGATTTCTCATCATTAGATATATTTCATCATGAAATGCATACATAATAGGAAAACAAGATATACTCAGATCCTTTCTTGATCAATATTCAAATCAAAGCACAATGGTTTGATCTCCTCATCAACAACTTGCAATATACAATCAAGATCTCATAAATACTAACTAACATCAATATGTTGTGACAATAATATTCAACTACAAAACAAGAAGATTTATCTCCTTCATCAATTTTTTGTTACAAAGACTTCATCATTTCCACTACAATAACCTACTAACCTAGAAGAGACTTTCAGGTGGTTTGGGTTATGCCAAAAGGCTTTTGCTTTAAAGAAAAATTTTCTTTAATAGAAGATAAAGGGATTTTTTCATCAAAAATTTACAGGACTAAATCATCTTCCTTTTGTACACCATCCACTCAATTTTCATCTTACAAAAAAATTTTCTTTTTCATGCCTTAGACTAATTTTCACTATTTGAGCCATATCAATCTCTTCATATTCACCAAGTAAGTTCAAGAGTCCTTTGACACTTGAATTTTCATAATAAATACAAATATGTCTTTTCATCTTCTCATAATGAGCTAGGGGAGTGTTTCATGAGTTTGTAACTATTTATGAATCTTTGTAATTTTTCAAAAAACTCATTTTCTTTAACCTAGACCCTTAGGCTTCCTTAAGAGACTAGGAATTTATACCTTAACATGTCTTTTTGAACTCAAACAACTTCACCGCTTTGAACTAACAAAACTTAGTTTACTCGAGGTACATGATCCATTTAGTTCCTAGAGCATGCTGGAGAAAGATCATAAGCCTCTAGTTGATCTCCAAAATAGCCAAGGACTTTGAGATAAAATAGTTTCAGAGCAACATTGACATTGACAAAGATATTATAGTTTCTTGACTTATTCGTCCATCTTGTAACCGTGATAGTGACCTGTTATGAAACATTTACCTTTCATGCAAGAACGATAATATTCCCACTTTCCTTAATTCCTCTCTTATCCTTTATAGGATTGGCATGAAGATTTCATTCACCTTTCATACTATAATTACATTTGTAAGATGCTTCTCTATAGTGAATCATGAAACAAGCCACTAGTTCATCACTGTTACAAGTGAATTTTAATCTCAAGACATTGCAAGTGCTCCTTTAGACTGGTAAGATCATGAATGAGTTGAGTGAAAGGTTGAGGAGCTTCCATTTCAATATTAAGAAACAAGGAAGGTCAAAAGTTGATGCTTGTAGGAAACATGTATGGTTGTGTAAAAGACAAAGTCTACATTCAAAGTGAATTTGAATCTCAAAACATTGCAAGTTCTCTTTATATTCAAATAAGGATATAAAGATAGGAACAACAAATGAAAACATGAAGACACATTTTGTTACAACCTGTAGTCACTTGAAGAAATGCATTCAGGCATGTATCATAAACATTGGTGGCTCCAACTACATGCCTTGCTCCTATCTAGTATAGTTGGGGTCAAAATTTTGACTTGGAAAAGGTTTTATAGCCTTTTGAGGAGTGAACATAGTTGCACCAATGATTTAGAGTCTGAAAACTTATGTTTAGCCTATCAACTCAAGAAGAAGCCATGGAGAGAGGGAGCAAACACGAACAAAAGAATGCTCATAACTTTCTTAAAACTTGTCCATTTCACCTGAAACTTTTTTCCACACTTCAATATTGAAATCCTATACAAAAATTCCTTCTATGATTTATCTGAAGGAAGCAATATATTTTTTCTTGAGTGCTAAGAAGCCAAACAACTTATTATGCACTTTTCAAAAAGCCTATTTTAGAGAAACTAGCATAACTTTCACATACCATCTCAAAACTTGATAAAATTTTACATGAAATACTAAAATACATCCCTCTACACATTCCATCTATTTTTTATTGATAGGTATTCTTGTACCTCTCAGACCTATCTCATTTGCATCAACCTACACTGTAAGTTCTCAAAGTCAACTTTGGATAGCTTTTGAATTTTTCCTCTAGGAGATAAACTAAACCTTGTTTTAGCTCACACATGCCCTAGAAAAAAATTTATAGGCTGATTCCATGCTTATCTTACCTTTTCATGATATTTATCATCCTTTCACACCTCGCTTGAGGGCTCAAAAAATAGCCCTAAAAGGGTCATTTTCAACTGTAACTTCCACCAAATGACCTAGAACACATTATAAGAGTTCTTGCATATGTTGAAAACATTATATCTAACCTGAGAAACATCTGAGCCAAGCATACCAACCATGTCCAAGCTTCCACTAGACTCTTGTCTCACCAACCAAGCTTGCAGAGCATTGAAACCATCTTGAACTCTCTCTGTGAAGCTTCAATCATCATCAGAAGGCACTACCAATCAACCTTCATGTCCCTTACAGAGCCTCACTTCACAATTCACTACTTTTCCATCAATGTCAATTGAAATCAATGACTATACCAATGACTAGGGTTCAAGAACATTAGGATGATCCTAATGGTATTTGGATTCTTGATTTGTGAAGTTATTCCACAGTGGTCCCGGAGCAGGAGTTATATTGGTTTTACCTAATGGTAAACTATACCCTTTCCCTTACAAGATCTAATTTACTAATACTAATAATACTTCTAAGTATGAGGCCCTTCTTCTCAGCCTAATAGTAGTAAGGGAAATGTGAATAGATAACCTCTATATTAAAGGGGATGTAGAAGTTATTGTTAAACAAGTTCAAGGAGCTTTTCAGGTAAAGAACCAAAGGATGAAACACTACAAGAATTTGGTATGGGATTTTTTGAGTTATTGGATGCATTTTCAATTAATGTTGTGCCAAGAGAAAGTAATTCTAGAGAAGATGCTCTAGCAATTTCCAGGTCCATGCTTATTCCTCATCTAGATTTTGTCCAAGATAATTTTTAGTGGAGATGATTTTCAGACCCAACGTCCTAGAAAATATAGATAATTGGAAAGTGTTCAATGATGACCAGAACTTGATTTCTTTTCTTGAACTTAATAAAATATTTACCCAGTTGTATTTTGAGGGAAGCGAGGCTAGCTATCATGAATCCACTTCATCTTCTATGTCCAAAGAAGGATTTGAGGAAGAATCTAACCAAGATGGTTGTATCAAGCTAAATGGAAATAAGATACCTAAGGTCCTTATGATCCTGGGGGATTTGTTTGAAAAACATGACAGGTATATAAAAGGAAAGGTATCACAAGAAGTTCGTCAATCAACTTATTTTGAAAAGGTTAACATAGGAAGTGATGAGGAGCCCAAATTTGTCAATATTGGAAAATGTTATTTTGGTGAAGAGAGAAAGAAAATGGTTGAATTGTTGAAGAAGTACATAGACATTTTGGATTACTCATATTATGATTTAAAAACTTTTAAACCAAGGGAGATGCAACATTACATTCCCTTAAATCCATGTATTTAACCATTTCACAAAAAATAGAGGCAATACAATCTAAAATCACGAGCACGATTCACCAAGAAATATAAAACTCGCTAAATGCGAATAATTTTTCCCATTCGTCATTCAACTGAGTTGCCAACATTTTTCCGATGAGAAATAATAATGGGGAAATACTGATTTGTGTTGAAATTTAAAACTTAAATCAGGATTCTCTCAAGGATAATTATCCACTCCCTATGATGGACCAGATTCTACAAGTTGTCACTGGTTTAGAGATGTTGTCCATGCTCAATGGATTCTCAGGCTACAACCAAATTGAAGTGGATGTATAGGACAAACATAAATCCACCATTACAAATCTCGGGGTAAATTTTCCTATAGAAGGATGTCATTTTATCTCATCAAAGAAGGTACAACATTCTAAAGGGCAATAGACTTATCCTTTGGTGATCTCAAGAAAAAATGTACATTGATCTATCTGAATGATCTGAATGTTTTCTTTAAGAAAAGAGAAGATTAATCTCAACACCTAAAATTTTTTCTTCAAAGGTGTAGGGATCATGGAATTTCTTAAAATCCAAAGAAGTTTATCTTCAGTGTAATAGAAGGAAACCTACTCAAACATATTGTATCTAAATATGGAATCAAAATTGATCCCAAACATGTTCAAGCAATCCAAATGATTCCACTTCCAACAAGTAAGAAAGGTGTACATTCCTTCTTTGGAAAAATTAATTTCCTTAGAATATTTATTCCCAATTTTGTAGAGTTAGCCAAGAATATAGCCCATATGATGAAAGAGAAAAAATATTTTTGTTGGACTACTAAGGAAAGAATGCATTTGAAAATATTAAAAGGGATCTTACAATATTCCTATTCTTTCTTTTCCAAACTTTTAAAAATATTTTATAATCTATTGTTATGCATATGAGCACACCTTAGCATCAATTCTAGTGTAGAAGAATTTTTAGGGATGTGAAGCTCCTATAACATTCGTAAGCTATGTTTTGAAATATCACAAACTAAAGTACTCTCAAATAGAAAAATATTCCTTCGGTGTGGTGAAAAAGTAAAATAGCTTCATTTCTATATCCTAAATTATTATTCTACTTTGTGTTCATGCAAGCTACACCAATAAAGTAAATTCTCACATAGCAGGAATTTGGATCAAAATGAGACAACTAGGTAGAAAATTTCTAAGAGTATGACCTTAATATCAAGCCAACCAATATTTTTTGAGGTAAAATCCTTTGTGAATTTATTGATAATGGTTTGAAAAGTGAGTTGATTGAGAAGGAATTTTTGAGTGTTTTAATTGTACTCTTTCTTAATTCTAATGATGAGTGGTATGCATACATCACTCATTTTCTCACTTATGGAGAATGTTTGACACATCTAAGTGCCAAAGAAAATAGGGATGTTAAGATTTTATCTACATAGTATGTTCTCTAGGAAAATTCATTGTTCAAGAGAGGAATTAATGGTTGATTCCTTAGATGTGTTGATAAGGAGTAGTAGAAGAGATTATTGAGGGCTTTCAATGATCAAGCCTATGGAGGTCACTTTTCTTCATCGATTCAACTCATAAAATTCTCCATGCGAGTGTATTATTGTAAAAAAAACTTATCAAATATGCAACTAAGTGGGTTTTGAAGTGTGAAGCATGTCAAAATTTTGTGGGAAGAACAAATTGGCCACCTTGCTTCTAAAACTAGAGGTTATTGAAGATCCCTTCCCGTGAATGGGGGATATATTTTAGAGGAAATATTAATCTAAACTTGAGTGTAGGACACACACATGTGTTAGATACCATTGAATATTTCATGAAGTTAGTTGAAGCAATCACAGTCAAGAGAACCACTTATAAGGTAGTTTGTGATTTTACCAAATAAAATATATTGGTCGATCAAATTCGAACAATATTATCACATATAATGCCCTAAAATTTTCTTCCCATGAGATTATTGATTTTCTATGTATATTTTATTTCCCTTGCACACTCATTTGATTATTATCCACAAGGGAATGAGCAGGCTAAATTGACCAACAAAAACCTGGTAACAATTATCAGGAATCTTGTGGATGAATCACAAAGAAATTGGCATAAGAAGTTGTATGATGCTCTCTGGGAAGATAGGATCACACCAAAGAGATCCATCAAGATGTCTCCATTTCAGCTAGTGTATGGAATGGAAGCAAAATTTCTAGTGATAGTGGAGTTTCCTGCACTTCACCTTGTAAAATCTATTGAAGATGGAGAGTTCTCAAGTGCTATGGAGAAAAGGGTGATGTACCTACATAAATTGGATGAAGAAAGATTACAGGTTGTTGACATAATCACTTTACGCTAGCAAAAGGTCAAACAATTATTTGACAAGAAATCAAGACCCGGGAACTTCGGGTTTGAGATGTTTTCCTACTTTGGGACAAAAGGCATGAACCACAAGGAAGCCATGGTAAGTTTGATTCACTCTAGCTTGGTCCTTTCAAAATTTGTCATTTTTTTGGTGAAAATTCTTATTATCTGAGCTATATGGATGGTAATTCACTACCTTTTCCATATAGTGGCCACTATTATAAGTTGTTCTATTCTTGAAGTGGAAACGGTCCTTTGCATATTATCCTATAAATATTCTTGTAAAGTATTTTTGTTTTTGTTGTTTCTTTTTGTTTATGTGTTTTTAATACGATCTTGTTTTGTATAATTTTCCCAATGGATAAGGCACTTGTCTTGTAACCAAAGATTTTGGGGTCCTTTTCTTTGTCTTTTTTTCATTTTGTATCAAGTCAGTCCAATCCCCATAAAGAGCTAACTGTTTTCACTTACCCAAAAAATGTGTAATTTTTCAAAAGAATTGAAATTTTTGGTAAAGTGACCCCTTTGTAAAACTTATTTTCCTTTGTAAATTCCTAAGGCGTGAAAAAATTTCAAATAGTTAGTCATTTCAAAATTTTTGGGTCATGATCCTTAATATTGCGATAATTTTGGGTCTTTGAGGAAGAAGCGAAACATTTTCCTATGGTTATTTAGTTCTCTGCATCCCCGTTTTACACACAATACTCTCATTCTACATCGTGTGGGATTTTCAATATATTGGGAACTAATCTTAAGAGTAATTTGTTTTCCTAAGTTGTTTTGATTACAAAATTTTCAGAAGTTTTGAGAACTCAAGTCTCTTTGTTCCCTCAGGGCATTATGTTCTACGAATACCCACTCTACTTGCCTTTGGTCATGATTCTTTGTATTGCAAATACTTTAGACATTTAAGGAACTCATGACCCTTGTTCCACCTAGGCCTTTTTTCTCCGCACTTGTTCTTGATCTACAAAACCATTTTCTATACTTCACATTGGGTTTGTTTGTATTGTGGAGATGTGGATATTTCTTTCCCCATGGCCCTTTTTCCTTTGAAAAGTGTGTTCACTATAAGCTTGATTTATCCTCATTTCCTTTGGTTTGTTTGTGTTGTGGAATTTTAGGATGTTTGAGGTACACCCAACCATTGTTCCCTCGGGCCTTCATTTCTCCACATCTCCATCATATATGCAATATAAGGAGAAAATGAGTAAAATTGTTCCATGAACCTTTCCATTCCCATAATACTGCTTTGTGAAACCTTGAATTGATTATTTACCAAGTAATTTTTCAAACAGAAAAAAATATAAAAGGAGTCAAGGTAATTCATTTTTACCATTCCAAGTCAAGAATTTCAACTCTGTATTGTGCTTCCATTCACGTGCCTTCAAATACATTTTTAGCCGTAACTTGCACATTTTCTGTTCATTTTTACAAATTGAATTGTATTGGGATTCTAAGAATAACACCATTATTATTCCGACTAAGGTGAGTGATTCGCAACCTCATATGTTTATTTAGTGTCAAATCGAATTTTTGTTGTATTGTAATGTTCTATTTGAAATCCATTGTTAAACCCAATTTTTGACTCTATCCATCTTACCACCATGAAATTCCAGTATGGGGGTGCAGTACATCTATTCCTTGGAAACATCTATGTCAAACATTAGGGATAGTGACATTCAAAACATTAATCTTGATTATTTTTGGGCATGTATCTATGAAGTAGCCCCCACTCCAATAGCTCAATGTATTAAGGACAATGAACCCATTCACGTTGTTGGATTCCCTCTCTCGGTCCAAAGTGTAATGAAATTTTATTAGCTTGTGTATATTCTTTTGATCATGTGTCCAAAGAGATTAAAGATTCTTAAGGGAAGGTTATTGGAAAATTGGATGTCAATTATATAAATGCATCTATAAGGATCCTTGTCTTTGATGATTCAAACACCTTAACCATGGTTCGAGAACCAACATATGTTTGAGCATGATAAGGATAAAGAGGTCCATGATAGATAAATCAAGGCTTATGTATCAAAAAAGGGGATATTCTAAATTTCCTAAAGTCTTATACAGGTCATAGTTCAAAGAAGATCGATTTGACATGATCAATCTCTTGGCTAGGCTAATGGGCCTCCCTTCCTCCAATGAATTTCAGTTACGGATGTTTGTTTATATCAATATCATCTATGAGGGATGTGTTCAATGAAAAGTTGTAAAAGCCATAGATTTGGGGTAAGAATATCTAAAGAAACCCCAAAGGATTTTAACAATCTGATCAATGGGTGTGTGATAAGAAATGAGCAAGGTTTTCCTCTTTGCATACATTAATTTGAAATAAACATGCAAACTAAACAAATGAAGTTAACCGATATTCTTTGTAAGCTTGAAATAATGAACCTAAGAGGATCTAAGCATTCCGTTATGTGTTTAAGAGAAAGAGATCTCCCCATTAATGGCTTCAAGGCCAATGGATCTTCCCTTTTACTCCATGTTAGTGCTATGAAATACAAAATAAAATACTTTTAGCTCAATGGAAGAAGATGAAAACAATCTAAAGCCTAAAAAAATTGCTATAATCTATGCTAAGAAGAAGAGATAATTCTTAGGAAATGAGGGAGGGGGTATAGCCCTATTTATAGTTTTTGGTTTGGGGAAATGGGAGATTTGGGTGCATGTGGGACAAAGGCTAAAGTCCAAAAAGCACTTTTAGCAAATCAAAGTGTGATTTGACTATGTTTTAGGGTATTTAACCTAGGCTAGACTAATTAATATCTCTTAGAGAGTAATTAGGGTTTTGGAAGGGTTTATGAAGGGATTAATAAATCCAACGAAGTGGATTGATCTTCCAGGGGGCTAATTGAAGAAAGATAGAAGAGAATAACAAGCTAATGTAGTTAGAATGAGGCTATAATAGCCTGTTTTAAATGGTTTATAAGAGGAAAAATGACCAAAAAGGTGTCGTGAGAAGAGATTTAGATAGTTCTAGTGGTATTTCATTAATTTATAAAGGGAAGAAGAGTTAGTGCACCATTAGAAATAATAGTGTATTGATCAAACTATAGGTGTCTACATTTTCCCTCTTTGAGGTGATGTAAGCTACGTCACTTCAAAGAAAGTAGACAAACGCAAACAAGTAGAAATTTTTAAAGGGGTAAAAGAAAAATTAATAGGATGAAGGATGATGAATGCCCCTCGAGTGTCGATGGGGTGATGAAGAAACTTGATCAATGATTGAAAAAGAAAACAATAGAGAGAGAAGTGGATAGAGAAGATGAGAAACTTAGAAAAAAGGGATATTGAGCTATGCACAAATCAATTACTAACAATACTTAATCATCATAATGTTTATAATCCTCCTCATGGGTCCTTATTAAAATGTGAGCATGTGATGGAAGCGTAAAATGACATGGAAAGCCAAGATACAAACAACCGTTCTATGTTAAAAATGACCAACTCCATGCAACATACACGAATGCAATGCAATATGAGAAATAAATAAAATCACCTAACATGGAAATAAGTACAATCACACACACTTAAACCAACAACGTTTAAGATAGTTGCACAAATATTTTTATCGAGATGAAGTCCCAAATGTTATGATAAATGACAAGGGTGAAGAATGATGCCCCAAGCAAGGTGTATTATGCAAGGGGAAAGATGGAGGACACTTGGGTCCTGCGAAAAAGCAATGTGCATGACAAAAATAGTACCAGAAAGCGATAATGCCCGAGTATAGAAAAAGTAAGCAACATATCTTGTGTAGTGGATTCAATATTTTAGTGATGCGCGAGTCGTTGTTTGAAACATTTGAAAATGTCAGCAAGATCTGGGATGAGTGCCATGCAATAGACACAGATTTCAGCTGTAGATGATTGGTTTTACCAATTTTAAAGCCATTCTCGAGGAATTGCAATGTTTTTGTTGTTTTTAAATATTTTATTTGATTTTTTTCTTTTTTTAGGTTTTGATTGGTCAAAGAATTTCAAAAGATCAAAGATCTTCTAAAAGTATGCGCGAAGGTGGTAATGAGGAAGGCAAAGCTACCAGAGAGCTAGGATATATGCTCATAAGAAGAAAGACGAGTTGGGAAGAATTCATTGAAAAATAAATGAATAAATAATTACCGCAACGAGGAAAATAGATGAAAATTAGAGGAAAAGGTGGGAAAAGGCACTGGATTTTAGTGCGATTGAGAAGTGACTGTTGGGTGGCACAAAGTTCCCCAGCATGTGAAAATTAGTAAAAATAATTATTTTAATACAAAAATAATTATCATAGCGGATAGAAGAAGGTTAGAATGATCACGGCGGAGAAAACATGCCCCAGGGGCACTGCGACGGGTTAATATACCCACCTGGGGTCGGTAAAACAATCATGACCAATTCATTTCTACAGAGCTCTTGCAAATTTTTACCATGAGTGAGAGTGATAGCCCAGGTGAGATGGCAAGAATACCAAGGAGGATGAGATGCGCAGATCACATCGAGAGTTCATGCGGGACCCAGTGGATGGACCATACGTGAGTGGCCTATCCCTCCCATTAATTACACATTTATTACATTTTCTAGGGCTTTTCTAGGGTAGGTAGGAATTTTTGATGCATGCGTGTGGGTGTATGTGTCGACTTGACAGTACGCACACTTGTATGTGTCAAACTAGACATGAACATGCACCTGTGTCTATTCACGAGAGCGGGGATGCGTACACATACTGTTTGGAAGAGGCAGGTATGTGCACGCATATCCATTGGAGCAGGTAGGTATGTGCATGTGTACCCATAGAAAACTTTGATGATAGAGGGGCACATATGTGTCGGTTAGGCTAGAACAACCATGTGCATGTGTGCACATCAAGGTAGGTGTTTAGGTGTCACACTAGGGGTGTATGCATTACGTATGGCCTGCACACAAAAGGAGAAAAAATGTTAGTTTGCATATGTGTTTGTAAGGGTGCGTATGCATTGTTTAGAGTGCGTAGGTGCTATAATGAAGGGGGAAAATATAATTGGCTGAGAAATAACTAAGTATAGAAGAATATAGACGAGATGAGTTCAGAAGAAAATAATAATTAGTAGATTAGATGTTTTTTGAAGAAGAATTTTTCCCTAGAAAAATAGAAATAATTAAGTACCTAACACTTGTGTTGATTTTTCAGCGTATACTACCCGTTACGCAGACTCACAAGTGCTACTACGATCGGCTAATTGTTATAGAGTGCAGTTTGATGACAATGATAGAGTGACTCTGGAGAGCCTTTTACATGTGATAGGATTGTCTCATGTGGCGAGAGATGCCACAGATTACATTGGACCATGGCCTCTTGACAGCCATAACAGAGAGATGGCATAGCGAGAGTCAGTGTTTCCAGCTCCTAACTGGGAGATCACCATTACACTGGAGGACGTGTGGTGCATCGGGTTCCCATTCAGGGCCATCTTATCCAGACTATGAGCCGCTGGACCGATATTCAGTGACATATTATACATTTATTCAGCATCCCCACTATACCACGACATGGGATGTCCATCAGATTATCGATGTATAGATGATCCAGAGTTAGACCGAGTAGTGGTCTACATGATGGCTTTTTTCAGTGGAGTTTTACTCCCTGACAAGACTAGTGCTTCTTTTCCGCTTGGAATCCTAGGAGTGATTCTTGGTTTGGTGGAGGGAGATACCTACTACGTTGGGGTTAGTGCATATTAGCGCATCTATACTGGGACCTTCATTTGATTAGTTAATACTGTCAAAAGATGGTAGGACCTACTCACCTCCTACAGAATTGGGCATGGGACCATATTTTCATTGGTTGCCCCTTACGTGTTTTGAGATTTCAGGCTCCCGACGAGCCATCAACGATGGGTTAGGTTCAAAGCGAGGATGATGTGCAACCCAACATGGGGGTTGTATATCATTATCGGCGTGAGCTAGATGAGATGAGGTAGGCTTCCATGGTTTGGAGGCCTTATAGACATTTCCAGTGGCCCGAGGATGGCTTAGAGCTTAGTACCGCCACTGTAGAGAATTTCATTCTAGGCATCCGCATAACTATATGCGAGAGATATATAGGGTTGATCGGTGCTACAGAGGTAGTTTGGCATTACCTAGGATGTTCTAGGCTAGATATATGGTATGCTCGCAGAGCTGAGAGAATTTTGACATGGGGCCACATATTACTCGTGATAGAGTCGCGATTTCTAACATGTGGCACTGTTATCGGGTGCCATTGAGATAGATTAGGGATCCCGACACTACTCCTGAGTACGGGCCCTGGTATCACGGTGTGCTTCCACCTTTGTTTGAGTGTATCTAGAGTGGCATATATTACGGGTTTGAGACCTCCTCCAGTAGGGCTTCCTAGTGGTGACAAGGGTGGAACCATTGGTAGCGCTGACATTGATGATGATGATGATGATGAGGGTGGGCTTGATGCACACCAGTTTGTCAGAGGCTGGAGATAGGATCCCATACCACAACAACCATAGGGACGGGATCCAAGGCCCAAGACAAGATAGGTATACAGAGTAGTGGACATAGAGTTTCCCCCAATGGGAATTCTAGCTGGGATATATGCCCCTCTTCAGTAGGTACTTTCAGAGTAGGGCCCACCAATTGATATTCCAAAGAGTAGCAAAGCAGTCTTTAGTGGGCAATAGGATGCTCTTGGCCGATAGTTACATGAAGCTATTGCTATATAGTTATAGGTGGCTGGGGAGAGAGACATAGCTAGGGCATAGGTACAGGCCCTCATAGCAGAGTGAGATTAGGCACATGCCCAGGTGCAGATTTTGACCACTGAGAGAGATCAAGCTAGAGCACAGGCCACCAGGGTAGCGATAGTGCTTCATGGCAGAGTCAGATGCGAGAGATGGCCACACAGGGTGCTCAGATATTGAGCCTCCTACACCAGTCCCAGACTCAGGTGTGGATGGTTGTTTCCAGAGGGACCATGCACAGGCACAGTCACAAGGCTATATTATATAGAGGGATCAGGCACGAGCCCAAGTGCAAGTTATTATGATAGATAGGGATCAAGAGGTTGTTGCCTTGAGATAGGCTCAGATGATATTGGCGAGTTGACATGCAGCGACAGAAGCCGCCGCCTACAGAAACTCTTTCTTTTGAAGATGTGGATTTGATATGAGATGTGATGAGATCATTGGTGAGGCCTAGTACTATAGGACTGCCTACTTCAAGTAAGTTCCGGTAGATCAGCAAGTAGTATCAGCGATCGGATGTGAATGTGAGGCTCTAGGTCATGAAGATCAAGTCATTTAGTGAGATCGAGTTAGGCATCATATACTAGAGAAACCAAGCTGGACAGGGGCCATCTAGATAGTTTGGTGGCACCCTTGATACAGGTCCATCATAGCCACCATTATTCTATCAACTAGGTGACGGACCGGGAGCCCTGGCGAGGGCAAGAGCTATGGTTGAGCTCATTTTACTACTTATTTTTGTATAGATTATTGTATACATGCCTCTTATGAAGGCTGATTTTTATGTATAGTTATATGTATCATTATTTTGAGGGTGCCTCTTGATGAAGGCTTGATTCTTTTGATGCATGCCCCTTTTTGATGGCATATTGTATCGATGATGTATTATTTTGAGTACTGACCTGGAAATTTATACATGTATATACGGACATTTTGATGTATCATACTATGATGGATTTATGATATATGATTGCTCTTTCCTTTATGTATGTGACATATCTTAGATTTAGAAATGTGTATATTTCATGCTTTCATATTGATGATGTATCTATAGATAGCACCACATGTTTTGGATTTCATGATTTGTTTCTGAGTTTTTATTCTAGTACTTGGGATGATACTAGATGATATTGGTGTGGGGGGGATAGATTTGTGATTATGTGTAACCCCTCTTGCCCCCATTGATGATACGATATGTGATGATTAGCTTAGCATACATGCATGATGTGATACTTAGCATTTTTGTATATATATGATGTAGTGAATGATGTTAGAAATGTGATGAAATGATAGATGATAGATGTGATAACAAATAACTGTGCAAAACACACAAGCAAAAGTTAACAAAACTAAACAAATATACACATACAAACAACACAACAAACTACAACTAAACAAACACATGTAAAAGTTAACAAGAGATTAAAATGAGATCTAATCTAAGCAAGTAAAAATGAACTTTAATAGATGCACATAACAAATAAAGAAGCCTACAACAATTTTTTACAAGCATGAGAGTTCCTAAATGAATGCAATGCCATACACAATCAAATCAAACAAGAGTCAATATAAGGTAAGAAAATGATCCATTTAAAGAACAAACAATTCAACAGACTAAGTACATCAAAACTATACAAACCAATAACTAAAAGTAATTAAAACACTACTTTGTTTTTGCGGGACAACATTGACATATTTTCTAATGTTTTTGGGTTTATCTAAAAAGATAAGTTTTCATAGCTACGTTTTCATTGTTGTCTAGGTTTCCCTAAGATAACATTGTGAGATGAATGTAGCTTTATCCCTGAAAAGGGAAATTTTCCAGATGTTTATATTTTTGTGTATCATTTTCCAAATGTTTTTGTATTTTCCAAGGTCATGTTCTGAAAGAAATGTACAAGAACAAAGAAGCATGGATGCCCCCAGTGTGATGTGGGAATATACAAAAGGTAGAATGCCACGTGTGTATGTGTGAGAAGGTGTCAACGGTGCATGTATGCTCAGCATTGGATGGGAGTATACAAAGGTAATGTCCTCCATGTAGATATAAGAGCAAACAAACCAGATCATGGTAAGGAAAAGGTGGCCCTAGTAGGGTTCCTAGACCTAGCAAAATAAGGTCATATCTAAAAAGTGGTAATGATTACCCATCCTTCCGTAAGAGTAACTTGTGTCCGGTGAATCTTCCTTGAGTGCCAAAAATTGTTTTCACTCAAATACCTACCCACTACACCACAATTGTGTGGTTTTCACATGTGGGCGACCTACTTTTTCTTTACTATTTTCTCATTTTTCCATTTTTTTGCTTGTTTTTCTTTGTTTTTCTAATTTTTAGTTCTTATTTGATATTCTCATCATGCCTAAGTGTATAAATTCTTTAGGTGCATGGAATTCATAGGTTCTAGAAGCTCTTCACCATCTAAATATGCAAGTTTGTAGGCTCCTAATCCATATTTTGTAATTACAACATAAGGACCTAACTAGTTAGCCTCAAACTTTCCTTTCTTTTCTCTATCTTTGATGGTGTTCTTCTAATTTTATTTGAGAACTAGATCTCCTACATCAAATTCCTGATGAATGATGCATTTGTTATATCCTCTGGACACTTTGTTATGATAGAATTTTAGGTGATTAAGTGCTTTGATACACCTTTCATCTAATAGTTCTAACTCTGCTAGGTGAGAAACCCTATAGTCTTCATCTTTATCAAGGTAGTCTCTGAGAGATATTCTCGGGGAGGGAAGCTCCACTTCTAAAGGTATGATGGCTTTAGTGCCATAGACATGTGAATATGGGGTCGCACTAGTAGCAGTGCGGATGGAGGAATGATAGGCCCAAAGGGTGGGATGTATCTGTAGATGCTAATTATGACCGGTTTTACTGACCATTTTCTCCATAATCCATACATGTCTTATTGGTGGCTTCACCTTGTCCATTACCTTGAGGGTAATAAGGGGTAGACCACTTAATCTGGATATGGAAGCATTGACACAATGTTTTCACCATTTTATTTTTGAATGATTTCTTGTTATCAGTGACAATGGCTAAAAGGATCCTATAATAGCATACGAGATGGTTCATGATGAATTTTTAAATCTACACACCGGTGACATAGGTAAGAGGGACAACCTCTACCCATTTGGTAAAGTATTCGGTGGCAATGATGATGTGATTATGATCATTCGATGAAGAAGGATGGAGCTTCCCTATGAGATCCAAGCCCCATTTAGAGAATGGTCAAGGCGTTGCAATAGGCTGTAAGGTTTGTGTTGGAACATGTATTAAATTTCCATATTTTTGGCATAGTTCACACTTCTTTATGAAGTTACAATAATCAAATTCCATGGTAGGCCAATAATAGCCTACTCTCAATAGATTTTTAGCTAAGACCATGCCACTAGTGTGTGCTCCACAAATACCACCATGTACTTCTTTAATTGTGTGGATATAATCCATAACATCTACGGATCTATTATGTGACCTTGGATTTTGTTCAAATATAACCTATTTGAAATATTCCTTAAAGGTTTCAACCATCTTTTTATATGGAATAAGCTTCTCATATTTAACCTTGTACTCATCATTAACCTTTTTATGATAATTTGTGATTCCCCAATGACTCTCGGTTATCGATATTCTATGTAATAGATAGCTTGAGGCCAGCGATGAGTACTTCATACTCTGCAATGTTAGTTGTGCATGAGAATCCTAGCTAGAATGGTCATGGTATGACATCGCCGATGGAGTGATGAGGACCACTCCTACTCTGGATCCATGGAAGGTAAAAGATCCATCAAAATGGACTTTCCATTCTACAAATTCTTCAATATACATCATAGATGCATCTGGTAAATCTAATCATAAAGTTTTCATTCTTGGGAGAGGAGCTTCGCCGCTTGGTGATCAGCCAGTACCTTTCCTTTTAAAGACTTCTGATTCACAAACTTGATATCAAATTCACTAAGGAGAATGATCCAATTAACCATTCTTCCTGTGAGGGCGGGTTTGGATAAAATTTACTTGAGAGGGCCAACTTTGGATATGAGCTTGGTTTTATTATTCAAGAGATAATTGTTGATGCAAAATCACAGCACCCCTGGATGCACATCAGGCTTCTAGGTTGATGTTCAGCCATCCAGTGTGATTGCACAACATGGAAACCTCTCTCCAAGCGTGGGACTTGTAAAACCGAGAGAGGAATCTCCAGAGAAGGCTGGTTCCTGCTCCTAAACTACCTGCCACAAGCTATTCCAGTGCAGGCAAGCTAATCTAATCCTAATCTAACCATGCCAAGGAGATAGAGAGAGAGAGAGAGAAGGGAAAAACAGCAAAAGCCTACACTAAAACGGTGATACACCAGAGAAGGAGAATGTTGGACATCTATCAAAACTGCCATGGGACAAAAAGAGGTGAGCAATGGGAAGGATGGACAGATGCATCACAGGCCCAAGGATAGATTTCACACAGAAAGTGTCCCAAAACTCCATGAACACAGCTCCAGATCTGCAGTGAACGTTTAAACATGCATAAATACCTGCAATGAAGAGAGGCAAGAAGAAAACAAGCAAAAACGAGAAAGGATGGACAGATGCATCACAAAACACGTCTTGTTGCTTCAGAAGTTTGCACAGAACATCATTCCATTAGTAAAAGGCAAAAAAAATGCCATTACAGAGTAGGGAGGAGGTTCGAACTCCATTTTCAACCCTAGAGAAGAAAAGAAGGGAGGGCCGAGCAGAAAGAATGAACAACTCTTTTTTTATATTTTGCCACTCCTTACAATATATAGGAAGAATGAGAGAAGGAAGAAAGAGGAAAGTCAGATCTCCTCCAACCACCTCCAGGTCATATTTTAAATCATTTCATCATGGTAGAAGCGACGGATCTGGCAAAGCGGCAAAACGGCGGGTCATCTGTGCATTAAAGCCGGTATTTGAAATGTCACTTCTGTCATTACCACGCGTCAGAGCCATTTCTCGATTTTCTCTCTCTAGACTACACCAAAACTTGAGATTAGCCCTAGAATCATGTAGAGGATTTCACTAGCTTTCCGTTGATATAAGAAACATGTAAATCCGAGCTCTAGATCAAAAGATATGACGATTTGAGGATTTAGGGCACGGAACAGGTGAAAACAGATTTTTGAATTTCTTCCCGCGCTCTGCCACTTGGATGACACGTGGCGCGCTCTGATTCGCTGAATAATTCTCTCTCCTCTACTTTTC
Source organism: Taxus wallichiana var. yunnanensis (assembly GCA_018340775.1). Lineage (NCBI taxonomy): Eukaryota > Viridiplantae > Streptophyta > Pinopsida > Cupressales > Taxaceae > Taxus > Taxus wallichiana. Next base: position 274,854,782 of record CM031242.1, on the reverse strand, counting down.
GGCGGGCTTTCCTTTGAATTTTCCTCGTGGGTTCTTAAATGGGACACGTGGCACGATCCTATTTGTTCGGCTCGGTGCTCGAAAATTCGCCCTTTGACTTTTCTGACCTTTACTCCTATGAGGACACGTGGCAATTTCTCAATGGTTCTCGGGCCTGCCGGGTCTTCCGCGTACTTCGCGTCCATCCGTCCCGGACGTCCCTTTTGATTTTGAACCTCTTGGGACAATTTCGGCCGATTCGGCCGGTTCGGGTATTTCTGGCCCGCTTGTTCCACTTTTTTCGGACTGACTTGACTCCTTTCGGCCGGTTCGGCCGGTTCGGGTCCTTTTGTCCCACGCGTCCCAATTGCTTTTGGGCTCCTTGTGCTGATTTCGGCCGGTTCGGACATTTCGCGCATTTTTGTCCCGCTTGTCCCGAAGGCGATCCTCTTCAGCAGTTAGCCAATTTTTCTCCTCGGCTGGATCGGCTTTTCGCGCCCGTCGCGTACTTCTGTCCCACTTGTCCCATTTTCTTTTGGACTGCTTGTGCTCATTTCGGCCGAACCGGCCGGTTCGGGCATTTTTGTCCCGCTTGTCCCGAGCAACACTTAGGACTAGGACTTAGCCGATTTTCGTGATTTTTTCTGGATTGACCTATTTGCCTTTCTGCAACCTTTGATGCATGTTATCGAAATTTTACCCTGGGGGGTGAAATTTTGACAACAATTTTGACGACTCAGTGGGGGCATCTGCCTGCTAGATGAAAAGACCAGTAGCCTGAAGCAATCCATTGGGCATGGAGTCATAAGTAATAGCCTGAAAACTGATCTGAACTTTGAAAATCTCTCCTCTGAGCCACTTGGAAACCCACCGGGCATGGAGTTGTTCTCACCAAAAACCACTGAAACGAACTATGCAAGAGCAAAACCAGCAACACCAAAAACTATGTACAAAACTGAAAATCATACATGCCCCAAATGGAACATGCAGAGTGTGCACAAGCACTTCTTCTGCTGAAAGAAAACCTAGCTACTCTACTCTAACTGGAAGCAAAGGCAAGCTAAACAAATCCTGCAACTGGTTGTGAGAAATAGCTTCCTTTCTTCAAAATTGGCAGCCATGGAATTGATTTGGCACTGATCATGGCTGTTTGGATGGATGGAAAATCAACAAGAAGCTGGTCTTCTATCCAAATCATCAAGGTATCAACTGAAAAATCCAATACCTCTTTTAGTTGCTCTGCATTTGGATTGAAGAGGTATGGCAGCTGATCCTTGGTACTTTGTAGCTCGTCCTCATGCTCAGAAGCAAGCATGACTGGTTGTGGCTTCTCCTTTGGCTCCAATGAAGCCAAATACCTGATTGGGCAAGGTCTGATCCGTTTGATATGCCCATAGCTCTGATTTTCAACTCCAAGAATGGAGTCTTCTTGTAGACCCACCTGAATAGATGACGTGGAAGAAATGGTAGGACCCTTCTGCCCTTTCTCTTCCTCCGATGAAGAACATGGAAGATTTAAATCTTCCAATTTTGGTTCCAAAGGGCTGCTATAAGATGCAGGCTGCTGCAAATGAATGCTCTCCTTCATGACATCAGACTCTTGTGTTTGGAATGTGGATGATGAAAGAGAGAATGGTGAAAACTCAACCGGCTCTTCTCCATCAAAACAGTCCTCCAAATCTGACAGGTAAACTGCCTCATTGCTGTCCTGCTGCTCGTGTTCAACTTCCTCCATGGTGTCCTCTTGATCTGCAACTTGACCACCATGGTTTCCTTCACTCTCCAATATTGAGTTTGAGAGATCAAACTCCTTTTCAGTGCTAGAACTTGAGAGAGATGAAGTGGAAAGAAGAACTGAAGGTTCTTCTGTAACCTGCTTTGTGCTCAAAGCCCTTGGATCTGCGTTTTTCTCCTCCATAGCTAGATTGTGCTCCTCTTCTTTTGGATTTGGAGCAGCTTCTCCTTCCTCCAATGTTTGAAGGCAATCTTGCTCTTGATTGAACTCCTTCTCCAGCATGAAGTTTGTCAAGTCAAACTCTTCAATCTGCTGCTCTAGAGGACAAGTTGGGGCTGCAAGATCTTCTTCTTCTGCTGCAACAAAATCAGTCCTGACCACCATTTGTTCTCCAACCCTAGCTTCTTCTGTAGGCTTGACCATCAAGGGGATCCTTGTCATCCCAAATTTGGCAGCCCAAACCTTCAAGCTGTCTGTCATTTCTTTTCTGTTTGGCTCTTCCTCCTGCTGTCCTTGATGACTGATTTTTACAATTTCTTCTTTCCCACATGGAATTGGGAATGCAAAAGGAGGGATAGGTTGAAACTCCACTGATTTGACAATTTTTTGTGGTGGTGGAGGAGGTGAAACCTCTTGTTTCTTTGGAGGAGGGGGTGTTTCTGTTAGCTCTTGTGGAGGGGATGACTGTTTGGAAGGAAAAAGGAAAGAAGAATCGAGGTGTGGTGGAAGACTGAGAGGTGGAGAAATGGATTCAACATTTGGGACAGCAGATGGAGAGTTTGAAACTTGACACTGCTGAACTGAAACAGATTGGGAAAGAGGAAAAGAAAAGGCATGAGATGGTGTGTTTACCTGTTGACAAGGTTGCTGAATACTTCTCTCATACACTTCTATTTCTTCAATCCACTTTGCAAGAAAAGGCAGCGTTGCAATCATGAAGTCAAGCTTCTCTTGAGGGCTGTAATGACTTGGAAAAGGTCCCACCCATGGACAGGGTGCTTCTGGCCCGATTCCAAATGCTCTCATCTGTGCCTGAGCCCTGGACTGCACCATCCCCTCCTCCATCTTTTGGATTTTCTCCAACAGACCAGCATCTTGGATCTGATGGTCTTCATTGTATGCACACCCTTGCTCTTGGAAAGCTCCATAGCCAAACTGACTTTGGCACTGCTGTTCATATGAGTATGCATGCTGATCTGGAGGATTTGTAAAACGTGTTGGAGGTGGAATATACTGTTGTTGTTGATGTGAAATCCATGATGGAAATGAAGTCATGATTGCACAACTTCATGGAATGGAAAAGAATGAAAGGGATGGAAAGAAAGATGGATGAAAATGTATGGAAACGGGTCTGCAAGCTCAGAGAAATGGGTTGCTGATCAGATGGAGTCGCCAGATGTGTTTGCAAGTGCCTCCAAAGGCTGAAATCTTCACAGGAACACATCAACCTGCAAAAGATGAAGTGAAAGACCTCTAAGGTCCCACCGGGCATGCCAAAACTGTTGATGCAAAATCACAGCACCCCTGGATGCACATCAGGCTTCTAGGTTGATGTTCAGGCATCCAGTGTGATTGCACAACATGGAAACCTCTCTCCAAGCGTGGGACTTGTAAAACCGAGAGAGGAATCTCCAGAGAAGGCTGGTTCCTGCTCCTAAACTACCTACCACAAGCTATTCCAGTGCAGGCAAGCTAATCTAATCCTAATCTAACCATGCCAAGGAGATAGAGAGAGAGAGAGAGAAGGGAAAAACAGCAAAAGCCTACACTAAAACGGTGATACACCAGAGAAGGAGAATGTTGGACATCTATCAAAACTGCCATGGGACAAAAAGAGGTGAGCAATGGGAAGGATGGACAGATGCATCACAGGCCCAAGGATAGATTTCACACAGAAAGTGTCCCAAAACTCCATGAACACAGCTCCAGATCTGCAGTGAACGTTTAAACATGCATAAATACCTGCAATGAAGAGAGGCAAGAAGAAAACAAGCAAAAACGAGAAAGGATGGACAGATGCATCACAAAACATGTCTTGTTGCTTCAGAAGTTTGCACAGAACATCATTCCATTAGTAAAAGGCAAAAAAATGCCATTACAGAGTAGGGAGGAGGTTCGAACTCCATTTTCAACCCTAGAGAAGAAAAGAAGGGAGGGCCGAGCAGAAAGAATGAACAACTCTTTTTTTTTATTTTGCCACTCCTTACAATATATAGGAAGAATGAGAGAAGGAAGAAAGAGGAAAGTCAGATCTCCTCCAACCACCTCTAGGTCATATTTTAAATCATTTCATCATGGTAGAAGCGACGGATCCTGGCAAAACGGCGGGTACATCTGCTACATTAAACCGGTCAGCTGAAATGTCACTTCTGTCATTACCACGTGTCAGATCCATTTCTCGATTTTCTCTCTCTAGACTACACCAAAACTTGAGATTAGCCCCAGAATCATGTAGAGGATTTCACTAGCTTTCCGTTGATATAAGGAACATGCAAATCCGAGCTCTGGATCAAAAGATATGACGATTTGAGGATTTAGGGCGCTAGGCAGTAAAAACAGATTTTTGAATTTCTTCCCACGCTCTGCCACTTGGATGACACGTGGCGCGCTCTGATTCGCTAAATAATTCTCTCTCCTCTGCTTTTCGGTGGGCTTTCCTTTGAATTTTCCTCGTGGGTTCTTAAATGGGACACGTGGCACGATCCTATTTGTTCGGCTCGGTGCTCGAAAATTCACCCTTTGACTTTTCTGACCTTTACTCCTATGAGGACACGTGGCAATTTCTCAATGGTTCTCGGGCCTGCCGGGTCTTCCGCTTACTTCGCGTCCATCCGTCCCGAACATCCCTTTTGATTTTGAACCTCTTGGGACAATTTCGGCCGATTCGGCCGGTTCGGGTATTTCTGGCCCGCTTGTTCCACTTTTTTCGGACTGACTTGACTCCTTTCGGCCGGTTCGGCCGGTTCAGGTCCTTTTGTCCCACGCATCCCAATTGCTTTTGGGCTCCTTGTGCTGATTTCAGCCGGTTCAGACATTTCACGCATTTTTGTCCCGCTTGTCCCGAAGGCGATCCTCTTCAGCAGTTAGCCAATTTTTCTCCTCAGTTGGATCGGCTTTTCGCGCCCGTCGCGTACTTCTGTCCCACTTGTCCCATTTTCTTTTGGAGTGCTTGTGCTCATTTCATCCGAACCGGCCGGTTCGGGCATTTTTGTCCCGCTTGTCCCGAGCAACACTTAGGACTAGGACTTAGCCGATTTTCATGATTTTTTCTGGATTGACCTATTTGCCTTTCTGCAACCTTTGATGCATGTTATTGAAATTTTACCCAGGGGGTGAAATTTTGACAACAATAATGGAAAAGCTTTTGGAATGTGAAGACAAGCTCGCTTAGCAAGCCTTTTTTATTTGGGGATAATTCAACTCCTATGCGATCAAGGTGCAGCTAAGATAGTAAACTACTCTCTCTTTATGGGCTAAGTAATATTGGGCAAGTAATGCACCAATAGAAAGCTGGGTAGCGGAAATGTATAAGAGGAGAGGTTCACTGGGGGTAGGTGGAATTAGTATAGGTGGGCTGGTCAAATACTATTTGAGTAGCGCAAAATATTTGACGATCAGTCCCAAATTGAATGTGACATCTTTCTTGAGCAAATGAGTAAAGGGGTGGCACTTATCCGCAAGTTGTGAAATAAAGTGGCTGATTTCCTGAATTTTCCCTTATAGAATCCTTAGTTACTTAAGAGTGGTAGGTAGTGGCATTTATGTGATAGTCATAACCTTTGTAGGGTCTACTTCAATCCCTCTTTGTGAAACAATGAACCCTAGGAGTTTTCCTGATAAAACACTGAAGACACATTTCTTAGGGTTCAAACGAACCTTATAGTCTCTTAGATGCTAAAAGATATGCCTTAATACTTCAGGGTGTTCTTTTCTACTTTTGAATTTTGCTAGGATATCATCAACATAGTCCTCCATGATGTCACTTATCATATCATGGAAAATAATTATCATGGCCCGTTGATAAGTAGCCCCAGTGTTCTTGAGCCCGAAGGGCATGAATTTGTAGCAAAACGTTCCCCAAGGGGTGATGAATGTTGTCTTATGCTGATCTTCTTCTACAATTTGTATCTAGTTATAACCTGAAAAACCATCCATCAAGGACAACATTTCATAACTAGCTATTGAATCAACTATCATGTCAATGTTAGGTAGGGGAAAATCATCCTTTGGACATGCTTTGTTAATGTCATGGAAATCAGTGTAGATTCTGATGCCCATAGGATTTTTTTGTACTGGGACTATGTTAGAGATCCATTCTGAATAATCAATAGGTTTAATGAAATCAACAGCTAACAAATTTTCTAATTCTTCTTTGACTAAGAGCGCCACCTTAGGATGCATCTTTCTCAACTTTTGTTTGATTGGTCTAGCATCCGGGTGCACAACGAGGTTGTGCACAACTAGCTCTAGGTCTAAACCAAGCATATCTACATATGTCCACATGAATATGTCCACGTATTATTTTAAGAGCTCTACAAAGGTATTTTTTCTGAGCTGAAAGTGAAGCTCCCAACTTTATTATTCTAGGTTGCTCCTTTGAGCTAATGTTGACATTGATTGTTTCCTCAATAATAATTTTAGAAGCATCTTCCATCCAGGCAGGATGAGCGGGAAGAGTAAGATCGACTACATGTGGTAGCTCATGATCATATTTAAACGTATGAATCAATTCATATTTAGACTCTTCGTTTTATCTGTCTATGAGTTTATCAAAGAATTTGTCACTATGGGATCTTCGTTGAGCCTTCTTGTTTGGTTTCTCATAAGTGGGTGTACTTTTATTTACAACCTTTTTATTCAACTATCCACACATCTCTGCTTCTTTCCTAAAGTAGGCATAGGTTTCTAGTTGAATCATAAATCCTTTCTTGTGGTCTCCATATAGAATAAAGTCCCTGAGTCCCATGAATTATGTAAATTCCTCATCATTTTCAAAGAAATCTAGAGGCACGTGAAGTTGTTGATCCCAATCTATAAGTTCGGGACATACTGAGGATGCTAGATATTTATCTAGGGGGATGAATTCAGATAAGGTAAGGACCAAAAATATAGGAATAGGTTCGTGGAGGAAATATCCTCATAAAAGCTACATTGGGAATCTGCGTCACTATTAGAATGAGATGAAACTTCCCCACGTTCAGAAGAGGTGGCATCATTCTCAGAAGGTAGAGTGTCATGGGGCCTTATTCTAAGGCCATGTTTATCAATTTTAAAATGAGGGATATGGATAGGCTCAACCGGCCTTATGTATTGATGCCACATCCAAACCCATTATAGCCCATGATAAACATCATGCGGGGACCTTTGATGTACTAAGGTGCTTGATTGCATGAAGCCATGGTGCCTTCTAGCACTCTATTGGTAGGGTCTTCTAAAATTTTCTCCTCAGATAGGAGACCACTATGGATAAATTCTTCCAATGGATTAGGACATTGATTGTGAGTGCTCTTGAAGGCGAAAATAAGGCTTACCCCTTATCCCGGGGATGCGATAAGTCGATATCAACAAAGCCTACTAAAGAGTGAATGACTTATCGGGCCGTATTTTCTTGACGTTGCTTTCCATGAAGCAAATGGGTTGACCAATGAGGAAAATCTTGATTAAAAGGCATGAGGATTTGAATCTATTCATTTTTTTATATCCTCCATTTGTAGAGGGACAACAACATCTGTAAAAGGACATTCATAAGCTACATGAGAAAAACTATGTAATGCCCTACAATGTGTGAATGGTTCAGGTCACCCAAAATGGTAACCACCTACCCTTCATGACATAACTTGATGCACTGATGAAAATTTGATGGAATAGCTTGCATGGCATGGATCCATGGGTGTCCCAAGAGAATGTTGTATGGAAGGTCCAAGTCAAGGACATGGAACATTGTGTCATGACACATTGGTCCTACCTCCATGGGAACCACTATAGTCCCTGTTGAATCTCTTTCTTCATTTTCATAGGTCATGATCATGATAGTCTTAGCTCCCATCTCTATTTCTAAATGGCCTAGCTGTTTAACCATCTTCAAAGTGCAAATATTTAGACCAGATCCCCCATCTACAAGTACTCTTTTGATTTTGACGGTAACCACAATTTTGAGATACAATGGTAAGTTATGCTCTGGGTTGTTATGCGGGATTGTAGTATGATCAAAAGTAATATGATCATTGGTGTCTAAGCATGCAATCATGGCTTGAAGGTTCATGGGGTCTACCTCTGTGGAAACCCCTGAATTTTGCAAATTTTTATGCATGTATGTTCTTATGGGCATTAGAGATCTTGAGGAGATCGAGAATAGATATCCTAGTAGGTGTTTTCTCTAACTGCTCTATTAAATTATACTAACCTTCATGAGGGATAGGCATAGGATCTGGTATGACTAAGCGGGCACGTCTTGTCCCGATTGTGCAACTCTTTTCTAAAATCTGAATGGTGTTGATTTGTTCATTAGATGAGCTAATACATCCAATGAGGGAATCATAAGGACTATCATTTATAGGGTACACATAGGCAGCAGTCCTATAGTCATTGGAGGTTTGCCCTTGATCTGGTTTTCTTTTCTTTTTATCTACATGGTTAGGAAAAGGTTCCTTGTAAATACCCATTTTTTCATTTGAACTTTTACCAGTCTCAGGGGGAGAATCCACAACAATCTTCCCTTCCTCTATGAGGTCTTGGATATAATGGCGCAATCTTAAACATCTATCCATTTTGTGTCCTTTAACATGGTGGAAGTCACAATATTCATGATCTTTGAACCAAACCGGTTTTGGAGCATCTTCCGGATATGGTACTGTTGTAGTTGGATATTCTACCATTTTTGTGTCATCTAATTGTTTTAGGATGGTAGATAAGGATTATGTTAAGGACATGAACATACATTTTGTAGGTGCTTTAGGATGAGGTCCTTGTGAAATATTTAAGAGTGGGCATGTCTGTATGGCTTGGAATCTCTTGGAGTCTGTAATGCCATCACCAAAAACATGTTTATTCTTATTGAAGAACTTAGGTTTGTCTATGGATTTGGTTTCATGTTTGTGTTTAGTCACAAGTTTAAGCATTCCCTTGATAATGAGGGCTTTCTCAATTGACTGTCTTTCTCTATGACTTCTTCAAAGTATGAGCCACAATGCATTTGCAAGTGAAAGGATATTTCTTTGTTTAAGGAAAAATATGCTCACTAAGCTGCATTTTTTCTACGGTAAGGCACAAGAAAAAGACTAGCTAACCCATGCCATTGTTGTAAAAATCCTACAAATGTCTCATTTGGTTTTTGTTTTGTGTTACATAGATCATTCATTGTGATGTCGCTCTCCATATTATAGGAGTAATGCCTTACAAAATTCTCTGCCAATGCAGGCCATGTTGTAATGGAGCCCTTGGGTATGCTATAGAACCATTCCAATCCTACTACTCCAAGGCTGCGAGGAAAGAGTCGTATCAAGAAATTATCGCTATATGTGACCTCTTGGCAAGCCATGTAAAAGTATTTTATATGATCACGAGGGTCACTTTTGCACTTATACTTATCAAACTTGGGAATGGTAAAGTGTTTTGGGAAAGGCTGTTGTAACATGTCCTTATCAAAGGGGTATGGACATAGTTCTTCATATGAATATTTTCTATTTTGGCCTACATTTCCCTATTGTAATGTAGTAAGCATATCTTTCATAGATTTCAATTCCTCCTGAATGAGTTGCTCTTTAGTAGGTGACATTGGCCTTTGAGCTTGAGTTTCCTTAAAGGTATAGTCTATATGTGGATCAAATTGAAACTCGTTAGGTTTGTTTTTGTCTTTGTCTTTGTATATGTTTTTTCTTAAAGAACCTAGGTTTGCTAGTTTCTGACTCAACTTCAAGATCTATTTTTGGAGGATCTCCTCCTCAACCAGGGGTCTTCATCTTTAAAAAGACAAGGAGAAGCTTTTCACTCAATTTTCACTTTACGCGAAGCTTTATAGTGAGGTTTTCGTGATGGTTCACCTTTGACAGTGGCCTTATGGTGCCCAGAAGTGGAAGCATATCCCACATCAAAAGGGTTATCTGTGTCTAAGACAAATCTTCATTCTCCTAAATTAGGGTTAATGACCTTTGTTTCTTCTTCATGCTCATGTGGAAGTTTAGCTCCTAATGCTAAGACTCTTGCGAGTACCTGATCTTTATTATAATATAGGAGTTCATCAAATCTATTTAGGTCTAACCTTTTTTGTTCTCCGGAAGAGTCTGACTCTTCTCCACTATGATCAATTAATGTCTCCGTATCTTTGACTTGAGAAAAGAGTGGTCCTAAATTGTGACCACTAAATGGGAAGGTGTCAAAAGGTTTTCTCCTATATCATGCTCATTTGATTTGGCTACCATTTTTATGATTTTAGGCATTACTAGTAGATGTTTGTATGTAGCTAGCATAACCCCTAAGTGTATGGTTTTTTGTAAGCCATTCAAGGTGATGTTGGAACTATACTACAGTGTATCCTAGATGTAGTGTTATGCAATCGTCTTTATCAAGGAACACTCATATGCACACCTAAATGTAATGATCATGTAATTTTTTACCAAGTCTGTGCCTAAAAGCTAAAAATGATACCGACAATGATGTATCAATATGTAGGTCAAGTTAGAACCCCAACAAGGCCTAAGAACTGACATGATGTTGTCGCAGTCCCTCAACAAGGTATACCTAAAACTAGTTTGAATGCCGATGAAATTTGAACCTTCCGAAAAATGGAAGTCACGAATAAATATAGCGTAATAATGTCACCATGATACATTAACCAAGAAAGAAAGGTGTTAGTACCATGACAACTTTATTATGATATATATAAGGTGTTATTGACACTTTTCAAGAAGACTCAGATGATGTCGAAACTGAAACTAAGTGATAAGTATAACAAGGAGTTTTTAATCATGTGAGTAGTGTAACCATGTAATAAGGGGACTTATACCATCTTCTCACAAAATGAGAATATGATGTAAGTACCGAGATTGTGTGTCTAGGATGTGAACAAAACTATCAACTCAAGAAGAGACAAAAGATGAACCATACCCATGGCGGTGAAGATGATCTTGAAATCAAGATGGACGGACTTTTATCAAAGATACAAAAAGCGTACCTACACACTTTAGACATTTAACAACCCAGCCACAAACATGGATGGGCATAAATAGACAAAAAATTGGCAAGCACTATCTCTGATAAAAACACGCAATGTATGCACCTTTCTCACCCCAAACAATGGGCGGTGAGAATGCAAGGGTATTGATCAAAAGATGGAAATAAACCAAGAGCCACCTAGGTAGAGCTTTGCCTCATCTCGAAGACAAGAATAAAACTAAGTGAAGGTGGGACGTAGTTTAGTTTTGTGATGAAAGACACTCAGATAAAACTCACAAGGGTTCTTTGCCTTGTTCGACAAACAAGGTTTAGATTCCAGATGAGTTGTCACTTTGTGATGGCTTGACACAACAATGGACTAGTAAAGTGGGCTCCAAGATAGAATGGCCTCCTTAATAAGTTCTCTCACCTAGGTGCTACAAAGTTGTCTTAAGTGAGCACGATTTACCCAAAAAGTCGTAATGACTAGTTTGGGAGTATCTCGGCTTTACTTTACCCCCTTCGAGCACAAAGGGAAACTAGTGCATCCACATGTGCTCTCCCTGGGGTTGCTTCATATGGACAACTGATAACTCTATCTCACAAGGTGTACTAGTCAAGTGGGTAAGTGGAGTGCTTCCTATTTCATCCATGAGGTTACTCAGTGGTGGATTACTTTAGGGTTCTGGAACCACCCCCATTATTATAGCTTAAGGCGTTATGCCAAAGGGGTTATGTTCCAGTTGAGCGAGATAGGGATGTACCCTTTTTGAAACCTACAATACAATGTTTTGAATATGGTGTGTTTTTATCTTGCTTAACTTAATGTGGTTTTAAGTAGCACACCATTTGGCAACCTGCAAGAACACGTGTATTAGCAGTTCTGTGTTTTGTTTTTCGACACCTTTCTTTGACAATCATTAGGTCCTGTAGACAACAAGTTTTTAGTAATTTTCTAGTTCATAGGTTGATGTCAAGAAAGATAATTTTACACTTTTCTTTTGATTCCTAAGATCGCAAAAGGTGCGAAGGAAGAGCATACACAACGTGAAAAATCCTACTGAAATCACATGAAAGTTTTACTTCATCCTTTATAAAACAAGTGTTTTTTGAACAATTTATATGAGTTTTGTATAAGTGTTTTTGATCTCCAAGATCTCCTTTGAAGATGTGAGGAGAGAGCATACACACTTCTACAAAGTTAATTTTAAGCCAAGAACAAAACACTTTAACTATGCAAACTGAAATGTTTAAGGAAAACACTGTTTTTTGAATTGTTAGTTCTAAAAACCTATAGTAATGGGTCAGAAGAAAAGATTTTGTAGACTATAAAAATTTCCAATTTTAATACAGACACCTACACACCTATACCGACACCAACACTTCCCAACCGACGGATACGCGCCCTACTTAATGAGTACGCCTGCAGTTAAAAATTAATGAAACCTAATGCAAGTAAAACAAAAATGCTTGCAACATGACAGAATACGTGCCCATATTGACATGGACGCTCAGGTTTTGATGTGTATGCACCCAAGCCTGAAACAAGAAATTGTAAAATTTTTTACACAGTCAGACCATTTACGCATGCGCGACCAGAGAGGTGGATACACATCCTAGATTACAGAGACACATGTGCATCTTTGTAGAGAGAAAATGTGCAAATGATGAAGTCCTAATAGGTACATGCCTGATCCGATGGGTACGCTGGGGTTTCAACATGTACACGCCCTTGTTTTACACCTACGTGCACCCTATGAAAAACCTGCAAAAAACATGGATTTTCAAAATTTCAAGAGCAAACAGGTTAGTTGTTAGTCAAAGTGTCCTATTTCTATATCAAACCCACAAAATACATGCAAATGAAGGTCATTTATCTAGGGTTAGAAATAAAAATGAGGAAATAACAAGTGATTTGACCCAAAAACTTGAAAATGAACCTTGAAAAACCTAAAAGACCTCCATTAATGGAGGATGGACATAAGTGTCCCACCAGTGTGCCAAATGTGTTCAATGAAAAGTTGTAAAAGCCATGGATTTGGGGTAAGAATCTCTAAAGAAACCCCAAAGGCTTTTAACAATCTGATCAATGGACCATGTGATAAGAAATGAGCAAGGTTTTCTTCTTTGCATACATTAATTTGAAATAAACATGCAAACTAAACAAATGAAGTTAACCTCTATTCTTTGAAAGCTTGAAATAATGAACCTAAGAGGATCTAAGCATTCAGTTATGTGTTTAAGAGAAAGAGATCTCCCCATTAATGGCTTCAAGGCCAATGGATCTTCCCTTTTACTCCATGTTAGTGCTATGAAATACAAAATCAAATGCTTTTAGCTCAATGGAAGAAGATGAAATACAATCTAAAGCCTAAACAAATTGCTATAATCTATGCTAGGAAGAAGAGAGAATTCTTAGGAAATGAGGGAGGGGGTATAGCCCTATTTATAGTTTTTGGTTTGGGGAAATGGGAGATTTGGGTGCATGTGGGACAAAGGCTAAAGTCCAAAAATCACTTTTAGCAAGTCAAAGTGTGATTTGACTATGTTTTAGGGTATTTAACCTAGGCTAGACTAATTAATATCTCTTAGAGAGTAATTAGGGTTTTGGAAGGGTTTCTGAAGGGATTAATCAATCCAACAAAGTGGATTGATCTTCCAAGGGCTAATAGAAGCAAGCTAGAAGAGAATAATAAGCTAATGTAGTTAGAACGAGGCTATAACAACCTATTTTAAATGGTTTATAAGAGGAAAAATGACCAAAAAGGTGTCGTGAGAAGAGAGTTAGATAGGTCTAACTAGCGGTGTGTCATCAATTTGCAAAGGGAAGAAGCGTTAGTGCACCATTAGAAATAATAGTGTATTGATCAAACTACATGTGTCTACAAGGAAAACAAATATTGAATTGGGGAGATCTAATTTTTGAAAATCTCATTGACTAACTAGTCAACATGAAACAAAGAAAGGCATTCTTCATGATTTTCTAGGTACCTCATGTACATAATTACACCTACATGGTATGGGTAGGATTGTCTCCTCAAGAAGATAAGAAGAATAAACCAATTTATGAGTATTACCCCCAACTCATCTTTGAAAATAGAAAATTCCATTTTAGAAGGGTGAATGATGTTTTCACCATGTACATAGTAAGGCTATTGGAGGGAAATGCGGTGAGAGAGTGTCTGCAGAGGAAAAATAGTTAATATCAACATATGAAAACCTATTTATCCAATTCAAAAGATTCTCTTGCATTAGGTTAGCTAGCTTTGAAGGCTCAATAAACAATTTACCTATGTAATGTAATGAAAATTTAGTTTTGGTGGAGGTTTGTAGACAATTGGACATGTTGCACATAACATGCAGAGATAAGAAAATCATAGGCATCCAATTATCTATCTCTCTCGAGGAATTATACATGCGGGGATCGCCTTAGATTCTCAAAACGTGGAAAGAAAAATTACTGAATTCAAATTCTACTAATTTTTTTTCACCTCAAAAGTAAATGTGATAAAACAAATAAGTGGGTAATGAGCATAGGAGGAATACCTGTGTTATGTGGAAAGTAGAAGGCATTGCATGCCCGTAGAATTTTGATCCAAGATGATTATGTGAACTTCCATTTTTATGGGAAGGACTACCTGTAGATACAAATCAAGACCACAAAGAGTATTAAATAGCATATGATAGTGGACTACCTAGCGTATGCTAGATCCAAGAAGTATGGTGCTTCCTAGAGATCCTGTCAATCCACTATTTAATGAAAATTCAATGTGAATAAGAAAGTAAAATAAATACGACGTATTGCAATGTAATGATTTAGGTTTCTCATACACACAATACACTAGATTTTATGCTAGATATAAAAATAACACTAAATCTAATTAGAACCGGTGTTTTTCAAGTCGACGAGGTTTATCAAAGGTCCGGTAAGGGTCTAGGGTTGATTGGTTGAGGCCTAGGTTGGTTTTGGGTGTGTGGGAAGCTTATTGGTCTTAGAATATAAAAAGACAGAGAGACCGATATCGCTATGTTGACCGATGCTAGTATGGGGACTAAACCGATGGGATCAAGGAACCAACGTCAATATGGCGCAATAGGATATTAAATATTAAAAATGGGTATTTTAGGCTCTCTGTGATTGTAAAGAGAGTGATGGTAGTGTGGTTTGGGTCTTAATATGACTGAAAAGACACAAGAATAATAATAAGGAGGTTTAGAAGGGTGAAATGGATTGGGGTTCTTAAATAGTGGGTTGGTGGGAAGAAGATGATGTACGAGTAATGAAGAAATAAAATATTGAAAGAATCAAGTGATCTACAAAGAGATAAGCATGAATGATTAAGATCAAAATACTTGGTATTTTTAGATCCCGTGAGTTAGGGTGGATGATGGTTAATCGGAAAAGGGGTGGTTGAGTCCAATTTTTGGCAAAGATAACTGGTTTTCTCCTATGATTATTCCAATGCTCGGAAGGATAACTCGACTATTTTTCTTACATTGTGGTTATGTGTGTTCATCATCTGGATGCAAGAGGGATTGAAGATTCATGCTTGAATGTAATAAGGATCCAATAACTGAATGACCAACCCAGGTAAAGGGTTGTAAAATTTTATATAAAGGAACCGATGGTGGTTTAGGTGACCAATGTTGGCCGAGCATAAACTGGCATCAATTAGGGTGAAATAGTATTATTTTCCAAAATTAGGTAGATCTTCCTAGATTTGGCATTTTTTCCTTATTGGGTCCGCTTGGGGAAGTAGAGTTCATGTGAGAGAAGGTAGGAAGATCTTAGAAGAAGTCTAGTTAGGTTTAGGAAGAATTGTTAGTAAGGTCAGTAGTGACTCGGCGGTGGGAGTGATGACTCAGTGCTGAGAGTAATGACTTGGTCATTGTGAGTTAAATGCCCCTGGAATGGGTCTTGAATGAGGTGTCATGAATAGATGGAGGTGTGAGGATGAAATTAAATTAGTTAAAATAATTAATTTAATTAATAATGTGAGGATGAATATTAATATAGGATGAAGGAGTCATGATTAGTTAAATGTTTTACATTAATTAATTGAAGGGGACCAAGGGTAGTGTGACCCAAATTCGATGTCTAAATTTGTCCCTTTTTGTCACGTAGCTTGTTTTGATAAGTGACACGACTAGAATAGTAATTTGGTGCTCCGGTATGAGTGAGGGTTAGGTTTCCCCTAGTGTAGGTAGAGGTCACCCCCTCAAACACGAAACCGATGAGGTGTGAAATGGAGTCAATGAGTGGTTTTATAAATGAGTAAGTGATGAAAATGAGTGTAGGTTGGTTATAGGAAAGGTTTTTTTAGTCATGTAATAGGTAGTGACAGGTTTAATGATTAGATGATTTGGTGGTAATAGGTACTCGCATGATCTAATTACGATAAGGTACTGAGTTAAAGATCTTGTAAAATATACATTGTTTAAGGTTGATAGGTTTATCCAAATAAGGTTGAAGTGGTTCAGGTATCCAAGGTATAGGATATGGTCCTAAAACACCACTATGAAAGGTGTAGGAAAGGGAAATAGGTTTTGGTCCAGGGCACCAAAGGCATGGTCGGGATAAACAACATGGATTACGACAAGATAAGGTCATTAGGCAGAACAACATGAGTATCACATCACAAGGTATAGCAAGGACATGAATTCTAGTGTTAGAAAAGGTGAGGTTGAGTTGGGTGATTAGGGTAAGGTTGTAGGTAAGGCTATGGTAGGGGAAAGAACATGCCCCCACTGATTCTGAGGTTTGGTGAAAGGTAATAAGGTTATGAGGGTGACGTGTAAGGTTAGGGTCAACTTTGGGTTAGGCAGAAAAATGTTTCGGGTAGGCAAAGTTGGTACTATTTGGTGCAATGAGGTAAAAAAGGCTAATTGATTGCAATCATGGCCAACTAATGTCAGTCAAGAGAAACTAAGAACGGTGCACTAGGGCACATGACCAATGTCGGTTTAGGGAAACCGATGTCATCAAAGTTGTATTTGGAATAAAAAGGTAAAATACATGAATTATAGACTTATTTGTGCTTTTCCATTTGTGAAAATGACAAGCAGAGAGTTTTTTTCATATCATTGATGAGAGTGATCGTGATTAGGCTAGATTCTAGGCTGATTTGGAGAGAGGTGAGTGGTTGGAGAGGTGTATAGGTGGGCCTATGAGATATTTTGGCACGATTAGATTCATGGAGAGCCAGGGGTTTGATTTAGACATGGTGATAGTAGGAAGAGGTGTGGGAGGACCACCATCTTAGAGACCGATCCCAGCGAGGTGACGTTGGCGTGCAGAGGTAGGATTCAATCCTTTCTAGTTGTTTTTATTGAAGTTGTAGAAAAAATGAACTAAAATGGGGGATTCAAAATTCAAAATTTAGTTAAAAATTGAAGAATTTGGGTATGGGGCAGGTGCAATGTAGATTAATTAGGGTGTAAAATGGAAATGGGTGGGGTTGGGTGGTTTTGGGTAGGTTTTAGGCTTGTTTTTTAAATTTTTAGAAAATTGGGGGTGTGGGGGTTTGGATTTGGAGCCAAACCAGAGATTGACATCAGTCAGATCTCGGCTAGTGTCCGTCTGGCATGCCGACATTGGTGGGAAAATATTTGACCGACTTGATTCGGGGTGACCCGAAGATCGATTATTGTGATCGACATCATCACCTTGTGAAAAGTGACTTAGTCTAAATAAGTTAACTTGAGAAGGCCAAAATGGGGTGAAAAATTAA
This sequence comes from Taxus wallichiana var. yunnanensis, assembly GCA_018340775.1. NCBI lineage: Eukaryota > Viridiplantae > Streptophyta > Pinopsida > Cupressales > Taxaceae > Taxus > Taxus wallichiana. The sequence goes on along the minus strand of CM031242.1, from coordinate 274,837,187 downwards.
ATTGGAGGGTAGATAAGTAGTGAATAAGGGAAATAGAGAGGGATGATTTAGAGAAGCAAGTAGGTGAGGGTAAATATAGGTAAACATAGGTGGGTAATAGAGGAATATTAGGTCATAGTGATGGAATGGGTTATGGGAACTTGATAAGTTAAATTAGAAGAAATGATAGGCTAGGGAAGTAGTTAGGAAATAAATAGGTGGGGTAATTAGGTTGTAAAGAAATGGGAAACATAGTTCAATTTTTGACATTTTGAGTGGTATGGATGCATACATGACATTAGTTGACGATGTAGGACCATGTACCACCGTTATTAGGGCATATATGTCCTAGCATTACTAAGGAAAAGTGGACACATATGTGAGATGTCGGATTGGTGGGCATTAGGTGCTACAGGTGGATCCAACAAGATCACAATCTCATGGTTGCGCTCATCACTAAATGGGATGTAGTGACCAACGCCATTCATCTACCCACCAATGAGATGACCATCACATTAGAGGATGTATATAGGATCTCGTGGCTTCCTATTTTGAGGAGATAATATATATTTAATATCAATAGATGGAGCCTTTGAGGTAATGACTAAGGTATTTGGGGAGATGGCGAGTGAATTGACATAGCATAGTGTCAATATTGTTTATGGTGCTTTGTATGTTGCACACACACGGGGAGACGCAGTTAGCAGTGTTGATGATGGTGGCAGTGGGGTGCTATTCACTTCCTAATTCAGAGGGTGATCGATTTCCCAGAAGGTTGATGGGAGTATTATGGGATATGATTTAGGATCGGGTCTACTTTACATGGGCACCTGCATATTTAGTGCAGCTATAAAGGGATTTGTGGGCCTACCATTAAATATGATGTTATGTAATCTTTTGTACATTCTTACTACACTACTAGGCATATGAGCATATTGTGGTAGTGTGGCCACGAGGACTACTGGTACTAGATTGGAACCATGGGGGATAGAGGGAAGGTTACAAGAGGTGGGTGGTTGTAGGTGGTCATCCTTGAGTAGAGGAGGAAGCTCATGATGTAGTATATTATAGGTGGGAGATGGAGGCCCTGTATGCAATGGACATAGTCTCACGGCCCTATGTCAGTTTTCCATAGTAATTACGGTTAGTGTGGTGGATATAGGGTAGACGTGCGAGAAAATATGACATGATCCTAATTGTGAGTCCAATTTAATTATGGATTACAATAGTATGTGTTTCCACCATTCCCATAGTACGCACAGGATGATGTGGAAAGACCCTTGTCTCCACCTCATCCCACAGACCCGCATAATAGGAGGTACTAGTGGATATGATATTGGATGACGTAGGGATCACTATGGCATACACACAATGTTGAGTAGTGGAGTTACAAGAAACACCCCCACAACCATGTCATCTAGAATTATCCAAAGTGATGGCTCAAAGGGATTCCCTACGGAGGTAAAGGTGACCACTCGGGGATTTCGGTTGATAATCGACACAAGCACAATTAGTTACTTTGATAGGGTAGGTGACTATACTACAAGTTCATTTGAATGCTTCCTGTGCTCGGGAACATGTACATGTACACTGAGCTCTTGTAGGGGACGGTGTATAGGTAGCAACACTACACACACATGTTACTAGTTTATAGGGATAGTTGGCGACAGCGCAAGAACATGTCATAGCCTTATTGGCCCAGATAGCTACACAGTGCTAGCACGAGCACTTTGGGACAGTGGTCCTATAGTATAGGCACCAACACCGAGAAGATGGTCCTTTATTGGTAAGGAAGAGTTCACAAATGGTAGTTAGGTTGATGGCACTTCCCTATACCATATCTATGGCGAGGTTCGTGGATTCCACGAATGAGGCCCGCTATTACCAGGACCATCTAGCCACTACAAATATTGATGCTCCCTCATATGCCAAGTATGGGGCCTAATAGGAAGCTAGTGAGAGGAACAAGTTGATGACTCACAACTCGGGTATCACATGGGGTTGTCGGCCCCGAGAGACAAGGTTAGGGTAAGGCTACAAGTTCTCGTAAACTAAGCCTAGGCGAGGGTCGGGAGGAGGATATGGGTGAGATTAGAGCGGAGGGACTTATGTGGGGTTGATTGATCATGACATGTGATAGTTGTATTTTTATTTTTATTTATATATACTGACCTATGTGATGAAGATTTTTCAAGATTTTATATGAGATTTTTTGAGAAACTTTGATTATTTATACACAGACATTCAATCCTTATATAGTTGATGATTATTATTGGATGGATGATGTACTCTTTTTAATTTCTATTGTTATTGTGTACCATGTGAACTAGGTCATTTAGGCATCTTTGGAGTCAGGTATAGGCATGGTGGAGTCAAAAATTCCAAGTTAATGATTTTATGGAAATGATGTGTTGTATGTATGTTGTGTTTAAATTTCCAAGTAATTTTTATCATGGAAATGCTAAATGATTAATGTATGATATGGTTGATGTTATAAAATGGTAGGTATGTATGTTTTTATGATATATTAATTTCCAAGTTTTTGTGTAAATGGAAACTAACTAGGGTATAATGTGAATGTAAAGTGGGAAAATTGGATAGGGGTAAAATTGGTCGATCTAACCTTCAAAGACCCCATGCCCTCGGAGTTCGCCTATATAGCCCCGAAAAAATGGGCCTCAAGTGACACAGTTCTCCCATAAGCTAGGGAATAATATGATAAGGGAGATGAATGTGTCAGTAGGTTTTAGGCATGATTGAGTCTATATCATTTAGGAATGTTTGAGTCTAGGTCATTTAGGCATGATTGAGTATAAGTTGAATATGCATGGTTTTTTTCTAGGTTGAATAGGTGTGGGTGATATTGGTGGAAGATGAATTCCAAGAATATAGGTGTCGAAGGTCTAGTCTTGTGAAGGAGGATCAATAAGTAAGAAAAGAGGTGAATGGTAAGAGGAGACAAAAATATTCCTAATTGGTAAGAACCATTATGAGTCTATCATATTAAATATTAGCTTATGAACATAAGACCCTAAATATGTTACACAATTGAATCTTATAAGCATGAAGAAAGTAACATGACCATGAAATGTCACATTTTGACATTTCCCTTGAGTGGGTGGAAGATGAGAAAGAAAATACGGTGATGTGAAATGAGTTTTTAGCATAACCTTGGTGTGAGACCACATGTCTCTTCCGAAAGATACCCAAGACTAGAATAAGCAAGTCCATGATGAAAAAGTTATATTTTTATTTTTCCTTTTGTTTAATAGATTAATCAATGCAGAAATTCTATATGGGATGATTAGAATATCTCCTTGAGGTCTTCGTGAAGTTGATCGATGTGGGAACCTTGAGAATATTTTTATTTTATTTTTGCAGAAATAATTTTTTTTTTTATATATACTATGTACAATAGGGTTATATTTCTATAGTTATCCTTCAAGGAGAAGTCTATTTATAGCCAAAATATGGAAAGATAGATGTCATTTTAAAGGGAGTCATCTATTTAAAATAATTTTGACTCAAGGAGTTTGAATTTGAAAATCCTATATATTACTTTTGAATTGTATTTGTTTTGGACTTTTAGGTCATGGAGAAGACTATAGAGAAGTATGGGATAATTTTATGAAGAAAAACCATAACACACAAGGGTTAGCTGTGAAAGAGAGGTTTTAAGTGATGAATGACCATGGGATTCCATCCTAAAAAGGAAAAAAAATTATCCATGAGAATCATGCTATGAGTAGAGCCGTGGTACTCATATTAAAGATAAGGCTGAAAAGTGATGGGTAATCTCATGATTCTTGTTTAGTCCTTGATCCTTAAAATAGGTAAGTGGAAGATGAATTTTCTCAAGGGAAGAGCATTTAATAAACATAAGGTGATATAGAACTTGATTCAACAATATAATGGTTGAAGATGCAAGGTATTGAGGGGCTCAGGTTTGGGTTTACCTTTGAGTGAAGATAAACGAAAAACACCCGATCCATAGGCATGAGTAAAATCCAAATAGAGGGCGAACTTTCCCCATTTAATTTTCTCCTCTTTTTGTTACATGTCGATTTTATTTCAAGAAGAGGTCTCTAAAATCGAAGGTTCATTCTTAGAAAAGTTTATCCTAGACACATTTGATAAATTTTTATATATTTGGAGGTGATCGAGAGCATTTAGATGACATTCATCTAATATCTCAAAGTGTGTCAAATGGTCTGGTGAAAGTTATCATCATTGAACATATTTTTGAGTGAGATACAAAGAGATGGAATTTGGACTTCGAGAGGCAATACAACCTCTATACCATAGACCAAAGAGAAAGGTGTGGCAGTAGTTAAGGTGTGAATACTAGTGCGATATAAGCGTAAGGCAAAAGGAATGTGTGTGCCAATATTTACCAGTATCATCAACCACTTTCATAAGAATTTTATCTAGAGTTTTGTTAGTTGATTCAGCTTGGCCATTTTTTTAGGATAATAAGGTGAAGAAAAACTGAGTTGAATGCCAAAGGCATCACAAAGTTTCCGTAGGGATTTATTTTTAAATTATTGGTGAGAAAATTTGGTGGGTAGAAAAACTTGTGGATTTCTTGCCAATGTTATGGGAATCTAAGTCCTCTTAACTTAACCAAGTGCATCTTCCGTATATGCATGTGCATGAAAAGGTGGATTTATATGGTATCCTTTTAACTAGGGATCTAATAAGGACACTCCACCGACCTCGAGAAAAGCTTGCAAATACTTGCAAGAGAATAATTTTCTAAGAGATCAGAAAAGTAAGTGAGAAATGAGATAAGAGAACTAATATTGCAGGTAGAAAATAAAATTCCGCACACACTAGTCGAATTTTCAACACATGCATTCATGAGAAGAAACAACTCCTAAAATAACAATAAGACTAAATAGAATTTATTTATGACAAAGTATCAATAAACCCCTTAGTCAAAGAAACCTAGAAACTCCTTCTTGTATTGATTTATTAAACAAAAGTTGTACATGGTGTAGGAAATAGAGGAAAGTTGAGAATGAGGGGAATGGAAGAATGTGACTATCTCCTTTGTTCTCTCAAGGTACAATGCACTCTTGAGCTTATAAAATTAATGACCAACCCCTTGAGATGGGAATGGATTTATAATTTATAGAGTAGACTTGACTCCTCATCTTCTTCATGACCCTCCATATGCCTTATTTCTAACTTTACACTATTCATATTCCTACAAAATATTTTAAGTCCCTTTTAGAAAATCAAGGTGAATCAATTTACATTATGTTTCTATATTCACTTTTAGGTAACTTGAAGGCATATCAAATAATGTAAACCCCAATGAAGAATTAGAACATTCAAAGGGAGAGAAATTTAGGGAGAGGGAAGAGAGAGAAAAGGAGAAGATGTTTCCCCGAAGAAGTCGATGATACTTGTTGATGGAAAGCTATGATGTGACGAAGTTCGAATGTATCGTTGTGCCAAAACTACTATTTGAGTGTGACTTACTATTTTTAGTAAATGCCCGGATGGGAGACTTACTATTTTTAGTAAGATATGATTCTCTTCTTCTTGAAAATATTGATGTGATGAAAATTATCATTCAATCCTATGCACACGCCTTGCCTTTTCTTTGACCACTTCTTGGGGTGACTTACTATTTTTAATAAAGCACCCATATAGGGGACTTAATATTTTTAGTAAGTGGTCATTTTCACTATTTTGTGCTCTGGATAATCATTCTATCTTCTTGGACAACTTCAGTGCACACTGCCTTTTCCATAGCCGCTTTTGATGAAAACTTACCAAAAATAGCAAGCATGTGTAGGAAAGCTTACTATTTTTGGAAAGTGGATTTATGGTTCTCAGTTTGCCATTGAGTATATTTTTCTAGATTTGGCTCATCATCATAGTCACATCCTCCTAATTTCACTTGATTTTTCTCGCTAGAATGATTGGAAATAAATTTTGAAATTTTAACCTAGCAGTGGCTTCAGGCACAGAGTTGCCATGGCGGTCATTAATGGAGATTAAAATCTGTAGGTCTGGTTTTTGTCTTAGTTTGCAATGAAAATAAATCCATTGTGATAGGTTTTTCATTTGGAGCTTGTGTGCAAGTTTTTAGCTCATTTCCATTGCCAGAATGATGGGAAATCCGACGAATGTGAGCCGGTGCACGAAGTGAGGATTTTGTTGGAACAAATGATTATGGGAACCATTTGACCTCCCGTTTATTACATCTTCATCACCTTGAAAAATGTGGTAGTATACAAAAGAATAAATCTCAATTCAAATTATATTTGACAAGATATGAGGATTTTTCGATTGGGTGACTTCATGGTTATCTGAAAAAATATTCATTTTCTCCTCATTCTTCATTTCTTCAACATTTTTGATCAATCCTTCCCCTAATACCTGTGTATTTTCATGAATTGGAGGATTTTTGGCCATGGTGGAGCTGGTTCAAAGCAACAATGGTGGACCAAGTGTCTGGACAATCATGAACAAAGCCATGGCAAGGTATGAAGTTGTGAAGGAGAAATGGGGGAAATAACAACTAAGTGTTGGATTTAAATTTTCCAAAAATGTATAGAAGGGGTTGGGTGAATTTTTTTTTCCCTGACTTCCCTCACCTCAATGGGACATGAGGGACATCAATTTCCACAGTGGCTAAGGTGATGCCATGTGGTGGAGATTCGACTAGCGAGGAATGAAGGCTTAGCAAGCTCACGGGGTAGGAAATTCACTCTTGAAGAGGTCACATGAGTGACTAGGATTCTCCTTAGGGGCTGAGCACATATTTTCATGTTTTTGTCCCTCACCTCAAAGAGACATGAGGGAAATCAATTTCCACGGTGCTCAAGGTGACGACATGTGGCAATAATCAATGATGAATGTTGTGATCTCCCACAAGCACTTGGGGGATGAAATGGTGATCTTGGAGGTCATATGTGGGTTTAGAGGGCTTCAAGGGGGCTAGACGCATTTTTAAACCTTGATGTCTCTGACCCTGAGGGACGTCAGGGACACAAAATCTCGCCATGCCCTTGGAACTGAAAATTTGACTAACTCTCGAACCTTGAGGACAACTTGCAACAACAATATCTTGAGCTCCATATGGTATTGTTTGATGAAATTATATATGATCTTGACTGGAAATGGAATTTTTAATCCAATTGTGGGGGTATAATGTCTTGATTCATCCATTTGATCCATGAAAAATCATAATTTGTGTTTGGTACTCCACCGTGACTGAGAAAATCTATCTTCAGACCTAATGCGCCAAAGTGTTGTGAAAAATATTATTTCACCATCTTGTAGGACTTGGAATTATATTTCCGAGATGTTTTTGTTTTCTCCTAACTCCATCCGGAGCTCCTGGAATCACTTTCTAAAGCTCAATGACTATTTTGGCATGTGCACTAACTAGGCTTGTGAACCCTAATTCTGGCAATAATGTCTCAACTTCTCTGAGCCCTTCCAAAATCTTCATGAAACATCTCCATGATGTCCCAAGACCTTTGAATCAGCTCCAAATCTTATTATCTTCTTCTTCTCCTCTCCATGGGGTTTCTCTAGCCCTAGGAAGGCCAATGATAATCCTTCCCACAGCTGCATGTAGCTTTGCAAATGAACTCTTGAAATCACCTTGGGGGAATGAATGGACTTTCCTAAATCACCTAGGGGGATGAGATGACATTAATTGGGAGGTCACTTGGGCTAAATGGGCAAACCTTGGGTATCTTGGAATGATAGGATTTGAAAAAATTAACATAGGGGTATAGTTGTCATGCTCATAAATTGTGAATTTCCTTGTTGCACATTTGCATGATGATAAAATTATTTTTGTTATCAGTGATGAGGTGGTGAGGAACACCAAAGCGGAAAATGATGTGATGGTTGATGAATTCACATATTTTCTCAGCTTTTGTAGAAATAAGAGGTACAACTTCCACCCATTTAGTGTAATATTTAGTAGCGGTAATAATCCATTGATGACATTGAGAAGAATGAGGGTTAATCTCTCCGACAAGATCTAAACCCCATTGAGATAAATGCCAAAGGTCTCGTGTAACCTGTAAGGTGTGACTAGGGGTGTGATGAATATTAGCATGTTATTGACACTTCACACAATACTTGACATAGTCACAACAATCACGGTTTAGGGTTGGCCAGTAATAGCCAAGGCGAAGGATGCACTTAGTGAAAACTAAGCCCCTGAAGTGACCCCAAAATATCCCGTCACGAACTAAGCCACAAGATACCATCAAATATGTGTTTAAAGAGAAGACCACCCATGATGACATAGCAAGAGACACTTTTGAGAAAGGCTTGTTGTCCATTGCGAGTAAGATCTAGAGGTAGAATTGAAAGGGAAAGGTAGTCAACAAACTTCTTATACTAAAGGTCATGTGGGTTAGTTTTAATATTTCCTATAAGGTTGATGTCTTGGGTTAGATAAGAATGTGATTGTAACCTTTGTACTATGAAAAATATTTTCGAGTCAGAGGGAAAAGTGGGGATTTGAGAAGAAAGACATAACATGGTGTCTAAAAATTTATTAGTGGAAGGAGGCCACGTGTCCTCGGTAGGGCGGAGGTGAAGAAAAATCAAGATTTTTACCAAGTGTTTGGCAAGGTTTCAAAAGGAATTTTTCGGCCCGATGGCCCGCCGGTGAATAGGATCATGCCACATGTCCAAGGGAGAAAATTTTTGGAAAATTTCCTAAGGGTTGGTGCAACTAAAATATTCCGGCCTAAAGCCCGCAACCAATCACATTGCACCAGGTGTCCTTAGGCCGAAGGAATGTTGGGAGGTGGAGGAAATATGAAAATTTGGCAAAGTGTTTTGGAGGGAAGAAAAGGATAAATATTGGCATGTAGGCTCCCGGCCAATCGAGATAAGGCCACGTGTCACCGTGGTGTCGGGGGTCGGAGGCACGAAAGGATCTTTTCCTTTTCACCCAAGTGTGAAAATAAAAGGAAATCCTACCCCCACAAGGCCTGCAACCAATTAAAAGAGGCCACGTGTCTAAGTGCGAGGAAAGTTGGGATTTTTTCCCAAAGCAAATTCAAAGGAAAAAGGTGAAGGGAAAGCCTGCCCCATAAGCCCGAGCCAATAGGACCATGCCACGTGTCCACATCAGGAAAAAAACAACAGGAAAGCCCACATAGAATTTTTAAAGGAAAGGCCCACATCCAATCGGGTCATGCCACATGTCCAAATGGGGAAGATGGCCGAAACAATGGAAAATTTGAAAGCGAAGCCTGCGATGAATCACATCATGCCACATGTCCTCGGGGCTTCGATCGGCGGAGAATTTTTAGAAAATTTTCCAAAGGCCGAGGCAATGGAAAATGAAGCAGAAAAATCCCACGACCAATAGAAACATGCCACGTGGCACTAGGACATTGGGGCATAGAGATTTTGGGGAAATTTTCCCAAATGCAAAAAGTGGGAAAATTTCAAATTTTCGGCCCGCTAACCCATTTTGGCCCTGTTTTGCCCTAAATTTTCAAATGAGTATAACTTTCGATCCAGAGCTCAATTTTTTGCGTTCTTTATATCAACGGAAAGCTAGTGAAATTATCTACATGATTCTAGGGTCAATTTTGTATTTTGGTGGATTTTGGAGAGAGAAAATTGGAAAATGCCTCTAGCACGTGGAAATCAACAAAATGACATTTCAACCACCATTTTTAATGTAGAATGGCTCGCATTCTCTCCCAGCATGGTAAAAAATGTTAGGGAATGGAATTTTAAGGATGCCCATGCTGTTTTATTGCATTTTGGTTGGTGGTTGAAGCTGCTCTCATGTTTTCCTATGTTTCTCTCTCCTGAGCTCGAATGGGCATTGTTAAAAGCTAGATTTGGCTCATTTTGAAAGGGTTGGACATTTTTATGTTTTACAGGCTCCCTCTTTCACCCTAGAAAGTGATTTTGTGGAATACCATACCTCTTTCAATATTGCAACATATTTTCTACCTTTCTATTGATGTAATGCATGTATTTTGATATTGGAAATGACAATGCAAGCTCTGTGAATGAGTTTCAGTCCTCTTCTTGTGTTGTTTGATTCATCCATGATCTTTCATTACATTTTATCAGTTTTTGCATGATGTTTTGTTGCATTTCTATAATTTGTGTCAATTTATAGAAGTAAAAATGCTCACCACTCCTTTGGTGCATCACCTTATTAGCATTAGTTTTAATTTTTTTACATTCTCTATCTCTGTCCCCTTGGAATTTATAGTATGATTTTGAGTTTAAACCCTGTGCAATTTTCAAGTAATACATCTGATCAGAGGAATTGAGGAACCGGTGTCTAATCTAGAGATTATTTTCCCATTTTTACAAGTCCCACACTTGGGGAAAAGATTCAATGTTGTGCAATCACACTGGATGTCCAAATGTCAAACTAGAAATCTGATGGAACATCCAGAGGGTGCTGTTGATTTGCACTAATAGTTTTTGCATGCTCGGTGGGACCTTAGAGGTCTTCATCTTCATTGCAACAAAATTGATGTGCATTTTTTACAAATTTCTTGCTTAAAAGAGCCCTAAATTGCACATCTGGCGACTCCAAGGAAGAAGAATCAGCTGGTTTTAGCAGTATAGACCTAAAAACTCATGAGAAGAATCACCACAAGGTCAAGAGTTGGAGAAGAAGAAGTATTGTTTGAGTATCTGTAATTATCTCCAAGAAGAAGACAGAGAGAGGAGAATTCAAAGGTCTCCATCTCCACCAAACAAAACTCTATCAACTCCACCTGGTAGACCTTTCATCCAATCAACAAGGGTTCTAAGGCCACTCAAAATGGCACAAAATAGCCCCCGTGTCAATTTCATTGGCAGCAGCGCATTTTCTCTCAATGCACAAAATCCAATCCCAATTGTAGCACTGAAGAACATTCCATACTTTACTGGAGAGAATCAGACCACTCCTGGTGATCATGTCAAGGATATTGCTAATATTTGTGCAATCCATGAGATTGATGAGATGCAAGTTGTTGTCAAACTGTTGGCGTCTTCATTCAAAGGGAAGGCTTTGTAATGGTTCAGGAGCCTTGCTTCAGGATCTATCCAAAATTGGAACTAGTTATGTATAGCCCTCCATGAGTAGTTTGGAGAAAAGGGAGATAACTTGTCCCTTCTAGAACAATTGACAACTATCAAGAGAGCTCCTAATGAGCAGCTGACTGACTTCAACTTTAGATTTCAAAGGACTTAGGAGAGAATTCCAATGGAAATAAGGCCAACAGTAGAAGGTGCTTTTCTATATTACCTTAAAGCTTTAAATTTTGATATTTCTATGTTAATTTAATCCATGGGAGGCACAACTATCCCTAATGCTTATAGCATTGCCATTAGAGCTAAAAATTGTCTGATTCAAGCTGATAAGCTAGCTCCTACGCCTCCCATGCCATTGTATCCAAATTTAGAGAGTCCAAGCACTAGTCAAGTGCCTATTTAGCTCCTATCCCTACTCCTAGAAATCAGAATTCAAGTGAAGCTTCTACTTGATCTTCTAGTGCCTCAAATGAACTTCAAGAAGTCATGAAGCAATTTCAAAACTTAGGAAATGAGCTGGTTACACTCAAGAGGTAGCAAGCCCAAGGTTTTAGACCTTCTTACCAGCCTCAAGCTCAACCTAACATGTAGCCATATCATCCTCAAAGGCCACCCAATCCAGCTACAAATCAAAACCAAGAAACGCTTCCTACCAACAAACCATTTCAGCCCTATAATCCCAATGCTACATCTACCTCTAAAGCACTAGTGCCAGTACAAAAAAACATAGCTCAAGAGTATGATTGGTGTTTCCCATGCAATGAACCTCACAACCAGTCTATGTGCTTCAATGGTGCCCTAAATCAAGCATTAATGGTAACAAAAACTAGTGTGGAGGGTGAAGGGAGTCAAGGAAATAACCAACAAAAAGAAACATCCTAGCAACAATCAACTCCAAATGATACCACACTTGTAAACTGGCAGGCATAAGATTTTTGTGGTATGAATCAAACAATCTCTCAAAGTGTTACAGCCAACACAAGGTCAAAAAGTAGAAATTTGGGTGAAGGACATCCATTGGCTCCAAGTAATCCACAACCTTGTACCACTCCACAAACTTTTGGCAAACAAAATGTAATTCCAAACATGTAAGGACCACCCAAACCAGCTCCTAAACCAACCCAGATGCTAGTTGTTGTTTCCCATGTGCAAGGAATGAATGTGTAGGCTAGAGGATAGTAGAGGGATGCTTCATCCCCATTCAACATCATTAATCAGATGAAGAAGACAAATGTAAACATATCAATGTGGGAATCACTATCCATCCCAGGACAAAGATATTTTCTACAAGCTGCCATGAAGGACTGGTCAACTTCAAATCAATAGTCCAAATGCAATAGAAGGTACTCACAAATGTTGTCCCGGCTGAGGGGAATCATGGAGAAATCAAGGTAAAATGTTGAAGCCCCCTCCATTCTATGTTTCATTAATCATTGGAAACCAATTATTACACAACTGCATGATTGTTTCCAGAGCAAGTAGTTCAGTAATGCCCAAGCAAATAGCTGATCAGTTGGGGCTTCAATATGAAGTCATATCCAAAGGGGTAGTGCAATTCGATGGGATAGTAGTGACAATATAAAGTAGGAGTGATTAAAAACTTGAGTCTTACTTTGCATACATGCCCCAATGTTGTTGTTTTGCAAGATGTCTCGGTGATAGATCTTCCACCACTCTTTGCCCTATATTTGTCAAGGGACTTCATAGCTAAGATTGGAGGTTACTCATCTACTGATTGGTCACACATGTTGTTTAGAACAAGATATGGAACTAAGGCCACAATCAAATCTGATCCTATTGCTAATTTTCTGATTGTATATATCTCCCCATTGTAGATATGACAAGCGGGACAATATGGAAATCAAAGAAACTCAAAGCCCGATGTTTATTTCCCATGGCGCGAGTAAGAGGATGTCGACATGAAAATGGATGCACCAAGGCACAGGTAAAGGGTGCATGTAAATGGATGTCGACATGGAAATGGATGCGCCAAGGCACAGGTAAAGGGCACACGTAAATGGATGTTGACATGGATATGGATGCGCTTTATGGCGCAGTAAAGGGCACACGTAAATGGATGTTGACATGGATATGGATGCGCATATGGCACAGTAAGAAGATATCGACATATGAAAGGGTGCACCCATGGCGCAGTCTAAGGTGCATGATAGAAGGTGTCAACATGAAAATGGATGCGCCCTTGGCACAGTAAGAGGCACATTTGAGAAGGTGTCGAAAAAAATGGATGTGCCCTTGGCGCAGTAGGAGAGTGTCAACATGGAGAAGTCGTGCCTTAGTGCACATAAAGGGCACATGACATAGAATGTCAACATGATATAATTTACACCTTGGCACACGTAAGGGTATGTCAACATAAATATGGATGCACCAAGGCACACCTTCAGGAGGTGCAACATTTTGAGCGCCGATAGAAGAAGCGGACTGCGCTTGAGATATTTAGATGGCCATAACTTTTCACAGGGAGCTCGGATTAACGCAAGGTTGGACTTTTAGAAATCTTACAAGGTCCTCTATCCAACTAAAATTGGATATCTTTAATTGGGTGGGAACAAGTTCTTAAAAATGAAAAATATAGTTCGCCACTTTTTAAGTTTGCTAGGGTTCTCACCTACCACCATAATGAGATAAATTAAATGCAACCTGGAGGTGGTTGGGGTAGATTTGGAATTCCTCTCTTTTCTCTCTCATTCTTCCTATAAATTGTAAGGAGGGGCTTCTTTCTAAAGGTTGGACATTCTTGTTTTGCCCCTCCCTTCTTCTCTTTGGCAGGTGAATTTGTGGAGTTCAAACCTCCCATCTAAAACTGTAATGCAACTTTGCCTCTTGGCATTTTGTAGTGTATTGTATCAATCTTTGGAGAAAATAATGCATGTCTATGGATGATTCTCAACCCTCTCTGTGTTCATTTGCATCCTTCTGATCTTTCATTGCAATTTTTGTTATCTATGCATGATCTTGCATTGCATTTTGATGGTTTTTATTTATTGGCAAGACATGTGTTCTTCATTCCTCGGTGCATCACCTTTGTTAGTTTAGGTTTATTTTTATGCATCTTCTTACCCTGTCTCCTTGGCAAGTTATATTAGGTTTTTTGAGTAAACCCTCTGCATTTTATGTGTGCATCTGAACAGAGGAATAGGAGTCGGCCTTCATCCAGAGAGTTTTTACGTTTTCGCAAGGTCCCACACTTGGGAAAAGCTCCATGTTATGCAATCACACTGAGAGTCTCAACCCATCGTGTTGCAGACACTCAGGGGTGCTGTGATTCACCATCAACACAAACTTTCACATTGAGCCTCACACTCTAAGCTAAATCAATACCAATTGTTCAGCATTTGATCAAGAGGATTATCCAAGCACTGATGAAGCTAACACCAAGGTTGGAAGCATCCTAGATTTGAATCTTGATGAATGGGCAAGCAAGGTGCATGCTTTTGATCCTTATTAAGAAATAGAAGAATCTGAGCTAGGATTTTATTGCATGTATGAAGAAAATCAGCCTATTCCTAGCATCACCAAGCTAGAACACAAGGATGACAACGAGGTATGGCAGTTGTTCTTTGATGGATCAAGAAGTAGAAAAGGTGTAGGAGGGGGAGCTATGCTTGTTTCACCTCAAGGAGTTAAGTATTATTTAGCTTTTAGATTTCAGTTTGCATGTTCTAATAACATTGCTGAATATGAAGCCTTGATACAAGGATTGCATTGGTCAATAAAGAGAGGAATAAAGAACTTGCAAGTTTTTGGTGATAGTGGGATGATTGTAAACCAAGTTAAGGGGCAGCATGTTACCAATAATGATTTGCTCAAGTGCTATAAAAATAGGGTGTGGGACCTCATTGAAGATTTTGAGGGTTTTAGCATCAAATCCATCCCTAGAAAAGAGAACCAAGCCACTGGAAAGCTTGCAGCAGTTGGAGCAGCCTTTGATGTTGTTGAAAGCATAAAAAAAGACAAAGTACAACCAAGAATTCATGTGATTGTAATACCTTGATGCGCTGAGACAACAATGTAAGTTGGTAAGTGTTTGAAAATGATCAACAAACCATTCATTTCTTACAAGAAGAGGTTGAGTTCTCGGCTAAAAATTAGGAAAATTTAGAACAACAAAGATGGTGATCAAGTGGTACAGCTAAGAACCAAAAAAATACCAAAGGGACTTGTCACTTTGGAGTCCATTTTCAATCCTAATGATCATTTTAGGAAGGAGAAAGCAAACATCCAAGTCAAGGAGAAGATTCAAGTGCCCATCTTAGTGGAAGAAGGAAAATCACTCCAAATTGGTAAAGTGACAACGAGCAAGAAAGGTATGAGTTCATATAGCTTTGTCAAGAATTCCCTGATGTGTTTGATTGGAGCTATGAATATTTGAAAGGTTTCAATCCCAAGTTAGCTCAACACACCATTGGATTGGATCCAAGTGCTAAACCCATCAGGGAAAAACAAAGGCTACCAATCCACACGTAAAGCCTCTCATGAGAAAAGAATTGAATAATTTGATCGAGTCAAGTATCATATTCCCTATCAAGCATTCTAGTTGGGTAGCCAACTTGGTTCCAGTTAGAAAGAAGAGTGGAGAAATCAGATTATGTGTTGACTTCAAAGATTTGAATAGAGCATCTCTCAAGGATCATTACCCACTTCCTTTCATGGAGCAGATCTTGCAAATTGTTGATGGCTCTGAAAGGTTTTCATTGCTTGATGGCTATTTAGGGTACAATCAGATCATGGTGAAGGAGGAGGATCAGTTCAAGACAACCTTCACAACCAAATGGGGGACTTATGCATACAGAAAATGCCATTTGGGCTGTCCAACGCTGGGGCTACATTCCAAAGGGAAATGGACATGGCATTCAAGGATTTGATTAACAACATGGTGCTGATATATCTTGATGATATCACTATTTTTTCAAAAAATGCAGCAGACCATCTCTTTCATTTAAGACAAGTATTCCAAAGGTGCAGAAGATTTGGGGTATCCTTGAATCCCAAAAAGTGTATTTTTCTAGCTCATGAAGGAAATCTCCTTGGCCACATTGTCTCCAAAGAAGGATTAGCAATTGATCCAAGAAGAGTTGAAGCCATAAGAGCACTGTCATTGCCAAGTCATAAGAAGGCCCTTCAAAGTTTCTTTGGAAGGATAAATTTTTTCAGAGGTTTGTCCCAAATTTTGCAGCCCTAGTCAAGCCTATCACCAAGATGTTAAAGAAAATCATATCTTTCAAATGGATAGCAGAAGGCAAGGCAAGTTTTGAAGCAATCAAAGAGGCCATATCACAAGCCCTAACTCTCATTAACCCAGATTTCTCCAAGGATTTCATCCTCTATGCATTTGGAGGTGATGATACTATTTCTATAATTTTGGTACAGCAGAACAAAGACAATGATGAGTAGCCAATTGCTTTCTTCAGCCAAAGCCAGGAGGACTATGAGGTGAGATATTATTTCATTGAGAACCATGTTCTTACAAAGTAATTAGGAGCTTGAAGAAATGTAAGCATCTAGTTTTAAACAACAATGTTCAATTGTTGGTTTATCATGTGGGAGTTAAAGACTTCCTCCTAAATAAAGACCTAAATGAAAAAGAGAGCAGGGTGGATTACTTGTGTCATGGAGTATGACATTGAGATCAAATTCACCAAGTTGTTCTAAGGAAAAATATTGTGTGAGTAGCTGGTATTGAATAAACAAAAGGAAACATGCAATGAGAAAGAGGTTGTTTTGGTGTTGCAAGACTACCATGAGCAAGGAAGCACTCAAGAAGAAAATTATGGTGTCCTCACTCCTTGTGGACCCAAGACATAATGCACTTCCTACACACAGGCCTATGCCCTCCAAATATGAGCAAAACCAAAAGAAGACACTTCAGATTGCAGGATGTCCCATATGCTCTTTTTGATGGTATTTTATTCAAAAGGGATGTGAATGGAGTGATGCTATGATGCATTGGTACGAACTGGATTCACAGAGTGTTGGAAGAGTTCCATGGTGGATCAGCTGGTGGTCATTTTGCACCAAGAGTGATATCTCTCAAGATCATGAGGGTGGCTATTATTGGCCTAAGATTTTCAAAGTGATTGTTATGCATGGATCAAGAGGTGCAAGAATTGTGCATTCTTCACAAGAAAAGAGAGATTATCTGCCCTTCCATTGCATCCAATTTCAGTTGACCAACCATTCACACAATGGGATTTGGACTTCATTGGAGTCATTAATCCAAATTCAAGCCAAGGACACAAGTGGTTTCTAACAAGTAATAGATTACTTCACCAAGTGGAGTGAGGCAGTAGCACTCAAGGAAGCAAATGAATCTAGCATCCTGGACTTCTATGAGGGAATAGCAACTAGATTTGGCATACATGCTACAATAATATTAGATAATGCATTGCCATTCATTGGATCCAAGGTAACTGAATGGGCTGTCAAGAATGGGATCTAGCTAAGCACTTCATCAAATTATTACCCTTAGGGTAATGGCCAAGCTGAATCTATAAACAAGAACTTGTTAAGAATCATCAAGAGGACTCTTGATGCAAATCATAGGTCTTGACATACTAAGTTGAAATCAACCTTATGGGCTGATAGGATAACCACCAAGAGATCTACAAGTAACTCTCCATTCAAACTTGTTTATGGAAGAGAGGTAATTTTTCCCATGTCACTTGAGTTGCCAACATTAGAACTCATGAAGCGAGTTGGACTTGTTGTATTTTGGACCCATGGAGGTTAGGTATGTAGAATTGATGAAGCTCCAAGAAATCAGAAATCAGGCATCCCAAGCAATGGAGAAGGATCAAGCTTTGATCAAGAAGACCTTTGATAGAAAGGCCAAGGATAGATATTTCCAAGTTGGGGATCTAGTGTTAAAATGGGATGCAGATAGAGCAAAACCAGGGAGGCATTCAAAATTTTATGCCATTTGGAGTGGCCCCTACATGGTCACAAAGTGTAAGGACAGCAATGCCTTCCAATTTTCTTCATTGGATGGTGAAGAATTATAGATTCTAGTCAATGGAATCCATCTGAAGCATTGCTACTAAAAGAAATTTTCCACCTTGTACATATTAGCTTAGGTTTTCATTCCTCCAAGTTCTTATGCACATTGTTTTGTTGTAGATTATCTTTTCTTTCCCTAAGTGCTTTGGCACAAGCTTGCTATTCTAGGAAATGTGTTTTGCAGGCCTTGCTCCAATCAGATGGTGTTCTACCCTCCCCCTTCCTCCTTGCATTGTTCTAATTAGTTGGGGTACCAAGCAGAGAATTTTATGACTCCATGCCCAATGGATTACTTCAGGCAACTGGTAACTTCATCCAGCAGGCAGATGACCCCTCTGAGTCACCAAAATTGTTATCCAAAATAAGCCCCTTGCTTATTTTTGGCTAACTCCCTTCATTCCTCCCTCCTGTGTGCCTCAGTAAGAATTTTTACTTTTCTAGGCACTCAAAATGTTCTAGAAATGGCACCATTGGATAGAGCTCTTTCTCATCTTTCCAGAAAGGTAAAGTTTTCTTCCTAACTCCATGTATTTTTGAAGTTATGGCTTGACGGAGTTTTTGTGGGAAATTTTCCCAAGACAACCCTCGGCCAATCAGAAGTTGCCATGTCGGCATCAGAGCAAAGCGGAGGCGGGAGAAAATTTTTGGAAAATTTTCTAAGTGTTGGCGCAATGGGAAATTTTCCCATAGAAAGCCCGAGCCAATGGAAGGAGGCCACGTGTCCTCGGAAGGCGGAGGCAAAGGAAAACTCAAGATTTTTACCAAGTGTTTGGTAGGTTTAGAAGGAATTTTTCGGCCCGATGGCCCATCGGGAAAATAGGATTATGCCACGTGTCCAAGGGAGAAAATTTTTGGAAAATTTCCCAAGGGTTGGCGCAAGTAAAATATTTTGTCCTAAAGCTCGCAACCAATCACATTGTGCCACATGTCCTTAGGCCAAAGGAATGTTAGGAAGCAGAAAAAATATGAAAATTTGGTAAAGTGTTTTTGTGGGGAGAAAAGGAGAAATATTGGCTCATAGGCCTGCCACCAATTAGATTAGGCCATGTGTCACCGTGGCATCGGGGTCGGAGGCGTGAAAGGATCTTTTCCTTTTCGCCCAAGTGTGAAAAATAAAAAGGAAAGCCCGCCCTCGCAAGGCCTGTAGCCAATTGAAAGAGGCCATGTGTCCATGCACAGAGGAAAGTTGGGATTTTTTCCCAAAGTAAATTCAAAGGAAAAAGGTGAAGGGAAAGCCCGCCCCATAAGCCCGAGCCAATAGGACCATGCCACGTGTCCACATTAGGCAAAAAACAATAGGCAAGCCCACAAAGAATTTTTAAAGGAAAGGCCCACGTCCAATCGGGTCATGCCACATGTCCAACATGGGGAAGATGGCGAAACAACGAAAAATTTGAAAGAAGAAGCCCGCGACGAATCACATCATGCCACGTGTCCTCGGGGCTTCGATCGGCGGAGAATTTTTAGAAATTTTTCCAAAGGCCGAGGCAATGGAAAATGAAGCAAAAATAGCCCACGACCAATAGAATCATGCCATGTGGCACTAGGATGGCGGGGTATAGAGATTTTTGGGGAAATTTTCCCAAATTTAAAAAGTGGGAAATTTTCAAATTTTCGGCCCGCCAACCCATTTTGACTCTGTTTTGCCCTAAATTTTCAAATGAGCATAACTTTCGATCCAAAGCTTAGTTTTTTACGTTATTTATATCAATGGAAAGATGGTGAAAATATCTACATGATTCAAGGATCAATTTTGTATTTTGGTGTATTTTAGAGAGAGAAAATTTGAAAACACTTCCTCGCACGTGGAAATCAACGAAACGACATTTCAACCACCATTTTTAATGTAGAATGGCTCGCATTCTCTCAAAGATGGTCAAAAACATTAGGGAATGGAATTTTAAGGATGCCCATGTTGTTTTATTGAATTTTGGTTTGTGGTTTAAGCTGCTCTCATGTTTTCCCACGTTTCTCTTTCCGAGCTCGAATGGGCATTGTTAAAAGCTAGATTTGGCTCATTTTGAAAGGGTTGGACATTTTATGTTTTTCAGCTCCCTCTTTCACCCTAGATAGTGATTTTGTGGAATGCCGAGACCTCTTTGAAGACCGAAACATATTTTATACCTTTTTTTTATGTAATGCATGTATTTTGATATTGGAAATGATAATGCAAGCTCGTGAATGAGTTTGATCCTCTTCTTGTGTTGTTTGATTCATCCATGATCTTTCGTTACATTTTATCAGTTTGTGCATGATGTTTTGTTGCATTTTTGTAATCTATTTCAATTTTTAGAAGTAAAAATGCTCACCAATCCTTTGGTGCTTCACCTTATTAGCATTATTTTTAATTCTTTTGCATTCTCTATCTCTATCCCCTTGGAATTTATAGTAGGATTTTGAGTTTAAACCTGTGCAATTTTCAAGTAATACACCTAATCAGAGGAGTTGAGGAACCATCCTCTAATCTAGAGATTCTTTTCCCATTTTTACAAGTCCCACATTTGGGGAAAATATTCAATGTTATGCAATCACTTTGGATGTCCAAATGTCAAACTAGAAATCGATGGAACGTCCGAGAGGGTGTTGTTGATTTGCACTAATGTTAAGAGTCACTAAATATATTAATTGATTTAACATCTACGGCTATGGAGGTTTGAAGACCTAACATGAGTGCTTCATATTTGGCGATATTTTTAGAAAAATCAAAATCTAGTTTGAAAGATAATTGTATAGGCTCGCCATCAAACCCCCACGCTGACATTTGGAACCATCAAAGAATAAGGTCATATGATAAATGGTATCATCCAAGGAGAGGGTAGCGATGGATTCATCAGGGAAATTGAAGATAGAAGATTGGTTTTCAAAGAGAGGTGTGTCTACAAGTGTTCAAAGCAATGGTTTGTCCTTTGACAAATTTTTTATAGATGAATCCAAGATATAGGTCTGTAAGAAGCATGAGCCAATGTGCAACATGTTGATGTTGGTAGGGCTTAGCGTATATGTAGTGTAAGGCATCATTATTGGTGAAAAAAAATATTATGTGGTTGAGTAGGTAATGGAAAAGTTTAGTGGTGACAAAAACTAAGGCTAAGAAGATTTTTTCGGTGTGAGTATATCTAGTTTCATAGTCTAAAAGCATATGACTTATATAATAAACTACTTTCTCCCTGTGTTGCTCGTCACGATGAGTGAGCATGGCACCTAGGGAATGATTAGTAGCATAAATGTAAAGGTAAAATGGTTGGTCATCCTTAGGTGGAATGAGCACAGGTGGTTGGAGGAGGTATTGTTTTAAGGCGTTGAAGGATTTGTGGAATTCATCATCCCATTTGAAGGAGACATCCTTTTTGAGAAGATGATGAAATGGATGGCAGTAGTCGGAAAGATGAGAAATAAAGCAATGAATAGATTGCAACTTTCCTTGCAAACTATGAAGTTGACGAAGGCTAGTAGTGGAGGCATCTTGAGAATAGCCTTAATTTTAGTGGGATCAACTTCAATTCCATGTAAAGAAATGATAAAACCAAGGAGATTTCAGAGAGAACAACAAAGACACACTTCTTAGGTTGAAGGTGAATGCAGTATTTGATGAGATAGTCAAAGAAAAATTTAAGGAAAGCAAGGTGCTCGGCCCGATGTTTAGATTTGGCAAGAATATTTTCAACATAATATTCCAATATGTTATGCATGATGTCATGAAAAATATAAGGCATAGCCCGTTGATATGTAGCGCTATTTTTTTAAAGCCGAGGGCATGACATGATAGTAGAAGGTCCCCAAGGAGTGATGAAGGTGATTTTTGTTTGTTTATCTTCCGGGGTGAGTAATATTTGGTTATAACCCAAGAAACTATCCATGAGTGATAGCATCTCATGTCCAATGGTGAGATCAACTAGTTAGTTAATACTAGGTAGAGGAAAGTTGTCTTTGGGGAAAGCTAAGTTAAGGTCACAGAAATCCATGCAAATGTGGATTCCCCCTGTCACTTTTGTGATAGGAATGATGTTATAGATCCATTGGGGATAATCAATGGGTAGGATGAAGGAAACTGAAATAATGCGCTAAAGTTCTTCTTTGACAAGAAGGGAAATGTGAGGATGTATATTTCGTAGCTTCTGTTTCATGGGTTTGGCATCAGGAATGGTTACGATATTGTGGACCACTATATTTGGTTCAATATCGGCATATCGGTGTAGGAGAAATAAAAATCATTGCTATGATCCCAAAGGAAAGAAGTGAAAGATTCATTTTCGGTAGTATCTAAAGATTGGCTTATTTTTAAAATGTGCAGGTCATCCCGAGTGTGAATGTTAATTTTGATGGTTGATTTGTTCAACATGGTTTGCATCTCTTAAGGTAATAACCTGGTGAATGTAAGAATCTTCTACACCAAGGTAGGTGATAATAGACTAATCATCATGACATTGAATTACGTTAATAGAAGGTGTATTGTCATTGATCATGTAAGGAAACATGAAGGGAAGAGAAGAGGAGCCTTTTCATCACATTGATAAGTTAGAGGTCCCAAGGAAATGGTGTTCACGAATTTTTTTTAGGAGGAATGGATTCTGGATCCATAAAATCTGTAGGTGAAGGTGGTGAAGTTGGTGAATGGTGTGGGGAATGTTTATCATCCTCAATGAGTTTTACTCGAGCCTTCTTGGGAGGTGGTTCGGAAAATACAATACCTTTGTGGTCTTTATGCTTACAAGTGGTGCAAGAATTGACAATATGGAAGCCTTATTCATTGAAACCAAATCCAAATCCCTTCCAAGAACAACAATGGAGAAAGGTATGGGTGAAGTGGTGGTTAGTGAGAGATTGAAGGTCGGAGGAAAATGGTCGAGTTTGGGAAGGTGGCTCGGGTGAGTAAGTAGAAGCATAAAGTCCCCCATACGTTAAGTTGGTGCGAAGGTGGGGAGGACCATAGGAGAAAACCTCACCTATGCGGTGATCATAGTGGGGATCTTGGTAAAGGTTACCATACTCTTGAGGAGTAAGGAATGTGTCAATGTTTTAAAGTCAAGTACTACCCCAGTGAGACATTAAAAACACCTTCTAAGGATCAGGTATTTGGTGTGTGAGTAGTGGGAATGGATGAATCACTTGAAAGTTTGGAATAAGAAGCATTTGATGTTTGAGGAGTAGAGACAATAGTGGGAATAGAGGAGTTAGTTGTGGAATTTGTAGAAGAATAAGTGGTAGTGGTGGTAGATACCTTAACTGGTATAAGGACATCATTGGGTCGAAACAACATGTTACAGGTCTTGAAAGGTGAAGGGTTGGCTAGAATGGTATAGTTATGCCCTTCATGTTTGAATTTTAAACATTGGTGTAAGGTTAAAGGAACATAACCCATGGCACAGATCCAAGGTCAACCAAAGCGGCATGTTGTACTAAAATTCCCCCTCTAAGATATAAAATAATTAAGGAATGGTATAGGGGCCTAAATAAATTAGGAGAATGATGGTGTCGAAGGTGGAATTCATAGCATTGTTAAATGAATGCAACATAACTAGGTTATTATGCACGTAGTTGGTAGGGATGAGCATTTGGTTGTATGCATGGGAGGAAATTCTATTGATACGGGTACCTCCATCGATCATAATTTGTTGAACACGTATATTATCAACATAGATGGAAATAAATAGGATGAGGTTGGGATCATCCAATTGCAGAGATTAAATCACGTTTTCATAGAAAGTGAGAGTGTTTATTTTATGAGTTGTAGTGGTAGTAGAGGAAGGGGATGAAGTGGTGAGAGTGGTGACATGATGAGGATTGATAATGGCTGCAATAGGCATAGGGTCATTAGGTAGGACCTCAATATATTGAAGGAACTCAATGAGGGCCTGATTTGACGATGTGACTCAAAGGTTTGGACAAGGTCATACAAAGAAATTTTTAAAGGATATTTATTCTATTTTTTAAGCATTATACGATGGGAAACCCCATCAAAAATAGGGTATGCAAGTCCACGAATGGTGATTTTAGGTGTAGGTGCAGATGGAATATTGGTTAAAAGAGTAGTGGATGAGATATTTTTTTTCTCCTTTCCTTTGTCCCCAGGCTCAAGTGGAAATTTGAACCATATTAATCTGCAATAAAGGATAAAGTGCGTCATGATAGGAGTAACGACAGGTTGGGAAACAATATGGCGAGGGCAGATACTGGTTTTGTGAAAATAATGCAACACATGGGCATTTTGGTGGAGGTTTTGCTAGCTATCTTATGTGGACCATATTGATCTCGAATTTTGGAGGAGGATAAAAAAAAATTTGGAGGGGGAGATGAAGGTTGTTGAATAGGTATGTGACGAGGATGTGTGGTGATAGGTGCGGGTGGAAGAGGGTCCTCATCTAAAATATTATCATCGTCAATTTTTCTTCAAGTGGACATAGTTGGAGAAGAATAGTCTTAATATCCTTACAATTTTCTACATCATGCCCGACACACAATGGTAAGCACCAATTTTGGTATCATCAAACCCTTCGGTTTAGGTTTGAGTGGGTCATAAGGTTTAAGCGGTGGTAATTTCATGACAGATATTTTGAAAAGGTTAGCTAAGATGTTGGCGTAACACCCTACCAATAGAACACAATGTGAAGTAAATGTGGATCTAGATGGAAGTGTGGGTGAATTTTGTGGGGGAGGCATCACTTTGGAGGTGGAATCGGAAGTTGAATTAGTTTTACCACTTGTTTATTAGATAGTATAGTTTTAGGTTTGGATTGCACCTTGTTGGGTAAGGATGTATCAAGCGAACTAGTTATTGAAGGTAGTATAGGTTTAACTACCTCTTTGGAAGGTAGTGGGATCTTGGAATTTGGTTGCACCTTCTTGGGTAAAGGTGAAGAATAAGCACATGATGTCAAAGGGAAGGAAGATGTGATGGAAGAGGAGCGGGTTAGCCAAGGAAATAATGGAGGTGCGTTGAAGGTTGTGATAAGAGGAAACGTGGAAGGTATTGGTTGAGGGGAAGGGAATGGCATGGGTAATGATGAGGATAATGGAAGTGGTGTAGGTATAGGAGGTAGAAAGGATATAGGTGACGCCGAAGGCATAAGATGTGTAGGTAATTTGGGTGTAACAAAGGATCATGACAAGGTGGGTTATCATGTTTTTGGTTTACTCTAGGTAAGAGGCTGCTTTAGCTAAGGTTGATGAGTGGGGACCTAGGATAGATGGAAGTGGTGAAGGTTACAGAGGGGTAGTGGGTGAATCCATTGTATACAGCCTAAGAGGTTAGGTATTCCTCTTTGGTGGGGGAATAATCTTTTCAATGGCTTGTGAGGACGTGGATAAATATAGTTTGACAGGAGGATGGACTAGACTTGATGTCGACATGAATCCTAATGTGGTAATGGGTCTAGACGTGGAGGAAGGTATAGGTGCAGGTAAGGTTTTAGGCATAGGAAAAATTTTGGTTGGGTAAAGGTTTAGGTGTGGGTGAGGGTGATGAAGAAGGGGCCACTATAACTGGTATGGGCATGGTGGGTTTGGTTATCTGAAACACCTTTGGATAGATCATGGAAGTATCAGCAGACAACATCTGCATTTGAGTTGAGACATGTAGTTGAAGACGTCCCTAAAGCATGGAATTGTCAACATAATCCAAGTGGTTGGCCAAACATGAGAATGACACTGATGTAGGGGGATGATGTTGATTTGGTAGTAATCCATGTAAATAATGTCTATGAGACAGGGAAATGATTGGCTTCAAACTCGTGGGTAAAATATATGAGAGAAAATCAATAGGATCCTTGAAAGCCAATGGATAATTATCACCAATAGGAAGGGACGCTACTAATGGATCCCTTATGGGTAGGGAGATGGAAATTTGGATGAGGTAAGTTCATATTTTGGTGAAGAAGAAGGTAAACATGACTCTCCCATGGGTATAAGAGTAATTAATATGGGTTATTCGTGAGGTTGAGAGGTGAGTGTGGAAACCGCATCGATAGATATCTTTGGAATCCTTCATGGGTGAAGGAGGAGATAAGGGAGACTCCTCTCGTGAGTAAAGAAGCGAGATGAAACAAGCCCTCTGTGGATGAAGAAGCTTGTGCAAAAATATCCTCGATAGATAGAGTAGGAGGAAATTGAGTAGGAAGAGTTGGTATGATGTCGAAAACAAAATTAACCTCACAAATGCTACTATCATTGGTCAAGGTTTCACGAGGTTTTGTTAATGATGGGGTGTGATTTGGGAATGGCTTCTTGAAGATGTGAAGGTTTTGATTAGCTGATGTTTTAGGGTTATCCAAGATGAGATATCCATTATCTAACATTTCTTGGATGATTTTTTTTAAAGTTATATAATTACCATCATTATGACCTCGACACACGATGATAGTTATAGTAATCATTTTCGTGTACCATGTAGGGAAAAAATGAGAGGGGTCAAAACTAGTATGTTGTTTGTGGTGGAAGAGTGATTGATATGACTTTTAGAAGTTTTTATAAAACTAAAGAGTAGGTTTCTCCTATGGGAGTATATTTTCATTTCTCCGCTTGAACTGAAAATCTGAATAGGAGAAAGATTGGAAGAAGGCTTTGATTGGTTAGATGGATGAGATGGGATGGATTTCAAAACTACTGCATTGGCAGATCCTTTTGCTTTAGAATAATTATTTTGTGGTTTGGAATAAGAAGAGGTATTATTTTATTTGAACACAACATTCTTGTTACACAATTGTATCTTCTTCTCTTTAATGGCATGAATTTCAAGTTTTTAGGCCATGGTGAATGCTTCATCAAATGTGTGGAAGGTTTGAACTTAGAGATTTGGTGAGATGTTTCTAGCACAAGATCTGGTGAATAAATCTATTAACTTGGTTTGAGGCGGTTGGAACGTGAGTCGATTAATCGAAGCTTCACAAATGAGCGACAAAATCTATGAGATATTCGTCTTCATATTGGCTTGTCACGCACAACTCAGTCATGGTGACCTTCTTGACAATGTTGATAGAAAAGTGGTTTAGAAAATTTTGATCTACCATATTAAATGAAAATATGGAATGTCTAGGTAGAGTACTATACCTATCTAAATTTGTCCTGTCAAGGACATTCGGAATATCCACAAGAGAAAAGCATCATCATGAGCGATCAGATAACACACATGTTTAAAATACTATAAGTGTTGTTGAGGGTGTTCTTTGTTGTTGAATCAGTTGAATTTAGGTTTTTTCCAATGGAGAGGGTATGGATGAATCAAAATGGATGGGTAAATGAGCTCATTACAAATCTCGTTGTATATCAGAGAGTTATGTGAACCAGAGACTCGATGCTTCCAATATATGCATCTTGTCCATCATCATTTTGATAAGATCATTAGTAGGTTGTGATGAATAGGAACCCCCTGTAGTATAAGGGGGTAGATGAGGAGGGTATGATGTGAAAATCATCCCAATATGTGGTGGTTCCGAGTACACAAATTTTGAGGAAGGAATATAGGTTAGAATAGATGTAGATGGTAAGTATACTCAATAAGCGGTAGATGAAATAGGGGGTTGTTGGTGATAAGTTTAGGTAGGTGGAGTGGATGTAAAGAATCTTGTAGAAATTACAAGAAGAGCTGCAAGATGGAGTGGATGATGTTTTTAAAGGGAGTATGGGCTGCCAACACCAATGATGGTTGAGATGTAATAGTTATATGAGAGGTGGTGGGTGTAGATAGACCTAAACTTAACATGGTTTATAAAGGCATGGTTGGCATCATAGGAGTGAAAGAAATAAAAGGTGCAATAGATGTCATAGGTGTAGCAGAGATATCAATGATGTAGGATCAACTAGGAAACCCACAGGTAGTAAGGTGGAAGAAGGTAAGGCCAAGCTGGTAGTAGTTGATGTAGAAGTGGGTGCGAGGGTAGGAGGAATGGACACAAGCATGTTGTATACAAGATGCCCTGATGAATCATGGGTAGATGAATGAGTGAGATAGTACTACAGAGAAGTAGGGTTATGATCAAGGAGTCTCGCAAACTCCTCATCACCAGTGGGTATGGAAAGAGCCTGATTGGGGTCCATAGGTGATGAGATTGAAGGGGGTGATGGGCTAGGTGGGAGTGGCTAGTAGCTAACATGAAACATGAGAGCGTTATCTTGTTTACGATTCAAAACCATGTGAATTAATGATAAAAAAAAGGTATTCTCGAGCTTCATTGATGATGTAGAAACATAGAAGTAGTGGGAAAAAATCAATCTAGAATGAGTGATTAGATCAATGTTCTAATTGGAAAATCAAATTATAGAGACCAACATCGATTGAGGTAACCGATGCCAAGATGAGGGTAACCACTACCATTCAGCTCGGACCAATGTCGAGTTATAGTGAAAAAGAAGAGGTTCAAAGATTTGGAAATGAAAGGTGAAAATGGGTCAACTTGGACTATGAAGATGATATCGAGAGACCCAAAAGTGTGATAAAATGGTAGAACTAGACACAAAAAGAATAGAAAGGTGAAGTATACTATTTTGGTAAAAATAACCAAAAAGAAAAAACCAACGTCGGTCAATTAGCCAATGGAGGTGAGATGGTGTAACTAATGGTGGTAGTTGGACCGATATCGGTTATTATGAAATCTGGGAAGAGAAGTAAAAATGAAGTTTTTGGTGATTTAGATCAAATAGAAGGGCCAACCTAGAGACTGAGTATGGCTATGAGGATTCCTAATACACCTAGAATAAAACTGAAATACACCAGTTGTGATGTGGGGAGAAAAGGATGATAAAATATGAATAAATGCAACTCACACCTCAAAATGAAAGTAGACAAAAAGCTAACAAACATGAAATCCTAAGTTCTAGATTTTATGTTGTGGATTATGCCATTTAGGACTGATTGTAAGTAGGATATAATTTTTGGTTAACAAATGTGCCCTATAAAATCTGACAACTATGGCTAGTTTCAAGTAATTTTTGGTGTGGGAGATCCTTCTCTGAGATGATGATTGGATAGATAAATCAGTTGGAGCCCATTATCAATCCTCTGATCGTGTGATCATTAACAACTTATTTTGGGAAAGATGTTGTTCAAGAACTATGTAGTTTGTTTTCGGTGATTTGTTATAAAGATTGTACAAAATGTGAACTATGGTTCAATTTGTCACCCATCATTTGGGCATGACTTTGAGAATATAAGAACCCACAATTTAGATGAGCTATAATGCAAAAAACTCAAAATTGCAAGTGCACAAGTTTTAAAACCCAAAACTACAAATTATATTCGATGAGAATAAATTATGAAGAGGTTAAGGGCATAAATTTCAATAAGTGTAATGCAAGAAAGGAGAGAATAGTTTTTTTAATCCTAGAAAACAAGTGTCACTGAGACAATAAGAAGAAAAAAATATTTCCAGAGAAGAAGCTTAATGTGAACTTGTTTGAATGAAAATAGACACATAAGATTTTCCCCTAGGAATGAACAATGCAAAGAACCCCATCTGGGTCCCACCGGGCATGCCAAAATGTTTCACCTCAAAAGTAAATGTGATAACACAAATAAATGGGTAATGGGCATAGGAGGAATCTTTGGTGTTATGTGGACAGTAGAAGGAATTACGTGCACTTTGTAGACTTTTGATCCAAGATGATTGTGTGAAATTCCCTTTTTGTCGATAAGGAGTACCTATAGATACAAAACAAGACCACAAAATAGTATTAAATAGCATATGACAGTGGAATTCCTAGCGTATGCTAGATCCAGAAGTGTGGTGCTTCCTAGAGAGGTTGTCAATCCATTGTTTAATAACAATTCAATGTGAATAAGAAACTAAAATAAATAGGTCCTATTACAATGTAATGATTTAGGTTTCTCATACACACAATACACTAGATTTTATGCTAGATATCAAAATAACACTAAATCTAATTATAGCCAGAGTTTTTTCAGGCTAAACAAGTCTGTCAAAGGTTTGGTAAGGGTTTGGGGCTGATTGGTTGAGTTCGGGTTGGTTTTGGGTGAGTGGGAAGCTTATTAGTCTAAGAATATAAAAAGACACAAAGACCAATATCGGTCTGTTGACTGATGCTAGTATGGGGACTAAACTGACGGCGTTTAGAGGAACAGAGCATCAATAGGGGAAATATGTAATGAACTATTAAAAATGGGGTTTTTAGGCTCTCTGTGATTGCACAAAGAGTGAGGGTAGTGTGGTTTGGGTTGTAATATGGCTGAGAGGACTCAGGAATACTAAGAAGGAGGTTTAGAAGGGTGAAAAGGATTGGCTTGGTTGAATAGTGGGTTAGTGGGAAGAAGATTATGTGCAGTAACGAAAGAAAAAAAAATTCAAAGAAGCAAGAGATATACAATGAGATTAGCACGAATGATTAAGATCATAGTAATTTGTATTTTATAGATCCTATGAGTTGGGGTGGTCGATGGTTAATTAGAGAAGGGGTGCTTGAGTCCAAAGTGCCATAGTAGTACATGTGTTCTTTCTCGTGAGTATTCCAACGCTATAGAAGGATAATGGTTGTTTGTCTTGTACTTTGGTTGTGTGTGTTTTTCTTTTGGATGTAGGAGGGCTTGAAGATTCGCGCTTGAATGCAATAAGGCTCTAATAACTGAATGACCAACTGGGTAAAGGGTTGTAAAATTATATATAAAGGAACCGATGGTGGTTTAGGTGACCAATGTCATTTGAGGATAAATCTGGTGTTGGTTAGGGTGAAATAGTCTTATTTACCAAAAATAGGAAGATCTTCCCAGATTTGGCATGTTTTCCTTGTTGGGTCCACTTAGGGAAGTAGATTTCAAGTGAGAGAAGGTAGGAAGATCTTAGAAGAAGTCCAATTAGGTTTAATATTAATTCTTAGTTAGTTAGCTAAAGTAGTGACTCAACACTCGGGAGTAATGACTCGATCGAGAGTAATGACTCGGTCACTATGAGTTAAATGCCCCTACCATGGGTCCAAGATTAGGTTTCATGATGAGGTTGAAGTGTGAGGATGAAATTAACTTAATTAAAATAACTAATTTAATTAATAATGTGAGGATGAATATTAATATGGGATGAAGGGGTCATGATTAGTAAAATGTGTTATGTTAATTAATCAAGGTGACAAGGGAGTGTGACCCAAATTTGGTGTCTACACATTTCATAAAAGATATTATTTTAATATAAAGGGTTTATCTCTAATCATCTAATAATGTCTTTTTATCATGTGCCTACTTTTGAAGATAATTAGGAACATTTCTTAGATGAATATGAGGTAAGGAGAAGGTATTTTGGAAGACTCTCTTTACAATGGTCAAATATTTCAAGGTATATAAAGTTCCAGAGGACTTGAAAGATGATAATGAAGATCTATATTTTACTAAATATATTAAGACTATCCAGCACATTCCTCTTCTTACTATTGATTGGTCACAAAATGAGTAATATGACCTCTCCGAGATAATCAACTCGTGTTGGTAAGGATTGAGGTCTGGTTAAACAAAAATATAAGATCATATAGTCCAAATTTGGCACAATATTACTCCCACTAGGCTTCTTCATCTCAGAAAGGGGTTCCCATTTCTCCTCTAGAGATACGAGCTTAAGAAAAAATTTCCTCCTCACTTTTGGACTTTGCAAATTAATTATATCCAAAAAATGATAAAACTAAGGAGATAATTTTTTTAAAGACTCTTGAGAAGGAGGTAGAGGGAGAAAATGTTCAAATTTTAACAAGAGAAGTTACTTCCACTCCTGAACAAGTGATCTATCCCTAGAAGAGGAAATGAGAAAAGTTTAAGAAGATGAGAATGATAATGAAAAAGCAACATAGAACAACAGAAATATGAACAAGAGAAAAGTGGTGAAGAAAGTGAAGAAGAATAAGATGAGGTGAAAATAATACAACCGAGACAACGGGAAAGTGAGCGTTCCAAAACCCAAATCACCAATCAAGGATTATATTATCCTACTATTGAGGTACTTTCTCTTGATGTTCCCTCTATTTAGTCTCATGGTTCTCCTAGTTTGGCATTGGCACCACCTCCCCTCCATCTTCAAGTGACTCTTTCACATGGGTTCAACCCATGATTGATAGAAAAAGAGAAATTTTACTCCTATTGGTGCCATTTTTGAGCTTGCACCGTTTTTCCATAAATTTTCCTTTGGTTTGCATGCTCTGGAATGTTTTTCTCTCAAATTGGTGGTCTAAAAATTTTCCCCTCTTGCTTGGATGCTTCGAAATGCTCACAAACTTGTTGTTTTGCCCCAATTTGAAAGAAATATACATGTGTGCCCTGTTTTGTGCCCTAATTTTTCCAAAATCTATGGGCTCTACCATTTTTCCTTTTTACCCGATCATGGAAGTTTAAAATTGATTGATTTTCACTTATATGCCATTGAAAATCCAATTCCATGATCAAAAATGCTTTGAAAACATGTTTCAGTTGGTTCAATTTTGAGAGATTTGTCATCCTTAGCGAAAAAAATTGAATTATAGGAATCCTTGGAATTTTCGTGTTTTAATAGTGACGGTCGTCATTTTCCTATTAATTTCTTCTTCAGAATTCATCAGAAACATGGCTTTTTATAATTGGACAAGGATTGGTGGGTCATTTCTAAAAACTTAACATTTTTGTGTTTTTGGAAAAATGTGCAAGTTGCCCCCACAACTCGCAAGCCCCAAAGGAGGTACACGTGTCACAGGCAGAGTGAAGGTGGACGGGTGGGTCATTTTGTGCCTTAGGGAACTTTGGAAAATGTGTGGAAATGAAGAAAATCCCCTAAGTCCCACATCCAATCAGAGGAGGACACATGGCAGGCAGGGAAATGGAAAGGTGGAGGAGTTTGATACTTTTCGGCCTTTACTAAAAAATAGTTGAAGTATAAAATTGGACCACAAACTCATAGCCAATGGGATGAAGACATGTGTCAACATCAGAGCACAAGGCGGGAGGTCAACCTTCGGAGGCAAGTTGTATTTTATCCTCTAGTTATCAAAAGAGTAAAATCCTTGAATGGACCCGCGAGCTCGAAGGTAAAAAGTCAAGATTCATTTAAGGAGTCAATGGTGGAGGTGCGGGATGGTGGATAAAATGTTAAAAAGTTTCCTTTGTGGAAAATTTTGTTAAAATATAAATAAGAGTGCTTCCCCATGATCAATCGGTGAGGACACGTGTCTGCGGGAGGGCGAAGCCGAGGAGGAGAAATGAAAATTTTTCCTTTTTCCAAAAAGATGCAAAATGTTTAAAATTGAGCCATGACTCTGTATCTAGTCATATTGTGCCATGTGTCAGGCCCAAATCTCAATGGCAGAGTGGCGGAGGAAATCAAGAAATTTTACAAATTTTCAAAAAAGGTGGAAATGTGTAGAATCGGTCCACATTTCCAATGGGGCCCATTTTGGGACACATGTCAGGCCCATTTTCATGAGACAGAGATGTGGGGATATTTTGGAAAATTTTATTTTTTCCAAGAAAGGTGGAAATGTGTAGAATCAAGTTGCAATTCCGTTGGGACCCACATTAGGACACGTGTCAATCTCATTTTCAAAGGACGGAGGGGCGGAGAAAAATGTCAAATTTTTACATTTTTCCAAAAGTGTTAAAATGTCAAAAAGTGATCCCAAGCCCATTTCCAATCACATTATGACACGTGGAGGGCTCAGATTAAAGGATAAAGGAAGATCAACGGTAACTGTGCATTTTTAGTTTGGTTGCCATTTGAGCTCCAGGAAGCTTGGAGATGTGATTTTTGCATCAATTTTCACCAAATTTTTGGAAAATTCGTGTCATTTGTGCCTACAAGGACCAATACAATTGGTTTTGAGGATCAATTTGAAGATCAGAGATGTTTTTGAAATGAATTTTTCCCTAAACCGTCCAAAAACATGAAATATTAGATCTAAAAGTTGCATAGTCAAATTTTGGAGGGATAAGGATGAAATAATGAAAGGAAGAGGGTATGGATGTTTTGAAGATGAAAAACATGCCTCCACAATGGATAATGATGTAAATTTTGCAATGATTCATCTCTTTTTGAGACAACTAGCAACTTTTTGGACATGTTTTGTTAAACGTCCCTGTCTATAAATCATGAGAAATTTTTGTAACAAATTTGATCCTTTGGCATATTATTTTCTTGGGAAAGAAGGCTCAAAGGAGATTGAAAGCTATATATTGCATGAATTTTTCATGCAAAGGGTTGGAAGAGTTTAAAAAATCCTGGAAAACTAAAAATTTCACGGGAAAATATGGGAAGAAGCCCATTCTCTGAGTGACCACTTGAGAAACTCATGTAACTCTCTTTGTATCAGATTTCAAATCATGTTAAGTTGGTTACACATGTATAGCCATTAACAAGCTCTGAGATTATTTTTTAAAACATTCCCCTGCTAATAAATCTGATCATTTTTGAGTTATTTTGTGTTGTCTTTGGGAAAAATCTATGAATGCTTACATTTCAGAATGCATTTCAAATTTGTGTTTCTTGTTTCTGTTACAGTCTTGTGTTTAAAATCTCTCTTGATCATACATGGTCTCATTTCTTGTGATAGTTTAGTGGCATTGTAATCTCACATTCAGAAGAGCTTTCATCTGATAAAGAGATAAAAAATTTAAAATCACTTTACCTTCCTTGACTTCAGAGATTGTTTGTAAACCTTTGGGTGCACCTTAGGTCATGATTAAATAGTGATTGCTAAATGCTTCATTGGTTCATTCTAACTCAATATTTTGTGATAGATGATCAAATATTGTGTGGAAAAGTGTAGATCTAGGCCTCCATTTAATGCACATATCCTGGTTGAAGGGATGATTAACCATTTTGATACTTTTTGTTGTTAAGTTTCTCCATATTTTGCTGAAATCCTCAAAGAGTTTGGCAGACCTTGGTTTGTCTTGTCTAAACTCCCACCCAAAAATCATTCAAAACAACTAATCCTACCTTGTTTTACCCCTTTTTTGACCTATATACCCACAGAAGATCAAAATCCATTTGCTAAAGTATGCGAAGTAATGATCAGGATTTCAAAATGTCTTCAGTAACCCTTTCCTTGCATTGAAAATATCTCCATAATCTGGAAGTGACAACTTGTGAAAGTCAGATTTGGAGTGTTGATCATATTTTCCCAAGGCCCTTTCATACTATTTGTACAAACTAAGGGATATCTTCATCTCCTTCACCATTTGAGGGTCACAAAATAGGTTCTCTTACCTTGGTTGAAATGCACAACCTAAAACAGTTAGGACAAGATCAAGTCCTATTTGAGTGCTATCCATCTCTCCACAAATTTGAGTACCAGTTAGATCATATCCCCAACGACAAAAAAACACACACCATGATCCATTTGTCTTCAAGCTTCATGCCATATCTTTGATGTTGCTCAGACTAAAAAGGAGAAAAAATTTTGGTACCAACCACCATGGTGTTGGTAAAAATTGTATCTCCAAGCTTCCTAGAGCTCAAATGGCAGCCAAACTGAAAAATGCAAAGTTATCATTGATCTTCCTTTATCCTTTAACTGAGCCCTCCACATGTAATTATGTGATCGAAAATGGGCTTGGGATTACTTTTTGACATTTTAACACTTTTGGAAAAATGTAAAAAATTGACATTTTTCTCTGCCCCTCCACCCTTTGAAAACGAGCTTGACACGTGTCCCAATGTGGGCCCCACTGGAATCGTGGCTCGATTCTACACATTTCCACCTTTCTTGGAAAAAGGAAAATTTTCCAAACTATCCCCGCATCTCCACCTTATGAAAATGGGCCTGACACGTGTCCCAAAGTGGGCCCCATTGGAAATGGGGACTGATTCTACACATTTCCACCTTTTTTGAAAATTTACAAAATTTCCTCGCCACCCCGTCATTGAGATTTGGGCCTGACACGTGGTGCAATATGACTGGATACAAATTCGCACTCAATTTTAAACATTTTGCATCTTTTTGAAAAAGGAAATTTTTTTGTTTTTCCTCTGCGGCTCCACCCTCCTTCAAGACATGTGTCCTCACTTGATTGGCTATGGGGCAGCTCTCTAATTTATATTTTAACAACATTTTCCACAAAGGAATTTATTTAACATTTGCTCTACCATCCCGCACCTTTGCCATTGACTCTTAGATGAATCTTGACTTTTACCTTCGGGCCCACGGGTCCATTCAAGGATTTTACTCATTTGATAACTAGAGGCTAAAATACAACTTTCCTCCGAAAGCCCACCTCCCGTCCCGTGCTCGATGATGACACATGTCTTCATCCCATTGGTTGTGAGTTTTTGTCTAATTTTATACTTTAAATCTTTTTCACCAAAGGCCAAAAAGTATCAAACTCCTCTGCCTTTCCATCTCCCCGCTTGCCATGTGTCCTCTTCTGATTGGATGCGGGCCCTAGGGGATTTTATTTTTTCCACACATTTTCCAAAGTTCCCTAAGGCACAAAACAACCCGCTCATCTTCCTTCACTTTGCCGGTGACACGTGTACCTCATCTGGGGCCTACAGAGTCATAGGGGAAACTTGCACATTTTTCCAAAAATACAAAACATTAATTTTTTAGAAATGACCCACCTATCCTTGTCTAATTATAACAAGCCACATTGCTGATGAATGTTGAAGAAGAAATTGATAGGAAAATGATGCCGAGTATGACCATCAAAACAAAGAAAATGCAGGATGCCCTAGAATTTGATTTTTTCACTAAAGACGACAAATTTCTCGAAATTGAACTAACTGAAACATGTTTTCAAAGCATTTTTTATCATGGAATTGGATTTTTAATGGAATACAAGTACAAATCCATCAATTTTAAACTTCCACAATTGGGAAAAAGGAAAAACAACAGAGCCCGCAAATTTTGGAAAAATTAGGGCACAAAATAGGGCACACATGCAAATTTCTTTCAAATTAGGAAAAAACAACAATTTTGTGAGCATTTTGAAGCATCCAAGCAAGAGGGGAAAATTTGCAGACCACCAATTTGAGAGAAAAACGTTCTAGAGCATGCAAACCAAAGGAAAATTTAGGAAAAATGGTGCAAGTTCAAAAATGAGACCAATAACTCCAAAGATAATGGCTCCTAATTTAGATGTTGTAGCTTCCTTGCTTGGTTAAACCCAACTCATCCATGCAAAATACTTGAATAAAACTTCATGGTTAGTCTCGATTCAAAGGGCCAACAATTTCTAAACATTACAAAGCCGAGAGGAGAAAAGGATGAAAAATATATAGCTATTGCAAACTTGGAACTAACTATAATTCCACTTGGTGAATATACTCACGAAGGAGAGGTTCAAATTTTGAAAGAAATAGTTTTTAGCATAATCGAGAGAGTGGAAAAATATAGGCAAACACATGAGCAATTGGAAGAATAGGTTCAAGTTCTTTCCAGATTTATTAAGTACTTCCTCTCAAGTGAAAAATCCTTGATCCAAATCCCCTCTCCTCAATGCCTCCCCTGCTTTTTTGTAAAGAAGATGTCAAAGCTATCAAGTGATAGCTTGAGACTAGATTTACACATGGAATAATTCTATATTATACGTATATAAATCATACGAGATCTCACAAATATATAGGAGAGGTTATTCCTATAATTTAAGAAACAACCCACAATAATACATGATTTTTTTAACAAATCGTTAATATAAAACTATATATGTGAAGTTGTTTTAATAACTTCACTTACAAATCAAATAACAATTATTATAATTATGAGTTGTTTCTAAACAACTCATAATATAATAATAAACTAATTACAAATAATGTTAACACTAACATAATCCTAACATTCACCCCCTTAGTGTGAACATTATTTACTGATATCACCCCCTTAATGTGAACATAGAAAAAAATTGCACCATAGAACTGGAACCAAAATTGTATGCCTCCGCATACTTTTAGGTCTACATACTATTGGCTTGGATCTTTTTGTCTGGATCTTGCTACAAATGACCAATCCACTTCACCAAAATGAACCCCAAAGCAGATTATTACACTTCTACTAATTCATCTACATACGCAAACTCAACAGTTCCTGCTTTCACTTCCAGTGAACGATAGATTTCATCGGCCGATCGATGTTAGAAGTACGATAGTCAAAGGATATCTACAGTTAGAGGATCACTCTAGTTCATCTGCCCTCCTATAAAATGGTTCTTAGGTTCCAAAATGCACTTCTCCTCATTTGAATCAAAACAGGGGAAGGAAACTACATACCATTTTATTTAGTACACACCACACAACTGAAATAGTAGAAAATAACACCACCAAATTTGAATGTGATCCCATAATTGGTGACTGATGAGAGGCATTGATCACACTCCTTCCTTTGTTTCCTCTGACCTCTAATGTCATGTTGTTTGCTCATAAATTTTGGCTTTGAGGCTCAATGGTTGTCAGGACATCAGGGAACACCAAAAAATGCATCTGTAAGGCCAAAAAAATATATTTTTACAATTTTCACAATTTTCCTAATAATCACCTAAATGAAAACAAAAAATGACACAAATATAGACATGTTAGATATAAAAATGAGAACAACTTTGACTACAATGTTTATATAACGAAACAAATAAAAACTAAAAATCTTATTACAAAACAATGAGACTTAAGAACCGACTATACACACCCCACGACTAAAGATGATATACAATTTTGTTTATAATGATATTCACAAACCACTCGACAAAATATCAACTCACCACTTTTTGAAAACTTTAAAATTCCTCACTCTAGAGATTTGAACCACTAATTACATATCTTAATAGTAAACAAAGACTTAAAACAATTGACATATTTAAAAACTTGTAACCAACTTTGTGACACGTGACATTGGAAATCAATGAATTTTAAATTTATTTTCAGGACGACTTAACCCAATCATTTTAGACTATTTGGCTTATATTTGAGACTTCAATTTTGTGAGGGTTGAAGTCAAGGGAGTCAAACAGATCCAACATGAGGCGTGTTTGGAGCACATTAACCACACGTTTTGAAACTAAAAATTGAAGGATCCACACTAGATCTATCAAAAGCTTAATTATGACATTCCTATCTCGGTGGAATAGACCATTTGTAGGTAGCTAGGAATGGACCTTCTATAGTGCAAATAATATATTGGTCATGTCAAGTGCTTTCCATAGTCCAATTCCACACTTTGGGTAGGTGAATTCTTATTTGTGCAAGAAAAAATCTCGTGGACACCAAATTCCACATGTAAAACACAAATTTGAGTCAGTTTTCAGGCTTAGATGACTTCTGGAAGGTTGAACCTCTACAAACATATGGATCTAAAAAAATATGTAACTCTTCACTCTATATTTATAAACCGTTATAATTTGCACCTTTTGGATTAGAATTATAAATCTCTATGTGTAAACAGTGATTTGATAATGAAAACGTAAAATAGACACAACCATAGCTCCCA
This sequence comes from Taxus wallichiana var. yunnanensis, assembly GCA_018340775.1. Taxonomy (NCBI): domain Eukaryota; kingdom Viridiplantae; phylum Streptophyta; class Pinopsida; order Cupressales; family Taxaceae; genus Taxus; species Taxus wallichiana. The sequence continues at coordinate 274,797,782 of CM031242.1, read as the reverse complement.
CAAGCTAGAAGCATCTTAATCACTGTATCCATAAAAAAAGTATCAATATCAGACAATTTCAATACAAAGAAAGTTTTACTGATTCACTGTGTAGATAAAATAAAATTATATGGATGCAGAACTTTTGTGATGCTCCACGATATATTCAAGACTCTCATTTGGAAACCACCTCACATCCACTCTCAAATCTTCATGGCTTCCACAGGTGGTCGACCCAATTCACTCTGATACCAAATGATAGCTTGAGACTAGATTTACACATAGAATAATTCTATATTCTCTGTATATCAATCATACGGGATCTCACAAATATATAGGAGAGGTTGTTCCTACAATGTAGGAAACAACCCACAACAATACATGAGTTGTTTTAACAACTTCACTTACAAACCAAATAATAATTATTATAATTATGAGTTGTTTCTAAACAACTCATAATATAATAATAAACTAATTACAAATAATGTTAACACTAACATAAGCCTAACATCAAGGAGATTCATAAGCATGCTTCATATGGGTGATCAATTGAGCAATTAGTGGAAGGAATGTTGATCTCTAGTTTGAACTTCATAGATGAGGCCTACAAAGTATATGACAATATTTCCTTAGCCTAGAGTCAATTTGATATAGTGATCACAGGATCTGAGAAAGAACTCAAGCTATGGCTAGAATGCATTCAGATTTAAGAATCATGAGCACCACAGATGAGAAAATCCTCCTTTCTCATAAAATATTTGATGATTCTAAGAGTAATATTTCAAGAAAATGGGTGTTCAATATTGAATGGGTGATCAAAGAACTTGAGGAGGAATTCATTTAACTCAAAAGCATGTTACAAAAAGGAGAAACCTTCAAGTCTAAGATATTGGTTGATTTACAAGATCTTAGATGATAGGTATACAAGGAAAATTATAAAGAGAGGCACCCAATGGATGAGGTACAAGAAAATTTCACTACACTTGTCAAGGAGGACCTATTCAAAGATGGAAATTTTACCAAGGAAAAGATGGAGGATATTATAGAGTTGCACAACATTGTCATAGAGGCCACCAAAGGCTTGTTACAAAATGTAGGAATTGGAAAGGAAATGTAATAATCTTTAGGAAGATGGTTGAATGCCACAACAAACACTACCAGATCCTAAATGTCACGGAGATTGTTGGCACCTTGGAAAAATTTAGGTATCATGTACTTAAAGTGAAAACCCCTGCTACATCTCTCACAAGTGCTCCTTCTTCTGGTTCTTGAGACTCCTTATTTCTAGATGTTATGATTCAAAGTTATCTTTATCATTTTGGAAACATAAAATTGTACATAAAGATATCTAAATGTAACTCATTAATTGAGTGTTATCACCTAATTAAATGACAATTGGTTAAGAAATTTGGTTACAACCACCCCTCGATTATATAAAGTTTATTTTTCATTGTAAAGGGGTTGGATTTTGGTGCCATAAGAATGTAATGATACAAAACTTTTGAAATCAATACAGAAGAATATTTTCTCTCCTATTTTGTGTTCTTTCTATTTCTATCTCTTGACATTGCAAATGTGAATCTAGTATATTTGAATATTGAAACTGTGTGTTCAATCTATTTGTGTAGTGTGGAGAACTTTGTGTCTGTTGCATCTATGTTTTTGGATTTTCAAATACACCAATTCATATGTTCTTAAAGTTCCATGCATGCATCAATAGGATATTATTTTACAATCTCTATATCTGAAAGTGTTTCCTTCCTCACTTATTTTCTTTACAATAGTGAGTAATATTGTACAACCAAGGAGAATAATCATATTCTTGATTGGTGGATTAGCTTGAACTTGGTGTCCCTATTTCATCCATCTTACTCATATAAGTTATTGTTTCCTCCTCTAAAATCCTTCTCTATTTTCATCTTTTGTATTGAGATTACTAGAATATGGAGACATTTTGTACACCAAAATCCTCATTTAATGATAGTTAGTTGTATATTTGTAAATAAGTAAATTCCCAAGTTTTTTTGAATAAGGGAACCTCTCCCATAAAGAGGAGGGACTATTGTCCCCCGATCTATTACTTTTATTCGAGAGAAAAATTCTAACCAATACACGATTCGTCCCGCTCACCGTAAATATGAAAGGCCAAAACAAAGGCATGCAAAACCTATAGATTATCCCAACAATCTAATTTTAGTTGTTTTCTTCACCCAAAATGTAAATTTGGATCACTCGGAGGCTAAAATTGGCAAGATCATGTAAGAAAGATTCTATTTTGATCATATAGATGATAAGATTAGTATTTTTTCATGAAGAAAGATCTTTTTGATCATGCACAATAGTCTAAAAATAGAATGGAGCATGTAATGGACATAAGTTTCTATTTATGGGAATGAAAAATCACCTTCGATCATGGATATCCCTAGTTATATGAAAGATCATCTATTTCAAAAGAAGAAGGACAAAATGGACATGTAAAACTCACATGCTTCTTTATTTTTATCTTTACACTTGCATGTTTAGTTTATTTTCCCCTTATTTTCTTCTCCATTCTCTATAAAACTCCATGGAATTCATTGTAAAAATACATCTACATGTTTTATTCATTATTCTAGAGTAATTTAGAGTTCATAAGTGGAGGAGCGCGTGTCATGAGTGATTTTTTATACTAGTTTCACCTCTTGGATCAATAAAGGAGCTATTTTTACCTTCTTACAACATGTTTATCATGCAATATTGTGTCTTTAAGATGATTTTTATCTCATGCCTTTATGTAGTTATATGTTAATTTGTAGGTCATAAATTGTGTTTAACCAAGTTTTTGTAAGATTCAGTTGTGGAGTTCATCAAATTACCCTTTGAAGCCATTTTTCCTTCCTTTATTATGACATAGATTCAAACACTTATTTGAAAAATGTTTTCACCGACATATCTATTGTAAGTTGTGTATGGTATGTGTGGTTCTTTTGGTCCATCTATGTGGCTCAAAAAATTCTAAGATCCTTAAAATTTCTATTGTATCACCATATTTTTAAATTTTTCCTTAATTCCTTCTCCCTTTTCCTTATTGATTTAGTAAAATAGAGTAGTCTTTGGAGTAGATATAGTATTAGGTGTTACACTAGGGGAACCATCCCTTTATGTAGACTCACTCCAAAATACAGGTCACCCAAAACTTAGGAGTGTTTCCATTTTTTAGTTTTAAGGGGAGGCACCACACCACTCCCCAAAGGGTTCATTCCTCCATGAAAATAGTTTTCGGCATGCTCAGTGGGACCAATTTGTTTATATTTTTGTCTTATTTTTCAAGTGTTCCATTGAAAACATTCTAGCGACCTTGTTCCTTTAACTGGAAATAATTTCTAGCATACCCGATGGGACATGAAGAAAAAAATAATTTGCTAAAGATTTAATGTCACTATTAGAAAGTATCGAGTTCTTTAGACACATTCATCCAACATGTGACTTCATAAGTTCAAATAATATCATAGCAGAAAGATCAATGTAACTTCCATGCCAAAAGTTACAAATACAACATCTTCAAAATATTTCAACACATATAGTGACTCATTGATCCCAAAAGATCCATTTTCTCAGTTTCAGGCCATTTCCTCCATCCTTTCATCCATTTATGAGGTTGTGCAATCACGACTTCTATTCCCCATTAGAATCCTTGGTTCAAAAGGAAATTATCTTCCCATCCACCTCCTTTTTCCAAAACTCTCATCCATATTAGTTTTATAAACCCTATCATAATGATTATGCCCATGATCTAAACCTTACTAATCCATATGGTTATCCTATTAATCATGGTGTTTTTCAGGAGTAGGAATATGCATATTATGGAGGTAATTTCATGCCTAATGATTATTTTCAGGTGTGGGTACAACTCATGGAGGAAAAAATGGTGTAGATTAGTGTAAAGTACTCCATTAAAGAATCCAAGCTTAGTTTCAGGGTGCCCTATCCATGGGTTGGTCCTATTCCAAACTTGCATAGCCCTCAAGAGAAACTAGACTCTATGTATGCATTGTTACCATGGATATTAGAGTGTAATGTATCAATGGAAGATTACAAATATAGTTATAAGAAACCCTGTTAATGGGGTAATTCCTCATTATCATCCCATAGCCCTCCCATTCCATTTCCTAATTTCAACACAAATTTCATATTTCTATTTTTGTAAAGCTTCCCTTGACATCACTTCTCCTCCATAAAAGAATTTTATACCTCCTCCATCATGAAAATATATGAAAAATCATTTAGAAGCCCAAACCATTCCCTCCCTCAGTTTTCCAAACCCCTTTTGGAATAAAATTAATAGCCAAAATCAGTTTGAGGAAGAGTCAAGTAAAGAAGAACAAATTAAAAATTTGAAGGACTGGTGGAAAGAGTTTAATATCATCCATCATGTTCTTCATCAAGAATATATCAGTTAACCATATCCTTTAAAATCATATGAGATAAGCTCTATTGTGGTTAATCATCAATCATCTACTAATAAATGGAATAAATTTGAGTGTAACGTTTAAGACATGACCTCATATTTTGAATGAAAAAATCGGGAAGAGAGGATTAAAAAGTTGAGCTCCAAAATGAGGAGTTTGAAAATAACGTGAAAGAGAATGATAAAAAATCTACATGTTATGAATGTAGTATCCATGATGGGCCTATGTTCTTATAGGTTGTTAATTATTCTCAATATTTTAAAAAGGAAGATTTATTCTCCATGAAAACTCATATAATCTGTCCTAGATAGTTATAAATAGAAAGAAAAAGTTTGACAAAAATTTATCAGATATCTTGAGTTACAAAGTAAGGATCATGTTTTTGAGGATCATATGAGTGTTTCTAATGACCAAATCAGAAATTGAGCCTTTATCATCTTTGTTTAGAAGTGGAATTAAGGAACAACCTTTACTATTGTTTCACATCCTTTTCAAATCAGTTTTAGCAAAGATAATGATTCAATAATAACTTCTGATTTACAAGTAAAGAATTTTCTAACCATTTAAGAAGAGTTGTCCATAAATAAGACAAAAAATTATATATGGACGAAGATAATTTTGAACTTAAAGATGAAGAAAGGTTATCAGAGTTACATATTTATGAGGGTAACATGTTTGAGTTATAATATTTTTTTCTTGAGGATGAAGATAAGAATGAGGCCACAAGTGTGGAACTTGAGTTGTTTGTAGAAGAATAAGTAAAACACAATTCAAATCAGCTTGCAAACATTATACGAGAGGAGGAAATTGGTAAAACAATTTAGATCTAAAGGGAGTCTTTTTCGAGCTTATACAATGAAGAGGCTGAAGTTTTTTCTGATTTAGAGGATCTAGATGATGAGGAAGAACCCATTGAGCTTAATAATTTTTAAATATCACACTTTTTGTTTGGAGATGAGGAGATGAATGAGGAGCATGTTGTTCAATTAGTCTTCGTAGGAATAAACCGATGGATTTTAAGTATCTAATTTTTTGTTTAGAGATAATGAAAAGAATGAGAACCCAATTGTTAAATCAGAAGCAAGTTTGGAACCTTAGGTGCTTGTGTAAGAGAAAATAAGACAAGGTAAAAACTACAAGAATCCAAATAATATGGAGAAATTATCTCTTATAGCTCCATAATCGATTTCATGCAAGGAATATGGGACAACCCAAAGGATCAGTCAATCACATACAAGGAACACTTTCCCAATCAAATATCTAGCTTATTTAGAGTCATAGAAGAGGTTGTCACTAGTCATGATCACTTTAGAGCATGAGTAAGAGCTTCAGGTTGCTAAAGATCATCCTCAATACCTCCAAAAACTAAATATAGATCCTATAGAGGTGTTTATTCTTTTCTTGGATGATATTTTGATAAAATAGGATGTGCAAATCATGTATTCATCTCTACCATATGATCTAGTTGCGAAAATGATCTCATGGCCCCATCTTTTAAGAAAAGGAAGTTATTTCTCCTAACCAGTACATGGTAATTTATCTTTCCTTTCTCATTGTATAGATTAGGAATATTTTGGGTTTGTTTCTTACAAAATTAGTTCTTGAGCACACTCTACATGCTTCTGGTTGGACCATGTATGATTTCTAAGTTTTTGTGATGTTTTATTCCTTTTTTATTCTTGGTGGTTCACTCCATTTTTGTGTAAATAATATTTGATTGAGTTCTCTTACCTAATCCTTGTGGTGATCATTTGAATAAGTGTATTGGATGCACAATTTTGATTCATTTTGTTTATTTTAGTGTGAAAGGTAGCTTGATTTGAATAAGTTACAATAGTTTTATAGAGATCTATGCATCTTGAATACTTCAAGGAAAATAGAACTCACATATAGTAGGAAGATGTCCCCTATTGTTCACCAAATTGTTATTAAAATCAGACCTCGGGCTATTTTTGTGTTCTTGATAGGTCATGGTGTTGTCATTAGGGAAATTTTAAAATGTTATAGTTATGGGAAAATATTAGAGTCTTATGAAAATATTTAGTCTTCCAAACATTTCTCTCCTCTTTCTAATCCTCACCGTGAAAGAGTTGGTCAAGACAAGTGTAAAATTTAGGTAAATCAGATCGATTGGGGAAAATTAGGCAAGATTGGATTTTAGAGGAATAGAATGAATTGTTCCATAGTTTCTCATGTTCGCCGTAGCTTTACCGTTTAGGAAAACTTACATGTAAAAGTCGGTGAATTCAAGTTTAAATGGAACTTGAGGAATAATTCCTTTGTTATTGACGTTCTTTGTAGACCCACCTTCTCCAACCCTTTTCTTCCTCACATTCCCGAAACTCGACAAAGTGCTTATAGTTTTATCATTTAAATAAAAAAATTTTGGCACCTGCAAAATGTTCTTAGGTTCCTATGGTGATCGATTTTCCATCAACACTCACAAGTGGGAAAAGGGGAAATAATCAGTAAAGTTTGGTAAGACAAGAAAAATGGAATGGTGCATGAGTTCTCGTGGTTCACCGATCACCCACATTAGTTAAATCAGGTAAGACAAAAACAAAACAAATAGTTCCCAAGTTCCTATGGTTCACCAATCACCCACATCGATTAATTCGGGTAAGACAAAAACAAATGAAACAGTTCTCAAGTTCTCATAGTTCACCGATCACACAAATTGGTTAATTTGGGTAAGATAGAACATACATAATGTTATTTCATTCTCGCTTTCAATGTCAATTTATTTCCCAAATAGTGCCAAAACCAAAATTAGTTAAGTTAGCCAATTGAGGAACACATAAAACATTCCACATTTCCTATTATTCTCCATAAAGCCAAAAGCCTTATAAAAGGCATGTACATCCCATAAAACATCCAAAAAAACTATTTTTAGCTAATTTCTTAACCCATAATGTAAATTTGGATCATAAAGAGGCTAAAATTGGCAAATCATGCAAACAAGATTCTATTTTGATCATGAAAATGCTAAGATTAGGATTTTTTCATGTAGGAAGAGCTTTCTAATCATACACAAGAGACAAAAATAGAATGGAGCATGAAAGGGACACAAGTTCCTATTTTTGGGGATGCAAAATCACCTTCGGAGAATGGATCTCCCTATTTTCAAGAAAGATAAACTATTTATGGAGTAGAAGGAAAGAATGGACATGCAATATTCACATGCTTATCTATTTATGAGCTTTAGACTTGCATGTCCTGGTCTATTTTCCCCATATTTTCTTCATCATTCTCTATAAAATTCCATGGAATTCATTATAAAAATGATCTCTATACCTTCAATTCACCCTTATGGATTAATTTAGTGTTTTGAAGTGGAGGAGCAATGGGCATGAGTGATATTTTATACTAGTTTCACCTCTTGGATCAATAAAGGGGTTGTTTTTACCTTCCTACAACATGTTTATCATCCAATATCATGTCTTTAATCTAATTTTTATCTCATGATATCATTTTATCCTTGATTTGTAGTTTAATCTTGATGTCGTTATGAAATTATATGTTAATTTACAGGTCATGGATTATTTTTAATGAAGTTATTTTGAAGGATTCAATTGAGGATTTCATCGAATTTCCCATCCGAAGCCATTTTTCCCTCCTTTATTTTGGCATAGCTTTAAACCCTTCTCTAAATCAATTTAATATTGATATATCTCTTGTAAGTTGTGTATGGTGTGTGCAGTTCATGTGGCCCATCTATGTGGTTCAAATAAGTATAATATCCTAAAAATTTCTAGTGTATCAACATATTTTCAATTTTCCCCTTAATTCCTTTTCCTTTTTCCTTGTTGATTCAGTAAAGTAGAGCAATCTTAGGTGTTACACTAGGGGAACCAACCCTTAGAGTTTCCAAAATACATGTCACCCACATCCTAAGAGTATTTCTATTTTTTCAGTTGGAAGAAGGAACACCACACCACTCCCCAAAGTGTGTATTCCTCTTGAAAATAATCACTCAAACAATATAGATATTTTGTTTGTGGTATTTCCAAATATTGTACTAGATAAAAATATCATTTAAATATATAACTATGTATTTTCCTAAATAATCAAAAGCACGTCCTTGATTATTCAAATGAATTTGGTTGAACCTTTAATAAATCCAAAAGGAATTACTAACCAATCTTGTAGACCATATTTGGCTTTAAATTTATTTTCTAAATATTTGAAGGCTTCATGCATCTTTTTTTTTATATCTAAAATTTAGATAATACTTAGTACCCTTTAACTAGCCTATGTAATCAATGATTCTAAAAGTGTCTACCACTAACGCGTTACATATGCCTTTCTCAATAATTTGTAATCTATAATAAATATTCATCAAATTGTTTCTTTCCTACGGATTATTGACCTTGTTAATTGATTAGTGATATATTATAGATATCCATCCATTTGGTTTATTATTTAGGATTATGAAAATAGGAGAACCACACTACCGTTGGGATGAATATTATCTTCTTCAATAATTTTCTACTAGTGTTTCTCAATCCTTTTATCCTCGATATTTTTGTGTGATATAATGAAAAATTAAGAAGTAAAAACACAAAAATAAATAAATGTGATGTTGTATGGTTCAAATATCTTGAAATTGTATAAATTACCAAAGACATAAGAGAACATTTCAATTATAACTTGAATATAAAATGGGAGGATATCCTATTTTATCAGTTTTTACTTGGTGTGCAATGTATATATCTAAGTATTTAAGAATATTAATTAGTTTTGCACGCAAGTTTTATAGAATAAAAAAGATGAAGAACTAGGTAGAGCATAAGTAGAGGTGAGTTTTTGCATTTTATTATCCTTGTTAATCTTAAATATAATGTAATACACATCATGAATCATATTTCTAAAACATATAAGTGTCCCTAAGAAGTAGATCAATACAATCAAATGTAGTGATTTCACACTAAATGATATCCTTATATAGTCAATAAAAAATGTGACAAATTATTTCCATGTTACCATGGATATTTTGGTTGCATCAATGACCCAACTTAAATTATACTCTATCTCGTGTGATTTGTAGATCTAGGAACAATATTTAAGACTGTGTTCTTCTAAGTCCCATTCTCAATAATCAGCTACTAAACTAAATTATCCTTTAATGTAATGGAATTACTTAAATATAAATGAGTAAATATTAAAATATTGAATATATAACTAATTATAGACACTAAATCACATGCTTGGGTACATTTCTAGATCCTAATCACATGCCACCATTCATATGATTGGTAATTGAGAAAACTAGTAATTGACATATATCTTTGGCCTCTTTCTTTGCTTTTTTTCTTTCTATGTGCTCTTCTACACCCCACCGCATAGTCTGAAATTCACTAATTTATCTTTCTTGTCTCTAGACATGAGCTCCCAATCAAGATGTCAATGCCTAGGTGCTCTCATGCCATCTGGGTTTTCCCAATCTCTTTTTTATATTACTCAACCCTTATGGGCCTCTTTTTATATTTTGAGCATCTTCTTTTCTTGGTGGTCAGCGTTTTAGATGTTAATTACGAAATTCAATAAAGGGAATCATATAAATACAAAGTAATGTGACCATAATAAAGGACCAAGCTCTAGGCATCTATTACTATCACCAAAGGTTACATCAAAAGGCATTTCAAGAGCATAAAATCATCCATATAGATCCATTCAAGGGACAAGGGACTACATATTTTTTCATACACTTCATAGGAGGGAAAGTTCATTTTGACATTCACACATCTATTTACATTACTACATCTAGATATTGCTCTCTATTAAGTGGATTTTTCACAAGATCCACCTAGGGAGTGATTCTTCACACATGTACATAGAACTACATGGAGTATGAGATATATTGAAATGTTTGATCATAAGTTCACTCCATCACATGACCTGGTATCGTGGTCATTCTAACTCCATATTTACATCTTTTTCTTTTTAGGATTTGGTGTGTTTTAAGGTTTTGTAGGATATTATTTATTTTTCAGGTTATAGGAAAATCCATTGGACATCTAATGACATATAGGTGATCAACAAAAAAATCTAGCGACACTTGTGTGACACAACAAAAATAATTTTTTAAGGTTCTATCTAGTCGTAAGTGCCTACTGAAGGTCTTTAGTGCCTAGGCACCCATGACACAGTCCCGAAATAGCTTGAAGTTATGAATTTATTTGGGCTTGGTTTCGATAGTCTTTCCTCCTGTTCCATAAATTTTCCAGATCAGTACATCTTCAGGATTATTACAAAATCATCTAAGTCTCTTATTCCCTATCTTCCACCTAGTGTATCATATTTCTCTACCTTATTGCTTAGGTAAGATCTCGTAATTTATTTGTTATCATTTAGTCGTGACTCTGCAATTAAAATTTTACAAATTTCCATATTTGTTAAATAATTTGGTGAATCCATCTCTGGAACCTACCTTTCTTCTAGGTATTTTATCATCTTCTTATTATGGATCAATCTTATGGACTATTTCTGAAGCCCATCTCCAAAATCTCAATGATCATCTTTCTCAACATCCTCAACATCTAGATATTATTTTATTCATTTCTCATGAGGAGGCACCAATATTGTTGAGCTTAATGTTCCTGCATCCTTCCCCAATTTCATGCCTATTGCTACTCAACCCCCTACTTCCACCCTTCTGCTGACTTCTTCTATTCATGTATCTATTCCTGCTCCCGCAAACCACTTCGCTCCACCTCTAGTATATCACATGTGGAAAGTCTCTTCTGCAAGACTCAATACCTAGCCTCTCTTTATCAAGATCTTCAAGTTCAAATCTACCAACTCGTAACAGGACACTTCTTGTGCTTCTCCACTCACACTTGGTGTGTGCATGAATTTTTTTTAAACTAATGCTAATGTAAACAAAGACTAACACCTAATAGCCTTAATTAGCAAAAATTAAACAAAATAATAAGCACCATCATGATAAGAATTGAACACGGTTATATGCTAACATTCATGAATATACAAAACTTTGAAAGTAACAATGTTAAGCATCTAAATCCTCTATTATCTAACAACAAATAAATGAATGGACCTAAGTAGGCTCCATGGCAATAAAAAATGGTTGTCTTTGGTATTCCAAGAACCTAGGAATCAGGGCTTGTCAAAGTTGGGCTACAAGACCCTTTTGACACCTCCCATATGACCCAAGAACTTAGGAAAGAGGATTAAACTCTTCAAGATGATGAAATCTCAAGAAAATAAAGGAAAGCTTTTAGTATATTTTTCTATATGCTTTACATTTTTCTTCTCAAGAAGTTTAGGTGTAGGTATAAAGGTAGAAGGAGGGATCCTTATATAGCCCAATGGATAAAGGAAACACTTAATCCCTTTGCATGTGGGATAAAGGTAAAAATGATTAGGAATGGATAAGTTTGCTTTATAAAAGGTAACCTCACTTTAGAAGGGTTTAATTTATACTCAGCAAGTCATGGGAGTTGGGGGTGTTTTAGTTAATCAAAGGTGATTAAATAATAGGTAAATGTAAGCTTATAGAAACTAATTAGAGGAATATTAGTACGATTTAGGCTATTATAAGGGGATTAAATCAATTAAATATTGATTTATTGGTTAAATGGAAGGGAAAGATAATTAATTAATAATAATTAATTAGTCTAGGTAGAAGGGGTGATTTATTAACGGAAGGTTGTTAATTAGGGTATTTTTTGGAGAGGTGACTTAATTAATTAACTTAGTGTAATTAATTAATGATGATATGAAGGAAAATGAGTGTTATTGACAATATGTCATCAATTTTCTAGAAGATAGATAATTAGCGCAATTTAAGTATTTAAATTGCTTGGGTGTAATTATGGGTGTCTACATTTTCCCCTCTTTGGGGTGGCGTAAGTGACACCACTTCAAAGATAGTAGATAGAAGAAATTTTGAAGGGATAAAATAAAAATTAGTAGGAAGGAGAGATGCCACCTCGAGTGTCAATAGGGTGATGAAGGAAGATGATCGATGATCAAAAAAGGTGAGAGATAGATAGAAGAATGGAAAGGGGTAGGATGCCCCAGTAAGATGGAAGATTAGGGGTGAGAGAAAAGCGATGCAAAAGAAATATGGAGGGGAGAGAAGAGCTTAACCTCTAGCCTTTGTATATTGAAACAATTTTGATGTCATCATATTTCCACAAGAGCTATGTCATAGGTGCTTATGAAAAATATAAGCATACAACAAAGGTAGAATGACATGAAAATCCATATTGTGAACAATTTTCCATTGCTGAAAACACCAACTCCATGCAACATACAAAATGCAATGCAATATGAGAAAGTGAAAGATGCCTAACTCCATGTAACATACAAAATGCAATGTAATATGAAAAAGTAAACAAGTTAAACTAACATATAAACATAATATAATGTTTTTACTATCAAGTTTCAGTTACGACTTGTGTAAATTAATGAAAAGGGTTGATGATGGTACCCCAAGCAAGGATACATGCAAGGGGAATAACAGAGGACACTTGGGTCTGATGGAAAAGTAATGTGCACTATGAAACAGATGTGCAACTCATTGTGCCCTAAAGTATAGACAAAGTAAGCAACCTAGCTTTTGTTGATGGAGGTAGATCAAGATGATCCGCAAGTCACACACATGAACAAGTGAGAACCAAAGAGTGACATTTTGTAGGATGATTTTCAATTTTTAGAAGTTTTTGAAACATATTTGAATGTTTTTGATGATTTTTCTAACATATTTGAATGTTTTGGTTGATTTTGAAAGTTTTATGAAACTATGTATAGGAAGACAAGGAAGTGTGGATGCCCCTAGTGATAGATGGGATGTACAAGGGCATAAGGCCACATGCATACCAAAAAGGTGAAGATGAAAAAATGCCCCAACGATTAGGTGGGAGTATTCAAAGGTAAACTCTTCACAGGTAGTAGACGTGGGACCCAAGGCCATTATAGATATGTTCAACATGAGGATGAACATAAACCAATGAAATGCTAGGAAGAAGTAAGGATGCCCCCAACGTAAGTTGGCCTAATAGCACATGATAGAAAGGAAGGAGAGGATTTTTTTGTGAAAGTTACCAAACATGTCCAAAAACATGAAAAATAAGTAATATTATACACATGGATGTTCTAAATTAAGTATAAGAATGATATGAATGTAGCTTAGAAACCTCGCGATGAAGAAGTGTTCAACCAAAGGCAAAAATCATAAGACGAGATATGGACTAGAGTAAGAGTCGAACAAGATCCAAAACGAGACACTTGGTAAAATACTAATCCTACCTACTCATAGAGATCCAATGTGTGCACGTGGAGTTTATTACCTCTTGAAGTGAAGATTTAATAGACAACAAGTGAAGAGACCCTATCCAATGTGTAGGAATGATTTATTGTGAAAGGCAATTTTTTGAATGGATGGTGAAAGGATAGTCATACATTTCTCGGCTACTACTACCCAGGGCCTATAGCCCCAATGAAGATGTATTTGATTCTAATCACAACATTTCTCTACTACCCGATCAGGCGTCCATAGCACCAATAGATACTATTGGAAATACCCAAAGAGAGAGTAATATATCAAGTTTCTTTTTCTTTGTAGCTTTTAGCTTTTGATTTTTGATTGATTTTGATTCTTTTGCTTTCTGAAAACTTATTTCAGCTCTCTTGTTTAACAAGGGGTTAAGAACCACTGATGGCTTGATGGAAGGAGGTGGAAGTGCTTATGATGATGAAATTATCTAGTGCCAACAAATATGTCCAAAAGTTCTTCGCAACAAGTTTATTAGATGTTGAATGTGATAGGATCTCTAAGAGGTCAATCATTCTTTAATTTACCAAGGTGATAAAAGACCAAGGTCAAACGGATACCATAGAGATAAATGTTACAAAATGTGTTTGAATAAGCTATCCAAAATATCACCGAAGGGATGAAAATGGCAGGAAGACTTGTAGAAGAATAACAAGGAAGGGAAGAAAGAAATATACATGTGTATGCAACACCTGATTGCAATGTTTGATCTTTATACCTTTGATTTTTGTTGTGTTTTCTTAATTTTTTTGTATTTTTGAATTGTTTTTTATTTTTATATTTTTGACAATTTTAAGAGGTTGGGACTAACAAAGTCACTATATGTGGTAAGATCCAACAACAATGTTTACAACTTCCTTGATAAGGGATACTAGATGTGTTTGTTTATCAAGAGTCATGTTTTCCCGATCTCAATGATCATGGTGAGTTCACACTCAAAAAAGGACTATAATTTATCCTAAAACATGGATTTTGTATGCAGGAGCTTGAGTTCCCTATCCAAAGGTTTATGCACTTTGCGCCATACTTGATGGTTACATTGATGTGCATTCTTGAATCATGCTTGATTTACAAATTTGAGATTGTTCAAGTTGTTGGGGATTTTGAGCTCTTGAAATTTTTGACTGAGCTTGATAATGAACCTGTTTGGGTTTCTTATAAGCTAACTTGTGACTTTTCTAACCTCGAGAAGGAGAAGAAAGTGAATGTTTACGATTGATGATAGGAACGAGAGAAATGATGGTGGGCTTGCCCGGTCATTGGTAGAAGGATGATGTGATTGATGAAAAGGATATGGTCCAAGGATTGAAGAAGATGGGCTACTAGGAGGTGAGCCATAGATAGAAGATGAAGGGCTACTAGGATGTGGCCCAAGAATAGAAGAAGAAGGGATACTAGGACGTGACCCATAGATAGAAGATGAAGGGCTACTAGGATGTGGCCCAAGAATAGAAGAAGAAGGGATACTAGGATGTGGCCCAAGAATAGAAGAAGAAGGGCTACTAGGATGTGACCCATAGATGTAAGATGATGGACTACTAGGATGTGGCCCAAGAATAGAAGATGATGGACTACCTGGGGGTGATCCATACATAGAATATAAGGGGCTAGTTAGACATTCCCCAAGAATAGAAGATAGTGGACTACTCAAAAATGTCCCACAAATAGAGAGGGAGGGATACTAGAAGGTGAACCACACCTATATGAAGATGAAAGGCTACTTGGCATTGACCCCATAAGAGATTATGATTGAGGAATTATGATAGACAAAGAGTTATTGGGTGATGAGAAGATAGGCCATGGATCAATGCAAGACCAAGGAGTTTCATCACATAATGAAGAATGTGAAGATGGAAGAATAAGAGGAGGGTCAAGTTGCATGACCTGAGGCTCTTCCTCTGTTTCTTGATAAAAGGAATCAACATTTTCCTCATAATATGCAAACGTATCGAAGTCTAAAGAGAATCCTTTCTCGTAATCTACTAAAGGAATATCTTCATATGCCCCTATAAATTCCCTAATTGTTTCTTCATTCTGAAAGAGATCAATCGGTATGAGTTGTTGATCAACCACCAGGGGTTGATTGGAAGAAAGAGATCTAATTGGTGTGGAAGACTTAGAAGATGTTTGATGATGATTGATAGAAGAAAATGATGTGGGGGATGAAGAATATGTGTAGCTAGATGTCTGAGGAGTAGAAGAAGGTGGTGTGGACCTACCTATACAATGGTATGTCATATGTAAAATAGTAGGATTAAGTCCAAAGTCTGTAGATTGTGATGCATGGGTTGATTCAGATATTTGTCTTGAAGGACTTTGAGTCACATGAATCTTCAAAGGAGGAAGAATTATTGGGGGTGATTGATGAAGAAGGTCCTGTGAAGAATGGGAGGACCATGATTCAAGAATCGCATCGGATGAATAATAACAAGGGTTCTGCAAAGAAAGAGAGGACCATGATTCAAGAATTGTATTAGATGTTTGATTGGAGGGATTTGGAGTCACACGTATCTTCAAAGGAAGAAGATGTCATCGAGGCAACTGATAAAAGGGGTCATGCAAAGAAAGGGAGGACCGCGACATAGGATTCATATTAAATGTATGATGAAGAGGTTCTGTGAAGATAGGGAGGACCATGACATAGGAGTCACATTAGATGACTTAGGAGTCAAATTAGATGAATCTAAATAGTAGTTTGGATCTGAATCATCAGAAGAGTTAGAGGAAATATTTGGATTGGAATCCTCAAAAGAAGAGGAAATGTTTGGATTAGAATTAGAAGAAGAGTGGGGGGAACTCGAATAATAATTTAGATCAGAAGCATTCAAATCATACCACCGACTATGAGATGAAGGTGGGGAACGAGTTACCCGTATGGGATCTCTAGCACGAAGAACCAAATGAGGTTTAGTTGTAATGGGAATCTTTTGATTTGAATTGCTAAACCTAGGTTCCATATTTTTGTAAGTATGGGGAACCGCGTGATAGTCAGTCATTTTTGGTGTTGTTTTAAGCACAAATGTCTAGATCTAGATAGTGTGATGGAACTCCTTCAAAGGGAAGGAAGTGACATGTCAATTTGGGTAGCATAAGGATAACCAACTAGACATTATGTAAGTATGGAGATGCGTGCGTGATTTTCTAAAGAAGGTCTAAGGAAAATAGACATCATGACAATGCAATCTTAATGAGATCGAGAGGGATTTTCCTAGAAAATAATTTTTTTGAATGAATAATCACAAGGAACAATCATGTAAGTTTGAAACACAAAGCCAATCAACAAGGAAATACACCATATGAAAATGCGATGCAAAGATGATCAACACAACATCAATATTTATGTCAACCTCGAAATGAACAAGGAATAAATATTAACAAAGGGTAGATGTGAATCCCAATCAAAGGATACCATGACAATTTTAACAACTAATAAGGCTTAAATGTTAAAGGGAGAGGTTTACAAATGTAAGCTACGTAACCACACCAATTGGACACGTCTATCAAGCTTCATGGAGAAGTGAGATATTAGTGTCAAAGTGGTATCGAAACGATGCAAACAAAGTAAGTGACACCCTTCAAGATTTGGGACAATGTTTGAAATCAAACTAAGTCAAATTATACTAAGGATGTGTTAAAACATGGGCAGCATAACACCACAATACGGACACTTAGATCATGTTTACAAGAAACATGACATAAGTATCTTAATAATGTTGAAATAATGCAAATGAGGTAATATGTCAAAGGGAGATAAAATGATGAATCATTCCTAACTATGATGATGATCTTGATGTGGGTATCAAGATCACAAAGGCTACCAATGATATAAATATGTCTCCACACACTTTAGACATTTAACTAACCCATCCGCAAACATGGATGGGCGTAAACGGACAAAAAAGTGGTAGAAACAATCGATTGGTAACACAGAGGTAGTCACCCTTATTTTGATCAACAAAGTATCAAAAGAATGTGAAGGAAGTAGATCAAAATGGGGATGAAAAATGTTGGCTTCACTTTAGTAGAGTTTCACCTTACCTTAGGGTAAGTGAAAAACTAAGTGAAAGTAACGCGTCACATGTTTCATGATGCAAAGATGGTTCACAACTCAACACTATTTTAGAATGGTCAAAGTGGGCTCCTGGCCAAAGTATATTTTCCTCTATGGTTCTCTCATCCTAGGTGTTACAAAACTATCCATGAGCAAGGTGATTTACCAAAATAGTCTTGACTATCTTGGGAGTATCTCGACTTTTCCCCTTTCAAGTGCAGTGGGCAGTAAATGCATCCATCGTGTACTTAAAAGGGTCACATAAGGACAACTTGTAACACTATCTCACAAATGAATCACTAGTCAGGTAGGTAGTGTAGAGCACTTACCATTTCATCTACAAGGTTCTCTCTTGTGTAGACTACTTTGGGGTTCCTGGAACCACCCCCATTGTTGTAGCTTAAGGTGTTATTCCAAAGGGTTTATGTTCCAATTGAGCGAGAGGGACGTACCCTTTTCGAAACTTGCAATACAATGTTTTGAATATGTTGTTCTTTTTATCTTGTTTAATTAGGTGTGGTTTTCTTGAACACCTTTTGGCAACCCGTATAACAGTTTGTATTATTAGTTTTTAACTTATTTTTTATTCCTCCTTTCTTTGACAAGCGTTTTTAGGTCTTGTACTCAAGCGTTAGTAGTTATCCAAGAAATTCACATTATTTAAAAGAGGATTAAGAGTTTCTTTTGATTCTCAAGATCATCGAAGGATGTAAGAGAATAGCATACACAAAAAATAATCCAAATAAAAATTAAAGAAAAGCTTTGCAATCAATGAACCATACAAAAAGCTTGATAAATGTTCATTCCCTTAAACCAAAAGTGAAAGATGAAGTTTCCAATTTACCAAATGTTATAAAATGAAGACTAAATTTGCTTTTGATTCTCAAGATCACCCTAAGGTGCAAGACAAGATCATACACAAACTTTATCCCAACTATATAGAAATGGAAGACTTCAAATCAAAGGACCATTGAAAATTTCTTTGTAAAAGGTTCATTCCCTTAAGCAAAATGAATAATCAAATTTCCAAGTTTAATCCCAATGTTAAAAAAATAGAAATCAAAGTTTTTTTATTCTCAAGATCACCAAAATTTGTAAGAGAAGATCATACACACACTTTGGTTTAAATCGAGTAAGCATGGAAACACAACATTCATCAAAACATTAGACATGTTAGAAAATGACCAGTTTTAAACTAACGAAAAACCTGAAATTTATGTAAGTATAAATCCTAAATTTATGTTTTCATTGCATAGTTTATGTAAGTATAAATCCTAAATTTATGTAAGTATAATACCTTTCTAATGCAAAAAAAAATGGATCCATTTTGATTTTGGGATCAAAATTTATGGCCTTCGAAAGATGGGTTACGCATATGCTCTTATGCTCATGGGTATGCACTTGACATGCACTCAAAAAATGTCAAAAAAACATCCCTTAATCTGCAAAACGGTCAATTTTTTCCAACTGAGATTCAATTTTGACAACCCATTACATTAATAAATGAATAGAAGACTCAGCACTATCAAACACTAACCTACATGCTCAAGAATTTAATATTTTCAATCTAAATTGACAAAACTAGCATGTAGAATGTTGAAAAGCTCTAAAAATGAAAACATGATGAAATCTTGAAATTTTCTCACCAAGATTTAATTTTGATAGAAACCCACCACATTAATATTTAAATAGAAGACTCAGCACTATCAAACACTAACCTACACGCTCAAGAATTTAAAATTTTCAAGAAATTGACAAAACTAACATGTAGAATGTTGAAAAAGTAAGCTCTAAAAATGAAAACATGGAGAAATCTTGAAATTTTCCCATTAATTCCAATTTTGACAGCACTTCACCTCCTTTATACCTACAAGTAATACTCAATACATGCAAACTCAACAAAACAAGTTAAGAAAAATAAGTTAGATCAACATGTGTAAAAGAGGGTTAGTAACCAAAAATGAAACTTAACTACAAAAACTTGAAATTAAGTGTAAAGGACAATGGAGTAAGTCCCACCGGTGTGCCAAATGTGTGCATGAACTTTTTTTAAATAATGCTAATGTAAACAAAGACTAACACCTAATAGCCTTAATTAGCAAAAATTAAACAAACTACTAAGCACCATCATGATAAGAATTAAACAAGGTTAGATGCTAACATTCATCAATATACAAAACTTTGAAACTAACAATGTTAAGCATCTAAATCCTCTATTCTCTAACAAAAATAAATGAATGGACCTAAGTAGGCTCCATGGCAATCAAAAATGGTTGTCTTTGGTATTCCAAGAACCTAAGAATGAGGGCTTGTCAAAGTTGGGCTACAAGACCCTTTTGACACCTCCCATATGACCTAAGCACTTAGGAAAGAGGCTTAAACTCTTCAAGATGATGAACTCTCAAGAAAACAAAGGAAATATTTTAGTCTATTTTGCTATATGCTTTGCATTTGTCTTCTTAAGAAGTTTAGGTGTAGGTATAAAGGTAAAAGGAGGGATCCTTATATAGCCCAGTGGATAAAGGAAACACTTAATCCCTTTGCATGTGGGATAAAGATAAACCATGATCAGGAATGGATAAGGTTGCTTTATAAAATGTAACCTTACTTTGGAAGGGTTTAATTTATGTTTAACAAGTCATGGGAGTTGGGGGTTTTTAATTAATCAAAGGTGATTAACTAATATGTAGATGTAAGCTTATAGAAGCTAATTAGAGGAATATTAGTATGATTTAGGCTATTATAAGGGGATTAAATCAATTAAATATTGATTTATTGGGAAAATGGAAGGGAAAGCTAATTAATTAATAACAATTAATTATTTTAGGTAGAAGGGTGATTTATTAACGGAAGGTCATTAATTAGGTATTTGTTGGATAAGCGACTTAATTAATTAGCTTAGTATAATTAATTAATGATGATATGAGGGAAAATGAGTGTTATTGACAATATGTCGTCAATTTTCTAGAAGATATATAATTAGTGCAATTTAAGTATTTAAATTGCTTGGGCGTAATTATGGGTGTCTACACTTGGGCGATCTTGGATTGGTGTGTTGGTGACACTTTAGGTCTTGATCATATCGACATTTCATTCCCTATGCCCTTTGGTCACATTTTTATTTTTAATGACTCATTTCTCTATTATTCACAAAATCTTACTCATTGGTATGCACATGGATGTCCATTACCACCTTTCACCAATGAATAATATGTAATGGGCATGTATAATCTACGTCGTAATGGATCCTTCCTTGATCAACCACATACTATTGCTTACCAAGTATCTAATGCATCTACATTTATTTTTGACCATGAAATGATGATCTCTTAGAAGATATTACTTGATTATTCTACACATCATACACTTGGGAGAATCATGTGTATTCTCTTAGATCTCATGTTTACAAATGAACTACTTGGTCTTATCGCTCTATTATTTCATCCCATTAGTCTAGGTCCAACACTTGGGAGGCTCCTTCACATAGGTATACATCATCTCCTAAATCTCCTTAACATAGGTGTTCATCACCTTCCCACTCTCCTTCACAAAGGTGTTCATTACCTTCATGCTCTCCTTCACATAGGTGTTCATAACCTCTGCATTATCCTTCACATTGGTGTCCATCACCTCATACCTTTCATGCACATAGATATGATTCACGAGATAAATCATTTATCTCATACATCACCGACATCATAGCATGGTCACACACCTTTATCTCCATAAGAATCTGGAAGACGAACCTTACACTTCACTTTTTTTGGATAGTATATTCAGCGTCCTACACTTGGGGGCATCATGTTTATTCTCCCCACTTCTAGCATTAGCGGTGTTTCGCATTCCTTTTTGTCCACTCTACACTTCACATCTAGTATTTTACACACATTTTACACATCTTGATACATTTATATCATCACTACCCAATGACGTACTCTTGTGCTATGGTTCACACACTTGACTATTGAGGGATTACTCAATTCATTAACCTCACATCGTATAACACATTTCACACTCGGTGCATTCATGACACTTCTTTCTAGAACACATTCATCATAACACAATTCCCTATAACATGTTATATTTCCACATTTCATACGCGAGTACTGATGGTCTAAATCTGAATTGACCCTCACCACACTCACTCTTTACACTCTATGCTTCATTGATCATATCTATCTAGTGCAAACTATCAAACCATTTCCCGATGACACGCTCTTGTTTTATGGTTCATTCTTGACTATTGAGGGGAATTTATAAATTAACCTCATCTCATGCATATTCATAAACATTCCCTCGGAGGTCACGATTCTCCTATCACATTCACATTGCATTCTATTCCATTCACACTCACAACATACTGCATATCTTGGTTGCACATACTCTTTCTTTCTTATACTTGTTACATGTACACTTTGTTTTCATGCTACTTTATATGTCATTATCATTTCTATATACACATGCATATTCACTTTCTCTTAAGTTGTGAATGTAGATTTTACATAGATATATTACATGCAACATGGATGCTTGACATTGTACCTCTTACTAGTCCCACAACGGATCTTAGGGCATCTATTTTTGTACACATCGTAGGTGTTATAGTTTCATTATTTACTACTTACTATTCTTACTAGCACACTACTCTATATTGGATTATACACACTTTGACATAATTTTTATATTTCTAACATGTTAATGGGTGCTTCATATGCAACATTTTCTTTGTATGAACTATTTAGCACCATGGATGTTTGATACTCTAATTGATATTGGTTTTCAGTGTTTTCCATTGTATGTCATTGTTTGAGGGTTATTCTCTTTGTCTTGTGTGTGCAATGTATGCATTTGGCTATGTCTTCCTTGATTGTCTTGTGACATTGTAATCGATGTACCATGTTTAAAACCCACGTTTCAGCGTCTACATTGTATTCTTTCTTGTTAGATTACACATTGTCTTCTATATCCATATTTTTTTTGTATGCACTAACACATGTATGTTTCCATCCACTTTGTTTGCATGTGCTTTGATTTCTACCAAGAACATTCCCTCCGCCTACAAGATATCAGTTTCACCACATTTTTGGTCCTCTCCTTTGGGCCATATCCTCCCAGTAATGTTGCATGCACCCCAAATGAGGGGGAATACATTAGGTGAATCAATCACCCTATTCTACAGTACACATTCAAATTCTAGAACTACAAAATATAGGAACATTACAGTGATTAGTCATAGAAATGACCCAAAATATAACTTACGTCCTCAACACAACATGGATGCAAATGCCTAGATATAGACATGAGCTCTTGGGCACCCCTGACCCTTCCTAGGCACCTATGACCAACGCCAGTTACAATTTTTTTCTTATATCAACATAATTTTCAGCAATTTACACATGCTTGATTTCCACAGAGCAAGCATTTTCCTTTAGCAATCAATATGCATGTTATCTCCTTTTTCTATTTGTGTTGGATCAAACTAGAACAAAGAAGGATCCCACCATCTTCAATGGTGTTTAATCACCAGGAAGCAATCATGGATGGAGAGTAATACTAGACCATTCTCCCCAACACTTCTTGTGGCGTAAGATGGCCCAAAAACTCTAACTTGGTGTGATATCACCCAAAAACTTAATCTTAACGTGAGATCACCAAAAAATGTTTTTCTACATTGTTTCACGAAACTTTCTATCCTTTTTCACTCATCACAGATCATGTGCACATGTTCCTTTTCACATTTTTATATACTTTTTAACAAACTTGGATCAAATTTTTCATATACAAAACTTTGACTATTCTTTTTCTTCTCTTTTATAGGTCCATCCTTATAGGAAGCAACAATCACATCGTCAATCATAAGCAAAAATAACATGGTACAACATGACATAACACATACACTTTCACCCCTAGGGTCACTTCCTCTTCTCTAGCTTCCACGCTTCATTTTATCACTCCACATTTTTTCTTGTCTCTCGGCACACTTTTGTCATCAATCTACATGGTTATCAGGTACACATCTCTTATCTAATTTATGTTATCAAGTATTCACTCAATAACATAAAGTGGGGGAAAATGTAGACAATAAATCACACACTTGGGTACATTTCTAGGTCCTAATCACATACCACTATTCATATGATTCCTAAGAGAGAAAACTATTAATTGAAATCTATATTTGGCCTCTTTCTTTTCTTTTTTACTTTCTCTATGGTCTTGCACACCCCACTACCCAAGTATTACTTTCACTACTTTATCTTTATTTTCTCTAGACACCGGTGCCTAGCCAAGAAGCCAACACACGGGCACCCTCGTCCCCTCCTGGGGGCAACCTTTTGTATCTTACTCTCTACTTTTGGGCCTCTTTTATCTTTTAGGAATCTTTTTTTCTCAATGGCATTTTAAATATAAATTAAAAAATTTAAACAAGGGATCCATATAAATAAAAAGCTATATGACCATAATAAAGGACCAAGCTCTAATCATCTATTACTATCACCTAAGGTTGCATCCAAAGGCATTTTAAGAGCATTAAAGCATCCATATAGCTCCATTTAAGGGAAAAGGGCATAAAATTTTTGCATACATGCTTCATAGGAGGGTAAGTTCATTTTGACATCCACACATCTATTTGCATTACTACATGTAGCTATTGTTTCCTATTCATTGCATTTTGCACAAGATCCACCTAGGAATGATTATTCACACCCACACATAAGACTACATGGAGTATGAGATGTAGTGTAATTCTCGGTCGTAAGTTCACTATATCGGTGACCTGTCGGGGTCATCCCGACTCCCCACTTGCATCTTTTTATTTTTAGGATTTGATTTGTTTTGGGGTTTTAAAAGTTACAAGTGAATCCTATGGACATCCAACAACATACATGTAATCAAAATTGAAGGATAGCGACACTCATGTAACACAAAAAAATTCATTTTTTGAATTTTTGTGCAATCACACGCATGTACGAAGGATCTCGTTCACAAACACCCTTGACCTAGTCTAAGCAGTTATGTCCAGGACATATCCGACAGCTATGAATTTTTCTCGGTCTCGGTTGCGGCAGTCTATCCTCCGTTTCATCAGTTTTCTAGCTCAAGACAACTCTAGGATTATTACAAAATCATCTAAGTCTCTTATTCCTCTCTTGCACCTAGGGTTTCATATTTCTCTAGCTTATTGCTTAGGTAAAATATGTACTTTATTGCTTATCATTTCATTTTGACTCTGCAATTAGAATTTTACAAATTTCTACATTTGTTAAATCACTAATCAAGTTTGAGGTAGAAACCTTTTTAACATTATAATAAGACATTATTTCACAAAATGATGTAGGATAAATTTACTCATCCATATATATAGACATAATCAATCTCTCACACCCTTAATTCTAATTAGATTTGCCTAAAGAAAAATATCAATAATGAATGAAAATATAAATTGTAATTTTTCACAGTTTATCCGCGCATATCCTTATGCATGTTTTAGGTTAATAACATAGCATGCTACTTTCCTTTAAACAAAAATAAATCTCAAAATTGAAAATTCGAGGATGCTTCTATAGAAATTATTTAGTGAAGGTGTGTACCTTAATTAATCACATCTTACCCTTATCATTTGTAATTATGACATCTATTTATTCATCCTTATTTTGCAATCTTCCACAACTAACAATGTATTCTTCATTTACCTATGTAAATATTTGATTTCCACACTTATTCCTTCTTTAATTTTCCAAAATTTCTTACACTTCCTCCAAATTTTCTTACGTGTCATCTCCATTCAGTTGGGAATGATTAATTTCCTTTACATGGTGTTTTATAGATATTCCCAACTTATCCCACATCAATATATTTTTAAGATGCTCACCATCTAAAATCCTAGGTCTTCCCTCTCCATTCTACATGATAAACTTGCAACCATATTTTCGATGTCATAAATATGTTCATTATCCATTATCAAATTTTCCCATTCATTATGTCATTCATCACACATGTGATTGCAAAACTTAGCCTCAATCTATATATGTACAAAAATTAAATTCTTTTCATTATCATCTTCAATTTCAAAATTTAAGATGTCAACATGAATGGAATAAAAATTTGAGCTCCTTTACATAAATCATTTACAATGTCACTCTTATCATCCTTTTCCACTATTTTCACCCAACAAATAGTCAACACTTAAAATGTATTATCTTCATTGTAACATATTATAACCATCTCTTTGAACTATTTTTTCCTTCCCTTTAACTTCTTAAACATTCTCACATCTTCGGCGTATGGTGTATCTAATTTAAAACTCAACCTCAACCATTCTCATCTTAGATATGGCTGTATTTCCATAGGATCCACACATTTCATCTATAGCCTCATATATTCCTAACAAATATTATTTATATTTTCTTTTATAAGTCTCCCAACCTAAGAATTCTCATGTTCCTTTACATTTTTGTAATTTCATCCAATCCAATTGAATCCATTTTTGTAATTTCTATTTGAATTTTGCAGTCCAAAAATGCATGGTTCTTATTTACCACAAGTTAGTCACTATGTTCATTAGTGAAAAGTGGCATAAATTTCACTCTCATTTGAAAATTAGATAATTTATGGAGTCTCTATTTGAGATCAACCAATCAGTGATTCGTTTCGAGATAGATTATCCTATATGTTGTGCATTTTATGCTCAAATCAGTTCATGTTGTGATTTAACAAATTAAAAATATTGTTTTTCACGTGTACCTAATCCTAACTCTAGTTCACATTTATGAGGATTTTTCTAGGGTATGAAAAAATTATATTCCAACTTCTATTTTCATACCTATATTATTGAGACTTGATAGAGTATAATTTTATTTTAAATTTGACTAGATTTTACTATACTATTTGATAATCAATTTGGCCTTAAATTAAAAATTCAAAAACTAGACCCCCTAGTAATTTTTTGCAGGATTCTAAGAAATGTAAAGAATCATTTTTTTACAAAAATTAATTTATGTAGATAAAATTTATGAACAACACAAAATTTAGAATAAATTTCTTAAAATAGATTACAAAACTTTGAAACTTTAATGTATTTTCCTTGAATGAGTCCATGTCTTCAAAAAATTACATATACATTTACAATGTTACATATGTAGTTGATTATTCCAAACAAGGATTTTACACACAATGTTTCTCAAATAAAAGACTTGATACCACTTATAATGGAATCACTTTAATATAAGTAGATAAATAGAATAATGTTGAATATATAATCAAGCCAACTTAAGGGGAAACATCCAAAACCTTACAATAAGATAGTAATTCACAAGATCATGATATGATAGAGTTTTACTCATCTATATATATAAACATAATTAGATATGGTCACACCTCTTCATAATAATTAGGTATGGATAAAGTAATAACTAAATAATGAATAAAAAATAAATGGTAAGTGTACCATATGTTGGCACACACTTATCCTTATACATGTTAGAGTTTAATAGTGCAACATTAATAGGAATGTGGCTGAAAGGGATTCTTGAGGGTTAAATAAATAATCATCTACCATCAAGGTAAGATGATTATATAGAATGAATTGATTGTTAACTAAAATTTTACATCTGTATCACTAAATTGGTGTTCTTTGAAGATATTTTTGGACTATTTGGCCTATATAAATTTGGTCTCTTTGATATGATGGCCTGATTTATGATCTTTGTGAAAAATATTATTTTCATTACTAGTAGATAGAGTATTACCAAAAACTTTAACCATCCCTTGGAATAATATTTTTTATTAAAGGGGATTAATCTTGAATATAACTCAATGATTTTGTATTTTCACCCTCTATCCTCTCTCCTCATTGGAAAATATTTTGATGAGTGTAGTGTCGAATAAATCACCCTTGTTTTATAATTATTTCCATTGTTTGAGTATCCAAATAAAAATCCAATCATGCATTTTATGTCAATTTGGTGTCTTTCAAAAGTAATTTAATTAGATAAATTATTGTTGTGGTATTTTACTGATGTGATTTTATTCATTATTCAAATGACCCCTTGATATTAATTACTCTAATGACATTTTGTACACACTAAAATAACCACACGCACTTTAACACACTTAAACCATAAGAATTTTCTATCGGGGAGGAATGGTGAATATAATTTACTAATTTGGGATTCCCACCCTTTATAGAAACTCAAATTTGTTAACTAATCCTTTTGACAATGAAATTTTTTATTTTGTTCTATGATAAAACAAATGCTCACATTCTAAGCCATATATATATATATACTTTCTTACCTTTGTATAATATTTTTTTATTCATTTAGAGAGTATTAATTAACTAAATTAGAATTTAAACCCTAGGAAACATTCCTAAAATTTATCCTTTATATAAATTATTGGCTATGTAAAATTGTACAACTCGGGGATATAGTGTAGTATGGCCATGGATTACTTAGACGATCCTTGATCGTTCCATGTAACAAACTTTTTGCCAAATTTAATATCTTATACAAGTCATTTAATCTTCCTAATTCATCCTTAATGTGAATTTTTAACCTACAAAAACCTATTGTTGTCATGAGTATTTGTAAGAACAAAATTCATACTTGAAAACATGACAACTATACCCTAGTGTCCAAATTTTTTATTGTAAACCTTCTCGAGAACTCTCCCAAATTAGATCATCCCTTGTGTTGGGAATATCCCCATCCTACTTGTATCCATATATGTTGTTCCAACCTTTCCCATGTGTTATAAATAGGGGAAAATTTCATAATATTCTTATGAGACAATGTCTTTCAAGGCAGATCTTTCAACAGGATTAGAAATGGCTATTTTTAGCCTTTCTAAGGAAGGTGTATATTATTCAGAGCATATTAAAAGGCCCAAATTCATTAGGGAGTGGTATTAATAATCCAATAAAAATTTCGAGTGATTTAGGAATATTTAGGAAAGATCGGAGGTTCGGAGAAAGTTCAAGACAAAAGTGGGTTTTAAGGGTGAAGGATCTTGACCTGCAAAAAAATCAACCGAGCTTCGGAAGATGATTCCAGGGGGTCCATAGAATGATTTATAGATAAAAATATATATCAATGGAAATATAATTAAATTACCTACATTATGGTAGTTTTATATTTGACATAAGACCAAGGTGCTTCTCTCCATAATCCATTTGTGGAAGACACACCTTACGCTCCCAAGATAAACGGATATTTTAAGGGTATTATAGGAATAATTAGATCATGGAACCCAACCAATTCTTCTCAAAAATATATTTTTATTCAAAATAATATAAGGAAGTTCCCAAAAACACCTCCTGGGGCTCCGACAACTTCATTTTCAAGCTCTCTCTTAAGGACACCCTCATGATTAAAATATTTTTCCAGTGCCACATGTCAGAATGAGGCTGAGGCACACTTTTGTGTCCCTTTTGTCCCTATTAAAATTGGAAAAGGGGAAAAAATTTCCCCCACCTTGGAGCTCTTAGACCCACCACATGACCCTAGGAGGCCTCCATAAGTATCTTTTAGCAATGTTTTAGCCCTCGCCTTGTGCACCACATGTCTGCCACTTGTCACCTTGAGGATAGGAAAAATTTGTGTGTCTATTTTTTCACTTTCCAGGGGGAAATGGGGAAGAAAAATATGTCCCCACATTTCTCCTATTTGGTTCTTCACACGCCTAGAACTCAACCCCAGGTGCTAAAATTAAGCTTCTCCCTCTCTCTCCTCGCTTGAGTGCATGTCCACCACTTTTCCTCCTAGGGATAGGGTGAAATTTTTGTATCCTTAATTTAATTTCTAGAAAAATTAGGGAAAGAAAAATTCCCCCACCAAAATCATGAAAACCATAGAGTTAGTGTATTTTTCCATCTTCCCCCATTTTGCTCAAAATCTACCTTAACTATGGAATTTTTTTCCAAAATATTTCACTTCCATTGTTTCTCTTCCAATCATCCCTTAATTTTTCCATGATCATAGAAAATAGGTTTCCATAAAATTTTCAAATTTTTAAAGGCTCAATATGTTTTTTTTTCCCGAGAATGACTCAGTATCGGAGAAGGTGAAATTTTCATATCTCACAAATTGGTGTGCAGATTAAGGTGGGTTTTTTTCAATATTTTCCATTTCCAAATGAATTCAAGGAGAAAGTGACATAATATTAAATTATGCCCTATATTTTTAATGGTGAAAAAACCCTAATTTTGTTCCCTATATTTCTTTCCTTTAATTTCCCATCTTTTCGAGGATGAATCGAGCTAAAAACTTGAACACAAAGTCCAGATGAAAAACCTATTCTAGTGAAGCTGATTTCATTGCAATCTAAGGTGGGAAAGATCATTTTCCAAATTTCTCAAGGACTCCATTAATGGATGCCATGACATATCAATGCAAACAAAGTGAGGTACCTCATCACTTCCTAGGGTTCCAATGGGCGGAATCTCGTGAAAATTGGATCGAGCTTCAAAATGAATTATGTAAACTTCTACAAGTGGTTTCATTCAAATATGACATCGAGAATACCAATTTATATTTTTAGTAAGTCCCTACCACATAGCTTACTAAAAATAGTAAGTCTGAGGAAAATTTGGTTTTTAGGTATCTCAAGACACTCCTTCAAGTGCAAAACATTCAAAAGTGGAAAATTTGGTAATTTTTTTGTGAAATTGGTAAGAATGGGGACCCATGTGGAACGTGCTAAAAATAGTAAATGATAAAAATGAGCTCAAGATGATCACATATTCTTCTCCTCTCTATGTATTTCTAGTTCAAGCTTCCATGGAGGTCAAATATTTAACTTGCAAGAAAATATCAACCTTCACAGTGCATTGAGTATATGGTGCCCCAAATAGGAAATTCAAATTTTGAAAGTTCCTATAACTCTTCACCCATCACTAAGTGGTGACCATATCTCTGAATATTTCCTCATGGGAATGGTGATGAAAAATTCATGCTTGTGGAGGAGTGAAATTCTAATAGTGACTCATATGGTTTGATTCCATAATTTTTTCCATCAATGTCCTCAAGGTGGAGGAAATTTCATGGTCAGTTGCAGATGTATGAGAAATTGTTTCAGATTCTCATTCATATGAATAATTGGTCAGGAAAGAATGGTGGTGTTTCATGGTTTTCAATGAGTATTTCAATTAAAAGAAGGAATTATTCATTATTGTCAATGTCATACTCACTAGTGTTCATCGCTTGTCTTCTTAGTCTATCCAGAAAATGTAGAAAGGTTCATCATTCCAAGATATTTCAAAAGTGGAAATAGAGTTTCAAGTGATCTTCGGTGGATATTTCCATCAGTGTACCGGTTTGGAGGGTCATCAAATGTCAGATTTCTCACCTTCAACTTTCTTGGATTATATTTCCACTGAAGGAAGATACATCCCCATCCATTCTTTAGAGCATTAGTCATCTTCTCTCTCTTCATTCTTTCTCCTCTTCTCTACCCCTTTTCTAATTCTTCATTCGACCAATCATGAATTTTTCCTATCCAGATTAAATGTGACTATATTTGATATTGGAATAAGTCACCCTCAATTAATAAAAGGGTACTTAATTTCATCCCTATGGATTTGAAGAGTCACATGTTGTGGAGGGAAATCAAAAAGTCATGTGGGGGTAGTTGAAGAGTCCTCTTTAATTCTATAAATTTTAATGAATTCTCCATTCTTAAGGGTTTTTGATTGTGTGTTCAAGAGTATATAACTACTTGTGATAAGAAAAATAGATAGCTATTTCCTTCTATTTTCCTTATAATTTTTCTTCCATACCTCTCTTTGTAAAATTTTTTGAGAATGTCAATAAAGAAGAAAGGAGTTTCTTTATTTTCTTGATGAGGGAATTAATGAGACTTTGTGTTCATAATTCCATCTTGTCTTGGTGTTAGTAAAAAGGTTGTTATTATTTATAATTATGTGTGTTGAAATGATCTGATTAATATTTGTATGCACCTAAGTTTCTACTGCGATATTAATGCCCCTTCCTAATTTACCATTCTCTTTTCCCACCTACCTAGTAAATTCCTCCCTTGTAAGAAATTGCAAGAATTTTCCACTGAGGCTCAGTGGAGTGTCCTTCATGGATCCCTGACCTCTACAACAACCACTTATTTTTATTTGTGTTCACACACAATAAATGGAGATTTTCTTTTCAAACAAAGGGACCTAGTACCAGAGCAGCGGTGGAAATCCACCTATTTGTCAAACAAAAATTTGTTCTCGATTTTTTTTTGCACCCACTCTGGGGCAGACTTGGCATATTCTGCAAAAAAATATGAACCAAAAATCTTAAAAATTACATATTCAAAAAAAAAAAATATATGAAATTTAAAATCCATTGTTAAAAACCCATTGTTGATTCCTGCATGTGACCCCGCATATTCCATAGTGCCCTTTAATACTATTATTACATGATATTCCCAAGCTAGATGAAAGAATATACACAAAGCTAAATAGGTTGAGAGGAATTATTTATCCCACTTTAGAGGGTTTGTAAAATCCATAAGAATAAATAAGAGATAATCCTCACACTGCTCTTGAGCCTCATCACCATCCGAGTCTTCAAGTGGTAATCCTAGAAATCCTATTCAAACCCCTATTTATACTATTGCAAATCCAATTATTTATCTTACCCTCTACCCACCATTCACTATTGAATTCCCTAGTAAAGGAAAACAAAATAAGAAGAAGAATTGAGAGACTAATTTACGAAGCGGAAGTAGAAGAAATAATGGTGGATGAAAAAGAGAAATAACCCTGACCCATTATTCTACGAGTAAGGAATACAGTCCACTCGCTCTTGTACCTCCTCTTCAAGATCTACTAAAAATTTATCACAAGAAATTTCCAAATTTAAAAGGTGATGACATGCAACTTCCTAAAGTACACATCTTTTCCTTCATCACATCATTGAGAATTCTTGAAATCAAATATGAGGATGTTGTTTTCAGATTATTCATGCAATCACTTCAAGAAAATGTATCCAATTGGTTTTATATCTTTCCCTCCTATTGCATAACATGTTGGGAAGACATTCAAGTAATTTTCATAACAAAATTCAATCATCCAAATATTTCCAAGACCTCCTCATTTAATTGGAACAAATGAGGAAAGAATCGAATGAAACTATGAGAGACTTTGTGGCCCATTTCAATCGGTCACTCCACATAATAATGGAGGATTCTTCACCATCCCAAGACAATGTCAAGGGATTTTTCAGCAATGCACAACCCCCTGAAATTGGATTCATCTTACGAATAGTTCAACCTCATACTCTTAATCTTTCCCAAGATGATGTAATTGAGATTGAAGATGATCTAATTTTTCTAGAAAAATGAAGAATCCAAAAGGAAAGAAAGGGTTCAATTTTCCAAATAATGTGTCACTGAATCTATTTTCCAAAAACTAGCAAATGAATTGAATGCAATAAAGAAACAAATAGCCTAAAATATTCCTCTTCAAAATCAGGATAGGAATCATATTTTTGGAGCACCCCGAAGGTTTTCCTTGGAATCTCTACCTACCAATGCAATATGTAGAACTTGTGAAGATGAAGAAGGACTTGAGAAATAAAGTGAGGGAACTGATTTATTAAATATTAAATAATTATAAAATGATGCAAAAATCATATTTTGTGAGTATTCTGGAGGTGATGAAGATACACCTAGTTTCTCATGTGCAATATTCACCCATTCTTAGTCTCAAAAGGAGCTTCTTCCTCCATTGTTGTGAAGAAGAAGAAGAAGGTTGAAGATCCTCCTGTGGAGAATCTATAAAATAAAATAATTATTCAAGGATATCTACTTCCACCCACCATGGAGGTTGTATTGGAGAAATTTGATCCCATGGCAAGCAAGAGGTCACTTGTTAAATAAGTCTTCCAATGCTCCTTTTTAATTCAATTCTGCTTCTACAAAACATATTCCTTCAAGAGTATATGGTGTACCTGAAAAATCAAAATATTTTTCCCAAACATTCACTCTCATTTCCAAACATATCTTGAATCCAAAATTAATCCCTTCATTCCCCTTGTTTGCATCTACTCCTTTTTATATCATATAACATGTGAACAAATACAAAGTGTAGATTTTTGAATCTGAGTACTTGCAGAATCATCTCAAGAAATTTGAGAAGCCTATTCAACATTTTAAGGGTGTTAGTTTAAATCTCCATACTATGAATCCTAGTTCTAAATGACTACTACCAACCCCACCTACACCTTCATCATAGAGCATGATTTCCATGAGTATGTTAAAGACTGATAATATTGATCCTTTCTATATCTCCCTTCTTATTAGAAGATATCAATTGAATAATTACATAATAGATTCAAGTTCTTCTGACAATGTAATTCCTATAAAATTTCCCAATGCTCTTGAACTCACCTTGACATGGGACAATAGCTTGTGTCACTCCATGTAATCAAAGAAGTACCCACTCATGGGAAATATCAATGGTACACAAGTGGCAGTCATTGAATTTCTAGATAAGAAGGTGTTAATGAATATCTTGGTAGCAAATATTTCAAATTCATTTGGAATGTTCTTAAGTAGAATATTATGTTGAGACTTGGGAGGAAAAATATAAATTAATTTTTTCTTCGACAAGCATTCGATTAAATGATATATGGAGAAGTTTCTTCCTATGAAAAATATGAACTATACATTGCAAAAGTTGGTAAATCAAAGAGCTAACATATTGTACCAAGATAGTAAAAGGATAAATCATTTCATAACAACCAAAGAGGAGGATGATATTCCCACCTTGATAGGACCAAACATTCCTTTCTGATGGTTATTGATATTGAATAAGTGTTTAGAGATTTTGAATTACAAGACGGTATCCCTGAGTTTCCAGATGGTGTGATCCATGAAGAATAAGAGACGATTCTTGATGAATTTCAAGTGGAGAAATCAGCTAACATGTTTACCCATGATGAGGAGGTTTTCTCATTCCCATTTGAATATGAATATTATCCTGATCATTTCATCCATGAAGAAGACAAGCTAGCTTATGACGATCCTTTGAAATATATGAAGGAAGAGTCTTTATAAGAAATGCTAAAAATTGTAAAAGAAATAGAATATCCTCATCTTAGTCTTGAATTCCTAATTTAATTCATGAATTTGAAAGAAATGTGTGAAGCCAATTGTGAATTCTCAATCAATTTGGATTTTTTTAATGATGAATTAAAATAGGGTAAAAAATCTGATATACCTTACGAGAAAATGATTGATAGATGGGTTAGTGAGCTTGAAGTCTTATCTTTCCCATTGAAAGAAGAAGATTAGTTCTACAAGGAAAATATTGAAACAAAGGTCCTTGATTCCTTTAGTGATGAATCTGAAGTAGTGAAATGTAATGAGCTCTGCGATAGTGAAATAATTCTTCCAAATGGTTGCCTTGAATTTCAAAATTAATATTCTTGAAATAAATGTAAAGACGAGATCTCAACAATTTTGAAGGAGCCCATACAAGAAATATTAAAAGATGTAGAAGGTAAAGAAGAACCCGAGGTAATTCTCAACCTCTTGACTCATGTTATGGCCATGCAAGATAGGTATGAGGTTATTTTTTATCCTTCACTCAATTTCCAAACACCTCATAATGAAATAAAACAAAAATATGAACTCAATGTCTATGATGAAAAATTTATCAATAAATAAGAATATGGGAAAAATAAAAATGAGGATATTCAATAAATATGAAAAAAATAAGGCTTGGGACAATGATGAGATGATACATGATATATCAATAATGTGGGTGAACATGGAAGGAAATTTGTACTCTGAAATTGATTTCAAAGATAATAAGAGAAATGGAATTTCGAGCAAAGCACGTAACATAAAAAAACCCATGTAGGCCAACTCCTCCCAAGAATATAGGTAGTAATGAAAGAACTTGGATTTCATTAGTATTTAAGGAAACGAGGATACTTTCCCGAACTAGTCAATGGATTCGCGGAACTTCATATCTCAAAATTTCCCCTTCGAAGGTAAATTCTAAAAATAAAAGTGCTACAAAGTGAAAGCGCAGTGATCCCCACATGTATCATAGGTGATTTATGTTATGTGTGTGTTTTTCCTTTCCATGTGTCATTTGTTTTCCTTTTGTCTTGTGTATGTTCTCCTTTTAGTCTATGTGTTGCTTATTATAACTCTATAACCCAATGGATAAGGAACTGGTCCATATTGTAAACTAATATTCTATATTTCATTCTCATTTTTTCCTCACTTTTTTTTATCTATAATGAGTCCCAAGTAAGATTCAAATGTTGTCATGAGTTTTTTCTAGAGAAAAATTCATACTTGAAAATAGGACAACTATACCCCAATGTCTAAATTTTTTATTGTAAACATTCATATATGCTCTCCCGAGATCATTTCATCTATTTTTATGCCTATACCCATCCTTCTGGTATCTATGTGTCATTCAACCTTTCCCATGTGTTAAAAAGAGGGAAACAAGTTCATAAGGTCCTTCGAGATAGTGTCTTTCAAGGAAGATCTTTCAACAAACTTAGGAATAACTATTTTTAGCCTTTCTAAGTTGGGTGAATATTCTTCCAAGAATATTTCAAGGCCCAAATTCATCATTTATTGGTATTAATGAGCTAATAATATTTTACAAGTGATTTAGTAAAGATCGGAGATCCAGGAAGAAAGTTTAGCAAAAGTGGGTTTTGAGGGTTAAGGAGCTTCAGATGCAAAAAGCACCGAAGCTTAAGATTATGGTTCGGGGAGATCTTGAATGAGTTAGAGGTCAAAAAAATATATCAATGGAAATCTAATTCCATTCCCCTTATGGTAATTTTATATTTTTCACAAGACCAAGGTGTTTTTCTACAATATCTATTTTTGGCAGAACACCTTGCGATTAGAAAAAGGATATTTATTAGGGTATTGCAGGAATAATTAGAAAATCAGACCCATCGTCTTCTCAAAACATTTGTTTGTATTCAAAATCATATAAGTAAGTACCCAAAATACCTCTGGGAGCTTGAAAACTCTTTATCAATCTCTCTCTCAAGGATACTCTCGCAGTTAGAAGATTTTTCTAGTGCCACATGTCAAGTATGAGGATAAGGTGCACTTTTGTATCCCTATTATCCCTTTTCCAAGGGTATAATGGGATAAAAAAATCCCCCCACCTTGGATCTTCTAGACCCACCACATGACCTGGGAGGCCTCTATAAGCACCTTTTCGACATTTTCTAGCCTTTGACTTGTGCACCGTATGTCTGCCACTTATCACCATGAGGCTAGGGGGAATTTTTGTGTCCCTTTCATACCTTTATGAGGGGACAAGGGGAAAAAATATTTCCCCCAACTTGCTCCCATTTGGTTCCTCACACAACCAAATCTCATCCCAGTGCTAAAATTAAGCTCCTCCCTCTCTCTCCTCCACCAATGCATGTCCCATCACTTTTCCTCCCAAGGCTAAGGCACAATTTTGTATCCTCTATGTCCATTTTTCAAAATTATAAGGGGAGAGAAAAGGTGCCACCCCAAAAAAAGGCATGAAAAGAAAGGAGTTAGTGCATTTTTCCATCTTTCCCCAATTTGATCAAAATCTACCGGAACCACGACAAAAATTTCCAAAATATTTCACCTCCATTATTTATCTTCCATTCCTCCCTCCATGTTTCCATGATTACAGAGAAGATATTTCCATTAAATTTCCAAATTTTTAAAGGCTCCATATGCATGTTTTCGCCATAATGACTCCGTACTCGAGAAGGTAAAGTTTTCATATCTCACAAACCGGGTGCGGATTGAGGTGGGGTTTTGGTGTAATCTTATCCATTTATAAACTCATTCAAGGAGAAAGTGACATCATATTAAATGATTCCCTATATTTTTAATGGTGAAAAAATCCTCATTTTGTGC
Source organism: Taxus wallichiana var. yunnanensis (assembly GCA_018340775.1). Lineage (NCBI taxonomy): Eukaryota > Viridiplantae > Streptophyta > Pinopsida > Cupressales > Taxaceae > Taxus > Taxus wallichiana. Next base: position 274,760,116 of record CM031242.1, on the reverse strand, counting down.
CCTATCTTTCATTCCTTTAATTTCCCATCATTTTGGTGGACGAATTGAGCTAAAATCTTGAACACAAAGTCCAGATGAAATACCTATTTCGGTGAAGCTGATTTCATTAGAATCAAAGGTGGAAAAGAAAATTTTACAAAAATCTCAGGGAATACATTAATGTCTTTCATGACATAATAGTGAAAAGGCAGCGGTGAGGTACGTCATCACTTCCTAGCGTACGATGGGAGGAATCACGTGAAAATTGGGGAAGAGATTCAAAATGAATTATGTAAACTTCTGTAAGTGGTTTCATTCAAATCCAACATCGGGAATACCAATATATATTTTTACTAATTCTCTACCACATAACTTACTAAAAAAATTAAGTTTGAGGAAAAGCATGTTTTCGGGTATCTCAAGACACTCCTTCAAGTGTAGAACATTCAAAAGTGGCAAATTTGACAAAACTTTTGCAAAATTGGTAAGAATGGGCACCCATGTGGAATGTGCTAAAAATAGTAAATGATCAAAATGAGCTCAAGATGATCACATATGCTTCTCCTCTCCATGCCTTGCTAGTTCAAGCTTCCACAGAGGTCAAATCTTCAACTTGTAAGCAAATCCCAAAACCACAGTGCATTGAACATATGTTGTCATAAACAAGATATTCTAATTTTGGAAGTTCCTATAACTCTCCACCTATCACTAAGTGGTGACCATCTCTCTAAATATTTCCTCATGGGAATGGTGATGAAAAATTCATGCTTGCAAGGAAGTGAAAGATGAATTGTGACTCATATGGGTTGGTTCCATAATTTTGGCCATCAATGTCCTCAAGGTGGCGAAACATCATGGTTGCATTATATGAGAAATTATTTTAGGTTCTCATTCATATGCATAATTGGTCAGGAAGGAATGGTGGTGTTTCATGGTTTGGAATGATCATTTCAAGTAAAAGAAGGAATTCTTCATTGTTTTCAATGGCATACTCATCAATGCTCATCACTTGCCTTCTCAGTGTATCCAGGAAGTGTGGAAAGGTTCATCATTCCAAGAGATTTCAAAAGTGGAAAAGGTGTTCCAAGTGATCTTTGGCAGAGATTTTCATCAATGTACTAGTGTGGAGGGTCATCAGAGGTTAAATTTTCACCTTCAACTTCCTCGAGAATGTTTCCACCGAAGGCATAGGCATCCCCATCCATGCTTTAGAGCATTCCTCCTCTTGTCTCCTTCATTATTTCTCCTCTTCTCTACCCATTTTCTAATTCTCTGTTATGAGAAATCATGAGTTTTTCCTATTCAATTAAATGTGACTATAATTGACATTGTAATAAGTCACCCTCAATTAATAAAAGGGGACTTAATTTCATCCCTAGGGATTTGAAGAGTCACATGTTGTGGAGGGCAATCAAAAATTCATGTGGGGGTAGGTGAAGAGTCCTCTTGAAATATATAAATTGTAATGAATTCCCCATTCTTAGGGGTTGTCAATTTTGTGTGTTCAAGAATAGATAACTAATTGTGATAAGAAAAATAGATAGATATTTTATTATATTATCCTTCTCATATGTTCTTTTATTCCTCTCTTTGTACACATTTGTGAGAATGTCAATAAAGAAGAAAGGAGTTTCTTTCTTTTCTTGATGAGAGAATTAATGAGACTTTGCATACATAATTCCATCTTGTCATGGTGCTAATAACAAGGTTGTTATTATTTCTAAATATATGTATTGAAATTTTATGATTAATCGGTGGATGCATTTGAGTTTCTACCTGTGATATTAATCCTTCTTCATAATTTCCCACTCCCTTTTCCCACCTACCTATAAAATTCCTCCCTTGCAAGAAATTGCAAGCATTTTCCACAGGTTCAGTGGAGTGTCCATGTTGGATCCCGAGCCTCAGGAAAACCACACATTTTAATTTTCATTGATACATAATAAATGGAGCTTTCCCATTCAAGCAGAGGAACCTAGTCCCACGGCGTTGGTGGAAATCCACCTATTTGTCCAATTGAATTTATTTCTCATGCACACCTATATAATATATTTAAATGCACTTCATAACTTTAGCATTATCATGATCTCCCATTACAAATATAAACACTAAAGAATTCAAGCATCTCTAAAATATCTCTAAAGTAATTACATATAAGTTATATTAGCCCCCATATAGGTCTGAAGTACTCAAACCAAGTTAAATAGTCTAACTTCCTCCATTTCCAATCAATCAAAGGTTCTATAGCCATGAATTAACAAGAGAAAGTCACATTAGTAATTATAAAATTTATTTAATGGATTAAAGGGATATTATAATCTTCTTAAGCACATCATATCAAACTAATACTATGTTGGGTACATTCTCTACCCTTTATTAATCCCACTATCTTTGTGTTGAGAGACATAAGGACATGAAATAAGGGGTTGTCTTAGATATGCATGCATACTTACACCCACACTAGGAGAAATATATGAGGCATGTACTTGCTCAATGAGATGTAGCATATCACTTGTATTGGTTTAGAAAGGTTTGACCACCAAGGGTAGTCCATCCTCACCACACACTAATGTCTCATTTTGATTGTATAATTCTTAAATGATGTTTTTGCAAGTATTTAGGGTTTCTCCTTATTGTGTATCAGTATAGGTGGTGAAAAATTTGTGTGAACCCTATTTATAGATAGTGATACTCATTTAGAGGAAATTAGATGAAAGGAAAATTTATAAAACCCCACTATTCATAGATCCAAGACTATACTAAAAATTTCAATATTATACAAAATCATTCAAAACCGTACAAAAGTTTTATAATCATAGACAAGAGATTTTTAGTTCTAGAATAAGAGATGAAGCATTTCCAAATATATAACACCACTTTCTCTTGGTATGTGTACCCAAATCAATATTATACCACTATAGACAACTAATTTCTTATCCATTTGTATTTTAAATAATTTTCATATCATTTTAAGCATAGTTGTAAGTACCAATGCTTTATTCTAAATGTGCATGGTTAATATTTATTATATATTTTAGAATAATCATTATGTGACATTATTTAACTAATTCCTAATTCACCCCTTTTCTTAAATAATTAGGAAATTGTCAAAACACTCTCTAGCCTCTTTTTGGATGGATATTTTGTTTCCTAACATGAGGCATATTTATTTCTAGTTATATTAAATAAACAAAAAACTTGAGTTTAACTACCTCTTATGGATCTGAATATCTAACCCGATTTGAATCTTGGTGAGATAAGCAATCTATTTTGGAATTAGTTAATCTAGATATAGAATACACATATGCATGTATTAAGATACATAGAAATACATAACATACACATATACCAACATATAACCTCCATCCTTGCATTGATTGCCAGCCAAGTAATAATAATTTGTTGACCTATGTGAATATGGGGACATAATAGTCAAAATAATGAAATTAGAAAGTTCCAACATGGAATATGATATTAGTGATATTTATATATGTAGATATGATGTTTTATAAAATTTAATGTCGATGATAGCATGAAAACTAGTGGAAAAAGGGATCAAGTTACAATTAAGTGCCAAGAAATTCCCATGTTTCCCTTATTCTACATAGATTTTTCATTTATATAGATTTCCTCATTATCTCCATTACAACCTCACTATAAAATTCTTCAAAAAGTTGTTTTAGTTTATGTATATTATTTAAAACTTAAAAAAAAATTCCTCCATCGATTTAACTACATAGGTGAATTTAATCACCTAGATAAGTTCATAGATTTTAGTGAATCATTTAAAAATAATGATTTCTCGATTGAGTCTTTCCATTTATTCATATATTTTTAATGAAATTATAGAGATTATAAATGATAGAAAAATAGAACGATCCATTCTGAGGAGATTTTTTTGGTACTAGATTGAAGAGTATAATTCATTTTATACTTTTAAGAATCATGTAAATGAAGTATCGTTGAATCGCACAATTGTGTGAATTCATATGAGCTATTTATTATATTATATAATGTATATTTATAAGTGTGTTTCATATATATTTTAGAGTAACATATAGAAAACTAAGTAATGCTTGATGACATACTCTACAAATGGGGTGTCCCATATTTGTTTCTCTTTAAGTGATGACCGTTTCCCTATAATTTAGTATAGATAAATTTCCTTCAATTTGGAACCTTTTTCTACAAATAAATGGAAATAGTAATTCACCATTTATAATTTAGGAACCCATAATCCTTTAATGCATTCCATACTCTATAGAAGCATGTTTTCTATATCCCTAAATTGTGTTTTTACACTTTTACTTTGAAAAAACACAACATGGAACTGATAAACATTATGTTTTTACCCCATACTCATATTTTTGATATTTATATTATGCACCATAACAATATTTTCTAATCAATTATATTATTATATTAGAATTTTGGTGCTCATGTGTAACTATAAAATTATATTTTTCTATATATAACATATTCCAAAGATCTTATTTATCAGTTAATTTTTAAAATATGTATATAACATTTGAATACATGTGTATTATCTATGAGTATACATTTTTTCAAACATTAAAAACCGCCACAACTATAAGAGGTTATATAGAAACACAATTTCTTAATAAAAAGACTACCCATATTCTATTTTGTAATAAACACATGAGATGAAATCTCTTTTTAATCTAGGTGGACCATTAATCATACACTTCTAAAAAATAATGTTAGTATGAAAAGTAAAACATAAATGTTGCAAAACATCATAATGCATAGAAATTTCAATATTGAACCTACAACAAGTATTACATGAGTGATTTACTTGAACATAAAAAGGCATTTCAAAATACCTTTGATTGATATCTTTTTTGATATATGAATAAAAATTTCAATATGGACCCTAAAAATAAATACGTGCATGAGTGATTGGTTTTAATATAAAAGTTTTTTCCATTTCAAAACTCATTTAACTCCTTTCAATATTAGGATAAGTCTCTTTAATCATTTTATAAAATTGTGTTTGTGTTATATCCTTAAAATGTTTAAGATGTGATTCAAGGTTTTGATAATAAATTATTATTTTTAAAATGTATTTTCCATTAGGTGAAAATATTGTAGTACCTAACTTAACATCATGCATATATTCAATCCACAAGATGGCTTAAACAAAAAATGATCCATAGGGATCCAAAATGACTCTTCTTTATCAGATCACCAACAACAGAGAAAGAAAATGAAGAAACAAAGGTTTTGTATATGTGTTAAAATAAGCGTCGCTCTGTCTTTGAGAAATTGATTACATAAGCTGTCGCCCAACCAGGGTGAAGGTCTTATAACCATCACCCATCTAGGGTGGCATTCATGTGACCTTCGGTCTATATTGGGTGGCGGTCCTGTCACTTTTGGATAGAATTTAAAATTTGAAATGAATAGTCCCAGAATTGGAAAGCTTATCTGTGCTTCTTGTCCTTCATGACCTTTCCCATCCTCCAGTGCACAAGAGGACATGAGAAAGGCTATAAATACATGTAGGAAGGAGATTTTTTTATTATCGGAAGTAAGAGACTTCATGGGAGTAAGTGCAAGAGTTCTAAAGTGCTGGAATTGAGTTTGTAGAAGAAAGAGTTTGAGAACAGAGCAGTCAAGTAGTTGGGAGGAAGTGTGAGACATTGTCAATTTCCTTTCTCACTTATTGTAAAGTTTGTATCTCTTTATTTGTATTGGCCAATAAGATAAAAAGGGAAGAAAGAGATGTTTCCCTTCCCAACTGGTTTTCCTCCTTTGGAGGTTTCTAGGATAAAAATCCTTGGCATATTGTGTGTGTTAATTCATTTCTCTTTGCAAATTTCAGTTCTAAGGCATAAACAATTCAATCACTAGCTCAACTGTCATTTTCTATTTGAAAGTAGAACAACAATATAATTGTGATTTTGTGAACGAATTCCAAAGTAGATAGTTTACATATCATTTTGGTATCAGAGCTAACAAGTATCCAAGACTGTGGTATTCATTCTTGGATTTGTATGATAGTGACAAGATCTAAAGGCAAAGAGGCTTTACCTTGCGATCCATAAATTTCTACAAGTGGAAATATATAATTTAGGGACAAATGGAGGAAGAGAACTTGGTCTGTAGAATCAAGATGTTGGAGACCATGATGGATAAGATGTTTAGAAGACAATAAAAACTTGTAGATTTATAGAATACGGCTTCTATGAATCAAGATTCCATGGACTTAATGGTTCGAGGCTTAGCCAAAAAAATTGGCATAAGGAGGAGCCACCGGGAGGAAGAATATGGGGAAGAGCGTGAATAAGAGACTTCAAATGCAATAGAGAAGGTAACATTTGATCATGCTCATTTTAAAGTTGAGACAAAAGTTGAAATTAAAAGCTTTGAAGGACAACTATATGTAGAATTGCTTAATAAATGGTTAACACAATTAGAAATCTAATTTAGCATCCATAATGTCACCGAGGCACGAGAGGATCACCTTTCACATCTCAAGATGGAGGGCCACACTGGTTTGGTGGGAAACCCATCTAGCCACTTGTGAAAATAAGAAATTCCTTCTTGTGAAATCTTGACAAGAATTTAAAGAATTACTTAGAGATAACTTTTATCCTATTGGCCATAAGACTGACCAAATGAGTAAATGGAAATATTTTAGACAAGGAAGTGGCCATGTTGCTGAATATGGACTTGAAGAATGAGGATATTTTGACTAAGTACTTGGGAGGAATTCACACTCACCTTCAAATAAAATTCATCTTCACGAAGCCCAAATATCTCAATGACACATGTGTGCAAGCATACTATATAGATGATGAAAATAAGCAAGGAGAAGTAGATCCAAGGGAAAAGCAGTTGAAAAATCAGTTGAAGAAAGAGCATGGGTAAATAAGTAACAAAGGTAAGTTGAAAGGGATACGTAAAAAAGTTACCACTACTTTAAATACTTATAAATATTCCAAGAATTTTTACAAGAACTATTATATCCATGTTCATATTGACACTTCATGTTCGAAGATACATCCGAGTTACACTTGAAAAATTGAACCAAAAACTCAAAGAAGTCCATGAAATCTGATGTGGAAAGGTTTGGATGTACTTCCATAAACATAAACAACTAGGAACAGGATATGAGTAGACTATTCTAGATCAAAATCCAGATCAAGAGAACTAAGGTAAATGCTTTGGTTGACACCGGTTTTAGTCTAACTTGATTTCTGAAGTAGTTGTAAATAACCTTGGTCTTGAGACTTATGAGCATCCACACCCTTATCCTTTGGGTTGGGTGAAGAAGGGTGTTGAAATTCAGGTAACAAAAAGATGTAAGGTCAAGTTTGGGATAAATTCCTAGTATATTGATGTATTGGAGGTTGATGTTATTCCACTTGATGCATTTGATGTTGTTTTCGGGAGTCCGTCCTTGTTTATCAAGGATGTTCTATTCATGATAAGGGAGAACTGATACAGATGGGTCAAGAATGGGATAAGCTATAACATCCAGGAACACCAATGTAAGACACAAGTTACTATGGTGAGTTCTAACTAAGTAAAATGACTTATCCAGGAAAATCATAATCAGTTTTATTTACTTTTGTTAAAGGATATACAATATGGAGTAGAAGCTTTAGAGATTTATAATGAGGAAAATAGAATTTGGATAGTATTGTTTAATATTTTTAGGAATTTTTTCAGTTCCCGGTGGGTTACCACCAAGACAGGAAGTAGAGTATGAGATTCAACTATTTCTAGAGTCCCCTCTACCAAACATTAGGTTGTATAGGAAATCCTTTTTGGAGAGTACTTAAGTAAAGAAACAACTCCGGGAACTACTAGACCAAGGTTTGATACATTCGAGAACCTCACCATGCGGTTCACCTATTGTGATGGTGCTGAAGAAAGATGTTTCTTAAATATTGTGCATCAACTACCGTGCTTTGAACAAGATTGCCATAAAGAAAAAATATCCACTCCCCGCATAGATTATATTTTGGACCAGCTTGAGATGCCAAATTCTTCACAAAGTTGGATCACCAAGTTAGAAAGAAAGAGGAGGATATATGGAAGACTACTTTCAAGACAAAACAAGGTTTGCATGAGTGTTTAGTACTTCCATTTGGTTTATGAAATGCGCTCACTACATTTATGAGATTGATGAATGATGTATAACTCATTTGCAATAAGTCTTGAACATTCCGAAGGAGAAACAAGCTGTTATGCAATATGAACAAATATGAATTTTCCAAATAGTCACTTGTTTATCTTGGGCATGTGGTTAGAGGAGGAGAGCTACGATTGGATCTGAAGAAGGTGGAATAAATCACCAACTAGCATACACTAATAGGAGCCATAGAGACTAGGAGTTTTATGGGAGTAGTATAGAACATGCGGAAGTTCATTTTGGGTTTCTCCATGATTACAACACCTCTACACATAGTGGCTGCAAAGAGTAAGGGTTTTGATTGGGGTAAGGAACAAGAAAATTCCTTTGAGTTATTAAAATACAAGATTAGTCATGCACCATTAATTTATCTTGAATTTGCAACAACCCTTTGAAGTAGAGATAGATGCTAGTACTTACACTATGGGCACAATGTTTTTTTAAGGAGTATTTGCAAGCACAATATAAATTGCAAAAGGAAAGGAACTATAAATGGATGGGGTTCCTTTAGCATTTTCATCGGTGATAAAATACAAGAAGGGTAGTACAAATGTGGTGGTAGACATATTATCTAGGCCATCTACATAGGAGAAAATCTCCTACTTGGTCACTATCTCTCATATCTTCACAAAGGAAGCTTACAGAGAGGCATATGCCTAGGATAGAGACTTTGGGGTGACATTTCAGTAGTTGCAGTCCCAAGGGACTAAAAGGATGGGGATTGAATATTTTTATCTCAAGGATGGGATGCTCTTGATGGAGAAAGCTTTATGTGCGAAAATAATAAAGACTTCTATTAATGAGGGAAGCACATACCTAGAGAGTAGCAGGACATTTCAATGTTGGTAAGACCCTAGCCCACTTGCAAAGGTATGTTTATTGGCCCAATATTCAATAAGAAGTATCAAAATTTATACGTGGATGTAAAATTTTTGTATCATCAAGCCTAAGACTAAGAAGGAGGGTTTTTATATGCCTTTTCCAGTACCTACTTGTCCATGGGGGACATTTCTATGGACTTTGTAGGAGGTTTACTTATGTTTAAACATGTCCATGAATATCTCTATGTTGTTGTTGATACATTCAGTAAGATGTGTATTCTTATGGCATGTAAAAAGATAGTAAAAGTGCATGAGGAAGCAAACATTTTATTTACTAATGTATGGGTGCATGTTGGCTTGTTAAAGTCTATTGTTTCGACAAGGATTCCAAGTTCTTGGGGAATTTTTAGACTATCTTATGGGACAAGATGGACACCAATTTATAGAATAATTGTGATTTTTGAATGAATTCCAAAGTAGATAGTTTACAGATCAGACAACTTTCATCATACCTTGCATTTGAGGATCAATTCTATCTTAAAGATGGTTTATTCTTGTTTATGGAATCAAATTTTCTCTGGGTAGCTTCAGTTCTCATTTTTATTAACCTCATACCCTATCCCATGGTGTCACTTCAACCCTACAATCCTCGGTCTTCCTCCAAGATTATTCTATACTTGCCTTGTATACTCCTCTCTTCAAATTATTCCACTATACCTCCTTCCTTAGGCATGCCAAATTGGATTTTAGCTTCTTCTACACTTCATCATACATATATCTTGATCATACACCTCAAATTTTTTTAGTAGACTACCAAAAATGATTTCAAATAACTAAACTTCTAGTACTATTCTTCTTACACAAAACTATCCTCCCTTCTTGAGATAATGCATGTTTGGTTCATGTTTGGCTATGGAAATATAGAGGTGTATATAAGACCTCAATATATTACTTAGTATTATGTTACCACCATAGATATGTACTTAAAATTTGGGGTTTCAAATTCTCCTACAACTCCCTCTAGTTCCCTTCTTATGTTTTACCTCACAAACCCTTACTAGGACTTGAGAAGAGGATTGTCATACATAATTTTGGTTCTAGAAAATTCAAGGAAACATGAGGGTATATTTGGATACCCATTTTTTATTTATCTCTAATTTCCAAATTTTAGGAAACGGTTCCACCTATAGCCCTTAGTTCTTTTCTTAAACACCTTTCACAATTAGGTTTTCACTATGACCTTTGTGACTCTCCTATGGATTATCAGGATTTTCTCAAAAATTCACCACTAAAACTAGAAATTTCTTCAAAATATTTGAAATGGTTTCCCTACCATGGTTTATTTTAAATTTTAATGTAACCTTCACTGATTAGAGGCCTCTAAACTCCTACCCTAGCTACAACCTAATCTGTAACCTACGGTTCACCCAAGAGGATTATTTTGATTATAACTTCACTTGTACATCGATTCAAAGAATAATATTTTTGATTGATATCTAACTCTAGAGTATCCACATACCTTCCTTACTAGTATCCCATGAAACTCACTCAATCCTCAACTTTCCCCACGTTCTACTATGCATTCAAGGGTTTATGATTGTACTAGTGTTTTAATTAAGGGATTACTTTCTCTCCAAGTTTATACAGTTTATATGGAATCCAATCACTAATCCACGTTCATGTATTTATGTCAAACCTAAAAATCTTGAAAGTAAGGGGATTTGTATTCATTCCACTATAAAATCCAACCCGTGACTCACTTACCCTACCTCCTCTAAACAAAGATCACAAACTTTTAAGGGATATTTTCTAGTATACCTATACACACTTATTCAACATGAGATCACCAAAGACCATAATTTCTTAAACTATTCATAGTATTCTTAGGTCACATTGTTTCTTCTTTCTCATCACATTTTAATGATCGATTGATCTTTATTCATCAAATCCTTTCGAAAAGGCTTCCAAAGATTTCACATATTAAACCAACATTAGAGGCACTAAAGGATTAAATTATAGAAACACATAATCACCTTAAGAGTTATGAAATCTCCATGTCTCCATAAGAACCAATCTTGAATCATGTGTACACTTTCTTACCATACCATCCAAAGACTCTACAAATCATGAAAAATAGAGGTATATACAAATGCATATATATATATATATATATAATATGCATATATATATATATATATATATATATATATATATATATATATCTTTCAAAATCAATGCAGAGACACTCAAATAACTTTTCTATGCTCTAAGTTATCTTCTTACCCAACTATGATAGCAAGAATCATTACATGCATTCTCAACCCAGTCAAGAAACATGCCAAAAACAGTCATACCCCGAATTTACCTTGAATATTATTCCGAAACATTACAAACTTGATTCTCATCTAGATTAAATGAGGAGATTTAGTTACATTTTATATTATATAGTCATATCATCCAATTCTAAATGAATAAGCTCTTAGTTCTCTTATTCACATGAGTTACTTCTAGACTTAACACTAGGTTTCTTAGCTTAAAGACTCAAGTCCTTAATTATTGACTCATATTATGACTTATAAACCCCTAAGAAGACCTAAGACACTCATTTTTACCTCTTTTCATCCTTTTACAAGTTTACAAGCCCCAAGAGTTCATGAAAACAACAATAGAAATCCAAAAATGGCCTCCACATTCAAATTTTACATTTTGGAGGGAAATGCTCCATTTGAATTTTGAAGAACCTAGACACCCACTAACACCTAAAAATGACTTAAATTGACCCCTAGGACTCATGACCATACCTGAAAAACCAAAAAATTGGATGTTTTCATCCTATGTACACTCTAGAGTTGATTCTCCTACTTTAGAAAACCTTTTTTATTTTTATAAAATTATTCCATTTTGGATTTTAATTCTTCAAATATATCTTTAAATTGATTTATCCTATTGCATCTTGTAAATAATTATATTTTATGTGCTTATGGAGGCGCCATATTTTTTTGTGTGTTGATTAGTGATTGAGTGCATTTTCCTCAATTATTGTGGTGATATTTTCATTTGTAATAAATGGTGTATGATTTCTACATGTTTCAGTTGAAACATGGATAATATTACCTTACGTACATAATTTTTGAGCCCTTTGTAGTAATACATGAATCATATCATAGCTAGTTTCATAGTAAAATAAGATAATTGGAGCAAGTTTCAATATGTATTCTTTTATCTCTATGAGATCACCTTCAATTCAATATTAAATTTATGCAAATTCAAGAGACAAGTTTCAAAGGTGATTTAAATCCATTAGGGAAACCATTACTATAGTTATGAAGGAATAAACCAGGTCAAGGAATATATCTTCCCTTATTTACAGAGCACACCAAGATCCCTACTTAAAATTCTTAACAAAAGAAAAATCCTCTTAAGAAATTTCAATGTGGTTCAAGTTTCCAAATAGTTTCATTCATATAGATATTACATGCTAGGTGGAGAAATACATTTGGTTTGAGGCCTCTTTAGAGTATTTCCATCGTAGGTGGTACATGAATTTCACTTCAACCTAAAAAATAACCTTGATATAGGGTATCCCACCCTTGGTTAGGGTTTGAGTGTGATTTAATTATAGTTTTGGGATTACGTGACATTTTGGGTTTAACAAAAACACATTTTAGGCCAATGAAAGGTAAAGAAAGTTACAAAACCAAAGATCAAGTAGGTCTAATAATGTACAATGGGTCATGGAACATACAACTAACATTGACATAACTAGTACAAACTTGAACTAAGTCATCTTCTAATTATAGTTTTAGTGATGAAGCATTTTCAGTATCTACACTCCTATATTCTCTATTCTATGCATCAAAATTCTTTTTACAATATTGTGTATACGAGTACAAATGTTCTCTTATTTTTTCAATCTTCTATCATATTTTTAAGTACTAATACATTATTCTGATATTATATAATTAATGTTATGATTTAATTAACGAGAATAGATCCTAGCTTCAAACCTTACATTCCTTTTTACTATTGTGCATTCCATAACATACAAAGATAATAAAATATTTAAAATGACATAAAAATTTTGTGAACTCGACTCTTGAATCAAACATTTTATCTCAATCCTTAGAGGATCTAGGGTTCATTTTAATTCCCATTTTCTATGTGTTGGTATTATTCTTACTAGATATCATCATGATTAATACTCATATCATCTACCATATTTTCCTTAGTCCTACGGTTCTTGATCTTCTATAACTATGAGATATTTCTCCCCTTATGCTAGTAGACAACATGGTAAAATGGTCCTTGGTATTGGATCTTATTGTACTAATAATATATTTGATAATTATATTATGAATATTATCATTGACCATGTACAAGTTCAAGGGTCTAATGCTAACTATGATTTGGAGTCCAGTCTGCAAACTTGAGATCTTTCACATTTTTCCTCCTTCTATGGACCCTTCCATATTTCTCCCCTACTTGCCCCTGATGATTGGAAATACTTCAGACCACCTCTCTAAATCCATGGATTTTAAACAAATCACCTCTCTAAATCCTTACTGAAATGAAATTTTGTGGTTCTTTATTTTGAATTGACCTGTGAGGGACTGATTTCATTAGTGTTGCGATAGTTGAAATATTACGTGTAATAAAAATTTACCAAATTTCTCCCAAGTCGTTAACTAATCATTTCTTCATTTGGTGGGTTAGGAGAACCTGTGGAACACTATGTTCCTGTGTTTCAAGGAATACTAAATAAATGTCTCATAGATTTTCCAAAGAACAAAATGGTTAAGTCCTTTTGATGATTTGTTCAAAATTACATTGGGTGTAATTTTAAACAAACATTTAGCAACCTCCAAGGGACATCTTCCTTCTAGATGATGAAGAATAGCTTCCTTGAAACATCCATTAGGCATGGAGTTAATAATAACCTTGAAAATGATCCCATTTTTTAAAACTTGTCTCTTGAATCCACATAAATATAACATTGAATTGAAGGTGGTATCATAGAGATAAAATAATACATATTGAATACTGCTCCAATTATCTAATTTTACTATAAAACCATCTATGAGATGATTCATGTATTAGAGAAAGGGGCTCAAAAATATGTACAAAAGGGAATATCATCCATGTTTCAAGAGAAAAATGTAGAGAGTGCACAACACTAACTACAAAGAAAAAGATCACCACAAGAATTGAGGAAAAGGCACTCAATCAGTGATCAACACACAAAAAATAGGGAGCCTCCATCAACACATAAAATATAATTATTTATAAGATGCAATAGGATAACGATTGAATCTCACTCATATTGACATCATTTTATATGCTTCTCAAGAGTAACTTAAGCATACTTCCCAATATCTACTATAGAGAGATCTACTATTCCTACCTCTATCATAATTTTATCTATAGGGGTACCTAATGTGCCTATGCATAATGTCTTTATTCCTATTCTTACATCTACCACTATCACTCTATGAAAAAATAGTGGTTCACATTCTTCTTATCATAGCATATAAGATATTTGCAACCCTTATCATACTTTACAAGCTCAAATATTACAATTACAACAAGGTACATCCACTACTTCTCATACTATGGACTCTACTCAATTTCCTCATAACCCATTTTCCCTTGTAGTGGCTTCTTATCCCTTTCCTCTTGCTTTTTTTCTCCTAATATTACTATTAATGATGGAAAGAGTGACCATATTGAACCCATTTTATCATTCCATGTTGCTTTATTTGACTATGCATCTAATGGTATCTTACTTATAAACCTTTTCCCTAAAATTATCAAGGAATTTTCCTTATAGTTCTATGATTACCTAAAAAAATTTGTGCAATATTTTACTCCTTTGGAAAATTAATTAATTGCAAAATTTTCTATCAATATTGGTGAAAACGCGTTTCTTATGCCCAAATTTATAAAGTACACTAAGGGTATAATGAACACATCAGTGACTATGTTTTATGATATAATACTATGCTTACTAAAATGAATAATATCCTAGATGATGGAACACTTCAAGATATCTCCATATAAATCTTTCTTATTCCATTACAAGAATCAATTATCTTTGATATGTTACTCCATTTTATCATTTATGTCAATATCTAAAAGAACATGAGGTCAAGTTGTTACATATGAATAATCTTAAATATGTTGTCATATATTCTATTGTATATAATGTTAAGTTCCCAAGAAAATTTACATTTGAAGAAAAGGTTATAGATACTAAATCTAATACTAAAGACACTTTGGTAATGTTGTAGCTCAACCTAATAACCCACAATTGCAACATTCACAAAGGTAAAGGCAATTTACTTGTCTACCAAGTGATCTACAAATTATGCTTAAGTGAAATAGTATGTCTCTCCCTCCACTACTTGAGGATTATGTGAGCAAGCATCATTGTAATTTTTTTGATATTAATGCTTATTGTGACTATTATAGATGTATTGGTTTCCTCACCAATTGATCTATCAAGATTAAACATGTTATAAAATAAATTATTGAAATAAATAAAATTGAATGGGATGATCCAAATTATCCTTATGAGCATGTTAATGATAATCTAAAAATTAAAATATTTAACGATTCACTTCCTAATCATAACACTACAAAAATACTTCAAAAGTGCACAATGCTTATCTATGGTACCACCTCCTCCTTCTTATGATCACCTATTTTGGATCTCAAAATTACACTATATATGAATCACAAAGACCTAGAATTTTGAGGTAACATGGGATTGTCTCTAAGTGTGGGACTTGCGGATTGAGACATACCTCAAAGAAGGTAATCTTACTTATTACATGGATTTTGAAAAACCCTCATAACCCAACTGACTTCTAATGCTAAAATACTCCTATAGCTAATCTAACTCTAACACTTCCAAGGACCAAGGATAGGGAAAGATGCAAGGAAGGTAAATCCTAAGCTAAAGGGATGGTGATAACACCAGAAAGAATGAAAAACTCCTTTAATCCAAATGACACGCATGTAAAGTTGTGAAGCTAAGACTATGAAATTGCACGTGTTTCATATAAAATTAAATAAAAGAACATGAAATATGCAAGAGGATGAAATATTCACATCAAACACAATGTATTCGAAGTAAAAATCTAAACCACACTTGCATTAATTAATATTATATAGCTTACATAAAGAGATGAGGCAAGGAAATCACCATTTGTGAGTTATAGATGTAAACAACATAAGGTTTTCTAATTTCACATGGAAGAGATTGAAAAATATGCTAAGGAAAGAAATGAGAAGACCCTTATATAGTGCACAAGCACTTTCATTTATACAATTTGTGGAATGAAGAAAGAGGAGGAGAGAGGAGAAAGGACCGTCAAGCTGGAATCCATCTCCTGAATATGTGTTAAGTACAAAATGGTTGAGTACTTTGATGAGTTAAAAATTACATGGGGTGTAATTTTAGAAAAACATTTAGTAACCTCAAGGGACATCTTCTTACTAGATGATGAGGACCAATCTGCCTTGAAACATCCATTGGGAATGGAGTTAAGCATAACCTTGAAAATGATCCCATTTTATTTGAAAATTGTCTCTTGAATCCAGATGGATTTAACATTGAATTGAAGGTGATCTCATAGAGATAAAAGAATACATATTGAAACTTGCTCCAAATATCTTACTTTACTATGAAACCAACTATGAGATAATTTTAATATTGTTGTAAGGGCTCAAAAATTATATACAAAAGGGAAGATCATCCATGTTTTAAGTGAAACATGTAGAGAGTGCACAAAACTTATTATAAATGAAAATATCACCATAATAATTGAGGAAAATACACTCATTCGGTGATCAGCACATAACAAAAATAGGAAGTCACCATCAACACACACAATACAATTATTTACAAGATGCAATAGGATAACTCAATGGGAGTGTTTAAGATAAATCCCATTGACTAGGATTCTCAATACCTATCCATCAAGATTGGACAACTCAAATGAGTTGGCCTCTTTGCAAGCTGTGATGAAATTATATGACACACTCCAAAGTGCATAAAACGTAGAGAGCCACCCTGGTTTATCTATATCCATATTCCACTTTAGTAAAAATCATCCTCCTTGAAACTGCATGGATATTGGTGAGAGAATTTGTTGATATGGAAAATTAGGTGTTTCTACCAACATTAGCTAGGCTACGAACCTCTACCTTGAATGGTACAACTCCCATTATTGAATGTAAATTAATATAATATTATCTAAATGCTATGGATTTGCTAAATAGGCCATGGATCACATAGGAACTCTTCCCTCAATCTGTGGTAAAGTTCATTATGGGGTACAAGGGATGAAATTACAATGATGAGGGTTGAAGGAGAGAAATTAGTAAATGAGGGTTATTGTTGTGAGTAAACAAATTACGAGTTCACACACAATAATCAGAATAGTTCAACATTCAATTAGAATAAAGAAACATTGAATCCATTAGTGAGACAAACAAAACCCACACAAACACACAATTCTTTGAGGCCCATTTATCGAAGATACAAAGCTCTATTTTGATCACTATGATTGTAAAGTGCATAACAGAGAGAAATAGAAGAACCCATAGAAAAATGGGAATGGAATAAATGTAGCTTATATTCCTTATGTAGTGATAAAATATAAAGCATCAATCAATCCACTATAATTCACAATTGCTACCAAGAACTATAATTGAAAATTTTTAGTATCCTTTGGAATGGAGAAGACATCCTAATTTATAGAAATGTGAACTGACCTCTCATCTCCCCACACACGACTCTTCATGTTCCCATTCCACTTGTGACATTTAAATTTCCCTAGAAGAGACAAATTAATTATCTCTCTTATAATTTTCAGAAAATAATTTTACAATTTAAAAATATATCAATTAAGTGAATAGGACAAAATACAATGATTTCATTTAACAAATAATTAGAATGCGAGATATAAGGGGAGAAAGAATGAGAGAGGAGAAGAAAGGAGAAATGTTCCAAAGAATGGATGAAGACACCTCCTTAGTTGATGAATATCTGATCCAAATAAGTTGGAGATGAGAATATGACCCCTGACGATCCTCCACATTGATGCATCGATGAAAACCTCAAATGAATACCAGTTTGAACACCCTACCCCCTTTTGAAAACTCGTGAAATGACTAATCTTATTCACACCTTTGCTTGAACACGTCGAGAAGAGGAGTGATGAGCACCTGAGAAGTAGACCAATGATAATATTGGGAGATGAATCCCCTTATTGATAAAATCCTCCTTATCCTTGAGACATTCTCACATATTTATGATTAACCATTCACATTAGAGAAATTCTATGCACTTTATTCACATAATCATGATCTTGATTCTGCTGTCATGGGAGCACTAATGATGAGTGAAGCATGAGACAAAAACCTTCCAATAAAGGAGAAATAAAATAAGAATGAAATAAAAACTAATGCCTTCCACCTTTTGATCATGCACCCTATGTGAAATAAACTGAAATGCATTTTGATATAAAAATGACAATTTTCTCATTTTGACACTCTTTTCTTACCACTTCAGGGAATGTGGGAATTGAATTGAAAATAAAGAGAGGATCTCCTATGATTACCAAGACTAAAATGTGAAAAAAATTATCTCATTTCACCCATGTACTATTCTTATAATATTCACAATTATGGTCCCATTTACCCAATTTTCACCAATTTGTATTGTCTCGATCATGAGGGAATGGAATAAGGAGTATGAATGCACATTTTTCTCAGAATTACTATTTTTAGTATATGCTCCCATATAGACTTAATAAAAATATAAATTGGTATTATTGGTGTCATATTTGAATGAAACCACCTACAAAATTTTACATGATTCATTTCAAAGCTATTGACCAATTTTGAGAGATTTCACTCATCATATTGTCATAGATATGAGAAAAGGTGATTTTTATAGGAAAATTCGTGTGGCCATAAAAAATATATGAGGGCTTGAATGATTTTATGAAAATATTCTTATTTAAGGTGTCCACACAAAGAATATTCAATTCAAATCTCATGGGAATTGGAGCTTGGGAGCATGAGTTATGAGCAAAACATGATTTTGACATATAGGGCACAAGAGGAATTTTTTCCGCTTGAATGCTATGAATCAGATTTTTAAAATTATTTACTATATGCCAAGGAGGTTATTTTATTTTTTTAATTTTTTCTTCCAAGTTTTTAGTGGTGATGAGCATGAGTGGATGATTCATGGAGCGGAGGACGAGAGGAGGAAGCACATGAGATTTAAGGACTTTTCCATTTTTGGTTTTTATATAAAATTTCTCATGGGTGCATTTTTATGTCCCCATTTTCCCCTTGGTATGGGATATAAGGGATAGAAACATTTTCCTTATCCGTATGATGACAAGTGGCGATCGTATTGGTAGATGAGGGAGAAGAGCTAGTTTTTAGCACCGAGGACTGGGTTTGGGTCATATGAGAGACCATGTGGGAGAAATGGGGTAGGGAAAATTTGTGTCCCCATTTTACCCTTAGAAAGGTACAAAATGGAAAAAAATCACCTTATCCTTATGGTGATAAGTGGCAAGCGGAGATTTCACGGAGCGAGGGCTAGAAAATTGGAAAAAGAGCTTAATGAAGCTTCCTAGGGTCATCGATCGTTCTAGTGGATAAAATGGGAATGGGGAACATTTTTGTGTCCCCATTGTCCCATTGGTATGGGATGGAAGGGATAATAAATTTTAACCTCAACATAATGTTGACACGTGACACTTGAAAATTTGGCTAACTACAAGAGTGTACCTTGAGAGGACCTTGAAGATGAAGTTATTAGAGATTTGGGAGGACTTTTTGACAAACCATTATATTAATGTTACTTCTAAGAGCCTTATTAAGACATAGGGATGGGTCTCAAGGTATAATTATTCATTCAACCTCCTCAAAAATATCCTTATTTCTTGGGATCGTAGGGTGTGCCTTTAAAAAAGTGAGTTGTGGAGAGAAACAACTTGGTCTTGTGAAAAATATGATAATACCATCATGTAGGTAATTTAATTATATTTCCAATGGTATATTTTTTTTTCCTCCAACTCATTCTAGAGCTCCTGGAATCATCTTCGAATCTCAAGTTCTTTTTGAACTGCAAGCTCCTTCACCTTCAAAAACCCGCTTTCATTGAAATTGTTCCTAAACCTTAAAATATTACCTAAGTCTTCCTAAAACACTTTAAAAAAATTATTAGCTCCTAATTACCACTTCCCAATGAATATGGGCCTTCAAATATCTCCATAGAATTCACACCTAACTCAAAAAGGCTAAAAAAATCCATTTCTAAGTCTACTGAAGAATTTGCCTTGAGAAGCACTATATCGGAAGAAATTCATTAGATTGTTTTTATTTCAAACGGTTGGTAAAGGTTATCAAAATAAATATGAATACTTTTACGATGGTTATATGCATGAAATAAAGGGGAAAATGATGCGGAGAAGTTCTTATGAGGGTTTCGGGAAGACTTGGAGGAAAAGTTTTCACTTTTGACTAAGTTGTCATAGTTAAAAGTTTAAAATTTTCATGAAAAAAACTATCTCTAAATAGGGGACTTGTTACGGATCGAGTGCGGTGAGGAAAGAATAATCGAAACCCTAAAATAGCAATACACTACATGGACGAGTGCCTTATCCATTGGTCTATACTGATTCACCACAGAGATATCCGACATAACTTCCTTTATTGAAGAAACACATGAAAGGAAATAAACACACAAGATGAGAAATAAAACACACAACATGAGGGAAAATCAAAATGAGGAAGGAAACACACAACACAAAAAGGGAATATCCTAAATTACCTATATGCATGTCGGGTAAAACCCTCTTTCATTGAATCACAAACTAGAATAGAGGGCTTACCCATAAGCGGGTATCACCGAATGTCATTATTTGAAAATAATGTTGAAAGGTTCACTAAAGTATGAATTTTAACTCAACCTCTTGATAAATATAGCATGATTTCTAGTGAAATTCATGATTGATTCATTCATTACATCGTCATTTTTACTTTAACACATTCTTTTTTCCTCTCCTTGTTTCTTAGGTTCATTGCATTTTCTAATTCTTCTCTGTTGCCATGAAGATGGTTATTAATTACTCTTGACTTACCATTTCCATAGAAAGAAATTTTCCTTAATTTTTCATCTACTTCATGACCATCACTTCCATGGGCTGGTTCATGGCATATGTCTCAGAAACTTTGGCATCATCATCCACCTCTTTATTTTCCATGTTTCTCAATTAAATCAAAAATCATATTTCTCTCACTCTTGCCTTTTTTTGCAACATGTTGCTCTATGCGGTGTGGTACGTGCATTGCATCATTACCTTAAAAGGAGAATGAGTGAAGATTGGGAATACAACATGTAAATTTTCATCTTCTTTGCCATGTCCATTTTTGGTTTTGTTATTCATTTTTACAAAGAGAGCACCTTTCTCTTTGGTAGGTTGAATTCTTGAAAGGTTGAGGCCATTAACAATATTTCCAGTCATACGATGAAGTAATATTCCATCTCTCAATTTTTATTGAGAATATTTTCATCCTCATGGAAAGGAAATGAGCACAATATTGGAGATGAAATTTTTTCATTATCATTTCCCCATTCTTGGTCACTAATAACTAAGAAATCCATTTCTATGATAAAATCATGATCACCTTGAGTATGTTCAAGTTCAAGAGGTGCAAACATGTTGTCATTCTTGCATTTCTTGTCTTCTTTTTCAAATGAGAAAGAGAAGATTTCAAGTTCACCAAAATACTCATCACATGGAAACTAACACTAAGAATAAAAATTGGAAACACCGATCTTACATGTTGAGAAGTTCTAAGAATCATTCCTTATTCTTGATCTGAATTACTCTTTACGCCAATATTGTTTTTTTCCAAGTCAAGTATCTCATCATCTTTATAAAAATCTAGTGGAACAACTTCGTTTATTATATCATACCATGAAAATTTCACGTTTTCAAAATCTGATTTCGTGAATTCATCATTATGGTCTTTGACTAGCTCCATGATGTTTGGGAATTATTTAACCAACATGGGAAGCTTGAGATCATCCTCAAAGGTTATGAAAAAGTTTCAAGATCTAGAATTTTGACATGGGATAATTGTTATTGGGTCATTTGGCCTTTGAACAATATACTTTATCTTCCTAATAGGAAGAAGTTTCTTTATCTTACTATTAACTAGGATGATGGCATGTGACCAATCCAACTACATATCTCCTCTCGATCTCTCGATAGAAACTTTGGCCTAATAAAATATCATATGAGGAAAGCATATCTATTATAAGGATTCTCATCATGATTCTCTTGTCATGGAATTCTTCCATTGTTATCTCAAAGTTTTTTATTTGTCCAATGAGAGGCACTTGTTTCATTTCCATGGAGAGGCATTGTCGTGAGGTAGGGGAAAGCGAGAGGCCAAGGTCTTTAATAACTTTTTAAGCATGAAGTTATCGAGGCACCAGATTCAATGATGTAATTATTTAGTTTATACCCATTGAATAACAAAGCAATAGAATTTAAATTATGTTTTCCATGGAACTAAGAATTTCTATCAAAAATAATAATGCATTTGATTGTCACATTTTTATGAATGATCGTTAAGAAGATAAGTTTTTTGAAACCTTTTATCCAAATAACTCTCCCAATTATTTAGGTAACTTATATACACTTTCTATCTCGAGCTCTTCATTGCAAGGTTATGCGTGCTCAAGTTCACTTAGCACATTACCTTGGTTGTATTTTCTCATGTGCCTCCCTTCTTTTCCACTTCCCATTCTTCCCTTCATTTTCCTTTTCCTCTTTATTCCATCTTCCCCTTACATGCATTCTCTACGCTTCCACTTTCCTATCAAACATTACATCCATCATGCGCGTGCACACATAGGACTTGCTCCAAAGTTGGTTATCCTTGGTATCCCCACACTCCCCTTCTTTGCGCCATCACACATTACCTTGTAATAATTGTGCCTTGAGTGTGTGTTCTCTGCTCACCGGTTGCCTCATTACCCGCATGCATTACACATGCCTTCCTTTTACCTCCTTCCCGCACCTCATTCTTCCATGTGCATATTTTTGTGCCCTCCTTTGTGCCTTTCTATGCCATGTCATTTTTTCAGACTTGATTGTGAAACATGTAACCTATCAAAGTGCACCAATAGGGCGTTGAATCACGAAAACCATCTAATGAATGACACGAGGAAAAAAATAACAAATCAAGATGAACAGTTGGCCAATTTCTTTAGTCAATCCATATACGCCACATGTCTTGCATGCCTAGATGGCTCGACATCTTTTGACAGCCATATATTTTTCTATAGAGCTCTGATTGGCATGTGCCTAGTCTCAACCCAAACAAGCTAGCATAGGCTACAGGGATAGACATTGAAATTCAAATTCTTGGTGGATATAGTAGGTGAGAAATGGGAAAACATATTTTTGGGAATTAATGAGTAGATTTGATTGCTCCAACCACCTGATTTGATATGATCTACCATCCTTCCTTCTCCAACATGCCAAATAGACTTGGGGAAATGTATTTGATAGATTTGTAGGTGGATTTACAGGAATTGAATGCTTCTTGTTGGTGGTTGTATTTAAAATTTGGATTTTCCCTCCTTCTCTTCTTCTTCCATGGATTCATCTATAAATGTAAGATCTTGGTTCATTGTTATGTTAGACATTTTGGGATCCTTACACTTTTTCTAATGATTTCATATTTTCTATATTTTGAGTTGCAGACCTCTAGATCTAGCTCGTACATGTGGATATCGGCCTCTTTCACCATTGTAACAACTCTATGTATTTCTAGAAGTAATGAAAGCATTATTTTGTGACTATTATCTATCCTGAGCATGTTTATATTATTTCTTCATTCCTTTCTTTTACATTGCATGCTCGGTGTGCCATTCTACATCCTTACTGACTCCTTATTTATTTGAGTTCCATAAAAATAATCGATAAATACGTTTTAGTTGTGTTACACATGCCTAACCTTATTTCACACATTTACCTTCATTTTCACTAAGAACAGACAGTGTTCATCCCTCTTTTATGGTGCTAGCACCGTTTA
This sequence comes from Taxus wallichiana var. yunnanensis, assembly GCA_018340775.1. Classification (NCBI taxonomy): domain Eukaryota; kingdom Viridiplantae; phylum Streptophyta; class Pinopsida; order Cupressales; family Taxaceae; genus Taxus; species Taxus wallichiana. The sequence continues at coordinate 274,736,011 of CM031242.1, read as the reverse complement.
GTGTAGTTTCCTTTCATGTTATCCTTTTATCCTTTGTTCCTTGGCATTATTATCTTAGTTTTCCCTCTCGGCACTAGGAGTAGCAGTAGCAGTAGAAGTAGATGGAGGAATCGACCTTCTCGGAGATTCATCCCAAGAGTGCAAGGTCCCATAACCATGGGATGGTTCCATTGTTGTCATAAATTACTTGGTTCTTCTAGATATGAGACATGGGTATAAGTTTGACAACCAACAAAACCTGGATAAACCCTAGCTCAAAAGCAATTGGAAGAAAATGATTATATTGAGTTTGTCTTGATTAATTTTTAATAGTGATGATTGGATGTTGTAGAGGACTCTTCCATATTCCAGAAAGGTAAATTAGAGCATGTGAAAATATGTGGGCCCACCTAATTATGCTTGCTTTTGAAGAATTCTAGTTTAAGGAAATATTGTCCAAAGGAGTTGAAAAATAAATTTACATAATGTTTATCCATATGTTTTTTCTACATGTACATGGTAGTTTCAGATCATGGTTGAAGTGAAATGGGGAAAGTGTGCCCTATTTATGAGAACTAGTTTTGAGGGTAGTTTGGAGTAAATTGTGGTAAAAGTGAAATTAGAGGAGCTACATGAAGAGTTAGGAATCCATTCAAGTTTTTGTGATCCTGGTTCAAAGAAATTTCCAATGGTATATAAAAATTGATTTTTAATACGATATGAAGAAATTATTATATGATATTTGAATATTAAATCTAGAGGATGCTTGATCTAGCAAGGTGCTAAGTAGATTCACGAGGTAAGATGATGTTTCTGATTTCTTAATGATTGGTGAAGCTTTATGAGTTCTTAGAAAAAAAATTCTAAGAGTTTTTTTTTTTATAATTTTTGCAAGTGTGGAAGTGAGTTTTTAGGTGGTGGAGAAAGTTGAGCTCAAGGTCAATTCTTGAGTCCTAGAAGGCTAAAGACGTAGTTTTCAGATATGGTATTGGTTGAAGGTATTTCACTTAGAGTTGGAAGTAAATATAATGGTTTTTGGTTTGTGTCATGATGATGAGATTTGATGGGTAATCCAGTTCAGTTTGTGAGGAAGAAAGTTTTTTGATTTTCGAGGCAAGATTTTCTCAAGATGAAATAATGAGGAATGAGATGAATTATTTGATGTTGTATATCAATTAGAGAGTGAATATGTATTCATTTTTTTACTAGTGGAAGAATTTTGATGTCTTGGAAGTGAAATAAAGGGTGCATATTAGTTGTGTTTGTACAAATTCTCTCAGGCGACTTGATTTCTTTGAAGAGGAAAGTTGTTGTGGTTTACACATATGGATGACTCATGAGACCTAACATGCATGTATGTGTTATACATTTCATAATGATTCCATAGATAGGTTACTTTCCATATTTGAGTTGTTATTTGGTGGTATTGAGGCCCAAAGGTGAAGACATGGTTATAGAAGCAGTTGTTTAGTGAAGGATATGAACCTTTTGAGTTGTGTTATGGATTTTTTTATTGGTGGAAGATAATTAATGACCATGGTTGATTTTTTAATGTCATATTACTCTTTTATGGTGAATTTTGAATCTTGAATAATCATGGTTTTGGAAGTTTTTATTTTTAGCTCATCGAGGTGATGGGGGTTTGAGCTAGTTTTGAGTTTGTTTAGTGATTTTAGGCATGGCCGACATATATGGGTCCAATGTAAATATTTTTATGAATATATTGGGATATTTTAAAGCTATTTTGGTAAAATTTATGATGTAGAACTTACCTCCTTTATGGTGGTGAAATTAAATGCATACAAAAGTGAGTGTAGAGTTTAAATTTGAACTTGTCGAGGTGAGAGGAAAAATGTGACTGCCTAAAGTTATGAAGAAGATTCAATTGTGTGATTTTAGAGATTATGAATTGGGTTATATGTTAATGAATTTTATAAGGCATGTGAGAAAGGTTTTGGATCCAAGACAAGTTGTGAAATAAGAAGTTATAGTTAGTGGAAGGAATGAGGGTTTGAAGAAAGGTTTATGAGCTAAACTAGTGATCTCCATCAATTGTGGTAGAAAAAAACTCGAGATATCATCATCTTCGGGTTTTGAGTTAGTTCTTATTCATCTCATGGGGATTCTATTAGGATATTTAATTATGCATTATATAATTAATTTTATTAATTAAATAATGTTGTTATATGGTTTTATCAACCATATTTGTTTTATTTGTTCACGGGTATAATTGTTATATTGGTTCAACAATATTATTGTTGTGCTTCCTAGATGTAATATTGGAATCTTATGTAATCTGGAATATGGTTGCACCTGTGTAACTTAGTTTCTTGTTTGTATTTTGTTGTACAATACCTATATGTATTGCAGCTCTTTCCTGTGTAAATGGTTGATTTCACAATAATATATTTTATAGGATTCCGTCCCTATTTTGTGAAACTACATTTGGTACCGAAGCAAAAATCTGGACTTGTGAGCCTGTGAAGGTGTGGAAAGAGAGAGCAGCTAAGATATAGGAGTTTTAGAGAATCGTATGTAGCATCTAAGAGTGTGTAGCCTTACGCAACCTCCCAACCCCATCCTTGCCTCCTCACATCATCTTGTTCATTCCAGTGTTTGGAACGTAATTTTTTTACCTTTGGTGCACCTAAGTACCGGAAAAAAATTTCTATAGGTATATATATTGAAAAAAACTTTCCCCATTTAGGGGTTTTATCATCTATTTGTTATCAAATTTGGAGGACAGTGTTGTTGTTTTATTCTTTTCAGTGAGACCCTACTGTGTATTGAGTTGCATTCGGGTTACTTTATGCTTTGGTTGCTCTGGTGAGTCATTTTGAAAAGGGCCGAGCCCCTCTACCTCTACACAACCTATGACCTGCTCCATGTTGGCTTTCCATTTGTGAACATAAACGACATTCAAAAATTACAGAGGAGTATCCAATCAATACGGTGGTGAGTTGTATTGAAAACAATTGTGGCTTCAAACTCCACATCAACCCCTGTGTACAAGCTCCAAGCGACAGACTTGGCATCACTCACATAGTGAACTCCTCTACCAAAAATTGAGGCATCTCTCTCCTCCATGCACACTCCCAGCACCAAGCCAAACCTACACAAAGGAACAACAATCAATTAAAAATGGTGGATAAATAAAAAGAGGCGGATTGATCAAATCACCAAATAACAGTGACCTAACACAAGCAAAAAGTGGTGGAGGAAAATAAAATACAAAGGCATGGAGATAAAAGAACATCTTAGATCCATCTTTGGAGCTCAAAGGAACCCTAATCCACATTCCACGAATACAGCTCCACATGGACCCTCTGCCACATTGTTGTTTTTTAAAAGGTAAGTCAAATTTGGCTTTAGTTAAATATAATATGCTTCATTTCTATGTCAAGCGCTCATAAGAGAAAAGTTGGATAGAGGGAAAGACTTAGAAGTGGGAGGTGTGGGGTTTGAATCCCACCCCCAACTTGTTTTTTCAAATTTGGTGGAATATTTGGCAAAACCGCTAACTTTAGCAAAAAATTCAAATTTAGTTATAACTAACTAAATTTAGCGGGGAAATCCCTAATTTAGGGTAAAAAAATCCCATTCAACCTATTTTTTCATTCGAACATTTTTGCTAAAGGAGGCCTATCCAGAAATTGCATTTTCAGCTATATTTTTGCAATTTTTTGGCGTAGTGGGTCATTTTGGGCTCCGGAGGCCACTAGGGCCCATGCAAAACAAAAAAATTGCCTTCCATTCAAATTTTTCTAGATTTTTAAATGTAATTGCATGCTGCAATATATTGTACTAATTTTCAGGTTGCCATAAGTCAACTGCAAAATTTTTAACTGATCAGAAACTGGTAGAATTGTAATCAAAAATAGAAAAAAAAATTGGTTCTATAACACTCACGAGATCCTAGATCTCATTTGTAGCATTCGGTATATACGGTGCCTCTAGGAAGCACTTACAAGTAAAGCCGTCATGACTACTACTACACTTAACACCTAATATAACTACAACAACGTCATCTGGGCATCATCCCTATAAATTGATGGGGAGTAATAAGGTCACAGTGCACACACTCTGAGCCATCCCATCCGTCATGAACAATTACACGACATAAATCCAAAACCGGGAAATTATCCAAGTATAAAGCAAAGTTACATGCATGTATAAGGATATTTATTTTAGTTAGTGTCAATAATCACATAGACCCCTTTTAGTACTTTCTTGGTACCACGTATTGAATTCTTTCAATTACATTAACGTCTCTTTCATGTACCGCTGCGTATATAGAAAGGGAAAGATTCTTCCAAGTACCATCGGGTATATCAGAAGGGTGCATATATAGAAAGGTTGGTATATCGATCGATGGTATATACATTGGGAGACCTTATACTGCGGTGATAAGAGCTAAACACTGTCAGTGATTTCTACAAAATGGGCACCAATGCCCCCAAATGTTTTCTTCCACATTCACAATTACTCAGAGGAAACATCTATGCTGCATTGAAGACAAAAATTAAGACACAACTTGATTTTGAAGAAATTTGGCTATTGTGAATGGTACTCTAACCAGATCAACTACTGATGCAACACAAGAGTGGAAGTTTGATAAATCAGATCAAAAGGCCAAACTCATCATCTTGTTTGGAGTGTTCGATGATGTGTAACCCCACATTCAAGATGCCAAAACAACCAAAGAAGCATGGGATAAGTTGAGCATAGTATATGAGGCCAAGAACAAGAATGTTATACTAAATTTGCAGAGTCAGTTACACACATTGAAGTTCAAGCAAAATGAAAAAATAGAAGATTTCTTAAGAAGAGTTGTAGAATTGAGGGCTTCACTTCTAGCCCTAGGAGAAGTGGTCAAAGATGATGATCTTGTTCCCATTGTTCTGAGAGCACTCCCTTCTTCATACCGTATTTTTGTAACAACACTAAACTTGTCAGATACGACAGTTAGTTTTGACAAATTGGTAAACTTACTGCAACAAGAGGAAGAAATGCATAATAAGGATGATGAAGATGAACATGCACTTTCTTCACATCAAAAATGAAAAGGAAAAGGTAAAGGAAAACTTGATTCCTATCAACAGTCCCAAAATAAAAATCATGTATCAAGGGATAGACAATAGAAGAAGAAATGTCCAATCGCTGCAAAGAGGACATAACCTACAAGATTGTTGGTATAATACTTCTAAGAAAGGTTCATAAAAAAATTTGGACCTCCACAAACAATCTCACAAGGGTCATTCTAACAAAAATCGGGGTAGAAAAAGGAAGCTGGAAAAGAAGACCCCATCAAGAAGGAAATATTGTTGAATAACAAGAACATGAGAAAATGAAGACTACTTGTTCTTTGCTCGATCAAGTGAACCATCCACGTCATTTAGTGATGGTTGGTATTTTAATTTAGGGGCCACTCGACACATGACCAGACATAGAGACTAGTTTATTTCAATGAGGGACACAACATCGAAAAATCATGTTTTGTTGGGAGATGAATTTTCATATATAGTTTAGGGGATTGGGAACATTTATCTACCCCTTAGTTCTCACAACTGTAGACTTTTAGATGTCTTATATGTCCCTGGGTTGACAAAGAATCTACTTTTAGTTAGTCAACTCCTTGATCAAAATCTAAAAATTGACTTTGATAGTCATTCCGGCAAGAAAATGTGTTTGATTCGAGATAAATCACGATGCTCAAAAATAGTTGCAAAAGCCTCTAATGTGGGATGCATGTTCCAAATTGATTTTGTTTATAGAGACGATCAAGTACTTGTGGTTAATAACTCCACCTCAGTGTATTTTTGGCATCAAAGACTTGGTCATGTAAGTTTCAAATATCTCGAGACACTTCACCGGCGTAATATGGTACATGGGCTACTATCTCTTCAGAAGGATACAGACAAGTGTCCTCACTTTGTCTAGTTGGAAAATAACACGAGCTTTGTTCCAAAAGAGTACATTTCGAGCTCATGGAAAAATTGACTTGGTTCATACCGATCTTTGTGGTCCGATGCAACCAAGTCATTCTAGGTTCCAATACTTCATGCTTTGTGTTGATGACTATTCAATAAAAATGTGGCTTTTTTATCTTCGTAAGAAAAGTGAAGCTTTTAAAAATTTCAGGAAGTTCAAAGAAGTAGTTGAGAATGAAACCAGAACATCACATTAGAACTCTCCTCTTAGATCGAGGGGGAATTCACCGGTGATGAGTTCGGAAACTACTTACAAACTCACGGTATTCATTGACAAATGCCTCCTCCACACACACTTTGCAACAGAATGGTGTTGTTGAGAGAAGAAATCGTACTATCATGGAAATGGTGTGATTCATAATCGATGGCTCTTGACTTGCAAAGACATTTTGGGAAGAAGCAACAAAGACGGTAGTGTATTTTTGAATAGAGTTCCCACAATTGCTCTTAATGGAGTAACACCACAAGAAGTATGGTCAAAGCGGAAACCATCTATTCCACACCTTAGAGTATTCAAGTGCAAAGAAAGCATGCACATACCCAAGAAAAATAGAAATAAATTAGACATGAAGTCATAGAAATTTGTCTTCATTGGAGTACAGTGAAGAGACTCTTCAAGTATAGATTGATAGATCCTAAGACCGAGAAAAGTCTACACTAGTAGAGATGTTGAGTTTTTTTTTAGAAGAAGGAAGTAGAGACTCCTCCACACTCACTGATTTAGATTCTTCATCGGTTGTAAAAACTAAAATTGATGTTCCCACAGATGATGAAAATGATGATGGGGATGATGGTGATGATCATATAGAACCATGACCCACGGGAACATTTTAGCATATTGCCAAGTGGTATACTAGCACATTAGGAGATGCAATAATGGATGCTCCACCGGATACATCCACCCCTGGACCATGGAATCACAGTAAAGCAAGAGAAGAAGTTAACTTTTCTTTGATGAGTAGAGTTATTGAATCTAATGAGCCCTCTATAGTCCAAGAAGCCCTATAGTCAAAATATTAGAAAGATGCCATGGATTTTGAATATCAATCAGTGATGAAAAATAACACTTGGCAGCTTGTCGATCTTCCACCGAGGAAGAAACCCATTAGATGCAGATGGATACTCAAAATGAAGTAAAAATAGATGGGACAGTGGAAAAGTATAAAGTGAGACTAGTAACAAAGGGGTATGCACAAAAAGAAGGCATTGACTACAAGGAGACATTTTCTCCCATATCTAAGATCAAAACAATTAGGATGATCTTTACTCTAGCTGCACAGACATGATTTGGATGGAAAGTCCATCAGATGGATGTAAAAATTGCCTTCCTAAATGGAGATTTACAAGAAGAATTCTACATGAATCAACCCGAGGGATATACGTACTGGTCAAGAAGAAAAGATATGCAAACTCAGGAAATATCTATATGGCCTTAAATAGGCACCCCAGGCATGATACATCAATATTGATGAGCATCTCGTATAACATGGATTTGTTAGAAATCCACATGATCCCAATCTTTACCTCAAAAAGCAAGGGGAGATTGTGATTGTGATTGTCTATGTCGACAATAAAGTCATAAGCGGTAATTCAGTGAGGATTATCGATGCAACAAAGAAATATCTTAATTGATCGTTCAACATGACCGATCTCAGGCTGATGCATTATTGTCTTGGATTGGAAGTATGGCGAATAAGAATCACATATTTGTTTCTCGGATGAAATATACCAAGATAACTCTCGAGAAATTTAAGATAATGGATTACGAGACTAATTGCTACACCCATGGAGAGCAGTTACGGTTATCTCATTCGAGATCCATCCCCCGAGGTAAGTGCCACTCTATCGGTAGTTGATTGGAATTCTCATTTACCTAACCTACACTAGACCAAATATCAGCTTTGTAGTAAGCTATCTATCCAGGTTCATATAGGAACCCAAAATGTGTCATTGGAAAGTAGCAAGGCGTATTTTGAGATATCTCAAAGGATCAGTGGATCTTGGTTTAGAATACAAGAAGAACGAAAACCTATTCTTGACTCGATATTCGGAATCAAATTATGTAGTAAATATTGATGAGAGAAAATCCACTTCTAGCTTTGTAATCTTTATAAGATCTGGACCAATATCATGGGGAAGCAAGAAACAACACTTTGTTTCTCACTCTTCCATAGAAATGAGTATCGTTGCGGGGAGAAGTTTTGAGTGAAGCGATTTGGCTACGTCACATACTATAAGGACTTGCAATACCATAGGAAAACTGACCACCATGTATGTTGAAAATGAATATGTTCTCAAACTTGTTCACAATCCAAGTGTTTCACGTAATAAAAAACCACATTAAGGTACAAAAATGGTTTTCAAACATGGTAAATTTCTCACAATGTCATAATACAATCGGGGAAAAGTGGCCCAAAATCATACAAGAAATGAACAAGACATAGGGCTTAGCTTGCAAATAGTGGCATACAATGACAAACAATATCAAACAAATTATTACACAACCATGGTGGAAAATAGTTCTTGCAAAAAAATGTTACAAATGAAGCACCTATTAACATGTTAGAAAAATAAAAAATTATGTCAAGACGTGTATATATCAATAGAGTAGTGTGTTAGTAATAATAAGTAGTATAAAATGAAATAAGTGTACTTGTGATGTGTAAGAAAGTAAATGCCCCCAAGAGCCCTAGTGGGATCTGGTAAGAGGTACAGTTCTAAGAATCCATGTTACGTGTAAAGATCTATATAAAGTATGAATTCAAAAATAGAGAACAAGTGAACATGTATGTGTACATATGGAAAGATAGTGACATGCAAATTATTTGTCTAGCATGTGAAAAAAAGTATACATGTAACTAGTATAAGTAAGAAAAAGTATTTGTAACAAAGATATGCGAGTATGATGTGAGTGAATGAGATGGAATGATATGAAAAGTGAATGTTATAGGAGTATAGTTCCCCCTTAGGGGATGAATATGATCATTAGATAAGGTTCATTTATACAATACCCCTTGATAGTTAAGAATGAACCTTAGAACAAGAGTGCATTATCGGGAAATGGTTTTCAAAAAATGTACGCTATATAGATAGAACATGAAACATAAAGTGTAAAGAGTGTGAACTTGGTGTGGTTCATTTAAGATTTAGAACCTTAGTATTCGAGTATGAATTATGGAACTAGAGTGTGTCATAGAGTAATTATGGTATAATTTGTGTGTATCAATGTGTGTATGATGAATGAGAAATATTAAATATGAAACACATAGTGTGATAGTAGAATTGAAAGACACTTGATAATTCTAGGAAGGGGAGAAATAATCATGATTCCCCTCAAGTGTAAGATGATTAGTAAGCTACCCAACAATATTGAATGGAAAGGGTCCTCTACCCAATGTTTGTGGAGATAAATGTGTGTGATGATGCTTTAAAATCAATAAGGTATGAGACAAATGATGTATCAATGAATGAGACCTATGTGCATGATACCTATGAGGTGATGAGAACCTATGTGAAGGATACTGATGAGGTGATGTGAAACTATGTGAAGGATACGAGGAGGTGATGTACACTATATGAAGGAGGCGAGGAGTTGATGTACACCTATGTGAAGGAGTCATCTAAGTGGTGGACCTAGTATGATGATATGGACTAGTGGACCGATGAGACCGAGGAGGTTGTGTATAAATAGGAGAGCTAGGGGCAGATTGTGCCTTATATTTGATAGGTCTAGGGGACCTAGATTATATATCGAGTGCAATGGAAACCTCAAGAGGAGGCTGCGTTTGATGGTGATGACTTGCTTATTTCGAATTAAATGTAGACACAAGTGATTCATGAACTTAATAACTTGATCGGCATGGAACCAAGGAAGACCTAAGATCATGTCAAACCCTTTTACTAAAGGTACCAAAACAAATGGAACAATCATGGTAAGAGGCCTAACTATAAGTGGAAGCTTCACATAACCATAATATTTAGGAATTAGATACGTAATACGTGAGTGGATAGTTGATAGTGACAAAAATTAAAATAGATCACATGTCTATATGAATCAATGGATCGATCATTGTATTATTGATAGCATGATGTCAATAGAATCCTTGATATGTAATGTATCTAGAAGAGAATGTAGCATGATAGTCATGATCAGAGAAAGTAATGAATGGTGGCGATGTATGAGCATCAACTACTAGAAAATCAAGATACCCTGATGAAGGAGGAGGCACTATACAATATGTGTGATTAGCCAAAGAGTTAGCTTGCTTTTTGTGCTTAGGAATAGGATAATTACATATTTTTATCTTTTTGTTTTCATTCATCGGCATAAATGCCAAAGGCTATAGAGGATCGATTGTATTTTTTTCAATAAGATCTTGAATAACATGTCAAAATTTGAAACATCAATCGGTAGAATGCCTAATGCATTGATGATAAAAAAATCTAGTATTTTCATTGTAATTTCATCCTTTAGGGTGAGATGGGTCTAGATTGAGTGGAGGAGGAAGTGTAATAAGATCGCTCTCAATCAATTGTGGTAATATAATATGTGGAGCATAAGGAAATTTCCTGAATGTATTCTTTGGTTATTAACATTGAATATTTTTAGGAGTAGAGACATTGTTAATAATAGTTTTTCTTCAGTGGGATTAGTAGATGGCTTGAAATTTGACTTTCTTTAAAACTAATTAGAAGATGATGAAGGTTGATCATGATACTTGATTTTTCCCATAGAGATAAGTTTTCCTTCATGTAATTTAAGAGTATGACATAATTGATCAAATGAAGGATATGTCTTAAAGATGAAACTCTCTTATAGAGGTGGTAAGATACTTTAGACAAATATATCTTGAAGTTCCAAGTCAATGAGCACATTGGTCATCCTAGCTAGAGTTTGTTCTTATATCACAAAACATAATCTGCTAGATGCTCATTATATCCTTGTTTAATTTGTGAAATTTGAGCATAGGATATCTTAGAATTTATATTGATTGAAAAATGAAAAAGAAAAACATCAGCTAAATGTGTAAATTATGTTACCAAATGAACAGGTAGATCATAGAACCAACACATTGCATAATCTTGGAGACTTCTAGGAAAGATATTTTCTAGTAAAGTATGATCATCTGCATAATCAAGACATGCCACATGAAAATATCTAAGATGTTCTTGAGGGTCACCATGTCCTTTGAAGGTGGGTAGCTTAGGGGTGAAAAAATTTGGAGGAAGTGGATAGGCTGAAATGGAGGGTGCAAAAGGAGTGTGAAGGAGTAAAGTGGAATCAAGAGATGGAGATGCACAAGAAGTAGCCATTTGAAGTTGACGAATTTGAGTTTGTAAATCCTGATATAAAGAAGTTAAATCATGAGTGTTTGAAGAAGAGATAAGTTGTGTAGTGGAAACATTAGTTTGAATGATGGGAGTTCTAGTTATGGTAATGTAAGTAGGAATATGAAGGGGTTGAGTGGAGACCATGAAAGCCTAGGAAGAACCTATAAGACATACGAAAGTAACATTTCAAGATTTTTAGCAGTTTTCAAAGCATGGAGAATATGTGGAAGATCGGGTGGAATTTTCATGCAAATCTTGATGAAAAATTAATAAGATTTTCTAATTACTCTTAATCAACGTTGGTGTCCTCATCATATGATTTCTCAATGTCAGATGTTTCAATGTTTTCTATAGGAATTTTTTTAAATTATTAAAGAGATTATCATATTCATCCATTGATATAAAAACCCGAGAATTAGATGGAGGAAGCTCTATATGCTCAAAATACCCAAAATAACTACCACAGGTGATGGACATAAGAATAAAACCCTACAAAGAAGGTTAGAGTTGAGTGATGGGTTCAACAAATATAGAATTATGCTAAACCCTAATATTATAGAGTCACGTATGATAAATAAACACTAAAGTATAGATCTAGCATAAGTAATAAGTTAGAATAAAAAATAAACCCTAAGTGCAAGAGCGAGGATAGAAGACTTAGTTGATTTCGTAATTGATCTGAAATATTCTAGACTATAATACTAGTGAATAGGACGAATAGACTGTCACAATTTAACACAGAAAATCCTTAAACCGCTCATTCCTGGGACATGAATGGAATGAATAGGGGTCAGGGACCTCTTTTAGGTGCCTGTGATTTAACAAGAGCTCGAAATATGGATTTACTTGTGTCGCGAAGTGGTCACCGACCTTTCACTTTAATCACGTATGTGTTTTTGGATGATAACAAAATTCACATGTAGCCTACAAAATCCCAAACTACATCAAATCCTAAAAATAAAGATGCAAATGGGGAGTCGATTGACCTAGAAGGTCACCTAATAGAGTTAACTTACAACCAAACACTTTGTACTACATCTCGAGAATCCATGTAGTTCTATGCGTGTGTGTAGAAATCATTCCCTAGGAAGCTCGATGCAAGATGAACTTGATAGCAAGTGATATCTAGATGTAGTAATGTAGATATATATGTGTATTGAAAAATGAATTTCCCTCCTATACATGTATGCAGAAAATTCAGTCCCTTGCCCCTTAAATGAGTGCTATATGAACTCTTTGATGATCTTATAATGCCTTTGGATGTAACTTTAGGTGGTGATAATATATGCTTAGAGCTTGGTCCTTTATTATGATTACATATATTTGTATTTATATGATTCCCTTGTTTGAATTTCATAATTGACAACTAAAAGGCCGTGATAAGAAAACAAGATGCCTAAAAGATTAAAAAAGGCCAAAAAGAGGCAAGTAATATACAAAGAGGTCGGGGACACCTAGGCGCTAGTGTCCTAGCTAGGTGATCATGTCAAAAGTTGAGAAAGATAAAGTAATGATTATCAGACTAGGATTTGGGGTGTGCAAGACTTGAGAGAAAGAAAAAAAGAAAAGAAAGAGGAAAAAGATAGTAGTCAATTACTAGATTTCTTAGTAATCATATGAATAGTAATATGTGATTAGGACCTAGAAATGTACCCAAGTGCATGATTTTGTGTCTATAGGTATACACTATGAAAAATCAGTATATGACTTAGAAACGAATGAAAAGGCCATTCTTAGGTCGAGAAGGATATAATCGAGTTGAAGATTTCTTTAGAGTGTGTTCTTCATCTTGGAAATGTGATGTATCATAGTGAAGTTTTTATTAGGTATAATGGCTTGTGGTACTAATAATTCATTCAACAAGAATGAATTATCATGATTTTGAGTTTAAGAACACTTAAAACTTGTTTCAAGACAATGTTAAATTGTTATATTCTCTCTCATAGCTAGAAATCAAGGTAAGAAACTTAAAAATTGTACTAACTACTAGAAAAGGATAAAATAAGTTCATGGGGAGCCATAAGGAGGAGTTTCATGTTGAGATTGAGATCCTAGGGTTTACCAAAGTTTGGTCAAGTTGCACTAAATAATTTGTTTAGGGAAAATAGTCCTAAATGTGGTTTTGGTAGCTATTGGAGAAAGAATATGTGATGTTTAGACTGGTATAGACCAATAAGAGGTTGAAAAACATGGATGAAGTCAAAATATGGAGATTACACATTTAGGGGAGCTTTTTATGCTCATTATAGGTCCATGAATCTTCACATGCTGCTAAAGAAGTCAAAGAGGAGAAATTATAGTCCCAAGGGGAGCTAATTGTGTCAAGTAAGTTGTTTTGATAATTGTTGTCATTATGTGTTGTATTTTTCCATGTAGTGTTTTCATTGTAGCATTTATCATAGATCTCAGAGGGGAGAGAAGCATAAAAATAAATGAAATGAGTCAAGTAGGTGTTTTGCCTTGTTGGTTTCCATCAATGTTGTTAAAGGTGGATGCCATCAATGACAAGGAGGAGATTGTTTGTTACTATGTGTTTGTGTTATCATTAATGTCAAGTCCATTGATGGAAAATAGTGTCATGGCATTGTATGTGTATCCTCGAGGTGTCATTCTAGTGTCAAACATGAAGGTTGATTGGTAGTGATTGAGCTTGATGATGTTTTAGGAGGTGAGTCATAGTTTGATTCCTTCTAAGGTGTTTGAAGGTTTTCATGAGGTCAAACATGGTTGGTATGATGTGTCATGGGTATCTAAGAGTCTGCATGAGGCTAGGAAGGTCGAGTTCATGGTGTTTCATGATTGATTTAGGTCATTCAGTCGATTCCTAACAGTGAAGCATGTAGAATGAGATGGAGGTATGATATTTGGAGTTGATAAATCTTTTTGGATCATGGTAAAAGCATGGTAATGTGGTATATGACATGTATGGTGAATTTTAGGTCTATTTGCAAAGGTTTGATAGTGTTTGGGGTCCTTGGGAAGCAATTAGGTAAGGGAAAAACAAGATAGAAAAGGTTGGTATGTAATTTAAGAGGTTGTTTTCATGATTCTTCATGAAAAATTTCAAGTCATTCGAACAAGGATTTGTAAGATACATAAATTTTGGCAAAACTGGGTGATTTAGAGTGTGTTTTTGAGACAAAAGTGGACCTTCGATGTTCAATGTGACTTTTTTGATATGAATGAGATCCATATACTTTCAATGATGTTTTTCCACGGAACCAAGAAAGTTTATAAACAATAATAAGGTGGTTTGATTGTCACATTTTTATGAACAATCGTTAAGAAGATAAGTTTCTTTGAAACCCTAGCTAAACCCTAGCATAAAGTGACTTGGGAGAAAGTGAGTATACTAAGCTTTTTTTTATTGAATGTTGTAGAGGAATATTCTAGCTTTACATAAAGGTATATTAAATCATGTGATAGTATGTGGGGCCCACCTAAAAATTCTTGTTTCTGAAGAAGTTTAGTTTGAGGAAAGTTTGTCCAAAGGAGTTAAAAAATAAATTGACATTTTTAATCTCGGGAGTTTTTATATATGTCCATGTAATTTTTAGATCATGTTTGAAGTTAAAATGGGTGAAGTGTTCCCTATTTATGAGGACTAGTTTTAGGGGTAGTTTAGAGAAGCTTGGTAAAAATAGAATTACGGGAGCTATAGGAAGAGTTATGACTCCATTAAAGTTATTTAGTGATCTTGGCTTAGAGATATTTACAATGATATATCAAAAATTATTTTTGATATGATATTAGAAGTTATGGCCTAATCTTTTAATGTTAAATATAGTAGATGTTTGATCTAGTAGGGTGCTAAGTAGTTGCATGAGGTAGGATGATGTTTGATTTATCCAAAACGGTTGAAGGTTTTGAGTTATTAGAGAACATGTATAAGAGTGTTGTATGATTTTTTTAGGTGTGGAAGTGATTTTTGAGGTGATGGAGCATTTTGAGCTCAAGGTTCGGTTCTTGAGTCCTAGAAGGCTAAAGAAGCAGTTTGCAGAGATGGTCTTGGTTGAAGGCCTTCCACTTAGAGTTGGAAGAAAATATAATTTGTTATAGAAATAATATTCAAATAAATTTCCAATTGTGATTATTTTGTGTCATGATTATGATATTTCATATTTCTCAAGGTCATTTTGTTAGGAATAAGGTTGCTTTATTTTAAGGACAATATTTTCTTATGATGAAAGAATGAAGTGAATGATGCATGAGATGAATTAGCTGATGTTTTCTATCAGTTTAAAATTAACAGGATGATTTTTTCTCCTATTGAAGTAATTTTGAGGTCTTGTTAGTGAAAAAAAGGGTACAAACTAGTTGTGTTTATAAAACTACTTTTTAGATAGTTTGAGTTGGTGAGTATGAAATTTCTAGTGGTTTTCACATATAGATGTGTCATGAGCCATAACATGCATGGATGTGATATAAAGGTCCTAAGGATTCCATATAGTGTTTACATACCATAGTTTAGTTTTTCTTTGTTGGTCTTGAGGCCCAAACGTGAAGACAAGGTCATGGAAGCAATTGTTTAGTGAAGGATATGAGCCTTTTGAGTTTTGTTATGAATTTTTTTATTTGTGCAATGTTAGCTGGAAATGTTTTTACCTAAGTATCAGAATCAAATTTGATAGTTTTTTTTATGAGATAAGGCAAAAAATAGGTATCGACTCCTAGGGGCCAGAACAAAAGAGAGGAACACAACCAGAAACAAAACAGAAAGAAAAACCCTAGAAAGGGGTCCCAGAGAAATGAGTTAAACAGGATTAACTCTTACAATGCAGGATCTAGACCCCCAAAAGGAAAAAAAGACCTAGAAAAAATAGGGCACCATAGTTCACCCGTAGTCCACACAAAGTTCAGAGATCAACAAAGCCTCCACGACTAACAAAAAAACCCCAGAGGCCCCATACCAGCAATAGCCGACCAGGAGTCTAGAACCAACCACCACCTACTCCTCCTCCGAGCTGCTAATGTGAAGGTTGAATCTCCTCCTTTTCTTTTCCCCTTCCCCTATCTCTCTCTTCCACTCTGCAAGCAAAAATTTGGTGAGTCTCCATCTCCTTCATTATATTTTTATTTGGACCTGATTTGTGACCATCTTCTTTGAAATGTTGATGATGTTCAAGATGGACTCCCTTTGCCCCTCATTCATGTCCTCCATAGCTTTAAGGACCCCCTCTAAATACGCCATCTTCCTACTCCATTCTTAAAAAATAATTGGGTCACCCACACATTCATTCTTCCTGGAAACACTGGCTTCCCCACCACCTCCCTCATTTTTGTCTCTATCTTTTTCATCCCCCCTGGGGGTACCTTTACCCTCTTTCATTTTAATAAGACACTATTCCAGAGTAATATCATCTTCCTCGTCTTGCTCCTCCAGGTTCGTAATCAAAGGATGATCTAGACGGCTTACCATTCTAAACCAGAAGAAGAATTAGGCCTTCATGAAGGGGCATCTCAGCTTTCTTATTCTAGAAATCCATCAGTGAATTCAATAGAGAGGTAGCCAGGAAAAAGGGAATACTGACCATAAACTTGTGTCAGAACATGTTGAGGAAGGTCATGCGATGGGTATAGATTTTTCTATACTTACCCTCCAGTGTAATATATTTCATAACTTGAAGGCAAACATCCTTCCAGACTCCAGGAATACACAATCAAGCAATACCATCAGTGAAGAAGAAACAAGTCTCCTTGCCAACAAAAAATCACTCAATCTCGAGGTCTCTACGGGTTCTTTCCTTGTAGATTTTTAACCCATCCATCTTCATATCAGTCACCCTGGCTATATTGGACTCGAGACCTCAACCTCCACACCATAGACAATAAAAACCCCCTCTTTCCAAGCTAGGCCAAAGTCCTTGGACAGAGCAGGGTCATGGCCATGTAATTTAGCAATAAAATTACTAAATCCACCAACTTTAAGCTTGTTCCACATATCCTTGTTGCTCTCTTCCATGTTCGACTGGTGGGTTCCACACGAATCCTATCGCCACCCATCTGCACTTTGTCAAGGTTGTTATTCCAGCAAAAACTTTTCACAATCCACAAATTGTTCTCCCTATCAGAGTTCGAACTAGAACAATGATTTTTGTATAAGCTTTCTTAGTACCTGAAATACTTTCCCCCGCTCGTTCCGGCATCATTAATACTAGCGCCTTCTATCCTTAATAATATCATCATTAATATTAGAGGGTAATCTCTCCCCTTTGCACCAAATTTTTACTCATTACTAAGGACTCCCACGTTGGCCATATTGTCCGCACATTTATTTCCCTACATCAAAGTATGATTGATAGATATCTTGTGACAAAAATTTAGCAATTCCTTGATATCTTGAATGATATTTTTTAACGACCAGTTGATCTTACTCCTATTAAGAAGAGCATTTATAACAATTAAGGAATCACCTTTAATCTGAATTTCCTTAAAACCTTTTTCCTTAGCAACCAAAATACCCCAAAGGAGGGCTCTAGCTTCAACCATGTTATTAGTTTGCTTTCCTAGGGGTCCAGCATAGATGAACAACCAATCACCCTCACTATTCCTTAAGATACCCCCACCCCCAGCTTGACCAGGGTTTCCCTTTGAGGCCCCATCAAAATTTATCTTGATCATATTTCCCATAGGTCTAATCCAGTTTACATTCTTACTAGGGATTTTTTTTTTGACCTGACTATAGGTGAAATTTTTCCAGGACTTCCTGCTCCCATTTTGGACAGGGATTTTTAGTTTTACCTTTAAAAAGTTTTATATTTTCCTTAATGGCTGCAAGGATTTTCCTTTTAGCCACCACAATTAGAGATTTATGATCTCTAAAAACACTATCATTCCTTATTTTCCACAACCCCCATAAGAGATGAGGCAAATAAAATTTCCAGGTCCAGGCCAAATAAGGAAACCTAAAAGGACTCTCCCATTGAGTGCAACAATCCTCCATATTTGAAGGCATAATCCATTGCATGTTGAAAAGTTCTGAAATCAGTGAGAAGACACCTTTAGAGAAAGGAAAATGTAAAAAAATATGATTCACATTATCTTCCCCTCTCTGAAAAAGGGTGCACCTATTAGGGATCTACATTCCTCTTTTTATAAGATTTTCAATAGTCAGGATTCTATTTTGAGCAGCCAGCCAATAAAAAATATTGATCTTAGGGATCAAGTCCTTGATCCATAACTTACCCCAATACTCTTTTTGAAAATATTTCTTGAAATGTAAGCTATAGGCTGATTTAATAGAATAATTTCTTGAGTCTTCCTCTTTCCAAATGATGGAATCCTCCTTGGTTTGGAATATGGGGATGTGGAATTCCCTAATTTTCTTATTGAGATCTTGAAAGGGTTTGATATCACCATCAAAACCAAGGGGAATATGGTTTCCCATTGGACCTCATCATCATGACTCCAGAAATCTCTTATCCATATTTTACCATTCTCCTCATAGAATTGAGCCACCTCCTTCCAAATTTCCTGATCAGCTAAAGGGGATTCTTCTATCCAATTATCCCACCAAAATATGATCTTTTTCCCCTTACCAATCTCCCATAGGGATCCCTTTGAGAGGATATATTTTGAATCCAACGGTGAATTCGAGAAGAAGGAACCTCTAGGGAGATTTTCATGATAGAAGAATGAGTCAATTGCCTAAATTCCACAGTATTTTTTTTATTATATCAATCCATAATCCTTCCTCTCTAGCAATTCTTAGTCGGCTTTAGCAACCAAATCTTTGTTCATGATAGGTATAATTTTCAAAACCAGTGCCACACACATCTTAGGTCTAGTGACCTTCTCCCGAGCCACTAGAGGGAATTTAAAATTTTATGAGGCCCCTGACCTAGAGATATCTCTTTTAAATTCTTTCCAGAGCATCAATTATTTTGGCTAGGAGCTTGAAGAGAAACATAATGAAAATGAGGACTCCTTGAAGAGAGCTCATAAGGAGTTGGATCTTACCCTCCTGAGAGAGGAGGAGGCCTTTCCAGGAAGAAATTTTCTTATTGACTCTTTCCAACAGGGAATTCCAAACAAAGATGTTCGGATTTTTGTGGATTAGAGGAATTCCTAAATAATAATCTAGAAAACACTTGATTTTACAACCCAAAATGCGAGCAAGCCTTAATTGGACTTGTTTATCCACATTAATAAAGAAAACCGCACTTTTGAGAAAATTAACCATCTACCCGAGACTGACTCATAGTCCATGAGAACAACTTTGAAGTTGGTGGCTTCTTGTATAGAGACCTTTCCCATCAGGAAGTTATCATCAACAAATTGATTGAGGTAGATCAGAGTGAGACCATTAGAAATCTTGATTCCTTGAATACTCCTAGAAAGTAAAGCCTATTTGCAAATTCTACTCAAAGATTCAGCCATTATAACATAGAGGAAAGGAGATAGGGGATCACCTTGTCTCAATCCCCTACTAGCTTTGAAGAAGCCCTCCAAACTACCATTGACCAAAACCGAATAACTAGCAGTAGATATACAGGTCAAAATCATTCTAACCAGAGTATTATCAAAGCCCACTTTATCCGGGATGGCCCTAAGGAAAGACCATGTAATTTTGTCATAGGCCTTGTGCATGTCTAACTTAAGGAACATAGCTGATATGTCAGAATTGAAAATGGAATGGATGGTTTCCTGAATCACCAATATACTATTAGTAATCTGCCTTCCCTAGACAAAGGCACCTTGATTTTCAGAAATAAAATGGTCAAGAACCAATCTGATTCTGCCAACTAAGATTTTAGTTAGGATTTTATAACTCATGTTACAGAGCCTGATCGGTCTAAACTATTTAACTTCATTGGCCCCTATAATTTTCAACATAAGGACCAAGAAAGTATTATTGAGCTGGCTAAGGAGTTTCCCATTATTGAATAAATCTTAGACCATTTCAACGACTTCTTTCTTAATCACCTTCCAAATTTTCTGGTAAAAGAAAGCCTAAAAACCATTAGGCCCAGGTGACTTGTCAGGTTCCATATCAAATACCAAAAATCTGATTTCCTCCTCAGAAGGGGTCCTTAAGAGCTCATGATTTTCTTCCAGGAGATGAATTTTGAGAGCAGTTCGGGATATTGTTTTGATTCTACTCTTCAATCCCCTGACCTTGCTAAAAAAGATCCTTGAAGTAGTTTATGATGACTTGGTTTATTTCCTTGCTTCCAAGAGGATCTTACCATTCTCATTCTTAATTTCATTTATCTTGAGGAGATTTTTCGAGAAGTGGCTAAGAAGTGGAAGAATTTGGTATTCTGTCCCCCTCCTTAAGCCATTTCACTCTCAACTGTTGCTTCCAATAGACTTCTTCCTTTTCCAGAATATCATGATACTCAACCAGAAGATTTTGTTCCTACTCCTTGAGCACTAGGTTGAGACCATCAAGATCAATAAGTTCCTCAATATTCCTTAAATCTTCAACCAATCTACTTTTTTCGTGGAAGATGTTACCAAAGAATTCTTTGTTCCACTTTTTGAGGCATCCTTTGAGATACTTTAATTTGTAATGGCGAGTCAGCAAATAGCTACCCCAAAGACCCCGATATTCCACCACTCTTGGATTTTATTGAAAAGGTCAGGGTGATCTAACCAAATCTTTTCAAATCTGAAGGGTCTTGCTTTCTTGACTGGATTTAAACCCAGATTAAGGAGGATAGGGTTATGATCAAAACCAATTCTAGGGATAGACTTTAGGGAGTAGGTTTGATTGATCATACAAAGATGAATTACAGAAAACCTATCAAGTCTGATTTGGATGAGCTCAGTCCCAACTCTCTTATTAGCCCAGGTGTACTTTGAACCTTACAACTCCAAATCCACCAAACCATTATTATTAAGGAAATCAGCAAGGTCCTCCATACTCTTAGTATAGGAAGTGTTTCCCCCCTTTTTTTCCCCTGGAGAAAGGGGAGTTGAAGTCTTCTCCAATAATCTATTCTTTATCCTTGAATAAATTCCTGAAATTAGAGAGATCTTGCCACAATTTTCTTCTCTCACTTACAAGGTTAGGAGCATAAATGTTGGATACATACCAGGATTTCTTAGAGGTCAGATTCGTAAAACACATAGCCACATGCCCTAGAGCCAAGAGAATAGGAATACCATGCACAATGTTGGGATCCCAAAGCGTGACAACCCCTCCAGAAGCACCTAACGAACTGCACCCTTCCCAAAAACTATCTTTCCAAATATACCTTCCCACCTCTCTAAATCTTTCCATACTCATTTTAGTTTCTTGAATCATGAAAATATCCGGTTTATTTTTCACTCTAAGATCCTTCGCTATTCTATGTTTGCTAGGGTTATTCAACCCCCTAATGTTCTAGGAAAGAAGAATCATTTAACACTTCTTATTATGGGGAAATAGATTCCCCAGAGTTTTCTGAATACCTGCATCCACTTCCTTTCTTGAACTTGTCTCCCTTACTTCCTTATTACTTTTCCTACCCTTTTGGCTAGAATATTTTCCAAAGTTAGCTCTTGAGCTACTACAGAGTGACAGGTTTGGATTTACTCACAGGTGTCTTTGGAGATCCTATCACCTCATAGGTATCAGCTACAAAATTTGTTAGGATCCCGAACCCATTTGACATTGTTAAATCTTCTTCTCTTCTTTGTGCAAAAGAGCTCTACCCTATAGATGATACTTCGTCCAGTGATAGTCCATCAACAACTATCAGAGCTAGTTTGTTGTCTTCCATATCTATGCTTTCCATGTCCTCCAAATCTTAGATTTCTTCTTCCAACACCTGATGAACAGGCTCATCTTCCTTTTCTTTGGTTTCTTTATTGGTACTTCTTTGTTTTTGAGTACTAGTTCCCACTCCTTCCTCTCTGGTTTTGATAAGTAGGTTCAAAGGCTCTGCTTCAGGATATTACTAGAGAACCTCTTGTTCCTTGATTTCAACAACCCTTCCATTCTTCCCAATCCTTTTCCATTCCTTCACCTCTTTTTCATTCACCATATTTTGAGGCATAGCTTTTGCTTCAGGCTTCTTCTTTTTGAGATCTGGACAAGAGCGTTGATCATGACCCACCAACTTGCAATTTTTACATGCAAAGGGGGTAGGATCATAATCAAAACACTACACCCAATCCCCCTCAGGGGTCATAAGCTTAATATTACTTTCCAAACATGACTCTTGGCTCATATTCACACAGAATCTAGCATGAGTGAGTCTAGTTTTTTCTTTAGTTACCGGATCCAAGGCAATAGGTTTTCCCAGACTTTTTCTATACCAAAAAGGACCTTCGGTTCCCAGAATTCCAATGGTAATCGAGAAGGTTGACCCATATCGAGAACTCTATAACAGGATTCCCATAAGGATTGAAGGTTGGCTCCCATTTCTGAATAGTTATATGAGATTTTCCAATGAACCATGGACCTTCTGCCAAAATTTTTGCCACATGTTCCTTACTAGGAAGGATAGCTAGGAAATACCCATTAGCATAAGCTGATATTTCAATGGAACCATTATCCACCCAGCGTCTCTTTTCCCAGCCTCTAAAATAATCTATATTGGGTCTAGAGCCCATACATTTTGCAAAGAGTGCTCCTTCCATGGAAAATTTAGTTCTAGCCAACAAAGAGTCAGGAATTTTGAGGGAAAGATTACCTTTTTTCTTTTTTGGTTCCAGATTCTTTGATCCGGATTTCCCCAAATTTCCACCCACGTGCTTGGTCTCCGATCCTTTTCCTTGTTTCCAATGGGATCCATGATCACGTGCTCCTTTGCAGAGTTTTCTCCCGTTCTCCCTACTGATTCAGCTCCGGACATTCCCGCTCACTTTCAAATTTTGAAACATCCTACTCTCTCCATACGAAATAGTATAAAGTGATTCTAACTTAATGTAGCATTTTCTAAACAAGGAGGCAAAAAAATTGACAAATTTTCACCCTACAGATTCGCGCCCAAGAAGATAGAATTTGGGACTTAACCATTTTTGCATGTTATGAGATAAAAATAGACATGGAGTGATGAGCATGCATTAGATAAAGATAGAAGACTTGGAGGCTACACAAAGCTATTTTGGGGACAAGAAGAAGTGCAAGAGTCATGCATAATTCAAGCTAATAATAGGATGCAGATTTAGTGTTATTAATAGATAGTCTATTATTAGGAAACATTTGCATGCTTATTATGTGTGTGTGTGTGTGTGTGTGTGTGTGTGTGTGTGTGTGTGTGTGTGTGTGTGTGTGTGTGTGTGTGTGTGTGTTTATTTTCACAAATTAGAGGATCATGGGTGAATTTATGTAACAAATTTATGTCGGTATGATTTTACATGCATGACTTTGTGATGGTAATTATAATGTATTCAGATATGGGTTTTGTTATGACTTAATATAATGGATATTTATGGATGGATATTGATTATTTATGTTACTTCTCATGACTATTATGTAGTGAATCTGATCTTGATCCTTGTTTTATTTATTATGCACTATGGTTGTGAGATGATTATTTTTATGCTTTACCTTTAATTACTTATGGTTATGGAATATATAAATGATCATGCTAACATCTTGAAAAATCTGGTTGAAAAAGAGGTACATGGTACCTTTGTGTGCTTTGGTTTAGCTCCCATATCTATTTGAGTGATGTGCTAGTGCATCTAGGGTTTGATTAATAAATAAATACTAAATTTTAGTTCCATTTTCGGGACCTCTTTTCAAGATATTGCAAAAATGTTACATGATAAAGACGTATCGATTAACTTTGGACAACATTGAGAGTTGGGTTACGGAATAAGAAGACTAGTTTTCTCACAAATATAATATTGGAACAATTTCACTACTCACACATGGGTTGAAGAAAAAATATGTATCATGAACTCTATGAGACGTTTTTTTGTTATTTTCCTATAGAATTATACAAGTGGTCAGTAGCATATGCATCAAAGTATAATTGTAGATATATAATAATCATTTTGACACAATAATATTACGAGAATCTATATGATCTTGACGTGACTTGTAAACACATTGTAGACCATTGGTGGAGTGGTGTTTTACATAGTTATACGTTAGAGTATGCGTTATCAACTTATTTCGTGAAGAGGTTGTTGAGTTTATTTTCATATGTGAGCCGAGAGGATCTTATTTACACAATATCCCTTAAATAATTAAGATCTTATTGGTGTCTTTGTATTTGTAAGAATGACATAGGGCTAGTTAAACCTCCATCACACATGGGGGTAGGAGTAGGTGTGGTTAAAGATGATGGAACTTATGACGAGAAAAATAAAGAGGAAAGATGGCTTAAGTATAATGAAGTGTGGGAGAGGGAATTAGCAAAGAAGTGTGGTGTTGAGGAGTATATGGAGTTGTGGAGACAAGTGATGTGTGAAGGATTCAATGTCCATTCAGAGGATGTGGAATATGATCACCCGATACTCCCCATTTAGAAAAGTGAAAGAAAATCCCCTTCAGCTTCAGATGAGATCACATTAGAATAAGAAAAAATAATGACCGTACACGCGCATCTGATCTCATTTGGTGACCTTTCCCTTGCACTTGGTGTTCTAGTTCTGAAATAGTTATTGAGAAATAGGCTAGTATTGGTGATAGAGTAGCGATAGGTAGATTTCATTTTCTATTGAATAAATAATTTCAGCAGATGACAAATTCATCTACGGTTATGTAGAAATCTTCTCTTTTTGGTGGTATATTTTCTAGTGCATCACGGAGGATAGAGCATGGGCATGCAGAATGTTGGTAATACATATGGAAGTAGAAAAACTTCACATACCATGGGAATTAAATTTAGTAAAATAGTTGGAACATAGATTAGCTCATCCTCTGGTCTAGTTCCCATTTATAGGAGGTGGATAAATAGGATCCGGAGGCTCGGGATGAGTTAGATCCGGTGGCTCTAGAGGTGGAGGGAATCTTTGGAGGTAATACAGGTTTTGTATCTAGTGGGAATGGTCCACACCAGCCATAATAAGTCTATTATGAGATGTCTATTTCCCGACTAGAGTTTAGAGGCATTGAGGATACAGTAGAGCATGTTCATATGTGTGAGATATTATGGTGCACTTAGGGAATCATAACTCTTGAGCATAAGGAAATCCAATTCGCTACTACTTTGTAAGGGTGTGTGCATATTTGGTATAGGAAGTATGATCTCGAACAGTTGTTTTAGATTATAACGCATTGTGTGATGATTTCTTGGCTGAGTTTCATAAACCCGAGTTTGAACAGAGAAAAACATCACTTGACCTTGAAGGAGATTAAGCAGGGCATGGTTTAGAGCGTAAGGGAGTATGATGCAAGCTTTAAAACTTTTTTATCAAATTTTTCTTATGATAATCACCCTAGCTAACATGTACAATGGTTTGTTGGTGGTTTAATAACACATTTCAAAATGGTTCTCTCTCATAATATGTTTAAAGTATTTGGAGGTATCTCTACATGCTAAGGCACTTAGAAGCATAGACACTAGAGTTAGTTCATTCTTGGAGGCTGAGATCGCATCGTGGTGAAGCGATTAGAGAAAATATCAACCAATTTAGCACATGATACGTGCAATGAAATATGGTGTACATATTATGAGGTTGAAGGACACACTAAGGATAAATTCCTCGTAAATCAATGTGTGTCATGTTGTTGGATTGTGAGAAGATTCACTTAGATCATGATACTATTAGATTTTTTGTTGTAGTGTGCGATCCGAAGAACGTGTCTAGTTATTGTAATATTTATAAGCCTCACACTCATGATACAAAAATTTTGGATTGATTTATCATATTCATGAAGCTATTGAAATTGGCATGTGCCAAACTAGTATTGTAAATAATTCAAAGGAGTAGGAAGGACAACATCATGAAGGGTGCTCTAATGGAGGTGGTAGAGGTAGAGGTTACCATGGAGGATACAGAGGCCATGGTCACGGCAGTGGAAGAAGTGACTTCCCTCACGGAAAACATTTTACATGCAGATCCCCTAATCATTATAGGCATGAATGCCCTCAAAATATAGTCTTCTCATGGTGTGGGAAGTAAAATAAGTTTAAAGAATTTCCTAAGTTATATGAGCACATGATTAAGAACTATAAGAAGAATTATAATGTTGTGGAGATGATTAAAGTGAAACATGTCATAGAAGACCAGTGGATGCCTAATATGCCTAATCTTGAGTTGTTTCCTATGTTAGTGACTACACGTGCTGAGGATGTGTGCACTCATGAGATCCCAGATCAAAAACATATTATTCCAAATTAAGAGGTGATAAATATGAAATATCCAGATCCTTCCCACAAGAAATAGGTATACTAAGAGACTGTAGAGGTTATAATAAATTTACATGGTGAGATACATTACATGAAGGACAAGTCATGGAAGATGGAGTAGGCGAAGATAGTTGAGCTTCATCGAGAAAGATGTTGATGACTTGAAGGAAGTTTGTAAGATGTTACACTAGGATAATATCAATCCATTGTTAGGGGAATGGTGAGGAGAATATACCGTGCGTTGGATATGAACATGATAGACACATATTGCATGTGAAATTACCCCCTCATAGTCTTTATTATGATAAATAGATCACTTTTAATGCACTTGTTGATGGGTGGCTATTCAAGTAATGTCTTGATTGATACATGTGCGAAGTAAATGCACTCACTTTGGATGCATATAATTAGATGGGGAGACCATTGTTACATTCTTTTTAAAATATGTTGTATATGGCGAATAGGACTAGAGCCATGCCCATTAGAGTATTGAAGGATACCACTATTACTATACAAGAGGCCAAGTTTACTAGGGACTTTGAGGTCTTGGTGCTTGCAAAAGCAGATAGTTTTCTAGAATTGCTTGGGCACCCTTGGTGTTATGTGAATAATGTTGATCTACACTTTAATAAAGGTTATATCAATTTTTAGAACAAATAGGAGCACGTAATTATTCCTTTGACAGATGGGAAAGCTACACCTTATGTAGAACCCTTGAGTGAAGAGGATTTAAATAGGATATATGCATGCACAATTAGGGATCCTGAATTACTTGAGCCATCTAAGGAAGGTGTTATACAGTGGGATGATGCTTAGTCTATGAGTGATACAACCAGTATTTCTGTGATAACTAGGCACATGGAACATATGAAATGGTTAGGAGAGATATCAAGAACATAGTTACTCATGTAATTAGGTTGCACATGGTTAGGTGCTTGGGTCATAACCAGGTACCTTGGTATATTGGTGAAGGAAACCATGATGTATTTTTGTGTGTCGTGGAAGCCCAGTAGAAGGATGAGGGTGACAAAATAAATATGTTGATTTATACCCTATGCGGGACAACATCATGTTTGTGGACTACACATAGAGATAACCTATTGGAATGGTGAGAGGTGAGAATCACCTTCTCTACTAGGTTTCTAAGGAACAATGTACCTTACTCAGATATGTGAATTTCATGGGAAGGATTATGCTTCACACCACATTTAGAAGTGTGAGAGACTCTGGATGGAGGGGTAGGAGGCCTTTCCACCATCACTTTGGGTACATAAGTTCTACGCCACTCTAAGAAGTTGCGCGCACGCATGGTATGTTCATGCAGAGCTAACAAGAGAAATAATTAATTGGCAGGAGATGACCTTAGGTATGATTCAGACCTTTGATTATTTTTCTACTAAACCTTTGGTGAATGAAGCATTATAGATTATGAAGTGCCTTACTTTGGGAGATAGTGTAAAGGTTGAGGAACTCCTATTAGATATGTTTGGAGAGTTATATTTAGAGGCATGCTTTGAATAACAAGAGATATAGAGGAGAAACTTGGGTGTGACTATCTGGAAAAGGAGAAGGGTAAGCTAGTTTACATGATTGATGATGAATAAGTAGAGAATCTAGATGGTGATCACACTATAGGTACATGAAAGGTATTAGATAGTGTTGATGAGAAGGTGCGCACCTATCATGATCCTATGAAAATGAAGAAGGTCAACACTAGGAAAGATACAAAACCTAAGGAGGCAATTATTGGCTACTATTAGTCTAAGCAAGAGGTGGAAAAGATTATTAAGCTAGTACATGAAATCTAGGAATTATTTACACAAGTATTCACAAGTTTAAGGTATTGCATCACTCTTTGGGAAAGATGAGGATCAAGTTAAAGGAAGGTGCACGTTCGGTTAGGAAGAGGCCTTATAGGATGAATCCTAATCTACGCATCAAAGTCAAGGAAGATATTTATAAGATGTTGAAATCTAGAATCATTGAGCCCATTGAGGAGTCAGAGTGGGTTAGCCCCATGGTAATAAGCATAAAAAATATGGTAGGATAAGGATCTGTGTGTACTACAGAGAGTTGAATGTTGCTTATGTCATAAACCCTTTTCCCACACCTTTTATAGAGGATATCTTAGAGGGCGTTGCAGGGTATGAGATATACTAATTTACATATGGATTTTATTGTTATCATTAGGTTCAAATTGCTAAATAAGACCAGGGAAAGATAAATTTCACAACTGAATGGGGAAGTTTTTCATACACAAGTATGTTGTTTGGGTTGAAGAATACACTGCAGTCTTTTTGCACATTATTGTAAAAACATTTGAGGACTTTATAGACATGTTTTTACAGGTTTATTTGGATGATTGTAATATATATGGGTTGGTAAACTAGCACTGTGACAATTTGAGACTTATGTTTTAAAGGTTCTTGAAGTTGAGCATCTCTCTCAACATTAAGAAGTGTATATTTCGACACCATTTAGAACTTTTTTGGGACATATTATATGAAAAGAAGGTTTGATGGTAGATCATGTTAAATTCACAATTATCCTGGGCTTAGAGGATCCTAACAATTAGAGTGAGGTGTGTGAGATCTTTGGACATATAGGTTACTATAGTAATTTCATTAAGGGATATGCTAATATTTCCACACCTTTAGAAGAATTGTTGAAAAGTAAATGAAAGTTCCATTGGAATGAGGTGTAGTAGTTAATGTTTGAGACATTAAATGAAATACTTAATTTTTCACCCCTTCTACACTATCCTTATTGGGACAAACAATTTCATGTACATGTTGATGCTTATGGTATGGCCATTGGTGCAATGTTAGCATAGCCTAGTGATGGGATTTTCGATCATCCTATCTATTTCACGAGAAGGAAGTTGACACCAGCTGAAAAAAATTATACAACTATAGAGCGCAAAGCATTGTCCATGATTTATGTATTGCACAAGTTTAGAAAATACTTTCTGACAAATCCCTTTCTATTTTATACAGATCACATGGAACTTAAGTACTTGGTTAATAAGCCTATTTTTCAGGGGCACATATGTTGATGGATTCTCTTGTTTCAATAATTTTACTTTACCGTGGTGGTAAAGATGGGAAAGAGAAATTATGGACCAGATCATTTATCAAGAATTAACTTAGGTGAGGATGTATATAGCATTAAGGAAACAATACCATATGCACAATTGTTTAGATTAAACCATGCACCCTCCGATTTAGAAGATATTACTATTTTTATGTCTTTGGTGTGGCGCCTAAAGGGATGAAGAGATTAGAGAAGAAACAACTTGCCATAGATTATGCACCTTACATGTTAATTAGTGTATATTTATAAAAGCTAGGCCGTGATGATATTTTACACTAGTGTGTTCTTGAACATGAGTGCAAAGCTATAATGGAGGAAACTCATGGTGGGATTGTACAAGGAAATTATATAGGAAATGCTCTTTGCATGCAATATTTTGTTGGCTAGACTTTTATGGGAAACATTATATAAGCATTGTAAAGAGTATGCCGGGCGTATGATCATTGTTAATGCCTTGGGAAGCATGGGCATAAGGATGAAATATTGTTGAGGCCGACAACGAGTGTAGAACGTTTTGAGAAATGGGAAGTAAAATTTATGGGTCCTATTTCCACACCTACGCATGGGACTGGATCACGTTATATTATTACATGTATAGATTATCGACCATGTGGGCAGAAGCAAAGCACCTACAAAGGATTACATGAAAGCTACAACAACAAGGTTCTTATGGGAGAACATTATCAACAGGTATGGATGTCCGTTGAGCTTGACAAGTGATAGGGGCACACACTTTTTGAATGAGACTATCAAAATATTATTGGCAGAGTTTATGGTGGCGCATCATAAGACAACACCCTATCACCCACATGCCAATGGTATTGTTAAGGATTTTAATAAGATATTGGGACATACATTGACAAAGATATGTGATGTTGGAAGGAAATACTGGGATGATAAAGTCTATGATATACTTTGGGCATACAAGATAACTTACAAAATATTGAACAAGGCCACACCCTTTCAGTTGGTGTTTGGCATGGAGGTTGTTTTACTGGTGGAATTTATGCTACCCTCCCTATGTATTATGCATATAAGTGGTGCGGATGATGAACAATCACTTGAAGAGCATATATATAAGCTGTTATATTTGGATGAGAGGTGCACCAATGCACGTTGGAGTCGAAGAAAGACAAAGAAGGTCAAGGAAAGGAATGACATGATAGGAAAATTAAGAATAAGCAGTTTGAGGTTGGACAAATGGTTCTTATTTATGACTCCAAGTTTGTGTGACACCCTCAAAAATTAAAGGTGCATTTTTGGGACTATATGTGGTGACATATATATTTGATTCATGTGCTTGTTAAGTTCAAGAGTTTGATGGCACTCGGATTTCTGGTTACTTCAACAAGATTAGGATAAAGCCCTACTATAAATAATTCTTCTTGGTGTTTGTAATAAGGAAATATTGCCATTTTAGCTTAGGTTTCCCTTTAATACATTTGTCTTTATATGTGTTTCCTTTCATCTTTGTTATAATTTTTCAATTTAGTTCAGTGTTTTGTTGTAATAAGCATAATTACACACCCATAGTTGATTACTATATATTGAATTTATGTACAGAGGACCATGCATACTTTTAGTGTGGGGTGGATTAGAAAGAATAAGTTAAATTGGTGTTATATTTCAGACTAATGCGTGCAAATAAAAGGTTACTGAGATGCTCGGATTGATGGTATTTAAGGAAAATTTCTCATATTAAAGACAACGTGTAGATGGATGGACGCGTAATGTAATGCGAGGTAGGAAGTAACATCGGAAACTATTTATTATGAGGCACATTTTATAGGTACTTTGGTGTAGGGAAACACACGAAAGGAGTTCTATGTCCGAGAAGTTGTGGGTGCACCAAAAGGTTATGGATACGGTGTGAAAAATACGGTGTGACGTGTGGAAGAGTGAAAGGGTATAATTAATGCCACATATGGTGGTAGTTGAGAAGTAATTGATTCGAGATAAATGGACAAATTTTTAAGTAAAAATATATTAAAGGATTACAATGCGAATCTATTCTTACCTTGCATCCCTTGATTTTTCAATCTGTAAAGAGTGACGAAGTGCGTAGAGCCAAGATTGATTGGTTGCACAATGAACAGGTGAATTCACAACACAACATTGTGAATCTCTACATGGATGGGTGTTTAAGCTTGTTGGGTGTGTGAGAAAGGAAGGTTCATGTGGTTAGGGTTTCAAAAAGATAGATTTGTATCTAGGGCACACTAGGGCATGGGGTGTTTGAAGCACCAACAGAGATTGAGGAGTGTGAGGGTAAGGTAGGGAAAGTTATAGTTTTTAAAGCATGTTATTGGGTAATAGAGAAATGGCACCAAAGAGAGATGTGATGAAGGAGCTTGTGGTAGAAGAGGAACCACAAGAGTGGTTTGTAAAGATGTAATACTCGATAGAAGTTATTGAAGGATGACCGTGGACTTCCCAATTGGTGAAATGCAAAATCAGCAATTTCAACCACCAAACTGAGAAAACCATGAAGGACTTGAAGGTAGAAACCATTTTAAGGACAAATAGGAGGACTGCAGATGGGTAGAGAGTCATGGACAATTCAATCTATAGGCTACTTGAGAGTGTTGGGGTCATGCAACTATTTGAATGCCATAATTTGGAAAGCTTGAATGTATATACCAATGTCTCATGTCGCATACATGCGGGAATACTTATTTTACTTTGTTGGGAGGGTGATAAGGATTACAATGAAATTGATTGGAAAAGATTCTGACTTTACGCAGATCGATATAGAGATTACTGGGTTATTTGATAAATGATGATGTAGTCAAAGAAACATCTTCTACCTTTAAGTATCACAAATGGGGCCCAGTATTTTAATGTTGAAAACATAGAAGACCTAGCCACTAAGGTAGCGACATGGTGGTTAGTTGTAAATTGGGTGCCTCGAGAGAGGGAAAGGAGGTGAACAAGAGTTGGATGTACATTGTGTAAAAATTATGAGAAAGACATATTATAACATTGAAATCTATGTTGTGGAAGGAATAGTGGAAGAGGTGTGTGTCCAGGGCTAATAAGGGTGAGACGGTTACAGTTTGGGGTGTCATCTTATTGTTGATTTTTTTTGTGATATTGGTGTGTTGGATGGGCCAAAAGATAAAATGTGGGTTTATCCACTGGAAGATAAGTTGTCAGCAAAGAAGTTCACAAAGTTCACATGTCAGGGTTTTATTTCTAAGACTTAAAAACAATTCCAAGAGAGGTGGTTTATGAGGATGTGTAACACATTTAAAGGAGAGTGACGCATACCATGAGAGTTTCATCATGTGCTAGAAGGACGGGGAGAAGTTCGTGGCATATCAAAATTTCTACATGGGCCATTTTTTCATGAATACTGGTGAGAAGATCCCATGGTGTAAGTTTCCTTTTACCTTTACAACCCATTATTTTAAGGATTCGGTGAACAAGTTACATAAGGTGCGGAAGTTACAATTTGATGTTGATAAACTCGATGCGAGATATCCATATTTTTCACAAAACATATGTCTACCTCAAGTAAAGAGGCATATGTAGAAACAATGGAGTATGATAATATTGATATCACTCCTAGAGGTTATGGTTGTAGGGAAAATTGAGCTGATCTATGTGTACGTATACCTTTGACCAAGGTAAGGAAGGAAAAATTATTACAAGTGAGGACTTGTCATTGTTGGGTCATCTTAAGTATAAATAGACTATGGGCATGAAAGAGGTCGCTTGAAAATACACCCCTTAGGTAGGAAAAGTAGGAACATGAAATCTTACAAAATGTCCTTGAGTGGGAAGAAGAAGAGAAAGAAGACAGTACTACCCTTGATCATGGTAGGAAAAGAATACATAGCGGGTGGAAGAATGCAGATATAGCCTCTAGAACATCACATCCTTTGACAAAATCACTACACATAACACCCGTAAATAATTCCAAATAGGAGAGAAAGAAAAGGTGTAAGTATGTTCCTATGAAAGATAGTGATGAGGAAAATTCATCACATGGGAACACGTAAGAGGATGTTTCCAAACCTATCCTTGAAGTGTGATAATATGAAGAGATCAATGGTAAGAAACCATTGTTTGATGTATACTTGCCTAATGTAAGTGTGCATGGGATTGAAGAATAAATCTATGTTGGTGGAGATACAGAGATTAAACACAATGTTGCACACCTGACTAGGGGACCTCGGGGAGAAATTACGAAGAAGAAAAGAAGGAGGGAACTGAAACACAGGGTAATATAGGTGAGCATTCCTATGAGAAAAATAAAGAATAAATGATGCGCATAATAGACCTTATGTATATCAATGACCCAATGAATATTATACACGCTAGGTTCTAGAGCAATGTTTCCACAACATAATTATATGGATGGGAGTTTATGGATCCAAAGATGGTGAACAACTAGAAAAAATGTTATTGTGGAGTATGTTGACCCACATAGATGAGAATTATTTTGATGTATGTGAAGAGTCATGTGCCTCTAGGATAATGAAGAAGGCACCACATTCCAAACATGTGGCCATCAAACCAACTCAGTTCTCGAGATGAGCAAGCAAGTAATGCTTTAACGAAGATATCTGTAGAGATCGCGCGTAGGAATATAGATAAAGTGACTACTATTCGGACCATGTTAGAGGATAAGAAGGATAAAGAGGAGGAAATTCATTTTAGGGTAAACATAGTTTACATTGTAATTATGCATTGTATTTAATTTTTTACCTTAGGTAATTAGTTGGTGTATTGTTATATGGTTTTATAAACCATATTTGTCATATTATTCATGTAGGTTTATTTGTTACATAGTTGTAACAAATACATTTGTTTGTATTACATTATTTTGTTTCCGGATGTATTTTGGAAGCTATTGTAATCAAGTTTTTTTATTATTGGCAAATAGTTTTTTGAAAGGGACTATACCCTTGTGTACAAAAGAGGGCCTAGGAGCCAGAATAGGAATTAAAACCAGAATAAAAAGGATCAGAATCCAAGTGTGACAATGAAGCCCAAAGTAGCCAAAAAATAGCTACCCCATCAAGACAAAAACAGCAAAAACTCTGCAAAAAAGCAACAAAGAGACCACAAAAAAATAGCAAAAAAACATACAAGAGCAGCTAAAGCACCTACAACTACTTCTTGGCAGCTTTGTTGATGCTGGATTTGATGTTCTTCTAGGATTTGAACATTCCCAAAGTTGTCATGTGGGCAGCGTCAGTCTTATCTAGCTAATCAATGGTCCTTTTGCTTTCCTTATCAGTGCCCCAAAGCGTTTCGGAACTCCGCTGAGATTGGAGACACTTCGAACATGCTGCTCAATGAACTCCTCAATCGCACTAAAAATGGCCATATTATAATCATGACGAGTTTTGGCCTTCCCTAAATGGGAGTCTAAGGAGTTCAACTTCTTGTAGATATCTTCAACATGCATTATCAAAACCAACTCCTCCTCTTCTTCTTCTTACCTTTCTATTTTTCCAAGTTCTTAACCTCATCCTTCAACAGCTTCATATCAGCTTCTAAGGCTTCTATCCTTTTTGTAGAGCTCTCCATATGCACATCCCAGGGACTAGCACTGCTAATATTCAGGAGGTCATGTGTAATTTCAATTTCATGAGGACCCTTCCCCACAGCAAGGGTATCGAGGTTAAGCCTTCTAGAGGACCTGGTGACCGGTCTGGCTGAGGTGGAAGTGAAGGGGGTGGGAGCAGTAGTAGGGGGAATGGAAGATGAAGCTGGATGGCCGAAAGGGGGTGACAAAGAATGGTGGCAGGGGTAGAGAGTGGAGAAACGGGGCTAGCAGTAGTAGAACCCAAAGAGAGGGGCGAGCTAGGGGAGGAAGGGAGACCAGGATACTTGAAGAAGACATAATTTATGCAGCAACAAAATAATCCCTTGGTGTAAAGGAACCACCCGGGTATGCTTTTGAAACTCCAAAATGGAATGCTCAAGAGAGTTCAAGTAAATAATGGGGGAAACAAACCATGTGATTCCTACGGAAGTGGTTGAGGAAGATAAGGTGCTTAGCAGGTATGGTGACAAACCTCCCTTCCAAAGAAATGAATCATATCATCATGCGAGTAACCTCATCATAAGGCAGAGGGATTGAGCTAATAATCGGGCTCGCGGAAACATGGATTAGCTTCTCGAGATCCCTCCAAAATCTCCTCTCTTCAAAGACATCTCTGTCGACCCTTTTGTTAAAAAAATGGTAGCCCTCCATGCCAAGGCGTCGCTTCAAAGCAATAAGCTCCTCGTTGACCAAGATCTTACGCCCGCCATATTCCACGATTCACTCCTTCCAATCCTTTGCAAAACACACCGAGATTCTTTGATCATGGCCCTGAACCTTCTCCATGAAGTTGGTGATGCCACCCTTGCTGAGTATATTCCATAGCTCTACATTATCCTTCCAATCCGGTCCGCACTAGGCTCAATTTGGCAAGGGGGACCCCCCATCTTCACCATGCTTAACTGTTTGCAACAAATTCCAAAATCCTTGAGAGTGCTTTGGCTTGACCTTTTGCATTTTTTATTTTAATCCACACAATGTTGAAAATGAGAGCCGTTGCTCTTCCCACGAACATCCGCGTGCCTGCTGATCTGAGCCTGTGGAAGTTTGCATGTGGGAATAACGACCTTTTTGCTAGCCCACTCCCTATCATCAATTACATTATTACTATCTTCGGTATCCGTGGAGCCTTGTATCCAAATTTTAGCAAGCACAGTGCTGCCCGCATGCACGATTTTCATATCAATGTAACTCCACTTGAACTTCCCCATATACTTCACACTATCTTGATTATTCGACAAGATTTGCATAATCATAGTTTTTAAGTCAACATGTGTGGGAGTTTTATTGATACTGATCCACACCCAATAATCATAACTCAACTCAAGAAATTGCATGCGTATAGAAATCCGCATGAATGCTATTTTGAAGCTGCTTAGGGATGTTATTGTTATCCCAAACAATGTGATTAACATTAATTCCATAGTTATCCAGTGCATCTACGCAATTTATTACCCTCCCGGTAAGTATACATGATCCTGATGTTATTGAATGTTTGACAAATACTTATGGACTCTAAGATAAAATCCTTGATGCTCCAACTTGGAGATGAGCACTTATTTAAGGAGATTAATGATATTCAGGATTCCTTCAATAATGAGGTTCTAGATATTTTGAGTCTGGGAAATTCTCAAGCCCCATAAATCAGATAATGCTTCGGCAAAATTATTGGTTACAAAATGATTGTAATCAAGTTTATTGTGTCACATATGTAACTTATTTTCTATTTTTATCTAGATTTCCAATATCTATAAATATTATAGTCCGATCTACCGTATATAATTTTTCCTTAATATCAATAAACTAATCAAGCTTCTGTCCATGTTTCATAATTTTATTTGGCACCAGAGTAGGTTAATATTACATGTGGAGAAGTGAGGAAGTTTCAAAGAGTGTTAAGGAGATTCCGAGAGTGCAATTATGTTTGAGTGAGCTA
Source organism: Taxus wallichiana var. yunnanensis (assembly GCA_018340775.1). Classification (NCBI taxonomy): domain Eukaryota; kingdom Viridiplantae; phylum Streptophyta; class Pinopsida; order Cupressales; family Taxaceae; genus Taxus; species Taxus wallichiana. Next base: position 274,698,883 of record CM031242.1, on the reverse strand, counting down.
GAGGAGCCACCTATATCCATCCATCTCAGCCCCTACATTCCTATCTCTAGGATTTTTTAGAGCAAGATAAGAGTCTCAGTTCACTCTCGAGGGTAAAAGAAAAAAAAAAAAAATTTTTGTGTCTTTGGGAGCACTAGGAAAATTTTCTTTTGGAGCCATATCTGATTTAGAATAAATCAAATTGAAAATTAAAAAAACTCATCTTTATTGGCTACGGTGAAGAGAATATTTGGTACAAATATATGGATCCAAAGACCGGGAAATTATATAGCAACAGATATGTTGAGGTCTTTGAGAAGAAGGAAGCAGAGACTCCTCCTCCGAACTCACCGATGTAGATATTACGCCTATTGTAAATATAGAATCTGATGTTCCCTGCAGAAGATGACATTGATGATGGGGATGATGGTGATGATCGACAAGACCACAACCCATTGAAGCGAAGTAAAATGTATGCCCAAGTGGTATACTAACATGATATAAGATGTAAAATTAGATGCTCCACTGAATACATCCACCAATGGACCATGGACTTGTAGTAAAGCATGAGAAGAAGTAAACTTTTCTTTGATGAGTAGATTTGTTGAATATGTTGATCCATCTACTGTCTAGGAATCCCTACAATCGAAATCTTAGAAAGATGCCATAGATGTTGAATATCATTCAGTGATGAAAAACAACACTTCGTAACTTATCGATCTTCAACTAGGAAGAAACCCATTCGCTGTAGACGGATATTAAAAAAATTACAAATCAGATGAGACCATAGACAAGTATAAAGTGAGGTTGGTAGCAAAGTGGTATGCACAAAAATAAGGAATTTATTATGAGGAGAGATTTTCTCCCACAAATAAGATCAAAATGATCAGGATGATCTTTTCTCTAGCTACACAGTTTGGTTAGAAATTCCATCAAATGGACTTACAAAGTTCCTTTCTAAACACAAATATACAAGAAGAATTATACATGACTCAACCCGAGGGATATGTTGTACCTGGAGAAGAAAAAAAGGTATGCAGACTTGGGAAATCTTGGTATGGCTTTAAACAGGCACCCGGGCTTGGTACATCAAAATAGATGAGCATATCATACAACATGGATTTGTTAGAAATCCATATGATCCAAATCTCTACCTAAAATATCAAGGGGAGATTGTGATTTTTGTTGTTTATGTCGATGATCTAGTCATCACTGGCATTTTAGTGAAGATGATAGATGCAACAAAGAAAGATCGTAATTGATCATTTGATGTGATAGATCTCAAACTAATGCACTATTTTCTTAGATTCTTAGTATGACAGAATAAGAATCACATTTTTTTTCTCAATTGAATTATACCAAGAAAATGCTTGAGAAATTTAGGATGATGGATTGCACACCTATTGCTACCCCTATGGATAACATCTGCAGCTTATCTCATTCAAATCCATCTCATGTGGTAGATGCAACTCTCTATCGACAGGTTGATTGGGAGTGTTATTTACCTCACTTATACTATACTAGATAGCAACTTTTCGGTGAGGTATCTTTCGAGATTCATGTAAGAACCCGAGTTTGTCATTGGAAGGTAGCAAGGTGTATCTTGAGATATCTCAAGAGTACAGTCGATCTTGGTCTAAAATACAAGAAGAATGATAACTTCTTGATTTGGATATTGATTCAAATCGACACATAACATTAATGATAGGAAATCCACTACGGATTTGTATTCTTTTTGGGATCTAGACCGATATCATGGGGAAGCAAGAAACAACACTTTGTTTCTCTCTCTTTTATAGAAGCGAGAATATTGTGTTGCGAGGTGAAATTGTTTCATGGCGATATGGCTATGTCACATCTTTGGAAGGAATTGGAATACCACACTACAAATATACCACCATGTATGTAGATAGTGAAGGTGTTATCAAACTTTTTACAATCCAATGTTTCACGAGAGAATAAAGCACATTGGGGTACATGTTCCTTTCATATGTGAGCATGCCTTGAAACACAACATACAACTTCAATTTTTCCCATCAGATGAATAATGAGTAGATATCTTCACAAAGTCACTTGCATGGGACAATTTCAAGTTGTTCAGATATTTCCTATCCTAATCCCTTGAGTAAATTCAAAATAAAGGGGTGAATGTTAGGGTAAACATAGTTTACATTGAAATTATGCATTATATTTACTTTTTTACCTTAAAAAATAGTTGGTGTATTGTTATATGGTTTTATAAACCATATTTGTCATATTATTCACATAGGTTTATTTGTTACATAGTTGTAACAAATACATTTTTTTGTATTACATTATTTGTGCTTCCCGGATGTATTTTGGAAGCTATTTTAATCAATTTTATCGTTGCACTGTGCAAGTTACTCTCTGTTTGTATTCGGCTATCCAATATCTATAAATATTACTGATTTTCTCTATTATATATGATTTTTCCTGAATATCAATAAACTAATCAAGCTTATGTAGATGCTCCATAATTTCAATTTATTGCTTGACAAAGGAAAGAGAGAATTTGAGGTAAAGGCGTGTGTAGTTTTGGATATGGCAGAGGATATTGGCGATGAAATTTTGCAGGCAAGACCACAATATGAAGAAAATGTGTCTGAGAGATTCCCATCCACATTACATTACTTGCGTATGTTAATTCATTTTATATTGGATGAGGATACAATGCAGGTGGCGAGTGAGGAGGAACTAGCCATAAGGAAATAGAAGGATGTTGCAGTACATATGGAAAGGGATAAGAAACATATCATGTGCTAGATAGTTGAGTATGATGGCATACTTGATACCTTAAGGGATAAATTGAAACTAGTGAATTTGGTGTTTCAAATATGTGAAGAGCCTAAGAACATCATTAAAACAAGAACCTTGGAAGAAGAGAATATATTCCTTGTGGTAAATAACAATGATACTCTAGTGCATGAGGAGAGGAGGTGGTGTTACTAGAAAAGATGCGTGACACGCTTAAGGTAGTCAGGGACCCTCATGATGACAGGATCAAATAATTGGGAAATTTTATGGCACAACATATGGATTTTATGGATGGTATGGTGTCGGATTGGTAGTTGTAGTCAAAGGTTGTTGAATAACAAGGAGAATACATCACTTTAGATGAAATGGATGTTGTACTTGGTGACATCCTTGTTAAATCCAAGAAGGGACTTAGTGATTGGGAGGAGTTAGAAGTAGACATCAAGAATGAGTACCCTGAGTTGTTGATACCTACAGAAGATTAGCATTGAGTTAGTTTATTATTCTTTCAATCTATCTATAAAAAAAAATTGTACTTCATTCTTTTTCTTTGAAGATGGAAGTTATATGACCACATTTCGAGGTCGGTAATGAAGCTATTCTTGGGTAATGTTGATCTGGAAAAATTTGTACCTAAGTATCAAGAGCACATTTGATATTGGCATGAAGGAAGGAGGCACGGAAGTTTGACAGAGTTTCCCCTGCAAATTCGCACCCAGGAAGATAGAATTTGGGACTTAACCATTTTTGCATGTTATGAGATAAAAATAGACATGGAGTGATGAGAACACATTAGATAAAGATAGAATACTTGGAGGCTACACAAAGCTATTTTGGGGACAATAAGAAGTGTAAGATTCATGCATAATTTGAGCTAATAATAGGATGCAAATTTAGTGTTATTAATAAATAGTCTATTATTAGGAAAAGCTTGCATCTTGCTTTAGTTGATCTTTGTAATGAGAACATGGCTATTTTAATCGTGAAACCTATTTTTAGAGAGTGCATGGGTGGTGAAGGGAAAGTCCCCACCCCTATATATGTATTGATTTGCACATATTAGAGGATCATGGGTGAATGCATGTAACAAAGCTATCTTTGGTATGATTCTATCCACATGAGTTTGTGATGGTAATTATAATATATTCATCTATGGGTTTTTTATGACTTAATATAATGGATATTTTTGGATGGATATTGATTTTTTATGTTACTTCTCATGACTATTGTGTGGTGAATCCGATCTTGATTCTTTTTAGCTTTATTATGAACTATGGTTACAACTTGATTCTTGTTATGCTTTACCTTTAATTATGGTTATGGAATATATAAATGATCATGCTAACATCTTTAAAAATATGGTATAAAAATAGGTACTAATATCTTTGCACGCTTTGGTGAGCACTCGATATGTCTCGAGTGATGTGTTAATGCATCTAGGGTTTGAGTAAGAAATAAATACTACATGCAATCTAATTAATGACCATGGATGATGTTTTTATGCCCTATTACACATTTATGGTGAATTTGGGAGCTTGAATAATCATGGTTTTGACATTATTAGTTTTGGCTTATCTAGGTGATGGGGTTTTTAGCTAGTTTTGAGTCTGTTTAGTAATTTTAGGCATTGATGACCTCTATGGGTCCAATGTGAATGTTTTTATGAATGTATTGGGATAATTTTAAGTTGTGTTGGTAAAATTTATGATGTAGTACCGACCTCCTTTATGATGGTGAAATGAAATGCATATAAAAGTGAGTGTAGAGTTAAAATTTGAACTAGTTAGGTGAGAGGGAAAAATGTGACTTGCCTAAGGGTGTGAAGGAGATTATATTGCATGATTTCAGAGATGAAGAAGTGGGTTACAGGTTGAGGAATGTTAGAAGGCATGTGAGAAATGGTTTGGATCTAATACAAATTGTGAAAGAAGAAGAGATAACGAGTTGAATGAATGAGGGTTTGATGAAAGGTTTGTGAGCTAAACTAGTGATCTCCATCGGTTGTGGTGAGATAAAAAATTTAGATATCATAATCTTAAGGTGGCTTATTTGGTGTTGTCATACCCCCTAATTTCACTTGGATGAGTACATATTTTATCTAGTTGTAGGTGATATTATGTTTGGTTATCTTACTTGGCAAGATTTTTGACCTAAAATCATATTTATGCTTATTGTTATAATTATAATTGATTTCATTAGCGAGAAAATGTTGATAGCAAGAATTATTAATTAGATGTTGGATTACCTTGCCTATATTTTTTTAAACTATTGTGATTGATATTATTATGGTACATTATTGACGATTCCATTATTAGAGCTCATGATTTAACTCTTCTCGCAACATACCAACATCTACTAGTAATTAAACATCACTAGGTATGAATGAAAAATCACTATGGGTAAATTTATACCCATTGTTGTAATAATTATAGCTTGAGCCAAAGCATTGTTACTAGGTAATATGGTAAGATTTTTATTCATAAGGTAAAGTGGTTTGATACCATTTCCTAAGCGCATTAATTAAATGGTCATCGACCTTAGTTGTGATTAAAATTATTTTCTATGAAGGATTAATTGGTCGATCACCACCTATACACCTTGTATATTTATTTATTTTATAAGACATTAAAATGTCCAATTGAACTATTGTTGTTTTGATCAGAATAATAGCATGAAATATAGGTTGATATATATATATATATATATATATATATATATATATATATATATTACGGCATAAGATCTTATTCTAATATAGATGTTTATTAAGGTTGAAGTTATTTTATTAAAGGAAATTTGCAATGTTTATAAGGGTTGGTAGCTCGGTCGAGCCCCACCCGAGCTCATGGCCGATGAGTTAATCCTATCTCCACCCAATCTAGGTTTAAAATTGGCATCGACCACGTGCCAACACAAATAACTTTGGAATTAAGTTGAAATGGTCTTCGACCATTTGATGGAAAATAACTTCCTAGAGGGAGGTTAAAGATTGGGTGGTAGATAGTGGGATTTCCGAATATGGCATACGGTGGTTAGACCGGGAGATAAAGATGGAAATCGGGGAGTTGTACTTATGGAATTAATGGGAATCAATCACATCAAAATAAAAGGGAAGCTTCTTGAGGAAGATAACGGAGATTGTAAGGTTATTTCTAGATTTCATATTTTAGTTAACTCCTTTCAACTCCATTGAGCTCTACATACAAATTTTGTGGAGCTATTTTAGTTTATATATAAATTCACTTCGTGCATGTTGAGAAGCCTTGCTTAAACTATAGAGAAATTTTGTGGGTTATTTAAGATGGTGGTAAAGATGAGAAGGAGGTTTCTATTCGAATTGAGGATAGCTCTTGCTTGGATTTTCGAGAGTACCTATGAAATTTTCAGCTAATCTACCGAAGAAGGAAACTCGAAAGGATTTGGGAAAACATTTTAGGAATGAAATAATTCTCTCCATATTTAATGATTATAGCATTTAAATATCTTAATGGTTGTGGTTTTAAATCATTCTCTGTGTGTAATATTGTGAAAAAGAATGACTTTTCATTTGGGTTTTCGTCATAGATATTCTCTATTTTATTTTTTGATGGGTTTTGTTGTCAAACCTCTATGATTGTATACATTTAATTTACTCTATTAAAGTTAGGTTGAAAACCCAATTTGAGTATCGGTGGTAATTTTGATATATATATATATATATATATGGGTTATTTTCTCCTTCTCAAATAGACTATATGAAGGAAATGAAATATTATTATTATGGTTAAGTTTGCAATGACGTGTTATATCCTTGACCTGAAAAAATAAAAGTAAATGTGAGTTTGAATATGTATGTTCATTATTTTGGAGCCCATATGGTTTGACGGTATCCGTTTTCTTTTGTTATTGTTTAAGATTTTATGATGTTCGTACAATACCCATTTCCTATGGAAATAGGAAGGCCATGATTATACTGAAAAATGATAAAATAGTGGATTGGGTAGAAACCCACTTGGGATTTATGTATGTTTTATTTGTGATGGATAGGGACATATTTATAGTGAATCCTCAACTATTATAGCTTGGGAGTTTTCCTTGTAAATTGTTATGACATGTATATAAGATACATTCACCACTAGTATTTCAAACTACATATATTTATATATATATATATATATATATATGTTATTTGATTCATAGAATGATAAGCTATGAGACTTTTACATTCTCTTACGAGTCATAAATATTCCATAGTGAGTGATGTGGGAATGGATAGGCTGGTGGTCCAATCTAAAGGATTCTAAGTCAACTGTGTGGGAGTGAACCAATTCACTCATGTTCTTGTGAATTAAGCTGTTACTTTGACATTTGGTTTCAAAAGGAAATATAAAGTGGATTCAGATATACTAAGGTATTTTCAAAGTTTTTAAGCTAATGTTATATTATAATATATAATTGAAGTCAATATGTTGACTTTTATTATTATTGTAGAATTTTGTGAATCTAAACTCTATTTGGCAAGAGGATACTCGAATGGTTAATTAATAGATGGTTCTTTTTAGTAATCATCTCTTATTTATGTAACATAGTTTCATATGTTGATAAAACATGTAAAGGAATGTTGTTATATAATTATTATCAGCTATGTTTGATTTATAAACTGAATGCTAGCAAACATGAAGTTTCTTAGAATGAACTCTATTGTTGATTTATTTGGATTTATTTAAATTCATTAAGTTTATTAAATGCATTGTGTGTAGTGTGAAATGAATATAACTGCTTTCTTTTATAATATAATTAAGAAAGAAAGACAAAAAGGAAAAAGGAAATGTAACTTGATTTCTTTTATTTGTCTTATGATGTTATTTCACTGTTGTATTTTGATCATTGAAATATTTTAGTGCTATAAAAATTATATATGAGGTGGATAACCTTTTCATGTCTAGTTCTTTCAAACTGACTAATTTCTAACATTTTTCAAATGGTGGAAAATAATATATTGGTGGATGATCTATAAAGGCTATCTTGATTCAAATGTACTTCTTATGATTTTTGATTTTTTCATTTGATTGGAATTATTGTATAGCGAGCATGAGCTCTACTACCTTATTTATTTTAAATGGAAAATTAGCCTTTAAGTGATAATGTACTATGTTGAAAAGGGATTATTGTTATGTAATAATATTGATAAATTATTTGTAAATTGCCCAATATTGGTTGTTGTGTATTGATGTATAGTTCTTAAACGAATATCAAAACATGTAATACTCATCTAATATTATTAAAATGATTGTTAAAATTGATTGTATAATCTATTGAGCGGCTTATTTAACTCACCTTATATGGAGTATGTCGATTGTGGATTTATGGACTTATTGAGTCATGATTTATCATGTTAAATCTTAAACAAATAAGTATGATATAGTTATACTTTTGGAATAATTACAACTAAGAATGATAGCTAACTATGATGATAGTGAGAAAAATTATATCTATCATTTTGTATAAATACGATAATGTCGTAAATAGTTAATTATGGATTATGTTACTCATGTAGAAAACTATCTTACTTTACAATTAAGATGTATAACGGATGCAAGTAAATAACTTTGGAAATGTTTAGGATATTTATCAAAAATACTTATGGACCTTAGGGTCGTATTTTGATACAACAAAGTATCATTGTGATATAATGGAACTGTCATAAAATAATTAATTTCTAATTAGTTAATTATGAATTACGATGTTCCTAATGTATAGAACTCGATAAATCAATTACGGATGATGGTTGTAGGGAAGCATATTCTTAATGATACAAGTCCCTATTTGAATACTTTCTCTATAGAAAATAACCTATATTTTCTTATCACACTCTCCTTTATTACGAATGTCGAATCCATTAAAGAATTTGTGTTACGCTAGGATACAAAGTTTTCTAACCTGATATGATCGGGTACCTCGTACTCAAATTATGTTGGCTACGGGGAAGAAAATGGTTATGCGATGTTCAAATTCATTATGTAAGAACTTTCACTCCCATAGGAAACCTAATTTGGAACATATGTGCTTCTTCACATAGGTTGAACAAATTTATACCTTATGTGTAGTTACAGCTAAATTTAAATCAGCTAATCAATTCAATTCTGATAATGGAACAAAGTGATATGGTGAAGGGACTTGTTTCTGTTGATGAATATGTCGTCTAGAAATAGAGCATGCAATGCATGACTCTTAAACTTTGGTTGAATTCATGCAAGACATTACACTTTCACATTCACCAAGTTCTAATAAATAGTGTCAGATGACAGATGGGATTCGGTTGACTAAATTCAAGGTAGACACTTAGAAAACATCACTTGCATTCAATTTCGATGAGGGTACCACTTGTATACTCTATACACAACCTCAAAAGAGTAATTAATGGGGGATCGGTTAGATCTAATTGACCCATAAGTTTATGCACATGAATAATTGATTTGTTATCTAATGAATTGTAATTCTATAGTTTTTGGATTTAAATGTTGTTCATTTAAATCATTGAAGGCAATGATTAGTATGGGAAATATAAAAAAATCTGTAATTTGAAGGATTGAAAAGTATGTGTTATTTGTGATTAGTCATCTTAGGGGTTTTATCCTCCTTATGGAGTGGATTATTTACTAAATTATGGGTTAGTGATCCTTAAAGGGTTTTTTCTCTACTAAATTAGGGTTTGGTGCTCCTTGTGAAGTTAGTGTTTCACTAAATATCTTTTCTTTGTGTAATATAAGTAGAGTTTTAGTGGGTTTTCTTCCCCTTGAGGTTTTACCACTTATATATGGTGTTCATGTGTCTTATTCATTGTTGCATGTTTTTTGAATACTTAATACACATATAATGTGCTCATGTGGTTATGAATGATAAATGGATGAATGAAATGATGAATGTTTTTGTAAATGAATTAAAAATTTTTTTGGAAATAATTCACCCCTATCAGTCCCTTATGCTTCCAAGACATTATTAGGATGAAATTTATTTTTCAAAAGAGGTTGAAGGAGACTTAATTGAAGGGGTAGAAGGATTTTTGGTTGGAATGGTATCATACTTCTTCGAGATGAACTTAGTGAAGAAAAATTCAATGATCCTCCTTTCATTGTTGTTTTCTCGAGTCATCATTTGAGGATTCAATTTATTATCTTGGCGGTAGAAAAAGAGTCTTCTTTCTCATTTTTTGATCAAGTGAACACTGAATATGAGTAACTATCTATGGGTTCTTCATCATCAAGTGTGCATTCACAAAACCGATTTGAGCACATCATTCTTCTCCTTCATCTTGAATTTTGATTCAAAATCCCTTATTCTCCATCCTCATTGATCTCACACATTTTATCGACTGGAAGAGCCTTTGAAATCCTTGATTGCTCCTGAAATATGATTTCTATTTTGGTTTAGATGAGGTGTTCATTGAGCAACCTCCTTTTTCAGCATTATCAACTCATTTTGTTGGGAATATTGAACTACGGAATTGTGTTATGATTCAATAATAAACCAAATCATACAAATATGGAATTAGACAATTCCCCAAAATCTACAACAATGGAAGCATAAACTAGAAAATCCAAATCAAAAAAAAGTTCACACACATAACACAACATGTATCATGGTTCACCCAATGTGGGCTACATCTAGCAAAGATAGAGAAATAAATATATATAATAAACAATAGTACAAATCAACTATTCCCACAATATTACAATGCATCTCTCCAAGACTATCTCCTCCTCCAGATCTCTAAACAGATCTACATGAGTGAACTATAATTGTGCCTCCAAACCACAAGTAGATCTCACATAACCATGAACTACAACATCTTTTAATTGTGCAACCAAGCTCTCATGTGAATCTACAAACAAGACCTCTCAAATGGGTCTACCAATGTGTAACCATAACTATGCACCAAGAAGTAAGTCTCTCCTCTGTGACTACATCAAGCTGCATACAAACAAGAAGAAAACCTCTTCTACAATATCTGGATACTAACTTGGTACCCACAAGCTATCCAATGAGCTACAATACTAGATCTCTATGGACCAACAATACAACATGATCTCATGGATCTACAATACAAGATCTCACAACAACATGTGGATCTACAATACAAGATCTCACAACAACCTGTGGATCTATAAGAAGAAACCATATGTGCTTTGCATACTATGCAAGCCATTACATTGAGACAAAATAATACAAAGGAAATACAGTAGAAGACATTACACTCTTCTCACCATTCAGATGTACCTACCATTTCCTTTTGTCCAACTTCTCTCCATGGAAGCTCTATCTTCATGTAACCTTTTTCTTTCTCTTCTTCTTCATCCTCTCAACCAAGGATTCCACATGTAATAATAATCAATTACATGCAATTCCTATTTTTTAACCCTAGATTTCTAGCTTATATAGGCATATACAAACTTAGGGAAACTTAGCTATGCATTTACAACCTTTAGATCACCTTTATAATCAAAGGTTGGATCTAATCCCATGAGTTAAATAGAACCATTCATGCATAGAAAACCGATGCCGTTCCGTAACTAATTTTGGTTACTATGTAAACATGCAAGTTTATAAAGCATGTTATTTGTGAAGAAATTTAGCTCCATAACTCAATAATCTCCCACTTGGAGACAAATTACTGAACTTGTAACATATACCTATACAAAGCTACTAATGATCCATGATACATGATATATGAGCTATCCATACATCAAGCTCCCACTGAATCGTAACACCAAACCTCTCATGCAACCAAGCCACCATGACTAACTCACCTACAAGACATCCCACTCAAAATGAAATAATGAGCTTCAATCACAACGATAGCCATACCTATAAACCCAACCATGTTCTCCAACCATCTATCCATGTCTCCATGCAACCACCAATGTAATTGACCAAAGACAAGTCAAACTGGAATATGCATAAGCAAAACAAGATCCTAGGTAAAGATAACCCAAATGAGTTCTACATGTAACTAGTGGGTGATCAATCCACAACACTTACATAACTTAAAGAATTCAAACACTGCATTTTGTAAATCCCGCCCTACATAAAAAAAAATACATGCCCAAAATAACCATCTATAGAAAACATATCTATCATGGAGTAATATAGTAATAAGAGGAAATGTAAACATCTCCTACTCATGCTCAAGGGCATATAAACCATGCTCATAGGCATCCATGTGCAAAACAAATATTTACATCATCATAGACTCACAAAACAGAATTTATCCACATGTATAAACTCATCATGTACATCCATCCATATCAACAGGCTCTCTAGAAGATCCATGTCTCTTACTGACTAAATCCAAGGCCACACATGAATCTTTTGCTAATAAATGTCAACAACAACAACCATGTTAACTATGCTATTAATAACTAGTGTAAATACCAAAAAAAAAAAACCATCAACATACTACACAACCATCCAAGATGAAAGAAAACAAGGGCAGAATCAATAAAATATAAATACACACTGTTGTCACACCGTATCCCGACCAACCATGGCAGATCCAAGCAACACCGATCAATCAGTAACAAATAGATTTTCCTTCTTTCACCCTTCACACCCTAAAACATTGATATCTATTCTTAACCCAAGTAAACAACCATCAACTACCATCCCAAAAGGATATCTAGATAGTACAAAATAAAACTAGAAGTGACATCACCATGCACTAAAAACAAAATACTTACAAAAATGTGATTGTCCTCCAAAACAACTTGTGCCTCATGCCACTCTGAATCGTAGCATTATCCTCTCACTCTACACATGCATATGTGTCCAACTTGCAATGCCAACAACCATGGCTTGCTTCTAATCAACATGAACTCCTTGCACTACCTCTAATCACAAAGATCAAAAGCTCTAATATATATCTGTAGACACCTATAATTACATCCAAGAAATTTAAATACTTAAATTGCGCTAATCATCCCCTTTCTTGCAAATCAATGAAATATCGTCAAAAGCACTCATTTTCCTTCATATCATCATTAATTAATTACACTAAGCTAATTAATTAAGTTTCATATCCAACAAATACCCTAATTAACGACCTTCCGTTAATAAATCACCCCTTCTACCTAGACTAATTAATTATTATTAATTAATTATCTTTCCCTTCCATTTAACCAATAAATCAATATTTAATTGATTTAATCCCCTTATAATAGCATAAATCACACTAATATTCTTCTAATTGGCTTCTATAAGCTTACACCTACCTATTAATTAATCACCTTTGATTAATTAAAATACCCCCAACTCCCATAACTTGTTAAACATGTATTAAACCCTTCTAAAGTAAGGTTACCTTTAATAAAGCAACCTTATCCATTCATAATCATGTTTTACCTTTATCCCGCATTCATGAGAATGTGTTGAATCATTTATCCTTTGGGTTATATAAAGAGCCATCCACCTACCTTTTTACTTACACCTAAACTTTCTAAGAGAGCAAATGCAAAGCATATAGCAAAGAGACTAAGAGCTTGCACGTTGCCCTTTTGAGAGTTCATCATCTTGAAGAGTTAAGCCTCTTTCTTAAAGTGCTTGGGTCATATGGGAGGTGTCAAAAGGGTCTTGTAGCCCAACTTTGATTAACCCTCATTCCTAGGTTCTTAGAACATTAAGGACAACTATTTTGATAGCCATGGATCTTACTTAGGTAAATTCATTTATTTGTTGTTAAAGAATAGAGGAGTTTAGATATTTAGTATTTTTAGTTTCAAAGTTTGTATTAATGAATGCTAGCATCTAACCCTTGTTTAATTCTTATCATGATGGTGTTTATGCTTGTTTTAGCTAAATTGTAGAACTATTTTAGGTGGTAGTTCTTGCTTCATTTGATTTAGCATTAAGAAAAGTACACATGCACACATTTGGCACGCCCAGTGGGACTTACTCCATTGTCCTTTGCACTTAATTTCAAGTTTTTGTAGTTAAGTTTTATTTTTGGTTACTAACCCTCTTTTACACATGTTGATCTAACTTGTTTTTCTTAACTTGTTTTGTTGAGTTTGCATGTGTTAGGTATTCTTTGTAGGTATGAAGGAGGTGAAGTGCTGTCAAAATTGGAATTGATGGGAAAATTTCAAGATTTCATCATGTTTTCATTTTTAGAGCTTACTTTTTTAACATTCTACATGCTAGTTTTGTCAATTTCTTGAAAATTTTAAATTCTTGAGCATGTAGGTTAGTGTTTGATAGTGCTGAGTCTTCTATTTACATATTAATGTGGTGGGTTGTTGCCCAAATTTAATCTTGGTGAGAAAATTTCAAGATTTCATCATGTTTTCATTTTTAGCTTACTTTTTCAACATTTTACATGCTAGTTTTGTCAATTTCTTGAAAATTTTCAATTCTTGAGCATGTAGGTTAGTGTTTGATAGTGCTGAGTCTTCTATTTACATATTAATGTGGTGGGTTGCTATCAAAATTTAATCTTGGTGAGAAAATTTCAAGATTTCATCATGTTTTCATTTTTAGAGCTTACTTTTTCATCATTCTACATGCTAGTTTTGTCAATTTCTTGAAAATCTTAAATTCTTGAGCATGTATGTTAATGTTTGATAGTGTTGAGTCTTCTATTCATATATTAATGTGATGGGTTGTCAAAATTGAATCTTGGTTGGAAAAATTTTCCCATTTTGCAGGTTAAGGGACGTTTTTTTGACATTTTTTGAGTGCATGTCAAGTGCATACCCATGAGCATAAGAGCATATGTGTAACCCATCTTCCGAAGGCCATAAATTTTGCTCCCGAACTTGAAATGACTCCATTTTTTTACGTTGGAAAGGTATTGAAGTTAACTATGCAATGAAAACATAAATTTAGGATTTATAGTTACAAAAATTACAAGTTTTTTATTATTTGAAAACTAGTCATTTTCTAACATGTCTAATGTTTTGATGAATGTTGTATTTTCATGCTTACTCGATTTAGACCAAAGCGTGTGTATGCTCTTATCTTGCACCTTTTGGTGATCTTGAAAATCAAAAACAACTTTGATCTCTATCTTGTTAACATTGGGATTAAACTTGGAAACTTGATTATTCATTTTGCTTAAGGGAATGAACCTTTTACAAAGCATTTTTCAATGGTCCTTTGATTTGAAGTTTTCCATTTCTATATAGTTGGGATAAAGTTTGTGTATGCTCTTCTCTTGCACCTTAGGGTGATCTTGAGAATCAAAAGCAACTTTAGTCTTCATTTTATAACATTTGGTAGATTGGAAACTTCATCTTTCACTTTTGGTTTAGGGGAATGAACATTTATCAAGAATTTTGTATGGTTCATTGATTGAAAAGATTTTCTTTACTTTTTAGTTGGATTATTTGTTGTGTATGCTCTTCTCTTGCATCCTTGGATGATCTTGAGAATCAAAACAACTCTTAATCTTCTTTTAAATAATGTGATTTTCTTGGAGAACTACTAATGCTTGAGTGCAGGACCTAAAAACGCTTGTCAAAGAAAGGAGGAAAAAAAAAAATCAAAAACTACTAATATAGTTGTTATACAGGTTGCCAAAAGGTGTTCAAGTAAACTACACCTAATTAAACAAGATAAAAAGAACAACATATTTTAAAAACTCTATTACAGGTTTCGGAAAAGGGTACGTCCCTCTCCGCTCAACTAGAACATAACCCCTTTGGCATAATGCCTTAAGCTACAACAATGGGGGTGGTTCCAGGAACCCCAAAGTATTCCACGCAAGAGGGAACCTTGTGGATGAAATGGGAAGTGCTCTGCACTACCTACTTGACTAGTGATTCCTTTGTGAGATAGAGTTATAGGTTGTCCATGTGGCGACCCCAGTGATAGTACATGTAGATGCACTAGTTGCCTACTATTCTTGAAGGGGGTAAAGTAAAGCCGAGATACTCCCAAACTAGTCAGTGTGACTTTTTGGGTAAATCGCGCTCACTCGTGGCAACTTTGTAACACCTAGGGTGAGAGAACCACCTAGGAGAATATACTTTGGCCAGGAGCCCACTTTGACCATTTGAAAACAGTGTTGAGTTGTGAACCTTCTTTTTGAGAAATGTGTGACGTATTACTTTCACCTAGTTTTTACTTGCCTTAGGGCGAGGTGAAACTCTGCTGAAGTGAGGCTAGCATTTTTCATCATTTTTCTTGATTTATTTCCTTCATATTCTTTTGACACTTTGTTGATCAAAAGAGGTGTGATTACCTTTGTGTTTCCATTCGACTGTTTCTCTCACTTTTATGTCCATTTACGCCCATCCATGTTTGTGGTTGGGTTAGTTAAACATCTAAAGTGAGTGGAGGCATTTTCACGTCATTTGGTAGCCATTGTGATCTTGATACCCATGTCAAGATCATCATTGTAGTTAGGCATGGTTCATCACTGCGGACTTCCATAGAGGAGTTAGCTTGTTTGTCTCGTATCATTACAATTTTGATATTTACGTCTTGTTTCGTGTAAACTTGACATAAATACTTATATTGTACATGTTACGCTGCACACATTCTTAATTATTCCTAGCTATACTTTGAGCTTTTTTGTTCATTTTTATTATTACCTTGATTTCAAAAGGTGCTAGGCACTACCATTTGTGCGTGTTATATCAATAACACCTCGATATCAATACTTCACTTTCTTACAAAGTGGTTTAACATATCTTGATGATATTGTTATGTCATTCACAAATCATAATTATCACTTTTTGAGATATAGGTCTTAATCGAATTGAGCTTGCTCATCATATATCTTGATTGGAAGATCGCATTTAACTTCATGTATTTACTTACGTCTTGTTCATTCCTTTGAACTTGGAATAAGTGGAGACATCTTGTTAATCATCCGGCATCACAAATTACTTTGAAACGTAGTCTAGAAGTACTTCATTTGATTAAGTTTTAATACCAAACACTTGTATCACGGGTGATTTATTACTCTATCATATTATTATTCTCACATTGGTGACACATTCATACTCTTAGCAATTTCATCTTGTGTTTCACTTAGGGGTAGTCATTGAATTTTGAAAAAATCTACAACTTACCTTAGTGAAACTTATCACGAAAACATGGCTCCCAAAACACGTCTAGGGTTGAAGAAATAGACATATGAGGAACAACAAGCACATGCTTGGGAGACCT
Source organism: Taxus wallichiana var. yunnanensis (assembly GCA_018340775.1). Taxonomy (NCBI): domain Eukaryota; kingdom Viridiplantae; phylum Streptophyta; class Pinopsida; order Cupressales; family Taxaceae; genus Taxus; species Taxus wallichiana. The sequence continues at coordinate 274,681,981 of CM031242.1, read as the reverse complement.
CTAATAGATAAGGGTCAAACCCCTTCATTGGACATGACTTAGGGCCACTATTTTCTACAGAAAAGGAAACCGAAGAGATGGTCGATCATAGTGGAAATGAATTAGAATCACCACACGTAGACTTTGATTTTGACCCCACTCTACTAGATGAGTTTCTCCTTAGAAATAAAGATAGAGTTTTGGCACGGGTTGTGGAATTAGGGGCCAAATTGCCCACCGAGAATGAACCAATATTACCTATAAATGACACTACTAAGGAAGAACGCACCCTTATCAATATGGAAGATATTTTAAGAGGCGGGCATGCTTACACTTCTTACGTAGAAAATGATAAAGTGATAGGGCATAGAATACCCCTCATCAAAGTGGCACGAAGAAATAAGATAGAACATGAAATAGGGGAAGAGCCTCCACAATACGAAGAGGAAGAACCTTTAGAAGAAGAAGACACAAACCAAGTCACAATCCAACAACAACTCAGTAACCTAAGCTGAAAACTAGCTTTGCTTACTTTCCAGGTACAAAAAGACACAAACAAGAACATTCAAAAGTCAAAGCCTAAGTTTAGGATCCACGAACTCCATCGAGAAAACCAAGGAGAAGAAGACATTGGGTACCATCGTGTACACATCCCCGCTTCTCCCACTAGAGAACAATTGCTCGCACAAGAAGTGCAATCTATGAAAGAAACTCTTGCGAGCATACAAGAAAGCAATATATGGAGTATTAGGAAATACCAATATGAAGAACTATGCCCCTATCCTTTTGACAAGACAATGACCCTTCAACCCTTTCCAAAGAAATTTGATATGCCAAAGTTTGAAAAATACAAAGGAAAGGGAGACCCAAGGGATCATGTTAAAGATTTCTACATGGCATGTCAAGAGGTGTCTTATAGTGATAATTACCTCATCAGACTTTTTCCTAAGAGTCTCGGAGGTCAAGCATTGGAATGGTTTACGCGCTTACCATGAGGATCAATTTTCACCTGGCTAGAATTGGCGGAAAGATTCATGCGTCATTTCTCATATAACATAGAGAGTGACATCACCATGGCAGACTTGTGCGGCACAAAACAACACCCAAATGAGACCTTTTCCAGCTTCCTCCAACAATGGAGAGGGATAGCTAGTCGCTTCCTTGTGCTTTCCTAAGAAGCATCTGGTCAATATTTTCGTCCCTAATCTCAACCCAGATATAGCTTTCCACCTCCAAATGCATTGTGTCCGCACCTTTGAGGAGTTTATCGAGAAAGGGATTCAAATACAAAAGGCTCTCATTGCCAAAGGCACCCTTAAAACCCAATCTAAAGACAACCAAAGTGTCAAACCCACTGAAAAGCCAAAGATATTTAACAAAAACAAAAACATGGTGGGAGATGGAATCACTGATTCCAAACGTGTTCAAATGGTCCAAACTAGTCAACCTTTTAAACTAACCAAGGGCCCAATTCAACCACCACCAAAGTGACGAACATTCACCTCCCTCAATGAACCGTTGTCCCTCATACTAAAACAGTTGGATGCGGCCAACATGATGACCTATCCTACAACACAACCATTTGATGACAATGCTCCTAAACCTTCATGGTATAAGGAGCATGAATATTGCGAAATGCATCGCGTTAAAGGTCATAAAACAGAAAAAAATTGTGACTTCACCACTATATTCAAGACCTCATTGACAACGGGGAGATAGAGGTGGATAACCCTGGCCACATATAAACACCTAACGAGAAAATGGGGATTTATAAGGAACCATTCCCCAAGCATGATAAGTTGGAAAAGACAAAGCCGGATCGGGGAGAGTCATCCCAAACCTATAAAGCCATGAATTACTTATATACCAAAAGAGATAACAATCCCTGTGTATTGCCGACCGTGTGTCAATACCATCCGGATCAAGGGAAAGGACTGCGCTGCGGTAACAAGGCATGCCCGCCTCGTGATTCTGGAACCCTCTATGTTGACCCCGCAAACTGATAAATATAACCTTTTAGAACAACTTGAGAGGACACCTGCTAAGATCTCGATCTTAGATCTTCTCAAGATATCCAATGTGCATAAGGACATTTTGTATCAAACTCTTCAAGGGTCGGGAGTGCCTTTAGAATTCGATCCTACGTACCTTCAAGCCGTAGTGGCAAATATTACATCAAGTGAGCATCTTACTTTCAACCATAGGGAGATCCCTGCCATGAATCCTACACATAATCTTCCCTTGTACATCGAGGTAGTTGTCACCCACAGGAAAATCAAATGGGTGCTTGTGGACAACGGATCGGGATTGAACATCTGCACGCTTAAGCTGGTCAAACAATTGGGACATATGGAGGAAGATCTTGAGTCCCATATTATTACTATCACCGCATACGACAACGTGGAAAGAGAGTCAGCAGGCACCATTACGCTACCCATGGAGGTGGGCCCCACTTGCCATCAGACAAAGTTTCATGTCCTAGACTTGGAACTTCCATATAATATGCTTCTAGGCCGACCATGGATTCATGCCATGCAGGCCGTGCCATCAACATTTCATCAATGCATCAAGCTGAAGCATGAGGGACATACGGTTACAATACCAGGAGATTCAGAGCCCTTTGCTCATTGTAGAGCTCTTAATAGCTTTACACGAAAGGGTACATATGCATGTCCCTCCACAGATATAGTTGTCCCTCTTCATTCTGAGGCCATGGAATCTCGAGTAGATTCAAATTCTCTTAATTCTTACGCTCATGGGGCGTCCACTTCCACATCTCCATTTGATTCATGGGAGATGAAAATTATGGAATATGGCTATGGGGAGTATAATGTACAACAAGCACTCTTGGTTTCTGACCTCTCCTTGTTGCCCAAGACTAGAGGTCGACCCAACTACCGCTTCAGGAGACCTAGAGAGGAACACACTATTGGGTCATTCCTACCTGGAGGCTTGTTAGCTGAGGAAAAATTACTTGATCCACCTACTACTTGGGTCCCTGAGGACACTCAACCATCTTGTTATCAAACCCTAGAATATGAAAAATCTAGCAAAATGATGTACTCCATGGGCTACAAAGGCCTAGGATGTGGGAGGAATGAACAAGGACAAAGAGAACCAATCCCTCTTCCACATTTCAAAATAGAAATATATGGCATTGGGATTCTCCCTTACGGAGCACACCCCAACAATCAAAATGTGACTTGTTCTGAGCATGAGGATAGCTTCGAGTACCTAGACAGCGATACGGATTCCCATTGTAGCCTATATGAGGATCTGGCCTCCATGAACCTTTTCATGAACAATGTTGTCCTAACCATAACCCCCACCGAACCGACCCTTGACCTTGTGTACCCTTCCCTCGTGGAATGGGACTAACAACTTCACATGCCACTATATTTATTTGAGAATGACGAGGCTATTGCAGAGTTCATGGGCATAAGGGATACAATTCCCATTGGAGATCACAAGAAGGGTTTCTTTATCAACTTAGACACCTGCGCCTACTTTGGTGAGGAGGCTGAACTTCGTGGTCAGCAAAATTTAAAGAAAAGTGAGGGAAAGAGTTCTAAAGAAAAGCCTCAGCAAAAATCAAAGTCCAAGTCACACAGTGAAAACCTCTTTGAGGCATTGGCTGACAAACAAATAAGAAAATCAAAGGAAAAACAAAGTGACCATGCCAAGGATGAAAATCTCGTAGAGACATCCTTGGATGAAGATCTCAACCTACCTCCCGATCCTACGCGTATGGAGGATTTATCAAAATTGTTAGTTGAAGAAACCATTGATGTCAATATTGGTACCGAAGAAGATCCCAAGATAGTAAAATTGGGAGCATCACTCTCGGCCAGAGAACAAAAGATGTTCACTATGCTACTACGAGAGTTTATTGATGTGTTCGCATGGTCTTACAAAGACATGCCCGGCTTAGATCCAACTTTAGTCATGCACAACTTGGTTGTGCACGCAAACGCTAAGCCTATCAAATAGAAGCTCCGAAAGATGCACCCAAGAGTGGCCTTGTTAGTTAAAGAAGATTTGGAAAGGTTACTTGCAACAGGATTCATCAGGTCAATTGATTATTCTGAATGGATATTGAACATTGTTCCTGTCTAGAAGAAACCTATCGGTATCTCGAATCACATGATTTTAGGGACATTAAAAAAGCTTTCCCTAAAGATGACTTTCCATTACCCAACATTGACATGATTGTTGACTCAACCACAGGGTATGAAATGCTATCACTCATGGATGGCTTTTCAGGTTATAATCAAATTAAGATCGCTGAGGAAGACCAACACAAAACAGCTTTCACAACTCCTTGGGGCACCTTCTATTATCAGGTGATGCCATTTGGCCTTAAGAATGCGGGAGCAACTTATCAGTGGGCCATGATAGTAATCTTTCATGATATGATTCATGACATCATGGAAGACTACGTAGACGACATCCTGGGAAAGTCCAAAACAAGAGAGGATCATCCTATCATTTTGCGGCGTATCTTTGAATGCCTGCGTGAATACAAAGTCAGATTGAATCCAAAGAAATGTGTCTTCGGTGTGTTATCCGGGAAACTATTGGGCTTCATTGTGTCGAGACGAGGTATTGAGGTAGATCCCGCTAAAGTGTCTGCCATCACTGAAATGCCTCCACCTAAGAATATCAAGCAACTGCGTAGCTTGCAAGGGAAAATTCAAGCCATTCACCGCTTTATCTCCTAGCTTGCAGATAAATGTCACTCATTCACCCATTTGCTTAAAAAGGATGTCGCTTTCCTTTGGGGACCCAAGCAACAAGCAAGCCTTTGCTTTGCTTAAACAATACCTGGCTAATCCACCTGTCCTCATGCCTCCTACTCCAGGAGAACCACTTTTGCTCTATATTTCCACTACGTAATACGTTATTGGTGCGTTGCTCGCCCAATATGACCTTAGCCATAAAAATAAATCGGTGTACTATCTGAGTTGCACCCTCATCACCTATGAACTTAATTATCCTCAAATTGAAAAGGCTTGCTTGGCCGTCATTTTTACCTTTCAGAAACTTCGCCATTACCTGCTAAATACTAAGACCAAGCTCATATCCAAGGTCGACCCACTCAATTATTTATTTTCCAAACCCACCCTCATAGGTAGAATGGCTAACTGGATCATTCTACTCAGTGAGTTTGATATAGAATTTTTCCATCAAAAATTAGTTAAAGGACAAGTACTTGCTGACCAGCTAGCGGAAGCACCTTTGTAAAGCACAAAACCTTTGAGTCTGGATCTGCCAGATGCATCTTTGCTCTACATTGAAGAATCTGTCATTATGGCAGATACATTTTGATGGATCTTTTACGTTTCATGGTTCAGGTGCAGGAGTGGTCCTTATTACTCCTTTGGGTGATCCTATACCACAGGACTTTCCACTGGCCTTCCCTTGCACGAACAACATTGTGGAATATGAAGCACTCATTGTAGGGATGAAGCTAGCCATCAAGTGGAATATTCAACATGTTAAGGTTGTAGGTGATTTGTAGCTAATCATCAAATAGGTTAATGATGAGTATAAAGTTAAGGATGATAAGCTCATACCTTACAAAAAGTTAGTGGAAACTCTAAAGGAGTATTTTGTGCACATCACCTTTGAGCAGATTCCAAGAGCACATAACAGATCGGCAGATGCCATGGCAACGGTGGGATCTATGCTTTGTATTCTGCCAGGGAACAATGATATGCCATTCTTCGTAGAAAATCTATGCCAACCCAAATATGACATGCCGGAATCTTCCTAGCTTGTGAGGTTGTTGGTCCCCATTCCCCATGGTATGAACCCATCTTCACCTATCTTAAGGACAATACTTTCCCTCCCAATATCTCCCATTCTGAAAAGAAAATCCTGATTCGCCAGATAGCCCGTTACACCCTTTTAGGAGGTACACTTTATCATCGTGGCTACGATGGGAATCTGTTATGTTGTCTGGATGTGATGGAGTCAATCTAGGTAATTAAAGAAGTACACGAAGGAGTATGCAGAGCACATACAAACAGAATGGTCTTGGCTAAGAAACTGTTAAGAGTAGGTTACTATTGGCCCACCATGGAAATTGATTGTTGTAATTATGTTAGAAAATGTGTGCTTTGCCAAAAGTATGGAAATTTCATCCATGCTCCATCGCAACCATTGCAACCAATCACTACCCCGTGGCCATTCTCTAAATGGGGACTTGATCTAATAGGGAAGCTTACTCCTACCTCATCTGATGGTCATACACATATCATCATAGCTATAGAATACTTTACAAAATGGGTGGAGGCTATCCCTTTAACCTATGTCACAGGAGCACAGATTTCTAAATTCATCATGAATCACATTATTTGCCGATATGGTATCCCTACATCCATTGTCACAGATAATGGGAAGTCATTTAAGAACAAAACTATGAAATTTCTTTGCCAACGGTTCCAAATTAGATTAAAATGGTCCACGCCATATTACCCTCAGGGAAATGGATAAGCTGAGGCAACAAACAAGACTTTGGTAAGGATAATGGAGAAGATGGTTAGCAAAACCGGTTGAAACTGGCACCTACAAATCCACCCAGCCCTTTGGGCCTACCGTACATTAATTCACACTCCTATGGGTGCGACGCCATATTCCCTAGTGTTCAGGACAGAATCTATCATCCCTTTAGAGATTGAACTCCCATCCCTGCGAATTTCTCTTGGGACTATTTGGATAAGGATGAAGATTATCGAGTGGCAAGATTGGCTGAGTTAGAGCTCCTAGATGAGAGGCACATTCGTGCTCTTAATCACCTGAAGGTATATCAACATAGAATCTCCCGCAACTACAACAAGAGAATCATCCCTCGCCAGTTTGAGGTGGGTGATTTAGTTATGAAGGAGAACCAGTTCAACACCAGAGCAGAGCGAGAAAAGAAAGGGAAGTTTAAACCACACTGGTTAGGACCCTATGTCATAGTTGCCAAGTATGGCACAGGGGCATACAAGTTGGCTCACCCCAATGGTGATGAGCTTGGGAGCCCATGAATGCCATGCATCTTAAGAGGTTTTATGCCTAAACATGGCACAAGAAAGTCATAAAAATCACAAAAAAATCAAAAATACAAAAACATCAAAAAAATAAAAAAATAAAAAATCAGAAAAAAAAAAAGAGAAAATAGGTCGTCCACTAGTGAAAACCACGCAATTGTGGCACTTTGGACAAGTCCTTGGGTGAAAACCAATTTCCGGCACCTCGGGAGGATTCGTTGTTCACAAGATTCTCGTATTAGAAGGGTAGTTGTCTTTGTCTTGGACATGGTTACGCCTTCGAGTTTCCTTGTGCATACCATCTTGTCCAGCCTTGATCTAGCTTTGCCTTCTTCTATTCGTCTGTAAGGGATGTGGTCTTTCATTATTTCCCATCTTACGCTGGGGGCAACTCAACGACTTCACCTTCTTGTTCATAAGCGCGTGGCTTCTGCCCTTGTATATTCCCCACCTAACACTGGGGGCATCCATGCTTTCTTGGTTACCTGCACATAGCTTTGGAAAACTATTAAAAACACACAAAAATAGAAAATTGTTTGAGAAAACACAAAAACAATAGAAAATTGTTTCGAGAAAACACAAAAACAATAGAACATTGTTTTCAGAAAAACCCAAAAACAATATAAAATTGTTTCGTTAAAAACACAAAAACAATAGAAAATTGTTTCAGAAAACACAAAAACAATAGAAAATTGTTTTGATAAAACACAAAAACAATAGAACATTGTTTTGAGAAAACACAAAAACAATATAAAATTGTTTCGAGAAAAACACAAAAACAATAGAACATTGTTTCGAAAAAACACAAAAACAATAGAACATTGTTTTGAGAAAACACAAAAACAATAGAAAATTGTTTCGACAAACACAAAAACAATAGAAAATTGTTTCACAAAACACAAAAACAATAGAAAATTGTTTCGAGAAAAACACAAAAACAATAGAACATTGTTTCGAGAAAACACAAAAACAATAGAAAATTGTTTCGAGAAAAACACAAAAACAATAGAACATTGTTTGAGAAAACACAAAAACAATAGAAAATTGTTTCGAGAAAAACACAAAAACAATAGAACATTGTTTGAGAAAAACACAAAAACAATAGAACATTGTTTTGAGAAAACACAAAAACAATAGAAAATTGTTTCACAAAACACCAAAACAATATAAAATTGTTTCACAAAAACCTAAACAATAGAAAATCAGTTTATGAAAACATATCTTACAAAAACATTTACTTGCATTGTCTTGTTTTCTTGCTTTGCTTGTTGCTTGTATAGTGTTTTGCGTGCTCGCTTTTGAGTTGTTTATTGCTTGGGTGTACTTTGTCATAGTTTATCTTTTCTTCCTTAGAATAGATTCATTCTTGCTTGTGCATATTGTAGTGGATTTCGACATGCTAGTGTGTTAATTCTTTCTTTCTTTCTTAATGCATTTGGTTGTGTTTTGTTACTTGTTAATAAGGCATGGTGATTCATGGTGTATTGCATTGATTCCTGGTGTTCTTTGTAGCATTTGGCTGTGTTTCTTGCATGTGCTGCTTTTGTTATCATTCACATCACATTACCATCACTATCATCACATCTAGCATCATCTATACATCATATATAAACAAAAATGCTAAGTTTTACATCATGCATGTATACTAAGCTAATCATCACATATCATATCATCAATGGGGGCAAGAGGGGTTGCGCATAATCAAAAATCTATCCCCCCACACCAATATCATCATATCATCCCGTCCATAGACATCAAAATAACACTTGAAAACAACATTTGATATTGTCTATAGATCTATCATCTACAATCTACAGCACGCCTCAAACGATCACGTGCGATCACCATCTCTCCTGAGTGTCAGAGCCTCACGGTAAGTTTTCTAAACTAAGCGGTTAAAATGAACTGATTGTGATGTTTTTACCCCCCGGGGTATATTAGCCTGTTTTTCACTGATCGGATGGCCAGGACACCCATTTCACTCACCGTTTTCTCCTCTGTTCGCTGTGGAATAATTATTTTTAATTAAATAATTATTTTTATCTTATTTTTCACTGTATTGGGGCATTTTTTGTCCAATACCCCTTTCTTCTCCCCTGAAAATTTTATTGCTCCCTGGTGATTTTTATTCTTCTTCACACCCTCGTAAATAATTATTTTTCAAATAATTATTTTTTCTTCATTTTTCCACTAAACAAGGACATTATTTGTCGTTTGTTTCTCTTTTCTTCCACCTAGGGCACTTTCTGTTGCCCCTAGGCCCTTCACTTTCTTCTTCTACTTTCTTCTATTGTTCACCATGGTTCAAAAATCCAAAACAATATAAACATTTACTATATCAAAAAAATCCAAAAACAAGGCAAAATTTTTCAAAAAATTCCTAAAAAGTAAAACACCCTACAAAATGGTAACTTGCTTCTTATGGCTGAAACTTGTGTCTTGCGCATGGTATTTTCTCCATATCCTGTTGGTTTGTCTCACATCTTCCTCAATTAATACGACTCGCGGATCACTAGATTCACAACCATTCACAACAGCTAGCTGCTTGCTTCGTCTGTACTCTGGGGCACTTTTGGTTGCCTGGTGTTGTTTCGTTGCACACAAACATTTTTCATGGACCCCGTGTCCATTTTCATTTCCCCTTGCATGTATCCTTGCTTGGGGCATCATTTTTAACCCTTGTCGTTAATCACGAACTTGTGGATCTCTTCAACACTGATAACAAAACATTTGTACAACTGTCTTGACCGTTGTTGGGTTGGATATGTGCGTTCGTACTTGTTTTCCCTGTTATATGAGCTTTTTTCCTTCTCGTATTGCATTGCATTATTGTATGTTGCATGGAGTTGGTACTTTCAGTAATGGAAAATTGTTCGTAGTATGGCTTTTCATGTCATTCTACCTTTGTCGTATGCTTATATTTTTCATAAGGACCGATGATGTAGTTCCTATGGCAATATGATGACATCAAATTTGTTCCAAATAAATAAGCGGCTAAAGCTTAAGCTCTTCTCTCCCCTCATCCATATTTCTTCTACGCCACTTCCCTTTCACCCCTAATTCTCCCTCTCCTTGGGGCATCCTGCCTCGTCCCCATTCTTCTGCCTACTTCTTATCTTTTTCGATCGTCGATCGACTTCCTTCATTACCCCATCAACACTCAAGGGGGCATCTCTCCCTCCTACTAATTTTTCTTCTATCCCTTCAAAATCTCTTTTGTCTACTATCTTTGAAGTGGCATCACTTACGCCACCCCAAAGAGGGGCAAATGTAGACACCTATAATTACGCCCAAGTAATTTAAATACTTAAATTGCGCTAATTATCCCCTTTCTTGCAAATCAACGACATATCGTCAAAAGCACTCATTTTCCTTCATATCATCATTAATTAATTACACTAAGCTAATTAATTAAGTTTCCTATCCAACAAATACCCTAATTAACGACCTTCCGTTAATAAATCACCCCTTCTACCTAGACTAATTAATTATTATTAATTAATTAGCTTTCCCTTCCATTTAACTAATAAATCAATATTTAATTGATTTAATCCCCTTATAATAGCCTAAATCACACTAATATTCTTCTAATTGGCTTCTATAAGCTTACACCTACCTATTAATTAATCACCTTTGATTAATTAAAATACCCCCCAACTCCCATGACTTGCTAAACATGTATTAAACCCTTCTAAAGTAAGGTTACCTTTAATAAAGCAACCTTATCCATTCCTAATCATGTTTTACCTTTATCCCACATTCATGAGAATGTGTTGAATCATTTATCCTTTGGGATTCATAAAGGGCCATCCACCTACCTTTTTACTTACACCTAAACTTTTTAAGAGAGAAAATGCAAAGCATATAGCAAAGAGACTAAGAGCTTGCACCTTGCCCTTTTGAGAGTTCATCATCTTGAAGAGTTAAGCCTCTTTCTTAAAGTGCTTGGGTCATATGGGAGGTGTCAAAAGGATCTTGTAGCCCAACTTTGATTAGCCCCCATTCCTAGGTTCTTGGAACATTAAGGACAACTATTTTGATAGCCATGGAGCTTACTTAGGTCCATTCATTTATTTGTTGTTAGAGAATAGAGGAGTTTAGATATTTAGCATTGTTAGTTTCAAATTTTGTATTAATGAATGCTAGCATCTAACCCTTGTTTAATTCTTATCATGATGGTGTTTATGCTTTGTTTTAGCTAAATTATAGAACTATTTTAGGTGGTAGTTCTTGCTTCATTTGATTTAGCATTAAGTAAAGTACACATGCACACAATATCGTGAGAAACACAACATATGACAGAAAATATAAAACTAATTCCCTTCTTATCAAAGAATACTTCTACATCATAGAATTTTTGGCTTCTTATGAAGTAGGATGAACCACCTAATTTTCATTCATCTCGTACTCAACATCTCCCATTACTCGCAACTATGTCTAAACATGACTTTTCATTGAGGATCTCATCCTTAGACTAGATACCCTTGTCCTCAAGATTCCAACACATCCTGGAAATAAAATTAAAACTCACCAAATGTACATGGTGCATATTTTACTGTGCACATAATCCAAACATAATACCAGTTGCTTCAAACGAAAGAATTAAAACATGAACTATATAGAGATAATGGAATTTTACCCAAGTCTCGGTGGAATCACCGATCCAAATCTGTTTATTCAAATATTGAAGTGATCTACTCAATTTATGTCTGTATACACTGTGCAAGAAACCCGATCCTCCAAACTAGACACTAAAACCTTTCATGCCCTCTTCTGCTACAAAAACCTAGTACAAACTTACTGTCACAGAGACCGAAATCATTCTGTTGATCGGCACCGGTTCCCCTATGGTGACATCAGTTCATCGGCTGACCTTGGTGCTACTGGAACTACCACAACACCACAAATTGGCATAGTACACCAAACTAGGTGCCTACTCCAACCAAAGCCAATAGTTGTGTTGAGCCAATCATTTCAAGAAGCACCCAAATCTTGCAAAAAAACTTTACAATAATAATACATGCAATAAAACTACACAAAGATGAAAGACATCACCTTACCAACACCAAGACACTCAACATCATATTTAACCGAAGTAATTTCCTCTCTGATGGAAGCCCCGTATTCATTCTATGTTATTATATTTTACTTCTATAATGAATCTCGTGCATCTAACTGCACCAAGGATGCATAATTTCTCCTCTATCTCTTACTCATATATGTAATCCCAAACATGCATGTGTAACTAAAAACATACAAGCACTGCAATACAAAGATAACAAAACCATACCTCTATAATTTGGATCTATAATCTGACCAACATGCTTGTGCCTCCAAGAACTAGGGACACCTCAGCAATCAAGATACATTCACTACATCTTCTCAAATTAATTCAAATATGTGATTTTCTTATTATGAGGTCGTTGACGCTGGTTTCCAACAAACCGACCATGGTCACCCTACCAACATCGAATAAGGAATAGTGTCTACATCGGTATCACATGCCAATGTCGATCACCTGTCATTTTCCAACAACCTTACATTTCCAGCTCCCACTTGATCTTAAATTTTTCCTGCGATTTACACATCAAGAAAAACAAAACCCTTCTCTCATACAACTATCAGTAATACCACTAAAAACACCCTGAAGCAAAACCCTTTCTTTGTAAACTAAATCAATCACCTTGATACCAGTTGATGGTATCAGATAAGATAACAAACCAGGGTTTGATACCAGTTGTTGGTTATATTGGAATCTGTAATAGTGTTATGATTCAATAACAAACAAAATCATGCAAATACAAAAGTATACAATTCCCCAAACTCTACTACAGTGGAAGCATATACTAGAAAATCAAAATCAAAACAAAGTACACACACATGACACAACATGTACCATGGTTCATCCAATGTGGGATACATCCACTAAAGATAGATATATCAATATATATAATAAACAAGAGTACAAATAAACTCTTCCCACAAGAGTACAATGCATCTCTCCAAGAGTATCTCCTCCTATAGATCTCTAAACGGATCTACATGAGTATACTACAACTATTCCTCCAAACCACTAGAAGATATTACATAACCAGGAACTACTGCATCTTTGAACTATGTAACCAACATCTCATGTGAATCTACAAACAAGACCTCTCAAATGGGTTTACCAATGTGTAACCATAACTATGCACCAAGAATTAAGTCTCTCCTCCATCACTGCATCAACCTATGCAAACAAGAAGACAACTTCCTCTACAATATCTGGATACTATCACATACCCAAAAGCTATCCAATGAGCTACAATACTAGATCTCTATGGACCAACAATACAACATGATCTCATGGATCTATAATACAAGATCTCACAACAACATGTGGATCTACAATACAAGATCTCACAACCACTCTTGGATCGATAAGAAGAAACAATATTTTCTTTGCATATTATGTAATCCATTACATTAAGACAAAACAATACAAAGGAAATATAGTAGAATATATTACACTCTTCTCACCATTCAAATGTACCTACCATTTCTTTATCTCAGCTTCTCTCTATGGAAGCTCTATCTTCATGTAACCTTTTTCTTTCTCTTCTTCTTCATCCTCTCAAACAAGGATTCCACATGAAATAATAATCAATTACATGCAATTCCTACTCTTCTAACCCTCGCTTTCTAGCTTATATAGGCATATAAAAACTTAGGGAAACTTAGCTATGCAATTACAACATTTAGATCACCTTTATAATCAAAGTTTGGATCTCATGAGTTAAATAGAACCATTCACGCATAGGAAACCAATTTCAGTTCCACGAGTGATGTCAATTACTTCGTGTAAACCTACTAGTTTTTAAATCATATCTATTTGTGAAGGACTTTATGTCCAAACTCAACACATTTTCCAATTTCTACAACATCAAATCAGTTATATCATCTTTAGAACTTTGGGTTTTATCTTTCATAGATAGATTCTTGATCTTATTCAAAAGATAAGGTCATTTTCCACCTCAAAGGTAATTTCTTGACCATTGTCCAAATCTCATAGTTGAACTCTCCATAGAAAGAAACTTACTTCAATCAATTGAGCATTCAAAATGAAAAACTTTTGGGCTATCTGCAGTGGAAAGAATAGTGATGGGAATTTTTTTGACCAACCTATTGAATTTGGCCATGAAGTTTCTCATAGAATTTTACGGCTCTTTCTTCATCCAAATGAGTATAGTAAGGAGGGCATGAACATATTTGGTTGTATTGAACCTTTCTTCAAACATATTTTTGATATCACCCCAATTGGAGATTGAGCGTGATGACAACTAGTATAACCAATCTGTCCCCACATCATGCAATGTTTCTACGAACAACCACATAAAAAAATCATGTTTTAATGCAAGGATGCTGCGGGTTTTGTTAAAGGCTGTAATTTTTTTTTTTCTCCATAGAACTTCAGAAAATTCTTTTTGATCCTTGTGGAAGCTCATGAAGTGGTGGATTCAAATCTAATAGACCAGTCTTCTATCCCCATGGTACAGGTGTTTGTACCGCCATTTCTTCCTCCTCTTTCTTTTTCTAGTTCTTCCCCTATTTTTCCTTATTCTCTTGGGACTCACAATTCAAATTTGGGTGGAAGATAGGAGAATTTTAGGAGTTTCATTAGTAGTTTAAATAGGGTTACCATGGGTACCTCTCTATGAATCAGATAGAGATGAAACTTGGGAGAAGTAATACGGATTATCTCTTACTCGCTCTTGCTGATTTTTTAAATCTTCAAATGTAGGATCAATGTTTTCTCTTAATTTTTTCAATTTATTATATCTTCTTTCGACCAGGTTTTCTCAAGAGATTTGTGAAAATGATGTTTAATCATTCAAGTACTTTTTTTGATCTTTTGTATTTTACATGATTTATTTTTGGGTGCACAATGAAAATCTCTCCCAAAGAGAGTCACAAAAACTATTGGTGAGAAAAAATTTGGATATGGAAAATTAGGTTTCCCCACCAATGTTCGTGGGGCATACCCCTCTACATTGAATGGTACAACTCCCATTATTGAATGTAAAATAATATTTTCCTATATAAAAGTTATGGGTTAGCGAAATAGGTTGGGGATCACACATGAAAACTTCCGTGAACTCGTCGAAAATTGCTTATATAGGATACAAGGGAGGAAATTACAATGATGAGGGATGAAGGAGATAAATTAGGAAATTAAGGTTATTGTTATGAGTAGACCAATTTCAAATTTCACACATAATAACTAGAGTAGTTCAACATTCAATTAGAACAAATCAGCAATAAAGCCATTAGTGAGACAAACAAAACCCACATAGACACATAATTATCAGAGGCCCAATCATCGAAGATACAAATCTTTATTTTGATCACTATGCTTACAAAGTGCATAAAAGAGTGAAATAGAAGCACAAATAGGAAAAGGGGAATGTAAGAAATGTAGATTTTATTCCTTGTGTAGTGATGAAATAAAAGCATCAATCAATCTACCACAATTCACAATTGCTACCAAGAACTAGAATTTGGAATTTTCAGGATCCTTTTGAATGGATAAGCCACCCCAATTTATGGCAATATGAATTAACCTCACATATCCCCCCACATGACTCTACATGTTTATATTAAACTTGTGACCTTTCAATTTCACATAGAAGAGACAAATTAATTATTTATCTTATATTTTGAGAAAATATTTTTATAATTTACAAATATGTCACTTAAGTGAATAGGAAAAATACAATGGTTTCACTCAATGAATAATTAGAAAGGATAAATAAGGAGAGAAATCATTAGAGAGGAGAAGAAAGGAGAAATGCTCCAAACCATGGATTAGGATGCCTCCATCGTTGATGAAGATCTGCTCCGAAGAAGTTAGAGATAAAAATATGACCCCTGATGATCCTCCACATTGATACATTGATAAAAATATCTGATGAAGACCACTTTGAACACCCTTCCACATTTTGAAAAATCTTAAAATGGTGAACCTTTGTCACACTTATTGAACCCACCAAGAAGAGGAGTGATGGGAACCTGAGAAGTAGACCATTGAGAATACTAGAAGATGAATCCCCTTACCGATAAAATCCTCCTAATCCTTGAGACACCGAGACGCGTCTTTATGATCAACCATTCACATGAGAGGAATTAGATGCACTTTGTTTACACAATCACGATATTGATCCTATTTTTGTGGAAGAACTAATAATGAGTGAAGCATGAGACAAAAACCATCTAATCATGAAGCAAGGAAAGAAGAATGAAATAAAAACCAATTCCTTACAAATTTTGATCATGCACTCTAAGTGAAATAAATCTGAAATGGATTTTGAAACAAAATGGCAATTTTCTCATTTTGACACTCTTTGCTTGTCACATTGGGGAATGTAGGAATTGACTTGAAAATAGAGATAGGATCTCTCGTGAGTACCGAGACTGAAATGTGAAAATTTTTAGATCATTTAACCCATTTACTGTTTTTATTATATTTTCCATTATGGTACCATTCATCCAATTTTTGTCATTTTTTTGTATCTTGCCAATTTTGAGTATCTCAATCATGAGGGAATGAAATAAGGAGTATGAATGCAAATTTTTCTCATACTTACAATTTTTATTATTTTCTAATATAGATACTTAAAAATATAAATTGGTCTTCTTGGTGTCATATTTTAATGAAACCACCTATAAAAGTTTACATAATTCATTTCTAAGCTATGCTCCAATTTTCAAGAGATTTTGCTCGCCAAATTGTCCTAGATATGAGAAAAGGTGATTTTTCTTGGAAAATTCATGTGGCAATAAAAATAGATGAAGAAATGAATGAGGGTATGAAAATATTATTCTTGAAGGTGTTCACAAAAAGACTCTTCAGTCCAAATCTCATGATAATCGAGTTTGGGAGCACGAGTTATGAGCAAAATAATATTTTGACATCTAGGGAAGGGGAGGAATTTTTCGTGCTTGAATGTTATGAACCAACTTAAAAAGGTCTTTAATGGCTTCCAATGATGTTAATTTATGTTTTTAATTTGTGATTCCAAGTTGTGAGTGTTGGTGAGCATGAGTGGATGCATTCATGGAGTAAAGGATGGAGGGAGGAAACACATGAGAGTTAAGGACTTGGCCATTTTTTGGTTTTTCAATCAAATTTCTCATGGGTGAATTTTTTTCATCCCTATTTTCCCCTTGTTATGGGAAGGTAGGGACAAAAATTGTTCCTTATCCCTATGATGACAAGTGGAAATCATTTATTTTTTGGCAGAAGAGGGAGAAGAGCTAGTTTTTAGCAACCATGGTGAGTTTGCATCATGTGAGAGACCATGTGGTAGAAATATGGGAGGGTACATTTTTATTTACCCATTTTCCCATTTGAAAGGGATGAATGAGACAAAAAATTGTGCCTTATCCCTATGGTGACAAGTGGAAAGATGAGGTTTTGCAAGCGGCGGGATTAGAGAGTTAGAAAAAGAGATTACCAAGGCTTCCTAGGATCATCTATTGGGTCCAGGGCTCAATTGGGAATGGTAAAAAAATATTTTTCCCCATTATCCCCTTGGGATGGGATAGAAGGGACAAGAAATTTCACCTTTTCCTAATGATGACACATCGCGTTTGAAATATTGGCTAAGCTGTAAGAGCATACCTTGAGAAGGACCTTGAAGAAAAAGTTGTTGAAGCTCGGAAGGAATTTTTGATAAAAATTTATATCATTTTACTCCCAAGATCCTTATTAAGAAAACAGTATGGGTCATAAGGTATAATCATTCCTAGAATTCCTAAAAATATCCTTCTTTCTCATAATCATAGGGTGTGCTTACTGAAACGAGTGTGGAGAGAATTTCCTTAGGCGTGTGAAAATATGAAAATACCACCATGTACGGAATTGAATTTTATTTCCAATGGTATATTATTTTGCATCCAAATAATTTTGGAGATCCTAAAATATCTTCGGAAGCTTAGGTGATTTTTTAAACTCCAAGCTCCTTCACCTTCAAAAACCTACTTTCACTGAACTTTTCCTAAACCTTAAAATCTTACCTAAATATTCCTAAACTAGTTGAAAAAAATATTAGCTCCTTAATACCACTATGTGATGAATTTGGGCCTTCAAATCTCTCCAAGATAATGCACAATTGTCTCGAGAAAGGCTAAAAATAGCCATTTCTAAGTCTCTTCAAGAAGAATCTCGCCTTGAGAAGCACTATATCAAAAAAATTCATGAGCTTGTTTTAATGTTTCAAACACTTGGGAAAGGTTATAAAAATACATATTAATAATTTTAAGATGGTTATAGGAATGAAACTAAGGGGGAAATTATCGGAGAAGTGCTTAGGAGGGTTTGTGGAGGACTTGGGGTAAAAAAATTCAATTTTGTCTAAGTTGTCATGTTTAGAAGTTTAAAATTTTCATGTTGCACATTTGCATGAAAATAATGGATTAGATTTATTATAAAACAAATTATTGGTTGATCTTTGATGATCTTCCATATTATCTATTATATATTTTCCTGATTCTTCAAGTTTAACCAATTTCATCTTTTTTTATCTCTCTTTTATCTATTCCTCAAACTCAAATTGTTAAGATAGCTCGATGAAGGTAACTCCACCGACAATCGGATCCTATCTTCTCTAAAATAAACAAGGAAAAATGGGGAGATACCAATGTATTTATTTGTAGTGATCCTATTATCCCAAAGATAATTCTTTTCTTTAGTGTGTCATTATCTTTGATTGATTTGCATAGTTCTCTTCATGATTCGATCAAGTTATTGTTAGTTTATTTCACCAAAAAATTACCTTTTAGGTAAAAATTGGAGGAATATTTCAAATATAATCTATTTATAAGATCCCAATTAGACACCTTGGATCCTAAAAATGCCTTAATTTTATCAGAAATGATAGTTTAAGGAACCCCAAACCTTGTTGTAATGTCCTCTAAGAAATCAAGGATGGCTTATTTAGTAGCCTCCTTGAGTGGTATGGCCTCGGTCCACTTGGTAAATTAATTCATTGTTTTCAAGACCCATTTATGACCCACACTTTAAGGAAAATCAATAATACCTATGAAATCAAGCCCCCATTGATATAAGGGTTCATCCTCCTAAATAGACAAAAGTGAAGGGCCTTTATTTTCTTCTCACAAGTGAAGCAGACACATTCTTTACATCTTCTGACCTATTGGTATGCATTTGAAAATAATGTGGGCCAAAAATATATTGCACTAATTATTTTCATTATTGTAGCCTTGGCTGAGAAATTATCACTAGAGAAACCATCATGGAATTCAGCCAAGACCTTATTGGTATTCTCTTCTTCAATGCACCTTAGCAAAACACCATCCATATTCCTTTTGAAAAGAATTTCATCAATTAATACATAAGGAAATGAATGTAACCTGAGGTTTCTTCTTTGTGTATTACTCAAACCAAGATGGTAACCACAAGTTACTAGAAATGTTTCCATGTTGTTGATCCAACTGTCATGGCTAGTATGAACTCTTTTATCATGTGATTTCTTTATGTTACATAAGTTTTCACCACTCTTGGACTTTCTTGTTAAATATCACCCAAATTTTGTGGATCTTTGGTGGCTTCTTCCTACTCCTCTTCTATGAAGAAATAATCTTCTTGATTCTCCCTAACATCTAAGGAAATCTATTCACACAATTATCTACCTCTCACCATATTTGTTTCCTTGATGGTTATATCAAACTCTAGGATTTTGGTAATCCATCTAGATCTCTTCTCACTAATTTTTTTCACATGATAAAATATCTCATACCGGGGTATGATACTAAGAATTTAATGTGGTTGGTGTCTAGAATGGGATTTAACTTTTTTAAGATCTCTTAATATGGTGAAAACATACTTTTCCAAATGGCTATATCGAGTTTGAAATATTTCAATGTTTGGTTAAAAAAATTAATAGGATGATCCATGTATTCATTATACTTCTAAGGATAACCACGGGTACACTAAGATTTGTTTCATAAGCATGAATGATGAAACCCTTTGCAAAGTATAGACTGATGAGTTTTGGTGCTTGGGATATCACAAATTTTATCTGGTGAAGATTTATTTTCTTCGTGGTCTATTTAAAAATAATTCCCTTCCTCAAAGCATCGGGGTGATAGGCCTAAATAATCATGCAAAGTTAGGAACAAACTTCCTAGTGAAATTAATATTTCCTAGAAAGGATTTGAAGGTCCTTCTCATGAGTTGGAAATGAAAGAGAAAGAATATCTAAGAATATTTTTGGGTCAATTGTAGTTCCCTCTTTTGAGAAAACATGACCCAATAACCTAGCTTATAGGACTGCAAAAATGCATTTCTTGGGGTTCAATGACACTAAAATTCCCTACATTTCTCAAAGAAATTTCCAAATGTTTCATGTGTTGACTTCCCTATTTTGAGAAGACTATGATATCATCTAAGTAGATAAGGACAAATTTGTTTATGATTCCACAAAAAGAAATGTCCACTACCTTTTGAAAAGTGGTACCCACATTTTTAAAACCGAAAGGCCTTTTATGGTATGTATATATTCCCTATTTGGTTATGAACTTAGTTTCAGTATTATTCCTCCTCTCTAGTATTGATTTTTTGAAGCTTGAGTAACCATCAAACATGGAGAACCTTTCAAATATATCCACTATTTGAAGGATTTCCTCCATGGAAGGAAGAATATGATGGTATTTTAATGAAGCCTTGTTCAAGTCCCTAAAATCCATGCAGAACCTTATCTCTCTATTCTTCTTTATAACTTAACTAAATTGGCCACCCAAGAGGAATTATTGATAGGAAACATAAATATTTGATTCAATGATTTTTATAACTCATTCCTCATGACAGGTTCAATCTTGGGATTATCATGTCTCTTTTTAACCTAACTGGTTTAGCTATGGGATCAAGATCAATAGCATGCTAAGTAATTTTGGGGTCAAAACCTTTTATATCATCATAATTCTATGAGAATATAACATGAAAATTCTAACACATGGAAACAAAACCTTTTCCTTTTTTAATACTACATACTTTTCCAAGAATAATCTCTTTTTCTTATGCAATGGTGACTCACTCATAATCCTCTTGACGCATATACATGCTTCTATTTTTCCCTTTGATCTCATCATCATAGTTGAATATGATTTCAAGGGTAACTAATCCTTTGGGTAGCTTGTTTGTCCGCAATTGAATGATCTTATCATCATTGTTGTCTTATAAGGAGGGTTACAAATTTGAACATATTTATACCTCATTCAAAACAAATTAGACACTTTACTCTTCATTGTAAAAACTTCTAGTTGCATTTGTTATCTGTAAAGGATTGTATTATAATCATATTTACATGTTGTTTTATTTGGATAAGGTCATCTGTGGGAGATAACTAAGAGCCAACGGTTTCCATTCGATATGTATCCGTATTCTAATCATGTGGCACTAGATGAAGGTTGGAAGATTCAAACATTTCTAGAATATCCCAGAATCGATGTGTATAAGATCTTACAAACTTGTTCTTATCCACACTCTTACCTATGACTTAGTGAATGACCAATTAAGTGTTCCCAAATACTTCCAAATATTTAATTTGTTTATTTTCTATAATTAGCAGACCATGGACCAATGCCTCATATTTTTCTACATTATTGGAGCATAAAATTTGCATCCTATGAGAAAATAAGAGTTTTTCATTCGTTGAGGAGATAATAGATACACCCACCCCAACTCCATTCCTACTTCTAGAACCATGAAAATAAATATTCCATAGGAAATAAGTGTAATTTTATTCTTCCTGCATATCTTAGGGATGGTGAAATTCTCGATGGATGTAATAGGTTCCTAGGAAATTTTTCAAATCTATATCATAGGAATCAAATTCATAATGCTCTTTGGCCCATTCACCTAACATGAGAACAAGAATTGTAACTAATGAATGTAATGTGTCATATGGCTTAAGATCACAATTTTTATCTCTTTGAATCATAAAATTAGCATTGACAAGACTAGGATCATAAACTTCCACATGATAAGATGAAATATATTCATCCTTAATTGTAAACCTAGTTCCATACCTTGTCCTGAGTAGCATATGAGACTAATATGAGGAAATATATCTGCCCACATTAGCTCTGAAATCTCTGGAGAGGAAAATGGATATTAATTATGTTAATTCAATCATATAAATGTCCTAAATTATGGTCAGGTTTGGTAAATCATGTAAGGTTAATTTAATATCTTTAATTATGCTCAGGAGTTGTATTATTGATCCATCAAATAGTAAAACACCCTTTGAGTTTGGATTATACTCAATCCCCAAGATGTATTTAATTTACTTTGGCATTACTGAGGTACTAGCACTAGAATCTATCATATAATTTTGAATAAGGTTTTTTCCATCTATGAGAGACATGTAGAAAGGAGCAAGCTTAACAATTGAACTTACTTGTTCTTCCTTTGGCTGACATATGTTGATTGTAGAATTTTCACTATGCATGGAGGGTTTAAGAGGTGGAAGCTACTTCAAGGATTTTTGTAATAAATCCCTTCAAAATGGGATATACAAGACATCCCATATTGTGACATTAAGATTAGTCCTTTTCATTTATTTGAAAATGTTGAGAGAAATACCCACGAATTTTTGTAATAAAGGAGAAACATGTTATTTGTTCCTTTTCTCTACCCAAAGAATCTCCTTAGTTAAAATAGTTTACACACCCATGGCTTGTAGTGTTGTATGGATTTGGTATGTTCCATGGATCTTATTCATTTTTAGTTGTTGAGTGACCCATAGTAAACTGGATAAAGTTGGATTTATGCTTAAGTCCACAGATGACTAGAATAATCACATGGAGTTAGGGAAATATGAGGAGATATTACATCAATATTCATCTTCTTAGACCTTATGTTTTCCACCACATGAATTTGCAGCCTATTTAGGCTACTGCAGTTTGATTAATCGCACAAAATTTTCAAGTCCAAAGAAAATGAGTTTAATTTTAGGAGTATTCTCTTAAATCTCATTATCATTGATTGTTGAAGGAGCCATGGCTTACTCTTACATAAATAATGGAGTTTGAGCCATGATATATTTCTCCCATAAGGATTTGATTCCAACCTCACATGCACATTTACTATGAGCTTTATCACATAGATAACACCATTGAAAACATTTATCCATATTGTTTTGAATTGGAATAATAGATTTACTTAAGTTAGGAGCGGGAAGTGGATGGGGGTTTGTGTTTAGAAATTTTCTCAGATGGTAATTAAATGGACATATTTGATTTGGATATTAAAATCCTTGTTACAGGTATCCCTAAGGAGGGTTAGCATAATTTTTAGGAGCTTGAGATTGTTATCTCTTGAGAGAGCCAATCTCATTTGTTAAGTTTTTAAGTTGAACACTAAATATTTCAATTTCATCCCATTTTACAGAGGAACCATATCTCGGAATAAGAAGAAGTGGATTGTTGAGGAATGGGAGTAATGACATGTTCATTATTTTGTGGAAACTCAAGGAAAATAGGCATAGTAAATATGGGGGCTGATTTTCCTACTTGGATCAAATAGTTCTCATCCCTAATGGATATTGCATAAGCATTTGGTAGTTGAATAAAACACATATAATGGATCATTACAACAATATCAGAATTCAAATCTCTAAGAAAGTATAAAAATGCACATCGAGGAGTTGGTCTTAGAAGAACTGGAATTGTGTCCCATGTTTTTCGAGAACCTAACATTTAAATATGCCATAATCTCATTTAGAGCATGTTTGATGGTGGTTAAATTCTTGAGAAGTGAACTATTGTTTTCCTTTTCATCAAAATGTTGAAAAAGATTGGTTCCAAGTTCATTCTAAGTGTGAATGTAATTATGTCTCAAGATTTTATATCATTGAAATTATTTATCTTTAAGTGAGGAAGAATGATTCCTAACTACAACATCATCTTATGTAACTAGATGAAATGAACACACATTAACATCTTAAATAGGATTTTTCAGGGAAGTGAGGTTTTCACCTATGAAAATGGAATAATTTTAAGGCTAGACATAGGTATATCATTTTGGGCATTTAGAGCCAAGGGTCTACCACCATTGAAGATGAGAAAGGGAAAATTTCTTTATTGTGTCATGACTAGAGTGGGTCTTAAAACCCTATAGGAGAGAAATAAATGCCTACCGGAAGGAGTAGAAAGTTTTCAATTAAAAGGATATGATGATCTTTAAAAAATCTACCTCTTCTTCTTCTCCTTGGTAACAATCTGTAAATATTGAAAAGACTCACTACTTGTTGCACTTTTCCTTGTTTGTATTATTCTTATGAAAAATTGATTAGGTTGCTTGAATTCATAACATTTAATGATATGGAATTTTTGGATGTGTTCAGTAACGCCTCTGAAGGCTGAAACCACTAAGTAACATGCCAAAACTATTGAAGCTTAAAATTGTACCCTACTCGAATCACAAAGATCCAAAATTGAGGCAACATAGGACTGTTTCCATGTATGGGACTTGTGACTTGAGACAAATCTCTGGAGAATTCCAACTTCCTTATTACATGGATTTGGGAAAACCTGCATAACAAAATCTACTTCTAATGCTAAAATAATCATATATATAATCTAACTCTAACACTTCCATGGGACCAAGGAGAGAGAGATACAAGGAAGGTAAATCAAAAGTTAAGGGGGTAGGGATAACACTAGAAAGAAGGTGTAATTCCTCTAATCCAAATGACATGAATACAAAGACGTGAGGGTGGGGTCATGAAAATGTATGTATTTCAAACAAAAACAAAAATAATAATATGAAAAATTCAAGAGGGAAAAATATTCACATCAAACACAATTTATTCGAAGGAAAGAGCTAAACAAAACTTATGGTAATCAATATTATATAACTTACATATAGATATGAGGAAAGGAAATCACCATTCGTGAGTTATAGTGGTTAACAACATGAGTTTTTTCAGTTTCATAGGGAAGAGATTTAAAATATTGTAAGGAAATAAAGGAGAATACCCTTACAAAGTGCACAATAATTTGAATTTATACAATTTGTGGAATGAAGAAAGAGGAGGAGAGAGGAGAAAGGACTACCAAGATGGAATCTGTCCCCTGAAGATGTGTTGAATGAGCATGGGTGATATGATTTATTACATATTTTTATTGTAGTACATGCATGGGTTCCCAGGATAGATTCCAAACACCATAACACAAACCTTTATGTCAATCACATGCTATTAGTCTACAGAGAAGGACGTTATGCTTCATTAAATTCTGGTGGTTGGGGTGGTTGGCTCTTTGATTTGAATTCTTACATGGCCTTGATACCTTTCATGGATTTCAATTTTTTCCCATTCTATGGACCTTCACACATTTCCCCTTACTTTCCCTAAAGAGCATAAATAATTCACACCATCCACGAGGGTCTAATCCTTTGATCCATGGCTTTTAACAAAATGAACCATCTCTAAATCCCCATAGATATATAACTTCATTGTGCTCTATTTTTACTTGACTTGTGAGGGACTAATTTCTTTAGTGTTGTAATGGTAGAAATATGTTATGTAATACTACTTCACCAAATTTCACCCAAGTCCCGATTGTTGATTTCTTTTTTCTTTGGGTTAGGAGAATGTGTGGAACACTACATTCCTACATTTTGCATAAAAGCTGAATCAAGTGTGCCATGGAATTTATAGAGCACAAAATTGATAATTCATTTTGATGAGTTGTCAAAAATTACATGGTTTATAATTTTATACAACACCTACATCGTTTATTACTTTTGATGAACTTTATATAGATGACACTCTTATCTCATATACTCGTGCATTTATGCATCTATTAATCAAGTCCCTATACATTGTGTTTTGGTTGATCCACATAATAAAATTATCTAATGTACTCTTTAGCTACTTAATTCTATTGGTTATACTTGAGAAACACATCACATGTGATACAAATTACAAATATTGATATATTATTCTACCCATTACTATTGGATATCTTACCAAAAAGGTCACATTTCTAGTGTTTTCCACTATTGGCTCAAATGACATGGATTTAGGCATCCATTGGTTACATATTGTTAAGATTTTACCATCCATTTTATAAAAAATTGTTAATTTTATTCACCAATAGAAAAATTTTAAAATTTGAGGTATTTCCCTTAAGGCTCCTCTTCTTGTGTTGCCTCAACAAGATTTATAGTTAGTTATCCTACTCCTAGGTCTCTAAATAGGCCTTATAACACATTTTATCTCCAATGAATCTATCTCTTCTATATATCTTTATAGGACTTATAGTACATAGATTATCTCTAGTGTCTCTAGACCTCTTCGGTCTCTTAATAGACCTTCTAATAGACATATTATCCCAAGTGGCCCTAGTCTTCCTAGGTATCCTGATAGGCCTTTTAAAATGCATGATATCTCTATTATCTCTACCCCTCCTAAGTCTCATGATAAGGCTTCTAGAACACATGTTATCTATAATGTCTCTAACCCTCCTAGGTATCTAGAAAGGCCTTCTAGAATACCTTTTATCTCTACTATATATCACCCTCCTTTGATTCCTCATAAGTACTCTAGTACACATCTTGTCGATAGTGCCTCTTATTCTTTGGTTTTCCTCATAGGTATTTTTCTAAACATTTTATTTGTCATGGAACTCAATCTTTCAATCCTCCTCATATGTCTTCTCCATAAAACACAACATCTTATAGATTTAGTCCACCTTCTTCTCCTCTTATGATCTTTGTGGCACATGATACTACCTCTATACCACTCACATATGAGCATATTTATTTGGCATGTTTGAAGCTTGTGCCTCTAATTTTTATAGATATGGATTTCCTCCTCATGAGGATATCATTGGGAATATATTGTGTTACCCATATCCCTATACATATTTTAAGTTTAAAATACATATAATTATACACATATTTGTAAAAATACAAAACTAGGACCTATACACATAACTTGAGTTGTTTGCAATTTACATTATATATGTTGTATGCCACTATGGTTTGATTAATATAATATCTTTTATACTCTTTACATACATATATTTATGAGGAATATTGAGCTTGATGTAGAAGCGTAAATTAATACATGCTAATAGAAGATATCTTGATTTTGTAGATACTCAAATTTTGAAATTTACCATTTTGGCACTCGCTAATTACAATTTTTGGCTAATACAAACACCCACATCTTATCCCCACTCAGTACATGTTTCCATAAATTTCCTAACTTACTCAGTTTCATACACCTATGCATAAAAAAATCTAATTATTAAAACATAAGACTGGTGCTAAAACTCATTTTTTCAAGACAAAACTTTCATAATTCACTTAGCTCTTCTCTATCCAAAACTATATAGTTCAAACAAGTTGTATAATCTAGTCTTATCCAACCTATATTTTCCTACACCAACAAATTTTCCAACTTTATTTTTGATGCAATATCATTTTTTTGTCTTTTTTTATTCATAGGTCAGCCTCATCATGGTAATTTACGTTCATGCCATATATAAGCAAGTTAACATCGCCTCATTTATTCACCTAGAAATAACAAGGTATTATAATGACATACTCACTTACAACACTCACAATAGGCACTCAAGGATCCCTAAACCTCCTTAAAGCTAATGCATATCCACTAGGGAATTTACTACTAAATTTCTAAAGTAATAAAATAGGTCAATTAGTCTATCTTCTGTCAATTCCAAGAACACCAAGTTTCTCACTTTAAATTATTAGCAAGACGATAATTCTACCAAACATGATCAAAGTGGTTCAAGTTTCCAACTAACTGAATTTATGTAGATGTTTAATGCTTGGTGGATAACCATGTGGTTTGAGGTATCTTAAAAGTAGTGTTGACATAGGTGGTGCATAGATTGAACTTCAACCTAAACACTAACCTTATTATAAGGTATTTTAGGTTAGGGTTTTGACATGATTACATATCATATTGCGGTTATGCAACAAATAGGGTTTGACAGTAAAAGTAAATTTTATGACTATCAAAGTACCCATAAAGTTACAAAAATAATCCAAGACCACATCAAAGGGTCATGAACGGATTATTCATCATAACCTAAAATACAGTATTCTTCTAAGGATTTTTTCATGTCAAAATACTAACATTAAAGCTTCTTTAGGCTCTACAATCCTAGATGTCTAATTTGTGTACCCATATCTCTTATAGAAAACTATGTATTGCTAATTCTCACTTATTTTTTGTATTTGAGCTTGTATACATTCATTGTAAGAACCAATATGTTATTTTGATGTTGTATAATTAATTTTGGAAGTTAATTAACTATAAAAGATATTATTTTCCTAACCTTAAAATTTTTTAATGTTGTGTATTCCATAAAAATATTATAGTCTTAAAAGGGTGTGAAAATTATGGTGAACTAAAATTTTAACTTGTATATTGTTTCAAATCCTAGTTTCCTAGGGTTTCATATCTACATTTTATATTCATATCTTAACTTGATTCACATCTTTCATATACATTAAATCTAGTTTGTATATATTTTCCTATGGTTTCATGGTTGGTCATACCCTTTGGGTCTATTTTTAGGGATCCTAATTTCCGAATCATCTTTCATTTCATATTTTAAGTATATCGGTTCTATTTTTGAATTACTTTAAGGTTATCATTAATTTTCATTTTATAACGAAAACATCTTTTTGTTTTCCTACATATTAGCATGATTTTTGGAAATTTAAAATTTATATTTTTATTAATTAGGGAATAATCAAATAAATATACACTTTTGTGCAAATTACTTTGACGTTTTTATTATATGTGTTAATATACTAAAATAAATATTTTTGTTTCATAAATTTCAATTTATAATTTCATATATGGTCATTATATTAATGTGAAAACAATCAAATTTTATCAACATCACTTTTGGGTCTTATCTTCTATGATCTTTCTATTGTCATCTTTCCTTATTATATGGATCTTAATTCTAGGATTTGTCCTCATTTGTGATCCCATTGAATTTTCTAGTGTCCTCACCAGTCCATTCCTTTATTTTCTTCATATTAATCCCACATGTAAGGATATCATGTATGATCTATTTCAACATGCTCGAATTCTTCTTAACACCTACATTACTTATCTACGAGTGAGTATACAAACAAAAATTTCTTTAGAGGAATTTATTTATTCTACTTCCATTGATCTATTCCATCAACATTTCATAGAAAATGGTATCCTCTTATATATTCAAGTTGTTGGTTACTAATTTTACACCCCTTCGGGCCTAGTAGTATTTTTTTATATAATAGGAAGGATTAGAGGATGAAAAAATGTGTGATAGATGGTGTTTGCAACCGGGGAGATTTTTGACATTCTCTTTAGAACCAAGCTCTTGGGATGATTGAGAGGCATGTACAAATGGGATGGCCTAATCCTGCTGCTTTTGGTTCTACCTTAAACTAGGGTGAGAGGACCCATTGGGTAACCTGAATGGAGAGGGGATGATTCGTACTTCATTCCCTTTAATTTATAAAATGGCAGAGTCAATCTGAGATAAGTACTATCATGCATATAAAATTCACTCGCAAGAGTTCTCAAAAGAATATCATATATACTTAGTGGATTCGACACAAGTTACTAAAGACAACAAAGTTCAGTTATTATTGCATCACTTTTTATGGGATCCTAGGTATGAAGATGTCTCTTCAATTATGTTTGGATATAGAAAAACAAGGTGGTAAATGGATATTTTTAGATGGAAATGTGATGGTGTGGGGAAAAGTATAATATGTTTGATTTGTAAAAGAGGGTGAGTAAATGATGATTGATTTCATGTAACAAAGAATTGACAACTACCATGCTAATATGTTATCCTAGAAAGTAAATAACATATGATTAAGTAGTGGAAATTTATTAAACAAAAATATTTGCATTCATTAATACTCAACAGCTGCAAATATTTTACAGAAAATATTTAAAACACTTAACGTAAAATCTTATACAAGATCTCTAATGAAGTACTTATTGCTTCTATTCTTATAAGCCAAATATACACTCAAGGATGATAAAAATAATCTAACAAGTAGGTTGCAATAGGGTTTTATAAACACCTTATATATTGTAGAGTAAATGCTATAAAGAAATATTGATTTAGCAACCAAGAAGATGCAACTTACCAAAAATATGATTTTGTGTATTATGATAGAAGCAATCAACACAAAATTACAGTAAAAATTATAACTCGTTAATCAAATTTCAACATACAAGATCTAGAACACAAAACTTGAATCATAAGTAGGTATATGTCATTCAAACTTTAAATTTATTAAAAAGGGGACATGAATTAAATTCCCTTAATGTTTTACAATGGTTGAATAGTACAACCACCTTGACAAAAAATCTTGAAAACTCAAATTTCATATGTATTCCATACAAGAAAATGGAAGCATGCAGAGATACATTACTTTCTTTAAACTTATAAAATAGAAACAAAAACCACCATTTGATATGAGGAAAAACCCTCATATTTATAAAAATAACTTCATGGATTCACATTTTAATTTCCCCAAAAACTAACAAGAGAATATTCCTTTCATTCACAAAGCAAAGGAGCGCAAGGTCTCATCAGAGTGGGAAGGAATCTTATCCAACTGCAAATATTCTATCTTCAGTTACCAACTTTGGAATTAATTTTTATTTTTTTGTTGCAAATGTGGACATGTAAAAAGTAGTTAACTTGTGATGTTAGATGTATTTCTATATTTTTACCTTTTCTCAATCCCCCATG
This sequence comes from Taxus wallichiana var. yunnanensis, assembly GCA_018340775.1. Lineage (NCBI taxonomy): Eukaryota > Viridiplantae > Streptophyta > Pinopsida > Cupressales > Taxaceae > Taxus > Taxus wallichiana. The sequence continues at coordinate 274,651,151 of CM031242.1, read as the reverse complement.
CATCTAGTCATAATCGTTTCGCCTCTTGATGTCATTCCTTCATTTGATTTGATTTTTATCTTTTTGGAAAATATACTTTTGTAAGAGGAATGATTATAGGTAACAATTTTAATTTAATGTCTTCCTCGTGTAATATCTTAAATCAAACCAAAGAAACATATTTTTACCAGATAGATTTTCACTCTCCCTTTCTCGTAATTTGTGTTGAGCATTAAAATTGATCGTACATTTAATCATGTCATGATACTTCACACAAGCTTCCCGGGATTCATTTTCCTATAAATTCACACTTACTTCCTATGAATTTGCAAGTTCTTTGTAGGATTATAAGTGGAATTTCCTATGAAATAAGTGGTGACATTCCTCTACTTGAGAAATGGAAAACATGGAACTAGAAGGAGATTTGAAATATCTATCCTCAGAGACTTTGCATTCAATGTTTAATCTCTATGTTCGAATGAAGAATTTTGATTCAAGATCAAAATAAGTCCATAGGACCACTAACTCCCCGTATAACTCATCTAGATTTGATGAGAAAATCTCATCAAAATGAATCCCTTTTTCTTGTTGTTCCAAATTTTGTTTCTCTTAAAATGTTATATAGTTACTGAAAAATTAAAGAAGTTCTAGACCCATTAGTGCCAACTATCAATATGAACACCATCTGTATATCCCCTAAATTTTTCAAGAGGGTATATCCTCACTTTCTTGTAAATTTTCTGAGTTGTATAAAATTCTAGATGTCCTTGAAAATGCCTCAGTAAAGTCTTCTCATGAAAATATTTATGTAATGTCTTCACCTCCAGTGAACTTTGTAGGGCCTTCACCTCCAGTGAATTATGGTGTGCCTTCTCCTCCACCGACTTATGTTATGCCCTCACCTCCACTTAAGAAATTCAAAAGGATCCCAAAGTAGTTCTTATTAATGTACCCAATCCTATTCCCGTAAAACCAACTGATGTGCCCAAGCCATCTACATCTTCTACAATTGATTATCATTGGGGTACTAAGATGTATCTAACATGAGGGCTTAACCTTCTTGAATGGGATTTGTCTTATAAGAATAAAATGGAATTTTTTGGGATTTTGGAAGGCCCAAGGATAGGCATCAAGGAGCTTATGGATAATAACATGTGTCATGATTTTGTAGGATATATGAAATATGTTTTTGGGGCGCAATACCGTAAGGAATTTGAGTTCAGAAAAGAATTTAGCTCATGTTCCTTCTTATAGAGAGGAATTTGTAGTCATTAATTGACCATATTCTAGTTACAAAACTTTTTACAAATTTTTACAAAAATTTAATATACATTCCAAGGGTAGGGACCCCTATAGAATCCCCTTCCTTTTGCATATATAAAAATATATATTTTACATGGCATTTTATATATGATTGATTTTAACTAATTCATCCTCAATTTGCTGAGTATTTTCTTTCAATTCAAAATTTTGAAAATACAAAAACAGGATAGTAAAGAATGAAGGAAAAACTAAGAAGATCAAAATAAAGATACATAATAAGTCTAAGCTTAATCAAGTTCAATAACTCCATATTCCTTCTATTCCTTCATCCTATCCTTTAGGGCATCATATTTCTTAAAAATGTCTAGCATAAACTCTTCATCTAGACCTACATGGAAGCATAAAATCGCTTCCTCCATCGAGAAAACATTTATACATTCTGTAGGTACTCTTTCATTTTTCTTTATGCTTTTAGTCTATTTTTTAATATACTTTTCCAAGTGCATAAAAATTTGGATGAAGGAGTAATCAAATAATTTCTAGGATTTAGTCCCTACTACAACATGTTATTTGATTATTTCAACCAATTGTTTTGTATTTATCTTTTCAGGGGAATGTATCCCCGCATGGGAAGCATCCTTTCTATATAGGATTTAATGTCATCAACATAATCTTGTGCTTTATTCCTGGCCTCCTGGATTTTTGTATTCCATTCTCTAGTATCTCTATCCATATCCTGATTCCTTCTTCACACAAGAGGTGTTCTCCTTTCCCATATGGGGGTATGATCCCTTCCTTTTCCAATATTTCCTCACTGATAGTATTTATACCTTCGAGCTTGGGTAACATTCCCTTCCACTAATCCAATTCCTCAAAGAATATCCTATTTTATTTATTACTATCTTCAATATGTTCTTTTATATAGTGGTAACATGCCCCAAATTTTATTAAGGTCTAGCTACACTTTACAATAAATTTATTTTCCCATTCTTTGGTAGTTGCATTTCATACATTGGCATATTCATCATCTCTCAAAGTAGCATATGTGACCTTAGAGGTGAGTTTTTGTGAAGTTAAAAATAATTGGATAAATTTCTTCACAATATTAGATAGGGATTAAACCTTTTCTCTTAATTAATTTTTTGTCTCCTTATCTTTTTCAATGTTTTGGATAAGGCCCCTTATGGAAATTGTAGATTCTTATTTCATAGTATATGAGGTTGTCTGTCCCAATGGAATATGTGTAACTTGGTATTCAATCATTGTAAATTCAAAGTTTATTATATCTCCTTTGAGGGTGGCAATCTCTAATGTCCTATACCACTGAGTATCTACATGGGTCTTAGACAATATCTTGGCTTTCTTGGAGGCTCTTGTGCATCTTGAAAATAGAAAATTTTCAATATCAATAGTCTCTACTTTAACTATTTCATTCTCTTCCCTTGGGAGAATTTATCCCAACCATCTTGTTGCAAGGGAATGTCCTCATCTTGGAGGTGGTGATGTTTGTTGTGATGTGCCAAAATAAACCACAATTTCCTTGTAAGGAACATGAGGAACCTATGAAAGTAGAAGTTTTATTTTGGGACTTCATTCCCCATAACTACTCCCTTTGATTCAATTTATGATACACTAGTTGCTTCAGCCCCTTCTTTTTGCATCATATGTAAGTTCCTTAGTTAACACCACTGTAAGATTTGGTTCTTGAATTTTATCACCAGATTTTTCATTTTCCTTGCTTGTATACACCTCATGAATTATGATAGCTTTGTTTACTTTATTTAATGATTCTTCCATAGTGTCAACAAGAACCTTTGTCTTTTCTTGTGTTGCAATACTTTCCTCTTCTTGAGGTTACACATTTGTGAAGACATCCATATCCTTAAATGCTACTATTATCCCAAATTCATCCCCCAAGTTAATTTGCATAACTCATTATAAATGGACTTAGCCATTTAAATTATAGGACGTGCGGGAGGCCACAAATTAAAGTGGGAGGTCGAAGAGAAAGAAATCTCGGGATGGCTTATAAGTCAAAATTGAGAATATATCGGTTTGCCCGACAGAGACAGTCTCGCAATGAGCCAGGAGCTTGTGAGCCATAGCTAACATTTGGATCCATCTCATGTCATGCATCAACCATACATCAACACCCTTTATTGTCACACGTCGGTCATCCCTCCCTATCACACATCAACACCCTTTGTTATCATGCTTCAATGCCCTTTCTTGTCATGCGTCAACTATCACCTCCTATCCCACATCAATGCCCTTTGTTTTCACACATCATCATTACTTTTGTTGCGTGTATTTGTTCCTTCCATCGTGTGTCAAAGCATTCCTTCCATCGCACGTCAATGTTCCTTTCATCACATGTCAACATTCCTTTCGTTGCCAAGCATTCCTTCCATCACACATCAGCATTCCTCGCTATCATGTATCAAAGATTCCTTCATATCATGTGTCGAATTCCTTTCCTTGTCAATGGAGAATATTTCCATTCCTATTGGGTGTCAACAAGGAATTTTAGGTACGACTAGGCATTAATGACATCATACAAGGTAGCTCAATAACTAGTTTAATGAAGCATGGCACCCATGTCTTTTCTGACATAAAAGTACCATTGGAAAGTGGACCGGTATGGCTTCCCATACCTCTATACAGGAAATTAATGAGGGTTTTCATTAGGTGAGAAAATTTTTTATATAATGTATTTGACCCCCTCATTTTTAAAGAGAGACATTCTAGGAGCTGGGGAAACTCTTGCAAAATTTTCCCTCAACTCCATTTGAGTTGCAAGCCTTCTCTTGGGCCTAACAATGTAATTATGCCTTTGTGCATCAAATGTATTAGTCATTACATAATTTGAAGAAATAAAAATTGTGCTTTGTGTTATTTCTTCAACCCTAGCTTATTTTTATTGTATTTTCTTACCTTATTGTTTTATTTTGTGCATGTTCCTTCACTTGTAGTTTATGATGTTGTGTTCCATGGAGTTTTGATGGTGGATTAGGACACGGGTCTATGTCACATTTTTCTAACCTACCTCAGCCCCCTTTTTCACTCTTTCATCCTCCCTCAATAAAGTATCTCATCCCTTTTCTTGGTGTTATCACCCCCTTAGTTTAGGAATTTCATTTTATGCATCTCTTTCTTCCCTAGTCCCTTGGAAAATCTAGGTTAGTGTTAGGATAGTTGCATTTCCCTTTCTAGGAGTAGTTTAGAATTAGGATTATGCAGAGGAAGTCAGTCTTCTTTGAATTTCCATCTCATGTTTGCAAGTCCCACAACTTGAGAGATGGACCCATGTTAGAAAAATTGCACCGATTGCCCCACACAAACAGAGAGAAAATCGGGGTGTTGTAATTTTGACATAACATATACCTTTGTGGCTTTGACTCAAATGGAAATGTTTTAGTTGTGGGTAATGTGACTTTAATTTGTTTCATATTTTGATTTGATGTACTTAATTTCTCACCATGTATTTATTTGGTCTCCATTAGCTAACTATCCATGGGGTATCATCAACATTTTCCTTGGTAGCCAAACTTTGTAACAATTCAATAAAGTTTGGTATATGTGTTTTTGTTTCCTCATCCACATCAAATATTTCAATTTGTGAATTTTTTCTTTCTTAATTTGGTGTTGCAATAGGAGCTTCTTGTACATCATATAGTAGTATTGAATCAATCACTTAAACTTGTTATTTTTCTACTTCATGATCCAATGTTGGAATAAGAGTTTTTTGCACATCATATAATGGAACGTGTCAATGACCTATAGTTCCTCAATTTATTTTCCATTTCCTCTCATATCTAGGATATTCTTGGCCTCTTAGGTATTATAAGATCTATTAAAAGGGTATATATCCCTATCCCTTTTTGTTCATTCAAAACACTTAAGACCAGATTTATCTTTCTCTTATTCACTTTGCACTCGAGTTCTAGGTCGCTATCGTAAGGCACCCCTCATTCTCTTTATTTTACTAGAATATAATGGAAAATTTACCACATGAGTTATATGCTTTGAAGAACCTTCTACATTATCATGTAATGGGATAGCCTGAGTGATATGGGAATCCTTCATGGTTTTCATTAGTATCTTTTTATCTTTTTGGGTTAAGAGGGGCATGGAGGTACTTGTGCCACTAGTAGAAGAATTCCACTCCTCTGTTATCCCAATGGTTGGTTTCTTGGAAGGAATTTGAGGTGATTTCCCTTCCAAGGGATCCATTTGGCTTGCTCCTTCCTTTAAAGGAGGAATATCTTCTGAATAATTCTTGTAGATCTTTACTCTTATAGTACCTTGGTGTTCTATATAGACAAAACCAAACCTTTTTTGTTAACCATATCAATGTTCTCCTCTTTACATGTGTTGTTATAGTATGTAGTCTTTTTGTTTCCTTATGATTCTCAATCAAGTGGCTCAATTGGTTTCCCTTCCAAATTCATCTCAATTTAATATTGGCTCACTATTTTTTGGTCATCTATAAAGTCTTAAGGTATAACTATAATTTTATTGTCTATCACTTGTTATAGAGTCATTGTAGAGAAGTCTCTTATTATAACCTCCTCTTCATCTCTGCAATCCATCCCAAAATCTTCATAGTGTGAATCATGCTCATATAAACTTCTTAGAATGGAGTTCATCACCCATCTGATATAATAGTTAGTCCTTGGTTAAAAATTTTCCATATTTATTATGTTCATCTCTTAACTGGACTTTTGGCACTTATGAATGTTGTGCATATGTACCTCCCTATTGTGATTGGTAACTTGATGTTTGTCTTGTGTTTACCAACTTTTATCTTGTGTGCCTATTTTAACTACTTTGAGAGCTCCACAAGCTCCCATTTTTCATCTAGATATCTAGGAAACATGTAAGGGTGTTCCTGGAAACCATTTAATCTTATGTAAGTAAATAATCTTAACTAGATACAGAAAGCACACATAATCAGTGATTTCATTTTTGGCATCTGTAGATATTATAGATTATTCCCATTCTTTTTGAAAAGCAAGATAATTGGTGTAAAGAAATAATAATTTTTCTTTCTAAAATTTCCCTTATGCTTCTCCAAGTTTAACTAGGGGTATACATCATACACCCTATGGGTAGTAAAATATTTCATCATTGGGACTCTAGGAGTTCTCTTGTGAATGCAACATTATAAACTAGGTAATACATCATGTAAAATTCACACCTGATTGCAGTTCCCTCTCTAATTTGTACAACCATTTTTATAATATGATAATGATAGATTTGATTATAAATTTTTACAACAAGCCTTCTCAATACTAAATATGATGAGCTAAATACCACTCTTGGAAGTCATAATCATATTTTAAGCATGCAATTCTTCTTCTTAGAGTCATGAGGTCTTCAACTTCTTCCAAAAAGTGTGAACGAACTAAATTTTTTGGGACTCTAGTAAGAACATTTGTTTTTAATTAACAATTGACTATTCATACTTTTGGTATATTCTACATGTTTGGTCCTCTATGATTATTATGTTAATTGAATGTCAATTTTCACTACCCTCTCAACTTTGGGTAACCCTAATATTATTCTCAAGGTCTCATGTGATAACGAGAGAACTCTATCACCACTTCCATCTAATACTTCATTGGTTTCTTGATTGTATAGTTTGACACAAGTCCATACCAATTCTGGGAAATGTATAGAGGGTGGGAAATCCTCGGTGAGGAAACACCACTAGCATTGATTACTTCCATGTGATCACTTCTAGTTGGATCATGAAATCTTTGTAGGAAATCCTCTAGGTCAGCATTTCCTAGGTTGGTATCCATCACCTCATCCAAATTGTTTGTGATATGTGAGGTAACGGGGGTTACTGTTAGTGCAAAATTACAGCACCCCTGGACGCTGATCAGATTTCTAGGTTGATCACTCTTGCATCCAGTGTAATTGCACAACATGGAAACCTCTCTCCAAGTGTGGGACTTGGAAACTGAGAGAGGAATCTCCAGATTAGAGGCTGGTTCCTCAAACTCCTCTGATTTAGATCTATATTTTGCAAAGCTACAGAGGTCTAGATCCTAATCCTATTCTAACTTGCAAGGAGACAGGGGTAGAAGTGCAAAAAATTGAAACTAACTAAAGATGGTGATGCACCAAAAAGGAGTGGTGAAACATATTAGTCATGCAAATAGACACAGACCAAGGTTCACAACATAAAAACATACACAGACTGATAATGTATAATTTAGCATCTGAAATCAAGCAAATAATACAAACAGAGGATTGAAACCCATTCACAGAGCTTGCATTATCAATTTAATATCAAAATACGCATTACACCCTCAGAGAGGTAAAGAAAACTGTTACAATCCTTGGAGAGGTCTGATACTTCATCAATCCCTTGAAGAAGGTGAAAGAAGAAGTCTGCTATGCCCAAAAATGTTCCTCTCTTTGAAATGAGCCCAAAACTGGCTTTTAAAATGCAAGGGTCGAACCCAGGGAACAGGAGACGTACAAAGGCATGGGAGCCCATTCTTTCTTGACTGCAGGTGTATTAAAATGGCATGGAGGACCTTACAAACCCATACCCTGTCATTTTGACCGGATTACAGGAGAATGCGACCCATTCTGCATTAACTCTGGTCGCTGGAATGTCATTTCCGGCCATGAATACGCGTCAGATCCGTTTCTCAATTTTTCTCCTCCAGACTGCTCCAAAACGCAAGATTGACCCCGAGAATCGTGTAGAGAATTTCACCAACTTTCCGTTGATATAAAGAATGTGCAAATCCGAGCTCTGGATCAAAAGTTATGGCGATCTGAAGATCTAGGGCACAAAACAGGCGAAAGCGTGTTTTGAAATCCTTTCCCGCGCTCTGCCACCTGGACGACACGTGGGATGTGCTGATTGGACGAGCAATTCTCTCTCCTCCGTCTTTCGCGGGCTTTCATTTTGAAATTCGCTTGTGGGGCCCTTAACTAGACACGTGGCGCTATTTCATTGGTTCGGGCTGACCTTTTAAAACTTGCCCTTTGACCTTTTTGACCTTTTTTTTCCGAGACACGTGGCGGCTTCTGATTGGTTCTCGGCCCTGCCGGCTTTTTCGCGCCCTTCGCGTCTTTTTGTCCCAGACGTCCCAATTGCTTAGTGCTCCTTGTGCTGATTTCGCCAAACCGGCCAATTCGCGTCCATTTGTCCCGGATGTCCCAATTGCCTTGAATCTGCTTTTGACCTCTTTCGCCGGTTCGCACCTTTTCGGCTTGTCGCTTGTCCCGTCCCTCTCAAAGTTAGTCGATTTCTCTCGGTCGAACCGGCATTTCGCGCCCGCCGTGTACTTTTGTCCCATTTGTCCCATTTTCTTTTGGACTGCCTGTGCTCATTTCGGCCGAACCGGCCGGCCTTTTTGTCCCAAACGTCCCGAGCAACACTTAGCCAATTTTTCTTCCTCTTTCGGCCGGATCGGCTTTTCGCGCCCGCCGCGTACTTCTGGCCCGATTGTCCCAAATGCAATTTGGGCCGCCTAGAGGCTTTTCGGCCGATCCGCTTCCATTTGTCCCACTTGTCCCAAATGCTACCTTGAGCAGGACTTAGCCAATTTTCACACTCTTTCCTGGATCAACCTATTTGCCTTTCTGCAACTTTTTGCATTTTCTCAGAGCTTGCTCCCTGTTTCTTCGGCCAGGGGAGTTAGAAAAATACCTGAAGGGACCCTAGAAACCTGATTTTGCTCTGAATCAATCAATTTGCTTGGGATTTGAATCTTCTGATGCATGTTATCAAAATTTACCCTAGGGGGGTGAATTTTGGATAACAGTTACATTTTATTTTATCTTCATATTTCTTAGTAATTGATGGAAATTGATTATCCAAGCATTATGGGATTCAAGAGAAATACCAAGTGTGGGAGGAGAAATGTAAACAACATATGCTTCTCAAAAACCCTTACGAACAAAAGAGAAACTTATGTAACCTTTAATTTTTTTGGGAGATGGCCAATGGGGTTTGGGTGGATCGGTTAAGATGGACGGTTGTGTCCGGATCCACCCGATTTCAAATCCCACCGGGCATGATCTCTTTGGGGTGGTTATCGATGGTGGTGGATGTTGCATCACTAATGGTTATGGTTGGCGGTTATTCTCTCGGTGATAGCAGACTTTGCATCGTCGGCATTGGTTTTCACAGCGGTTGGTAGCTCTAAAAATGGTAGGGGTGGAAATTACATCATCAGTGCGGGCTCACTGGTCGCAATCTGGGTTGGATTAATTATAATATCTTGTCTCTTGACATTGGTTGTAATGGGTGGGGTCCCAGGAAACCCTCTGGTTCATAGCTCTGGTCAAAAGCATTTATCAATCAAAAAAGAATTCTGGGAGACTTACTCAAGTTTACGTATTTCTTCATAATACAAGTCACATATGCATGTCTATTACTTCAATTTTCTTAAATGCCACTCTTTGAAATCTACTAGATCAATCTTGAAATCCAAGTTCGTAACTTTAGGGCTCCAGAATGTTCAATTTTGTTGCGAGAAGGTAGAAATGTGAAATACTTAGAAAAATTTTGAACCTATAATCCTTTCATGCAAGCACCATTAATAAGAGGATATAAATGCATTATATACAATATTAGCTAGTGATCTCTACCTTTTCTCATTTGAATGAGAACCATCCATGTGTCCCTTTTTAAGGGAAGCGGAGATTGGAGCCTAGTTTGCATATTTGTATTTAACAGAAGAAGTGCAAAACTACAAAGTTATATGGGGTCGCCAATACCGAGACGCATTGATAGGATGACACGTGTCCTTTTTGGGCCTCGGGGTTTTGGATGTAGTTTTCACTTTCACATGAAGTCCAAATGTAGAGATCCAAAATTAAGTCGCAACCCTCTAAGCCCCTTTCAATTAACACACCCCTTACCATGACCCCTTCCACACATTATTATTAATCTAATTATCAATATTAGGTTAATTACCACCTCACCTCTCCACCTCACCTTGGACCCATTCCAAGGGCATTTAACTAACTAAGACTAGGTCATCACTCCTAACATTGAGTCATCACTTCACTTAACTAACTAAGACTCTTTCTTAACCTAATATTTATTGTTAACCACTTTTTCCATTAATTCCCCACATGTTTAAATGTGAACCAAGACTCCTAGCCCATAATCAAATCTTGACCCATGTCAAAAAGGGAAGAAATAAACTATTTTAAGCAAATTGGACTATTTCTCCCTAATTGATGTTGGTTATTCCTTGGCGCGCAAAGTGGTCAAGGAACCACCATCGGTTCCCATAAATAATATTTTTCAATTTTTTTCCCAGGATATTCCTTTGGTTGTCTTTTGGGATTATTCATTCGCACTCTAGCATTCGATTGTGTTAGGATTAATAGTGTTTAACATAATTAATCATGATAATTATTTTTAATATAGTATGAGTTGGTTTACAACTCATATTATTAGTTATATGTTTGGTTATAACAATTAATAGTTATGTGATTTTAACCAATCACGTATATGGTGTTTGGGTGAGATATTCATGGAAGAGTAATTAGGATACTTCATAAAATATAAGAAATACATTTCCTATATATATGTAAGTTTTTAATGTTGAATAATATACAGAAAATACAGATTACTGTTTGCAATTTGCTCGTACCTTTGATTTGGTATCAGAGCACTCTTATCAGTTATTTAATGGAGATATGAGATGTTGTAAAGTGTAGAGCCACTATAGTTATTGGCTAACCTGAATAATGAAGAATAATTTTATTTTCGTGCATGCTCAGATCATTGTGACTCTTTCAATCTATTATTCTGTTGTCAGTTATGTTGAGGATTATCTCCACCATATGTTTTATTGTCCACGTATATAATCATGCACAAAGAAGCATTTTTAACCGTGTTTGTTCCATTTTGAATATTTTTGAAGCAACAAACTTGGAAAGGTGTTCTTAATTCATATGAAGGCCAATTATCAGATCTAAATCCCTCGACCTAGTTTCTTATCTTCTTTATGCATCTCGTGTGCGGTATTTAAGTGATTACAAAGAATATACAACAAACACTAAGCTCTTTGTGTAAGACATGTAATATCTGGAGTTTGAAGCGTGGTGACTGGCGACTCGTATGTCTATTGTACATCTCCATTCCATAGTGTGGCATTACAATTCATTTTTACTGCAACTTTGAATTGTCTCTGAATACCTTCATTGGCTCGATCATTCATTATGTCTACTCGATTTGTTTGAGGTCAGTTTAGTTTAGTTTTTAAAAACGTGTGTTGTCATTAATACTTTAGAGTGTCAAAATATTATGGTCTATGTAGAATTTATACTAATTTTCTAATGAAAGTATGAGTAGATGAATTTATCATTTTTCATTAAAACTCTAGTTGATATTTGAGTCTATAACTATTGTTTTAAAAGTTGTTGTCAATTGGTCTAAGTTGTAAGAAAATCGAGTCTATATGTCATTTTTTAAAAGCGTTATTTTTCTAGGTGATTTTAAGATTAGCAATAGTATTTTCTTTGAGAGTGATTTAGTCAAAATTTAAATTGTAGATAGTCAAGTATCGTTTTGTTAGAGTCAATAAAAAAATCATGTGTTGTCAAAGTTTATGTTGTCATTGTCATTTTTTTGCTTGTGTAAGCCATATAAGTATTTGTGTCATTAGTTTATATTGTGAGTCAAAGTTATAAAATTGTCCAATTTTGTGTCTTTGTAAAATTTTGAAAACTAAAAAAAAATTCCTTACGGACACATTTTCAATGGAATATGACTTCCGAGTTGTAATTGAGCTTCATTTTCACATTCCGTTGAGCTAGCAGCGTCGCACTAGAGGATGGAGGCATCGAAAGTTGGAGGTCAATCAACGATCTCTCGTTAGACATCAACGACGGGGCCACACAAATGATTTGGTGATAGTTTTTAGTAGTGTGTGATATATGTTCATTTCACAGTTCTTATTTTTTCAGTGTCTTTGAATAAACCCCTTTCTAGAATTTTGGGAAGATTCATGTTTTCAGAAGACTCACTTTTGGGGAGCAGGAGAAGATTTCGAGGTAGACTTAAGGGATGGTTATCCAGCTAGTGTGAAGCTTGTGGATCTTGGAGATCCATAATTCGGGCACCCAGGGAGGAAGGGAAATTCCCACAGGAACCCAAAGAGGAAGGGAGCATTCCTGCATAATTTGGCTTGACACTACACCTTTATGAGGGTAAAGATATAATCTATGGAGTTTGTACCTGGTCTAAGCAATGATTTCAGGAGGTGGTTCAACTTCTTCAAAATATGGTTCTTCCCGTGTTCACATTAAGGGGGTGAATATTGAGAATTAATAATGTTCACACTAAGGGGGTGAATGTTAGGATTAATATTATTTAACATTATTAATCATGATAATTATTTGTAATATAATATGAGTTGGTTTACAGACTCATATTATTAGTTATATGCTTGGTTATAACAATTATTAGTTATGTGAGTTTAACTACTCACGTATATGGTGTTTGGGTGAGATAGTCATGGGAGAGTAGTTAGCACTACTTCCTAAAATATAGGAAAGACATTTCCTATATATTCGTAAGTTTGAAATGTTGAATAATATACAAAAAAATACAGATTGTTGATTGAAAATTGCCCATACCTTTGAGATTGAGATTCGACAATGAAACATAGTATTAGAGCATCTAAGTTCTTCATTAGTAACCAACCTCTTGCTCCATATCCTTGGTTCATTCACTGGGAAGCATTCGGGATTAATTGCCACGACATTGGATCGCACCCGTTTCTCTTATGAACGTCAACTAACGATTGCATCTACCAATCTCCGGGTCTTCAAATAAGTATCTTAACTAGGTTGTTAGTTCTTAACTTTTATTTTATATCTCTTATTTTCTTTTGTATTGCTTCTTTCTCACCCAAATACCATCCATCACCCATCTACCCGATACCCTACCAACCTGAACCTCTCCTCCTTTCCAATCACCTCTCTCACCCTTGTTGAGCCTTCACCTAAATCCCAACACCTTTCCTAAGCCTTACCAACACTCTGTGTAATCACAGAGAACCTAAACCAACCTCATTTCTACTTTGGAACCCAATTTCCCTACCGCGATTGGTTAACCAACCGACATCAACTTGGCTAAAACCAATGACCAAAGCATCGGTCTCTGTGTCTAACATTATCCCTCAAACCAAAGAGCTAATTTACCTACCCAAAACCTCCCACAACCTCAACCATACCTTCATAACACCCTCTGTTACACCTACAGACCTTAACAATCCACCACCCACTTTAAATTTAATATTTTATTCACTATTTAGATTAGATTTGAATTATTGTGCTTGTGTGAGATACCTAAATTATACAACTACAATATGACTCTCTATTTCATGTTCTTATCAACTTTTAATTTTTTTAAAACATGGATCGACAACTTTCGAGGAAGCACCCTGCTTCCCGGATCTAGCCTCATGAGGCAATCCACCAACCTATGCTTTTAATTCTATCTTTTGGTCTTGCTTTGCTTCTTAGGTAGTCCTTCCCAGACAAAAAGGAGTTCTCTCAATCGGCTTAGTCTTCAATGGTGCGCAACCTCTTCACAACCTCTAGGTATTCCTCACATACCCAACCTTCTACCTTAAATGTTTTACTCATATGTATATTTCTTATTGGTGAAACATTTTGGCATGCCCAAAGGTGAGACCCTCATTATTTGTGGGTTCTTTTATATTCATTTAGGATTGCATTTTTTATTGTTTCTTTTCTGAAATATTCATGAAATCTCTCCCCGGTAATATTCTCTTTCTTCTATTTTCTCTAAAGGAAACACTTCATTTGGTGTAAATTAAAAATATCTTATTTATTTCCTATTGCTTGCATTAGTGAAAGACGTACTCTCTCTCTATTCATTATTGCTCTCATCCAATTTCATTTTTTGATTTGGGCTTAAAACTATTGCATTACATCCTTGTATTCTTGCATTTAGCTCACATAGTCTAAATAGCAATCAAATATAATGGAGGTCATGACCGGTTGATGATTGGGAAACTAAGCGTAGTTCACTATTACACACACTTCTTTTCCAAATCACTCAAACAAACAACACATTTCTTAAACATTCCCCAAATCCCAGGAAGAGGATATCAAGGATTTAAACACCCATTGATAGTGGGCCTCGACCAGTGTTCTGGCTGGATTGTCATATCAGAGCTCAGATCTCATGTACCAAAAGGTATATTGAGGACTCCCCGCTAAAACAATCCTGAAACCATCTATAGTTGGATTTTAGGTACCTTATATCCATTCCTTTCTATATATTCACAATCAATCATGTAAGGCTTAATCCATCAAAACACTAAAATATGATTCCTAGGATAACGTGTTTAATAGATTTTAATTGTTAGATTTGTGAATTTCTTTCTTGTCTTCTACTATTTGAGGTGTGAGTTCGTACTTCATCAATTTTCTTTCTTTTTCACACTCATTCATCACAACCAGTTAATTTTGGTTCTCTGAGTGTGTTAGATTAGATTTGCTATACACATCCTCTTTCTTGACTTCTTTTGACCAAATCTAACTCAAAAATTTCAAATTTATTCATTTTCACAATAACCAACATTGGTTACCTTCCTACCAAACATTGGTTCAAGAACTAATATCGGTCCTTTTATTTAATCAACACTTTGGTTCACCGACCGTATCGCCTCTATGTTTTTATTTTCTATCAAAAACAACCTATTTTCACCTACCAAACTCTTTCAAAAATTTATTTATGAGTTTATGTCACTTTTGCATAACCCAGTACTTATTTTCCACCTTTCATATGGTTTGGACTCACCAACAGGCATGATCTCTTAATTTTCACATGAGTTATATACCATTACCCACTACCCCCTCATCACCTTATATTTCTTCACCAATGGATCCTAATGCACCTGCAATCGTACCTGAGGGTGATGAGAAATTCATTATATTCCTTGATCATAACACCAAGGCCATGCAACATTACCTTAATAATTCTTCCACCTGCAACTCATCAAGTCAGCCTCTTTATGGAATGCCCACTTCCATGCCCCCAATTCTACCAACTCCACCATATCAAGGAATGCTAATGTAGCTACCCAAATTAATCTAGCATTTCCTAATCCCATCTCACAACCGCGTAATTCACAATTTACCTTTGCACCTTTGACATTTTCCATCCCTTTGGCATCTGCCATACCCTTATCTACACCCCCTCATATAGGGGTCCCTTCATCATCAATATCTTTTGTACCCATCTCTATGCAGCCACCGGTTACACTGAAATATTATACCCCCTTTTAGAATTTATTATTTGTATTCCCCAAACTATTCCACTTGTCGCTACAAGGATCTTTCCACAAGCTCCTCTCACCTACACCTTACCTCGCACCACGACCCTATCACCTCCACTTCATACTGGGTATTTTCCTTGCTATTCTACCACTTCCTACATACGTATTCCTGAATTCACATACTCATCGCCACCACACACCGGTATGGATTTTACAATCCCCTCCTCTTATCAAGCATCTTATACCTCGGGGCATCCCTCAATCAAACCCCGCCATAGATCTCATTAAAATTATGATGGACAAAATTGGACGCTCGAGGCCTCTGTTTTGGATATCGTAACATCTTTACCTATGATGAGATTTGTAATGAACCCATCCACCCCTCCATACCTATTCATCCCTCTCCGTGCAATGGGAGATGCCCAAATTCAATCGTTTTAATAATAAGGAGGAACCCCAACAGCAATTTTTTTCATTCAAACACACTTTCTATTTGATAGGACATGAAGATGCCTTACTCCTTCAAATGTTTCCCATGTCCCTGTCAAGACCCACCTTAGACTGGTATAGTGCTTTTCCCACGCACTCAGTCTTTTCCTTTAACCAATTGGCCCAAACCTTCCTTGATCACTTTTTGATTAATATCTCTAAGAATATGTTTATGACCGATTTATATTCTATTCACCAATATAAGGACGAGTATATTTTTGATTTCATCGCGTGGTGGCGAGTTCTAATCAATCAGTTATCCTTCACTCTCCCACAACCTAAGCTCATATATTTGTTTACCAAGGTGTGTGCCAGAAACATTTCCCCAACTCTTCAGATTCAAACATTTTGTACATTTGACAAGGTTTTCACTATGGCTCGGAAGCTTGAGATCAGTGCCCTCGAAGAAGATGAACTTAAACTACGCAACAAGAATGTTTCCTTCAAATCAAACAAGTATTCTCCCAAACCACCTAACAACCATTCTAATCCCAAAGGGTCTACCAACGTAGTGGTTCTAAAATCTGGCCCTTCTCATCCATCCAATCAACCCAAACCTCTTTCCAATCTCTCACATGTTCAAAACTTTCAATACAAATATGAATAGAGGAGTTACACTCCCATCGGAGAGCCATATTCTTCTGTATTGGACAAGTTATTTGAAGAATGAACTATCACTCTTCCTCACATCAAACCACATACTGGTTTTGATCCTTCTCACCCTACACCGGCTTGGTATAAAGAAAAGTGTTTCTACTATTACCACCGCGTAAGAGGACCTAGTGATGGAAATCATAAAACCTTCAAAAACATTGTCCAAGGAATGTTAGATAGTGGTGATCTCCTTAAAAACCCTAACACACCTACTAATGTAAACTTGGACATTTTCAAAAATTGTTTCCTAACCATGCCCCTTCATCAAATCATGTTGGTGAGACATCTAAAGAAGAAACCAATGTCCATGTGGTTCATGCAATCTTCACTACAACATCTGATCCTTCTATCGAGCAAAGCATCTATTGAGGAAATTCTCACATAGACTCCCCTACTCATAGAGGATCCCACCTTACTAGTTCCTTTACCCATAGAGGAACCCACCTTACCTATTCCTTTAGCCATAAAGGAACCCTCATTATCAACTTCTCTACCCACAGAAGATCCTACATCACCCACCCTTCCTTCTCCTCAACTCGTGTAGGAGCCAATCTTGTCTACATCACCCACCTTGCCTTCTCCTCAACTAGTAGTGTAGCTAACCTTGTCTACTTCAACCACTTTTCCTCCTTCTCTACCTATATAGGATTCAATATTATCTACCTATTCTATTTTTTATACCTCGCTAAAGGACCTCACAAATCCCATCGCTCTCCTTACCTCACTCATATATACCGAATCGAGGCCAAGACATTCCTTGTCTCACAAACCTCAGAGCTCATCACGGGGATTAGCACTAGTGTGTCATCCTCTTCATCTAAACTAAAACCATTCTCTTGTTTGGTTGATTGCATGGAGTATTTCATTTACTCTAACCTCTAGGGTTGCCTTAGGCTCCCAGTTTCCTCCCAAATGTAGATGTTATCCCCGGATACCTCGACCATTTACCCCAAGGTATTCAAAGATATTAAGACTATTTCATCCGAGCTCGTGGTTCTAGCCCCTTCTTCATTAGTATCCCTTTCACTCATGCCTTTATCTGTGCCAAAACCTAACACCACATTAAGGGCCTTACCGGTACCTAGTCTAATGAGATCCAGTGTGAATCTAGACTTGTCAACTTTGTCCCCACCCGGTCAAAAAATCTACTTCGACCCCTAAAAGGAAGACCCAATCTTATAGGGATTGCACACTGGTATGTCCCATGCCTTCTCACTCAACTTCACCTCTTCCATTGATATTATGCCCAAATATTTCAACCTTGGTTAACCTACCTATTCACCAAGGCAAACCTAAATTGTGATAATATACATCCTCGTGTTTACCTTCCCTTCTTCCCACACCTTCTTCACTACCTTTACCCTCACTCTTACCAACACCCACACTTTTACCTTGGCTTACTTGGATACCTACACCTTCTAAGTCTCCTTTTTCCTACCGCATTGATCCTCCAATTTTATCAAGAAGGCACAACCTAAACCCAAACCTTCACTACCTACTAAAAAGGTAGTTACACCAACACAATCTCTCACCTCACCATCCTCACAAAGGTCACCTACCCCTTTTCCCAAGCAAACTTTGACCTCTCATTGTGATCCTTTGGCAGGATCCTACTCTAACATCCTTGCTTAGTTGTTAGAGACATCTGTTATATCACTTCTTCCTATCAAGCCTTACGATCCTCTCAAACCTAAACTAGTAGGGTTTGATGACACAAAAATTTGTGCCTATCATCGCTCACTAGGGCATGATGTTGAGAGTTGTAAGGATCTTAAAAACATTCTTCTTCAACTTTGTAATTCCAATGGTCTCTTCAAAGAAGATGATCTATTGGAGGATGATTCCATTCTTTATTTTCTTATTTCCACACAACCTTCTTTTCCTCTTCCTATATTTGAGATTAACATGGTGTGTTTAGCCACTCGGTCATAACATGTGAAATACAAATGAAAGGAAAAATGTGATGACTCTTCTAGTTCACATTTCACCTATAATTTCACCCACACCTACGCCTAAGATAACCATCCTTGGAATAGCACTACCCACTTCTTATGGGGTTACCCATCATTCAATGATCAAACAACTTCACCAATCCTCGTTGAAGCTGTCTTTATTCAACTTGATTCAGACCTCTGATTCTCATCATCAGGACCTCATTGAGGTCCTACAATCCATCGAGGTACCACCCAATGATACTTCACCTATCACTACTTTCATTTCTCCTCATCAGATTGATTCCATTAATTTCTCCAAATTAGAGATTTCCCATTCACAACCTAATGATCCAGATCCCTCTCTTTTCATCTTCGCTTACATCAATGATATTCATGTTAAACACATCATGATTGATGGGGAGCTATCATCAACATCATCGCTTCTCATGCCTACAAACAAATGGGCATACCGCCTAATTATACGTCTAACAGCCCCATCATGCTTCGATATTTTAACGATGCCATGACTACTACCCTTGGCACCGTTGTCCTCCAAATATGCATGGGTCACAAAACCATTCCTAAAATCTTATACGTTCTCGAAGGAGATTTCCAGTATAACATGTTGTTAGGCCGTCCTTGGATTTACATCATGGCTTGTGTACCTTCCACCCTTCACCATTTCCTCAAATTTGAATATGAAGGGAAACTTACACCATTCGGGTAGATCCCTCCCCTTCAAAACCTGTAATATGCTTTACCGACCAAATGATGTCTTAATCCCAATTAAGGAAGATGCTACATCTACCACTTTTTTGCTTCACCTTCCTCATCTAGCCCACCTACCGACCCTCCTATTCTTCCTCTACTATATCTTATGTGAACTACATAAGGTTTGATCCTCTCAAGGGTATGTAATGCAACAATTGGCTCCTCCATGGATAGTCAAGTCAATATGATAGAATTATAATCAATGAAAAACACTAACAATCCAAATTTTTATAGAAAGTATTTACAATGACAAAAAGTAATGGTAGGATCCTAGCAGCCACCAAGCTAAACCATAATTTGTTATTATATCTCTATTTTCAAAATAAGAAATTGTTGAGCCTAGTGGCCGCTATGTCATTCCTTTCAATAAGTAATGGACCTTAGTGGTCACTAAGGATTTTCTTTAATATTATTCGATGTGAATTATATGTTACAAAGAATATATATTATGAGAACTAGATAAGGTTTGATCCCTCTCAAGGGTATGTAGTGTAACACTTGTCTCGTTAGGGATAGTCTAGCCAATATGACATAATTATAATCAATGAAATTTACTATCGATCCAAATCTATACATATAGTGTTTACAATGAAAAGAGGTAATGTTAGGATCCTAGTGGCCACTAAGCTAGACCATGATTTTTTTATCTTATCACTATTTTCAAATTAAGAAATTGTTGATCCTAACGGTCAGTATGTCATTCATTTCAATAAGTAATGAAGCTTAGTATTCTCTAATAATTTTATTTCATACGAACCGATGTGAATTATATATTACAAATAATATATCTTATGATAACTACATAAGGCTTGATCCCTCTTGATGGTATATAGTTCAAAAATTGGATCTACAGGGATAGTCAAGCTAATATGATACAATTATAATAAATGAAAATAACTAGCAATCCAAAGATGTATAGAAAGTGTTTATGATGACAAGAGGTAATGGTAAGAGCCTAGCGGTAACTAAGTTATACCAAAATTTGTTATTGTATCGTTATTTTCAAAATAAGAAAATATTGAGCTTAGCGTCCACTATGTCATTCCTTTCAATAAGTAATGGATCTTAGCAGTCACTAAGTATTTTCTTTGATATGAATCAATGTGAATTATATGTCACAAAGAATATATCTTATGAGAACTACATAAGTCTTGATCCCTCTCGAGGGTATGTAGTGCAAACACTTGGCTCTAGAAAGGATAGTCTAGCAAACAAGACCTAATTATAATCAATTAAATTTATTATTGATCCAAAGCTATACAGATAGTTTTTATAATGATAAGAGGTTATGGTAAGAGCCTTGTAGCCGCTAAGCTAGACCATGATTTTTTATTCTATCACTATTTTCAAAATAAGAAATTGTTGATCCTCGTGGCCTTTATGTCATTCATTTCAATAAGTAATGGAGCTTAACAGTCACTAAACATTTTCTTTGATACAAACTGATGTGAATTATGTGTTATGCACAATATATTCCAAGGCCCAATTTTAAATAAGAATCCTTAGGTCTTAGCGGCCACTAAGTTATTCCTTGCAATATGTGTTAATGAACAACTAAGCATTTTTATGTATAATAGATATTGCTTAGTGACCACTAACTCTGTTATTGTGATTTGTTTCTCAAACACTCTCTTCAAAATATGAAAAATTAGATCTTAGTGGCCTCTACGCTAGTCCATTCAATAGGTGTAAATGAACAACAAGGAATTTTTTAAACTATCCATTTATATGTCGACTAGAATCCTATCTCGCACTTTTTTTGTCATGTTATCTATGGAATGTTATAGGTTGTCATACTCAAGGATAATCCTTTCAAAATATGTTGTGTGTTAATTGGCTAGAACACTTTTGGATAATTTCTATTATTATTGATTTGATCCACAAAATATGAATTACTGTAACCAGTTAAAGGTTAGAATTCATGTTCGATTGAATCCTAGTGGTCCTTAACCATTAAGTTAATTACTCTCCAATTATAAACGATAAATAATTCTATAGGTTGGTGACCTCTTGGAAAATAATTATATTCCTTATCAAAAAATGTGAAAAAAATAATTTATAATTCATTTATGAACTAATTATTAATTTATTATACTCCAATTACAAGCAAATGTATTGCATTTTTACAATCTGTTCTCAACAATTTCATTCATTGAAGGCGCTAAGTTTTCAAAGTGTAGACACCAAAATTGGGTCACACTCCCCTTGGTCCCTCGTCAAATAATCACCTTGAACACACTCACCTAACCATGGCCCCTTACACCCCACTCTAATATTAATTTAATTAATTTAATTTAATTAATTCATGATCTCATAATATTTATTATTTAAATATCCTAATTGAGATCATTCTCACACCACCACCTCACCTAGCCACCTCACCTAGACACCTCACCCTAGACATATTCTTAGTATATTGCAATAACTAACTAAGACCTACCTAAACCCTAAAAATCAAAGCCTACATTCCCTCTAACCACATTCCCACTCATTAGAAAGGAATCTTCCATTCTAATCGTAAAGCAAAATGAATAAGATCCAAGAAATCAAGCGGATCTACCCATTTTTAGTAAACCTAGAAAATCCCGCCATAACCGACGCCGATCATCCTAAACCACCACCGGTCAACCCGAAACATCGTCGGTTACCATTTATTCCCCAAAACAACCTTATTTTGAGGTTGGCACATTTTCTGAGAGCGAGAGACAAAACCAGGGGTTGCATGCAAGCATAACCAACATTCGTACACACATCGAGCATCCACACCAAAGATCGAAGTAATCACAGAGCCATTTGCATTCACAAGAGCATCCAAGGAAGCATCGTCACCACACAAAACTCCATCTATCTGATCAACTGCCATTGCCATCCAGCCATCAAGCTCATACCATAGTAAGTATTTTGTTAACCAGCATTCATCTACTTTCATTTTGGTAGGTTCTGTTACCTCTATTATCAGTTTCTACTTGCACTCCCTTTCCCCACCATTTACCTCCATGCAAGTTTGACCATTCCTTCACCCACACCATTAAAACTACCCATACCCTACTGATAACTACCCCTGAGTATACCTAAGACCTACACAGACCTCTTCATTTCCTTCTCCATTCTCGTCTAGCCTCATATCAACCTTCCCAAATAGATCCCAATAAGTTTCTATCACCTGACATTATCGACGCCGGTTACCCATGACCGTCGTCGGTCTATCCTGAACCGTCATCGATTACACTAGACCGACCTCGGTCTCTACGTTTTCCCCTCAGACCAAGAACAGAGCCTAAAATCCCCACCAAATATCCAAAATATCCCAAAACTAGACCCTGATTAGTACCAGTACTCTAACAGAGACCTTGAACTTTAGATTCAATCATAGCTTAGCCTGTTGTGGATGAATTTGCTTATTGTAGTCAAATGAGATACCTAAATCATTTTAACTACAATAGGATTTCATTTATTATTAACATTGAATTATTTTAAACAAGTGGATTGACAACTGCTCAGGGAGTATCACACTTCCTGGATCTAGCATACACTAGGCAGTCCACTGCATATATTGTTTAACTTCCATTTGGTGGTCTTGTTTTCTATTTTAGGTAGTTCCTCCTAGCCAAAAGGAAGCTCTCACAATCAGTTGTGGATCAAGAAGTCATACGCGTGCAACAACCTTCAACCAGCTTTAACAAGTATTCCTCCTAGCCCATTTACCCTTATCTATTTTGTCAATATTCAAAGAAACACTCTAAGAATCAGGTGAAACAAAAAAGAAAATATATGAGGATTTTTTTTAAAAAATTCATTACCATGAAAAGTACTACGTCGACCTATGGTTATTTATTGTTATAGATGATGGACATGAGGAAGTTGGTATGGTTATATCCTTAGCAGTTATTGATTTGAGGACACTGCATGTTCAAGTCAAATGCATTGACTTTGAAAATAATAAGTGTCTTATTCTGGATATGGAGTTGGATGTTTCTTTATTCAAGAAATGGGAAATGCAAGCCTCAATAGACAAAAAACCATATTCATGTTCACTATATGGTTGAAATTTTGGGTTGTTAATAGATTCTAACAAAATTGTTTGTTTAAATGCAAAATAAATTCATAATAGCATGTTAACAATGCTCAATTTTTTTTTATAGAAATGATAAAACCTCTTTTGTTTTTCATTTTTTGAATAGAATAGGTTTGATTTCACCTCCAAAACATTCCACATTGTGTACTATGTTAATGCATACAAATTTGGCTAAATTAGAGATCGACCCATCTAAATCAAAGTTACATGGGTTGAAAAAGAATACTAAATCAGCTACATTGTTGAAGAAAGCAACCACTATATTCATGAAAACAAAACCTTCAACTATTCAACAGTTTCATTTGTTTCTTTTCAATGGTCAAGTATTTTAAATTGATGTTTCAAGGTACCATATAGCACCTCCAAAATATTAGTATCATCCTATAGATGATGAGAATGTTGACCT
This sequence comes from Taxus wallichiana var. yunnanensis, assembly GCA_018340775.1. NCBI lineage: Eukaryota > Viridiplantae > Streptophyta > Pinopsida > Cupressales > Taxaceae > Taxus > Taxus wallichiana. The sequence continues at coordinate 274,627,277 of CM031242.1, read as the reverse complement.
TCTTGTCCACTCTATGTTGATAAATGTTATTCCTACACATAGGGACATAATTCTTCTTCCTTCTTGCAGTCTATGAATAACATTTTGGAACTCCAAGATCTGAAAGACCTAGAAAGGGATGATGTGAAATTTTATATACTTGATGGCCAACATACAATATGTGTGTAAAAAATATTTTGGGCTCAGAGACTTACAAGTCTTTACATTCAATGTTACAGTTTTGAAAGGCTCACATTCTTTATGTAAATGCATCTACCGAATCCATTGCTAATATTTGCAAACAACATAATGAAGTAAACAAAACTTGGATAGAAACCAAGTTTATTGATTTGTTGTATAAATCTAGATTAGTTTGGAAATCGTTAGGATGTCCTCAATGGCTGGATTGACAAAAACAAAAAAGAAGAGTGGAAGGTAATGTATTTTAATTTTATTGCATTGATTATTAACATTTACTTTCATCATATAAAAATATAAAAATATTTTTTTCCTTTGAATGCAGAGCTTTGAGAATCAATGCCTTTCAATTTTTCAAGTGCAAAAAATAGAGAGTGTATAAAAAATGGAATTTTCTATTGTTTCCTGATGATATATGGACTAAATGGACAACAAAATTTCATTTTTTTAGATCAGGTGGCCTTGTTTGTTCACCTATTAAAGATAATCAAGTTAACTTTCAACCAAATTCACTAGAAAAATTCACATCCAATTCATTTAAGGCTATTAGAGGAATGACCAATGAAGAACTATTAGTACTAGTTGATAAATTACAATTAGGGGATGTCTATTTAAATGGATCTATTGAGGTAGGCGTAATAGAAGAGACATTTTATTCTTACTACCGGAGAATAAAAGGAGACAGAAAAATGAGAGAAAAATTTCTAAATTATTTGAAAAATAAACATCCATATAATATTCTATTACCACTTGGAATGAATCCAATGTAATTAGAAATTTCAAATTGCATGAATATCACTACCGCCAAATGTAACATGAAATTTCAAATTGCAATTTTATTGGTGTATATGACTTGATCATCATCATTTTATGTCTTTTCCACCTAGATGGTTAGTTATCTCACTTAGTGAGAATAGGTCATAGTTGAATAGCTCAATAGGATTGTGTACATGTGTCATACACAAGAGTTACACAACACTCTTATATGTACCCATCTTTTCTGATCTATGAGTATTCCAGACACATCGTTGTCTTTTCTATACATGATTTTCCTTGTGATTTGTGATCTTGCTAATTACGTTAAGCATTCTTATCTCCATTGGAATTGAAACCCTCTTCGATGTGCACAAGGTTCTAGCATTTATCCTCATATAACAATTTGATATGGTATCATAGTGGATGTTTGATAAACGTGCGCTTTCTTGAAAGCGGTTGTCAATTACTTCTTTTTTGTTTTATCACTTTTCATGCAAGTTATTTTGATTTTATTTGGAATATTATTAATGAGATATGATAATATAGTTTCTTGGAGTTTGTGCATTTCTTCGGTTTTGCATTTACAAGTTTGGAGTTTAACAACCAAATTTAGCTAGTTGCACTGACCAAATTTGGAGGCACCACTAAAATTAGAGGTTGGATCTTCATCTCTGGTTTTTAATCTATTTTTTAATCAAAAGTGAAAGTTTTGTAGATCTCTAGTTTTTTTGGTTTGCAAGTATAGACACAAAATAATGCACTTTGAGTCATTATTTAGTCTCGGTCTCATACTACTATTCTTATGGTTATCAAGTGAAAAGAGTAATAGTTAACCCATGTCTTTGGCCATTTTGTATTGCTTTAAATTATTATCTTGTACTGTGCTTTCCCGTTTGTACTTTCATACTATATTTTTCCTATTTTTGACTGGGGCACCCATCAAGGACTGGGGCACCCTAGGCGCCCTAGTCCCCTCTAGACACCCTAATCCTCTTTACACTTTCCTCTTACTTTTTGGGCACTTTCTAGTCGTTTGAGCTTCTTCTCTTTTTTTTTGTCAACCTTTCGGGGTTAATTACAAAATTAAAGCAAGAAAACCATATAAATATAAAGTTATGTGACCATAATGAGGGACCAAGCACTAAAACTTACTATCACCACATAAGGTTATATCCATCAAAGGAATCTATAGCTACATTTGCATCCATCTAGCTCCATCACAAGGAACAAAATATTGGTTCATTTGCATCACACTTCATAGGAGGAGAGTCTATTGTTTCCATGCACACATTTATTACATTCTACATCTAGTTACTTGCTCACTACTTCACAAAGTGTGATTGGCACAAGAGCAACCTAGGGCACAATTACACACACACACCTAGAACTACATTGGGTCTAATATGTAGTGCAATGCTCAATGATATGTCCATCCATTTGTTAGCTAAGGACAATCTGACCCCTTCATATGCATCTTTTTTTTTAGGATTTTTATGATTTGTTTGGGGTTTTATAGGTCATTCTTCCGGTGCGGGTTTACTAGTGCTTCGGTGATCACACAATGACATTCATGCAACAGGGAGTGAACACAAGAAAACATCTAGTGACAGTCTAAAGGAGGTTTCTTGGCCATTTATGCATACTAAGGCACCCATATCTCATACTGGAGTACCCATAGGTGCCCCTATCCCTCTGCAAGTTCCCCAAGTATATCTAAACAGAATAGATCTATACTTTCTCGGGATCTTGTGTGATAGTTTACTCCTCATGTTCACATGGTCTACTTTGTGACACAATATCGCGACATTTGCAAATCCAATAAGGCTTTCTCAACCCTCTTTGCACATTATGGTTTTACATTTCATTGCTTAGATTATTTGGGTACTATTTCAGTATTTCATTACTTCATTTATTCAGTTATTTTACTTCTCTTACAACATTATATTACACTAGAATAAATATATTTTAGTTAATCATTTTGGTGAACCCTTCCTTTTGAACATGTCTTCTCCTTATCAAGTCATGGATCAATCATCTTATCCTTCTTTCGTACCAACTAAAGTCTCTTGGTATAGTCACTACTACTGCTGATTTCATGCAAGTGCATACTCAACATCCTCCTCACTTTGTTACCCCTAGGGCTGATCCATCCATCAATGTAGTTACTACTCACCACACTCACCCTCCTACGGTTCCACCCACTACTCTTCCTCTACCTATCACTTCCTCATCTCCTTCGGATCCTCCTAAGGGTTATGATATCATATAACAACTTAAAAATACACCAACCAAGATTTCTCTCTATGACCTCTTACGTAGTGCACCAAATTGTCATCAAACACTAGAAGCAGTCCTTCATGCCATTCATATAGAAAACGATAATTTTGTGGTCTTTACACACCTCATACAATCTTTTTGAAATCTTCCACATGTTATATCCTTCACTGATGAGGATCTATCTCCTTTTGCTAAAAGTAATCTAGGTGCACCCTTGCTCTCAGATCGTTTTCATCAAGACCACTTGCATCAAATGTGTACTTATTGACAATGGGTCAGTTGTCAACCTATGTGCTCATTCTCTTTTAAAATAATTGGGTATTAGCGATAATCTAATTTCTAAGAATTCTACTCTCATCCGAGGTTATGATTCTACTACTCATACATGTCTAGGGACTATCTCATTACACATTCAGGTTGGGCCTAAGACCATTCTCACTGACTTCTATGTTATAGATGCCTCATTTCAATTCAATCTATTGCTAGGTAGGCCTTGGATCCAAGTAATGCAAGTAGTCCCATCTACTGTTCACCAATGTGTCAAATTCTTACATGATGGATATGAACACACTATTTTGAGATCCTGAACCTTTCAAATTTTGTCGCATAGACCCCATTATGGCTATTCCTATTCCTCCTACACAACGTATCCCATACATTAGTATCAATACATATGATATTGGTCATTCTAGTGCTTCCCACTCATCTGCCACTCAAAATACTCCAATCATTTCTACTCATACTACTACCATCATTTCACCTACAGTGCCTACCTCTGTCCACACTACTACTCAACCTGTTGAGGTTTCCCTCACTCCTACACCTAGTACACCTAATAATATTCTTGAAAAATATATACAACATGATAATGTTAACATATATGATTTTGAGGATTCAAATGACGAATCCAATGTTGTCGAACTCACTGATGAAGAATTAGGCCAACTAAATTTTACACCTATCGAAGCATAGATGACTCTTACTTTGAAGACACCTTTGTGGTTGATGGTCCAAGAGAATATAAATTCAAGACCCCTCCTTCTACCAATGCTATGATACTCTATTAGGGATTTTTAACACTTTAGATGTTGTTTCATCTCCTCCTACATGATCTACATCTACACCACTACCTTTCACATGCACATTATTGATCAACAAATCTTTTTGGCATCATATCCCGATCAATCGCACTTGTCCAAATATTATTTTCACACATGAGGGCTTGGTTATGCTTGGCTTGACGCTTAATAACATTTTGTCACCGATTCACTCACCACATCTTTACCATGGCTATTGTCATATTACGGCTTCCTATGGCCTGCGTGTGTTTCTATTTGCAGTCTTCATTGCACGTATGCCTCATACTTCTCCATTGACATTAGGAAAATCTTGGCTTGACTATATTGGCAGTACTTTAGATACAGACCACACTTCCCTCACATTTCCTATGTCATTTGGAAATGTTTCTGTTATCCAAAATTCACCTCCAGGGGTAATTTTGATAACATGCATTAAATTCTCAAGTTCCAGGCAAATAGATTGATTCAAGGCAAAAATCATGTTTCTAGGGTCCCCTCAGATCTTTTCTAACTCCCCTGTCCAAGAAGAAAAGAGCAAGTTCTGAGAAAAGGTGAAAAATTTGCAGAAAACAAGCTTGGGCCAGGAAAAATCATGAAAAATGGCTAAGTCCTAGTCCTGCAATCGAGACATGAGGGACATCTAGGCGTGAATCAGGTGAAAGGCCGCGAGGATGATCTGCAGAGCAAAGGGACATCTAGGCCGTGGGGACGCGTGGGACGCGGAAAGCCGGTTCGGCCGAACGAGAAGAAAATTGACTAAGCGCGAGCGTAAAAGTCTGGGACATCTGGGCCGCGAGGATGCGAAGGACGCTTGAACCGCCCCGATCGGCGGTGCGAGAGAGCTTTAGTTCGGGACATCTAGGACGAGAGGGATGTGGAAGACGCGAGATAGCCGAGAAAGCCGAGAGCCAATCAGATCGTGCCACGTGTCATCGGCAGAAAAGGGACAAGGAATCCCATTTCGGGTGGATCGGAAGTTTTGTCCCCAGGCAGCCTTTGGGGCGGCCTGGGGCCAAAGGGACGCGAGGGACGTGAAAATCTGGTAGACCCAGAGACCAATCAAATCATGACACGTGTCACAAGAGGGAAACGTCCAAAAGTTCAAAGGGCGAGGTTTCAAGCGTTGGCCCGAGCCAATAGGAATTGGACACGTGTCCAATGGAACAGGGAAGCGCGGAGCTCGGGAAGGAGTTAGAGAATTTGGCAAAAGTTTCAGCCAAAAAGCTAAAAGTAAAGGAAGACCCCACGCTGTCCTCCAATCAGCGCTTGCCACGTGTCATCTAGGTGGCAGAGCACGGGAAAAAATTTCAAAACACATTTTCGCCTGTTTTGTGCCCTAAATCTTCAGATCTCCATATCTTTCGATCCAGAGCTCGGATTTGCACGTTCTTTATATCAACGGAAATCTTATGAAATTCTCTACATGATTCCGGGGTTAATCTTGAATTTTGGTGTAGTCTAGAGAGAGAAAGTTAAGAAACGGATCTGACGTGTGTTCATGGCCAGAAGTGACATTTCAGCGACCAAATTTAACGCAGAATGGGTCGCATTCTCCTGCAATTCGGTCAAAATTGATAGGGTATGGGTTTGTAAGGTATCCCATGCCGTTTTAATGCATCTGTAGTCGAGGAGGAATGGGCTCTCACGTTTTTGTACATTTCTATCTCCTGGGCTCGACCCATGCAATGTAAAAGCCAGATTTGGCTCATTTCTAAAGGGGGAACATTTTTTGGACATAGCAACTTCTTCTTTCACCTCCAGCAAGTGATTGTTTGAAGAATCAAACCTCTCAAATACTATAATAGTTTTTACCTCTCTGAGGTTGTAATGCAGTGATCTTGACACTGGAAATGATAATGCAAGCTTTGTGAATGAGTTTTAGTCCTTTGTTTGTATTGTTTGCTTCATTTCAGATCCTAAATTATATCTTATCAGCCTGTGTATGTTTTATGCTGCAATCTTTGGTCTGTGTCTATTTGCATGACAAACTTGTTTCACCACTCCTTTTGGTGCATCACCATCTTTAATTAGTTTCAATTTTTGCATTTCTATCCCTGTCTCCTTGCAGTTTAGAGTAGGATTAGGATCTGAACCTCTGTAGTTGTGCAAGCATTAGATCTAATCAGAGGAGTTTGAGGAACCAGCCTCTAATCTAGAGATTCCTCTCTTAGTTTCACAAGTCCCACACTTGGAGAGAGGTTTCCATGTTGTGCAATCACACTGGATGCTAGAGTGATCAACCTAGAAGCCTGATCTACATCTAGGGGTGCTGTGAGTCTGCTACAACAGTTTTGGCATGCCCGGTGGGAGACTAGAGGTCTCATTTTTATTGCAGCAAGGTTGATGTGCATCTGCTACAATTTTCTTGCTTAAAAAGAGCTATTATTTGCATATCTGGCGACTCCAAGGGGAAGAATCAATTGGTTTCAAGTGCAGGCCTGAAAACTCATGAGAAGAATCACCACAAGGTCAAGATTTGGAGAAGAAGAAGTGTTGTTTGAATACCTGCAATTATCTCCAAGAAGAAGGCAAAGAGGAAGAAGGATTCAAAGGTCTCCATCTCCACCAAACATAACTCTCTCAACTCCTCCACCTGGTAGGCCTTTCATTCAGTCAACAAGGGTTTTAAGACCAATCAGAATGGCTCAGAACAATCCCTACGTCAACTTCACAGGCAGCAGCCCACTTGCCTTTAATGCACAACATCCAATTCCTATTGCATCCTTGAAGAACATCCCTTACTTCTTCGGAGAAAATCGGACTACTCAGGTGATCATGTTAAAGATATTGCTAACCTTTGTGTGATCCATGAAATCAATGAAATGCAAGTGGTCATCAAGTTACTAACATCTTCATTCAAGGGTAAAGCATTGCCATGGTTTAGAAGCCTTAGAGCTGGTTCTATAACAAAGCTGGAATCGATTGTGTATTGCACTTCATGAGCAGTTTGGAGAGAAGGGAGACAACTTGTCTCTTTTGGAGCAGCTGACAACCATCAAGAGAGCTCCCAATGAGCAGCTGACCGATTTCAACTTCAGATTTCAAAAGACTTGGGAGAGAATTCCAGTGGCAATCGGGCCAACAAAGAAGGTGCTTTTCTCTACTATCTCAAAGCTTTGAATTCTGATATTTCTATGTTAATTCAGTCCATGGGAGGCATAACTATCCCTATGGCTTATAGCATCGTCATTAGGGCTGAAAATTGTTTGATCCAAGCTAGAAAACTTGCCCCTAGACCTCCCATGCCACTGTTTCCAAGTTTAGAGAATCCAAACACCAGTCAAGCACCTAATTCGGCTCCTTCTCCCACTCCTAGAAATCAGAGTTCAAATGAAGCTTCCACTTCATCTCCGAGTGCCCCAAATGAGCTTCAAGAGGTCATGAAGCAATTGCAAAACCTAGGCAATGAGCTGGTTACTCTCAAGAGGCAGCAAGCCCAAGGTTTCAAACCTTCTTATCAACCCCAGGCTCAGCCTAATAGGCAGCCATACCAACCACAAAGGCCTCCTAATCCAGTTGAAAATATGAATCAAATAAGGCCTCTTGCCAATAGACCATTTCAGCCCTATAATTCAAATGCCATATCTGCCTCTAAGGCATTAGTGCCCACACAAAACAACATTGCTTAGGAGTATGATTGGTGTTTTCCATGCAATGAGCCTCATAACCAATCCATGTGCTTCAATGGTGCTTTGAATCAAGCACTAATGGTGACAACTACTGGTGTGGAGGGTGAGGGCAGTTAAGGAAACAGTCAACAACAAGAAACATTCCAACAACAATCAGCCCCAAATGACACCACATTGGTGAACTGGCAAGCAGAAGATTTATGTGGCATGAATCAAGTAGTTTCTCAAGGTGTTGCAGCCAACACAAGGTCAAAAAGGAGGAATTTGGGTGAAGAACAACCATTAGCCCCAACCAATCCACAACTTTTCACGGCTCCAAAAATGGTTGCAAGCAAAGTCCAGTTTCAAATGCACAAGGGCAGCCAAGAACAACCCCTGGTCAACTCAAATACCAATTGTTGCTGCCCACATGCAAGGAGTGAATGTGCAAACCAAGGGACAACAAAAGTATACTTCATCCCCATTCAGTATCATTGATCAGATGAAGAAGACAAACATCAATATATCAATGTGGGAATCCCTATCTATACCCAAAGCCAGAGAGATTTCTTTGGAAGCTGCCATGAAGGATCAGCCAACTTTGAATCAACAAGTTTAGATGCAAGACAAAGTGCTTACAAATGCTTCCTGCACTGTGGGAAATCATGGAGGACAACAGGTAAAATATTGAAGCCCCCTCCTTTCTATGTTTCATTAATCATTGGAAGTCAGCTAGTGCACAATTGCATGATTGACTCTGGAGCAAGTAGTTCTGTCATGCCAAAACAAATAGCTGATCAGCTAGGGCTCCAGTATGAAACAATATCCAAAGGGGTAGTACAGCTGGATGGGACAGCGGTAGCAACAATTGGAGTGATTAGAAACTTGAGTCTTACCTTGCATGCATGTCCAAATGTTGTTGTTTTACAAGATGTATCAGTCATAGACCTTCCACCACTCTTTGCCCTTTGTTTGTCAAGGGACTTCACAGCCAAGATTGGAGGCTATCTTTGTTGATTGGTCTCACATGCTGTTCAGAACAAGGTATGGAACTAAGGCTACAATCAGGTCAGAACCTATTGCAAACTTTCACATTGAGCCTTACACTCCAAGTCAAATTAATGCCAATTGCTCAGCATTTGATCAAGAGGATCACCCAAGCACTGATGAGGCTGACACCAAGGTTGGAAGCATCCCGGATCTAACTCTTGATGAATGGGCAGGCAAGGTGCATGCTTTTGATCCTTATCAAGAAATAGAAGAATCTGAGCTAGGAGTTTATTGTTTACATGAAGAGAATCAACCTCTCCCCAACATCACTAAGCCAGACCACAAGGATGACAATGAGGTATGGCAGCTATTTTTTGATGGATCAAGGAGTAGACAAGGTGCAGGAGGTGGAGCCATGCTTATTTCACCTCAAGGAGTAAAGTATTACTCAGCCTTCAGATTTCAGTTTGCATGCTCCAATAACACTGTTGAATATGAAGCCTTGGTGCAAGGGATGCATTGGGCAATCAAGAAGAAAATAAAGAACTTGCAAGTCTTTGGTGACAGTGAATTGATTGTAAATGAGGTCAAGGGACAGCATACTGCCAAAAATGATCTTCTCAAGTGCTACAAGAACAGGGTGTGGGACCTCATGGAAGATTTTGAGGGTTTTTGCATCAAATCCATTCCTAGGAAAGAGAATCAAGCTGTTGAAAGGCTTGCAGCAGTAGGGGCAGCCTTTGACATTGTGGAGAGCATTCAACAAGACAAGGTACAGCCAAACATCCACGTGATTGTGAGGCCTTCAGTGCTAGATAACAATGTTAGTTGGCAAGTGTTTGAGAATGACCAGCAAATTATCCATTTCTTGCAAGAAGAAGCTGAGTTCTCAGCCAAGAATCAAGAAAGATTGGAAGCAAGAGTATGGTGACTAGGTAGTAAAGCTGAAAACTAACAAGCTTCCCAAGGGACTTATCACCTTGGAGTCAATCTTTAACCCTAATGATCAGTTCCGAGAAGGAGAAAGCGAACATTCAAGTAAAGGGTGAAGATTCAGAGCCTATTTTAGTGGAAGAAGGCAAAGCATTGCAAATTGGCAAAGTAAGTACCTCACAAGAGAAATCTGATTTTGTTCAGCTTTGTCAAGAGTTCCCAGATGTCTTTGCTTGGACTTACAAAGATCTAAGAGGTTTCAACCCAGAGTTGGCACAACATACTATTGAGCTGGATCCAGAATCCAAGCCTGTCAGGCAAAAGCAAAGGCCAGTGAATCCCCATATTGAACCTCTCATGAGAAAAGAGTTAAGCAAGCTTATTGAGGCCAGTATCATCTTCCCCATCAAACACTCAAGTTGGGTTGCAAACTTGGTGCCAGTAAGAAAGAAGAGTGGAGAGATCAGACTATGTGTTGACTTCAGAGACTTGAATAGAGCCTCTCTCAAGGACCATTACCCACTCCCTTCCATGGAGCAAATATTGCAGGTTGTAGCTGGTTCAGAGAGGTTTTCATTGCTAGATGGATACTCAGGCTACAATTAGATAATGGTGAAGGAAGAAGATCAATTCAAGATGGCCTTCACTACAAAATGGGGCACATATGCTTACAAGAAGATGCCATTTGGACTGTCGAATGCCGGAGCAACATTCCAGCGAGCTATGGATATGGCATTCAAAGGCTTGATCAACAAGATAGTGCTGGTATACCTAGATGATATCACTGTCTTCTCAAAGAATGTAGCAAACCATCTCTTTCACCTCAGGCAAGTGTTTCAGAGGTGTAGAAGGTTCGGAGTGTCTTTGAATCCTAAGAAGTGCATCTTTCTTGCACATGAAGGAAAGCTCCTTGGCCATATTGTCTCCAAGGAAGGATTAGCAATTGATCCAGAGAGGGTTGAAGCCATAAGAGCACTACCATTTCCAAGCCACAAGAAAGCCCTTCAAAGTTTCTTGGGAAGGATAAACTTTGTTCGAGAGGTTTGTCCCAGATTTTGTAGCCCTTGTCAAGCCCATCACCAAAATGTTAAAGAAGAGCATGGCTTTCAAGTGGACAGCAGAAGGCAAGGAGAGTTTTGAAGCAATCAAAGAAGCCATCTCCCAAGCACCAACTCTCATCAACCCAAACTTCTCCAAGGATTTCATCCTCTATGCATTTGGAGGTAATGACACTATCTCTGCCATTTTGGTACAGCAGAACAAAGATAATGATGAGCAACCAATTACCTTCTTCACCAGAGCCTAGATGACTATGAGGTGAGGTACTCTTTTATTGAGAAGCATGTACTTGCGGCAGAATCGAAGCTTGAAGAAATTCAAAGCATTTAGTCTCAAACAACAAGGTCCAGAGTTGATGGTCTCACATGTCTTTGGGGTTAAGGACTTCCTCCTCAACAAGGATTTGAATGAGAAAAGGGCAGGTTGGATCACCCGTGTCATGGAGTATGACATTGAGATCAAGATCACCAAGCTGGTAAGAGGGAAAGGATTGTGTGAGCAGCTAGTTTTGGGAAGCAAAAAGAAATATGCAATGAAGAAGAGGTTGTTTTTGACACCCGGGACAGCCATGAGCCAAGTGGCAATCAAGAAGAAGACAATGCTGCCCCCACTCCTTGCTGGACCCAAGGTATTATGCACTTCCTAGGCACAGGCCTATGCCCTCCGGAGATGAACAAGACCCAAAGGAGACACTTCAGATTGCAGGCTGTCCCGTATGCCATTGTTGATGGAGTTCTGTTCAAAAAGGACGTGAATGGAGTGCTGCTGAGATGCATTAGCACAAATCAGATTCAAAGGGTGTTGGAAGAGTTCCATGGTGGACCAGCTAGTGGCCATTTTGCACCAAGAGTGACAGCTCTAAAAATCATGAAGGCTGGTTATTATTGGCCTAAAATCTTCAGTGATTGCTATGCATGGATCAAGAGGTGTAAGAATTGTGCATTCTTCACAGGAAAAGAGAGACTTGTTGCCCTTCCATTACATCCAATCTCAGTTGACCAGCCATTCATGCAATGGGGTTTGGACTTCATTGGAGTCATTAATCCCAATTCAAGCCAAGGGCACAAATAGATTTTGACAGCCACAGACTACTTCACCAAATGGACAGAAGTAGTAGCACTCAAAGAGGCAAATGAGTCTAGCATCTTAGACTTTTATGAGGGGATAACAACCAGATTTGGTGTACCTACCACAATAATATCTGATAATGCATTGGCATTCATTGGATCTAAGGTGACTGAGTGGGCTGTCAAGAACGGTATTTACCTAAGCACTTCATCAAACTATTACCCCCAAGGTAATGGCCAGGCCGAGTCTACAAACAAGAACTTGTTGAGGATCATTAGGAGAACTCTTGACGAGAATCAAAGGTCTTGGCATACCAAACTGAAATCAGCCTTATGGGATGATAGGATAACTCCCAAAAGATCCACAGGTAACTCTCCATTCAGGCTTGTCTATAGAAGAGAGGCAATCTTGCCCATGTCACTTGAGTTGCCAACATTGGAACTCATGAAGCAGCTGGAGTTGCTTGAATTTGAGCCCATGGAGGTGAGGTATGCAGAGTTGATGGAGCTACAAGAGATCAGAAATGAGGCATCCCAAGCAATGGAAAAGGATCAAGCTTTGATCAAGAAAACCTTTGATAGAAAGGCCAAGGATAGATATTTTCAAGTTGGAGATCTAGTGTTGAAATGGGATGTGGATAGAGCAAAACCCGGAAGGCATTCAAAATTTGATGCCATTTGGAGTGGCCCATACATGGTCACGAAGTGCAAGAACAACAATGCTTTCCAATTGGCCTCATTGGATGGTGAAGAACTGCAAATTCCAGTCAATGGAATCTATCTCAAGCGTTGCTTCTAGAGGGAAGTTCACTACCTTGTAAATATTAGATTAGATTTTCATTCCTCCAAGTGCTTGTGCACATTGTTTTGTTGTAGGTTAGTTTTGTTTTCCCTAAGTGCTTTGGCACAGCTTGCTGTCCATGGAGATGTTTTGCAGTCCTTGCTTTCATCAGGTGATATTCCATCTTCCTCCTTACACATTCTGAGTCAGTTGGGGTTCTAAACTGAATATTTGATGACTCCATGCCCAATGGACGCTTCAGTAACCTGGTATCTTCTACCAGCAGCAGTGTAACCCCTTACTGAGTCACCAAAATTGTTATCCAAAATTCACGTCCGGGGTAATTTTGATAACATGCATTAAATTCTCAAGTTCCGAGGCAAATAGATTGATTCAGAGGGCAAAACTCATGTTTCTAGGGTCCCTCGGATCTTTTCTAACTCCCCTGTCCCAAGAAAAGAGCAAGTTCTGAGAAAAGGTGAAAAAGTTGCAGAAAACAAGCTTGGGCCAGGAAAAATCATGAAAAATGGCTAAGTCCTAGTCCTCACAATAGTCGGGACATGAGGGACATCTGGGCATGAATCGGCCGAAAGGCCGCCAGGCAGTCTGCAGAGCAAAGGGACATCTGGGCCGTGGGGACGCGCGGACGCGGAAAGCGCGGCATTAACGAGAAGAAAATCGACTAACTACTAAGCGTAATGATGGGACATCTGGGCCGCGAGGACGCGAAGGACGCATTGGCCGATCGGACGGCGCGAAGCAGAGCTTCGGATTCGGGACATCTAGGGAGAGGGACGCGGAAGACGCGGATAGCCAAGAAAGCCGAGAGCCAATCAAATCGTGCCATGTGTCATTGGCGAGAAAAGGGACAAGGAAGCCCATTTCGGGCGGATAAGAAGTTTTTGTCCCTGCATAAAGACTTTGGGATAGCCGGGCCAAAGGGACGCGAGGATGCTGAAAAGCCGGCAGACCGGAGACCAATCAAATCACGACACGTGTCACAAGAGGGAAACGTCCAAAAGTTCAAAGGGCGAGGTTTCAAGCGTTGGCCCGAGCCAATAGGAATTGGACACGTGTCCAATGGAACAGGGAAGCGTGGAGCTCGGGGAGGAGTTAGAGAATTTGGTAAAAGTTTCGGCCAAAAAGCTAAAAGTAAAGGAAGACCCCCTGCCCTTGTCCTCCAATCAGCACTTGCCACATGTCATCCAGTGGCAGAGCACGAAAAAATTTCAAAACACATTTTCCTGTTTTGTGCCCTAAATCTTCAGATCTCCATATCTTTCGATCCAGAGCTCGGATTTGCACGTTCTTTACATCAACGGAAAGCTTATGAAATTCTCTACATGATTCTGGGGTTAATATTGAATTTTGGTGTAGTCTGGAGAGAGAAAGTTAAGAAACGGCTCTGACGTGTGTTCATGGCCAGAAGTGGCATTTCAGCGACCAAATTTAACGCAGAATGGGTCGCATTCTCCTACAATTCGGTCAAAATTGACAAGGTATGGGTTTGTAAGGTATCCCATGCCGTTTTAATGCATCTGCAGTTGAGGAGGAATGGGCTCTCACGTTTTTGTACGTTTCTGTCTCCTGGGCTCGACCCATGCAATGTAAAAGCCAGATTTGGCTCATTTCTAAAGGGGGAACATTTTTTGACAGAGCAGCCTTCTTCTTTCACCTCCAAAGCAAGTGATTGTTTGAAGAATCAAACCTCTCCAAACATCTTTATGTGAACAGCTTTTACTCTCTCGAGGTTGTAATGCGATGATCTTGACATGGAAATGATAATGCAAGCTTTGTGAATGAGTTTCAGTCCTTTGTTTGTATTGTTTGCTTCATTTCAGATCCTAAATTATATCTTATCAGTCTGTGTATGTTTTATGCTGCAATCTTTGGTCTGTGTCTATTTGCATGACAAACTTGTTTCACCACTCCTTTTGGTGCATCACCATCTTTAATTAGTTTCAATTTTTGCATTTCTATCCCTGTCTCCTTGCAGTTTAGAGTAGGATTAGGATCTGAACCTCTGTAGTTGTGCAAGCATTAGATCTAATCAGAGGAGTTTGAGGAACCAACCTCTAATCTGGAGATTCTCTCTCGCCACAAGTCCCACACTTGGAGAGAGGTTTCCATGTTGTGCAATCACACTTTGGATGCTAAAGTGATCAACCTAGAAGCCCGATCTCGCATCCGGGGTGTGAGTCTCGCTACAATAGTTTCCATTGGTAATAAATCATCTCCTACTTATTCTCAGAATCTTTCTCGTTGGTATGCAAACGAATGTCCACCAATACCCTTCACTGATGAAAAATATGCCATGAATGTCTACACCCTATGTCGCAATGGCTCTTTATATGATCCACCTCATTCTATTGCTTATCATGTCTTGAATGTTTCTCTGGTGGGTTTTGATCACGACAGTGATGATTTGTTAGATAGTGTCACCTGATTATAATCACCACCACACAATTGGGGGGCATGGCATCTATACTCCCCCTAACATCATGTGACATCTCATTCTATCATCACATACTTACACATACATCTTAGCATACGCATCTACATTGTCACTACCCAATGACACACTTTGGTGCTTTAGTTCACACTTGACTATTGAGGGCATTCTCTACACATAAACCCCACACATTTCACAGTAATCACTACACCTTAGAAACCGCATATCATCATATGATCCTACATCATCTACACATTATGTGTCTTCCTACATACACCATACACGTTCTACACATGCTTCACACACTACACCATAGCCATCACCTATTGCATGTTTTTCACATATTATACACGTCATCTTACACTTTACATACTACACCTTACATATTATGTCTTGCGTCTTACATCTACTATGCATCTACACATCTTAGGTCATCTACGCATCTCGCATTACATACCATACACCATACTACGCATAGTACACATTTTACACATCTACTTATATGTGTTGCACTCACTACCCGATGACACACTCTAGTCTCATGGTCCATACTAGACTGTTGAGGGTATATATCACAAATGGACCTCATCACCCTTACACGTTCATCATTTAATCTTTTCTCATGCGACATTCCTAGATTGAGTGACATACACTTTAGGCTATAGGGTCACTTCTTCTAGTATCATCTCATGATAGATTACATCATCAATTTTGCTTTCACCATTTAGTTGTATACGCTTTAGGCTAAATCGCCACTTATTTCTATTAATCTTTTTGTGATATATGCTTAGGCTACAACGCCACACATACTTCATCTATGTCACATATCATCACTACACACTCATCACAACGCATTGCACACAACACATAGTTTGACCATTTCCTGATGACGCACTCTCATTTATGGCTCATTCTTGAATGCCGACAAGGCATATTAAATGAACCTCATTACATATAATTCCATTCACTCTGGGGCACGTGGCTCCTATCATTCACTCTGCATTCCATTCCAACCATCTACATCATATTGTATTTTATAGCTGCATTTACTATTGCTTACACTTGCTTTTACATGTTCACTTTATTACACATGCTAGATAGATATCTTATATGTCATTTTCATTTTCATACACACATGCGCGTTCACTTGTTTAGTTTTGATCACAAACTATACACGGATACTACACACAAGCATGGATGTTTGACTACAAGTCTCACAACGGCTCCTAGGGGCATTCACATTCGTACACTGGTGTTATTGTTTCATTTTTGTTCATAGCACACTAATTTAGTTTATACATGCTTTGACATACATTTTATCTTTCTAACATGCTAATGGGTGTTTCATGTGCAACATTTGTTATGCAAGGATATTTTCTTCCATACTTGTCAGTTACATTTTTTTCTATTGTGTGTTATTATTATTTGCGGGCTTTTCCCTTTGTCTTATGTGCACACTTGTTTATTTGCGTCCATTGCGGCCTTGAGTGTCTTACGACACCATGAGTGGTGTCCCATGTTTGCAACCCACTTTGTGTGGTCTACATTGTCTTCTTGGGTGTTTACATTATCTTCTTATGTTCTAGCTTACACATTATTTGTTTGTCTTACACTTGTTTTCTACATGCATGTTCGTACTAACACTTGTTTTCTAGCTACCTTGTTTGTTTATGCCTTGGTTTCTACCAAGCACATCCCCTCCCCCTACAAGGCACGGTTTAGATATCGCGGTCGGTCCTCTTTTTCGGGCTGCATTCTCCTATTCACAATCTGTGGCATGCGCCCCCAAAGAGGGGGGGCATCATTTGGGTTTACACATTACGGTACAATTCAGTTTTCAATTTTTGTCTATGACACAGTGGGTTATACAACAAGTGGGTTCAGACCAGTCTACGAACTCCATACACAACGGATTTTATATGACAGTGTGTCATTAGCACATTCAAGAGCGTAGTTAAAGGATAGAGGATAAACCAGACCTTCCTCTTTACACTTCCATGGCATCGGATCGACCAAAAAACTAGATAGTACAGAGATCTCTTCACTCTAGAGAACTAGTTACAATTTAGAGGATAAATCAGACTTTCCTCCCTACACTTCTTTGGCCGGTGGTGTTAGATGGCCCAAAATCCTCGCACCACATCGACATGATCCTTTCTACACCCTTTATCTCATCATGGATTAGGTGCTCATGTTCCTTTTTCATTTTTGTACGTTTCTTTACATACCTTTTACATACATAGATGCGTTTTTACACATTACACATATACATGTGTATTTGACTAATTGATCATCTTTTCTTTTGCGCAGTTCATCCATGTGGCGGGTACATCACACACAATACTAACCATGCGGGTACACTACGCACATTGACATCTACACACGCACTTTCGCCTAGGTTCACTCTCATCACTTTTTATACTTTTTGCATCTTTAGTTTCCACGCTCGATGTTTTGTGTCACTCCACGTTTTGTCTAGTCCTTCCACACACACTCTCTGAGAACTCTACATGGATTATCGGTACACATATGTATCTAATTTATGATACCGAGATTTCCGCTCACTAACATAAAGTGGGGGAAAATATAGACACAAAATCACGCACTTTGAATCATTATTTAGTCTCGAGTCTCATACTACTATTCATATGGTTCTCAAGTGAAAAGAGTAATAATTAACCCATGTCTTTGGCCATTTTGCATTACTTTATTCGCTATTTTCGATCTTCACTCTTTGTACTTCCCGATCTGCACTTTCTTACCGCATTTTTCCTATTTCTAAGCCCTGGGGCACCCAAACAGATTAGGCGCCTGGGCCCTCTGGGTGCCCTGATCCTCTTTACACTTTCCTCTTACTTTTTGGGCACTTTCTAGCCATTTGAGCTTCTTATATTTTTAGTGGTTGACCTTTTCGAGGTTAATTACAAAATTAAAGCAAGAGAACCATATAAATATAAAGTTATGTGACCATAATGAGGGACCAAGCACTAAGCACTTACTATCACCACATAAGGTTGCATCCATCAAAGGAATCTATAGATACATTTGCATCCATATAGCTCCATCACAAGGCACACAAGGTTGGTTCATCTGCATCACACTTCATAAGAGGGGATTTTATTGTTTCCATACACACATTTATTACATTCTACATCTAGTTACTTGCTCGCTACTTCACAAAGTGTGACTGGGCACAAGAGCAAACTAGGGCAAATTACACACACACACACACACACACACACACACACACACACACACACACACACACACACACACACACACACACACACTTAGAACTACATTGGGTTTGAGATGTAGTGCAACGCTCAGTGATAAGTCCATCCATTTGGTAGCTGAGGACAGTCAAACCCCTTCATATGCAACTTTATTTTTTAGGGTTTTGATGTTTTGTCTAGGGTTTTGCAGCGATTCTTCAAAGACAGGTTTCTAGTGCTTTGGTGATCACACAACGACATTCACGCAACAAGAAGCGAACATAGGAAAACATCCAAGTGACACTCTAGAGGAGGTTTCCTAGCCATTTCCATGGACCAGTGGTACCCAGATCACGTACAAGGCACCCACATGCACCCCTATCCCTCTCCAGGTGCCTCAATCTATCCAGATAGTCTAGATCTTTACTTTCTCGAGGCTTGTGTGTGACATTTCCTCCTCTTGTTCACTTGGTCTACGTTGCAACATACGTCTCGCGACCTCTGACATGTGAAGCAACTAAGGATTTCTCAACCCTCTTTGCACATTAGGGTTTTATATTTCATTGCTTAGATTAGTTGGGTACAATTTCAATATTTTATTACTTCATTTATGCAGTTATTTTACTGCCCCTATAATATTATATTACATTAGAATAAATCTATTTTAGTTAATCAGCAAGCGATTTTTTTTTTTGGGTAGAAAAACTAAATTTTTACCCTCGTGACTTTTTCCCGTGGCGAGTCGATTTTGGGTTTAACTTGCATTCTTGGTAAGCTGCCATCGAGCGAGTTATTTGTTTCCTTGTCTACGTGTAGGTACTTTCTCCCACTCTCGCCATCTTTTTAATTTCCTTCCCTACCTACTTTTTCAAAAAATGTTGGTTTATTAAATTAAGCGATCGATTTGATTTTTAAACGTGGGGGTGCGTAATAATCCGTAAATTTTATAAGTAAGTTGGTCTAATTAAAAGGTGGCCTTGTTTTTAATACGTGGTAGCCTTTACATTAAAAAGGTAAGGTGACCTTTTTACTAAAGTAGAGCTTTTTTAAACCTACGTGGTTTTTAAATAAAATAAGACCTTTTAATATATGTTAGGAACTTTTTTTTAAAAATTAGATTAGATTTAATTCAATTTAGATCTAACCACTTTTAAAGTGCTTTCTTTTAAATAATTAGCTTTTAATTAAAATTTTAATATCTAATTGCCTCTTAATTAAGGTTAAGTTATTTAATTAATCTTAAGAGCTTTTAATTTTAGGTTAAGTGTTTAATTAAAATTTCTAAGCTCTTTGATTTCGATTAGAGATTTAAATAGTCATTTTTTTAACGTTATTATTCCTTTCTAGCCTTTTTTGCTTTAAAATTAGTTGAATAGTACATTTCAAAAGTTTGATTTCTTAGCGTTATTGGCTATTTTTCTCTAATCATGTGTTGGAGTGTTTTGTAGCATTTCTAGTGTTTTTTTTCCTTCCAGGAGCCCTCGTTGCATCTTGGAGGTCATCTAGACTCGTTTCAAGTCGTGTTGAGCATTGTAATAACCCTTGTTATTGTTTGTGGACTAGTGAGTGTGTCCGCCATAGTCTTTGTACCAGAAAAGAAGAGGATTTTGTTGTGACGTGAGACATTTTTTCTCACAACATGACTTGATTTAGCCTCTTTTCTTATTTTTTAACTTTTATTGTGTTTGTTTCATGGGTGTCAATTTGTTGTGATCAATGAAACTTGATTGTGGTCTCCTCTCTTGCATGTTATTACGTTGATTGCAAGTTGAGTGACCAATTGTTTCACGACTCACACTCGCACCAAATTATCTCCAACTCACTAAATTATTAAGTGTCGAAAGAAGGGGTTATAATATTGTCTTGGGTGGTGTTGCTTGTTTTTCTTTTCAGCATTCCTTCTTTCTCTCTCTTCACTATGGATGCACTTTCAATTTATTTTCTTACGTTGTTCAACTTCTTTGAATGGAGATCGAAAATGGTAATAAAACTAAGGGGTAAAGAGTTATTTCGCATCACCATAGGAGCTAATATTGAATTTGACGATCAAGTCTGAAAAATCTAAGTGGTTGAAGTGAAGTGAAGAAGCCTTGGGTCTTCTTTGTACATTTGTTTCTCCGACTTGCTCTTCCACATCGAGTCATCTGAAACACCTAATGCTACGTAGAAAATGTTAGATGTATGTTTGGACAACAAGATGACATGAGAGTGCATGAGTTGGAAAATGAACTACTAGGATTAAATCCTAGTGACTTTGAAAACCTACATGCATTCTTCTCAAATTTCATCCACACTATATTATTGTTAAAGGAATGTAAAGTGGAGAATAAATATTCCTAGTTGATCTTGTCGATTCTCTCTACATTAGGGCCCGAATACTCCATCTTCGTGTCATCTTTTCACGCTTATAAATTCACTCTAGGCAAGTGTTTGGAATATTCCCTCATTTGATATTTTTTCATCCCAACTCATTCAAGAACAAGAAAAACTCATTCAAATGGGGTCTCTCAAGTCCAAGTCACATGCCCTTGTAGTAAGTACTTGGTAAGGGAAAGAAGACTAAAAGAAGAAAAGAAAAAGAACAACCTCGAAACCAAGACCAACCAAGCCAACCCCAAACCTAACATGAACGCTTCAACTATTGAGCCTAAAGCGAAGAAATAAAAGTGTAAGTGTTCCTATTGCAAGAAGACTGGTCATGAAGATCATCAATGTATGAAAAAAAATTGATCGCCTCACTCATTTACTTGATAAAAATCATATAGGTGTTCTTGAGTCTATAAAACAAAATGCTTTGAAAGTTGAGTCTTTCTTTGCAAGAGATTTTAAATCGATAATAAGAAGGAAAGACCCTTGTAGCTCGAGTTTCTCCTTCATTGACGTGGATTATAGATTATGGTGCCTCGTACCACATAGATTCTTCGTATGTTGAGTTATCCAACATTGAACCTTTTGGCATGTCCCAAATCATGTTGGGTGATGATATGACAATGTCAGTTTCCAGTAGTGGATCAATAAAGATGGATAGGGGAACATTTAACCAAGTGTTGAGTGTTCCTGATATCTCTACCAATATCCTATCGGTTTACCAAATCACTCACCTTGGTGAAGGAATGTGAGTGGAATTTGGTCCTAACTCGGTGATTATATGTGAGCTTCACAATGACACTACAGTGGTTGAGGGAAAGGTAGATCACCATTCATGGTTGTATACATTTTCCCACTTTACTTATGATTTGATGCCCACTGCCTTGCTCACTCATGCTAGATGAGGTTAGTAAGCTATGACATGAGATTTTTAGGCATCTTAATTTTTGTTACCTTGAACAATTGAATCAAAATGAAATGGTCAATGGGTTACCCCACATCAAATTTTCTAAGGGTCTTTGTGAGGTTTGTGCCCTTAGGAAGCACCCTGAAAAGAGTTTTGACAAATGAATAACTTGGAGAGCTACTCCTCTTTTGGATCTTGTTCATAGTGGCATCTCTGGCCCATTTCCATCTCCTTTGTTTAGTAGAGCTCTTTATATACTTACCTTCATTGATGGTTTTTTTCTATATACTTGGGTATATTTTATTAAGCTCAAGTATAAAGTCTTTGAACATTTTTAAGACTTTAAGGCTCTTCTTTGAAAAAAATTGGAAAGGTTTATCAAGTTATCTCGAACTCGACAATGGAGGCGAGTATGTGATAAAGAGGTTTAAGGATTTCCGTTCTTCGAAGGGGTTCTTGTACAACATACAATTGCTTACGAACCTTCAAAAATGGAGTTGTGGAAAGAAAGAACTAAATGCTTAAGGAGATGGCCACTTATATGGTTCACTTGAAGTCCCTTCCTTCATAGTTGAAGCGTTGAATTATTCTTGTTACATTTAGAATCATGTTCCACATAAGGCAATAAGAGTTATGACACCCTTTGAAGCCTGGTTTGGATGTAAACCTGATGTTGAGCACTTTCGAGTCTTTGGATCCAAGGTTATGGCTTGGATTCCCAAGAATAAATACAAGTCTTTAGAACCACAATCTAAACCTTTTATCTTTTTCAGGTATCTTGATGGTGTGAAGGGATATTAATTGTTGAAACCTACTACTCATGATATTTATATTGAGAAAAGTGTTAAATTTGATGAGTCTTCTTAGACTTCTATTTCTCTACCTTCCGAGATTCTTATACTTTCTAATTTTGAATCTGAATCTTTGGATGATTATGTTGTTAAGCATTTTCCTCCTCTTCTTGATCCTCATGTGCCTCACGACCCTCATGTTTCGAGTCTTCTCGATTCTAATGCTAGTTTTGAGTGGAACCTTATTCCTTCTCACTTGAGTGAATAATATTCTGACTCTGAGCCTGATCCTCCTGGTCCTTGTTGGGCTAGGAAAACTTTGCAAAGTGCTAGAGAGTGGATGAGAGATCCTTCAAACAAGAGGCGGAATCACTCAGAGTTCATTGGACCTCACTTCTTCTTCACCTCCTCTTCTAACCCTTAGTATTTCCAGGAGTCTTCTGGTATTCCTGAGTGGAATTCTACTATGGATGAGGAGAATTCCTCACTCATGAATAATGACACTTGGGATCTCACCCCTCTTTTGAAAAGAAGAAAAATTATTCGATGTAAGTGGGTGTTCAACAAAGTATGGAGCAAATGAATAGGTCAAAATTTTTAAAACATGAATAGTAACTAAGGGTTTCTCCCAAGTAGTGGGGTTGATTACACGAAAGAATTTTCTCCAATTGTGAAGATGACTTTTATTCGACTAACCCTCACCATTGCTACAGAAAATGGGAATTCCATTAGATGGACATTAAGAGTGCCTTCCTTCATGGGGACCTATAGGAAGAGATCTACATAGAACAACCTATAATTTATGTCCATGATCCCTCCCTCATTTGTAAGTCAAAGAAGTATCTCTACGACTTTAAACAATCCACAACCTATAACTTATGTCCATGATTCCTCCCTCATTTGTAAGTTAAAGAAGTATCTCGTATGCCAAGATCGACTCCTTTTTACTTACATTAGGGTTCACTTGGTGTCACTCTGACTCAAATTTTTATATTCTATGGCAAGATGAATCCATACTCATCCTTTTTTGTATGTTGATGATTTGTAGATCATAGGTAACTCTTCCTCTATCTTTGATATTGTAAAGATTTCCTTATCCAAAAATATTTCCATGACTGACTTAGGATTGCTTCATTAATTTCATGGGATTCAAATTTCACAATATGACTTAGGAATTATAATTTCACATCCTAAGTAATCTCTTGATTTTCTTTCTCGGTTTCATATGTCTAATTGTAAGCCTTCTCCTACTCCTTTCCTTTCTGGGGTTAAGTTGGTTTTTGATTTCTCTACTCCCTTGGTTGATGGTACCCTTTATTGATAGTTGGTGGGAGCTTGATTTACCTTACTCACACGCATCCGGATCTATCGTATGTTGTTAGGATCATGTCCAAATTCATGCGAAGCCACATGAGTTGCATTGGAAAGTAGCTAAGTGGATCCTTCACTACGTTTGTGGCACTTACACAGATGGCATCCATTATCTAGGAGGAGTAGATATTGATTTAGTTGGATATACTGACTGATTGGGCTAGTGATCTTGATCATAAAAAATATACCTCAGGCTATAATTTTTATCTTGGTTTGGGTCTTGTTAGTTGGTCTAGCAAGAAGAAGAATGTAATTGTGATATCTTCTATAAAGACAGAGTACAGAGGAGTAATTAATGCTGCCACAAAAGTTGTTTGGTTATAGGGTATCTTGACAGAGTTTGGCATTCACTATCGAAGCCTACTATCATCTACTACGACAACATGAGAACCATCTCAATTTTCCAAAATTCATTTCATCATCAGCAGAAAAAGAACACTGAGATACATATGCATTTCATGTGGGATATGATCTATGATGACATCATTTATTTGCAGTATTATCAGACATATGATATGGTTGCAAACATTGTAACCAATCCCTTCACTAAGGCAAAGAATCTTAAACTTACGGTCTCTTCTTCGGGTGAGATATTCTGCAGAAACCCATCTTCTTCAGGATTTCTAGTTCTCTTCTCTTCTTTTAGAGATGTTGTAGTTTGTACATGAGTAACTTATTAGGCCTTTAGTTGTCAAAACTCATTTGAGGTATCTTTCTTAGGTTGTTTAGGGATTATTTTATCTCTTGTAAGTGGATGTTTTCCCTTAGGTATTTTTCCTCCATTACTTGAGATCCTTATTGTACATGGGTACCTCATCACGTCTAGTTTCCAGGACCCATTCTTCTCCTAAGAAGATGTTTTTATATGTGGGCACCTTATCAAGCCTTTCTTTGTCGGACCCCATTAACACATCTTTTTAGTTCTAACATTCCCGACTTCTACCTCATCTTCAATGAAGGGGGCATTGGTGTATATGACTTGATCATCCTAATTTGGCATTTTTCCCACCTAGATGGTTAGTCATATCACTTTGTGAGAATAGGTCATAGTTGAATAGGTCAATAGGGTTGTGTAGACACTAAATCACGCACTTTGGGTATTATTTAGTCTCGGTCTCATACTACTATTTAGAATGTTTTTGAGTGAAGAAAGTACTAATTAACCCTCGTATTTTGGCCATATTACTTTATTTTCTTTTTCATTCCCAACCTCTTACACCCGCATGCCCAGTCATCTTGTCTTTTTGCCTTATTTTAGCTCGATTGGGGCGCCTAGGCTAGTACTAGGGTGCCCATGGGTGTCTGGTCCCACCAGGGTTCCCCGATTCTTTTGAACTTTCCCACCAATTTTTGGGTATTTTCTAGTTGTTTTAGCTTCTTATCTTTTTGTGGTCAACTTGATTCGGGGTTAATTATGAAATTAGATCAAGAGAACCCTATAAATATAAAGTTATGAGACCATAATGAGGGACACCGCACTAGTCACTAGTATCATCCACATATGGTTGCATCTATCAAATCAATTTTGGAGATCATTTGCATTCACTTAGCTCCATCACAAGGGACAATGCTGGTTAATCTGCATCACACAAGCATAGGAGGGGATTCTATTCTATTCCATCCACAATTCTACTATATTTTTACATCTATTTATTTCTCGCTAATTCAAATAGTGTGACTAGAAAAAGAGCACCTAGGACACATGATTCACACACACACCGAGCTACATTTAGGTTTTAAATGTAGTCCAATGCTCAGATTAGTATACCCACTATTGTGGCGGTGAGCTCATTTCGACCTATTCATATGCATTCTTATTTTTTATGGTTTTGATACTTCTTCTAGTCTTTTTTAGGTCTTGTATTCATCTTGGATTATTAGTGATACCTGTTGCCGTAGTGTATCTAACTTGATAAGACAGAAAATGAAGGTTTAAGCTCACTTATAGAACACCGTGAAACTTATTTCCGGACCTTTCACACAGACCGGGAACCCATTCTATAGACCGTGGTGCCCGCAAAGCACCCCATCCTCTCTATGCGCTCCAATCCACCCAGTTATCTCTAATCCTTCCTTTTCAAGGCTTTTGCACATTCATTCCTACTTCCTTTTGCTTTAGTCACTTATACAACACATTCGAGTGAGCTCCTATAATCAGCTAAGTTCATTCTAACTCTCTTAGTACTCTAGGGTTTATCATTTCCATTTTCATAGTTGTTTGGGTCATTTTCTATAGTTGTTTACTACATTTATTTACTATATTTACATGTTCTAGATTAGATTAACTACTATTATTCCACATTTTTAGTTAATCATTTTAGTGAACCCGATCTCCACGCTTATAGGATCTTCATTCATTTCTTATCATTCTAGGGATTATTTCATCCTTCTTTCCTTTTATGCCCGTTACCTGTAGCGGTCATTTTGGGTCCCTCTAATATTGTGAGCTCCCTTCATTTACCCATCGTACTTCTAGGTCAATGGATGATACAACTACATCTATGGTTGATAATCCTCTAGATCATTCCCATCATGTCCCTCTTCATGAAATAAAAGTAACTGATAGTGATAATTCCTATGATGAAGATACCAATTTTGACCAAGATCAACTTAACGCTATTACTGACTTTCAACAAGCATTGCATGAAAACCCTACTCATCTCCCTCATGTCTTGCATGCTCTAATCTCCACTAAGAGATCTCGTGATGCTTCAACTTCCATAGTTGCTTCTTCTCCTCATGTGGTATCTACTACACCTACCTATGTCATTATTCCAATTGCTATAACCGCCACTCCTTCCATTCACCATGGTACTCCTCATTTGCACCTCGGTTCTTCTTCAAATTCTCTAGATTTGACCTCTTTATACCATGACTTACAAACCCAAAATTTTCAGCTTCAACTAGCTACCTCATGCACAAAACCATCTTTAGACTCTACAACATTGTTGCATACTCCTTTCATACCCACTATATCAACCTATCCATTTCCACCTAATTTCATCTCTCCTAAGCTACCTATCTTTAAAGGCCATGGTGACCCACAAGAGCATCTCTCGATCATTTCATGTAGCATTCCTTAACTATGCGACGATCACACTATACTAATTAAGATTTTCCCTCATAGTTTACAAGACTATGTGATGCATTGGTTCTATGACCTACTTGTCCATTCAGTAGTCTCTTTCACGCATCTAAATGATGCCTTTCTCACACATTTATCTATCAATATTGGCTGTAATATATCTTACGCTTAGCTAGCACAACTTAAATAGGGATCAAATGAACACCTCACTAACTACATATTAAGGTATAAGAACAATCTAGCTAAGATAAAAAATGTTCTTGCAGACTCCGAGTTTCAGGACTTGTTCATTCAGATTCTTTTACCGCCTCTCCAAGAGAGTGTTCTCTTTGAAACATCTCCTTTGTTAGATCAGCTTTGTCATACTCTTAATCTTCGTGAGACCAAAATTCCATCTATAGGAAATCTTAAGTATCGGGAATAGGATTCTTCCTCCACTAGTTTTCCAAATAAGATGTCATTCAAACCATCTCGCCACTAAGCCAATCGACATTGTAATGAACTCTTTATTACACTTCTCAACTAGGAAAAAAATTGTTATTTAACTTCATGCTTCATTGATTTAAATACCCAACATTTAAATCTAGCATAAATCTGAAATTGAATCCATCCTATAACAATCATAAACCATGTGTAGCTGCATGAATCGGTTAGTAACTAATCGCTCATAGATTACTCTTTATGAGTGTGTATACAAGGTATACTATTGGTTTCATTTTTCAAGCATTGAAAATCAAGTAATGTTTTCTAAGTGCATACTTGGAACTCAATCGTTGAATCCCATTAGGTATCTGACATATTAGATCCTAGTGAATCTGGGACAATGTGATCAACAACTTACACTACTTTGGCCAAAGTTTCAAAACCATGTTTTTCATGCTTGGTTCTATGATGGCACATTCATCGTTAGGAACTTGTCCTTCACCTAGTTTAGTTAAATAGATTCTTTTCTAATTCTTAAGTTATTGAGTTCATAGTTAACAACTTAAGGATTCATAATTTTCATTCCTATTTGCTAGGTCCATTTAGTTTATTAATACAAATAAATATATTTGTACCTTATCCCAATGATCTAAAAGTACCTTTGTACTTCATTCCATATTGTCATGTTTGGTACATACGATGAATGATACTTAATCCATGTGATTTCATGTCACTTCTATTAGAAGACAACATTATGTTCGTATCATATAACTAATTATGGAATCCTAGAGATCTAGGTCTATAGATAGATCTTATGTTATCTATCAGTACTAAGTACATCATTATTAATGGTCGAGTTACCACAGCAAGATATCATTTGTCATGATGATCCCTTTCACATTGATGCGATAATAGGTTTCCTTTCTTTACAAATAAACATTATGCATGTGGTTAATAAGAATTCATATATCTTTAAGGTATAGTTAAACATGTTGTTATATTCATTTAAGTTGCAAATACATATTAAATTTATACTCTTACATTCTTTTTACATCCCGGTTATAAATTTAAAATGGCTTACTACATTAATTCTACATCATTATTAATGGTCGAGTTACCATAGCAAGATATCATTTGACATGATGATTCCTTTCACATTGATGCCATAATAGATTTCCTTTCTTTACAAATAAACATTATGTATGTAGTTAATAAGTATTCATATATCTTTAAGGTATAGTTAAACATGTTTTTATATTCATGTAAGTTGCAAATGCAGATTAAAGTTATACTCTTACATTCTTTTTACATCCTGGTTGTAAATTTCAATTAGCTTACTGCATTAATTCCACAGTCCTAATTTTTTCTATTTACACTAGTAATGTATCATGTCAAGAATAGTAATTAATAGATTTAATATCAAAATGATAAAAAGCAGATCCATAATACACTTAAACCATTTATATTTAAATGCAATTATTCATGTATCATCAATTTAATATTTAATACTTAATCACTTATCATTATAATATATTAATCAACATAAGTTCCTAATCATACAATTATTTAACTTGAGTAACCTTTCCCATAAAATTCAGATTCATAAGAAGACATAATTAACTAATGATTACAACTTATTTATTTCCATATAAAAGAGATATAATCGAATGGCTAATTTATCCTTTTAATCAATTACATAAAATATCGATATTTCTCTTAATTACAAATTCAATATCCAATATATTTCAAGTATTTAATCAATCATTTCAAATTAATAATTTCTTTCAACAACATTCACCTTGCAAACTTAAATTACTCCATCTGCAAAATGTTAGCAAAGGTCAGTTCGAATGAACTAGCATGATAATTCATATTTCCCACTTAACAATTTATGCCCTTTAGTATTTGTATAAATAAAATGCTGCAATAATTAAAATCATTTAAACAACCAAATAACCCCCAAGATCAATCAATATTTAATCAATAATTTTATTTCATTCATGTGATATCTATTCACATTATTCTATCCTAATGCCTTAATGGTAAATCAAAGTGACAAAATAATAATATAAGAATAGAACAATATCATCCTCCTTTTAAGCAAGTCATCCTTCATTAGAATAAGTCAATAGTAATTCTATCATTATCTATTCACTATATACCATTCATACGAGTATTCATATTTATTAAGATAACTAATATATTACCTTAGTCTGGTTGCCTTTTTTTTACTAAGGGAATCCTTACTTTCCCTGAACTCAAACCATTACCATCCATCATAGTATACAATTATTTGCTTCCCAAATAATTATAAATTCAAGGTCAAAGAAGATCTAGGTATAGTTAAAGTATTTTAGTGCTTATGAGCCACTTAGCTATCTTATCCATTGACATTCCTTATGCATGACATCGACTCGAACAATTAACAAATCGAAAAAAATAAATGTAGGTATTCAATGACCCTAAGGTAAGTATGCCTTTACCTTAAAATTTTCTAAAGCTACAAGTTAACCAATAGCTAACACTTGTGTTTTCAATGTCAATCGAGAGCGATGGTGGTGAGGAGGGTTTTGCAGATGTGGTCGCAGCCTCTTTTGCTGCGGAAGTCCTGCGACCTCGCCGTTACAAAGCTGTTTCTTCCCCGCACTCTGGCGGGATAAATGAAAAGGATGCTATTAGCTTCCAAGGAGAAAAGTTAAAACAAGGACTCTCGTGGGCAGACATTCTTAAAAAACCCTCGGTCAGTCTGGCAGGGACCAGTCACGGACCCGACTCTCCAAAGGGGTCCACACCTGTCATTTTCCAACAGGAGTTAAAAGATGGAGAAGTCCACCTTCATGTCCCTGAAGACTGCATTCAACATGCTTTGGTATGTACAAACCTCTCTCTTGTCGGTAAGTTTCTTGGTAAACGACCTAACATTGATGATATTAGAAGATGGGCTTTAAGAAGATGGCATCCGGTTGGAGATCTTGTTATATCTGCCCTCCCAAGGGGCTTTCTTCTCTTTCGTTTCAATCTTTTGGAAGATCTAAACTCGGTTCTTCTGGGAGGTCCATGGTGTATTGGAAATATGGGACTTTTTCTAAAACGTTGGCACCCAGGTTTTGATCCTAATTCAGAAAATATCCATATTATTCCTATCTGGTGCAGGCTCCCTGGCTTACCTCTTTATTTTTGGGATAATGAGACCCTCTTGAATATTGCTAGAACCATTGGCTCTCCTCTGGGTCTTGATGATTCAACGCGAAACAGATCCAGATTTCTTTATGCTCGTTTCTGTATCTCCTGTGAGACTGATAAGATTTTGCCAGATTCCATCACGCTTCATTCCAAATTTGGACCCTGGAAGCAAAAAGTTGAATATGAAGCCTTTAATTTGCGTTGTAGATCTTGTAGTAAGCTGGGTCACTTCTCAAGCAAATGTCCTGAAAAAAAAGATATTCCAAATAAGGCTGAGTCGAATCCCCTTGATGATAACCTTAAGGATGACCAGTCTGAACCCCCTCTGGCTGGTGTGGATTGTTCAGGGTCTATCCCTCCTTCGCTTTCTGGGCATAAAGGTCTTTCTATTCCCGCAAGGAAAAAATCTTTCAAATATGTCTGGAGGCCTAAACAGAGCGGTATGAAATTTAAGATGCTTAATCAGTCTTCCTCTGGATGGGATTCAAATTTTCCGGAGCTCCCCTTGGCTCCATCAGAAAACCCTGGTATTACTGTGGATCCGGTTAAAGTTTCAGACGAAGTTTGTGGTATTTGGGAATCGGATCTTCTTGAAAGAATAGACTGTTTTAATCAATATGAGACCGAGATCATCAATTTCTATTCCGAGCTTCCTACTCTGTCTGTATCTCATTGTGGCTCAGATGCTTCTCTTCAGTTCTCTCTGGTAAAAGTGTGGCAGGAAGACCTTTTCTCTCTTCTAGAGCAAGACTGTGCTTATCAAAACTCCTATTCAGACTTTTTTTCTTCCTCCTCTGCTCAGGAATTAAAGCATTCGCCTTCAGCAAATCTTCAGCATTTAAGACAACTTTCTTCTCCCTCTGTTCGGCAAGATGCTTCTGGCTTTTTAGAGGAAGGGGAAATCACCCCTTTATCCAAATATTTAGATCCTTTAAGTAAGGTCATCACTGGGCATCGAATGGAAGGTTTTGAAGAAGTTCCAGACATCCTCTATAAGGAAAAAAAGAAAATGATTGATAACTGGTCTGCTACCCCCTCTCGGGTAACTAGATCTAAAGCAAAAGGTAAGGTTGATTTTGGAAGATCTCCCAAAATGGGCAGACCGCCGAAAACTCTTCTTCGATTGCAAGAAACAGAAAAAGCCATTGCGGATGGTATCCAATCTAAATTGGATCTCCAGGTAAGGCCCTCCCGTAAATTATTTTAATGAAGATCATTTCTTGGAACATAAGAGGTCTTAATGGGGATGCAAAGCAAAGACAGCTAAGAGCCCTTAGAAAATCCTGTAGACCCAGCATCATTGCTTTGCAAGAAACCAAAATGAAGAAGGAAGTTATGATTAACTGTTATAAAAAAGTTTGGAAGAAAAGTTCCTTTGTTTGTGAAGACTCCAGTGGTGCTTCGGGAGGCATTGCTATTTTTTGGGATCCCAATCTCCTCTCTGGTGAGAAAATTTTTTCTGCTGCTCATCACTTAGCGGTTAAGTTTTGTTCTTTGGATTCGGGTCTCACTTGGGTTACTAGCGTTATCTATGCCCCAAATTCAGTTTCCGGAAGAAGAAAGCTTTGGCAGGAACTCCAAACCTTTCGCTCTACTATTCTGGATGCTTATTGGATGATTATAGGGGATTTTAATACCCCTCTAACTCCAGCAGAAAAGAAAGGTGGAAAGGAGGTCTTAACGGCAAGCATGGAGGATCTTGCTTCTTTCATTTCCAACTTAAGCTTGATGGATCTGGAGCTTAAAGGCAATCCTTTTACCTGGTCTAACAGGCGTTTGGGGACTGATCATATTCAGGTAAGGTTGGACCGCTCTCTAATCTCTAATAACTGGATCCTCAATCAAGAGTTTCATCTGTCCTCTCTGCCTAGGATTGGCTCGGATCACAATCCCATTGTTCTCAACCTTCTTTCTGATATCAAAACTAACCATGCCTCATTCAAATTCCAGAAAATGTGGTTAGATCATGAGGACTTCCAGGACAGTTTGAAAGAATGGTGGACTGGGAATGGGCTGGGAACTTGCCAATTCCAGCTTCTTGAAAAACTTAAAAATGTCAAGCAAAAAGTTAAGATCTGGAACAAATCAGTTTTTGGTAATGTTATGGCCCAGAAAAAAGATCTCCAGCAGCAACTTGAAGACCTTGAGCAAAAAGTAGCATTACAAGGTATGACTTTTGAAGATAATAATCAGGAAAAGCTCCTTCTCTCAAAATTTCACAACATATGTGCTAGAGAAGAATCCCTCTGGAGGCAAAAGTCTCGGGCTATCTGGCTCAAGGAAGGTGATAGAAACACAAAATTTTTTCACGCCACCACTCTGCAGCATAGAGCTCATAATAAGATTTCTGAAATTGCTAAAGCGGATGGATCTTCTTCAAAAGATCCGGCGTTTATCAAATCCGAGGCTGTGAGATTTTTTTCTAGTCTTCTCCATGACTCTTCTCAGCTTAATGATGAAGCAGCGGCCTTTATGTTAAGAGCAATTCCTGACAACCTTCTGTCTGTGGAAACTTTCAAAGGGCTTTCTCGTTCGGTTGCTGAAGATGAATTAAAGACTGCTGTTTTTTCTTTGGACGGAGACAAAGCGCTGGACTGACGGTTTCCCGGCCTTCTTCTTCCAATCTTGCTGGGAGGTCTGCAGGTTAGATCTTCTGAATGCTATTAACGAGTTCTTTAGAACTGGTAATCTTCTCAAAGAATTCAACAATACTCATATAGTCTTGGCTCCTAAGAAGGCTGATGCTAAGGATTTTAAAGACTTTCGTCCGATTAGTCTTGTAAATGTCGTTTACCGCATTTTCACAAAAGTTTTAGCCCTTAGATTACAGCCTTTGCTTTCTTCTCTTATATCCACCCAGCAAAGCGGTTTTATTAAAGGAAGAATCATCCAGGATGGAGTGATCATGGTTCACGAAGCCATCCATTCCATGGATAAAAGCAATACGGCAGGTATGGTGATTAAATTAGATATGAACAAAGCTTTTGATAGAGTCTCTTGGCAATTTTTGGATATGGTTTTGCTGAAGTTCGGCTTTCAACCCAAATTTAGGAAAATCATCCAAAATTGCATCTCCACAGCAAGATTTTCTGTGGTGATAAATGGCTCTCCTTCTGGTTTCTTCTCTAGCACACAAGGGCTGAGGCAAGGAGATCCTATCTCCCCTTTACTTTTCATCATCATGGCTGACAGTCTCAGCAGAACTATTTCCAAAGCCATTGAAGATGGATGGATAAAGGGCTACAAGCCTACTTCTCAGGACATTATAACTTCTCATCAGCTGTTTGCGGATGACACTATTCTGCTTCTTATGGCCTCCCTCCTTGAAGCAAAAGGCATTAAAATTATTCTCAAATTCTATGAGTTAGCTTCGGGACAGAAAATTAATCTCCTCAAGAGCTCTATCTACTTTTTCAATACCCCAGAGAAGAGACAGAACAAAATCGCTAGAATTCTTGGATGTCCTATTCATTCCCTTCCTGCTACTTATCTTGGATTGCCTTTGGGTGTATCTAAGGTTTCTGAGCAGGTCTGGAACTTGCTTCTTGACCGCTTTTCAAAAAAATTAGCTAGTTGGAAAGGAGCTGTACTCTCTCTCGCTGGAAAATGTCTTCGATCAAAAGCACTCTCCAAAATCGCCGATTTATCTTATGTCTCTCTAAAATTTCCCGTCTTTGTCTTTGAATAGTATTGATAGAATTCAAAAGCACTTTCTTTGGCACGGATCTGAAAGTGGTTTTAGATATCATTTGGTTGCTTGGGAGGAAGTTTGTATTCCTAAGCGGCTGGGGGGCTTGGGTATTTTGAATCTTAAATATTTCAATGCTGCTTTGCTGGCCAAGATGGGGTGGAGATTCATTAAAAATAATCAACCTTGGTCTGATCTTCTTAGAGCAAAATATCTGCAGAACAATCAGCCTCAAAGCTTCCTCTCTCAACAGCCCCTCCCTTATGGCTCCATCTTTTGGAATAATTTGCTTGATACTAGGAGCCTGTTGATTAAAGGCACTAAGTGGAATCTAGGTAACGGAGCCAATATTAGTTTCTGGCAGAACAACTGGAGTAATCTGGATTTGGAAAATGATTTTATTCAGATCAAAGACCCCCTCATCCAAAAATATGGTTGCCTAGTGAAGGATTACATAGAAGATATAGATGGTCAGAAAAGATGGAAAATGTTGAAGCTGCCAGGTTGTAATAATCAAGCTACTCTTTCCTCCTTTCAAGACGAGCTAAACCTTATTCCTCTGGATCAGAATGATATTGCTGATGAGCTGGTTTGGAAAGATTCCACTGAAGGTGACTATACTGTTAAAGCTGGTTATAATTCCTTTTTCCTGTCTATTAGCAGAAATTTTGATTGGAATAGGATTTGGATGAAAGAGCTATCGCCAAGAATAAATCACTTCATGTGGCTAGTTTTAAAAGGTAAAATCCTCACTATTGATAATCTTATCAAAAGGGGTTTCATTATGCCCAATGGATGCTGCATCTGTAAAGGAGATGATGAAAATATTAATCATCTTCTCCTCCACTGTGATTTTGCTAGAAACATCTGGAGCCGGGTCATTTCTAATTTAAATGTCACTTGGACCTTTCCGGATAATGTTGTTTCAGCTTGGAATCAATGGCTTCCTCCTTTCAAAAACTTCATTTTATGTAGGCTTTGGCTTTTAATTTTTCCTCATGTTCTTTGGAGTATTTGGAAAGCTCGGAACAACATTATTTTTAGAGATATCAGAACTTCTGGGGAGAGCTTAATTAAGGACTTAATTTCTGCTGTGAAAGACAATGCTGAATCTATCAAGCCTCCAAAAAATAAGAATTACAGCAAGGATGAAAATTTCATTCTCCAAAATTGGAATTTGAATCTGGATGATTCAGTCTATAGAAGCTCTAAAGTGGATAGATCTACTGTTAAATGGATCCCCCCCCCTCACGGCTGGTTCAAGCTGAATTTTGATGGTGCTTCGAAAGGTAACCCAGGACCTGCGGGGGGCGGGGGCATTATCAGAAATCATCAAGGATCAGTTATTATGGCCTATGCAGGAAAAATGGGGTCTCAAACAAATCATTATGCGGAAGCTTTGGCTGCTCTCTGGGGGATTCGCCTTGCTAAGCGGATGAATATTGATAAGCTTATTGTGGAAGGGGACTCCTTAAATATTATTAACACCCTCAGAGGTAAGCAGCCTCCCAGTTGGACCATTCGCAGCTTCATTCATGAATCTATGAAGATTAGTGAATGCTTTCAGAACTGCTCTTTTCTTCATACATACAGGGAAGGAAATAGAACTGCCGACGTTTTGGCTAATGTAGGGGTTGTTAATGATCATTCAAACCTTACCACTTGGAATGATCGAGCACCCCTTCCCCCCAACGTTCATAATTGCCTTATCAATGATCAGCTTCGCGTTCCTAGTATTGATGAGACTACCGTGTGAAGCCCTTGAGCTGGCAGGTTCTAAGTGGGTCAATCAAAAGTATTTACTCTCTTTGTTGCGCATTGGGAAATCCACAAGATCTTATTGTCACCGGCACGCTTTCTCTCCCTCCAACATTTGGATACATGGTATTAAAAAGGCATTGGGTTCAAAGAGGCAGACAAGAATGATCCTGCGCAAATTTCAGCTCTTGGCCTCATCTCGGCCTTTCTCGCTTTGAAGGAGGCTGTGGAGAAAACCACAACCAATTGACTTTAGCTGTTTTGTTGCTGCTCCTTCACTGTTTCGTAGCTGTTTCCTGGCTGTTCTTTTGCTGTTTTTTTTGCCGTCTCTGTTCTCTTTTGTTTTGGCAGTTATGGGCTGGGCCCATTTGGTGTTCATCTTTCTATGCTGGATTTTGGATCCTTTTGTGCTGATTACTTTCCATCTGGCTTTTTGAAGCCTTTTTCTACGAGGGTATAGGCCCCTCTCAAAAAACTATTTACCATTAATAAAAAAAAATGTTAAGCCAAATAAAATTAACACATCATGACCACACTGGACATCAACGTGATCCCACTAAGGGAGAAATGTTCAACACAATCGAGCTTGGAAACATTGAAAGTTTCATGATACATATATATAATTAAGAACGAGTTCAAGTACTACCAGGAAGGAACCCTTAACCATAGAAATATAATATACATCATCAACTCCAAACTCACCTTACTCGACAATGTTTTGGCAATATCACAATACCATCATCAATTTTTAAACCATAGGAAACTACAACCACTATTATTAAAAACCCAGTCCATATATTGCAAAATGATAACCCTAGTCTGAGTAGGTACTATCATGGAAGAGATTTGACCCTTACCCAAAATACCAATAATCGCCTTTATTAACTAAAATCATGGTACCTTTCAAACGTTATCACTATTTCATCTACGAACCAGTCTTACTAAGATATTGTTAGTTGGATCGAATTTTCTAAACACAAGATAAATAACTCTATTAACGAGTCAAAGTTTCCCTAAAAATCAAGGGATTTGAAATAGGGTCTTACCATGGAGTAAGAAGATGTAAAACCGGGAAAAATCTTACTCAACCAAAAAAATTTAGGGAACCCAAATGGATATAAAGAAAAGGAACAACCCTCCATCATAGATATGAGTCAACCTTAGCAGCTAAGCAACAACAATAAACCAAATCGGTCTTCACCAACAGACGGTAAAACACATAAATACCCATGTTCGAATCAAGGATTTTGAATATTATTAACAAGAGACACCTAATATCACTTTGGGTATTCAATAAAATACTAACCATAGTTTTTAACAAATATTTTATATATACATATATCCACAAAACATTACTCTTATGGTTACAGTAGATATTGTAACCTTAAGGAGATTATATAATCAAACCATATTCAAGAATGAAAAAATGATAATACCCAAAATAGTTTTATCCCTTAAAAACCCATTTCCACAAAATCAAACAAAACAAGCAGAGATTTTATTTATACAAATAATAAACGGAGTAAGCCATTAAGAGATAAATAGAGCTAATCATGCTTGATAGTGAAATACCTCTTCTTGTCCCTCATTTCCTAGATTTCCTCGCAAGCTTGTCCCGAGAATCGATTCCACAACAAGGAAAAAACCTCCAACATTATCCATTAATATTTATTGAACCAAAATTAATGTTTCCCAAAATGTCTCAACTCGCAATTACAAGGATGCATGTAAGAGTTTAAGTATCCAACCAAAAAGCATGAAAACAGGAAGAATCTCGAGCATGCAGAGCTCAATGAAATCCCCTTCTCCAACACAAAGAGAAACAACAATAATAAAACCATATCCCATTTCCCCCAAAACTTCTTCCTAATCTTCCCGAGGTCGTGGGGAGAATTTTGAGATAATTAATGCATGCAAGGAAAAACAACAATTCCCTCCAAATTTTCACCTCCAACTTACCTTTCAAAATTAGCAAAGTGTCACTTAGTTTCCATTAAAAATTACATGCTAACACTTAACCATAAATTTATTCAAGACCACTATACTTGGTTGGTTCTCTCTTTTGATTAGTTGACAGTGTTCTTAAAATTCCCCATAAATATTTACAATCTGCTAAAACCATGTAGGGAGGCTTTCCCCCATGCCTATCAACATTAGCAAGTTCTTGATAAATTTGAACAACATGAACCTTATCTTAGTATTAGATTAGGCCCCTTTAATACCTATGCCAAAGATTTATAAATCTAAATTCAAAAGTGATCACATTGGTCCCTTAAACATAGCTTAGGACATTGAGGATTCAAATACCACAACTTATCTTAGCCTTGTATAGGCCTCAAATATTAGTGCCCAATATTTTATTAACATTTTTCTTAAGGGTGGTAAAATATTATACCCTTCAATATATATCACAATCAACACATTATAGTTTAGTTCTGCATTTTTATAAACAAGATCATATTGCCAATGCACATGTAATCCAATTTGCATATTGTGATATTATCATCCAGACCCAAGGTAAGTAGTAGTAATAATATAATAATGGTCCACATACCTTAGTCCATTCAACTCATTCACATATTTGTTCAAAATCATCAGATAAATATGGTATAGCTATATTATGTGGGCATTATACCCATGTAGGTTAAGACTTAGTATTAGCTAACCAAGTTTATCAATCTTAGTTGCATTGTAAAGACATTAATATCAACTTAGCAATGCTACAGAGCATGATCAAAGTTAATGCAACTAATCCATTATTTCAGGCACACTTTTATAATGATAACAATCAGGATCACGTATTGTAATAGAGATTAGGATATAGGAAACATACACACATATGTCGTTAATCCATTAATTTATCACAATAAGGTAAAAAAACAACGAGGGTGTTACTGAGATGCTAAAATCATTGTCAATGTAGTCACTCCTAATAAATAAATTCATTCACAACAACCTTGGTGCACGTTTAGTAACTTTCCAATGGCTCCACATCTCAAATTAAAACAAATTCTAGACAGAAATATTATTACCCTTCCCCACCACTCAAGTTATACCCATCACGACCAAAAGGTAGGAACTATAATGAGAACTTCCATTGTGATTATCATCAATGCATGGGACATTCTACAAATAGATGTTTCAAACTCCATATAATCATCCAATATCTAATTGATGACAAAAAAACTAGAGTTTTGAGTCTACTAACTCTACCCCAATCAACGACAAGGGTAAACTCAAGATCTTTAACAACGAATCTCAACAAAGTGATCAGAAGACATCTGAATCTTATGCCAATCATACATATCACGCAATACCTCCTCTGGATCAAGAGCTCTGGATTTCTTAGTTGTAATTACTGACACTTCACCACCAATAATTTTATTTCTCGATCACGATTATCATGCAAATTTTAATTCCAATCATTTACATATCAGTGCATCTATTGGTTCAACCTCTATTAACAACACTAAGGTTGACCCATCATGGCCCATTAGTGCATGCTCTATTTCACTTCTCAAGGCTATCGACTATTCTCACTTGCAAATTGAGTACCCTTTCAACAAACCCTTTGGCACTTTCTCTCGACGTCGATCACTTCCTCGAGTTATTCCACACGGGTCTTCATCACCTTCGGACTCGACATCACATAGATCTCCATCACCAATGCATTTTGTGATGCCATGAACATCATCATACATTCATCCATCAGATGCACATATACTTCATTCATAAGAACAACTTCTATCTACTATACCACCACTCTTAGAGCATGATCTTATGTTTTCATCATCATATGCACCTAAAGGACCTTTGTCCTTCATACTTATTGGTTAGATCATTCATTCATGTACACTTGGTGGGTATAACATCTAATACATATCCCCACACCCATCACCATATTTACACATATATCAGCTTTACATTCTCACACATCAATCCACTAGCATACACATATTCATTCATACTTTAGCGTCGTCATTACCCAATGAAACACTCTTGTGCTTTAGTTCACACTTGACTGTTGAGGGATTACTACACATGAACCCCACACACTGCACTATAGACACCACACATCACGTTTCACACATTCTACATTTATTCCATATCATTTCAATCTTTGCATATCTATACATCATACATCATACTAGTCTTCATCATACTCATCTAGCATTGCATCCTACATATTATACGCTCTTAGGCACACTACACATATTGCATTCAATATTATACACTACATACACATCACATGGTTATTTATTATCTTCATTACATAGACTAAATCATATCATACACATTACACTCACTACCCTATGACGCACTTTAGTTCCTCAATCTATAGTCAACTTCGAGGGTTTATAAATCAATCGGACTTTACATTCATCATGTGTTTATCATTCAACCTTTCATCATGTGACATTTCTAGGATAGTGACACATGTTATAGGCTAAATTTTCACTTACTCTATCATCTTGTAGTGGTATACACTTTAGGCTACATCACCACTCCCTATTATTCATCTTGTAGTGGTATATGTTTTAGGCTACATCACCACTCCCTACTATTCATCTTGTAGTGACACATGCTATAGGCTACATCGTCACTTCCTCTATCATCTTGTAGTGATACATGCTTTAGGGATAAATCATCACTCATAAATTAATTTTGTCATGATATACACTTAGGATATAAGGTTCATGCACATATTTTCTATATGTCACATATCATCATCACTATGCATACATACTCATCACAAAGTGCGCTAGACACAACACACACTATTTGACCATTTCCCAATGATGCACTCTCATTTATGGTTCATTCTTTACTACTGAGGGGAAAAACCAAATGAACCTCATTGCATACATTTCCATTCACTCGGGGGAACACGGCTCTTGCCATCCATCTTCTATTCTAGTCCATCCACCCACAACATACCGCATATTATGATTTCTTTTACTCTTTCTTACTTTTTCTTGTTCAAGGTTGTTTTAATACATATGCTAGTTAGATTAATTTTATGTCATTTATCTATATCATCCATACATGCGCTTTCAAGTATATTTCTATATGTGATTGCGCAGATACATGTCTCTTACATGCAAAGACCTGATTCTCACCTTCTACCCTTCCTACATTGGTCACTTGGGGGCATACACATTCATCCCTTCCAAGTGTTATTGTTTCATTTTTAATTATCACCATTCATTACATGGTTATACACACTTTTTGGCATACTACTTATCTTTCTAACATGCTAATGGGTGCTTCATGTGCATCATTTGCTATGCAGGGATATTTGCTTCCATACTTGTTTTTTATATTGCTTGTCTATTGTTTTCTCTTATTTACGAGCATTTCCCTTTGTTTATTGTACAAATTTATTTGTTTATATGTGGCCATAATGGCCTTGTGTGTCTTGCAACATCATGAGTGATGTCCCATGTTTGCAGCCCACTTTGTGTGGCTTACTTGTCTTCTTACATGTTTACATTACTTATTTTCTTAGTAGCTTGTACATCGTTTGCGTAGATTAGACATTGCTTTATACATGCATGTTTTTGTACTAACACGTGTCTTTGGCTAGCCTCTTCTTTGTGCGTACCTTGGTTTCTACCAAGTGCATTCCTTTCCCCCTGAGGAAGAGTTTTAGAGTTCATGCGGTTGGTCCTCTTTTGGGGCTGCATTCTCCTATCAGCGACATTGCATGTACCCCTAAAAAGGGGGCATCATTTGGGGTTTTACATACTACACATCGCATCTACAATAGTTCATTTCATTTAAATTTCCGCCCTTGGCATTGTGGGTTACATACATTGAGTGGGTTCAGACCAGTCTACAAACCCCATACACAACGGATTTTATAGGACATGATAGTCCTTAGAATTCTGGGAAGCAGTTAAAGGTTGGAGGATACAATAGAATTCCTCCCTATACTTCTTCATCTAGTGGCATTGGATTGCCCAAAAACTAGGATGTACAAAGATCTCTTCACACATGTTCAGGGAAGTAGTTAAAGGTTGGAGGATATAGTGGAATTCCTCCCTATACTTCTTTGACCTATGGCGTTGGATCACCCAAAAACCCCATGAGTACATGATATCCTTCTACACTCTCTTTCTTGACATGGATCAGGTGCACATGTTCCATTTATATTTTTCATTTATGTATTTTACATTTACATGCTTTTACGTACATATACATGCATCTTTTACATTGCATTTTTACACATACATACATATATATTTGACTACTTGATCATTTTCTCCTTGAAGGTCTGTCTTTATAGGAAACAAGCAGTCAAATTGGGGCAACAACAACAAAAATAATAACAACATCAGCAACAACATTTCACGGTAGCACACACCATACTAACCATGCAGGTACATCACACACATCAATAATTACACACGTGTTTCCACCCTAGGTTCTCTCTCATCACTTTTTTATACTTTTTATCTTTAGTTTCCATGCTCCATCATATTTTTATCACTCCATGATTCTTCTAGTCCTTCGGCACATATTCTACTACAATATTCATGGAAATCAGGTACACATCTATATCTACTTTATGTTACTAAGATTTCCACTCACCAACATAAAGTGGGGAAATGTAGACACAAAATCATGCACTTTAGACATTATTTAGTCCAGGTATCGTACTTATATTTAGAAGGTTTTTGAGTGAAGAAAGTACTAATTAACCCCGTCTTTTCCCATCATACTTGGTTCTATTTTTTCATTACCAACCTATTGCACCTACATGCCCAGGTCATATTTTTTTCTTTTCATGTTATTTTAGCTTTGACTAGGGTGCCCATGGGTGCCATGGTTCCACCAGGGGCACCCTGATCCTTTTTTAAATTTCCCACCATTTTTGGGTATTTTCTAGTCATTTCAGCTTCTTATCTTTTTGGTGGTCACCATTTTAGGGTTAATTATGAAATTAGATCAAGAGAACCCTATAAATATAAAGTTATGAGACCATAATGAGGGACCAAGCACTAGTCACTACTATCATCCACCTAGGGTTACATCTATCAAAGGAATTTGGAGATCATTTACATTCACTTAGCTCCATCACAAGGGACAAGGCTAGTTAATCTGCATCACACAAGCATAGGAGGGGATTCTATTCTATTCCATCCACCATTCTACTACATTTTTACATCTAGTTATTGCTTGCTACTTCACAAAGTGTGATTGGCACAAGATCACCTAGGGAACATGATTCACACACACACCAGAACTACATTTAGGTCTAAAATGTAGTGCAGTACTTAGTTAGTAAGCCCACTATTGTGGTAGCTAAGGTCATTCGACCTATTCATATGTATTCTTCTTTTTTAGGGTTTTGATACTTCTAGTATTTTACAGGTCTTCTATTCATCTTGGATTATTAACGACACATGGCATAGTGCAACGAACTTGATGCAACATGTAGTGAAGGTTTGAGATCACTTATAGAACTCCGTGAAAATTTGTTCCGGACCTTTCACACAAACCGGGTAACTCATTTTACAGATCAAGGTTCCCACAAGCACCTTTTGATCCTTCTCTAGGCACTCCAGTCCACCCCGATTATCTCCGATCCTTCCTTTTTAGGGCCTTTACACAATCGTTCCTTATTCTTTTTCTCCAGTAACTTTTACAACACATTCAATGAGCTCCTCTAATTATCTCGAGTTCATTATAACACTCTTAATACTCTAGGGTTTAGTGTTTCCATTTTTATAGTTGCTTTGGTCACTTTCTATAGTTGTTTACTACATTTATTTCTGTATTTACATGTTATATATTAGATTAACTACTATTATTCCACATTTTTATTTAATCTGGTTATATATACATGTCATCCACGGGAGTTACATAACATTCCTATATGTACCCCTCTTTTATTATCTATGAGCATGTCGGACACACCATTGTATTTTCTATACTTTATTTTCCCGATGATTCATGATCTTGCTAATTATGTGAAGTGTTCTCATCTCCGTTGAAAGTGCAACCCTCTTCGATGTGCACAAGGTTCCAACATTGATCCTCATGGAACAATTCAATAGATTTTGTATTACAATATTTGTGATTTTGGAATGTAGATACTTCAATATTTAACATTTTGGAATCCAAAACTAGTAATATTTGATTCTAATATTGCCTATATTTTTAGCTTCTTAGACTATAATAAGTCTAGATTTAGAGAAATAAGTGATATATATATATCACTTATTTCTCTCTCTCTCTCTCTCTATATATATATATATCAATGAAAAAGTTTATATATAGTCAAATGCCTTAAAAAGGCCCAATACATCTAAGTCGGATATAAAAACCATGCCAACTAAGTTGTAAACTAAAAATTAGAAACTCTATTGCTAACACCACCCTAGACTCCTGTGGCCCTCCATCATGTCTCGGATATCTCGAGGCTATAAAAAAATATAAGTACTCACCGAGGTGGCCTATCGAGCTGATCTATGGTCGCTCACTTGGCACTTCGCATAAGTAGTTGCATACGGAAGATTATCTGTCACAAGATGCTTGAAGTCTTGTATATCCTCTCTTGAATCTTGATACTACTCTATAGTAATGTACCTAGAGTTCCCATTTGAACTCCACTTGTTACAAGAACTACTCCTATAGGAACTACACCCTACCCTGTATCCTTCCTTGCTCGCTAGCCTCCACCCATTGAGGCCCTTGATGTAGTACATGTATCTCCATAATTTTCCCGTAACACCTCCCATTGCTAGAGATATCTATCTCTCTGTTGTTGAAAGGTGTCACGCTCTAAGCATGCCTAATCTTTCTCCTGCAATAGAGCATCCCTCTCCTAGCAAG
Source organism: Taxus wallichiana var. yunnanensis (assembly GCA_018340775.1). NCBI lineage: Eukaryota > Viridiplantae > Streptophyta > Pinopsida > Cupressales > Taxaceae > Taxus > Taxus wallichiana. Next base: position 274,582,469 of record CM031242.1, on the reverse strand, counting down.
AAGTATCCTAAACCACTATCAGTTGATCTCTCTATATCGTCACACATCAAATGTTTCCTATAATATCCCTAACTCTTCATCACTCTCCTCGTCCACATCTCCAACCATCTATTGGTGCCCCACTCTATCTACTTGTGCTGTCCACTTCTATCTCCACTAGTCACTAAACCCCTTAACCACCCGGATATCATTAATCTCATCAAAAATGTCTCCTTCTCCTCTTCTTCTCATTGTGCATCATCTATCACCAACGTTGGAAGATCTCTCTCTAAATCATCTCATTGATAGATAATCAGATCACCAGGTATCTATTTGGTAACCCAAACTACGAGCACTTTGGGAAACTACACGACCTCAACCATATCCTCTCTTCGTCCCCGTATCCACCACACCCATCTCAATCCCAAAACTTACACATCGACACTTGGTCATGCGGTAAATCCAACATATGGTCTCTAGATAACATCACCAATAGATATCCCACTAAGGCGCTCAGCATAATAGGCCTCTCATCTATCTCTACCCTATCATCTTGCATCCAATTAAATCTCCACCTCATAAAACCCACTATATATTTTTTCTATTCCTCGGTCCTCCAAGGTAGACCTGGTGGCCTCACTACAACAATATGCTCGTAAGCCCAATAGTGAAGAAGAAACCCCACATCCAAACCAAATATCCTGCCAATCACATAGCCTCATAGCATATGGTATACTTGTGCTAGCAAAGTAGACCCCCACGCATACACAATCATTTGCTCTATAAGCTTAGCTACTCTGATAGCCAACATCGAGGAAACATGCCTTCTCCTAAATCGGAAGTGTATAACATTAAATAGATAACATAATCATCAAAATTAGATAGTTCCCCAATACATCTCCATCATAATAGCTTTCAATATGAAAACCCCTACAATATATCTAATAATCTGTGGCATCATCTCCATATAATATCATCACCATCTCTAGATGGGCATCTCATGTAATGGGTACTATCCTCTCTCCCTACATCAGAAATATCAAAATATGGTACGCATAATCTAGTGTGATTGTGATCTCTCCTGTGTGAAACCAAAATTTACCCGTAGTTGGGTCCCACCTATCCAATAAAGCAACCATCGTTGTCACATCTCTTGGGATCTACTGGTAGTGGAGGAATCCCCCCAAACCAACATCTGAAAAATGGTCCCACTCTGCATCTATCACATCACCTATTATATCCTCTAGTATATAGAGGATTCTATCCTAGAGGTATATCATATCTCTAACTTGCAAAACAAGAAAAATTACACTTAGTCACCCCGTATAATAAAATTCTAAAAATACATATCACTAAGGCCCGATCATGACCAATTTGCAATTGGTAGCGATTACCCTAACGATTAATGTTAATCCATATGTTCATCTCCGATCATACGATCCATGGTGATCATGCGTTCCCAACCAAATACGCGCAAAAAAACAAAACAAATATAAATAAAAATATGAAAATAAAAACAAAATCACAAAACAAATCAGATCTACTTACCGCTCTCCTCATTTTTTTCTCTTATGACCACTCCCACTCACCTCTATCTAAAAAACACTCAAATTTATTGATCTAAATCTCTCAAAACACAAATTCAAAGCAGTGTAGATGAAGCTGTTTGAGTTCCCAATCGACTTATATAATTTCCATTAATAAGATCAACATTGATCCATGATTGGCTCGATCATGTCCATTATCATTGCGGATCAAAAATCGTTGTTGATCCGTCCCTTTTCAACACATTTTATCAATTTTGGTCTCCTAGACCTTTCCAAATACACTCTGATCCCATCTAGAGCCCGTGTTTTTTCTCAAAACACACCATATATTTTCCTCACCCCTTAGGGAACACGTCTCCATTACCTACATATTCCTTTTATTGCAAAAATTTTATTCATTCTTTGATGTGTATCTGAAAACCAATGCGTAGAATAAAAATTTGATGCATTCACATTGTTATAGACTAAATTCCATTGAATGACTAGAAAAGCATGCAAATACCTTTCTAATGGAAATAATTCATCCACGTGACAAAATAAAGTTTAATGTGAAAGCCGATGAGCTTTAAAGACATATTCATTGAGTTAGCAACAAACCTTGGAGGAAGGAGGCATAGGAGGCTGGAAGATAATTGGCGTCCTCTCATCAGTCACCAATGACGGGGCCGCACGAAGCTGTGGTGATAGTGTGTGTGTGAGTTTGCTTTTATTTCATAGTTGCAGTTGATTTCAGTTGTGTGCAGCGTAATTCTTTCTCAGTGTTCCTGTTATGGCTTGAATAAGTGAAATGTTCACATTGAGGGGGGGAACATGGTCTCAATGTTCCATTTTCTCTTTTCATATTTGTAATCAATGAGTGGTACTTCCTACATAATTCCCTGAAGGAAAAGCATAGTGGACAGATGAAAGCACAAGGAAAAGTAACATCATGATATTGAGGTTGTTGGTTGTCCTGTAAAACCATCCCTGTTGAGGTTGTTGGCTATCTTGTAAAACCATCCATGTTGAGGTTGTTGGCTGTCCTAAAAAACCATCCAGATCATGAGCACGCACTTGCAGGCGCAAGCTGCGAAGGAAGTGTGATTGTTTTCTCCCATGTTCGCACTAAGGGGGGGAATGTTAGGAATACTTGGTTAGTGCTCACATTATTTAGATGTGTTAATTATATTTACATACTAGTAAATATAATAATGTGGAGTAAATGAGTTGTAATAACAACTCATATAGTTATTTGAATGTGATTTGGTTGTTAAACCAAATTCACGTAAATAAGAAATGTGAGGAGTGTTGTTAGAACAACCTCCTAGAAAATAGGATCAATTTCTCATATTTATTTGTAATATCTTGTACGTTTGAATATCAAGAAAGTATTATTATTGTAGTATTATTCCTTGTAAATCATTCTTTGCTGCACTTTTCATTTCACATATATATGATTTTCCATTTACAAATAAATTCAAACACTTGTACAAAACATAAGAGAGTAAAAATCATAGAAGCAATTTATTTTCGTTATTAAACTAAAGAGAGAAAAAGGGGAAGAGAGAGAAACACCATATTACTCACAAGCTATTTTGATCAAAACAGAAACATAAATAAGTTCTATCGGGTCCTGTAATAGTGTCGGTAGACTTTCCAATAGTTATTCACTAGGAGAAGGTTCAGTGATAGTTTTCTAATATTGCAAAAAGTTTAAAGGAATGCCCAATTTAGGTCAGGTCACCTAGGCGGGTTCGAAAAACCATTTTTCTCGAACTCAAACTCACCAAGAGTAAAGTTTCCTCTATTCTCCTATCTACAGGGAGGTCAAGAAGTTGATGGAACTATGATATAACTACCAAGTTTCAAATGAAATCCACTTATACGAAGCTACTCGTCATGATCGCGTTAGTTCGGCTTGTCGGTGAATGATCGAAATCCTACAAAATCCCTTTACAACACAAGCTTCCAAGGTTATTTTATCAAAACTAAATTTTTACTATGATTTTCCTCTAGAAATACTAGAGGTATGAGGTGACAAAACTTCATTTCTTGATGCGGTGCCAAAACCGTGAGCCAAAACCAAATGGAATTCTTAACTTATGGCAGTTGTCCAATGCTATGATATCGACGAGTGAGCTCCTAGATGCATGAAAAAAAAATTCAAACGACTATCTACAATCATTCTAGGGATTGATGTGGCATCCCACATCACTAGTTAACATATTTAAGGCATATTTTCCAGCCATGGGATTTGAGGGGTGTTTTGTGCATCTAAGAAAAATTGTGTTTTATTAAATTTTGAAAGAGTACAAGCATAAAAATATTATGAAGTCTCAAGATTAAATTTTTTCATTGGGGAGGTTTTTGTTATTATAACTCATCATTTATATTTAAATTTTTATAGGGAGGGATTTCAAGCAAGACTAACACTCAAACTAATTCCTTTAACTGCACAACCGTAAGGTAAATTTAATGTTTTTGAGCTACAACACATTTTCAAATTTTATACCAAAGCTATATTTTTTCATATTAATTTCCAACTTTAGAGAAAAGGAAAAATAACTATCGAAGAGAAAACATTCTACAAGTAGAGATAAAACCATTCTTGTCGTAGCTGAAGCGAGGGTATGAGAGGTGCTCCAGGAAACTATGTGTGCCTTCCAGAAATAGTGATATACTATGAAATATAAACAACATATCTTGTGCCTTGATGTATGATTCCACATATTTTTAACAACTATATTTTTTATCATTCCATGTATCACTTGAACCTCACTTCACTTGTCCACTTCTACATAGATGTTTTGGGGATGAATATAAGTTACTACCTTTAAAAAACACATGCATTGTGGCTATAAATACTTCTAAGCCTATATTTATATGAGATTTATATCCATCAAGAAACCACTTCCACATATCCACCACAGGTTTATCTAGCATCTCCATATTAAAATGTAGGGTGTTCTTAAGATAGCCAACATGGAATAGAAGGTCAACCATACACACGTAATGATCATTTGCAGGTGTAAAACAATAAGGATTTCTCATGTGATGAATACGTACAACCCTCATCCACTAAACATTTAGGGTTTCATGCTCGTAGAGAGCAAGAAAGGGTTATGAATTTTGGCTTACACTTGCCCATTGCATTTGCTAAAAATTTTCTACATCATTTTCAACAAAATCATTCCATCGCATAGCCTAAAATCATTCTTGTTATGAGGAATACATATCTTTGAGGTGTCCTAGTCAACAAAATGACGAGAAAAAGATTAATACAATTTTTTCCGTGGCCCGGGTAGCGAGGAAACAAGACAACAAATGGATGCCTATAGTTTGCATTTATCTAGAAAGTCTCAAAGGCACTTGTAAAAAACCATATAATTTGCCCAAGATTTGATAAAACAAAGGAGGCCACATATTTAGGAGTAATTTTTCCAAATGAAAAAGAATGAGGCATTTTAAACCACCATCATAGACCCTGCATGAATAGTGATTTGTGTGATAAAAACTTTGAGCTTCCACATTTGTAAACAAACTACCGAATCTGACCAAACCCCTCTTCCAATAGGCTTTAATAGATGATTCCATTATCTATTTCAAATCGCGCATGGGGATATGTTAGAAAATGTAGTTGAATCTTGTTTATCTCTTTCTAATCTACATTTGTTTGAAGGCATACATTCCACTTCATCTTCCTCCCAAACCTCTTCTCATTCCCTTCTCTAAATGAAGGAGGAGAAAAATAATGGAAACAAAAAGAAACCCTAATCTCTTCTTAGCCCACTAGCCTCTTTGGGCATTCCGATATATTATTTAACTATATTTTTTTCTGGTTTTATTATTATTTATGCATTTCATCCTTTTCGCTAAAAGAAACATTTTTATTTTATTTTATTTTTAAACAACCATGTTTATATAATAAATAAATAAAAACTATTTTTTTTTGTTTCTTATATTTTCCATTTGTTTTATCTAATCACCTCCATTTTATTTAGTATGTCACTCCATCTCCACAATCGTAAGTATCTTAGCATTAATCAAATGGAAGTTAGGTTTAGGGATGAATTAACACATGACGGTCAAATGCACCCCAAATTTAATGTCAAGAAAATATTGAACTCACTACATTATAGCCTAGGTTTTCATTGTATGAAATCCCTTGGCATAATAAGAAAGTCCGAGGTCCACTCGGAGAAAGGAGAAATTGGCCACACCAGGGGCATCGGGGAGAAGGGCTCACAAAAGCACACTCGGCCACAAAGTAAAGCACCATAAAAAAGAGCACTGTGAGGTTATTGAAGAAACATGGGAGGGGCATTATAGAATCAATGTTAATCCTGTCCTTTTCCCTTATATTATTGTCTTCATCAATTTTCTCATTCGAATTTGCTAATAATATGTTTCACAAGGATGTCTTGTCTTTATTTGATTATTACAAGATAAGTACACCCCATTAAAAATATCCACGACCTTTTTATCATCCCACTACCTTTACGTTGGGAGCAATACAACATAAACCATGAGTTCGATCTTTATGTCATTACAACGACCCCAAATCCCGATGATATTGAAGATCAACTAGATATCATTAGGGAAGAAAGTGATGCAGTTGACCAAGCTTGGAAAAATTACTTTAATAAATTGTAGCACTTTGTATCCTTTTCCTTGGTACTTTATTATGATCAACAATGCATCCATGAGTCTATGGGAAAATAAACTAACATCTCCCTATAGCATTGTTTATCCAAAATAAAAGGCATATATTTCCTTAATGTATCCATCATTTCATTTAGCATTATTTATGTACAATAGTGTTGAAAGAGGGTTGACATCCTTACAAGGAAGTATGTTGATTTCCTGGGACTGGCCATTTCCATCCATTGCTAGGCAACCCACCATTTTCTATCTAAGTCCATCTTTTTCTAGTCATCTTTGGTGTGTAGGTGATTCATCTAGTTGGAAAAGGAACATTGTGCACCCATCTGAAACCAACTTCATCGTCACCTATCGTGAAGGTAATGCAAACCCTTTCTTTTTGAAGTTACTTATTTCTTAGCATACTTTTCATTAACTTGAAACAAGAGAGGGAATTTGGTATGTGGAAAGTTTTCTAAACAATACAACGTATGAATTAAAACCTCAAGAGAACAAAGAGATAAAGAGATAAGTGCAAGAGTTGTTACAAAAGGGTTTGATTCATGATTTTTTTCTTATTATACGCAATTCCATATTTGTTAGCACAAAATAAAGGAGGAGAATGGATATTTTTTTATGGATTCGAGGTAAATAAATAAGATCACAATAAAATATAGGTTGCCATTGCCAAGGATGGATGATTTAATGGACTATATAAGTGGAGCCAAATACTTCATCAAGATAGATTTAAAGATTGGGTATCACCAAATTTGGATAAGAGAAGGTGATGAGTGGGAGACAATGTTTAAAAAAATTGATGGGTTGTATGTGTTATTTCCAAATATAACACCTCTAGTGACGAAAGGCTCGGATTATAAATGAGGGGGCAAGAAGGAAGGATATACCCACCGATTTTGTCATTTTTTGGTTAGGGACAGGGTCTATCTTCACTCACTTGACCGAGCCTTTTGGGAGTGACAGGGAAGGCACTTGACTAAGGGTGTGGTTTTCCTTGGTACTCCTAGATCTATCTCGAACTAGGGTGAGTGGACTCAAGGTGCATCCTAAAAGAAAGAGGGAGAAATGTGATATTCCATAACCTCAAAATCGGTTGGGAAGGTCAATATGATACCAAGCGCTGCCACTAAATGTAGTACTCACTAGGAGTGGCCATAAAACACTATAAACACTTGGCATCTCAAATAGATGTTGTTAAAGACCTATCAAACATGATCACAAGCACCAATACTGAAGAAATTGCTAACAATTCAAAGTGTATATTAATGTTTGGAATGCTAAACTTCAAGGATAAAGGAAAACACACTTAAAATATGTAGGGATTGTGTGTTATGTAAGAAGACTCCATACTAGATATGCAATGGTGATGAAATTTTCAAAGGTGGTAGAATATGATGGACCATGTTAGAGAAAAGGATGGGGATGGAGAGAGAGTATAAATGGGGGAGTGGACTAAAAAAGGAAAAGGTAATGGCACTAACCACTTCATTTTGATACTCTTGTTATGTCAAATTCTTAGAATATAATTGTAACATCCTCATTTTAAGACTTCAATACAAGGGGGAAAAATTGTGTTATATTTATATTAATGTTTCACTATTCTGAATTCACATAATTTAGAACCAACATTATCTTATTCAATCCATCTTACAAAAGTAAACCATATGTAGTTTTTATGATTCGGATTTAAACCAATCCCTCATATCTAATTTATTTAAAAGTGTCAACGAAGTATACTTGCGGTTCCCTAAATTAATTAGGGTCATTCAAGTGTTAATCTCTAAAGTGCATATATGGGTATCTATTATGGATAACCCATCAGATATCTTACATATTTAGTCTAGGAAAATCAAGACAGTGTAATCAGCAACTTGCGTTACTTTGGCCAAATTTTTGGGTCATGTATGTCAAGCCCATATTCCATGATGGAATAATCGTCATATAGAATATGTCTTTCACCATGCACTTGAAAACTGTTATCTAGATTAGGAATAATTTTATCTTACATCAATCACTTCCAAGGTCTCTGTGTAAGGTCGATTCAAAATTGAATGCGTGGACAAGTGTCATTAAGTCACTTAGGGTGATTAAGGGAAAGTAAGTGTGCTTGAAATGACTTACATCACTTCGGGTATGTATCGTTTCTCGTAGTCATCATAAGATAACATCGTAATTACCCATGCTTTACTACTTTGAATTGGTATCTTTTACTTACTTGAATCCCGGTTTTTACGATAGACATATTTAGGGGAGCTTGATGGGTTATCATGCCATAGTATTTTCTCTATAGTAGAAAACTAATGACTCGTGTCATTAGATGGGTACTTCAAAGTAACGACTATGTTGTGTCGGTCTATCAAGTTCCGCTAAACGAAACTTGGCATCTTAAAATTTTCATTAGTAGATTAATTCTCAACTTACTAATCTCTATCCGAGATACTCTCGTCGATAGGTGTCATTCCTAAATATCTACGAAGGTTTATAATGACATACCTTAACTTAGGATAGTAATCATTATTCAACTAAGTGCAGGTTACATATTTAAATATGTTAAATGCCTTATCATGAGAACATACCTTAATTCTTAATTACGTATAAGAGAGTAGGTGCAGTGGTCTTCTCTTTAGTCATTTTAATGTAGGATAGCAATCATACATTATTATTTACAGACGCATGTTCCCTTAGGAATAGTTGTGATTATACATAATTATCATGCTTATGTATGTTTTTATACTTAGGAAGTAAACATATTAAACTTAAGCATTCTGCACATAGCTTAATTTCCAAGTCGTGATGCTAATTTTTTTAAACATACATCAATTTTCCTTAAATAGATAATGTAGTTATATCTGAATTAAAACATCACTTTTCATATAACTACATAATGTTCCTTAAGTTTATTAGTTGTTGTTTTATTAATAAAACAATCATCTAGATAATGAATTCAACCTCATTATGTCATCTTTATAAATGATAAATATAACTTACATTCACTTAAGATATTTACAACATAATATGTATAATTCATTTTAGTCACATAGTGTACTTAGATAAATATCCATACTTCATTCAATTTATAAACGATATTCAATCATATAGGAACATATTTATCTTTCATTAGTTTAGACTCTTCATCTCATGTAAGTGTAAAAATATTGAAAGTTGTCTTTTTAAATTAAAATGATTTAGATCATACTAACTATCCTAGTCTCATGTTCATTTACTACACTACGCTAGTAAATCACCCTTTCTAACCTCTTCTAAACCCCTAAATTGCTAATCCCTCTCTAACCAACTTCTATAAGCTTGTCCTTTAATTAACCTTGTTTAGGTTAATTAACCCTCTTATTGACTTTCTAAAGAGAATTTGACTTTCTAAACAAATATCTCACCTTTTCCAAATAACCACTTAGCCTTCCAAATCCAGTTCACACCTCCCAATGTGATTTTCTAAAAATCACCTTTTTGACTCCTTTTTAGTCCCACATGCATCCAAAACACCTTTTTCTCCAAACCAAAAACTATAAATAGAAGGGTACCCCTCCCACCTTTTCCTAAGATCTCTCTCTCTCATCTCATTTCTGATTTAGGTTATGCTTTAGTCTTTTTAGAGTCATTTCATTTCATATTTGAGCTATTTACTTGTTATTTGCTAAATCTTTCAAAGCTTTAGGTAAATGGGAGAAGCCATTAATGGTGAGCTTCCATTCTTAAGATTTTGAGACATCAATAAACACATAACTGATTGCTAGAGCTTTAATAGGTTCATTTATAGATAGCTTTCATGGAGTAGAGAACTAATATAGTCATGTTTAGAGGTTGATTGTTTGTTTCAAGCTTTATATATGCATGCAAATAGGTAGCTCTTGTTTATCTCTAATATGATGGTCATTTGAGTTGTTTGTTTCCAAATATTTTGGGGTTTCTTTAGAGATTCTTACCCCATGTTCATAGCTTTAACAAACTTTTCATTGCACACATTTGGCACGCCTGGTGGGACATACTCCATTGTCCTCTAGGAGCCTTTTCAAGATTTTTAAGTTCACTTTCATGCTTTCTAGGAGAAACAACTTGTTATTTACTTGATTTCATTTTTAAGTAAGCTAAATCATCCTTGTTCATGCATATTTTGTGGGTTTAAACTGGAAATAGGTTTCTTTGACTAACAACTAACTTATTTGATTGTTGAAAATTTTCATTTTCATGACTTTTGTAGGTTTTTTAGGGGGTACGCGTAGGTGTCTCTAGAGGGAGTGTCTCCGTCGAAACCCTACGCATCCCCACCCATCAAATGGCCGCACACACTTGTCTGGTCATATTTTTTTTAACATGTCATTTACAAAGGGGCATATTACAACATAGGCATTCCATTAAGGGCCGCATATATACGTGCCTTTGGACACTGTGTGTATTTTCATCTATATGTAGGCATCTCGTTGCAATATTCATTGAACCATAGATGTCACTCTTTTATCGTGTGTACCCATGCCTCTGCATGCATTTAGTGTATTTTGCATATTGTGTTGATTTTCATTTTGGCTTACAAGTGTATCCATGAATTGCAGGCATCTCTTGAAACCCTAGTGCATACTGTCTTTAGGCCCATGTAGGTGTTGGACCCATTCATCAAATTTTTTCCACGTGTGTCCATGTTGGTTTGGGGCAGTGTATCCATTGGTTGGGATGTGCATGTGTCATTCTAGACGTGTAGGTGTCTGAGTTAAAAATTAAATTTTTTCTTCGAGTTGTAAGATCAATTTTTTTGATTTTTTAGTTGTTTTTCGAGGCTCTAACAAGTGATTGCCAGTTTCTTTTGGGTTATTTAACTAATGTAGTTTAAGTGTTTCATTTTCTTAGTTAGAAAGGAATTTTTTGAAGTGTGTATGCTCTCTCCTCGCACCTTCTAGGTGATCTTGGGGATCAAAAACACTTCTAAAAACCTTTTTTCACTTTTAAAAAAACACTTATTTTTATTTTGCTTCCTAATTGGATTAACCTTTCAAAATTGGTTAAAAAAACTCTATCTTTTGCAAAACATGCTTAAAGTATTTTCCATAAGGCTTGTTTTAGTGGAGTTTTTGTTGTGTATGCTCTTCCTTCGCGCCTTTTGGTGATCTTAGGAATCAAAAAACAACACACAAACTCTCTTTCTTGATATCATTATTTGTGGTGGAAAATTACTAACTCCTCATGCATGTAGGGCCTAATGCTTGTCAAAGAAAGGAGTCAAAAAAAAATGAAACCTTCTAATATGTGTTTTTCATGTAGGTTTCCAAATGGTGTGCTACTTAAACCACATTAAGTTAAGAAAGATAAAAAACACACCACTCCACATCACACTTGTATTATTGTAGGTTTTGGAAAAGGGTACGTCCCTATCCACTCAACTAGAACATAACCCCTTTGGCATAACGCCTTAAGCTACAACAATGGGGGTGGTTCTAGGAACCCTAAAGTAATCCACCACATTGAGTAACCTCGTGGATGAAATAGGAAGTGCTCCGCTTACCCACTTGACTAGATTTTACATTGCAAGTTAGAGTCAAAGTTGTCTCGTATCATGACCCCAAGTGAGAATACGTGTGAACACATTTATTTCTCATCATATTTGAAGGGGGTAAAGTAAAGCCTGAGATACTCCCAAATTAGTCAAGTGTGACTCTTTGGGTAAATCGAGCTCGCATTTAGAAAACTTGTGACACCTAGTTGAGTGATCTTATTAGGAAAGCCATTTTTATCTTGGAGCCCACTTTGCTAGTCCATTATCGTGTCTTGTCAAGCCATCACAAAGTGATGACTTACTTGGAGTCTGAACCTTGTTTTTGAACAAGGAAAAGAGTCCACTTAAGTTAGATCTAAGTGTCTTTCATCATGAAATTAAATGACGTCTCACTTAGCTTAGTTTCTTTCTCACCTTCGATGAGGTGAAACTCTACCCAAGTGGTGCTTAGTTTATTTTCATCTTTTGATCTATACCCTTGCATTCTCGTTACCCATTTGGGGTGAGAAGGAAGCATACCTCGTGAGTCTTATCAAAGACAATATTCACCACTTTTTTTTCCATTTACCCATCCATGTTTTCGGTTGGGTTGTTAAATGTCTAAAGTGTGCAAGTATACATTTTCGTGTCTTTGATAGTCCTTTGATCTTGATTTCAAGATCATCTTCATTACTACGATTTTGGTTCATCATTATTTCTCCTTAAGTTTTTATTTTTTCTCACATTCTAGCCCTACAATTTTGGTACTTACATCATGTTTTCAATTTTGTGAGAACTTGGTATAAGTCCCTTTATTGTATGGTTACGCTACTCACACAACTAAAACTTCTTGCTATACTCATACTTAGTTTCAGTTCCAAATGTCATCTAAGTCTTTTGAGAGTGTCGATATTGCCTTTATATATACCATGATATGACATCATCTTGATACTAACACCTTTGCTTGCTAGGTTAATGTATCAAGATAGTGTTGTTACGCTATACACATTCACAACTTCCATTTTTAAAAAAACTTAGGTTTCATCGGCATTTAAACTAGTCTTAGTATATCTCATGGAGAGATCGCGTCAATATCACTTTGATATTTAGGCCTTGTTGGTATTCTAACTTGACCTATATATTAATAGGGTATTGTCACTATCTACTTTGAACCCTTCATGGAATCATAGTTTAGGGTATAGTCTTGCTAAATGATAGTTTGAGTGATTGTTTGATTTAAATGTTCATATGAGTGTTCTTTGAATGATAAAATGACTGCATAACATTACATCTAGAACACACTGGGATATTTTACATTACATCAAATGACTTACACAACATATGCCTAGGTTTCATACAAATTTGACATTGACATTTAGAAAAACCTAGTATAACTTTGACTAGTAATGCCTAGAATCATGAAAATGGCATCTAAACCAAATGAGCATGACTTAGAAGAAAATCCTTTTGAATCCTTCCCATTTAGTAAAATAACTTAGCACCTCTCTTTTCATAGGTCAAAGACACAAGAACCATTGATTGATCATAGCGGAGAAGAATCTGATTCTTCTGAAGAACAACATAAGTTAGACCTAGGTTGATTTGATGAGCTCCTTTATTATAACAGAGATCAAGTACTCTGCAAGAGTCTTAGAATTAGGGGCTAAGCTTCCACAAGAACGTGAAGTGGAGACTAAGATCATTAATCATAAAATGGAAGAATGAACATCCCTCTTAGACATGGATAACCCCTTTGATGTAGGGTATGCTTCTACTTCTGGAAAACATCACAACACCATTGAAGGAGACCCATCAAAACCAATTGGTGATTCATGAAGACCTTATTATAAGGCTTCACGTAAAGTAAAGATTGAGCATAAGTGCAAAGCCTCACCACCTCCTAAGTTTGATGAGGAAGATGATCCTTTAGTTGAAGAAGAGATCCTTCAAAAAAAATATTGAAACTAAGTCAAAAATTAGCAAACTTAGGCTCTTGAGTAGAATGTGCATAAAGACAAACTCAAAACCAAATCTAGTGAGTTCCACTTTGATCCATATGATGACACAACTTTTAAAGTTCTAAGGTAAATAGACCAATATCACCTACCAAAGAACAACTCATTCAATGAGAATTACAATCAATGAAGGACACACTTACTACACTATAGAGGAAAATGTAGGACATAGTAGGAAGTACCTATATGAAGAACTATGCCCTTACCCCTTCGATAAGGACATGTTGACAACCCTTCCCAAAGCATTTTTCCATTCCTAAGTTTGATAAATATAAAAGAAAAGGTGATCCTCATGATCACATCAAGGAATTTTATATGGCTTGTCAAGAGGTCACATACAATGATAATTTCTTAATATGACTCTTCCCTCATAGCCTAGAGCACTGGCATTAGAATGGTTCTTTAGTATACCCAAGGGATCCATTACAACATGGCCCACACTAGTAGAAAAATTTCATGTGACATTATTCCTTCAACATGGAGAATGATATCACAATGAATGACCTTTGCAATGCAAAATAAAATCCCAATGAGACCTTTTTATGAGTTTCTTACAATGATGGCATGGGTTGGCAAGTTGTTTCCCATGTGCCTTGCTAAAAAAACTAGTAAGCATATTTGTTCCTAACCTAAACCCAGAAGATAGCCTTTCATTTACAAATGCACTGGCTCTAACTTTGAAGAAGTTATAGAGAAGGGTAGTCAAATCGAAAAGGCTCTCATCACAAAGGTACACTTAAACCGGTCATCAAAGACAAACATGAAGCAAAACCCTTAGATAAACCAAAATTCTTCAACAAAAACAAACATGTCATTGGTGATGGCATTATAGACTCCAAAAGAGTCCAAACCATACAAATGGTCCACTTTTAAAGCTCTCACAAGGACCTCACCCAAAGGCACCCACAACATACATACATTTTACACTAACTAACGAATCACTATCTAGCTATACTTAAATAGTTAGATGTCGTGAACATGGTGCAATACCCAACCATGACAGTACCATATCCAGAGGATGCTCCAAAACCTAGTTGGTTCAAAGAGCATGAGTACTATGATTTCCATCATGTTAAAGGACACAAAATAGATAGGTGCTTGAGACTATGACATTATATACAAGACCTCATCGAAGAGGGAAAAATCATCATAGATTCCCCCCGACTCAGACAAGGTCCAAATGAGAAAATGGGTATCTTCAAAGAGCCCTTTCCTAACCATGTAGATAAGAAGAACAGGAAGCCAGATCATGGAAAAACTTCCAATGACTATAGGATTATTTTGCTTATGTTTATCCAACTAATGATAGTCCCTTTGATTCCCTTATAGGATGTATCCATTCATCTGATGAACAGTCAATACTATTAGGATCTTAGAAAAAATTTGTGTGTAGTAGGGATGTGACGCACTCGTTGATCATACTAGATCCCCTACCTATCCCTCAGAAGGTCAGTATAATTTAATAGAATAGTTAGAGAAGACACCCACTAGGATATCAATCTTAGATCTCCTCAAAATCTCTACTGCCTCATAAAAACATATTGTATAAAACATTGCAAGAGTTTAGGAGTCTCCACAGATGTAGATCCCACACACCTTCAAGCCATGATTGCACACCTTGATTCCAATGATCATATCACTTTTGATCACATGCTGCAATCCCATGTAATGACCCAGAGCACAACTTACCCCTATACTAGAAGTAGTTGTTACCCATCGTAAGATCAAGAGAGTACTTGTGGATGGTGGATCTGGTCTAAATATTTGTACTTTGAAGTTGGTTAGTTAAGCAAGCTAGGCCATTTAGAAATGGATCTAGGGGCCAAAACTATTACAATCACAACTTATGATAATGAGGAGTGAGAGTCAGTAGGTACTATAGTAGTTCGATGGAAGTAGGGCCGACTTGTCATGATACAATTCCATGTCCTTGACTTGGATCTTCCATACAACATGCTCTGGGGCACCCATGGATCCATGCCATGTAGGCCATTCCTTCAAATTTCCATTAGTGTATCAAGATGTGCCATGAAGGAAATAGTCACCATTCAGGGTGATCCAGAACCATTCACGCATTGTAGAGCATTTACATAGTTTTTCTCATGCAACTTATGAATGCCCTTCCTTATGTAGATATTTTTATCTCCTTACAAACAAAAGCTATCAAGGAATGTGTGGATCCAAGATTCACTCACTCCTTGTAATCAAAACTTTCCTTTGTTGGTCAACCCTTTCACATCATGGGAGGAAACATCTGCAAAGTATGGCCCAGTGAGCAATTCACTCTTCAACAAGCCTTATTAATATCAGATCTATTAGTGTCACCCAGGACATGTGGTAAACCCTTACTTTTAGTTCAAGAGCACTTGGGATAAATTCCCTAAACCACTAGAGAAGTTCATCCCTAGTGGTCTCCTAGAGGAAAATATGTTAGAAGATCCCACTAGTAGAGTACCTGAGGGTACCATGGCTTCATGCCATCAAGGCCCCAAGTATATCAAAGGCCACCATATGATGTACGTCATGGGTTACAATGGGTTTGGATGTGGTATCAATGCACAAGGATGATTAGAACCCATTCCTATCCCTCATTTCAAATCTAACAAACATGGTCTTGGAATAAGACCTCATGATGATCCACCCTTTGAGATTGATGCCACCTCTTCCGAATGTGAGGATGACTCATCTCATTCGGATAGTGATGTAGATTCCCAATGTAGCCTCTACGAGGATCTTGCCTCCACTAACCTATTCCCTGATTCAACTATTTTTACCTTATCAGATCTAATCCTCAAACCAATTACCAAGTAACCCTTGTATATCCCAAACTTGTAGATTGGGATCAAAAATTTCATGCCAATCAATTTCTTTGAGAATGATGAGGCATTTGTAGAATTCATGGGACTCGGGATTTATTTCGATTGGGGATCACAAGAAAGGATTTACAATTCAACTAGACACTATGCATACTTTGGAGAAGAGGCAGAGATGTGTGGATGCTTGAATAAGAAGGTCATAAGAAAGAGTAAGAATGCTTCAGAGAAGCCTTGTGGAAAGAATAAATGCAAGTCTCATAGTGACAAATTTTTTGAAGCACTAGTAGATAAAAAAAATGAAGAACCTATAGATGAAATGGTATATCCATTCAAAGATGATGATGAGCCACCTAAGGAGGTTGATCTTACTCTTCCCCTGATCCTACATGGATGGAAGATGCTTCTAAAATGTTGTTGAAGAAACAATCAAGTGTCAACATTGGCTCAGAAGAGGAACCTAGAATGATAAAGTTGGGAGCTTCACTCTCAGCTCAAGAACAAAAGGTTTTTGTGGAGCTATTAAGAGAATATGTAGATATATTTGCATGGTCATACATAGATATGCCTTGGTTTGGACCTAGAATTAGTCATGCACAACCTTGTGTGCACCTAGATGCCAAACCCATCAAGAAGAAGTTGAGAAAGATGCACCCCAAAATTGCACTACTTGTCAAAGAAGAACTTGAAAAGTTATTAGCTATTGATTTCATTAAACCCATTGACTATTCAGATTGGATATCTAACATAGTCCTAGTTCAAGAAGAATCATTGTTGGCATAAGGATCTACACCGACTTCCATGACATCAATAAAGCATGTCCCAAAGATGACTTCCCCTTGCCTAATATTGATATGATTGTTGATTCTACCATTGGTTATGAAATGTTATCCTTAATGGATGGTTTTTTAGGTTATAACCAGATCCGAATTGCAGAGGAAGATCAACATAAGACAACTTTCATCACCCCTTGGGGGACATTTTGTTACAAGGTCATGCCTTTCAGACTCAAGAATGTCGGGGCCACCTATCAATGCATGCAATGATGGTCATCTTCCATGACATGATGAATGACATCATGGAGGATTACGTTGATGATATCTTAGCAAAATCAAAAGTAGAGGAGAACACCCTGAAGTGTTGAGATGTATTTTTTAGCATCTCCGAGATTACAAAGTATGTTTGAACCCTAAGAAGTGTGTCTTTGGCATTTTTTTAAGAAAGCTCCTAGGTTTCATTGTTTCAGAGAGGAATAGAGGTGGATCCTGCAAAGGTTACAACTATCACAGAAATGCCTCCACCTACAAATCTCAAACAACTAAGAAGTTTACAAGGAAAAGATTAGGAAATCCATCATTTTATTTCACAACTTATGGATAAGTGCCACCCATTTACACATCTCCTCAAGAAGGATGTTACATTCAACTAGGGACCAGATTATCAAAAGGCATTTGCACTGCTTAAACAATACCTTGTCAACCCACCTATACTCATGCCACCTACCCCGGGAAAACCTCTCCTATTATACATTTTAGCTACCCAATTTTCTATTGGTGCATTGCTTGCCCAATATGACCTAGACCATAGAGAAAGGGAGTTTATTACCTTAGTCACACCTTGATTTCCTATGAAGTTAAATTACCCATAGATTGAAAAGGATTTTCTTAGAAGTTGTCTTTACCTTTCAAAAATTATGCCACTATCTCCTTAACAATAAGACCAAGCTAATATCCAAAGTTGACCCTCTCAAATACCTTTTATCCAAACCCACCCTTACAGGATGAATGGCTAATTGGATCATTCTCCTAAGTGAATTTGATATTGAGTTTGTAAACCAAAAAGTCATTTGAAAGGACAGGTATTGGCTGATCAGTTGGCAGAAGCTCCTCTACCAAGGATGGAACCTTTGTGTCTGGATCTTCTAGATGCATCCATGATGTATGTTGAAGATTTTATAGAGTGGAAAGTCCATTTTGATGGATCATTCACCTTCCATGGATCAGGAGTAGGAGTGGTGCTCATCACTCCCACATGTGAGGTTATTCCAAGAGCATTCCGTTTGGGATTCCCATGCACTAATAACATTGCAAGAATATGAGGCACTCACTCATTTTGGCCTCAAGTTGGCTATCACTTGGAATATCAGACAACTATGAGTCATTGGGGACTCCCAACTTATTATTAAACAAGTTAATGATGAGTATAAGGTTAAAGATGAAAAGCTTATTCCATACAAGAAATTGGTTGAAACCTTGAAGGAATATTTTATACAGATTATCTTTGAACAAAAACCAAGGTCACATAATAGATCAAGTAGATGTTATGGCTACAATTGGGTCTCTCTTACGCATTCCACCTTAGGAAAGTAAAATTCCCTTCTTTATAGAGCATTTATGATACCCGCATATGATATGCCGAATCTTGTTTGGCATGTGAAATTGTTGGCCCCATTTTCCCCTTGGTATGACCCTATATTTAGATACCTACAAGATGGCACATTTCCCCAGACATTACCCATTCTGAGAAAAAATCTCTTATCCACCATATAGCCCGTTATTATACCCCTCTAGGAGGCACCCTTTATCATCGTGGCTATGATGGGAAACTTTTCATTGTTTGGATGATTACTGAATCATCCTATTATTAAGGAAGTACATGGAGGTATTTGTGGAGCACACTAGTGGTATGGTCTTGGCTAAAAAGCTCTTAAGGGTGGGTTATTATTGGCCCACCATGGAAGAAAACTATTGTTGTAATTTTGTAAAGAAATGTGAGCTATGCCAAAAGTATGGAAACTTGATACATGTGCCAACACAAGCTTTGCAACCTATCACACACCTTGGCCATTTTCTAAATGGGGCCTGGATCTCATAGGGAAGCTCCATCCTTCTTCTTTCAGATGGCCACACCCACATTATCACCACCACCGAGTATTTTACTAAATGGGTAGAGGTTGTGCCTCTTACTTATGTCATCGTGTGCACAAATTTCCAAATTCATCATGAATCACCTCATTTTCCATTACGGTATCCCTCCGCCATCATTGTCACTGATAATGGTAAATCCTTCAAGAATAAAATGGTTAAAAACATTGTGCCAACACTTCCATATTCATCTCAAGTGGTCTACCCCTATTACCCCCAAGGTAATGGAAAGCCGAGGCTACCAATAAAACTCTTGTATGGATCATGGAGAAAATGGTAAGTAAACGGCCGTAATTGGCACTTATAGATACATCCCACCCTCTGGGCCTATCGAACCTCCATCCACACTCCTACTGGTGTGACCCCATATTCACTAGTCTATGGAACTAAAGCCATCATACCCTTGGAAGTGGAGCTTCCCTCCTGAGAATATCTCTCTGGGACTATCTTGATAAGGATGAAGACTATAGAGTTGCTCGGCTAGCAGAGCTAGAGCTATTGGATGAAAAGCGTATGAGAGCGCTTAATCACCTAAAGGTTTATCAAAACAGAGTATCAAGAGGATATAAAAATGGATCATTCATCATGAATTTGATGTAGGTGATCTTGTTCTAAAATAAAATCATAAGAAACATTGTCAAGGATAGAGAAAAGAAAGGTAAATTTGAGGCTAACTGGTTAGGGCCTTATGTGGTGGTTGCTAAATATGGATCAGAGCTTATAAAATGGCATACTCAGATGGTGAAGAGCTTCAGAACCTATGAACACCATGCATCTCAAAGAATTTATATGCTTAAGCATGGTGCATATATCAGAAAAACTAAAAAGTAGAAAAAAAAAAAAAAAAAAGCAAAACATCAAGAAAATCAAGAAAATAATAAAGAAAAAATAGGTCATCCACATGTGAAAACCACACAATTGTGGCAGTGGGTAGGTCTTTGGGTGAAAACTGGTTTTCGACACTCAAGGAGGATTCATTGGTCACAAGATACTCTTGCATCGAGATGGGTAACTCTCACCACTTTCTAGGATTAGTTTCCTTTGCTAGGTCTAGAACCCTACCAAATCTATCTTGCAAAGTCGTGATCTGGCTTATTTGTTCTTATATCTATGTGAAGGATGTGCCTTTGTATATTCCCATCTAATTGGGGGAACCTTCACATTCCACTTTCTCATACATATGCACATGGCATTCTACCCTTTTGTATATTCCCACATCACTGGGGCATCCACTTCTTTTTCTTTGTACATTGCTTTTGGAACATGACCTTAGAAAATACAAAAACATTAGAAAAAGATACACAAAAATCTAAACATTTAGAAAATTCCCCTTGGAATGAAGCTACACCAACTTCATAACATTGTCTTAGGGAAACCTCAAAAACAATGTGAATAGTAGCCTTGAAAACTTATCTTTCAAGATAACCCAAAAACATTAGAAAATATATCAATGTTGTCCCGCAAAAACAAGGTAGTGATTTAATTACTTTTAGTTGTCGGTTTGTATAGTTTTGATTGTGAGTATCTTTTTCATGTTGTATGATTTAAAGAATGGTTCATTTTCTTACCTTAGATTGGATCTTGTTTGATTTAATTGTGTGTTGCATTGAGTTCATTTTTAACTTTCATACTTGTAAGATATTGTTATGTTTTCATCATCTTGTTGTATGCATCTATTAGGATTCATTTTACTTACTTAGATTGAATACCAATTTAATCTGTTGTTAGGATTTGCATGAATTCATGTCTAGTTGCATTTTTTTGTGTGTTTTTGTAGGTGTATATTTGTTTAGTTTTGTTAACTTTTTCTTGTGTGTTTGTTTGTTTACTGCACATCTGTTTGTTTATCACATCTATCATCTATCATTCATCACATATAACATCATCTAATACATCATATATACAAAAATGCTAAGTTTTACATCATGCATGTATACTAAGCTAATCATCACATATCGTATCATCAATGGGGGAAAGAGGGGTTGCACATGATCACAAATCTATCCCCCCCGCACCAATATCATCTAGTATCATCCCAAATGCTAGCATAAAACTAGAATATCTCATGTCCAAAACATATGATATCATCTAAGGATATATCATCAATATAAAAACATGTGGTACAACATCTCTATCTAAGCATGAAATATACATAGGAAATGAGAAATCATACATCATCATGATACACTCATACATCTATAAACATGAATCATCATCATAAGAGCATATAAAAACATGAAAATATAAACCATCGAATGTCCATATATACATGTATAAATGTCTGTCTCAAAATAAGATATACATCATCGATACAAATCTTCCATCTAAAGGGCATGAATCAAAACTGAGCCTTCATCAAGAGGCATAATCAAAACATGATACATCAATACATACATTGATAAAAATCAGCCTTCATAAGAGGCATGTATACATACATATATCTATAAAAAAGAGAGAGTCAACCATGACTCTCACCCTCTCCAGGGGCTACCTGGTCTATGACATGGAGGAGGAAAAATGGTGGTGGTTGTGATGGGCTGGCTCTAGGTGTACCACCATCTGTTGTCCAGATTGGTTCTTTACTTGATCTGACTGACCACCCTGACCTCCATGATCTAGAGCCTGTCCTACTCACATCTAGCTGATCAAAAGGTACAACCCTTGTCCCCTTGGGAACTACTGTAATAGTGACCTTGTAATATGAGGCCTCACCACTAGCTCTCATGATATCTGAATCATCTCTGTATCCCCAAAAGTAGTGGTTTCTACATACAACAACATCTCGCTCACCTGTCAATCTACCCATATCAAGCATGGGCATGTCTCATAGCGGTAGCCTCCCGATCTCTATCTATCTAATGTAATGGTCTGGACCTGGGCTCGTGCTGATCTCTCTAAATGATAAAACCTGCACCTGTGCCTGAGCCTGGTCCCATTGTACAGTGACACTCTGTGCATGTGTCTATGCTTGATGTAAGAGGCTCAATATCTGAGCCCGCTGCTACTAGCTAGCCTCTGATCTATGCTTCCATGCTCCACCATCCCCCCCTTGAGTGGCCTGGGCTCTCACCTGATCTCTCTCTGTTATCACCTGTACCTGTGCCCTGCCCTGCCTGTCTCTCTCTACCACTACCTATAACTAAAATATCTATCATGCTCACTGTAGATTATTGCTTTAGTGAAACATACTACTCCATCACCATCATCACACCACCCTGGAGCATGAGGTGGGTAGACTCTTGCTTATGGAAAAAACTATTGTAATGGGCATATACCCCCATTGGAATGCCTACTAGAGGAAACTCTATATCTGGAGCCAAGGTGCCTATCTCTGTCTAAGCCTAGGCCCCTATCTCTATGTGTGGTTGTTGTAGTGGAGGACCCTATCCCCCACCCCCATCATGACGTTGGCCATCAAAAGGATCATCATCATCATCATCATCATCATCATCATCATCACCATCACCTCCACCCTCATCACCACTAGGAGGCCCCACTGGGGGTGCTCTCACTCCTGCATCATAAAGCTCTAGAATCATCAATCGATGAGGTATCACTACGTGGTACCATGGAGCATACTCTGGGGTACACCCGGATCTCTTGACCTATCTCAAAGGTACCCACATAGATAGTACCACTTGTAAGTAGCTGGTCAATGCTCTATCCCTAGTAATCTGTGGCCCCATATCAAAGTACTCTCTGGCCCTGTGAGCATACCACATGTTTGGCCTAGGTACATCCTGTGTGATACCAAACTATCTCTAGCACCGATCCACCCTGTAAAACTCCCGCATATAGTATGGCTGCCCAACATGAAGTGCTCAACTATCATTGTGTTGAGCTCTAGGCCATCCTGAGGCCACTAAAAATGTTTGTATGGCCTCCATACTACTATGGCCTATTGTAAATCATCTAGCTCATGATGGTAATGGTATGAATCTCCCATGTGTGGCCACACGTCATCCCAATCGGAACCCAACCCATAGTAAGAAGGCTCCTCTAGAGCTCGAACTCTCAGTACACCTATAGGGTGACCAATAGCAATATGGTCCCATGCCCAAATCTAAAGTAGCCTGGCAAGTCCTACCATCTTCTGATGGTAGTATGTAATCAAATGTAAATCCTAGTATAAGTGTGCTAGTATGCACTACCCCAACAATATGTCTCACCATCGATCAATCCGTGTATCACTCTAATGAGGCCAAGTGAAATGAAGCTCTAGTTTTTGTTAGGGAGTAAAACTCCACTGAAAAAAGCCATCAGATAAACTACAACCCGATCAAGCTCGGGATCCTCTATACACCGCGATAGTTAACTATCATCCATGCATGCGGTATATACCTGGAAACCGAATAGCTCAAGAATACATTGATTGATATCATCTGGTGACTCGTATACTAAATCAGCTCACCCTGGATAGGGACCCGCATAATGCCACACGTCCTCCAATGTAATAGTGATCTCACCAAGTAGGGAGCCGGAAGCACTGACTCTCATTATGCCATCTCTCACTAAGGCTATTAGGAGGCCATGATCCAAAGTAATTTGTGGCATATCGGCCATGTAAGCTAGCCCTATAACATATAGGAGGATATCCAAGTATCTTCCGATCCTCCTCATCAAACTATGCCTCTATCGCATGCAAGACGACCATGGCCATATCTCTCTGGGTGTGAAGGGGGGTAGTATCCACATGGCACAAACAAATGATACACACATGTTAGGGTTACATTTCTATCTACTTCTATCTATTTTTCTAGTAAATTCTTCTTTCATTCATCTAACATACTAATTTTCACTTTCTTCTACAACAACCTAGTCTATTTTCATCTATACTTGGCTAATTTTTTGCAAGGGTAAGTTATACAAATTTTCCCTTAGGCATGCATGCATGCCTATTTTGACACATGCATGCCTATTTCAACATGTATGCATGCCCAGCATGTGTGCCTCCATTTTGATGCCTATGCCTCCACCTCCTATGACACGTACGCCCCCCCTTTTCTAACCTAATCCCCCCTACCTACCCAGGACACATACGCCATTAGTTCGACACATGCACCTACCATCACACGTGTGCACATGCGTGTGTCCCCATTTTCCCCCTCCCGACACATACACATCCCCTTTGATGGGATACACATGCATGTACCTATATTTTGATAGGTACACCTACATACCTATAGTTTTGATGCATGCATGTGCATGCGCATACATCAAAATTTGACCTAAACTAGCCTAAAAACGCTAAAAATGACATTAAATGCTAAAAGGACAAAGTAGGGATAGGGCACTCATGTAGGGTCCATCCGTTGCATCCCGAAGGTACTCTAGATGTGATCTTCTCATCTCCTCCTACTTGGTAGCCTCGCCATCTCACTCCAATGCTCTCACACTCACTCATGGTGAAAATTTTACAAGAGCTTTGCTACAAATGAACTAGTCGTGATTGATTTACCCCCCAGGTGGGTATATTAGGCTATCGTGATGCCCCTGGGGCATGTTTTCTCCATCGTGATCACTCTAACACTTCTTTTGCTCACCAAAATGATTATTTTTATTTAAAATAATTATTTTTACTATTTTTTTACTACGTTGAGCACTAAGTGCTACCTACAGGTCATTTTCTTTCACCCCAGGGTACCTTACAAATATTCCATGAGCTTATTTTCTCTCATTTTCTTCTTTTTTCTTCTATTTCACCCATCATGATAATTATTTTTATTAAATAATTATTTTGGCTCATTCTTCTTCTCGTTGGGGCATTTTATTGCTATCCGACGCCCTTCTCTTTGCCCTAGGGCATTTTTGCATGCTTTTAGGAGATCTTCCATCTCTTAAATTCTTCTGACCGATCAAAAATTTAAAAATTATAAAATCATCCAAAAATCCAAAAAAATTGTGAAAACTTTGAAAATGGACTAAAATTGGTAATCAACTCATTTATGGCTGAAATATGTGTCTTTCGCATGGCATTCATCTCAGATCTTGTTGGCATTTCCATGTGTATTGAAACAATGACTCATGGATCATCTGAATCTCCAAACCATTTACAAAAGCTACACTTGCTTACTTGTTCATATACTACTGGGGCTATGAATTTCTTGGTATTTTTTTCATGCACACTACTTTTTCATGGACCTAAGTGTCCTCCATCCTTTCCCTTGCATATATAATTTCTTGGGGCATCATTTTCAACCCTTGTCATTTATTAAAACATTTGGGATTACAACTCGATAACAAAATATTTGTGTAACCATCTTAAATGTTGTTGGTTTGAGTGTGTGTGATTGTACTTATTTCCCTATTAAGTGAGTTTGTTTGCTTCTCGTATTGCATTGCATTCATGTATGTTACATGGAGTTGGCCATTTTTAGCAATGGAAATTGTTTGTATCTTGGATTTTCATGTCATTTTATGCATCATATATGCTTATACTTTAATAAGGACCGATGATGAAGATTACTAGCAATATGATGAATAAGAATTGTTTATATAACAATACCTTGTGGATAGCTCAAAGTCCCTTTTTCTTGTTATTTTTATTTTCTCTTCTATCTCCCCTTTCTTCACACATTTCTTTCTTCATCCTCTTTTGATCATCGATCACGTTCCTCCATCACCCCATCGACACTGAGGGGGCATCCTTCATCCTACTAATTTTTCTTCTACCCCTTCAAAATTTTTCTTGTTTTTTACATTTTTGAAGTAACATCACGCACGTCACCTCAAAGAGGGAAAATGTATGTTCTACTTTATTTCGAAGTCATGTTCACTACACTTTATTTACCTTTACTACATTGTTATTTATCCTCAAAGTGTGGGATATTTCTTTTATCTTATTTAAATTTAGACACTCTATTGTTTTAGTCTATGGTATGATCTTATTACTAAGATCAGTTACTATTTACTATACGACCCTAGTGGTTCTTAGATGTTATTCTCTATTTAAGAAGGAAAATGTATTGCATTGAGTTCCTAATATATGATATTGTTTCTCACAAAGGTTTTATGTAAAGTTATCTGGTAAATTCTAACTTTCATCATATAGATTGTGGTGTTTGATTAGCATCTCGTGTTCTTGGCACAATCGGCTATTGTTCTTTTCAATGTAGACACCTATAATTTGGTCTACATGATCTTATTACTAAGATCATACTAACTATCCTAGTCTCATGTTCATTTACTACACTACGCTAGTAAATCACCCTTTCTAACCTCTTCTAAACCCCTAAATCTGCTAATCCCTCTCTAACCAACTTCTATAAGCTTGTTTTCCTTTAATTAACCTTGTTTAGGTTAATTAACCCTCTTATTGAATTTCTAAAGAGAATTTGAATTTCTAAACAAATATCTCACCTTCCAAATAGCCACTTAGCCTTCCAAATCTAGTTCACACCTCCCAATGTGCTTTTCTAAAAATCACCTTTTGACTCCTTTTAGTCCCACATGCATCCAAAACACCTTTTTTCTCCAAACCAAAAACTATAAATAGAAGGGTACCCCTCCCACCTTTTCCTAAGAACTCTCTCTCTCATCTCATTTCTGATTTAGGTCATGCTTAAGTCTTTTTAGAGTTCATTTCATAGTTTATTTGAGCTATTTACTTGTTATTTGCTAATCCTTTCAAAGCTTTAGGTAAATGGGAGAAGCCATTAATGGTGAGCTTCCATTCTTAAGATTTTAAGACATCAATAAACACATAACTGATTTCTAGAGCTTTAATAGGTTCATTTATAGATAGCTTTCATGGAGTAGAGAACTAATATAGTCATGTTTAGAGGTTGATTGTTTGTTTCAAGCTTTATATATGCATGCAAATAGGTAGCTCTTGCTTATCTCTAATCTGATGGTCATTGAGTTGTTTTTTCCAAAGATTTTGGGGTTTCTTTAGATATTCTTACCCCATGTTCATATTGAATAACCATTCAAACGATGATCAATTAACAATCAACGGTTAAGGCTCTAAGTGAGCTCTTTGTATCGACTTATACTAAATCAATATCCCTTAAGAAAAAGTCATTTCATCATGAATTATGAATCTATGAAGTAAAAATTCTTACCAGTTAAGGATAACATAGAAGAAAGAAATAGAGGACTGCTATACAGTCCATCTTGCATAAAGGTAAATGTTATACCCACTTCCTAACCCTTACACATTTATCCAAAAACTCCAACCACCCTAATACTTCATGTTGATTCAGTATAACTGAAATTGAATATCCAGGAATATGAAACATAGTGTTGTAAGAGGTTACCCATATCAAATAGTATGATCCTATGGCTAGATACATACATGTATCTTCTTAGTGTGAAGGCCATGAAAATCCCTACATGGAGCTACGGTAAAAGGAGCTCATGTTGGCCATACGAACTTCTCGGTTAAATGAAACATTAGCAATAGGTGGTTAAAGTAATATAACCTACATCCCTATTTTAATTGTGACTATAAATCAAGTCCAAGATACCACACAACTAGAATGAATCACAAGCCGAAAACCAAAGGCTTCAACTAAATTTGAAGAAGTTAAGATCTGACAATGTAAAGATAACACTTTGTGTTATTTATTCTTAACCAAGATTCATAAACATTACATATAACAGAAGAAAATGAACACCCAAATAGACATTTTAAGGTATATAAGTCTCGAGTTGTCAGACAAATACCCATTAAGGGTATCTCAAGACTAGGTGAAACGTTAATACCATGTAATTGAAGTATAACATATAATCAACATAAGTTGAATTGATTCCATAATTGCATCCAAAGGTGACGGTTTATAGAAGAGATAACAAAATACCCTTAACCTTATCAAGGTTTAAAATACCAAAGGAAATAGAAACAGTAACAAAACCCTAAATCGTATCATTATCAAACAAGCTTCTAGGTAAGATATTGTTCAAGAAACACATAACAACCAACAAAGAAATATATTTCTTCAGTATTAAAAATACAATCTAGATTTGTACGAACATAAATACTAAAATAAGAAGGGATTTTTTCCATAAAAACCACAACCCAGAACCTTGAAATATTTTTCCAAGTATTCTAACAGTCATACATTCTAGAAATTCAAATTCACAGAATACACAACATATCAAAGATTCGAAGCATAAAAACAAAACCCATAACCATTAAAATGATTTCCGTTTGAAAGAAGAGTTCATTTCATGAAAGCATTATTTAAAGTGAAATATTTTACAGAGTTAGAACCTATCATGCCTAGTAGAACTCCTTCTAATTCGACTCCGGGCTCCATGATTTCTTCTCTACAAACTTGAACACCAATAAATTCCACAGAAAGACCGAAACAGTTTCCAAAAAAACCATCCAACCCTTCCATTCTCCATTTACTTCTTTTAATATCCCAAGCCATTAAGAGTTACACTATTTTCTCCTTCATGTAACTAAAGGTTAAATACAGATTTAAAAATAGATCAAGAATAAAAATAGACCATCAACATTGAAGTCCAAGAGCTCAATGGAAAAACAATCAAAATGAAACAAACTTCTCTATTTTTCTCCAAACCACTGTTGCCTTCTCAAGGTAATTTTAGAGTCTATAAATGTTATTCAATGTTGTGAAAGGACTGTCGATTCCTTCCATTATTCCCACCAACCAATATTTTTAGAATTTTAATTTTAGAGGCCAATCAAATAGTTAACAAAACTTTATCCATCCCTTTGCCCATAGATTTGGCTAATTCACCAACTTTGACCAAATTTCTTGCTAGCAAATTATAGTTGCCTATTTAATAAAAGTCATTAAAAATTCCAAGTACAAGTGGGGTGGAATCCCAACTCATTTATCATGCAAGTTTCCCCTTTCCACATTACTAACCATGGCCATGTCTAGGTTAGGTTTTCATATTAATTCAAATACACATGGATTTATCCTTAGGTCCTTAGAATTTAAACATAACCTTATAACATAGATTTAGTTTAGGATATCAAACCATAATGAATATAATCATCGACTTTAGGCCTCTTAACAATTATCATAAATGAACCAGGCTTAGTGTACTAAATCACAACCTTCAAAATAAACAATGCAACTTGAACATACTTAGGTTAGATTATAGTTCATATGATCTAAAAAAATAATAATAATCTAGAGTTTATAAATAAGTCAAGTAGACCTTCCAACATCCAGTCAAATAGTATGTCGATTTAGGATAATACCTAGATCACTAAAATTGATCTAGGGTGTTATTTTGAATCTTCATATTGATAATATAGATTTAATAGAAGAATTCACATAACAATAACTGAAGATTTTACCCTTTATCTTATCACTTCATTGTTCCAAAACACGAATATACTATCCAAGAGCTGAAACCTCTATGTTCATTTCAGCAACAAAAAGGTAAGCACATCATAATTCCATCAAAACATAAGTACAGATTCTGCCAATAAAGAATTATAAGTCTTCTTGATCAATAAGTAAATGATGTTATTTCTACAAACATGCATATATAGTCAAATAGTGAACATCAAGCAGAGCACAATCCCATACAAATTTTTTTCAATCAATCATAGGACCCAAGCACAAATATCAAAATAGCAGGGGTATTACATACCTCCCCTCTTAAAAGCATCATCATCCCAATGATTAACTTTAATCAAACAGATTTTAGAAAATAAGTGATATATATATATATATATATATATATATATATATATATATATATATATAACTTATTCAACCACCAATTTCTCAAACAGTAAGTATAACTTGCAAAAATTCAAGTTTCAGAAGTTTATAACAACATCAAAATGGCTGTAACAACACTTATAAAAGTATTTTTCTTGAAATCAGAAAAATTAAAGATAGTTTTCAAATCAAGTATCTCAAGTATCATAGAAAACTAAAAATTTCAGCTATAACAGATGCGGAAAATAAGTTTCCATGTCTTCCAAATTCTCCCAAGTTGCACTTTCTTCATTAAAATGGTCCCACTAGACCTTGCATTGACTTATTTCTCGGTTACGCAAGTGCAACTTGTGAGTTTCAGCACCCTTATGGGTTCAACTACGAGTATTCTTGGGTCTTGGACCTGCAAAGAATTCCAATTTAACACATGTGACAAATCTGAAACATACTTCTTAAGAAAGGAAATATGAAAAACATCATGCATCCATGCCAATGTGGGAGGCAATGCTAAATGATAGGCCACATGATTGATCACTTTGACAATTTCAAAAGGTCCTACATATCGAGGTGACAACTTGGCTGATTTTCCAAAGGAGATAGAACTCTTTTTAGGCTTGACCCTTAAAAAGACTTTTTCACCAAGTTCAAATTTCCTATCAACTCTTTTCAGTCTGCATAAATTTTCTGCCTATCAGCAACTTCCTTTAATCATTCATGATTAATTTTACTTGTTGTTCCATTTCAATAAGAATTTCAGGTCCTATTACCTCTCTATCTTCTATGTTGTCCTAGCTAAATGGTGTTATGAACTTACGTTTGTATAAAGCTTTGAAAGGTGCCATTTTTAGAGAGGAATGATACATATTATTGTATGCAAATTCAACCAAAGGAAGGTACTCTTCCCATTTTTACTGTTGGTCCATACAAGTACATTCTAAGCATGTCTTCCATTATTTGATTTACTCTTTCAGTCTGCCCATCAGTTTTTGGATGGTATGTAGAGCTAAAGTTCAGTTTTGTTCCTAAGGCTGCATTTAGAGTTTTCCAAAATTGTGAAGTCATTCTTGGGTCTCTATCAGAAATTATTAGCTCAAGTACACTATGCAATCTGAAAATTTCATGCACAAATATTTTTGCGAGAACAGGTGAATCATATTTTAGATTCCTTGGAATAAAATGAGCTACTTTTGTTAATTTTTCAACTACAACCAAAATAACATCATGTTTATTTTTAGACATGGGCAGCCCTTGAACAAAATCCATGCTTATCACTTGCCACTTATACTGCGAGAATGCTATGAGGGTACAATAATCCATCTGGGTGTATATGTTCATCCTTAACATGCTGACATTCAAGAAATGTGACACATAGTCAAGTATATCCTTCTTCATCCCTTTCCAAAAATATTGTTGTTTTACATCAACAAGCATTTTTGTCACTGGGATGTCCAAAGTAAGGTGCATTATGAAATTAGTCATCACTTTCTTCCTTAACTCATTTTCCAAGGGTACATACACCTGATTTTCATACCTTAGGATTCCTTCATTATCAAACCAGAATCATATTTACCTCTTATCATTGGAATCTACAGCAAGTGCTATTTTTACTTGCTGATAGTATAATTTTTTTTTATTGCTTTCTTTACCTCATCTTTAAACTGAGTTCTCAAGGTTACAAGTGCGAAATGTGTTTCCTATGACTTAACGCATTTGTCACTTCATTTTTCTTTACTTTAATATAATTGATATCAAAATCATTTGAGACAATAATTCCAACCATCTTCACTACCTTACATTCATATTAGGTTGTGTGAAGATGTATTTCAGCCCTAGGTGGTCTATTTTTAACTCAAAGGGATTCCCTAAAAGATAATGTCTCCAAAATGTTTAATGGTAGTAAGCTCTAGATCATGGGGAGCATAGTTAAGCTTGTGTAACTTAAGGTTTCTACTTTTATATACTATTGTATGATCATTTTGCAATAATATGCCCCCTAATCCATCTCCGAAAGTATCTGTTACAACCATGAAGCTTCCATTTGGATCCACGACAGTCAAAATAGGTGTTTTTGTTAGCTTATACTTTAATGTTTTAAATGAAGCCTTTCATTTATAATTCCAAATAAAAATTTTATCTTCATATAGTATCTAATAAGCCCCATGAAACTTCTAACTTCATGCACATTTTTCGATATTGCCAATCAATTATGTCTGAAATATTTGATGGATCAACTAAGATTCCATCCTTGTTTATCACATGGCCTAAGTATTGTACTTCAGCCTCATAAAATGAACATTTTGACAATTTTCCAAAAAAATCTTTTCCTTAAGATCTCAAGTACAATTCTTAAATGTTCATTATGTTTCAATACATTTTTGAATAGATAAGAATATCGTCCAAGAATACAAGCACAAATTTTTCCAAGTATTCTTGAAATATATTGTTCATCAAATTCATAAAAGAGGTAGGTGCATTCGTTAAACAAAAAGGTAAAACAATGAACTCATAGTGCCCATATCTCATCCTAAAGGTTGTTTTATGTATGTCTTCTTCTTTTATTCTCAGCTGATGGTACCCAGATCGCAAATAAATCTTAGAATAAATTGATGCACCACGCATCTAATCAAATAGATCATCAATTATGGGAAGAGGGTACCTATTTTTTATTGTTGCTTTGTTTAACATTCTATAGTCAATACACAATCTAAGTGTTTTGTCTTTCTTTTTGATAAATATAACCGGTGCTCCCCAAGGTGAGACACTCGGTCTTATCAATCCCTTATAAAAGATTTCATGCAACTGAACTTTTAGTTCAACTAATTTTTTTGTATTCATGTGATAAGGTTCCTTATAGAGGGGTTACTGTTCCAGGATTGATATCGATAGTGAATTCAAATTCTCATTTTGGTGCAAGACCGGGTAGTTTTTCTAGAAACACATCATTGTACTCTCATAAAAGAGAATATTTTCCATAAAATCAATACCTTCTTCTGTAGATTCATAAATTTTTATAATAAAGAGCATGCAACCTTTATTTTTAGCCTTTTTGAGCTGCATGGCTGATATTTTTCTAACTGTAATGTCTCTTTTTACACCTTGGATGTCTGTTGGTTTTTGTAGATCGTCTAAACATTTGATGTGTTTTCCATAAAAATATATGTTTTCCTTATGTTCAGCTAGCCAATTTACACCTATTATGATGTCATATGACCCTAAAGGTGCAACATAAAGGTCTACTTCTATAGTAAAACTTGGCAATTCTAAGGTTACGCTAAATAAGCATTTATCAACTATGTGAACAACATTGTTCCCATATTGGAAAATCCATGTAATTTTCATATAACTATCTTTTATTTTCAATTTAGATGCTAATTTACTAGAAATAAAACATTCAGTGGCACCAATATTGAACAAAATAGTCACAGGTAATCCAAACAACTTACCGAAACTTCTATAGGTGTAGCTTGTTTATCAGCGACTTCAACATGTATCTTGTGTTGCTGATTGTTGTCATTTTTATTTTGAGGACAATATCTTGCATAATGATCTTTACCACAAATATAACAACCCCCAATAGGTCCCTTCCTAGGCTCAAACTTGTTTTCTATTTTGTAATTACTATTTTGACCACTGTTGTTTTTTTGTCCATTATTTCTAAAATTTGTAGTAGGTTTATTTGTTGCAGATTTCTTCTCATTACCAATCCCAACTCTATTTTTACTTCCAAAATTTTCCATGCCACCTTTTTAGGTGCAAGGGGTGAAGGAGTTAGAAAATTTCTTATTTTTTTCCTCTTTGTGAGCTGAAATTGCTTTCATCTTCTGCTCTTGCCTTATGGACTTTTCAACAAATCCTTCCATAGTTGATGGACTATGTACATCCACCTCTCCACCTATAACCGAATTCAACCCCATTATAAATTTATGTATATGAAAAATTTCATCTGTTTGGTATTATGGTACACATTTGATAAGTTTTGTAAACTTCTCCCAATACTCAGTTACAGTCGTTTTTCCTTGTGCTATTGTATGAAATTCATACATTTTATGATCATAGTAAAGTTGCGGAAACCAATTTTGCCTAAAGTATCCCTTAAATTGATCCCATTTGATGCTAGATTCATCATCATTGATCTCAACCTTTCAGTTCTCCCACCAGGAAGATGCTTTGTGGGAAAGTTGATAAGCTCCCCATACTACTTTTTTTTCCTCAGAGAAGTTCCTAATTGTAAAGTACTTCTCCATTTCATTGAGCCAATTCTCATCCCCATCCCCCAGAGTGGTACCATAAAATTTTGGTTGACTCATCCTTTTTATATCATTAGTAATTTCAGCTGACAACCTTGCCTTCTTGTTCTTAGGCTAATTAAGTGAATTTGTATTCACATTTGTAGTGTTTGCATCTGCATCATTTACGTTGGCATTTACAGCATTTTTATTTGTTGCGTTATTGTTATTTTCCAGAGGTGGATCATTTCCATTAACAACATTATCCTCCTTTTTTGATTACTTGTTGTTCAAGTACAACAATCTGATTCCTTATGTCATGGATGGATGTAAAGCAAGGATCTCATCCAGATTTTTTGTTGTAGTTGCTTCACCTACCAAAGGTTGGTTATTCGTAACATGTCCCCTTGTTCTAACCATTTTCTATTAATCAAAAATTAATTTTTTGTCAGTGATGGACTCAAATAGGTCCAAGATCTACAACCTTCAACTCTGATACCAAAATGTAACATCCTCATTTTAAGACTTCAATGTAAAGGAAAAAAATTATGTTATATTTATCTAAATGTTTCACTATTCTAAATTCACATAATTTTGAACCAACATTATTTTAGTCATTCCATTCTACAACAATAAACCATATGCAGCTATTATGAGTCGATTTAAACTGATCCCTCATATCTAATTTATTCAAATGTGTACACAAAGTATACTTGCGGTTCCCTTAATTAATTAGGGTCATTCAAGTGTTAATCTCTAAAGTGCATATTTGGGTATCTGTTACAGATAACCCATCAAATATATTACATCTTTAGTCTAGGTGAAATCAAGACAACACAATCAACAAGTTACATTACTTTGGAAAATTTTTGGGTCATGTATGACATGCTAATTTTCCATGACGGTATAATCATCAAATAGAATATTTATTTCACCATGCACTCAATTTTTATCTAATTAGGACTAATTTGATCTTACATCAATCACTTCCAAGGTCTCTGCAAGGTATTAATTCAAAATCGTGTGCATGGACAAGTGTAATTAAGTCACTTAGGGTGATTAAGGGGAAGTAAGCGTATTTTAAATGACTTGTGTTACTTCGGGTCTATTTCCTTTCCCATATTCATCATAAGATGACATCGGTTAGTCATGCTACTACTTCAAATTGGTATCTTTTACTTACTTAAATCCAAGGTTTTACGATAGTCATGTTTAGGGATCTTGATAGGTTATCATGCCATAGTAGCTTCTTCATAGTAGCCAACTAATGACTCATGTCATTAGATGGGTACTATGTAGTAGTGACTATTCTGCAATAGTTAGTCGAGTTCGCTAAATGGAACTTTACATATTAACAATTTCATTAGTTGATTAATTCTCGAATTGATAATATTTATCCGAGATACTCTCATCGATAGATGTCATTCCTAAATATCTACGAGGGTTTATAATGAATTTCCTTAAGTTAGGATAGTAATCATTATTCAATTAAGTGCAAGTTGTAGATTTAAATATGTGAAATGCCTTATCATGAGAACATACCTTAATTCTTAATTAGGTATAAGTGGGTATGTGTAGTTTTTGTCTCTTTAGTCATTTTAATGTAGGAAAAAAATCATACATTATTATTTATACACACATGTTCCCTTAGGAACAGTCGTGATTATACATAACTATCATGCTTATGTATGTTTTCATACTTAGGAAGTAAACATATTAAACTTAAGCATTCTACACATAGCTTAATTTCCAAGTCATGATATTAATGTGTTTTTAAACATCCATCAATTTTCCTTAAATAGATAATGTAGTTATATCTGAATTAAAAATCACTTTTCATATAGCTACATAATGTTTCTTAAGCTTATTATCCGATGTTTTATTAATAAAACAATAATCTAGATAATGAATTCAACCTCATTATGTCATCTTTATAAATGCTAAGTATAACTTACATTCACTTAAGATATTTACAACATAATATGTATAATTCATTTCAGTCACAGTGTACTTAGATAATAAGCCATACTTCATTCAATTTATAAATGATATTCAATCATATAGGAACATCTTTATCTTTCATTAGTTTAGACTCTTCATCTCAAGCAAGTGTAAAAACTATTGACAGTTGAATTTTTAACTTTAAATGATTTAATGAGAAATTTTAGAAACATATCAATTATCTAATTCAATAAGTACATAAGGAAATGATAATATAAAGGAGCTTTCCTTATTCAATTCTAGAAACTAAATATCAAAACTTGTTTAAGACAACTTGAATCAACTTCTCTTTTTGGAATAGATACAATAAATGGGTCATTATCCTTTCCTAATTCCAAAAAATAAGCACATCAAGTAACTGGTAAGAATTTTTAGCCTTTCCTTCTCCAAGCTCCATGATTTCTTCTCTGCAAACTCGAACACCAATCAATTCCACAAAAATACCGAAACAGTTTCCATGAAAACCATCCAACCCTTCCATTCTCCATTTACTTATTTTAATATCCCAAGCCATTAAGAGTTCCACTATTTTCTCCTTCATGTAACTGAAGGTTAAATGCATATTCAAAAATAGATCAAGAATTGAAATAGACCATCAACATGCAGAGCTCCAAGAGCTCGATGGAAAAATAATCAAAATGAAACCAACTTCTCTATTTTTCCTCCAAACCACCATCACCTTCTCCAAGGTAGTTTTGGAGTCTATCAATGCCATTCAATGTTGGGAAAAGACTGTCAGTTCCTTCCATTATTCCCACCAACCAACCTTGTTACCATTTTAATTTTAGAGGCTAATCAAACAATTAACAAAACTTTATCTATCCCTTTGCCCATAGATTTTGCTAATTTTCCAACTTTGACCAAATTCCTTGTTAGAAAATGGTGGTTACCTATTTAATAAAATTCATTAAAATTTCCAAGTATGAGTGGGGTGGAATCCTAACTCATTTTACCATGCAACTTACCCCTTTCCACATTGCTAACCATGGTCATGTCTAGGTTAGGTTTTCATATTAATTCAAATACACATGGCTTTATCCTTAAGTCCTTAGAACTTAAACATAACCATATAACATAGGTTTAGTTAGGATATCAAACCATAATGAATATAATCATCAACTTTAGGCCCCTTAACAATGATCATAAATGAACCATGCTTAGTGTACTAAATCACAACCTTCAAAATAAACAATGCAACCTGAACATACTTAGGTTAGATTATAGTCCATATGATTTGAAAAAAAAATCCAGAGTTTATAAAGAAGTCAAGTAAACCTTCCAACATCCAATCAAAATAGTATGTTGATTTAGGATAATACCCTGGATCACTGAAATTGATCCAGGGTGTTATTCTTGAATCTTCATATTGATAAAATATGATTAATAGAAGCAGTCACATAAAAATAACAGAATATCTTACCCATTTATATTATCACTTAATTGTTCTAGAACCTGGATATATTATCCAAGAGTTGAAACCTCTATGTTCATTTCAGTAACAAAAAGGTAAGCACATCATAATTCCATCAAAACATAAGTACTGATTTTGTCAATAAAGGTTTATAATTCTTCCGATCAATTATAAGTAAGTGATGTTATTTCTACAAATATGCATATACAATCAAGCATTGAACATCAAGCAAAGCACAATTCCATACAATTTTTTTCAATCAATCACAAGACCCAAGTACATCTATAAAAATAGCAGGGTGTTACAATAACAAGTTCATCCTTCGAGGACATTTGCTTCCTTGGACACCAAAACAAATAAAATGGAGAATAATCTCTTAAAAACATGCACATACACCTGAGACCAAAAATTCATTTATAGAATGTGTCAAGAAACCATAGGCAAAGGACACCATAAGGCCACAAGTATTCATCCCTAGTGATTTAACGAAATGAATTCATAGGAGAAACAAATGGTGTTATTGGGTTGATGAATTACATCCTAAGTACTGAAGGTGTATTAGGTTGGGGCACATGGACATAGGGCACTTAGGTACACGTGGAAATGTAGTGGAAAAGGGCACACCGGGAAAGTTTGAGTTTGAGTACTTCTTTTTAATGGATGGGCTAAATATAGACATTGAGTGTGGGGCACACAAAGGCATGAAGACTTCGAGACTAAGCAAAGGTGATTTTGGACAAGTGGGAGATCAAGCGACATGCAAACCTTTGGGCTAATAATAGGATTAGATCTATATTTATTATTATTTAATTTATTATTAGCGAGATCACATGCTTTTGTATTTAGCTTGTAGTGGCAGATTGCTATTATTATCATGCATCCTATTTTGAGGATTCTTAGGCGGTGAAGGGAAAGTCCCCACTCCTATATGTGTGTGTGTGTGTGTGTGTGTGTGTGTGTGTGTGTTGATTTACATGGTTTTAAGGATCTTATCCGTGAATTCTTGTAAGATTATGTTGTTGGTTTATGGGCACACATGACCTATGATGATACTCTTATATATGTATTCATCTTCTGTGTTTTATAGTGACTAATATAATGGATCTATGTGGTTAGATATTGGTTATTTACATATTTTTTTCTCGATCTTGTATGGTAGATCTGATCTTGATACTTGTTTAGTTCATTCTTATATAAGATTTATGTTGGAAATATGAAGGATAGTCCTGAATAGAAATAGTCAATGCAAGCATCATTTAACTCTCATGAGTTGTCACACTAAATAATGTAGATGTCTTTCAAAATAGGACTTAGGTCACTCTAGATAGTGTAAATTTTAGCTTGCTTCTACATATTTATGGAAAGGGAGGGTAAAGATGGTAAATTCCCTTGGAAAATGGTTATAGGTAGGGAAAACATGGGTAATTCAGAAGGATTTAATAGTTGTAGGTTGTATTTTTTTGTGTATGAATGGGAGATTAAATCAAGATAAAGTTGATTATACAAGTTTCTCAAGAAAACCTTACAAATGTTTGGAAATTTCCCCAAGGCAAGAGGAACACATCACATAACCAGTAGCAACCCTTTAACTAGAAGGTATGCACTCATGGAAGCTAGATACTACAAGATTTCACACAACCTTTGAGAATTCAAACACAAAATATCATACTAAACTCTCAATAAAATACTAACAATTCTTGCTCAACTACGCTCAAGATACACTCAAAAGCTTACTAAGATCTTCTCAACCAAGTAGAGGCAATATGAATTTAATTTTTTTATCATGCCAAAGAAGGAAAGCTCTTTCTATAGTGTAATGGAATTTGCCAAAATGCCATTAATTAAGACAAGATCTAGTGTAGGTTAAAGAAACTATAAACATAAGATTGCAATAGGGAAGGAAATTAGTTGATTCAAAGTATTTTACCTTAGGAACAAAGACAAAATTTCTCAGGAGAAAACACACAATTAATTTTAAGAAATTCAAATTTCTCAGCAAGGGACCATAAAGCCTATGGCCTCAATGTTTTCCAATGATTGTACACTTGCAATCATCTTGGCATGAGAAGGTTTGGACAAAATAAAATAGCTCAAGACAAGTACAATTGGTTTTCTCTATTTTCTAAGAATTTACAAAACTTTAACCCCACTTTGATACGAGAACATTTCTCTCTTATCTACACAATTCTCAACTCTTTGCTTGATCCTTTTCCCCCAAACTTTGAATATTTTTAAGAGAATATTCTTGAGGAACAATATCTGATTTTATCACTTTGAAAATATCTTTTTCCTTTTCGTGCCATGTGGAGGGATTTTTTACAAATGTTTTCATGTGTATGTTTTATTCCCATATGATGAATGGAATGCCTATGTCACTCATTATGACATCATCAATTTAATCATTTCTATTTTGGGTATGTTGAGAAACTTTTTGATGATTTTTGAGTGCCTCTAAATGGTTTGATTTGATGTCAATCATTCCCATATTTTGGGAATATTCTTCGAAACATACATAATTATTACCATATCTTTCTGAGTTGAACACTTTCACATGTATTGTGTTACATCAAGTAGACTACCTCCCTTTTGAGTGATATCAGTCTACTTCATCTCTACCTCCTCTATGTGGATGCAATAGGAAATCTCTAGTGATTTAATTGCCATGATTTTGTTTAACCTAGCTTTCCTACTTCAATTTTACTATAAATTCGACCCACTTCCTTTGCAAATGTGCATACTTTCTTCATACTTAAGTGCGGGAAGATTTGGTCAAGTTCATTGTTCTTGAAAATGGTGAGGGTGATTATGGAAACCAGTTTGAAGGAGGTCTCATCTAAAGATTTGAATCAAATCTTTGACTTGACAGGCCATAATGAGGCATTTTTAGGATGTTATTCAATATTGCAGACCTAGGAGATGATAGTGTACCATTGAAAAATAAAGATGTTTGAGTTTATCTTCTTCATAGATTAATCAAGATTAATCATGTCTTCTCTACTTTCTAGACAATGTATTTCCACCTCTTCAGGTGGGAAAACCAGAAATCTCCAGAAGCACTAAAGAAATTCTAGCTTCATAGGAGGCCTGTTGTGATGGGAAAAATTGACTATAATTTCCCTTTTATATGCAATGAAGATTTTGTTTTGAAGTAAATTCCTTCAGATTCCTATGTGATTTATGATGGGACCACCTTAGATGTCATGTCTTGTCTTTACCATTGAGTGATTGAGCTAGATAAATGTATCTCCTCTTTGGAGAAAGAGCTAGCAGGGCCCATGCCATCGCAATAACCTAAAGCTCCATATGCAGCTATGAAAATGTACAAGGGCGGGTCTAGCTCTCAACCTCACATGCAACCAACTTCAAGGACCACTTTACTTGCACTTCTTGTCATGTCAATTGTTCCTTCTTAGCCCTCTGTCTACAAAGAAAAAGGGAAGAAAGCATTTCGCAAAGGTGGCTTGGATATCCTAGATTGGGTCTCTTCTTATCAGAAGAAGATGGAATCGATGAGTATCATATATTTCCCTAGGATGAATATTGACTATGGGGATTTCTTGCACCTTGGCATGGGAACTTCTATTTACATGGATGGTTGTTGGGTCAGAGGAGTTTGTTCCAAGGAAAAACAGGCTTATGAAAAATTCCTTCTTTCAGAGAGGATTTTGTGGTAGTGGTAGATCATTAGGTTTCTTTTTCTCTAGTTTATTTTTTGTTTAATTCACAATAATGTATGTAAATTTTCCATGGGTGGGACCCTATAGAAACCCATTTTGTTTTTTCATCAATACTGAGAAAAATTCAAAATGTTACAATAACTCACATGCTTCATAATACATTTAGAATTCTATTAAAGC
Source organism: Taxus wallichiana var. yunnanensis (assembly GCA_018340775.1). Lineage (NCBI taxonomy): Eukaryota > Viridiplantae > Streptophyta > Pinopsida > Cupressales > Taxaceae > Taxus > Taxus wallichiana. The sequence continues at coordinate 274,540,924 of CM031242.1, read as the reverse complement.
AACATAAAAGTCTACTCTATTGTATCATGTTACATTATTATTTGAAATTAACAATTAAAAGTAATGTTCAACTTTTATAAAACAAGAGTATCAATTATGAAAAAATGAGAGTTGTTAAGAAAAACAAGCCTAAGATTGCTCATCGGTCAACATTGTCACATCTTCATATTTTTCATCTTCTTCTTTATCTTGTTGTATCTCCTTGTATGCATCATATCTTGGGAACAACTGCCTCATAAAATTTTAAATTGGGAATATGTGGTGTTGGAATATTAAATTCTCCTTGTTCGGTTCATCCACACACTTTTCCATTCTTCGCCTATATTCCCTTGAATTTCTTTTCAACTCTGCAATTGTGTCCTCCACAGAAATCAGTCTCTTAATAACATCACATGAATAGTTCTCCTCATGGATGTATTTTTCAAAGGACTGGACGAAAAAATCAATCTTCAAGTCACCATAACTAGTTTTTGGTTTATCAAATACCATGTCCTCCACTTTCATGTCTATGGTGTCAATGCTTTTCTCAATCCATTATTTTTATACCTCCATATTTTTTTGACCTGATTCACAACCTCTATCCTAATTTCCGACAAATATTCCATATCATATTGAGTTCCCATTTTATTCATTGGAAAGAATCCCTCTTTTTCAACTATATTCTCATCAAGTTTGTTGATAATGTTTAACTTGGGAAGAATCCCTTCAAAGTAGAATAGCTCATTTTCACATTGTTCAATTAAATCATTAATATCACTAAGCTTAGTGTTAAGTTATCCATACCTATTTTTTTTCTTCTCAAAAATATTCTTCCCTCTTTTAGATAAGTCTTCAATCTAGCTATCAACAACCTTGACCTTTTCTATGCTTCCCATAACTTCTAGAGTGATAACACTGTCATTTTTTTGATTTTCCCCTGATGGCCCCAATAATTGCAACAAGAATTAAGTTAAAGCTTTCACCTAGTATTTTAATTGTTTTTTGCTTACCTTGTCTTCATCAACTCTTTGGAAAATAAGCTCAACTGCTACTGTTATGTCTTACTTAAGGATTTCCCTTGTAGGTTTTCCCAACTGGATCTACTTGATGTCATAGTCACTGATTGTAATTTTATCTCTTGAGATCCCTGGGTGAGGAGTTACAATTTCCATAGTTTTAAACCCTTTCCTATCAATATGTGTTCAAGTTATAACTCTTTCCTTCTTTGAAGCCTTTGTGGGTTTTGGGAAATCAATGTTGGTAATGTCTAAGGATCCTCCTTGGACAACCTCTTTTCCTTTTTCTTTCCCTTGAAGAAATCCTCCTAGTGTTAACCTTGTAGGTTACCCTTACTCTAAGGGCATTTTAATTTTTTTACAAATTCCTAACCCTTCTTTTCCAAAAAGATTTTGCCTTAGAAATTTTTCCTTATCAATACAAATTGAATTTCGAGTTATGCTTCATCGTCAAAATATCATAAATGTTCCAAACCACAAAGTCCAAAATTCATACTTGGGGTTCTTAGTTTCAGACATGAGAGGTTTTCTTGTGGAAATACTTCAAAGAAGTCCCAAAATCTGAAAGTCCAAAATTTGAGAACTTTGGGATTTCGATTTTCAAGGTTTCAAAGTGGGAATTTTCAGGTTTTCGAGCCAAAATTCCCGAATCTCGAATTCCAAAGTTCCCAAATTTTAGAAATTTGGTTTTTGTGTTTGGACTTTGGTAATTTGTCACAAGGTAGAATAGGTAGAATAGGGTTTCAGGTTTCAAATACTTCACATGTGCTAGCTTAAAGCATTAATGTTTTTTCCTACCTACAAAAATCTCAATTTTCACCCATCATTTTCACCTAACAATTTAATCGACGCATTGTTTTTTACAGAAACCTAGTGCACTTACAAGACATCTTTTAAGGTAATTTTTTGTGCTTTTGTTCATTTTCTTGGATTGTGTTAGACATTTAGGGATTTGTTTTGTTAATTTTTGCTATTTTCCTTTTTATTTCTTTTCTCCGTTGTCATCTTGTTGTTATCTCATCATGGATTTTTCCATTGTGTCTTCTTCATTCTCAACTCTTCTTGGCATGGGAAATATTATTTACATCTTGCGGGCATTAGTTTTATCCGTATCTCGAGAGAATTGATTCATTTTGTAAAAGTTTAAAGTATTAGATTTCATCTTACAAGATACAAAACTTGGAGTTTTTCAAGATCCATCAAATTTGGGATTCAAAATCCAAAGGTTTCAGAGTTTCAGAGATAGGTACTTTAGAAGTCTCCTCTTCTGTACTTCAGAAGTTTCTTTTTCAGGTTTTCGGGGATAGAAGACTTTGGAATTTAGAACCTTTCACCTTTGGACTTCGAAACCTTTCACTTTTGGACTTCAAAACCTTTCACCTTTAGAATTTAAAACCTTTCATCTTTAGACTTCAAAACCTTTCCCCTTTGGAATTTGTGAACTTTCAGATTTTGGGGATGGGAGCTTTTGAGTTTCAGAAATCAAGGCTTTTTGGACTTCGAAGGTTTATTTTTTTGGACACTCGGTGATTTTGGTGTTTGGATATTTTGTAGGCATAGTTTTTGGAATTTCGGACTTTAGGTTTTCAAAATTTTGAGAGATTTTCACATGTTTCCTTAGGCTTTCACTCGGGTCCCGAAATCCAAATTTCTTTTGAATCAATGTCTCCCTCTTCCTCAAAGGGAAAAGATAAGATGAACTATACTTATTTGGGAGTATCTCCTCCAACTTGTTTATCTTCATATGTGGAAAATATTGGATATGCCAACCTTGGACACATAGATATGGCCAATTTCTAAGAGAGAGTAAAATCTCCTAATAAGAAGCCTTGGATGCAAGCCATATTTGACAGTGGGATTCCTCTCGCCATTTTTTTCCCACATCTACGCATGCGATTGTCTATAATTTTTCCTAGTTGCAGCTTCACACTTTGATAAATCCATAAGAACCATAAGGGATGACGATGGTAAGGTCGTGATTTGATTAGATAGTGACTTTTTGAAGATCTGTTTAGGCTTCCTGATGTAGAAGAATATGCAACAATTTCCCGAAGTCTACAATTGAACATTAGGATAAAGAATATGAAGTTTGCACAAAGGTCATGATTAAGAACTACTTAGCTAAGGCTAAAGGTACCACAACCAAACTTCCTAAGATGATTCCCTGTTCAGACTTCATTCAGGAAGTCAATGATATCATTATACTATTGAGTAGGGTTTCTAGTCTTGCTTTAGCAAGAGAGTTTCAAGAATGGATGTTTCTTTACATAGCCACTATTAAGAAAAACAAGGAGTTTATCCGGTGGGGTGAACATATCAGTAGTTCAATATGTTTCCAATTAGGAGATGTAATGACCTCAAATAAATTTTTCATGACCTCTTTTCTCGCAAATCTATGCAACAATTGCAATTTGAGATTAATCGGGTTTGAAAATAAAAGGGGTTAAGAGAACCTCCCGGATATATGATTTTTATCCTCAACTCACCATGAAAGAAGGAATTAAGCATTTCCAAAGAGTAAATGACATTTTCTTTGTTTTTATTTTGATTATTGGGGTAAGTTCAGTGAAACAAGGCTAGCCAACACGCATGTTCCTCAATTAGAAGATATTTGGATTCATTTTCGAGATGAAATTATTATAAGGCAGAGAGAGTTTGAAAGATTAACTTTGAGTGAAGTAGTACAATTTGGCATTACAGATATTCCTGAAGGGTTAGAGGATGATGAAGAGATACTTGATCCTACCTATAAAAGGGATAATATTTCCAACTAGCCTCTGCCTTGGATTGATTGGTATAAGGAAGAATGTAACAATACAAAAGAAATGGTGGGGCCCATTTTAAAGAGAACATATGATTGGATGAAAACTTTGGGAATCACACCCAAAGTGTCAGATCAACCTACAGGGATAGTTCAAGCCCAGTCAACAACATGTCACCCTACATCTTCAAGGAGTAAAAGGTCAACCCACAAGGCCATTATAAATCCATGGAAAATTTCATTTTTTTAGGAGGTTCATCTTCTACAAAGGCTTCCACTACCAAGGTTGTATCTCCTAAATTACAAGTTTCTGAAGTGGTTGATTTAAGTAATTCTCTATTTTTGTCTTAGGTATTTTAAATTTCTCTCCCTCCTTCCCTACCATCTTCGCCACCTTCAAACCCACTTCCTCCATTATCATCATCCATTTATTCCCTTCCCATTTCTTCCTTTCCTTCTCCTTCCATGGCTCAATTATTTTCTTCTCTCCCTACACTCTCAGCAGGAGAGATGATAGGATCTTTGTTTCCCACTCCACTTCCTTAGAAATTCCCTCCTACTTCCATTTCATCTTCTCATGAGGCCATTTTGACCACTACACCCTCCATTATCACTACATCACTTCCACTTTCCATAGATCCCACCAGTGCCATTGTAGTGTTTAGTATACCAAGTTCTGTTATAACCATGCCATTGATGTCCTTTGTGTCCTCTTCTATTATACCTAAATGGTTATATTTCCAAACTCCTAAGTATAAGGAAAAGGTGCCCATTTTTTATGTGATGGATTTAAGTGCTTTGGATATAAATCCCAAGAGACAAGCCAAGTGACCAAGAGTTGTCTCCAATATGTCAATAGACCAATCAAGGGAAAGATTCATGGAAATAACTAACCCAATTAAAGGAAGACAAAAGAAACCATTACAAAGAAGATTAGAAGATCTCTAAATTTGCATTGGGAAAATCTACTCACGAAGGAGCTAAACAAAATGTATAGGTAGCTCTTCAAAATTTGTTGGAAAAGTATGATAAAGATAATGCAACAAAAGATGAGTTGATAGGGAAAATCAAGCACTCAATGCTCTTCTTACTAAAATTTCACATCCATTGCAAACTACAACCTCTCTTTTCATTTCCTTGAGTTTCAATGATACATCCTATCAAATAGTGGAGAAAATAGGCCATAAAGAAAGATTGGTTGGAGCATGGACGAGATGTCTGCTTAAGGAATTTGATCCTATGATCAACATAGTTGTCGAGTTGTACAATGATTTATATGCTGAGAGAGCTTCCATCATGAAATTGGATGAAATTCTCTCCAAGGACAATAATAATTTAGATCTAAATCGAGTACTTGGAAAGAGATCAGAAATGTTAATTTATATTTTCTCCTACAAGAAGGTGTGGTTGATGATTTCTCTAAGTTTTTGAGTTTCAGAAGGCCATGGATTTCAGATCACAAGTGTTGTAGGATCTAATAAATAAATTGGTTGAAGTAATGGATGGATTAAATGAAATTTCAGAAGAGTTTGATAATATCCATTGCAGATTTATCAATGTGACTATTGATGCCCTTCTTTTCAATCAAATTGTGGAGAATTTCAGGAGTTTGGTATTAAAGAAGATGATGATGTAACAAGGCAATTTAGCATTGAATCCATTTATAAGTTGGTTTTATACAATAATTTCATAAGTCGGTTGAAAAACATCATAAACAAGGTGAAGAGGGTACCATTTAAAGTTGTTAGAGAAAGTGGTGAACCAATATGCATGCAGACTAGAAGAAGATGAGGTGTAAGGAATTATAAAGTTTTTCATTGAGTATAAACACATAATGGCTATGTGGGAAAAGGATGAAGAAGAACCTAAACAAGGAAATATTATTTCGACCCAAGCTAAACCCGGCGTCCATTAGTGAACACCTCCCAAACTCTGAATTGGTAAAATTTGTAGGGTTGACTTAGTCAAACCTGTTGGTACCCAAATTTTTTCTCCTTTTCAGTCTAAGTAGCATCAAAGATATGGCATGAAGCTTGAAGATAGATGGATCATGGTGTGTGTCATTTTGTAGCTAGGGATATGATATAACTGGCACTCAGATTTGTGGAGAGATGGATAGCACTCAAATAGGAATTGATCTTATCCTAATGGTTTTAGGTTGTGCCTTTAAACCAAGGTAAGAGAACCTATTTTTTAACCCTCAAATGGTGAAGGAGATGAAGATATCCCTCAATTTTTGTAAATAGTATGAAAAGGGCCTTGGGAAAATATGATCAACAATCCAAATCTGACTTTCACAAGTTGTCACTTCCAGATTATGGAGATACTTTTAATGCAAGAAAAGGGTTACTGAAGACATTTTGAAATCATGATCTATTCTGCATACTTTAACAACTGGATTTTGATCTTTTGTGGGCATACAGGGAAAAACAGGGGTAAAACAGGGTAATATTGGCTGTTTTGAATGATTTTTGGGTGGGAATTTAGACAAGACAAACTAAGGTCCACGAGAATCTTTGAGGATTTTAGAAAAATATAGAGAAACTTAAAAGTAGAAAGTATAAAAATGGTTAATCATCCCTTCAACCAGGATATGTGCATCAAATGGAGGCCCAGAAATGCACTTTTCCACACAATATTTGATCATCTATCACAAAATATTGAGTTAGAATGAACCAATGAAGCATTTAGTAATCACTATTTAATCATGACCTAAGGTGCACCCAAAGGTTTACAAACAATCTTTGAAGTCAAGGAAGGTAAAGTGATTTTAAATTTGTTTATCTCTTTATCAAATGAAAGCTCTTCTGAATGTGAGATTGCAAATGCCACTAAACTATCACAAGAAATGAGACCATGTATGATCAAGAGAGATTTTAAACACAAGACTACAACAAGAAACAAGAAACACAAATTTGAAATGCATTCTGAAATGTAAGCATTCATAGATTTTTCCCAAAGACAACACAGTAATAACTCAAAATGATCAGATTTATCAGTAGGGGAATGTTTTAAAAAACAATCTCAAAGCTTGTTAATGGCTATACATGTGCAACCAACTTAACATGATTTGAAATCTGATACAGAGAGAGTTACATGAGTTTCTCAAGTGGTCACTCAGAGAATGGGCTTCTTCCCAAATTTTCTCATGAAATTTTTAGTTTTCAGGATTTTTAAACTCTTCCAACCCTTTGCATGACAAATTCATGCAATATATAGCTTTCAATATCCTTCAAGCCTTCTTTCCCAAGAAAAGAATATGCCAAAGGATCAAATTTTTTACAAAAATCTTCATGATTCGCAAAAACAGGATGTTTAACAGAACACATCCAAAAAGTTTCTAGTTGTCTCAAAAAGAGATGAATCATTGTAAAATTCACATCATTATCCATTGTGGAGGCACATTTTTCATCTTCAAAGCATGCAGACCCCCTTCCTTTCATTATTTCATCCTTATCCCTCCAAAATTTGACTCTGCAACTTTTGGATCTGATATTTCATGTTTTTGGATGGGTTAGGGAAAAAATTCATTTCAAAAACATCTCTGATCTACAAATTGAATTTTCAAATTGATTCCATTGATCCTTGAAGGCAAAAATGACATGAATTTGCCAAAAATTTGGTGAAAATTGATGTAAAAATCACATCTCCAAGCTTCCTAGAGCTCAAATGGTGGCTAAATTGAAAAATGCACAGTTACCATTGATCTTCCTTTATCCTTTAATTTGAGTCGTCCACGTGTCACAATGTGATTAGAAATGGGCTTGGGATAACTTTTTGAAATTTTAAAACTTTTGGAAAAATGTAAAATTTTGACATTTTTCTCCACCCCTCTGCCCTTTGAAAATGAGCTTGACACGTGTCCTAATGTGGGTCCCAACAGAATTACGGATCAATTATGCTAGTTTACCCCTTTTTTGGAAAAAGGAAAATTTTCCATTTTTCCTTTGTGGCTCCGCCCTCCGTAGGACACATGTCCTCACCTAATTAGTTCAGTGTCAAGTGCTCTTATTTATATTTTAACAACATTTTCCACAAAGTAAATTTTTCACCATTTCCTCCGCACTCCTGCACCTCCTCCTTTCCCTACCACATGTCACCTTCTGATTAACCGAGGGCATACACTCTTATTTCATACTTAAACTCCTTTTCACCAAAGGAAAATTTTCCAGCATGCCTCCACAGCTCCACCTTTCCCTACCACGTGTCACCTTTTGATTAGTCGAGGGCTTGCACTCTTGCGGGGACAATTTAGACCTTTTGCCAAAAACACAAAAATGCTAAGTTGCTCGAGTAGACCTGTCGAACCTTGTCCAATCACAAATGGCCATGTAGGAGAATATTTTTGAGCTAAAATTTGATGGGCAAAGGACACTGTATGACCATAAAAAAATGCAAAATTTGCCGATGCCCAAAATTGATTTTTCCTTCATGGGTGAAGAAATTTTCGATCAAAGGACAAATGGAAAGTGATTCAAAGCAATTTATGACCATGGAAAGGGATTTTTGAGGGAAAATAAGTATAAATCAAACAATTTTGAGCTCCAAAGGTTGGGAAAAATGGAAAAAATGGCAAAGGCATTTGAACGGGAAAAATTAGGGCAAAACATAGGGAAAACTTAGAGATTCCTCAAAATGGTGCAAGAATGGAGAAAAAACGAACAAATCAAAGCATTTAAACACATATATGAGTTGTTTTCATCAAATTCGAAGGATGGGAAGATCTAAAGCATTTTTTCTTAGAAACAGGGCAAAAATACATTTCTCCTTAGCAAATCATGGCAAGTGCAACATTGGACACCAACATTGGCTCCAGATCGGGGATGGACACTCCCAGTGAGTGCCAAAAGAACAAAAGTAGACCTAGTGACAAAATAATCCCTTTGGAAATTGGAGTCATGAGCCAAAGCCACCAAAAAACTATTTGAGAAACCAATAAAAATGGCTACCACACACCAAGACAAACCACAAACCGAAAAAACACCAAAAACAAAGCAAAAGCCAAACACTATACATTGTACAAGTTGGTAAGAAAACCTTGATTCAAAGAAAAAAAATCAAGGGGAAACCCCAAATGTCCTCCATGTTGGATATGACCATGCCAAGAGGTTTTGATATGTTTTCAACAACTGGAAATATACCTCTTTTTCTTCTTTGTTTAATTTGTAAACCATCTAGTTTCTTTGAAGCTCCTCCATTGTGTTCAGGTCAAACCTTTTAACATTTTTCAAGGCTGAATCAAGGACCAAATTTCTAGAAAAAACAACATACTTAGGAGATATGTTTTCAACAACTTCATACTCCCTAAAATCCACAAAACTCACAAAGTGATCAGTACTAGCATCTTGCCTGCAAAACTTCATAAGATGCATTGTTTGGGTCTTCAATAAGGTACAACATATTTTTCTCTCCATATAAATTTACTAAGTTTCCTTCAATGGGGATAGTGGCATAAGACATGTCCATTTGGACACTCCCACCAACACTTGCAGCCCATTTCCTTGATAATAACATACCCCATTTGGCAGGGCAATCAAAAATCACAACATCTAATTTTAAATTCCTCCCAGGATAAGATGCAAGTTACACCACTAGATATTTGACACACCCAACAACTGGAACTTCCCTGGAATCCATAGCAGTACACTTGCCATACGCTATTGTCACTTTGATTCCCAATTCATTCATGACCTCCAAAGGCATGACATTGCATGATGCCCTGGAGTCAAACATACAGTTATGTAACAACTTGTCTTTGATAACCAAGGTAGTGAAAAATAGATCCACATTCAGTTGAGATTTAACCAAAGAAGTTCCTAAGTAAACCTCAGGTGGTTCCCCCAACTCTTCCAACACTTATGGTTGTTCCAATTCTACAATGGCAATAGGAATCCCAACCTTGTTTCCAACTCTACCTTGGGTACTCTCTTCCTCTCTAAATCCTAAATATTCAAAATCCCTCTTCTTGTGCTCAGGAATCCTAAGAAACTCAGCAATTGGGACAGGAATCTTGATCTGACTCAAGACTTGGGCAATATCATATGGAACATTCTTGGGTAAAGCAACACTAGGGGAAATATTGGCAAATTCATTGGCAAATTCATCAGATGGTATGGAAGTATTTTCAGTTTGGGCATGGGGAGGATCACAAGTTTTGCTTGGGGGAATAGGGCCTTTACCAGATGTATTTTTCTTTGGAGTTTCTTTAGTAAGCAATGGAAATTTTGACTTGGCTTGTTGCCCCTTGGCAACTTTACTTCTGGTATTGTGCTCCTTCTCTTGGGCAACTACAACATTCATAAGAAGTGCCTATCCTCCTTTGAAGGAACCCCTCCATCATACTTCTCAATCATCAATACCCTCAAGTATTCAAAATCATTATTGGGCAGCTCAAAGGCTTGTACATTATCAATTTCTAAAACATGAGAAGGAGGAAGAAGATGTACCGTTGGATACAATCCCAAAAATACTAGTAGTCCTAACACTTATGACATCCATTGAAGTTGCTCCCCTTGGTGAACTTACAGGGATCTCCATCATGCAGGACATCATCATCAATTTCATCATCAACTTCCTCTTCAATTTTCTGATCTGTTCCACATGGAGGATGGGGTAAAAAACATCTGTCACACTAGTCAATCTGATTTACATCATCAACAACAACCACTCGAGCATTTAATGGATCAGGCACTACCTTATTTTCCTTGTCCTGAGATTGTCTATTTCCAAATCCAATAGGCCCTTTACCTTTGTCATCAAATCTCTGCTCATTCCTACTGTGATTACCAAATCTATCTTTTGCTTGTTGCTTATGTTTTCCTTGTGAGGACTGCCCAATTCCTTTCTCAGCTCTTGCTAACTTATAGGAAATCTCCTTGACAGCCCCTGCCAAAGTTTGCACCACTTCCTCTAAGTCAACACTCTTACTTGCTTGAGGCTTGTCAGGGTTTACCATTTTTACACCATCTCTCTTGAGAGGTTTCCCAATGGCCTTAATGTTATTTTCAATCTAAAGTGCCATTGTAAAGGCCTTCCTTAAATTGGTAGGGTTCTTGTCTCTTAGGTAATAGTTTGATTTCTTGTTAAATGCATCTGAATATTTGATTAAATGATATTCATCACAGGGCCTCAAATTAATAGGCAGCCTCCTCAATGTCTTGTTAAATATTTTATTAAAGTCATGCACTGATTCATTGGGGTTCTTCTTGATATTCTCAAATTTAGACAAGAGAAATCTAGGATCAGTCTTGTCACCATATTGCAACCTAAATGCATTCTTCATTTCAGTCCAAGAATCAATAGAATTATCAGGTAGAGCCTTGTACCAATCCCTTGCATCCTCTTCTAGTGTATGAATGAAAATTTGACATACACATCTTCAAACTCTATTTCAAAATCCTCCATCATGTTAACAAAAAAATTTGAGATGCTGATCACCGGTTATAGCATTATTCCCTTGGAATTTTGGCAATCTACTCCTTACATCTTATGGGATGAATTTGGGTAACCATCCATTCCTCTAAATTTTATAGGACCAAAAGAGTTAACAAAAATTGAGGTCTAGGCTGAGCCATATTTTTTGAGGTGGTGATATTAGAGGAGAAACATAATGATGAGGAGTGAGAGGTCTATGGGGAATATAAATGTAATCTTCAAAATGGATATCCCTATAGGATTAGCTTCTTGACAAACTCTAGCAGATTTGGAAAAAACAGGGGTAGAATGATGAGTAAGATTTTCAAAGACAAATGAAGGTACCTCTCCAGATGGAGAATGCAAATTTTCAAGAGGACTATCGATTCAGATCTATCTAAAGAAGAACTGCAGTCCTCAATGACATGCTGATTAATCTCAAGTTCAACCAAGGGAACCTCCTTCCTTGAGTTCTGCTCTCCAACCGCCTTGAAACTCTTCTCCCTTCTAACTCTGAGTTCCTTGAATTTGAAAACAACTTCTTAGTAGAGTCTCTAATGAAGAGAGATATTCTTCCTTCCAGTTTTGCAGAGATTAGCAACACCAAAAAAATGATAGAAAGCTAAGACACTGTATTTATCAAGATCAAAACAACATGGAGTCATCACTAAGGACTTTCAACCTAGTTGTGCAAATGTACTAAAATACTTTGTCAAATACCTATCAGCACTGAAAATATTACCAAACTTTATAGATCAGACCTTCCTTTTCTTGAATCTATCAACCACAAATGCAAATGAAGTGCAACTACTACTGGGAACTGATAAAATTGTAGACAAAAATTGAAACATATGCATACACCTTACAAATCTGAGTATAGAATGATGCTTTAACAATATATTTGTAGACATAACTTGCAAGAGACATTACTAGGGTTTGATATGCATTCAAATATTTCAAATATGTATGAACATGGATCAGATTGAACTAAGAATGTCCCCGACAATGGTACCATTGGTGTTGGTACCCAAATTTTTTCTCCTTTTTCAGTCTGAGCAACATCAAAGATATGGCATGAATCTTGAAGATAGATGGATCATGGTGTGTGTCATTTTGTATCTCGGGGATATGATCTAACTAACACTCAGATTTATGGAGAGATGGATAGCACTCAAATAGGACTTGATCTTGTCCTAACGGTTTTAGGTTGTGCCTTTCAACCAAGATAAGAGAACCTATTTTGTAACCCTCAAATGGTGAAGGAGATGAAGATATCCCTCAATTTTTGCAAATAGTATGAAAAGGGCCTGGGAAAAATATGATCCACACTCCAAATATGACTTTCACAAGTTGTCACTTCTAGATTATGGAGATACTTTCAATGCAAGACAAGGGTTATGAAGATCGTTCTACATACTTTAAATACTAGATTTTGATCTTTTGTGGGTATACAGGAAAAATAGAGTAGGATTAGTTATTTTGAATGATTTTTGGGTTGGATTTTAGACAAGAAAAACCAAGGTCCACTAGACTCTTTGAGGATTTCAACAAAATATGGAGAAACTTAAAAGTAGAAAGTATCAAAATGGTTAATCATCCCTTCATCTAGGATATGTGCATCACATGGATGCCCAGATCTACACTTTTCCACACAATATTTGATCATCTATCACAAAATATTGAGTTAGAATGAACCAATGAAGCATTTAGCAATCACTATTTAATCATGACCTAAGGTGCACCCAAAGGTTTACAAACAATCTCTGAAGTCAAGGAAGGTAAAGTGATTTTAAATTTGTTTATCTCTTTATCAGATGAAAACTCTTTTGAATGTGAGATTGCAAATGCCACTAAAATATCATAATAAATGAGACCATGTATGATCAAGAGAGATTTTAAACACAAGATTGCAACAAGAAACAAGAAACACAAATTTGAAATGCATTCTGAAATGTAAGCATTCATGATTTTTCCCAAAGACAACACAGAATAACTCAAAAATGATCAAATTTATCAAGCAAGGGAATGTTTTAAAAACAATCTTAGAGCTTGTTAATGGCTATACATGTGCAACCAACTTAACATGATTTGAAATCTGATACAGAGAGAGTTACATGAGTTTCTCAAGTGGTCACTCAGAGAATGGGCTTCTTCCCATATTTTCTCATGAAATTTTTAGTTTTCTAGGCTTTTTTAAACTCTTCCAACCCTTTGCATGAAAAATTCATGCAATATATAGCTTTCAATCTCCTTTGAGCCTTCTTTCCCAAAAAATAATATGCCAAAGGATCCAATCACATAAAAATTCCTCATGATTCGCGCAGACAGAGACGTTTAACAAAACACATCCAAAAAGTTGCGGTACTGTCTCAAAAAGAGATGAATTATTACAAAATTTTCATCATTATCCATTATGGAGGCACATTTTTCATCTTCAAAACATGCAGAATGCCTTCCTTTCACTATTTCATCCTTATCCCTCCAAAATTTGACTCTGCAACTTTTGGATCTAATATTTCACTTTTTTAGACGGGTTAGGGAAAAAATTCATTTCAAAAACATCTCGATCTACAAATTGAATTTTCAAATTGATTCCATTGATCCTTGAAGGAAAAAATGACATGAATTTTCCAAAAATTTGGTGAAAATTGATGCAAAAATTGCATCTCCAAGCTTCCTGGAGCTCAAATGGTAGCCAAATTGAAAAATGCACGATTCTTGTTGATCTTCCTTTATCCTTTAATATGAGCCCTCCATGTGTCACAATATGATTGGAAATGGGTTTGGGATCACTTTTTGACATTTTTCTCCACCCTCCACCCTTTGAAAATGAGCTTGACACGTGTCCCAATGTGGGTTCGAGTGGAATCGTGGCTCGATTCTGTTATTTTACCCCTTTTTTGGAAAAAGCAAAATTTTCCATTTTTCCTCCATGGATCCGTCCTCCCATATGACACATGTCATCACTTAATTGGCTATAGGGCAGTGCTCTTATTTATATTTTAACAACATTTTCCACAAAGGAAAATTTTCACCATTTTCTCTGCACTCCCGCACCTCTGCCTTTCCCTGCCATGTGTCACCTTCTGATTGGCAGAGGTCCTATGCTCTTATTTCATACTTTAACTCCTTTTCACCAAATTAAATTTTTTCACCATGCCTCCGCACTCCGCACCTCTTCCTTTCCCCGCCACGTGTCACCTTTTGATTGGTCGAGGGCCCGTGCTCTTGCGGGGACAATTTAGACCTTTTACCAAAAACACAAAAATGCTAAGTTGCTCGAGCAAACCTATCGAACCTTGTCTAATCACAAATGCCCATGTAGGAGAAGATTTTTGAGCTAAAATTTAATGGGCAAAGGACACCCGTATGACTGTAAAAAACGTAGAAATTGCCAGTGATGCCCAAAATCGATTTTTCCTTTGTGGGTGAAGAAATTTTCGATCAAAGGACAAATGGAAAGTGATTCAAAGAAATTTATGACCATGGCAAGGGATTTTTGAGGGCAAATAAGTATAAATCAAACAATTTCGAGCTCCAAAGGCCAGGAAAAATGGAAAAAATGGCAAAGGCGTTTGAATGGGAAAAATTAGGGCAAAACACATGGCAAACTTAGAGATTCTTCAAAATGGTGCAAAAATGGAGAAAAAATGAACAAATAAAAGTATTTAAACACATATATGAGTTGTTTTTCATCAAATTCGAAGGATGGGAAGATCCAAAGCCATTTTTCTCGAGAGATAGGGAAAAAACACATTTCTCCTTAGCAAAGCATGACATGTGCAACATTGGGCACCAACAAAACCTATGCAACTTATTTTTTCTATTTTTACGGGAGGTTGTTCCCTCATAATTTAATGCACTCTATTTTTAGTTATTAATTAGTTAAGGGTGGAGTTGTAATGGCTCAACCTCTTTGATCTATAAATAGTTAGATGCATTATGTTATTAGGATGACTTTTAGATCTTTGGTGGATTACTCTTCAATCTTAGGAGAGTTTGGAAATAGCTTTGAGCCTTTTAATAATATTCAAAACAATATTTTTCCATTGAATATCTAGTATATTATGTTATTCATTAATTTATCTATCACTTGTGGATGTTTAATTCCTTGGATATGATAGATTAACTCACCTTTAGATCAGTTATCTTGTTTTAATCTCTGTGGGAAATGATATAAACTCTTTACATTTCAGTTGTGGAAAACTTTATTTCCTTTATGTTATTAAAGTATTATATTTATCCAATCATTGATTGAAAATATTATAGGAAATGTGCATGTCATATGTTGTTTTGGGATATTAATTGTGCAAGTAAGTGGATACTTATATTCAATTTATACTTGGCACATCACCCTTTCAAGTTATTAGTTATTTGAATTAATCTCACTTTTATCCTAAGAATACAATAGATTAGTCTATTTTCAAGTGTTGTATCCTTGCACATTGATCCTAAATCAAGTGTGCCAATTTTAAAGGAAGGAATATTTATCCAGAGGTTCATTCCAAGGTGAAACAGTCCCACACCTTGGGGATGTTCCAATGTTGCATGGGATCACTCAAATATTTGGCGGTGTTCATGATCCACGTGACAACACCTAATAAGCCACCGTGGCAGCATTAGTAACTTTTACTCTTATTTTTCCGATGTTTGCATCTGGTAAAATAATACTATTCCTATGGATTCTTCTTAATTATTCTAGTGTATTGGTGTTTCCGTATGTAACACATCCACTCTTACTATCTTCTTTTTGCTATCGATGCCTCCATTTCTGGTTGTCCTTCACTTCGGTCCAAGGTTTGATGTTGTTTGATGTTCTCCAATTTTTTATTAGTCACTAATTTCTCCTCTTGACCCTTACTTTCCATTAAACCAATAGGTGGAATTATTGTTTCCTTCAAGCTCTTAGTAGGGGTAACCACCAAACTTACACTTTTTGTTAAATCTTCTGTAGTAGTGGCCTTCTTTCTTATTTCTTCCTTTGAATCTTTTGATGGGGCGAGAAACAAATTTCTCTTTCTTTTAGAGCTTCTTTATCATGGATTGCAGTTTCAATTTGCTCCTTGTTCTTTACGAAACTTTCTAAAAGTTCCTTTGTAGTGAGCACCTCCATCCGGCATTTTTCCCTCACCCTTATTCTACTTTGTAAGGTCTTCTTCTTATTGATCCGCTGATTGGTGTTGGGAAATTGAACCTTGATCTTTGATTTCATCATCAACCTCTATACCTAATACAACACTACCCTTGATAGGAGTACTTGCATCTTTCATAGCTTCAGCTTGTGATTTTCTCGGGGGCCAATGCGAGTTTGAACTTTATCACTTTCTTTTATTTTATCTACACTTTTAGATAGTTGACTTGTAATGAGAGTGACATATGTGGTAGATGTTTGATCCATAGACGGTTGAATGATTTCTTTTATCTTCACATGAGGCACTACATTTTTATTTTGGGTACTTTGGGATCGGGCCCCATTTCAATGTTTAGATGTTGACCCATATTCTTCATTTGTATATCCTCAAAAGATACACTTACACCTTCTTTTGTATGAAATTCACTTCTAACATCCTAAATCTAAAAGTAGGTACTATCCCTAAGTTTCTCCACATTATTTATTTCAAAAGATATCTTGTTGTGGTTTCCTTTGTGGAAAATCTACCTTGATTTCATCTTTCATACCATCTTTGCATTATAACTAGCTCTTTTTTATTTGACTTGTCTGCAATACCACCCGATTGGCTAGATATTTAGGAACATTGAATCATCCTTGTAATTATTATAGTTTGAAAATATTATGGAGAAAAATAAGTGTTTGTTTAAAAATATCATAATGAATACCTCTAGGATCTTGTTATGGCATTGTTTGATGGGCTAATTCAGTAATGACCTTTTTTGAGTTTCAGTCAAGATAAGAGGGTCAATTACCTCAGGCTCCTTCCTCTTATGCTTCCTTGCACTATGCTCACCTTCTCCAGCTGAAATACCAACATCCCTCACCAAAGGCAATATCACTTTGGGCCTTTTTGATGCTCTTTCAAAGTGTTTGAGTTCTAGACCCTCTCTTCCTTTAGCACTCTAAACTATAAGAGTTAGATCAGTATTAGGAAAATCTCCCCTCATCATTTTCTTGTATGTTCTTGATTTCCCTAGTATTTTCACTGTAGGATTCCTTGATTTGGTTACACCATTTCCTTTTGATTGCAATGACACTTCGTAGTGATGGGGCATATTACATTACCCATGAAAGCATATCTTTTGTCTTTTGAGTTAAAGTAGTCATTGATGTTCTAGTTTTACTCTTTTGCAACAATCCATTCATTAATTATTTTTGTGGTGGTTTTCCTTTGGGTAATTGAGGGGCTTGACCATTCAAAGGGTCTTTAGTATCAAATCCCTCTCTCAAAGGAGGTATGTCCTCTTTCAAACCATTCAGGTCCTAAAACTCCTTCAATACTCTTGTATTTTGTAAAGACAAATCAATACCATTTCCAACTAGCCGGAGTTAAAGTTCTTCTCATGACATCAAAAATTATTTAGTGGGGATTATCGATTCCTTTTTTTTCCAATCAATAAGGTTAATTGATTTTGATTCTAAATTTTTTTCAAGATAAAATTATCTTACCACATTTGGGTCATCCTCTATTCCTTGGGGAATCACAACAATTTTGAAGTCAATTATTTTCCTCAAGGTCATCTTAGAGAAATCCATTTTCCTAACCTCTTCTTCATCAACACATTTCATCCAATAATCCTCGAAATGAGGCTCATGCTCACCATAAGTAACAACCCATCGAATATAAAAGTTAGGCCTTGGAGTAAACTTATCCATTTGGAATTTCTCCACTTCCCTATTCATCATCCTAGCTTTTTCCACTGTTTGACAAGAATATCTCCCAAGTTGGAGAGGAAATTTTATATTGGTTTTATGCTTTCTTGATATTTTACTATGCATAGGGACAATCTACCTTGAAAGCTCCATTATAACCCACTTATCAGCAACATACCTTGGTAATTTGTAAGGTCTCCCTTTAAATCCACTCACTCTAAGATATGTAAAAAACCTTATCTAATATTTGTTGCAATTTTCATTAACTAGGCATGAATTGAAGATGATATAAGACTTCCCCAACAAAATTTCCTTTCTTTTCCAAAATAACCCAAATAAAAGGGCACATCCATTCCTGCAAGTTGTTGGACCCCTCCAACCTAGCCATTCTGCTTAACAAAATAATAATATCTTCAACCTCCTCGATGAATAGGGCTTGGGTTAATTTCTTAGGAAGCCTCTTGGCATATGGTTTTATCTCCTTTAGCCATTGGGAATTCAATACTTAGGCATAGTCATCATGTTTTGCATTATAACTATTTTTGCACTTTCAACAGTTGCAACTACTGGTTGATTTACTTGTGGTAACCCCAATATGGTATTAAAAGCACTAGGTGTTAAATTAATGACCCTTTCACCACTTCCATCTAACACTTCCATTTTCTCGGGGTCATAATTCTTGGTGCACAACCAGACTAATTCAGGAGCATGGATTATAGGTGGGAAAGTAGCTTCCAAAGCAATATGGCTAGCATCGATTGTTACCATCCATTGGCTTCTACTCTGGGCACGAAGTCTCCTAAAAAAATCCCCCAAATCTGTGTCTAATAAATTTGTATTTGTTACATTATCCAGGTCACTGGTGATACTAGAAGAAACTTGAAAACATGAATCCAAACTCTTCATTTTGCTACTTTCAACTTGTTTCCCCTAATTGCTTCAGAATTCACAAATTAATTGACAAGAGTATGAGGATACAACACGACTTACCAGTTTTTTCCACATACTGTAAATTTTTTCTTTTTGTAATCATGTTTCAAACTATTTTAGCTCAATTCCACCATTTTGCAGTTGATTTTCCTTCTTTTCTTCACAAATTCTCATGGCTAGGGCATCTAGATCTTCACATGCAATGGTAAAAATTCAAAATGTTTGAAAACATCTTTAAAAATCTTCCTTGATTCATGCAAAAATGCATTAATGGTGGTATCCATAAATGTGCCACATCTCAGTCGTCCAATCTTCTTCTTTCGTTTGAATGTGGACCATCCATGTGGCTTGATTTGGGGATTTGCGGGATCGGGAGTCTTTTTGCATTTTTGCATTACTTTTCAAATGAGTGTAAGTTTGTAGATTTGACCCAAAACCCCACCTCTTGAATTTTGCTGAGAACACGACACGTGTCCCTAGTGGGCCTTAGAGGTTTCTTTGCATTTTCACTTCATCAACTTATTTATGTAAAAATGTATTACTAACCCAATTCCCCACTCCAATCCCATTTTAACACGTATTCCTTCCAGGAGCAGGGTCAAATTTTCCTTTTGCATTATTTGACTTGAATATTCATAAGAATATTTGTCAAGCTTCAGAACTAATTTTGAAATATTTAGTTACTATGTTAATTATGTAATATAGCACAACAAACAGAGTTACACCACATGTTTTGAGACTTCGGAGGAAAATATGTAATTTGCATCTTGAAGATCACAGGATGAAATAAAAATGGGATTTTTTGGTTTAATATGATAAATTGATGATTTTTTCACACGGATCACTCAAGGATGACATGGTTATCACATTCCTCAACAAAAAAGAGGATTTACATTGGATTCATGACTCAAACATGGGATTTTATTGTATTTAATAGGATTTCATTCTTCAAGCATACGTTTTTTTAATTTTGACAAAATAGTCATGGAAAATTTTGAAGGCACACTCGAATAGAAGGGCAAGATCAAAATGAGCACTAACATAGTTCTTACATGAACCTATATCATATTATTTGAGTGATATCCCTTTAGCAATTATTATCTTGATTGTAAATTTTGATTTAGAGGCATAACCTATGACTAGCTAAATCCCACCGTGCATTTGGGTCAAGAGCGGGCGTGTTGAAAGATGACAGACCTAGTGGAAAAAAGGAAGAGAGAAGAAAGGTGAATTAATTTTAATGAATCATGCAGGAGGGACTTAGCAAAGTAGTGTGATGTTTTGGAATTAATGGTGTTGCGGAGAGATATGGCTCAAGAAGGATTTGTATCTCACGTGGAAGACGTGGATCTGGAGCATCTAGTACTTCCCCATTTGGGTAAGTATGGTAGAGAACCCTCTTGACTTAAGATGAGAGTACGTATAAGGAATAAAGAATAAGAACCAAGGGAATGCATCTAATCCCACATGGTGACATAGCCCTTACATTTGGTGTTCCAGTTCTTAAGACAATTATTGAGAAACAGGATAGTGTAGGTGCTTCTTGATCGATAGGTAAATTTCATTATTTATTAATTCAAGAGTTAATCAAATAAAATATTCATCTATAGCATCTTAAACTTCTTTTTTGTTATTTGTGGGTCTATTTGGAGGTATATTTTGTGGTGCGATGTCGGCACTGAGCATGGGTGCAATGAGAATGTTGGTAACACGTCCGAGAGTAACACAACTTCACGGACTATGGGAGCTCATTTTTGCACAAATATCAGAACACAAGGAAACACATCCTCTAGTCTAGTGCCCACTATAGGAGGGGGATCAGGAGGATCAAGTGGTTCAAGATCTAGTGCATCTAGTGGTTCTAGAGGTGGAGGTAATATAGGAGGTAATATAGGTTCTAGATCTGGTGGGCACGCTTCACACTAACCCAAAAAGTTTATTACAAGATGTCTCTTTGCCTACCAGAATACATAGGAATTTAATATTTAGTTGAGCACGTGTCTATGTGTGAGATACTATGGCATGCTAAGGGGATTACAGCTCCATATCGTAAGACAAGTCAATTTACCACTACTTTGTAAGGGCATATGCATAGTTAATACAGGAAGTATGATCCGAACCATACTTGTGTAGACTATACCATGTTGCGTGATAATTTTTAGTAGAGTTAAATATACCTGAGTTTGAACATAAGAGCATCAGTGCAATAAAGGATATTAAGTAGGGCATGGCTAAGAGCATAAGGGAGTATGATGCACGCTTTAAAAATTTGCTATCAAAGTTGTCTTATGATATTCACCCCATTCAACATGCTCAATGGTTTGTTGGAGGTTTGATCACACCTTTTAGGAGGGAGATCTCACACAAAAATTTTACAAATCTGTGTGAGGCACTTGAGGTAGCTTTGAGCACTGAGGTAGTTGGAAGTGTAGACACTGGAGTTAGCCCATTTTTGGAAGCCTAGATTACATCTATGGCAAAATAGTTAGAAAATTTTTCAGCTAATTCATCCCATGAGACACATAGTGGTATTTGGTGTACGGATTGTGAGGTAGAAGGACATACTAAGGATAGTTTCCCTCATAAATCAGTGTGTGCCATGTTGCTAGATTGTGAGATTTTTCATTTGGATCATGAATCAACTAGGTGCCCCCTACTACAAAGTGCGTGATAAGTAAGAACATGTCTTGTTATTTTAATATTTACAAGTTTATCAACGATGATATAGAGAATTAAAGATTGAATGATCATATTCATAATGTCATTAACACCTGGTGTACATCGGACCAATGTTGCAAAACAATTCCAAGGAAGAAGGTGAACATCATAATCATAATCACAATGAAGGGCACTCTTATCGAGGTGGTAGAGGTTGAGGTCACGGTGGTGGAAGAGGTGAATTCCCACGAGGAACTTTCTATACATGTGGATCCCCTTATCATTATAGGTGTGAATTCCCTTAGAACATTATTTTCTCCTAGTGTGGAAAGAATCACAAGTTTGAGGAATTCTTATATTTATATGAGGACATGAGAAAATAACACAAGTATGATAAGTGAGCGGGAATGGTTAGAGTATAACACATTGTGGAAGATCATTGGATTCCTAAGTTAGCACCTGACCCTGAGATAATCCCAGTGTTGGTTACTACACGTGCTAAGGTAGTGCATGCGCATTAGAATCTGAAGCATAAACTTGTCATTACAAAACAAGAGGTATTGCATGCAAAGTATCTAAATATTTCTCATCAAAAGGAAGTATATCAGGAAACTATGGAGGTTATTAGAAACTTGCAGGGTGAGATACAATTCTTGAAGGAGGAAGCTAGAGCAAGAAAAAGTGGTTGAGCTTCCTCAGAAAGATGTTGATGACTTGAAGGAAGTTTGTAAGTTGTTGTGCCAAGAAAACATCATTCATTTATTAGGGGAATGTTTAAGGAGAAGATGTCACATGCTAGAGTTGAGCATGAGAGACAAATATTGCATGTGAACTTACCACCTCATAGTCTTGATTATGATATGTAGATTACCTTGAATGTAGTTATTGATGGATGTCTCTTGAGTAACATTTTGATTGATACAAGTTCATAAGTTAATGTACTCACCTTCGATGCATGGAATTAGATGGGAGGCCCCATTACAGCCATCTTCAAATGTTTTGTATATGGAAAATATAACTAAATCCATGCCCATTGGAGTATTAAAAGATGCCTATATTACTTTACAAGGGGCCAAGTTTATTGGGGACTTTGAGGTCTTAGCACTTGTAGAAGCGAGATAGTTTTCTAGGATTTCTTGGGTGCCCATAGTGTTATGTGAACAATGGTGATCTATGATTTAATAACGGGTACATCAGTTTTGAGAAAAAAGAAGAGCGTGTGATCATCCCTTTGATAGATAGAAATTTTTTAGCTTATGTAGAATCCTTGAGTGAAGAATATTTGAAAAAAATTATGTGCATACCATTAGAGATCCCTGAAGTGCTTGAGACATCAAAATGCGTTATTCAATGGGATGATGCACCATCTATGAGTGATACAACAAGCATTTCTTGTGACAATTGGGCACATATGACTTATGAAATGATTGGGAGTGAGATGAAGAGTGTAGTACCTCTCGTAGCGAGGTTGTGTTGTGTTAGGCATTTAGGTAGTAACTAGGTACCAATGTACAATGGATAAGGAAATCCTGATGTATTTCTACACACTATGGAAGCTCATTGGGTAGATCAAGTGGAAAGAAGGAATATATTGGTATATACCTTACATGGGACATCATCACGCTGGTGGATGGCACACAGAGATAGTCTTTTAGAGTGGTAAGAGGTGAGAATCACCTTCTCTACTAGATTTCTTAGGAGCAATGTGCCTACCAAGACATGTGAATTTCATGGGAAGGATTCTACTTCACACCACGTTTAGAAGTGTGAGAGACTCTGGACAAAGGGGTAGGAGGCCTTACCACCTTCATTTTGGGTACATAAGTTCTTTTCACTCTACTTGGCTACGTACGCATGGTATGTTTATGTAGAATCAAATAGAGAAACAACAAATTGGCAAGAACTCGATCGTAGGTATGATTTAGACCTTTAAATATTTTCTACTAAACCTCTGGTGAATGAGGCATTACAGATCACGAAGTGATTGACCATGGGAGATAGTGCAAAGGCTGAGGAGTTTATTCAAGACTTGTTAGGTGACTCATATCTAGAGGCGTGATTTGAAGAATAAGCGACATATGAAGAAAAACTTGGGCATGCCTGGCTAGAAAAAGAAAAAGGAAATTCGATTTACATGATTGATGATGAAAAAGTGGAAAATATGGATGTTGATCATACTTTGGGTACACGCAAGGTCTTGAAAAGTGCATATGAATAGGCATGCACATATCATGAGCCTATAAAAACAAAGAAGGTCAACATTGGGATAGATGTAGAACCAAAGGAGGCCATTATTAGTGATTATTGGTCTGACTCAGAGGTTGCAAAGATAATTGAGTTATTATGTGACTTCCAAGACTTATTTATTAGAGGTTATCATGAGTTGAAAGGCATACATCACTCTTTAGGAAAGATGGGGATAAAGTTAAAGGAAGGTGTGTGACCTAGTTAGGAAGAGGCCTTATAGGATGAATCCTAATCTATGCATCAAGGTAAAGGAAGAGATTGATAAGATGTTGAAGTCTAAAATCATTGAGCCCATTGAGAAGTCATAGTGGGTTATCCCTATAGTGATAAGCATAAATAAATATGGAAGGATAATGATATGTGTGGATTATAGGGAATTGAATGTTGCTTGTGTAATAGATCCTTTTTATACACCATTTATAGAGGATATTCTAGATGGTGTTACATGGCACAAAATCTACTCTTTCACTATTATATTTTCAGGATATCATCAGGTGTGGATTGCTAAAGAATATCATGAAAAGAAAACTTTCACCATCAAGTGGGGAAGTTTTACATACACAGTTATGCCTTTTGGATTAAAGAATGCACCTGTAGTCTTTTCATGCATTATGGTGCAAGAATTTTAGGACTTCATTCATACATTTTTGTAGGTTTACTTGGATGATTGGATGGTTTATGGGCTAGTAAAATAATATTGTAATAATTTAAGACTTATGTTTGAGAGGTTACTGTTAGTGCAAAATCACAGCACCCCCAAATGAGTTCTAAAAGTTTGCTTTTCTAAGGTAGAATCATCTGGTGTGATTGCATAACATTGAACTTTCCCAAGGGGTGGGACCTTGAAAAAGTGGGAAATCTCTCCAAATTAAAGGTTGGTTCTTATTCCTCTGTTTAGGTGCATACGTGAGAGCTTGCAGAGGATTTCTCTCTATACCTACTCTTACATTTTGTGACCATATAAGGGCCACTCCAAATGGCATCAAACTTGGAATGCCTTCCTAGTTTTGCTTGATCTACATCCCATTTCAAAACTAGGTCTCCTTCCTAGAAGGTCCTTGCTTTTTCCCTTTTGTCAAAGCATCTCTTGATTGAGGCCTGATCCTTCTCTATTTCTTGGAGTGCATGCTCTCTAGTTTCTTCTAATTCTATCAGCTCCACATACCTGGCCTCCATTGGTTCAAATTCATACATCTCTAGCTACTTCATGAGCTCCAATGTTGGCAACTCCAGTGATATAGGAAACACTGCCTCTTTCCCATAGAAAAGCTTGAATGGAGAGTTTCTTGTAGATCTCTTGGGTGTTATCCTATCAGCCCATAAGGCTGATTTGAGCTTTGTGTGCCAGGTTCTCTGATTCTCATCAAGAGTTCTTCTAATGATCTTTAGCAGGTTCTTGTTTGTGGACTCAGCTTGGCCATTACCTTGAGGGTAATAGTTTGATGAAGTGCTCAAGTAAGTCCCATTTTTAACATCCCATCTTGTGATCTTGGAACCTATGAATGCCAATGCATTGTCTGATATGATGGTGGTTGGCACTCCAAATCTAGTCACTATCCCTTCATAGAAATCTAGTATACTAGACTCATTAGCTTCCTTGAGTGCCACTACCTCGATCCACTTGGTGAAATAATCATTGTTCTGTCAGAATCCATTTGTGTCCTTGGCTTGAATTTGGATTGATGACTCCAATGAATTCCAATCCCCATTACATGAAAGGTTGGTCGATTGAGATTGGGTGCAATGGAAGTGTTGTTAGCCTTTCTTTGCCTTTAAAGAATGCACAATTCTTGCACCTTTTGATCCATGCATAGCAGTCACTAAACACTCGAGCCAATAATAACCCACCTTCATGATCTTGAGTGCTATCACTCTTTTAGAAAAATGGCCTCTAGTTTGCTTCAACATGGAATTCTTGTAACACTCTTTAAACTCTGATCTGTCTCAATGCATCTTAGTGGAATGCCATTGATGTCTCTCTTGAACAATTCACCATCAATGAGAACATATGGGATGGCCAATAGTCCGAGTCTAAAAGGAATTTTTCCATGTCACGAGTCCAACAAGGAGTAGGTACATCATCATTTCCTTCCTCTTGATTATTCTGTAGAACAAAAATAACCTCCTTTTCATTGTTTTCTTCATCTTGTTGACCTGAGGCTAGTTGTTCACACAACCCCTTCCCATGGACTAGCTTGGTGACCTTGATCTCAATTTCATATTCCATGGCATGATTGATCCATCCTGCACGTTTCTCATTCAGATCCTTGATGAGAAGGAATTCTTTAACTCCCACATGGGAGACCAATAATTGGATTTTATTATTTGACACCAGATTCTTAAACTTCTTTAATCCCCTGCTTACTACTAGGACTTGCTTTTCGATGAAGGAGTATCTCACTTCATAGTCTTATAGACCTTGATTGAAGAAATCAATTGGTTGGGCTATACCTTCTTTGTTCTGCTGAACTAAGATTGCAGAAATTGTGTCACTACCACCAAAGGCATACAATATGAAGTCTTTAGAGAAATTTGGATTCATGAGAGTTGGGGCTTGTGATATAGCTTCTTTGATGGCCTCAAAGCTTTCCTTTCCTTCAGTTGTCCACCTGAATGCTAAGCTATTCTTCAACATCAATGTTATTGGCTTAACAAGGGTAGCAAATTTTGGTACAAACCTGCGGACAAAATTGATTTTTCCTAGGAAGCTTTGAAGAGCTTTCTTGTGGCTTGGCAATGGAAATGATCTTATTGCTTCAAATCTCTCTGGGTCAATTTCCAATCCTTCCTTTGATATAATGTGGCCTAGAAGCCTGCCCTCATGGGCAAGCATATGCATTTTTAGGGTTCAATGATACCCTAAAACTCCTGCATCTTGAAACACCTTCCTTAGGTGCAAAAAGGTGGTATGTTGCATTTTGGAAAACACCATAATGTCATCCACATAGATCAGTACTATTTTGTTGATCAGTCCTTTGAATGCCATATCCATTTCCCTTTGAAAAGTGGCTCCAACATTGGACAATCCAAATGGCATTTTTCTGTAGGTATAGGTTCCCAATTTGGTGGTGAAAGTTGTTTTGAACTAATCATCTTCTTTCACCATCATCTAGTTGTACCCTGAGTAGCCATCTAGGAGGGAGAATCTCTCTGATCCAGACACCACTTGCAAGATCTACTCCATTGAAGGGAGTGGGTAGTGATCTTTGAGGGATGCTCTGTTTAAGTCTCGAAAATCTACACACAACCTAATATTTCCATTTTTCTTCCTGACTGGGACCAGGTTTGTAACCCAGCTTGAGTGTTTGATTGGAAATATGATACTTGCCTCTATCATCTTATTCAACTCTTTCTTCATCAGAGGCTCAATGTGTGGGTTGACTGGTCTCTGCTTTTACCTGATGGGCTAAGCAAGTGGATCTAGTTCGATTGTGTGTTTTTATAGCTTTGGATTGAACCCTTTTAGGTCTTTGTAGATCCAAGATACCACATCTAAAAATTCTTGGAAAATTTGTATGAATTCATACCTTTCTTGCTTGGTGGCCACTTTTCCAATTTGAAGTGTTTTGTCTTCTCTAAATGGGATTGAATCTGAATCTTCTCCTTTGATCTGTATGTTAGCCTTTTCTTTTCTAAACTGATCATTAGGATTGAAGATAGACTCCAATGTCACTAATCCTTTGGGAAGATTATTTTTATGTAGCTATACTATTTGATTCCCGTATTTCTTATCTATTCTCGCTTTGATTTCTAGCTGAGAATTCAGCTTTTTCTTGTAAAAAATTAATGATCTACTGATCATTCCCAAACACTTGCTAGTATGTGTTTTTATCTGGCACTACTGGCCTCACAACTATATGGATATGTGGTTGTTCTTTGTCTCTTTTGATGCTTTCAACCACATCAAACATTTCTCCAACTACTGCAAGCTTGTCAGCAGATTTGTTCTCCTACATAATGTTAAAGGCCTCAAAATCCTCCATGAGATCCCATACCCTACTCTTGTAGTTCTTGAGCATGTCATTCTTGACAACATTAAGTCCTCTGATTTGATTCGCAACTAGTTCACTATCACCAAACACTTGCAAGTTCTTGATTCCTAGCTTCCTTTCCCAATGAAGACCATGGACCAAAGCTTCATATTCAGTAGTTTTATTTGAGAAGGAAAACTAAAATTTGAAGGCTGAATAATATTTCATACCTTTGGGGAACACAATCATAGCTCCTCCTCCAGCTCCTTGTCTACTCCTTGAGCCATCAAAGAACAATTTCCATACCTCATTGTCATCTTTATATTCTAGCTTAATTAGGTCAGGAAGAGGATGATTCTCTTCATGTAGACAATAGACACCTAGCTCAGATTCTTCCATCTCCTTATAGGGGTCAAAATCATGTCTTTTGTTGGCCCACTCATCGAGAGTCAAGTCTGGGATACATCCCACCTTGGTATCTACTTCACAAGTGCTTAGGAGGTCTTCTTGATCAAACACTTTGAGTAGTTGGAATTGGTGGGTTAGGCACATAAGATTCAATATGATAATTAGAAATGGGTTTAGATCTGATTGTGGCCTTCACCCCAAACCTTATTCTAAAGAGAATATGTGACAAATCAGTAGACAGA
Source organism: Taxus wallichiana var. yunnanensis (assembly GCA_018340775.1). Taxonomy (NCBI): domain Eukaryota; kingdom Viridiplantae; phylum Streptophyta; class Pinopsida; order Cupressales; family Taxaceae; genus Taxus; species Taxus wallichiana. The sequence goes on along the minus strand of CM031242.1, from coordinate 274,512,473 downwards.
TAGCCTCCAATTTTGGCAGTGAAGTCCTTGGAAAAGCACAAATCAAAATGTGGTGGCAAATCTATGATGGATATGTTTTGCAAAATAGTCACATTGGGGTAGGCATGCAGAGTGAGGTTTAAATCTTTGATGATTCCAACAGTTGTCACTACTATCCCATCTAATTACACTACCCCTCTAGAGATGAATTCATATTGGAGACCCAGTTGGTCAGCTATTTGTTTAGGCATCATAAAACTACTATCCCCAAAATCAATCATACAATTGTGCACCAATTTGTCTCCAATAATCAATGAGACATAGAATGGAGGAGGTCTCAAGCTCTTACCTTGTTGTTCTCCATGGTTCCTCCAGGTTGAACTGCATTAGCAAACACTCTCTCTTATTAGTTAGGGGTTGATTTGAGCTTGACCAATTTTGTATGGCATTCTGCAACAAATCCCTCTGCCCTAGAATGGCAGTGACTCCCATAGTGAAATGTTCACACTTGTCCTCTTCATTTGCTCGATGATGTTGAATGAGCTATCCTTTTGCTGCCCCTTCCTAGGCACATTTTTCTCTTGCACCTGGGCTATTACAACTAGTGCCTAAGTAGGTCTAGAAGGTGGCTTGGATTGACTTTGCACATTGGGAGTTGTATTTTGAATGCCAATACCTTGCGTTGAGCGATGGAGGGTTGAGGATCACCTGAGCTTGGTGAATGTCCTTCTCCAATATTTCTCTTCTTAGACCATGTATTGGTAGCTATACTTTGAGGAGTCTAATTCATTCCCAGACAAACCTACCAATTGATGAGAATAGTTTCGTTTGGGGGTCCCTCTTGCTAAGATTCTTGTTGCTAACTTTCTTCATGGCTAGGTTCTTGTGACACACCAACGGTTTGCACCATCAGATCCTGATTTAATGCACCATTGAAGCACATTGACTGATTATGTGGCTAATTACATGGAAAACACCATTCATACTCTTGTGCCATGTTATTATGTGTTGGAACCAATCCCCTTGATGTTGAAACTATGTTTGGGTCATATGACCTGAAAGGTCTAGCAGCTTGAGGTTTCCCTTGGTGTTGACTCTGATTTACAGACTTGGGCTGGTGGTCTATTTTACTGATATGGGGTCTATCCACGATCACGAGCACTGGGGTTGATATGGCATAGAACTCTGAGCCTGATGTCTTTTGATGGTTACTAGCTCATTTCCCAGGTTTTGTAGTTGTTTCATCACTTCCTGAAGCTCCTTTGAGGTGTTAGATGATTAAGTGGAGGCTTTAACTAAAATTTGACTCCTAGGGGTGGGTATAGGAGCTAATGTGGGTGTTTGGCTGGTACTTGGGTTTCCTAACTTAGGGTAAAGGGGCATGGATGGCCTAGGGGTAAGTTTTCCAGCCTAAATCAAATGGTTCTTAGCTCCTATGGAAAGGCTATAGGCTACAGGTAAGGTTTTTCCCCATTGACTGAATCATCAAAGAAATATCAAAATTTAAAGCCCTAAGAAAGTATAAGAAGGCACCTTCATTAGTGGGCTTTACTGCTATTGGAATCTTGTCCCAGGTCCATTGAAATCGAGGTTGAAATCGTCAGTTTCTCATTCGGGGCTCTCTTGTTTGTTTTGAGTTATTCAAAAAAGACAAGTTATCACCTTTTTCTCTAAACTAGTTATGAAGAGTTGTGCATAGATAGTTCTAGTTTTGAATAGAGCCTGCTTCAAGGCTCCTGAACCATTATGAAGCTTTACCTTTGAGTGAAGAGGCTAGAAACTTGACTGTAATGTCCATCTCATGGATTTCATGGATTGTCAGCATGACATTGGACATGATCAACAGGAGAAGTCTGGTTTTCCCTAGTGAAATATGGGATGCTCTTTAATGTTGCAATCGGGACCAGATTTTGTGCATTCAAGGTGAGTGGGCTGTTGCCAATGAAGTTGACATAAGGATTTGGTTGAGCCATTCTGATCAGCTTGAGTACCCTTCTTGTTTGAAAGAACGACCTACTAGGAGGAGGTGTTGATAAGGCTCTATTTGGGGGAGATGGAGACCTCTAGGCTCTTCTTCTTTTCCTTCTGTCTGGAGACAAGTGTATGTGTACAAATTTTCCTTCCTCTCTTGTTCTAGACCTTGTTTGTATCCTTCTCATGAAATTTCTTGGACTGCTGAAACCAGTGGATTTGTTTCTTTTGGAGTCACCAGATGTACAATTTTAAAACTTCTTAAAAGTTAGAATCACAAAATTACACATAAATATTACTTTGTAATAATATGGAGACTTCTCTATCCCACCGGTGTGCAAAACTATTAGTGTAAAATCACAAAGCACCCCAAATGAGTTCTAAAAATATACTTTTCTAAGGTAGAATCATCTGGTGTGATTGCATAACATTGAACTTTCCCCAAGGTGTGGGACCTTGCAAAAGTGGGAAAGCTCTCCAGATTAAAGGTTGGTTCCTATTCCTCTATTTAGGTGCATACGTGAGAGCTTGCAGAGGATTTCTCTCTATACCTAATCTAAAACTTGCCAAGGAGACAGGGAAAAAGGGATATAAGAAATAAGAAATAACTAAGCTATAAGGTGATGCACCGAAGGAATGATGAACACTAGTTTTTCCAATAGACACAAACCAACCAAATGCATATGATAACCAAGCACAGATAATCAGATCTATAATGAAAGATCAGATGAAAGAAAAAGGGACAAGAAAGGATCTAAAGTCGATCACAGACATGTTTTATTGCTCTCAGATTGATACAATGCATTACAAAGTGGCCAAAAGGAAGAAACATATTACATTCTAGTGGAAGGTCTAAAACCCCATGAGTTTCTTTGCTCAGAAGAAAAGGGGAGCTTGCAAAACGAAGAATGTCCAACCCTTTATAATGAATCACGCCCCTGTATTTATAGATTCAATCAGAGAGGAGAAAGAGAGGGAGAAGCGGTAAAAGTAGGTTGAATCTCAACCACTGATTTTAATGCCTCTAATAAAATATGCCCCCAAATCCATGTTTACTACATCAATAATTGGTTTGGCACCTTGAAAGAAGAGGAAATGGAGAAACAGATTCAATCCGATTTGGTTGTTGAGGCAAGGAGATCCTACATTAAAGGGTTGAAGATTTTTCTCCATTTTTCACCTACTAGGGCCTAAGAAAAATGAATTTTTATCTTTCTATGGTGTAGAAGACATCGAGATGCTTCCAATGGTGTTAGATTTGCAATATTTCAAGCCCGAGTGAAAGATATGCCCCTTCAAAGTTTGTATCGAATCCATACAAATGGGTGGGAAAACAGTTTGAAAAATGGGTCCCCTTTTGATATGGGACACATGGCAGCAGATTAGAGAAAAAATTAGGCTTGCGGGTCCGTAATTTATCTTTTTTCCCCTTTTTGCAAAAATGAAAAACTCAAAAACTCCCGCGGCCCCGAAGCTCCACCTGGACACGTGGTGCCCTTTGGTTGGTTGGGGAGATGCACTTCAATTTTGTCTGTGCCTTTTTTTCAAAAGGAAAATTTTCACCTTTTCCTCTGACACCCTGCTTTGGCCTTGACTCGGGCCCAAACTCGAATTTTTCCTTTGGGTGGAGTTACGGCCCATTTTGTAACTTTTTAGCTAAATATTTTGCTTGGCGGGGCATATCTCTTGACCTAGGACATGCGGTAGCTTGGCACTCGTTTGGGCTTCCCTTTTTGGATTCATCTTTGGAGAAGTCGTTGTTAGGACACGTGGTTCTTTCTGCTGCCTCCTCCATACTTAGTCAATTTCAGACCTTTCCTAAACTATTTTGAACCCAAGGACTTTGGATCTTCATCATTTCTTCCCCTTTCTTGCTCTTGGTTCCTTTGCGGCACTACCCCTTCTTTTCTGACCTTGCTATTCCATTATTGGGTCCTTCTGTAACTTGGAAAATGGATTTAAGACATGGAAATGGCTCGATAGAGTCATTTCTTTTGCATAGGGTCCTTTAGTCTCTCTCATCCCCGCTACTCCATTTTTGAGTCCCTCTATGACCTATTTACAGATCTGAATGATTTTTCTTAGGTTCTTTCTATGCGGGGTTGTAGCTGATCCGATATTTGGCCTGGGGTGAAATATGGATAATAGTTATGGCAGTTAAGCATCACCTTGAACATCAAGAAGTGTGTCTTTTCTACACCCTTTATAACTTTTTTGGGACATATCATATGTACAGAGCTCCACCGAGTGTTCCAGTTGGTGAAACTACTCTCGGAAGAATTTTTAATGTTCTTAGAGAAGTCATCAATGATTTAGGTCCTGTAAATGCTCTAACAACATCTCCTATTCATAAATCTTCTCAAATCCTGCTGCAGCTGCGCGAGCTCTTCCTGCATGCCACAAATGACCCACGAAAAAGAAAAATCCTAGAACAAAATGAGAGGTGGCTAACCAACTTCGGGGTGATACATAATTCACCGCATTAATCTCGGTAGCTAAAGACTGGTATAGTTTTAAAAACTATCGAGGGTTCGAATCCCTCTCTCTCCTTTTTTTCGATTAAACAATCGATCTTATCAGATCAGTAGCAAAAAAAGGCTCGGCTATATAGCCGAGCAATAAGGACTCAGTTGGAAAAAAATATCGAAGGATCCTGCTATCCCGTCTCCCAACATGGTAAATGAAAAGAAATTAGATCTTGTTAAGGTTGTTATCATTTTGGGCTTAGAGTAACCTACTAACTAGAGAAAGGTGCGTGGATTATTGGGGCACATAGGTTATTATAGGAATTTTATCAAGGGTTATGCTAGGATAGCCACACCCTTGGAGAAATTGTTTAAGAGTAATGGAAAGTTCCATTGGGGCCAAGTGCAACAACGCGTATTTAAGACATTGAACTAAAGGCTTACATCCGCACCTATTCTCGTGTTTTCCTTCTTGGACCAAACCATTCCATGTACATGTGGATACTTTTAGGAAGGACATTGGTGGAATATTACCCCATCCTACATAAGGTAATTTTGATCATCCTATTTTCCTTACAAGCAGGAAATTAACCCCAATTAAACATAATTATACAAACTAGAGCATAAAGCATTGTCCATGATTTATGCATTGCACAAGTTTAGGAAATACTTGTTGGAAACTTCATTCATATTTTATACAGATCACATGGCACTTAAGTATCTGGTCAATAAGCCTATTTTGCAAGGGCACATATGCAGGTGGATTCTCTTGTTCCAAGAATTTGACTTTACAGTAGTAGTGAATCCAGGAAAAAGTAACTCAGGACCAAATAATTTGTTAAGGATTAACTTAGGAGGACGCCTTACGAGAATGCGGACACAATACCGGATGCATAGTTGTTAAGATTGAACTACATAGCCTCTAACTTAGAGGATATTGCAATATTTTTTCCTACGGGTGTGGCACATGAAGGGATGAAAGTCTTGGAAAAGAAACAACATGTTATATGTGTCGCGCCTCACATATTAATTAGTGGAGATTTATACAAGTTAGGCTGGGATGAGGTTTTATACCATGTGTCTTTGGAGCATGAGCATACTACTGTTATGAAGGAAGCTCATGGTGGAATTGTAGGTGGTCATTTTGTAGGAAATGCTACCGCGCGCAAAATTTTATTAGCAGGCCTTTAGTGGGAAATGATTTATAAGGAATTTATAAAATATAGTAAGGTTGGTGACCATTATCAGCACCTTGGAAAGCCCGGGCATATAGATGAAATGCCTTTGAGGCCTATTGCTAGTGTAGAACCTTTTGAAAAATGGGCAATTGAATTTGTGGCTCCTATTTCCCCACCCGTGCACACGATTTGGGTGCTATATTATAACATGTAGATATTATCTTACAAGGTGTGTAGAAGTAGTGCCTACAAAGGATTTCATGACAACTATGGCAGAAAGGTTCTTATGGGATAATATAATCAATAGTTATGGATGTCCACCTTTGAGTCCGAAAAGTGATAGAGGAACTCATTTTCTTAATGAGACTATCAGGATACTATTGGCAGAGTTTATGGTGACACACCATAAAACAACACCCTATCACCCAGTACTAATGGAATTGCTAAGGCTTTCAACAAGATATTGGGACATACACTGACTAAGATTTGTGATGTTGGAAGGAAATACCAGGATGATAAAGTATTTTTTGTACTTTGGTCATACCGAAAAACTTGTAAACTATTGAATAAATTCACACCCTTTCAATTGGTGTTTGGCACAGAGGTTGTTCTACCATTGGAATTTATGTTACCTTCCTTACTTATTGTGAGTGTAGGAGGGATGGGTGTTTAGTAAGCACTTAAAGAGCACATTGATAACTTGATGTAGTTGGATGAAAGGTGTGTTATTGTTAGGTGGAGTCAGAAGATAGAAAAGGCCAAGTAGAAGGCATGGAACAATTGGCACATTCAAAATAAGCTTATTGAAGTTGGATAGATGGTCCTTTTGTATGATTTAATTTTTTTGTGTCATCTTGGAAATTTCCAAGTGCATTGGTTGGGACCGTATGTTGTGGCTTACATACTTGATTCACGCACTTTCTAGTTATAGGTACTGGATGGGACATGGTTTCCTTGTTATTTTAACGGGAGTAGGATGAAGACCTATTATAAATAAGTTTTTTTGGTGTTTGTAATAAAGAAGTATTACATTAGATTAGATTTCATTTCCTACATTTATTTCATGTGTTCCCTTTCTCGCGTTGCTATGCTTTGTCAATTTAGTTCAGTTTTTTTGTAATAATCACTCTTGCGCACAAGAAGCGATGACTATCTATTGAATTCATGTGTAGAGGACCATGCGTACTTTTAATGCGGGGTGGAGTATATACATGATATATGGGTCAAGTTTGAAAATTCTCTAGAAGATGGGTATGTAAAGAGAAATATTATATAGTTCTTGAAGTAAGGGTAAGCTCATGAATAAAGACCACATGTGTATTAATGGATGCACAGTGTAATGCAAGGTAGGCTAGAGCAAGTGGAAAATACTTGGGTTGAGGCACTTTGGATAGGAACTTTGGCGCATGAAGGCATGCGTAAGGAAATATGTGGCCAAGAAGTAGTGGGCACGCTAAAAGGTTATGACTGGGGCATAGAATAATCAATAGATAAAAAGAAATAAATGCAACTTAATGCCGAGTACGGTGGTAGGTAGAGGGTAATAAATTTAAAGGATTTTACAAAAATTATAAAACACGGGCTTGCGCAGTATCATTTTCACCTTGCATTATGAAACGTTCAAGTGAGCTAAGATCAGGTTGTGTGAGAGAGTGCAAAGATAATTGTGATAGAGATTGAACCAAACATATTTTACTCAGGATTGGTTTGCGCTCCATTGGAGAGTGTTTAAGTGAAGCAAAGGTGTGCATGAAAGAAAATCAGTAAGTTAGTGTTCAATTCTAAAGATAGGGCACACAAGTTTTAAGCTAGGGCACGCAGGTTTTAAGTTGTAGAGATGGATTTGATTACAAGAACACCCTCTTATAGTTACTATGGCACCGAAGTGAGCACCTGGAGTGAATACAAAGGGAAGGAAGCAAAAGAAGTATTATTGAAAGTGGAAGATACCCCAAAAAGTCAATTTTTAGAGATGTAGTACCCAGAAGGTGTGTTCATGGGCCGTGATTGGGAGTCACACATCAGGCAGAGTAAAGTGAGTGACTAAAATCATAGGACTAAGGATAATAAGGATGAATTGGACAAGCTATTGGTGGTAAAGACAGACTTGTGAATAGAAAATCACATGGCATTATATGATAATGCAGGAGAGAAGATGTTATCGAATGTGGGATTTTTACAGCTCTATGAGCTCCCATACTTTGGCAAGCCAGAGAATCTTTACCAGTGGTTGATGAGTCAAGTCCATGAGGACTTATTTTAATTTTTGGGTAGTGTCCGAGACTTATTGTGCCCCTAATTGAGAGATTGACATGGTTAAGAAGCTTGAGCACCGAGATCAACACCGATCGCATCGATAAGGAGGGCGTAGAAGAAACCAAGAAAGGTGTTGTCTTATCCGAAGGGAGGGTGTGGAATGGATATCTGTAAGTTGAAAAAATACCATGTTATTCAGGTAGTAGCACACCTCCTCACCAAGATAAACAATCAAGAGCATTGGTCACAAGTGAACAAAATGTGGTTGCATGTTGCCAAGAAGATGATAGAAGGAGTGATCTACAATTTATCAAAAAAATTTGTTGAGACTATCATTGTAGAGGGTAACTAAGGAGATAAGATAATTTTTGGCACTATCCTTTTGTCCATTTTGTTTGTAAATATTAGAGTGCTGATGGGCCAAAAGATAATATTTGGTAATATCTTGAAGAAAAGAGATCTCGTACGGATAGATTTTGAAAGTATACATGTGATAGATCCATGAATGGACCCTACAAGTAGAGAACAAAACTCTGATATGAGTGTTGTATGCTACATTTGAATATGAGTGGAGAATACCCAAGGATTTTCCTTTAGTATTGGAGAAACAGGTTCAATTTGTTGTTTACCAAAATTTTTGCATAGGACATTTTGGCATGAAGGATGGAAATTGGAGCCCTTGGTGCAAGCTACCATATGCCTTCACTACACACTATTTTAAAACATCTGTGCACATATTTTTAAATGCACACAAGATAATGTGACTATCATACACTCCGTAAGACATATGTCTACATAGGTAGTCTGCTTATATTGAGAAGTTGATTTTAGATGATATTAATATCAAATCTATGAGTTTGGAAATTGGGAAGGATGGAGCGGCTCTAGTATACATCTACCTTAAGCCCAAGTTGGAGAATGGAAAATACATTGAGAACAAATTCAAGCTCCTGATTTTCCCAAGGGGAAACATATTGTGGGCACGTTGTAGGATGAGGAGTATACTTTTCCCCTTGTTGATGAAGGAGAAGAGGAGGAAGAAGAACTAAGGGAAGATAGTGGCAGCTTGGAACATGGCAGAATAAGGAAGCCAACTATAGGTGATAAGTGAATGTGAGAGCCAACTCCTATATGAAAAGAAGGTGAGGAAGAAGAAGGGTGGAAATAGGAGCTATATGAATAGGTTTGGTAGAGGGTGCTAAGGACCGAAAATATAGGAGATTATTGAGGAGAACAAAGAATCAAGGTGTGGGTGCAAGGCCATCACAACCACTAAGGAGGTCACTTAGAAACTCTCTTATGAAGGCAAAACTAGAAAAGTAGAGGCACAAGTACATCCCCACTAAGGATAGTGAGGGTGAGCAATCATATGAAAGTGCATAAAAGACTCTTGTTGACATTGTGGATGTAGGGAAACCTCGGGAAAAGAATTGAAACATGATGCGTAAGGGTTCGATAATGGAAATTAGGAAACGAAATTGTATATGTAGAGAAGATTGAAGATAAGGGAAAAATTTCTAGTGTGCCTAATGATACACAAACCAGTGAAGGGCCGATTGCTTTTATGTGGAATTACATATTCGAAAGGTAAGCTCTTAGGGAGATAAAAGGGTGAATGCATGTATGAAACTCCTACAGCTGGTTACATCAATGATCCTACCAAGATCATTCACACTAGGTTCTAAAGTACCTTAGAGCCCAAGGATATTTATGGCTAGGAGTTGATGGATCCCGAGATGGCAACCACATGCACCCATAAGTAGTTATCATGGAGTATGCAGACTCACATGGATGATCCTAATTTTTATGTGTGTGAAGAATCATGTGTCTCTCGAAGGATGAAGAAATCCCTGCATTCCCACCATGTAACAGTCAATCCAACTCAAATGTTAGATGGGCAAGTAAGTAATGCATTGACAAAACTATCTATAGAGGTTTCGTGTCAAAATATACATAAAGCGGAAACTATTTGGGATTTTTTAGAAGATAGAAAGGATAAATAAGTAGAGGTGAAGCATCGACATAGGAAAAGGAGAAATATGAGGCAAAGGCATGAGTGGTACTTAGTGACTTGACATGGCAGAACAGATAGGTGATGAAATTTTGAAGGAAAGGCCACATTTGGAAGAGAAAGTGGCTGAGAGGTTCCCATTTGTTATACATTATTTTCACACATTGGTACATATGGTGTTAGATGAAGTTGTAGTAAGGATTTCAAACTCGAAGGATTACGTAAAATAGGTAGAAAGAACTAAAGAAAAAATAGCGCATATGATAACAAGTTATGAGTCTTTGTTATAGACCTTTAAAGATGAGATGAAAAAGGAATATTTGGCACTAAACATGTGTGTAGATCCTGAGATAATAATCAAGACAAGGACTCTAGTGGAAGAGAATACAATCCTTGTAGCAAATAATTATGAAACACTTGGGCGTGAGGAGAGGATGACCCTATTAGAATAAAATTGTGATGCGCTTGCAGCAGCATGAGACACTCATTAAGATAGAATAAAGGAGATTGGAAATATAATAGCTCATTGAATGGATGGGATGATCTTGAGTCTCATAAACATTCTTCAAGTATTAGAGAATGAAGGTGAAAATATGACTATAGATGAAATGGAAGGAGTACTCGCATATATCCCTGACAAGAAAAATAAAGCACTTGGTTAAGTGAAATGAATTAGAGGTAGACATCAAAAGTGAATATCCCAAGTTAATATTGCCTTCGGAGGGGTAGGGTGAGCAGATTATTTGTGGTATTTATTCATTCTTTATGTATAGAACATTCTTTTATTCCTTAGTCTTATTTTTGGATAGATAAGGCATAATTACCCATTTTCGAGGGTTGAAATGAAGCAAGAGTGGGGTAATGTTGGCTGATGAATTATAGCCTAAGTACTAAAGATGCATAAGGTTGGGGCACATGGAAATAGGGTACATAGGTACGTGTGGAAATGTAGTGGAAAAGGGTGCACCTAGGAAAGTCAGAGTTCAAGTACTTAGTTGTTTTGTATGGATGGGCTAAATGTAGACATTGAGTGTGGGGCACGCAAAGGCATGAAGACTTGGAGACTAAGAAAAGACTATTTTGGACAAGTGGGAGATCAAACGACGTGCACAAATTTGGGATAATAATAGAATTTGATTTTTAGTTATTATTAGATAATCTATTATTAGCGAGCTTGCATGATTTTGTATTTATCTTGTAGCAACGCATGGCTATTCTTAGCATGTAGCCTATTTTGAGGATGTTTAGGCAATGAAGGGAAAGTCCCCACTCCTATATATATGTATTGATTTGCACAGAGTTTCAAGTATCTTATCCATGAATGCTTATAAGGTTATGTTGTTGGTGTTATGCGTGTGCATGACCTATGATGATACTCTTATGTATGTATTTAGCTTCTATGTTTTACGGTGATTAATACAATGGATCTATGTGGTTGGATATTGGTTATTGAAATATCTATTTCTAGATCTTGTATGGTAGATATGATCTTAATACTTCTTTAGTTTATTATTGCATATGGTTGTGATCTAGGTCTATTTATGCTTTACTTTGAATCTGGTTTATATGTATTTCATGTTAACTCCTTGAAAAATATTCCATAAAATATGGACCGACACCCTTACACGCTTCAAGTGAGCACTCAAGTCTACCTGAGTGATGTGCCAATGTGCCTTGGACTGTTTGGTAAATTAAAATACTACAGTGCTAAGTAACCCTATAGAACACCAATCCCTTCACCACCAAAACCAAATAATATTTGAATAAATACATTTTTGTGGTTCTCTATCATAATGTATAAAAGACTAAACAAAGACATAAAGATCGTTCAATTCCAAAATTTTCCCAACAAATTTCATAAATGAGCTTGCAAGAATGGTGCCCACGTTTGCGGTGTTTCAATTTTTACTTCATCACCTTTTATGCATGTAGGACCACATTACGGTTGATGCATTGAAATAGTTCTAGCCCCATTGTCACCCCATCATCAAAACATACATCGATGGGTGTCGTTATTCCCTTCATTTAATCAACTCTTAGTTGATGTCATATTCAAACCAGGGGTGTGTTTGAAGCTATATGCAACAAGAAGAATCTTAGTGATCTAGAAATTGATTGTAGGTATTTTTTATTTTTATTTTCAGGGGGTTTTGCAAAGTGTCTTTAGGATTTCCTGTCCAAATCTTTATTAAATATAAACTATAAGAAACTTTCTAAAATAAACACTCATTGCTGAAATAAATAAATCTTCAGAATTAAACATGTTCTTTGAAACAAACACATTCTTACAAAATGAACCAAATTTCTAAAAATAAACACTCTTTGTGGAACGAAACAAATTGTTGGAAATAAACACACTTTGTAGAAGTAAACACACTTTCTTGGAAATAAACACACATTTGAAAATGTTGTTGAATTTTTTTCAAGGAAATAAGAGTCTAATATATAACACTTGCAAGGACAAGTACATAACAAAATTCAATTGAAGAATAAAAAGTACTTACAAAATTAAGACTTAACAAATTTACATGAATTACTTAAAAATATAAATACCAATAAAATAAATAATCCTTCTTCTTGGAGGAGTGGGTCCTTGCTTCACCTTGAATTAGAATTTGAAAAATTATGATTCTCTCAAAATGAAATGGCTATCTTATTACTGAAATTTTTTGTCTTATAAAACTTCATTGTATATCTATATCATATATATTGTCTCTTTCTCTAATCTATCTAAAGGTCTTTATATATATTTCATCATCCGAAGATGCATTTACAATCATAATTTTTCAATAGTTTTCCATCCATCTATAGGTTCTAGTGAAACAAAATAGTGCTCAAAGTAGATGTGGAATTTAGAAACCTTGTTGGACATACAGCTATCTGATCCTACATAAGTATTTTTGGAGTATGAAGAATCAACATTTTGTTGATCTGCTCCTGATTGGAAGGCCCATTAATTTCTCTTTCACCAGATTTTTTCAAAATAAACAGATTCCCATTGATTCCAGAACTTTGGAGAAGTTTTGAAATCAAATGGAACCATTCCAGAACTAACTGCAAAAGTTTTGGAGCTAAGCGCAGGAGTTCCGGAACTAAGTGTTGGAGTTCTAGAACTAAGCTTGAGGGTTGCGGAACTAAGTGGTAGAGTTCCTTAGCTATTTGATGGAGTTCTATAAATAATCTTGGAGGTTCCGGAGCTAATCCATATTGAAGCCAATGTTCCCAAAAAGGTGTTGGTTGCTTCATACTTTTTTCATGATCGAATGTGACATGTTTTATTACAAAAACTGAATTTCCACACACTATGTTAGGAATTACAAAAAATTTATACGTTAGAACTAAATCAAAAAAATGTGGAAAATTACATCCTAACTTATACTAGATCAAACAAAACCCACAAAATGCAAGTCAAACTTGATAAAAATGAGAGTAAAATAAGATCATTTATTGCACATTTATGAGGCATATTTTGGCCTTATCATCTCCCCCACACTTACTTGTTTGTAAGTCCTCTTACAAACTTTACTCTTCAAAACTTGGGTTGTGAATTCTGCATTCCAATAACTACTAAGGTCAAATGGCTGAAACTGAATATTTCAAAGTGGTTAATTTTGAAGTACTATACCCTGATCCTTCTTTTATCTTTTTCTGTCACTCCTCAAAGTGAGTGGGATCTTGAGGCTCTCTATTTTTCCATGGAGACATGGGAGTGAGAAAGAGAGGAGGCTTTGTTCTCAATCCCATCCATATGCCCCTGCATTTTCATGACCGAGAGATTAGTGTACACAAAGCTCTATCTCTCTCCAAACTCCATATTAATTTCATGGGAGATATCACTTCTATTCTTCTTAATGCAGTTGTGAGAAACTCCCATCTCTTCAAGCATCCATCATAAATATATTCTAAGTTTTTCTCCTCATAAGAGGTGAAGGCATCAATCCTTTTATGCAGACTGGAAATATAATGTGCCTTGAATCGGTTATCAAAGGCATGGGATTTGAAATGTATAGAAAAGGCGAGATGGTTTTCCATAGTGATCTCTCTCATGAGAGGCCAAATGAACTAGCCTTTAATGAATGTCTAGTATCCCTCTCTTTCCATGCTATCTGATTTTGAAGTATAGAAACAAATTCATTTATTGGCTTTCCCTACATAAAAGATTGATCATGAAGCTTGTATTATTTTTCATCATAAATTTACAGAGATAGAATTCGGAGAGAAGCTTTTTCGCTTTGCACACTCGATGAGGAATATGTGGTAATGAACTCTAATTCATCCTTTATTTCATGTGGAAGGCCATATGCAATCCTTAATTGTTTCCAAGCAAATAAATTACTCTTCTAGAAAGACATTGTAAGTAGGAGAAGGTCTCCTGCATATGAGTAATCTTTTAATCATTACACAAAACCATTTGTATCTTTTCCAGGACATTTAAATTTGTCTTCCTCCATTTTGTAAAAACTTTCTTTCCATTCCTTCCTTGCCTTCTTCTCCTCTTCCATCTTTATTCTTATTTCCTAATTTGATGTTTTGAATTCATTAAGATTTCTATAGGTATCATCCCACAACTTCTTCAATGACCAATAAATCGAGTGTAATTTGATCCATTGAAGATAACTTTGACATGACACTTTTTTTACTAGCCAATTGACATTCTTTTTCTTTTTCCACTATTTTTTGTTTGACCAATGTTAATTCTTCAATCTTATCTATGATTTGGGTTTTCAGTTACTCAATGAGAATTTCTGTATGCTCCAATTTGTTTTTAAGGAAGTTTAATTCCTCATCCTTCTCCCTAATGATAAGTTATACTCTAGACAAAAATAGAGCCTGTTTAACTTGTTTCTCCTCTTTTTATGAAATTTCCTTAGGGAATGAGAATTTCTCTTCCACTAAAGGGGATTTCCCTTTTTGTTTCCAAGATGCCAATTCCTTTTCCTCAAGTGCCATTTCTGTTGAGTCACCCAGCTCCTGAAAAAGCATGCTCTTCAATTATTTGATCTTCTTTCTCCAATTCCTCAATTTGACTTGGTCGAGGAGGAGACATTACCATGCTACCCAGAATATCAGTAGCTTCTTTCTCTAAACCATCATGTACTTCAATATCCACTGGAGTTTCCCTAGACCTCTTATGAACTCTTCTTCTTTGAGGAGCTTTAAAATGTCCTGAAGTGGGCTTCCTCCTAGAGCTTCTTGATTTTTACTTCATGATCCAGCTTAGGTGAACTATCACTATCAGAGACAGATATTAGTTCTTTTGGTATTGTTACAGAGGAAGGAGTTTCTTTTGAAGACATAGTAGGTTTTGTAGCTTTGATCATCCTTTCATATCTCCTCCTCTTTGGCACATTAACCCCACTTATTTCCTTCTTTTTCTCTGCATGGGGATCAATCTCCAAATTACTTTTAGGGAGAAAGGATTTGGTATTCCCCTTCTGATAATATCAGGACTTTTTTGAATTTGTTAAGGAAATTTTCCCATGCTTCTTCTCCATTTTTATTTGAGAGAAAATGGTGCTGACATACCAAATGGACTAATCCATGATGTCTAATTGTCCCAACTCCCCAAGAATACCTCTGAGCCATTTTATGGATGGATTCAAAGAGGAAACCAGGAAGGTTTATTATATACTCTTGTTTTGCAGCCCCATACCTAAGATATATCAGCATCTTAAGGACCTCTCTTCCCATAGTCCCAAATTGGCCATCGCAAGTTAGGTACTTAACTACCCAAAATGTTACTCTGTCAAAGGGTTTGGACAGGTTGGCTCTTCTGACCCCCTTGATGATTTTCTTAGTATTATAAATATATTGGGGTTCAGATTCCCCCTCTTGTATCAAGGTTTCCACCAGTCTTTTAGGGTCCCCTTTATAGGATTTGGAACATGTACAATTGGTACCCCAGATACATTGCTCATTGTATTTACAGTAAAGGGAATTACAATTATTTTAACCTTAGTTCTAGATTGTTCTAAATTTACAACAAATTCCCTTACCAGTTCATCATTGTACTTTGAGAATTTCTTTAGAAACTCCAGCCACCCTGCTTGTTCAAAAATGGTTGCTACTTCTCCATCTACAAGAAGTTGTGTATCATCTTCTGGATCTAACTTCTTTTTATACCCATGGAAAAGAGGATGATTCAAATTCTTCCTTCTTTCAAATCCTTACTCTGTCAGGAGATAGTTGCGAGAACTACTGGATTTGGTTGTGGAGCTATTGTATTTAGCTACGGAACTGTTGGGCTTAGCTATGAAATGCAAATATAATTCTATTGTTTCTTCCTTGAATTTTTCTGCAACTGCTTCTCAATTTCATTTGCTCTTGTCAAATGATAGCTCATTATTAATATGCCGCCACTTTTACTTGTTCAATCGACATCACCCTCATGATTACTTGTTTTTTATCATAATGGACAATAAATGAATCATCATACCACCTATTTAAATCAAGTATAATCACACATTAAAACTTTTAATTTAACCTTTAATAAGATCAAGACATAATTACCATCCTTGTTGATGTAATCCTCCACCTTGATGACTCATCATTCCTAAAAAAATTGAAAAAGAAAAATGGTTAGAAAAGACAGCTGGAATTCCAAAGAAGTTCCTTTTATTTGAATTAGCTATTTATTGAGGAGACCAACCGCCATATTTGGTTTTCAATTGGTCTATGAGAGAATTTTTTTAGGAAGATAATGCCATTTTGGTTTTCATTCCTTCCCTTTTTCTTTTTTTTTTTTTTTTCATTTTATTCATTTTTTTCATTATATATATATATATATATATATTGGGGAAGAGAATCAAATTTTCCTATTTTCATTCTCTTCCCTTTATTTTGGATTCATATATCTAATTAATTTATCATTTTGGAAGAACTAGGTTCTTACATATGATCAAATTCCTTATGCGCTTTAATCTGCTTCAAGAATTCATCCTTGGTAGGAGGATTCCTATAAAGTTTTGCCAGTGCCCATTGACCAAAAGTGTCCTTCTACTACCATCAATGGTAATTAGCTAAATAGAGCCATTTTTAAATATTTACTCAATCTGATAAGGTCCTAACCACCTAGTTCTCAACTTGCCTTTGAATTGTTGGTACTTGGAATCAAACAGTAATGCCCAATATCCTACCTTGAATTGCATTTCCTTGATATGTGTATCATGTCATTGATTCTTTCGGTATTGGATTATCTCTTTCTGTTGAATTTCATCTAATCTCAGCTCATCCAATTCATTGAGCTATAGAATTCTTTTCTTTTGTGTTGCATCAAATTCAATACCCAATCTAGTTGTTGTCCTCAATGTTTGTAGTTCAAATTCAATGGGTAACAAGGGATTTTTCCCATAGACTAACTCATATGGTGAGAACCCTTTTGTAGTCTTCTAAGTTGTGTTATAAGCCCAGAAATCCTCATGTAACCTCTTCACCCAATCCTTTCTACCCACTTCAACTATTTTGGTGAGGATATTTTCCAATTCTCTGTTTATCACTTCTACTTGCCCATTTGATTGTGGGTGATAGGTAGATCGCTTCCTATGATGAATATGATAGTACATTGTGAATTCGGGATCATATTAGACATGAACTATGGACCTTGGTCTAAAACTATACTTCTTGGTGCACCAAACTTCATCATAATTTTGTGCTAAAGGAAATCAACAACTGCATCTTCATTAGCATTTGTTAAATCCTGCACCTCTTCCCACTTTGTCACATAATCAATACATACAATAATGTTCTCTTTTCCTTGTGAAGGAGGAACAAAAGGGCCAACAAAATCCAGCCCCCACCTTTCAAATGGTTTAATCACTACTTGAGGTTGCAGAGGCATTTCTTTGGTGAAAGTTGGTTGTCCCATCCTTTGTGACTTGATGTATTTCTTCACATATTTATACGAGAGATGGCCAATAATAGCGAGCCCAAGTATTTTGTGTGTTTTTATTTTCATTGAAAAGTGTCCTCCACTTGGTTCATCATGATATGCCCTAAGTATGTCAAATATTTCATCTTCTCTCACACACCTATGTAAAACCAAATCAGGACCACATTTAAATAACATTCCATTCAACCATTTAAATTATGCACTGGTTTTGATTAATCTTTTCATTTATTTCTTAGTAAAATAAGGGGGAAACTTCCCTGTTGCAAGATAATTTTCCATATTAGAAAACCATGGTGTATCAAAGCTGAAATAGCAAATAATTGTTCATCTGGAAAGTTTTCCTTAACTAGATCTTGCTCCCCTGTAGTGGTTAATCTTGACAAGAAATTAGCTACCACATTAGATTTTCCTAGATTATCCACAATGGTAATATCAAATTCTTGTAAAATTAATAACCATCTAATTATCCTACCTCCAACCACTAGTTTTTTCATTAAGTATCTAATTGTTGAGTGATCTATATGTACAAATATTTTGTACCCTATAATATAATGTCTGAACTTATTAATTACATAAATCACAACAAGAAATTATTTTTCAGTGGTGGTGTAATTTCTTTTAGTGGGAGTAATATTTTTACTAAGGTAGTAAATAGCATACATTTTCCCTTCTTCATCTTTCTATCCCAAAACTGCACCAATTGAGTTATTTGAGGCATCTGTTTGGATGTGAAAAGGTTTCTCCCAATTAGGTCCTCTTAATATTGGGGCAGTGATTAATTTTTCTTTAATTTCTTCAAAAGCATGTTGACACTTTTCATCCCAACGAAATTCACAATCCTTGGTAAGTAAACCAAACATGGGGGCAAAAATTTTACTAAAATATTTGATAAAATGCCTATAGTATCCAGCATGTCCTAAGAATGACTTGATATCCGTGGGGGTTTGAGGAACATGTAAGTCTGAAATAATGTTGATTTTTTTGTCAACTTGAATTCCTCTTTTGAAATGTTGTGTCCTAGTACAATTCCCTCATCAACCATCATCAAGCATTTCTCATGAATAAGAGACAAATGGTTTTGCTCACATCTTATTAATATTATGTCCAAATTTTTCAAGGCATCATCAAATTTTTCTCCATGCACAGTAAAATAATCCATGTATACTTCCACGAATCATTGTTTAGATCTAAAAAAATTGCTAGTACAACCCTTGGGAAGGTTTCGGAGCATTACATGGTCCAAATGGAAATACCCTGTAGGAAAAGGTACCCCATGGACAAGTAAAAGTAGTTTTGTCTTGATCCTCAAGCACCACCCGATTTGATTACATCCACTAAAACCATCCAGGAAGGAAAAGTACTATTTACCCGAAACGTTGTCTAAAACTTGATCTATGAATGGCAAGGGAAAATAATCTCTAAGTGTATATTTGTTCAATTCCCTATAATCAACACAAATTCTCCATTTTCCATTATTCTTGGGAACAATCACAAGAGGAGACACCCATTGACTATATGAGATATGGTAGATAAAGACTACATGCAATAGCTTTTCAATTTCTTGTTTGACTATATCGCTCAAATTTGGGTTGATCCTTCTTTGAGGTTGCCTAACTGGTTTAACATTTTCAGTATAAATGTGATGGGAACAAATACTTGGATGGATTCCTTTAATTTCTGTATAGTCCCAAGAAAAATATATAGTATGACCTTTCAAAACATAAAATAATTTATCTTCTTGATAATTTTCCAACCAATTGTTAATGTTCAAAATTTTACCCGGTTGAATCTCAATTTGTTTGGTTCCAGTGTGTGATGAACTTATTTGTTAAAAATATTCCATTAGGGTGTTTAGTGGACATGAATGTGGTAACAACATATGATATGTAGAAATATCTCTAAAGTTCCCTTGAGAAAGAATACTAGACAAAGGATAGTAGGAAAAGTTATGATACTTATCTTGTCATTGGTCAAACTCCTCATCACTTCTTCTTTCCAAAAATTCCTCACTATTCTTTGATATATTCTAAACTGAAGCTACTAATTTTGTAGCTATTTCTGTCCCTCCCCAAGAGAAATCTCATTCCTCTAGAGAAAAATTATTTACATCTTCTTGGAGTTGTTACGGTTTGAGAGATAAGTATGCATGATCTCGGTACTGGCGGTCCAAGAAGGTTCCATAACTAAGTCTGAAGGTTCTAGAACTATCCCTGATTGTTCCAAAGACAATTGGTGATCATTCAATGGATTATTAATCATATTCTCCACCTCCCGTATGTGATCCTACAATGTTATCATAGCCAAAGAAGACAAATTCTATTTATTAGTATCAGGATCATCAACCCATAATTGTTCTTGGTTATCAATAAAAAGTTGTGTAGAAGGATATAAGGAAATTTTCTTAGAATTCTTACCGTTTGAGATAGTGATATCACCTAATCTGCAATCAATGAAGGCAGTAACTATAGCTAACCATGGTCTACCCAAAATAATAGGATAACCAAGTGTTTTACCTTTTGGCCTTAATATAAGGAAGTCCATTGGGTACTCCCATGACTCCACCATAACTACCACATCTTCAATTATTCCTTCGGTTTTCTCATCGATCGATCTTCCATATGCAATATGGTGCTAGTAGGTTGTAGACCTGTTAATGGTAATGTTTTCAAATTTCCATTATCATCACATTTATAGATGCTCCTAAATCAACCAAAACATTATGCATATGTTTATTTCCTATAGAGATAGAAATAACAGGGCTTACAGGATCCCCATATTTGGGAAGTAAGAGTTTTCCTGCCAATAAATCAGCAATTTTTTCATCTACCTTAATAGTCCTAGGGTACTACTTCTTCCTTCCAAGTCTTTTTAAAGATAAAATTTTGATTAATTTTTTAATTCAGAATGTCCTTGATTGCTTTGCAACAATGGTATTTCAATATTTAGTTTCCTTAATTCCTGCGCACTAATTTGATTCCTTAGTCTCAATAACTTCTTTAAATCTTTATGGAAATGGAGTTTTAGTAGAGTTGATAGTTGACTCCTCTTTTTATTTTTCATCCTCCTTAGGAATAATTGAACTAGGAGTTTCATTTTCTTCTATCATCTCAGTAATTATAATAGGTGGACTATTAATTATTTTGTCATATCTTGTTTTAATATCTTTACAATTCATGACATTAAGATCAACCTGGATTTTCTTGCTATGTTCCGTAGAAAGGGGTTGTTTGTTTGATTTTGGGATTAGCCACTTTGGTTTCTTTGGTATTTTCATTTGAACCACATTTTCATTTTGTGAACCTTGTGCTAGAGAACCCATTATGGCATGTTGATGCTGGTTGGGATATGTTCTTCCTTGAGTTTAATTATTAGGGTTCCATCTAGGTTATGACCAAGTATAAGGGTTATTTTGACCAGACCATGGTTTTTGGTGTCCTGAGCATACCAAGCTTGTCCCTGCCCAATCCCTGGGGATTCCATGTTGGTTGAGGGGTCCAAGGTGGTTGTCCCTAATTTTTGGTATTTTCGAGATTCCCATGGCATCATCTAGGGATTAGGAACATAACTTGGTATGAAGCCCTTTGGCTAGGTTGTTTTACGGAAAAATTTTACTTCTTCTATAGTGGATGAAGTGTTGGTTTGTTTAAGCTGATTTTTATAAATGGAAGAAGAGAAAAAACATTAGCTTCATTTTCACTAGATTCACAAATAATACACATTTATGTTTTATCCAAAGGAAAATCTCTTATTGCATGCTTATTTCTTCATCTAGGACAGTACATGGCTAATGGTTCAATATTAGCATTTTCTTTGGCTTGCAATCCATCCATTGTGGAAGTTAATTGAACTAGGATGTCTGTTTTAAAGTTTTCTAGTTCATCCATAAGTTTGTTCATGTCTTGATTTGTAGTTTTCACATTTTTTCCTTTCCTAGGTCCACCCCTTGTTCTTGAATAACTTCTACAAAGGTATTTAATATCATTCATTCTTAATTTATTGATGTTTCCACCTCCCATTAAGTTAAGGGATTCCCTAGATTCATCATCCAGACCTTTAAGAAAAATGGTTTTTCTTAGCTCTTCTTGAAGTACAAATCCACACCTTTTACTTATAAAGAGGAATCTATCTAAATAATCTTCCATATTTTCATCCTCTTCTGTTTGATCCTAAAAAATTCTTCCTTCATGTTTCTCCCTCGATGTAGTCTTGGTATTTGTCTAGGAAGGTAGTTTCCATTTGTTCCCAAGTGGTAATAGAATTGGATGTTAATCCCATAAACCACCTCATTACTACATCTTTCAGAGTAGATGGAAACAACTTGAGTTTTTGATTTTCTATTTTGTAGTCATAGGTCTGACACAATAATTTAAATTCAAAAAAATTAGTCAGGGTCCTCAAATGACATCCCTCTAAATGTAGGCAAGTGTGCAAGTGAAATATTCTTCATAGGTGTATCATCATCCTCTAATTGAATTAGATAGGTAAAGGTCCTATCAGGTTCTCTTTCAACTTCTCATGCCATATCTATAGTATCTTCTAGATATTTTTCCCAATCAATGTGGTATGTGATCTACTTTGGTGAAGGTGAAAATTCAGAGTAGGAGGTTGACTACTCAATTGAGAATCAAAACTTTCTCTAAGTGGGTCTTGGGATATAATCCTTCTCCTAAAAGTTCCACTTCCTTCTGGTGATTGATCCAAAATTCCAAAGGTAGAAGTTCTGCTTCTTGTCTAACAGGAGACAATGATGCTTCTAAACCTTTCTCAATTTCCTTGTTTGAACCAAAGGATGTTGATAATTCTTGTTGAGATATTTTTGGGAGAAATATAACCTTTGAGTCTCTTGGTCTACTTATAAATTTTATGATAACGTAGGGAATATTTTTCAATTACTAGATGTATGATTGTTACTCTTTTTGACACCTAATTAGACAATTCTAACTAATGGGTCCCTAGAAATGGCACCAAAAATGATGGGTGTCATTATTCCCTTTATTTAATCAACTCTTAGTTGATGTCATATTCAAACTAGGGGTGTGTTTGAAGCTATATGCAACAAGAAGAATCTTAGTGATCTAGTAATTAATTGTAGGTATTTTTATTTTTATTTTCTAGGAGGTTTTGCTATGTCTTTAGGATTTCCTGGCCAAAGCCTTATTAAAGCTAAACTATAAGAAACTTTCTGAAATAAAAATCATTGCTGAAATAAATAAATCTTCATAATTAAACGTGATGCGAAACAAAAATACTCGTATAGAATGAAACAAATTGTTGGAAATAAACACTCTTTGTAGAATGAAACAAATTGTTGGAAATAAACACATGTTGCAGAAGTAAACACACTTGCTTGGAAATAAACACACGTTTGAAAATTTTATTGAAAATTCTTGTAAGGAAATAAGAGTCTAATCTACAACACCTATACGGACAAGTACGTAACAGAATTCAACTGAATAATAAAAAGTAATTAGAGAATTAAGACTTAACAAATTTACATGAATTTCTTAAAAATATAAATACCAATAAAATAAAGAATCTTACTTCTTGGAGGAGTGGGCCCTTACTCCACCTTGAATCAGGAGTTGACAAAGTATGATTCTCTCAAAATGAAATGGCTATCTTATTACTAAAATTTTTTGTCTTACAAAACTTCACTGTATATCTATATCATATATATTGTCTCTTCTCTTCTTCTCTAATCTATCTACAAGTATTTATATATATTTCATCATCCGAAGATGCATTTATAATCATAAGTTCTCAATAGTTGTCCATCCATCTATAGGTTCTAGTGAAACAAAATAGTGCTCAAAGTAGATGTGGAATTTAGAAACCTTGTTGGACATACAACTGTCTGATCTTACATAAGTATTTCTAGAGTATGAAGAATCAACAATCTGTTGATCTACTCCTAATTGGAAGGCCCATTAATTTCTGTATCACTAGATTTTTTCAAAATAAACATATTCCCATTTATTTTGTAACTTTAGGGAAGTTGTGGCACCAAAGGGAACCATTCTGCGGAACTAATCTGCGAAAGTTCGGAGCTAAGCACGAAGTTCGGAACTAAGTGCTTGAGTTCCAGAACTAAGCTTAAAGGCTCCAAAATTAAGTGATAGATTTCCTTAGCTATGTGATGGAATTACAGAACTAATCTTGGAGGTTCTAGAGCTAAGTGTATTGAATCCAATGTTCCCAAAAAGGTGTTGGTTACTTCAAACTTCATTTTTCTGACCAAATGTGACTTGTTTTATTACAAAACTAAATTTCCACACACTTTGTTAGGAATTACAAAGTTTTTATATGTTATAACTAAATCAAACAAAATATGGAAAATTACATCCTAACTTATACTAGATCAAAAAAAGCCACAAAATGCAGTCAAACTTGATAAAAAGGAGAGTAAAATAAGATCATTTATTGCACATTGATGAGGCATATTTTGGCCTTATCATACATCCCAAGGTCATCCCAAACTTACTTCACTCTTGTGTTTTTTTTGGATTGAGGGTAAATTGAGGGTGTTTGAAAGGACCCACATCCTTGTACAATTGAGGATTTTTCTTGAGAGGAGCCACAACCTGGTTACAATGAAGGGGACCACTATTTAGGAACCCAATTAGAGCAACCATGAAACCATAGTGAAGATGTAGTGACCAATGAAAATGGACACAGCGAGTGGGACAACTATAAATGAATGGATCGAGAGGAACAGCCACCAGTGTTAGCAGAGAGAGGAGCAGCCACTAGAATTAGCGAAGAAGCGAAACAACCACCGGACAGCAGTGAGAGCATCAGCGGTGAAGATGGCAGCAGCCACCGGCATTAGTAGTGAGAGGAGAAGTGTCAACAATGAGAGGAACAACCACCAGCATCAGCAGTGAGAGGAGATCCACTAGTGTCAGTAGTGAGGAGAAACCACCAGTGTCAACATGAGCAAAGAAGCCGCCTCCATGGGTGAAACCACCTCCAAGGAGGATCATGCCTCGGGGATTTGAACTGGGTGGGAAAGCACACAACCATGTGACTTGACCGCACCACTCCCACCCCATCAAAGCAAAATATAACGGGAAGATTCAACCCACTTTGGCCTCCCACATATAACGTGGGCACTCCAACCAGCTCACCCAAATTGGTGGATACTTCACTCTTGTGTTGTTGGATAAGAACTATCATATTTCGAACTAGTGGGCGATCCCGGTGAAGAAAGGTAATTTTAACCCATTGGATAGATGTGATTAAGAAATTAGTGTCATCCGTGAATAACCTTATTAGAAACCCCATTCCTTCAAAGAAGCATCAAATAATCCACCACAATTTTGTAGCTAATCCCAAAGCAACTCTAGTTTCATAATGCAAAACTCCCCATGGAAGAAAGGCATATCCGAAAAGGGGATTTGATCTTCTAGAATGGACCATCTCCCTTTGGAAGAATTCATAGCTAATCCAAATTCTAAATGGGCCTCGGTGAGCATTCGTGACTGATGGTGAAAGGGATGTCCCACCAAATGTTGGGAGATATACAATTTGTCTTCTATGTTGTTAAGGAGAAAAAATTTGCTACTCGTAAAGAGAGGTTTATACATCCACTCTCAATCTTCACAAAGGAGTTTGTGGAGATGGAAAAAATATTTTAATAAGTATGGTATCTTTTGTGTAATTTTGCATATATTATATGGGAAATGGCCCCTATAGAATCCCTTTTTTCTTTGTATGCAAAATCTATGTTCTTTATACTTTGCTTTGAATCCTTCTTTCCTTTACTTTTTCTCTATAAAATGTCAATTTTCCTACACATTTCAATTAGCAATATATCTCCAATTAACACACCATTTTCCATGAAATTAATATTCTTGTATAGCCCTCATAAAGACACTTCCAATAACACTGAAATAACTAAATTTGGAGCATAGGACCAAAATTTATATTTAAATGTGGCAAACACATTTTAGGTTCTACCATGAAACATAGCACAGTCCCCCACCAACCTGTAATAGGTGTGCGGATACGAGGGGACACCATGTGCTTCTCAATAATCATACCATGGGGAAGTTTGTGAAAAAAATTGTATTTTTCACTTATAAATTGTGGAGATGTACAAATTTATTTTTATTCCCTATCCTTAACCATGTACTACATGCCCTTGCTGATCACGCCCATTCTATATACATGACTTCAAATAAACTGGCCCTTTGTTGACTACAAATTCAATTTGACCCCCCATTGCCATGCCACTTATCCACCATTAGGCCTCAGAAATTGGGGAACAAGTTACACCTTTACACCATATACAAAGATGTGAAATGCAAGTGTGCAAAAGATGTCTGGTCTGAAGTGTAAAAATAAAATACCATGTTTTTCCCTTTTCGGGTCCCTAGGCTTGGGATACATTTTACACATTTGTACATTTGCACAAGTAGAATTTGTATATAGATATTTTCAAAGAGGACCCACTATCTTGCCGTAAGACCATAGAACATTGCAACCTTACACAAGTTACGAAGTCACAATAAATTCTCAAATGCATAAATAATAACTTGAAAAATCCCCCACCTAGGAGGCGGGGATAATATTTCATCTCGCATCTCTACAACTCACTTTTCCACACCAAGGCGGGAAATGAGCATTTATAATGAAAGAAAAACTGGGATAGTAAGGAACCAAATCAAGTAACAAGTGAGATGATTGCAAAGATTGTGTTGTTAGTGCAAATCAGCGGCACCCCTAAATGACCTTCAGATCTGCAAGTGAGAATTGGGTCATTTAGTGTGATTACACAACATGGAATCTTTTCCCCAAGTGTGGGACTTACAAAAATGGGAAAAAAATCTCCAGATTGAAGGTTGGTTCCTCTACTCCTCTGATCAGATGTATGCATGAAATTTTTAGAGGTTTAACTCAAAATTCTACTCTAATTCTGCCAAGGAGACAAGGATAGAAAGAAAAGAAGATAAAACTAAACTGACAAGGTGATACACCAAAGGAGTGGTGAACATCTATTTCTGTAGATTGACACATATTATGAAAAATGCAACACAAATCATGCACAAATTGCTAAAATTGTAATGAAGGATCAGGATAGAGTAAACAACACAAGAAAGGATTGAAAATTCATTCACAGAGCTTGCATTGTTATTTCCATTTTTAAATACAGTGCATTGCAACAGCAAGGAGGTAGAAAACATGTTGCAGTCCTAAAAAAGGTCGATATTCCACAAATTCACTTTCTAGGGTAAAGGAGGGAGCTGCAGAACATAAAAAACATCCAACCCTTTACAAATGAGCCAAATCTGGCTTTTAACAATGAAAACTCGAGTTCAGGAAGGAGAAACATGGAAAATTTGAAATGAATGATTCAACCACGAACTAGATCCATCAAAATAGCATGGGTACCCTTAAAAGTTCATTCCCCAAGATTTTTGACCATGTTGGAGAAGAATGGAAGCCATACTACATTAAAAATGGTGGTTGAATGTTGGTTCTACTCTTTTCCCCATGCCAAAGGTGTTTTTCTCATTTTTCTCTCACTAAACTCCACCAAAAAAATTAAAGATTCCATCATGTAGAGGACTTCAATAGATTTCCAATGACACTAAAATCAAGAAAAACCAAGCTCTGGATCAAAAGATATGCCCCTCTGAAGATTTAGGGAAAACTAGGGCAAAAATTAGGTCGGTGGGCTGAAACCTAAAATTTTTCCCCTTTTTTGAATTTGGGAAAAATTCCCCAAAACTCCGCACCCCACCACTTCGCTGCCATGTGGCACTTCCTCATTCATTCATGGGTTCAAATGGCCATTTTACCTTTTTTGAATTTTGGAAAAAATTCCAAAATTTCTCGCGCCCCGCCGCTCCACTACCACGTGGTACACTCTGATTTGGCGCAGGCCTTAATCAACTTTCTTTCCTCTGCGAGGCAGGGGGCAAAAATTTTCCTTTGTGCCATTTTAAACACTTTGGAAAATTTTCCAAATCCTTCCGCACCTCGACCCCCACCATGACTGGACACGTGTCATCCTCCGGTTGGTCCACGAGCCCTCACAAATTTCTTTTCCTTCTCCTTGGTGGGCATGTGGGCTAGTTTTTCCTTTTTCCCTTTGCTATTTTGGCAAAATCCTAAAATTTACTCCACCCCTCCAACTCCCGCCACCCTCATGGACACATGGCACACTCTCATTCAATGTGGGGCTTCGGGAAAAATTTTCCTTTTCCCCATTTTGAAAAAAAATTCAACTGCCCCGCCGATCTCGATCTCCGTTGCCACATGGCACACTTTGATTTGGCGCGGGCCTCAAGCAATTTCTTTCCTTTGCGGGCCCACAGGAAAAAAACAATCTTTTCACCCCGTCCCTCACCTTGGTAATTTTTCCAATTTACCTCCATTGACCCACCACTCCACCACCACATGGAACATTCCTATTGGTTGCGGACCTTCCTGTGGAAATTTTCCCTCAAAACTCCGCCGAGCCATAACTTACAAAATATAAGGAGTTAGAACAAAAAAATTTACCTTCTACGGAAAGGTGAGAAAATCCTCTATCTAATGAAGCCATTTCTAGATAATTTTGAGTGCCTAAAAAGTGGAAAAATTTGCTGAGGCACAAGGAAGGAAGGAATGAAAGAAAGTTAGTCAAAAATAAGCAAGGGGCTTATTTTGGATAACAATTTTGGTGAATCGGGGGTCATCCTCCCTCTTGGATGAATGATCAATCCAGTTGGGCATGGAGTCATCAACTTAACTACTTGGTACTCTCAACTCATTAGAAAATTTCTAGGAAGAAGATTGTGAGAGTAGAACATCACTTGATCTAGAGCATGGCCTGCAAAGATGCATCCTTGGGACAACAAATCTTGTGCCAAAGCACTTAGGGAAATATAAAACTAAGCTAAAAAAAATTGTGCATAATCACTTGGAGGAATGAAAATCTAAGCTAATATGTACAAGGTGAGGAGTTTCCCTTCTAGTAGCAATGCTTTAGATGGATTCCATTAATTGAATCTGCAGTTCTTCACCATCCAATGTAGAAAATTGGAAGGCATTGTTGTTCTTACATTTTGTGACCATGTAGGGGCCACTCCAAATGGCATCAATCTTTGAATGCCTTCTGCCTTTTCTTGTTCGCATCCCATTTCAACACTAAATCTCTAAGTTGGAAGGTTCTAGCCTTAGCTTTCCTATCAAATGTTCTCTTGATCAAGGCTTGGTCATTCTCCATTGTTTGGGCTGCATGCTCTCTAATTTCTTAGAGTTCCATCAATTATAAATATCTAACCTCCATGGGTTCAAACTCCAACAATTCAATTGCTTCATGAGTTCCAACATTGGCAACTCAAGTGACATAGGCAAGATTACCTTTCTTCCATAAACACGTCTCGAATGGAGAGTTATCGGTGGATCTCTTGGGAGTTATCCTATCACCCATAAGGCTGATTTAAGTTTAGTGTTCAAGTTCTCTGATTTTCATCAAGAGTCCTCTTGAGGATCTTTAAAAGGTTCTTGTTGGTAGACTCAGCTTGGCCATTACCTTGAGGGTAATAATTTGATGAAGTTCTCAAATAGATCCCATTCTTAACAACCCATTTAGTTACCTTTGATCCTATGAATTCCAATGTATTATATGATATTATAGTGGTAGGTATACCAAATCTAGTTACTATCCCCTCATAGAAGTCTAGAATGCTAGATTCATTTGCCTCTTTGAGTGTCATTGCCTCAGTTCATTTGGTGAAGTAGTCTGTTGTTGTTAGAATCCACTTGTGTCCTTGGCTTGAGTTTGGGTTAATGACTCTAATGAAGTCCAAACCCCATTGCATGAATGGTTGGTCAACTGAAATTGGGTGCAATGGAAGGGCTGCTAATCTTTCCTTTCTGTGAAGAATGCACAATTTTACATCTCTTAATTCACGCATAACAATCACTAAACACCTTGGCCTAATAATAGTCAGCCTTCATAATCTTGAGGGTTGTCACTCTTAGAGAAAAATGACCCCTAGCTGATCCACCATGGAACTTTTCTAACATTCTATTGATTTGATTTGTCCCAATGCATCTCAAAGAAAGCACTCCATTTATATCCTTTTTGAACAAGACACCATCAACAAGTGCATATGGAATAGCCTACAATTTGAAGTGTCTTCTTTTGGTTTTTTTCATCTCTGGAGGGCATAGGCCTATTTGTAAGAAGTGAATTATGTCTTGGGTCCAGCAAGGAGTGAGAATACCACCACTCTCTTCTTGAACACCTCTTTGTTCTTGGTTATCTTGCAACGCCAAAACAACATCTTTCCCATTGCTTGCTTCCATTGATTTTCTCAAGAGAAAATGCTCACACAATCCCTTTCCTCAGACCAGCTTGGTGACTTTGATCTCAATGTCATACTCCATGACACGAGTAATCCACCCTGCACATTTTTCATTTAGGTCTTTGTTGAGGAGGAAGTCCTTAACTCCCACATGGGAAACTAGCAGTTGAACCTTGTTGTTTGGAACTAGATGCTTAAATTTATTCAAGCTCCTAATCACTGCAATAACATGCTTCTCAATGAAGGAATACAACACCTCATAGTCCTCCAAGCTTTGGCTAAAGAAGGTAATTGGTTGCTCTGCATTTTCTTTGTTCTATTGTACTAAAATTGCAGAAATTGTATCATCACCGCCAAATGCATAAAGGATAAAATCTTTAGAGAAATTTGGGTTAATGATAGTTGTAGCTTGTGAGATATCCTCTTTGATTGCCTCAAAACTTTCCTTACCTTTATTTGTCCATTTGAAATCCATACTTTTCTTCAACATCATATTTATTGGCTTGACAAGGGCTGCAAAGTTTGGAACAAACCTTCAAACAAAATTGATTCTTCCCAAGAAACTTTAAAGGGCCTTCTTGTGACTTGGCAATGGTAGTGCTTTTATTGCTTCAACCCTCTCTTGATCAATTGCTAATCCCTCTTTGGAAACAATGTGGCCTAGGAGCTTTCCTTCATGAGCTAGGAAAATACATTTTTTGGGATTCAAGGATACCCCAAATCTTCTACATCTTTGGAACACTTGTCTCAAATGAAAGAGATGATCTGCTGCACTTTTAAAAAATACAGTAATGTCATCTAGGTATATCAGCACTATTTTATTGATCAATCCCTTGAACACCATATCCATTGCCCTTTGGAAGGTAGCTCGGCGTTAGACAGCCCAAATGACATTTTCCTATATGCATAGGTTCCCCATTTGGTGGTGAAGGCTATTTTGAACTGATCATCCTCTTTTACCATGATCTGATTATACCTTGAATAACCATCTAGCAATGAAAACCTCTCAGAGCCAACAATAACTTGCAAAATCTACTCCATAGAAGGAAGTGGGTAATGATCCTTGAGGGATGCTCTATTCAAATCTCTAAAGTCTACACATAATTTTATTTCTCTGCTCTTCTTTCTAAGCTGGAACCAATTTTTCAACCCAGCTTGAAAGCTTGATGGGAATTATGATACTTACCTCTATTAACTTATTTAATTCCTTCTTCATGAGAGGCTCCATGTGTGGATTGACCAGTCTTTGTTTTTTCATGATGGGTTTAGCACTTGGATCTAATTCAATTGTGTGTTGAGCTATCTTGGGATTGAAACCTCTCAAATATTCATAGCTCCAAGCAAATATATCTAGGAACTCTTGGAAAAGTTGCATGAACTCATACCTTTCTTGCTTGGTTACCACTTTACCAATTTGAAGTGATTTGCCTTCTCCCACCGAGATGGGCACTGAATCTTCTCCCTTGACTTGGATGTTTTCTTTCTCCTTCCTAAATTGATCATTAGGATTAAATATGGACTCCAAAGTGACAAGTCCTTTTGGTAGTTTGTTGGTTCTCAACTGTACCACTTGATCACCATACTGTTGTTCTAACTTTTCTTGATTTTTGGCTAAGAAATCAGCTTCTTCTTATAAGAAATTGATGATTTGTTGGTCACTTTCAAACGCTTGCCAACTTACATTATTGTCTGGCACTAATGGCCTTACAACCACATAAATTTTAGGCTGCACTTTATCTTCCTTGATACTCTCCACAACATCAAAGGCTGCCCCAACTACTACAAGCCTATCAACAGCTTGGTTTTCTTTCCTAGGGATGGAGTTGATGCCAAAGCCTTCAAAATCCTCAATGAGGTCCCACACCCTATTCTTATAAATTTTGAGGAGATCATTCTTGGCAGCATGCTGCCCTTTAACTTGATTAACAATCAGCTCACTATCACCAAAGACTTGTAAGTTTTTGATACCCCTCTTTCTTGACCAATGCAATCCATGTATCAAAGCTTCATATTCAGTAGTGTTGTTAGAACATGCAAACTGAAATCTAAAAGCTGAATAATACTTAATTCCTTGAGGTGAAATAAGCATAGCTCCCCCGCACCTTATCTACTTCTTGATCCATCAAAGAACAGCTACCATACTTCATTGTCACCTTTATGGTATGGCTTGGTGATGATAGGAATAGGCTGATTTTCTTCATGCATGTAATAAACTCCTAGTTCAAATTCCTCTATTTCCTTGTAGGGATCAAAAGCGTGTACCTTGCTTGCCCATTCATCAAGAGTCAAATCTAGGATGCTTCCAACTTTGGTGTTAGCTTCATTGGTGCCTAGATAATCCTCTTGATCAAATGTTGAACAGTTGGCATTGATTGGGCTTGGAGTATGAGGCTCAATGTGAAAGTTTGCAATAGGTTCAGACCTGATTGTGGCCTTAGTTCCATATATGGTCTGAAACAACATGTGTGACCAATCAGTAGATAAATAGCCTCCAATTCTAGTGAAATCTCTTGACAAACATAGGGCAAAAAGTGGTGGTAATTCTATCACTGACACATATTGCAAAATAGTGACATTGGGGCATGCATGCAAAGTGAGCCTCAAATCTTTAACTACCCCTACTATTTTTACTATTGTCCCATCTAGTTGCACAACCCATTTGGATATGAATTCATATTGGAGTCCTAGTTGATCAGCTATTTTCTTGGGCATCACGGAACTACTTTCCTAGAATCAATCATACAATTGTGTACTAGTTTATCCCCAACAATCAATGAAACATAGAATGGAGGGGGCTTCAAAACTTTACCTTGTTGTCCTTTAAGCTTCCCCTCAAGTAGAGCAGAATTTATGAGTACCTTCTCTTGCGTATGGGCTTCCTAATTTGAAGTTGACCAATTCTTCATGGCAGCTTGTAGTAAATCCCTTTGGCCTAGGATGGATAGTGATTCCCACATAGATATATTCACATTTGTCTTCTTCATTTGTTCAATGATGTTAAATGGGGATGAAAAATTTATTTGTTGCACCTTAGCCTGCACATTCTTTTCTTGTATATGGGCTGCAACAGCTGGCATTTGAGCTGGTCTAGAAGGTGGCTTGGGTTTTCCTTACACATTTAGAACTGCATTTTTCTTGCCAACACTTTGTGGAGTGATGGAAGGTTGTGGATCACCTAAAGCTAATGACTGCCCTTCACCAATATCTCTCTTCCTTGACCATGTGTTAGCTACTACATTCGATAAATTGTTTGATTCATACCACAAAAATATTGACTGCCAATTCACAAGTGTAGTCTCATTTGGAGTTTTATTTTTCGAGATGTTCCTTGTTGTTGGTTTGTTTCTTGACTCACCTCACTCTCTATGCCAATTGTTGTCACCATCAAAGCTTGGTTCAAAGCACCATTAAAGCACATAGGTGGTTGTGAGGTTCATTGCATGGGAAACACCAATCATACTCTTGAGCTATATTATTTTACACTGGCTGGCACTAAGGCTTTAGAGGTAGATACTGAGCATTGGGGTTATAAGGTGGAAAAGGTCATTGGCAGGAGGCCTTACTTGATTTTTATTTGGAGATGGATTGGGTGGCGTATTAGGCTAATATGGTTGCTTATTAGGCTGATTTTGAGACCGATAAGAAGGTCTAAAACTTTGGGCTTCTTTGCCTCTTGAGTGCAACCAGCTCATTTCCTAAATTTTGTAATTGTTTCATGACTTCTTGAAATTCATTTGGAGCACTAGAGGATGAAGTAGAAGTTTCATTTGAACTATGATTTCTAGGAGTGGGAATAGGAGCTAAATTACGTGCTTGACCAGTGCTTAGGCTTTCCAAGTTTGGATATAAGGGCATAGGAGGCCTAGGTGCCAATTTACTATCTTGGATCAAACAATTCTCATCCCTAATGGCAATGTTATAAGCTGCAGGTATATTTACACCTCCCATGGATTGGATTAACATAGAAATATCATAATTTAAAGCTTTGAGATAGTATAAGAAAGCACCTTCAGCTATTGGCCTTACTGTCACTGGGATTCTATCCAGGTCCTTTGAAATCTGAAATTGAAGTCTATTAGCTGCTCATTGGGAGCTCTCTTGATAGTTGTCAGTTGTTCCAATAGAGACAAATTATCTCCCTTTTCTCCAAACTGCTCATGGAGAGCTATACACAAATGGTTCCAATTTTGGATAGAGCTTGCCCCAAGACTCCTGAACCATTGCAAGGCTTTCCCTTTGAATGAAGATGCCAACAATTTGACAGCAATTTGCATCTCAACAATCTCATGGATTACACAAACATTAGCAATGTCTTTGACATGATCACCAGGAGTGGTCTAATTTTCCCTAGTAAAGTATGGGATGTTCTTCAATATTGCAACCAGATCTGGGTTTTTGCATTGAGAGAAAGTGGGATGCTACTAGTGAAGTTGACATAAGGGTTGTGTTGTGCCATTCTAATTGGCTTGAGAACCCTTGTTGATTGGGTGAAAGGTCTACTAGGTGGAGGAGTTGATAGAGTTCTGTTTGGTGGAGATGGAGACCTTTGAATTCTTCTTCCTCTCTCTCTTCTTCCTGGGGATAACTATAGATACTTAGACAATCCCTCTTCTCTGGCCCTTGACCTTGTTTGGATCCTTCTCATGAATCTTCAAACTTGGACTGCTAAAACTAGTTGATTTTATCCCTTTGGAGTCACCAGATGTGCAAATCAGGGCTCTTTTTAAGCAAGAAACTTACAAAAATGCACATAAAATTTGTTTTAATGAAGATGAATACCTCTAAGGTCCCACCAGGCATGCCAAAACTATTAGTGCAAATCAGCAGCACCCCCTAAATGACCTTTAGATCTGCAGTGAGAATTGGGTCATTTAGTGTGATTGCACAACATGGAATCTTTTCCCCAAGTGTGGGACTTACAAAAATGGAAAAAAATCTCTAGATTGAAGGTTGGTTCCTCTGCTCCTCTGATCAGATGTATACATAAAATTTGTAGAGGTTTAACTCAAAATTCTACTCTAATTCTACCAAGGAGACAAGGATAGAAAGAAAAGAAGATAAAACTAAACTGACAAGGTGATACACCAATAGAGTGGTGAGCATCTATTTCGTAGATTGACACTGATTATGAAAAATCTAACACAAATCATGCAAAAATCACTAAAATTGTAATTAAGGATCGGGATAGATCAAACAACACAAGAAAGGATTGAAAATGCATTCACAAGTGGCATTGTTATTTCCATTTTCAAATACAATGCATTACAATAGCAAGGAGGTAGAAAACATGTTGCAGTCCTAAAAAAGGTTTGATATTCCACAAATTCACTTGCCAGGGTGAAGGAGGGATCCTACAGAACATATAAAATGTCCAACCCTTTACAAATGAGCCAAATCTGGCTTTTAACAATGAAAACCCGAGTTCAGGAAGGAGAAACGTGGAAAAATTTGAAATGAATGATTTAACCACTGACCAGATCCATAAAAATAGCATGGGTACCCTTAAAATTTCATTCCCCAAGATTTTTGACCTAAGAAGAATGGAAGCCATACTACATTAAAAATGGTGGTTGAATGTCGGTTCTACTCTTTTCCCCATGCCAAAGGAATTTTTCTCATTTTTCTCTCACTAAACTCCACCAAAAAACAAAATTGAAGATTCCATCATGTAGAGGACTTCAATAGCTTTCCAATGACACCAAAATTGAGAAAAACTGAGCTCTGGATCGAAATATATGCCCCTTTGAAGATTTAGGGAAAAACTGGGGCAAAAATCAGGTCAGCAGGCCAAAACCTAAAATTTTCCCCCTTTTTTGAATTTGGGAAAAATTCCCAAAAAACTCCATGCCCCACCACTCTACTACCATGTGGTGCTTCCTCATTCATTTACGGGTTCAAATGGCCATTTTACCTTTTTTGAATTTTGGAAAAATATGCAAAATTTCTCTATGCCCCGCCGCTCTGCTGCCACATGGCACACTCTGATTTGGTGTGGGCCTTAATCAACTTTATTTCCTCTACGGGCCCGTGGGAAAAAAATTTCCTTTGCGCCATTTTAAACACTTTGGAAAATTTTTCCAAATCCTTCGCACCTCCAAGCCCTGCCATGACTAGACACATGTCATCCTTCGGATGGTGCGAGGCCCTCAAAAATTTCTTTTCCTTCTCCTGGCGGGCCTATGGGCCTCTTTTTTTTTTTTTCCTTTTCACCCTTTACTATTTTGAAAATAATCCAAAATTTACTCCACCCCTCGATTCCCGCCCACCCTCATGGACACATGGCACACTCTCATTCAACGTGGGGCTTCGGGCAAAATTTTCCTTTGCGCCATTTTTTGAAAAAAATTCAACCTACCCCGCCGGTCCGATCTCGCGCCACGTGGCACACTTCGATTTGGCGCGGGCCTCAAGCCATTTCTTTCCTTTCCGGGCCCATGGGAAAAAAAAATCTTTGCGCCCCATCCCCTACCTTGGCAATTTTTTCTAATTTACCTCCGTTAACCCATCACTCCTTTGCCACGTGGCACATTCCTATTGGTTTTGGACCTTCCCAGGGAAAATTTCCCTCAAAAACTCCATCGAGCCATAACTTACAAAATACAAGGAGTTAGAAGGAAAATTTTACCTTTCTGGAAAGGTGAGAAAATCCTTTATCTGATGAAGCCATTTCCAAATAATTTTGAGTGCATAAAAAGTGGAAAAATTTAAGCGAGGCACAAGGAATAAAGGAATGAAAGAAATTTATTCAAAAATAAGCAAGGGGCTTATTTTGGATAACAGTTCCAAAGAAACAATGTTTCAAATTGGGCACCAATAATATGAATGGTTATGCCATTTGGTTTACCTAATTCCCAAGTACATTTATGAGACTCATGAACAAGTTGTTGAAACCATTCACCGGTAAGTTTTTGATTGTTTATTTAGATGATATTCTTATTTTTCAATCATTTCAAAGATGAGTGTTTGAAGCTTTTGAGGTTGGTTTTGACTAACTTGATGTAAGAAAATTTTCTACTTAGCTTAAGTGTATTTTCATGTAAAGGGAACTAATATATTTGGGATTTTTAGAACCAAAAATGTGTTATGAAAATGGACCGTGAGAAAGTAAAAGCAATAGTGGAATGGATTATTTTAAAGACTATATTTGAAGCTAAGATTTTTCATGCTCTATCTATCTTTTATATAAAATTTATAAGGAACTATAGTGTTTTTATGCACCCATCACTGAGATTGTGAAGGGAGACAAGAATAAATTCCAATGGATAGCTGCGGTAGAGAAGATATTTTTCAGTTATTGAAGAGAAAAGTTACATAACAGCCAGTTCTAGCATTACCTAATTTTGACAAAGTGTTCCAAGTTGACTGTGATGCAAGTGGGACAGCAATAGGTGCAGTACTCAGTCAAGAAGGTAAGCCTATTGCTTATTTTAGTGAAAAGTTAAATGAAGCAAAGAGAAAATATATTTTTATGACCAAGAGTTTTATGTGATTGTTCAAGCTCTTAAGAAGAATTGGCATTATTTGTTTTGTTCATTGATCATCAAGCACTGCAATATATAAACAACGAAGGAAAATTGAATCAAAAGCACACTAAATGGGTAGAATTCCTTCAAAGTTACACTTTTAAAAAAAAATAGAAGTGACAAATCTAACAAAGTGATGGATGCCTTGAGTAGGTGAGTTCTTGTATTGAATGAGCTTCAAGTAGAAGTCAATGGGATAGAATCAATGAAAGAGTTGTATGAAGAAGACTCAAATTTTAGAGAAGCATAGGAAACATGTAAAAACCCAATAGCTATGTATAGGACTCCATGGTTAGAGTATATGATTCAAGAATGTTTTTATTCAGAGGGAAGTGGTTTTGCATACCACAAGGTTCCATGAGGGAGAACCTTTTAAAATAGAAGCATATAATGGTCTAGTTGGTCACTTTGGGTACGAAAAAACATTGGCACAATTCAAAGTGATCGGTCGACTAGCCAACAATGAGCACATATCTTGAGAAACTTGTGGAAATATGTAGAATATGCCAACATGCAAAGGGGAATTTTCAAAATATGAGACTCTATCAGCCATTACCAATTTCAAATAAGCCATGGGATGCGATGAGCATGGATTTTGTTCTTATTTTACAAGAATGCTATGAGGTAATGATTCCATTTTTTTGTTGTAGATAGATTCTCAAAAATGACACACTTCATAACATGTAAGAAGACTAATGATGCCACAAATATTTCAAATTTCTATTTTCAAGTTGTGAGATTACATGGGTTGTATATGAGAAGTGTCAAATACGACACAAATTTGTTAGACATTTCTATATAACATTGTGGAAGAAATTGGGCACGAGATTGAATTTTAGTTCAGCCTATCACCCTCAAGTTGATGGGAAAATAGAGGTGGTGAACCAGTCTCTTGGGAATTTGTTGAGATGCATAGTTAGTGATAAGCCCAAATAATGGGATTTAGCTTTGGCACAAGCTGAATTTGCCTACAATGACTCTGTAAATTTAAGTACATGAATGAGCCCATTTCAAATTGTATATGGAAGCAACCCAAGAGGTTTTTTTGAGTTAAAAATCATGGTGGAGATTACTAGGAGTGTTGATGGTGAGGAATATGACTAAGCCATGTATGACATCCACATATGTCTATCAAAAACACGGGAGAAAGTTTTTAAAGTGGGAGACTTAGTATTTGCATATTTACACAAGGATCAATTTCCAAGAGGTGCATACATCAAGGTAAAGATGAACAAGATTTAAAATTATAAGGTTTTACGTAATTTCTCATACAATGTATACAAAATAGAGTTTCCTAAAGGGGTAGGTATTTCACCTATTTTTAATGATTCATATCTATACCCATTTGTTGAGGATTACAAGTGGAGAGAACTCAAATGAAGACTCTTTTTAACCATTAATTAGAAAACACAAATTCTAGAGAAAGTAAAAGAAGATATTGAAGCAATCATTGACATTGAAATCAGAAAAAGCATAAGGAATAAATAGTATTACAATTATTTGATCAAGTGGAAATGGCGCACAATAGAGGATGCAACTTGGATGTTTGAATTTGTAGTTGTCAAAAGGAAAATACATTGAAGATATCACAAAAATTCCATGAGTGGGAGCTCATGTTTTATTTACCCTCAATGTTTGATGCAAGATAATTTAGGGCCTTGTGCAATCCTCAACCAATAAAAAATAGTATTAGTTAATGTCATTTTGTCTAAATGTCAAAATCTTCCTCCTAGTTAAATAATTCTTCCTTATCTTCAAATTATTGACTATTAGGTGTCCATGATTGGAAGGCTTGTTTTGTAAATTGTTTTACTATTTTAGGAATTCTTTTGGTCATCTTGATGTTGACTTGTATGAGAACTTCCCATGTTATTTGACTGGGAATAAATTCCTACTTGTTTGGGAGTTTGTTTTCCTTGAATAAGGAGTTTGAGGCCATGCAAAAGGAGTTAGAACAGATTTTGGGGCTCAAAAATAAAAGAAAGGAAATATCGGATAGAGGGTCAATGAAAAATAAGATAGAGTAGTTTGGAATTTGAGAGGGATAGTGTGTGAAATTTTGTCAATTTATATAAAGTATAGAGATATAGAGGAAGTGATGAGAGATTATACAAGTGTTAGAGAGTCAATAAGAATATTTTTTTGAGTTATGTTATGGAGCGGAATCTACTCATTTTTGTAAGTCCTTGGTGATAGAGAGGATTCTATTATGTATGTACAACCATTTAAGGATCTAAACTATTGTGGTTGTGTAGAAGACATTTAAGGTTTGAAATAAATTATATAAAAAAACTATTCTTTTGTGTTCGGACCATTGTGTTTTCTCTAGCTACAAATAAAGACTTTTAATAATGAGATTTTTTAGTTTCCCTACATTACCTTAAGACGAATAACAGATGAATATGTGATCAAAGGCTCTCATATGATTTGATATAAGTTTGATTGCAATACTAAAGATAGAACATGATATTGTCACAACTACACACATGTTGTACACTATTGTATTATGCATATATAGATATCGGGAATATTTAGAAAAGATGAAGCTTCAAACAAAGAAAAGAAAAGGAATATTTTAGAGAAAGTGGAAGCTCTAGCATAAGAAATGTGTGCAAGGAAGCTTTAGGAAAGAGGAAGATGTGGACATAAGTTAATATAAGCATATTAACATAGAATAAAATAAAATACTTTGTGTCTAACATAATAGCCCATGTGATTATCTCATCAATAAGGTTTAAGTGAGTTTGAAATGGTTGGATCAAAACTTTATCCTTAAATTTATCTTTGACAAGGTGATTTGGAATGTTGGTCCATTAATATTTGTATAGAGGAAGATCTCAATCCACATAATAACCTATTTTATTATGAGAGCATGTGATTGGTGTAGCTTGAATTTGATGTGTTGATAAAAAAAATTGTGGCAAAATATTGTGTCCAAGATGTTCAACCTTACTAAAAACCTTAAAAGTGATATAAGATTAAAGGCTTTGTATAAACAGGTCCTTCAAATTTATTTTAGTAGGATGGCCTTTAAAACCAAGTGCATGTTATTCAAGATCACATGTGAAGGAAACATATAGGTGAAAATGACACGATAGAAAAGGAATAGACCATGAAAATCTTGGATGACATGTAAAAGATAGAAAAAACTTCTAGAAACTTAAAAAAATGTGAGAGAAATTGAATAAAACATGAACACAAAATTTTAACTACAATCAACCTTTATGTATAGAAAATGGAATCCCTTGAGGTTATCTATAGTTGTCATAAATATATTAGGAAAGAATATATTTTCTTCTTAGGGACATCTTATGATATTATGAGGTGGTTAAAGAGAAAAAAATTTAATGTTGGAAGTAATTGCAAGCCTTATAACCAAATCTTACAACAAAGTGTTGATGGCTCATATAGCTTTATGACATATACTTTTTTGACAAGAAAGTAGACAAGAAACTTTCCCTGGAGAATTTCCATGTATTCTTTAGGGAAAATTTTAAGGGTTCCTCCGAAAAAATCCTTAGAAAATATTTCACGAATATTGGTAAAACCACTTTCGCATGCATGGTGAATTGCAAGAAAAGGTGTTTTGTGCGGTAGGTGATTTTTTACTATGATTTTGGGAATGGTTGGGCCTTATCCATTGGCCTTATGATACGGAAAAAATAATATATGACATCGTATGGGAGGAATGTAAATGCTACGGTCAATAGCATTCTACATGCTCTTTGGTAGGTAGTATTATACATGCTACCAGCCGGTAGCATTCTGCATGCTACCGACCGGCAAGTATTCTATATGCTACCAGTAGTAATATTCTGCATGCTACCATTTGATAGCATTCAACATGCTACCGTATGGTCGCATTCAAGCATGCTATCATTTGATCGCATGTAAGATACAACCAAGATACTAATGCCGGTAGAATGTAAAATCATACCAACTAGTAGCATGTAGAATGCTACCCTACCCATCGGTAACATGCATCATGCTACCATCACGGAGGCATGCAAAATGCAACCAGCCGGTATCATGTAGAATGCTCTTGGTCAATAGCATTAAATATGATGTCAATCACCTCATTAAACTTGTTATAAATACCGAAGGCAGTCATTTTCACTCCACACAACAAAGAGAATCCAGAGCTGAGAGCATATGAGGAAAAATCCTAAAGACAAAATTTGAATGCCAAAGGAAATACAAAAGGGAAGAATCCAAAATGCCAAAGGATAGCTATGCAACCAAGAATTTTATAACAAATTGAAAAAATGCCTAGAAGAAAGAACACTTCGAGAGAGCCCAAGAGCCCAAGTGCGTCAACAAAAATATGAAGAATTTTTCATTCAAGATCCTAGTATTTCCTCAATCTGTACACATTTCTAGAGGATCCTAATGTGTTTTCCCAATGGATCAAAGTGGCCAATTTCACAAGGCTAGTGTATATGCCCCAATTTTGTGAGACCATAGAACACTTAACAATATTCTACTCAACTACGACACTTCCACTTTCACATTTCATTATACACTCCCATCTCATGTAGAGTCATTTGGAATGTCACCTGATGACATTGAACGTCTCACAGGACTACCACACAAATATGTGGATCATGTCATGATGAAGGTTGTTTTATCGGATGAATAATACAAGTATTTGAATTCTAGTTTTCAATTATCTATTGATACAATTGCAGCTGCTATTGTTTTTAAGTTTATTTTCTATTTTAAAACATTATATTTTCATTATTTTTAATTTTAAAAAAATTGATTATATTTAAAATTCACTACTAACAAAATGTTTCTCCTCGTATTGACATTTACAACTTCCAAAACCCTTCAAAAAGAGGGATTCAACTCAAGGATTTCAGTCACCCATTTCTGCAGGCCGTTGTGTAGTTCTTCTAGGCCATAATTATTTTACAAGGTTGATATATGGATATTCCATGGTGGGCATTAGCATATATTATCCGCACCTTAAGTGGGAAGAAATTTTACTGGTGCAACTTCTTATCCTCCAGGATAAGATCTGATTTGGAAAATATTCATTTGAATGATAATGTTACCATCACTCAACAAATTTTATTCTAGGTTTATATTATGAATCTCTCTATAATTTACGTGGCACCTCTCCTCCAACAATAATGCATTCAAAGCTAAAGGATTTTTCGTTAACACTATCAGTTGAAGAGCAAGAGGTGAGTCCCAATTTTTGATTAGATGGTTTTTAATTATTATTTTATTATTGTAATATTTATCTTTTAAAATTAAAATTTGAAATTAATTAACAATTTATTGTTAAATTATCACAAAATATGGCAATTGTGGTTGCATCACGAAGGGAATCGGTATCGAGGCCATTTCCCACCTGGTTTAGGAGATTATATTACTATTTCTAATGATCAACAAACAGAGGAGGAAACCCCTCCACATTCTACTAAAAATATGAGGAGTTCCTTAAACCCTCAAACTCAATCATCCAAAATACCACATGCATTAATCACATGTATTTTAATTTATGATGTATATATGTTTCAACTTTCAAAATGTATGAAAATAAATGTAATTAATTTTTTAAAACTTGTGTGTTTCAAAATTTATTGCAATTTATATTGCTTTGTTGCAGAAACCACCAGTAGAATATGATCAGTATCATTGGGATGAAACGAAGGAGGTAGAAATATCTTCAATACCTCACTCTGTTGCCCTAGGTTTGAATCTCTTGTTTCTTTTTTTTTTTGATATTTTTGATATAAAATTCAACATTCTAATAAATATTTAATTCTTAATTAAATTTTAGATCACACCTACCAGTCTTTTCAGTCTACTCCTCCACAACCACCACATCAATAGAAACAAGATTCATTTGCACCTTAGAAACAATCCTCTCAACAAAGTAATTTTATAATATTATATGAATTTATTTATTTTTCATTGCTATTATGTTTTAATTTTGAATTTTGTCATATTATTTACAAAATTACAATTCAATGTCTGAGAGCCTCCAATTTTTGATCCACAACGAATGCACATGCCACCTCCACCACCCCCACCACAAAATATGAGGACCAAGTTCCTTGGAAAGAATATTTCATTCGCTCGTCCAACTTCAAGTAGGGGCACCCTTAATTTTGCTTTTGATTTTCCAACATTTTCATTGGGCAATGCTCCTAGTGGGACGGGGTGTTTTGGTGTTGAACGATATTTATTTTGATGAGGAAATTCTTAGGATTAAAAGCATATTTTAGGAGCATGGAAAATTCAATCCCTAAGATATGATTCATGCAGCAAGGCAGCCTACTCTAATAAGAGAGGATAGATCAAGAACACCATCTCCAGTACAGACTGGCACTGCCTTAACTAATGACCGAAAACTACTTTTTCAATTGATGTTCTTTTGGTTGATAATACTGAAGCCAATATTGATATTATTTCAAAGGAGGTTGAAGAATTAAAATTGTGGGAGTTTAGGGCTAAATTTCTGATTAAAGAAATAAATTCACGATATAAAAATCACAACCAAAGAAATATATTGTATTCTTCACATCAGAACGAGCTAAGAAATATTGATATTTTGTTGAATCAGGTTGTGTCTAGTTCTGTATCATTTGAAAATAATTATGAAGATGAAGTGTTGAATGTTATGTTGAATAGAATTGAGAATTTAAATGTTGAAGCACAAGTGTACCACAATATGTGGTTGAGAGACAAAGGCCTTGTAGTTATTGCAAAAGCAAAATGAGATAAGGCATTGGTAAGTCTTACTAAATTTTCAAGTATTATTTTCATTTTTGAAATTTTACTAATAGATTTTCTCTTTTCTAATTCAGTCAAAGTACGAATGAAAAATGAGGCTAGTGTGCTTGATTTTCATTTACAAAGTTCCAGGAAAATTTTAAAGGTAGTAGTTGAATTGAAAGAGAAGCTTGTTATCTTAAACAAGAAAAATAATACCTTGAGAAGAATAATAAAGGAAAATGGAATGGATCTAGAGATACTATTGAAGAAGAAAATAGAACATGATCCTACCTTACTGTCTGTTGGTGATGTGGCAAATCCAGAAAAAGAGATTCTTTCGAATATTGAAGCTACTGCAAAGGATCTGGTTCATTCAGGTGTTGTAAAAGAAAGTTCTTTAGTGCAGGAGAAAGAATCACATAGAGAAGAATATTCTCAAGGATGAAGCTGCAAAAACATTGTGAAATTATAATTGTTGTTGTAGAATATTTTATAAAATT
The DNA here is from genome assembly GCA_018340775.1 of Taxus wallichiana var. yunnanensis. Classification (NCBI taxonomy): domain Eukaryota; kingdom Viridiplantae; phylum Streptophyta; class Pinopsida; order Cupressales; family Taxaceae; genus Taxus; species Taxus wallichiana. The sequence continues at coordinate 274,467,671 of CM031242.1, read as the reverse complement.
GTTTCAATTTGTATGACAATATTGAAAGTTTCAAACTTTAATCAATGTGGATTGTGGTGTTTTACTTTTACTTTTGTTATATTGTGCATGAGCTATTCAAATTGATTCTGAATGTGACTATTATTCTCGATTGTATTTGATATATTTATTAAATGGTACATTACTGATTATTATCATTTTCAAATACTTTGTCGATAAAACAATGAACTACATATATTTACTAAAAAATTATATGGTGTTTTATATGTACTATATTCATGCGTAAGACTGAAAAACATTGAAAATTCTCCAATTATGGAATTATATTTTTTTATTTTAAAGACAACAAAACAATAAGTATGACACATTTAAAAAATCTAAACAAGTAAACACATTGCAACATTGAAAATATTATTAAAAAATGAACAGGCATATAACAAAAATAACAATATAATCTGAATCCTAATATGAAATTTTATTTCTTGAATAAAAATGTACATTCATTCTTCTTTACTCAATATCAGCTAGATCAAATGCAAAATTATCTTGAAAACATTTTTCCTAACACTTTTATCTAATCTTTCGCTGCGATTTTTAGTCACAGTTTCATTGTTATCAGTAGTCCTTGTATTAGTATTATTGATCCCTCTTCTCTCTGCAAGATAATTCCATACATCCATTACCCATTCATAAGGAAAGGTATCCACATCATATCATGAAACGTATACAATCTCAAGTAGGTCTCAATATTTTTATCAATTTTGTTCCGATATTTTGATTTTATAAATGTTAATGCGCTGAAAACTCTTTCATCTTCAACTGATCCCAATATCATTATTTGACATAGTTCATACAATTGGAAATACTCACTTATGCTTTCATGAAGGATGGAACTAGGATACAACCTTTTCCATAGAAGTGTAATTTCTCCCTTCTCTATTGGCTCTTCCAGTAATTCAAATTGTTCCTTCATTACCTGTCCGAAATCAGTTGATTGCAATGCAAGAGTTTCCTTTTGAAGAATACCATTAATCTGAAATCCATTACATTCAACTGATTGTCCAAAATGTTTAATTATAGTACCCATGTGTCTTTTAAATGAATCAACTATAACACCTCCTATACAGGATTCCAAAATTTAGGATTGACAACTCCCATGGCCTCAAGAAGCTCTCTTTTTAAAAACAATCTTTGATCTCACTGGATAAACATTGTGAGATTTTCTAAAAAAAAAAATCCTTGTTTCAGATATAATAACATCATATAAATTATGTGTAATAGGAACTTCTTCAAGCTCTTCTCCAGAAATATTCACTTATTTTTGAATGTGTGCATTTTAATCTCCTTCCCATTGACAAAGATACACAAAATACCAAATATATTGAATCTGAAGTAGCAGTTAGGATCCTTTAATTCTATCAGAGCTTGTCATTGATAAAATACATGTCATTTAAAATAGTTATCAGATTTATATAACATATCTAGAGTCTGACATACCCTTTTCCTAAACCTAATGAATTTTGTTATATATATGGATCATTCTTGTGCAAGTTTTGTTATGCAATTCATCTCATGCAACATTGGAAGAATCCCACAAAGTGTTAACAATGTTTTCAATTCGTAAGGTGGTAAAGCAAATATTTTTCCCTGTCAACTTGCCTACAATTCTTATACATGAAACCAATTAAAGATGGATATTCCTCAAAAACTTTGTGTGCAGGCTCATACATAGAAATCCATCTAGTATCAACATATTTAAGAAGTTTCTTACCATTTGTGACCCCAAGTGAAAACTTTTGAAACTCTAGAAATCATTTTGAAACTGCTTGACATATAGCCATGAACTTCATAGATAAGTTCTTCAACTTTCTCAACACATTCGAATGTGCTTACTATCCTATATGCAAGATTCATCCTATGAGCCATGTAATGAATATGAATCATGTAAGGAGAAACATATGTTTGGAGATGCACACATAGACCATTTTTGTGACCTTGCATCATTGATGCACCATTAGCACCAACACAAATCAGCTTTTTGGCTATAGAATAATTATCCATTCTTGTTATGTCCTTCAAATTAGATATCACCAATTTGGAAATATTTTTAGCATTGTATTTTTCTTGCATTTTATGAACCGATAGCAGATGAGGTGTCCTGGTGTGGTTTTGGAATGTATATACATGCATGTAAACCCAAGAAGTGTTGTCAACAAGTTGTAACCTCATCAATTGAAAGGGAGATGAAACTTGCATTCTTGACATTTTCTTTCAGATCTTCTTTTTCAATCATCACAAGACATCTCGCCATTTCCCAGGAACTGCTCTCTGACCAATGTGAATTTGGAAGGTTTGGAAACCCATTGAACTTGAACAATTTTTTATATTCTGAAAAATTTGAAATTGGTCTGCCCATTTTCAAAATAAAGAATATGGTTGAAAACTAGGAGGTTTTTGCCTTCAGATTTTCATTTACTGACTTTTCCAAAATTTGCATTTATGGTTCCTCCTTTCTCCTAAAGTTTTTGAGTGTGTTTCATCTTATTGTCATACTCCTTATATATGACATGCATGCACTCTTTTACAGTTTTCCATCTATGAGTCTTCATTATTTTTCTATCATTGTCAGTGACTATGTAATATACTTTTCCATAATGTTTCTCTATAATGTCCAATTTAAGTTGCATTTTATGTTCTTTACCCAATTTCCAAGTACAAATAGTACATCTACATTCTTTGGGAGTATCACTACCATTATCTGGTTGTACAAGCTCAATAAATGGGTATTTTGCTGCCCAATCTACTTGAAATGACCTTCTAATTGTCTAAGATGTTTTCTTCTTTCTCCCAGACTTATTTTTATGAAGGTTTCTGTCATTATCATCTTCTGATGGAATCTTTTCATTTGTAAAAGGAACGATAACTATATTGTACCAAACCAGAACACGAGATGTTAATCAAATACCACGATCTGTAAGATGAAAGCAATTTTCCGAATAACTTTACATAAACCCTTTGCAAACAAATAAGAAGCAATATCATATATTATTATGAAACTCAATGAAATATAATGAGAATGGGCCTTGCTTATATAGGCAAGGAATGACAATCTAAGAACCATTCAAGTTCATAGATCAAGCCATAAATCAAGGAAATAACTAGTCACAACCATATATTTAGGAGATAACTAAACATCAAGGATCTAGTCAATACCATAGATCAAGGAAAGAACTATACCTAACAACTAGATAATATCTCCTATATTCTTAATAAGATAAAATAAATATCCAAACACATAAGTGGGTGAGGATAAATACACTAAAGGTAAATAAAGTACCTAGGTGAACATGAGCTAAGGTAAATACCTACTCTAACACCCCCTCAAGTGAAGCTAGGGGCCAAAATAGAAGTGGCATGTCCACGATGAGTCCCGACTGATGAGGTACTCATGTACAATAACTAGGAAAAAGGGACAACACAAGGCACCCAAAACCAAGAACAACAAAGTAAAGAGAGTAAAAACCCACTGCAAGGCATCCCAAGAAGCTTGGATCAAAAACTCGTATAATGTTGAATAAGTTTGGTGTGCACTATGGTCTGAATCCACTTCTTGATCAAAAAACTCAAAAAAAACCGATTACTGGCTTCAGAAGATAATAGCTCCATACAAGTAGACTATTAATGGAGTGATGTTAAAAGTGCAAAACAAACACCAAACATAATTCGATCAACTACTGCAAATAGGTGTGCCATGATCCAAGAACAATAACCAAAGTAACAAGGCAAGGACACAAACTCCAAAGTCTCATGATCCAAGAAAATCCAAGGTAACAAGGCAAGCACACAAGACCCAAAAAGTAGGATCAGCACCACACCCCCATACTTTCTTTGAATGGGTGGAGTGACACCACGTATATGTATGAGTTACCCAAAATAAACTACTTGAACACTGAAAAAATAACATTGTGCTTCACCAAAATAGATCCCCATAAGAGAGAATATTAACATGCCAAAAGTGTCAAAAATATAGATACAAAATCTCTCAACAAACAAGAGAGATACACTACACCTACTAAAGAAAATTGCTCAAAACAAGAAGCATTACAATGCATAAGGTATAGAAAGTGAATCAAGAGGCCGAATGGTGGAGTCATGCTTGTAGAGTCCTCTCAATGAATGCCTATGTTTCCGCCATGAGTGATCAAATATCCACCCCGAATCAACACAGATGGATGAAGAAGATGCATGTATATGATTTGGTGTAGAATACACAATGTGTGTATGCAAAGGAACATCAGAATGTGTGTCAGGTTGATCATGTCTGATAGCTAAAATCTTAGGTTTCTCAATCCTAAGTGAAGGTGCAGAACTCATGTGTTGCTCATGATCCTCAAAAAGAGGCAAGTAAATAAAAATAGGAGCTCTATCAATGTGTGATCCCAATGAAGTATATGCTTGAAAATCAATGTCATGGCAATAATTCCACTTAACATGTGGAATAGGGGAAATAATACCCTATGAATGTCTGCCAATACCTCCACCAGTGAAACCCATAGAACGGAGCATGCAAGAACTAAATGTAGTGGTATGCTTCTCAAAAGAGCCATGCATATGAGCAAAAGTAGGATACATAACATGTGTTACTTGGAATAGGCCCAGATGTGGAAGAGCATGTAATAACATACTCAAAGACCGACATATCAATATTATTAGGTATAAGAGAAATAGCTGCAAGTTGACTAAGAACATAGACATTAATGTCCACAATATGATGGTGATGTTGTAGGCTAGCAAGTTTTTGCTGCAGGGAGTGTATTAGTGTATCCTTATCGTGAATGAGTGATTGTAGAAGATAATTTCACTTCTTGAGTGATCTATTTTCTTCCAAAAATTTATAATATCCTCTTGAAGTCCACACACTTCAGAGAAAATAATATCATTCTCAGAATCCATGATAGATACAAGAATGCAACTCCCAAAATTTTAGGACGTCGGGCTCAGCCGAAATTGCGTCCACAATTGATTACAACACTCCTCCATATTTGGCACTTTATAATGAGTGCGTGTTACAATATGGAACTTTATAATTATATTGAAATTCTCAAAATAAATATTTCCAATGGAAACAAAATGAAAAAATAAGCACTTTTGTAAAAATGGCACTCAAAACCGAGTTATCGATCAAAAGATACAAGCTTTTTTAGTAATATGCTCTGCTATTTATTTTAGATGCCACTAAAACAAAATAAAATGTTCTTGCCTTCACCACACACATAAAATGAAAGGGGCTAGAGTTAATAACCTAATAGTAGGGATCACAAGAATTAATCCCTCATATGACCAAATTTTCCCGAAATAGTAACTCATGCGCAGCAATCTGTGGACCCCTGCCAAAAAAGGAAAGAATTTCAATGCTTTTCCCATGCAATCCAAAAACGTTGTAAAGTAGCGAAGTGCCTCCGAGAAATGGTCAAGTTTATAGTCGATATTATGGTTTTTCCACCTTCCAGATCCAATGGAAGCCTCTGTTTTACATAAAGCCATATGCAACAACAAAATACGACCAAATCCCAAATATATGAATATACAAATAATTTATTTGTAAAATAAAACTTATAGATGGATTTCAATAGCAACCTCACTGTGATACCATAAAAGGAATGATAACCAGATTGTACCAAGCCAAGAATACAGATGTTAATCAAACACCATGATCTATAAGATGAAAGCAATTCACCAAAATAACTTTACATAAAACCTTTGCAAACAAATGAGCAGCAATATCATATATTATTATGGAACTCAATGAAATATAATGAGAATGGGCCTTGCTTATATAGGAAAGGAATAACAATCTAAGAACCATTCAAGGTCGTAGATCAAGCCATAAATCAAGGAAATAACTAGTCATCAAAGAACTATTCAAGACCATAGATTTAGGAGAGAACTAGACATCAAGGATCTAGTCAATACCATAGATCAAGGAAAGAACTAGTCAATACCATAGATCAAGGAAAGAACTATACCTAACAACTAGATAATATCTCCTAATATCTAAATAAGATAAAATAAATATTCACACACATAAGTGGGTGAGGATAAATATAATAAAGGTAAATAAAGTACCTAGGTGAACATGAGCTAAGGTAAATACCTACTCTAACAATTTGAACATTCTTCTATTAAACGCATTTGGCATTTGGGACAATCTTCAAGTTCGCATGTCTAGGTCAATAAAATATTCATCTACTGAAATAATTGTTTCCTTAGGGTTTATGTTTTGGTTTATTGTTTCATTCTGAATAAAATTAACATAAGGGGTTTCTATTTTCAAAAACAAAAAATGTTTTGTTACAAAGATATTTAAAAAATTAATGACGAAAAAGAGGAAAAAGGTTATGATAATCTGTTACAACTTACCAGTACCCATGTTAATGTTTCCAGTGGAAGCAACTTGGGTCTTCATTTTTGTGGGGCTGAAAAAAATTGCTATGCTACCTTTTCTTTTTTGTTTTTCTACCTTTTGTTGATTGTTCAAAGAATCCATTGTACCTATCCATGAAAATATTTAAATTAGATAAATGTAATCAACATCTAAACAATTCTAAAATTTGTAAATGCAATCAAAAGCATATTTTATGGTACCGGATGGTATCATAATGCATGCTCTTAGAAGGAAACATGCAGTATGCTCCCAACGAGTATAAAAATGCTACCATTAGTAGCATACAAGTATGATTTCGGATGGTAGCATGCAATATGTTACTTGGGTGGTAGTATGTCCGCATTCTATCGGTCGGTAGCATGCATCATGCTACCAGCCAGTAGCATACTACATGCTATCGGCTGGTACCATTCTTCATGATGTCGTTCGGTAGCATGTAGTATGCTATGAGTCAATAGCATGTAGATTGCTACCATTCAAGAGCATGTTGTAGGCTACCGGTGACATCATGTAGAATTATACCATCAGTAGCATCCTTCGTGTTGTCGGTTGGCATCATGAAGATGTTAGATAGTATGCTACCTACATGCTACGAAAAAACTAAAGTACCTTAAAAGTAGAAAGAAAATATCTACCTCTGGTGACCAATCCTCTAATTTTGAAAGAAGAAAGCCTAAATGAAATATTTGGTAATTGTGAATTTACGGAAGGAGGTTCCAAAGTTTGATGTTTAGAACTATGAATAATGAATTATAAATACTTAAATAGAATATATATATGAGGTGAATTTGACATATTTTAATTTCATTATAAGGGAAATTTTAATGATAACAGTCGGTTGTCGATGGAAAATCCTTGGAGAATCAACCCTAACATTAACTTGTACCCAGAAAATTTTAGTGACCTATCCCTATTCATACTCAAAAATTCATTAATTTCAAATTTTGAAAACCAGAATATTCATGAATTAACAAATATTCGCCACTAAAATTTTCCCTAGTTTTATTTCAACACTTCTAGATAATAGTCGAGAGAAATCAAATTGAAGTAGTTAAAGAATTCAATATGTCCAAAAGGATCTTAATAGAAAATAACATTATGTAAATATCAAGCCATTCTCCCAAATGGAGAATTGATTTCCCTTCATAATATTTCCTTCTACAATATAGTTTAGTTAATCTCTATAATTGCTTCCAATAGAAAATTTGTCTTTCCTTACATTATTTTCAAGGAGTATCTTTGGCATGTAAATATTGGATGGAATCATAATTCCTATTTTACATATATGTTTAACCAAACTATTAATCTTCATCTTTTCCTCGGTTCATTTTCAAAAACATGACTTATTCTTTGGATAATTTGTCTATTTTGTGAAATTTGTGGCACTTCTACTCTCAAAAATTTATGACCATTTTCTCTTTAAAGGTTATAAACCATTATTTTCATAGGCATCCTCATTGAAATTTTTATAAAGGGGATTCCTTAGACCTTTCACAATGTGGTTACACACAAGCATGTTTTTCACAAGAATCCCCTTTGTTTGTTTGATCTCTCAACTCTCATTTAGCTTTCTACAACACTTGCATCCACAAAAATTCCATAGAATTTCATTGGAGTGGAATCATTTTCGATGATGTCTATGGTTAAATTTTGATTCAAATAGAGATTTTAACTTTCCTAAGTTATTGTGGAATTGTTAGGATATTAGCAACCACCTTGAATTTCCATTTGAGACCTCTGTAGTCTTTTATTTTACCAAACAGCCCAAAGTGTGTTGGCATATCACTTAGGCATGACACTCCGAGTGCTCACCCAAAGTATGTAAGGGTACCAAGTCCCTCTTTTATGGAAGATTTATTAAGGAGTTAGCATGAAGAGACATATAATCCATAATAATAATAAACATGCAAGGATAAACCATAAACAGATCTAGATCACAACCATATGCAAGAATGAACTAAACAAGAATCAAAATTAGATCTACCATATAAGATCCAGAAATAGATATGTCAATAACCATTATCCAGCCACAAATATCCATTGTATCAATCACTATAAAACAAAGAAGCCAAATACATACATAAGAGTATCACCATAGGTCATGTGCACCCATAAACTTGAAGCATAACCTTATAAGCATTCATGGAATACTAAACCCATGCAAATTAATACATATATATAGGGGTGGGGACTTTCCCTTCACTTCCTATGTGTCCTAAAAAGAGGTTTCATGTTAATAATAGCCATGTGTCGCTACAAGATAAATAAAAAAGTATGCAAGCTTGTCAATAATAGATTATCTAATTGTTGGCAAGAAAATTTTTAGGGACAAATTGGTGGTTATTTGGCCAACACTATGGGAATCTAAGTCCCTCTACATTTGAATGGTGTAGCTCCCATTGTTTAGCATGTAAAACCAAAGTGGATTTATGGTGGTTTTAAAACCAAATATCCAGGAACACTCCATTGTCCCTATGGCAATAATAAAGCAACTCGCTATAGCAGAAATCAATACGAGAAAGGGGAGGGAGTGAGAATAAAGGAGGGGGAGTTCAATGTTGTGGGTAGAGTGTCAGATGCCCACACACATCAACTAGAAGTTTCATTACATGCATTAATTAATAGAAGAAAGAAAAATTTACAATTTCTAAGCACAAGATAGAATAAAATGTGCTTTGGTCACAAAGCACCTATCGATTTTTCCATCAAGGGGACATGAAATTCCTTCCTTTTTTATCGATCTCGAGTTGAAACTTGTACAACGAGTGGAAATAGAAGAAAAATGAAGAGGAGAGCAGAAGAAGACTAATAATCTTTTTTTCCTTTGTTCACAAAAACGTGCTTCCAATTCCCAAATTTGATTATTGGCCTTTCACAAAGACTTCAAAAATCATTAAAACGTTCGACCCAAGCCGTTACAAACAAATTTGATCATTTCCCCTCTTCCAGACTCCTCTTCCATAAAGAAAACACTTCTGACGAGCCCAAAAAGAGCTTCTATGTGTAAAAATGCATATTATATTTCAATTTTCCAATTCACATATGGACCGTTTGATCATTTTCCCTAATTGCTATGAAATCGAGCCATCCACGTGGTAGGAGAACATTGGAGTGGAGTCGGGGGAAACTTTGTTACATTTTTTGCATGCCAAAGATGTTTTCTTGATTTTCTCCCACAAAAATCCATCAAAATTTAAAATTTAAGTTTTCATTGTGTGGATAATTTCACCATCTTTCCATTGATACCAAAAACGTAAAAATTTGAGCTCTAGATCAAAAGATATGGCCTCTTGAAGATTTAGGGAAAAACTGGAAAAATTAGGGAAAAATTCGGGTCTGTGGGCCAAAATTTGACATTTTTCCCTCTTTTTTCAAATTGGGAAAAATTTCCAAAAAATCTCCGCACCCCGCCTCTCCAATGACACGTAACACCTTCTGGTTGATCCACAACTTCAAAACAACATTTTTCCCCCTTTTGGGAAATTTGAAATTTTTCTCAAAATCCTCCCCTAGTCTAACACTCGATGACACATGGTGCTCTCCTATTGGTTACGGGCCTTAATCAATTTTTTCTTCATTATCCTTTGTGGGCTTGCGGGCCATATTTTGAATTTTAAGTTTCTAGCCAAAATGCTAATCTGTCAAAATTTTCTCCCGGCCCGCGAGTCCGTTTCCTTCCTTCGAGCTGCGGGCCAAAATTTGTCTTTGTGCCTTTTAACCCCAAAAGGGATAAGATCCAAATTTCTCTATGTGCCTCTACCAACACACCAATTCACTTGGCAACATTTCCTCCTTACCTCCATGGGCCTCGCTAGAGAAAATTTCCCCTCCAAACTCCGCTAAGCCATAACTTGCAAAATCCAAGGAGCTAGGAGGACTTCCTTACTTTTCCCGGAAAGGAGAAATAATTCTCTATCCGATGGAGGTGTTTCTACGAATCCTTGATCCCTTGGGAAGTTCTAGATTTAAAAATACTTAGATTGGACCATTTTCAAAGGGTAACAACTCATAAATTTCTAAGTCCAAACTTGGAAAAAAAGGAAATTTTTTAAGGGAAAACATTGGTTCTAGCTTTAGGACATGGCATGGATTGAACAGGGAGAAAACATGACATGAGGGTCCAGAATTTCAAGTTTCAAAACATATAATGCTGACCAGTGCCTTATCCATTGGACCTTGAAGAGTCATGTACAACTTCCGAGGAAATAAAGAAGGAAGAATAGGACACAAAAACCAAAAACACACCAAAACAGAAAAGGAAAACAAAACACACAATGAAGAAGGGGAAAAACAAAACTATGCTATAAGGTGAGGGATAACTCACTTTCACTGATGATATAGTTTCAAATATTTCCCACTTCTAGGAAATCCTAATGGAGTCCCATCTAAGTATGATAGGAGAAAAACATTCTCACCACAAGTTCCAAGAATTCGAAAAGGTCCCAGCCACAAAGAATCAAATTTTCCATGACTGCCCTTTGGTTCTCTTCTCTTGTCCCAAAGTAGGACAAAATCTCCAACTCTAAACTCTCTTGCCTTGGTCCTTTTTCAAAGAGCTTTTTCACTTTCAGCTGATGTTCTTTGATTTTATCAACCACCTGAGATCTAATTTCTTCCAACCTCTCAAGAAAAAGGATCCTTTTGTCAATAGAGTATTTGTATTGGCCATCATCCACTACTTGAAGCAATCTTGAGAGCTAGAATTTCAATTATGATGGGAATGTCTACTTCAACTCCATACAACAGCTGAAAAGGAAAAGTAAAAATGGCCTTTTTAGGAGTGATCCTTTCATCCCACAATGCATCATACAATCTCTTGTGCCAATTCCTCTGATTCTCATCAACAAGCTTTTGGACAATGGTCACAATGTTCTTGTTACTTGACTCAGCTTGACCATTTCCTTGTGGATAGTAGTCAAAAGAATGTGCTAGAGAGATGCCAAAACCATAACAGAACTTTGTCAATTCTCTTGAAGAGAAATAAGTGGCATTTTCCACAACAATCTTTTGAGGCACCCCAAAATGGACAATGATGTATTCTTTAATGAAATTGCAAACTACTTCAGAACTAGCTTGTTTGGTTGGAATGGCTTCCACCCATTTGGTGAAGTATTCCATGGTAGTGAGCACATAAGTATGCCTAGCACTTGAATGGGGATTCAACACACCAATGAATTCCAGACCCCATTGTTGAAATGGTTCTTCAATAATCACAATCCCGAGAGGAAATGCGATTAATCGTGGTTTTCCAACAAATTGCTGGCATGCTTTGCATTTAGAAACCCATCTCTCGAGTATCAAAGAAAAAGAGAAGGCTAATAATATCTACCCTCGATAATTTTGTGGGCGATCACCATGGTTGAAAATTTTCCACCACAAGCTTGATCATGATAGGCTTTGAGGATTTTTTTCTTGTCGCTCAATGTCAACAACTTGAGAAAACAGCCATCTATCCCTTTCTTATAGAGTGCATGATTCCAAATCACATATTTGGCTGCTTTCATCCTAAGTTTTCTTCCCGCTTGTAATCTAAATAAGGAGGCTAATCCCCATACGTAAGAAAGAAAGTGATGTCTCGCATACCATTCCTCTCGTAGTGTTCACAAAGAGAACTTGTGGGCAATTTTTCGAATAGGTTGGGCAAGTTTCATCTCTTTCTCCAAGCTGAACTTTGAGAGATTCATCTTCAACAATTAACTTCCACAAACGATTTCCTCTAACTAGATTAGAGGGCTTAATCTCTGGGTCATACTCTTGGATCCTTGCAATCCAATTTCCTCTTTTGGCTCTAGGATCTTGTTGTGTCAAAATGGACTTGATTGCACTTCCGAGGACCATCACCACGGTGTGAGAGTTGAGTATGTGAAATCTGAAATTCTTCATGGCCTTGACCACTACGTATGGATGATTCTCCAATTGATTGTAATTTAGTTCATGCTTCTTCAAAGGGAAGCTCATAAAAGCAATAGGTTCTTCTAATCCTTCATCATTCTTCTAAACTAGGATAGTAGAAAGAGTGTGCTCGAGGCACAACAAGACATGATGAATTCTTTGCTGAAATATGGAGATACCAAAATTGGAGCTTTGCAATGGCCTTCTTGATTTCTTAAAAAATTTATTTTCCTTCACTACTCCATTTGAAACTGTTTGAGGCTTCATCATAGAGGTGATGTGATTTGTTAGTTCAGCAAATCGGGGACGAAGCGGTGAAGAAAATTTACCTTCCCAAATAATGAGTGCACTCCTTTCTTGCTGGTGGGAAGAGATAGTGCTTGAATAGCACTTACCCTATCAGGGTCAATATGTGTTCCATGCTTATTCACTATGTGTCCCAACAGCTTGCCTTCTATGACTCCAAAGATACACTTCTTAGGATTTAGAGAAATGCCATGTTTTCTACATCTTGTAAGAATCTGCTCCAAGTGGAAGATATGCTCACTTCTCTTCTTTGAAAACACGGTTAAGTCATCAAGGTATATGACAATGCAATGCTTGAGATCTTTAAAAGCTAGGTCCATGTATTTTTAGAAGGTGGCTCCCACATTGATCAAGCCAAAAGGCATCTTCTTGTAAGCAAAAGTTCCCCAAGGAGTTGTGAAAGCTATCTTGCTACAATCTTCTTCGGCCACTTTAATTTGATTGTACCCTAAGAAGCCATCAAGCAAAGAGAGCATCTCGAGATCCAAGAACTACTCTTAGGATATGATCCCGATAAGAAGAGGGTAATTTTCCTTGAGAGATGCCATTATCCACTCAAAATTCCCGCTCGATGAAGGTAAAAAAATTCAAAATTTTGAGTTTAAATGTTTTCTCGAAGTACCTAAGTCATGAAATTGAGAAAATCTGCGTTTTTGGGTCATTTTGAGTGATTTTTGCCTGTCTTCGGAACTTTTTGTCCCAACCTGTCCCAAGTTCAAAAGTGTGTTTTCCCTCGATCGGCCGATTTCCCGAAGTTGTCCCGATTTTGGGCCCGTCAAAACTTTTCGTCCCAAGTGTCCCAAACTTATTGTGCGAAAGTTGTTCCATTTTCTACGAAACACCCGAACCGCGTACTTCACACTTTTGTGTCCCAAATGTCCCAAATCAAATTATGCAAGTTGTTCCATTTTCGGTGATTCACTTGAACGCGCCTTCGAACTTTTCATCCCGAATGTCCCAAAATGCATTTGTGCGTCTTCTCCTTCTTTCACCCGAAGCGGCCGAGCCGCGTGTTTCGCGCATTCACGTCTCACATGTCCCAAGTGAACCAAGTGTCATTCATGCTTATTTTTCCCGCTCTACCCGAATATCATGCTTATTCAAATTGGTGGGTATGTATTAAATGTGCATTTATGACCTTTCTCTCTCCTAAACGGCTATATAACGAGCATTTCCCCTTTGCATTTTTCGCACTACTTCCATGCTATCTTTTGCTCGAACCCTTGAAATTTGAAAACCTGCGCGTGTATCCCCTCCTCTCGTAATTCCTTTCCGAGTCCGGTTTGCGGCTCTGTCCTCCCTAGCTACTATCAATATGAAGATCAAGTTTCGTGGATAGGAACAAATTTCACCACTTGAGTGCAGTCCGCTGCTCACAATATTGGGGACAATAAGCTCGTCATCTCGATTTCAGTGATTTTTGGGCGAGAATGGTAGACGCAAACCCTACACCAATGGCACAAATGATTCATGATAGTGGTTTGGCTTTTACTAGAGGTTTCCCGATCTCAAGACAAGGCGCCGATGACATCTTTGTGCTTTCGCAAGTGAGCTCACTTCGACCGTGTTTCCAGTGAATTAACCAATATACACGGGGAGCTCATCGCCATGCTGGATGTTGCCGCTATTAGCACCGCACTAAGAATCCCAGAGATGGATAATGCCATAGTCATTTCCCGGGATCAAGCACAGGCCCTGTTTAATCAAGATAGCGACAAATTAAAGGCACGAGTGGCGAAGTCATGGCTTAAAAACCCTAAGAAGGAGCCTCTCGCCTGTCCAAAACCCTTTTCCAGCAGATTTCAATGAAGAATTGTCCGACTTCATAATTCTGCTGGCTCGGGTTATGGGTTTGCCCTCTACCAATGAATTTCACTTCTGGATGTGCCCGCTCATCAGCATGGTGTGCGAGGGGACGCAGAATATCAACTGGGCAGAGATCATCAGCATGAATTTGGCAGAGCAGCTATCCAATGTGCAAAGAAACGAAGAAGTTCTACATGACTTCTTATCTGATGTATACCCTAGCAGCGACACGGCAATGGTTTGGCTTTTCCTACATTGATGCTCACAAAGATGACCCAGTGTATGCCTACTGCCCGCAGTTCACCCTGGAGACCAGCAATCGAAATTTCAGAAGGGTCAATGACACTTTCACCATGTACGTGGTCAGACTGCTCGAAGGTGATACTGCTAGAAGGTTTTCAGATGAAGCCATGAACCTGATATCACAATATGGTGCTTATTTCATCCAATTCAGGAAATTTTCTTATATCAGGCTTGCTGGCTATGAGAGCACCCCTCTGCGGCTTCCCATGTTCTGCAATGATAAGATGGCTTTGATTGAAGTATGCAGGCAGTTGGACAAACTACACAAAACCTGCAGGGACAAGAAGATTTCTGGTTTGCACTTTCCCATCTCTTTGGGAAATTACACTTGTAAAACAGCCCTGGATGCACAGAACATAGAGAGAGCCCTGGTTCCTATCACTGTCCATTTCTTCAAGCCAAGAACTTGCTTCGACTTGAAGAAGTTCATTGAGCAGAACATCAAGATAATCTACCATCATAGGGCAGATACAGAAGACTACTGGGCTGACTGTGCAGATGATTTTGAGGCCAGGAGAAGGCATTGTGGCAGGTTCTCCCTGCAATTGATCCAAGAACTCGGCTTGTACCAAGTTCCCGAAGGACTCCAGGATGACAATTCTGATCTATACTCGTATGAGTATGACAGTGTGATTAAGCACACCCCCTTGGAGGACTTGGATTGGAACAGGAAAGAAAAAGATGATCTGGCTGAGATCCTTGCTCCAGTCTTAGTCAGGACTAAGGTCTGGTTTGACAAGAAAGTTCGAGAGCTCAGAAGGCACTCAGGAGAATCCTCTTCCAAGGATGTTTCAATGCCAAGGAGAGAGGCATCGGTTCCTAGGTCAGAAACACCAGTGCAAACCCCACCTGCCTCATCAACACAAGGACCTGCAGCTTCCACTCCTTCTTCATCCACTCAAGTGTACCAGAAGAAACTCAAGGAGGTTAAGAAGGAGCCTGTGGAAAGTGACCCTCAAAGAAAGCAGGCAGAGTTGCCTATGGGACTAGAGAACATCATTGTTCTCAGTGAAAGTTAAGAAAGTAAAGTACCAACTCCCGCAAAGTGCTCGTGAAGATCCAAATGATAAAGATAAAGAAATCCAGAGCACCGACCTTTTCAGTGATGTTGACTCTTCGCCGTAATTTCTCCAAGTGCCCCACTCACCTCTCAACTCGAGTCAACAGCTGCATGCACCTTGAGCGTCATGAGCTCTCTGTCTCTTGGTCCCCTTGCCCTCCCGCTAATTCCTCTTCCTTTATGGGTGCAACCTTTGGTTGACAAAAGGAAGAGGAAATTTTCCTCTTGAAGCTCGTGACCAAATTTTGATGCTTTGTTGCAACCTTGTTGGGAACCACTCCTTCTCCTGCAAAGAAAGCCAAGGTTACCTCTAGAATAGTGTCTGATGCTCAAGGTCAGCAATTCCTGGAGATTGCCAAGCCTACAATGGATAAATCAGAGCAGGACTTACAGGTATCTAACTTAGAGCTCTTGAGAATCCCAATGGGAGAGTCTACCCCTGAAGGTGAAATTCACAACCTCCAGGAAACAGTCACAAGAGTCATTGGGAGGGTAGAGAAAGGGCAACAAACTATTTAACAGTTGGAAGAACAGGCCCAAGTTCTCACAGGTTTCATCAAGTCTCTTTTGTCTAAGGACAAAGTTTTGGACCCTACCCCATTGACTACTCTCCCACCTCCTATAATTCTAAGCCAAGATGAAGTGCAGAGTATCAAAGATATGCACAAGTATTTTGTCTATGGCAAAGCTATGGAAGCCATGGTGGATGATATGTTTTTTGCAGGGTTGAACTTCATCGATGAAGCTTTCAAACTCCATGGAAAAGTGAACAATTTACAACAGAAGCTCTCCTCTACTATTGGGATCATGGATAAAGAGCTCAAACTAGAGCGCTTACATGATAGTAGACCTCCTCCTTATGGGGAGACATGACAGATGAGAATATCTTCTTTGCAAATAAATTTTTTTGATGATGCAAAGGATAATCTATCAAAATCTTGGGTTTACAGTGTGAAGTGGAAGATCAAAGTCTTGGAGGAGGCTTTGGGAGAACTGAAGAACAGCTGGCAGAAGGGTGAAGCTTTCAAGACACTGGTTGTCTCTGCTTTCAAAGATATACACTGCCATCTTCAAGATGAAACTTCTGGTGTACTCCTTTCCTTGCAAGAAATCAAAGCTCAATTCGTGAGCTTTTGTCAAAGATAACTTATTCAAGGAAAGTTCCATCTCCAAGGAGAAAATGAAGAATATTTGCTCTCTTCAATCTACCATTGAAGAAGAAAACAAAGATTATCATACTCATGTCGAGTTTGATAAAGAGATGGAGAAGTGTCTTGGATTTTGGACTCAGTCTACGACCAACACGTCAGTCCTCGTGGCGAGACATAGCCGAGGCGTTAAAGAAGTTCAGCAATGGATTTTTGAAGTCATGGGCTCTCTCTCACCATAACCACTGTCTTCTTCTCCTTATTCTTCTCTTCTTTTCTAATTCTTTTTCGGATTCATTGTAATAAGTTGAGGTATTACGATTGGCAATCCTTAACTAATCTTTAGTTAAAAGAAGTAGTTACAAAGAGTAACTGATTTGTAAGCTATATAATAGCCTTTCCACGCCATTTGAAGGATGAAGAACTTGGCTTATTTTCTCGAAAAGTGTAAATATATTATAAAGAAATCAATACGTATGACTTTCCATTCTTTGTCTATCCGATCTCTCGTTATTCCTAAGCTTTCATTTATTTTCTTTGTGAAGATCATTTGTCTCAAGTTTGTTAGTCTTACCAATTGCATACTCTTCAACTTTGCAAGCTCGGTGATCTTGTATAACCAAGAAGGAACTTTGTGTCCTTGATTAATAAATCTATGTTATGTTAAGAAACTTTGTGTTCTAGCAGGATGTTATTTACGTAACTTTATGTCTTTGAATTCCATCTTATTTATCCGATACAAATGATCTTGTTTCAATTCATGTGACTTCGCATACATAAAGAATTACTCGATATCTATAATTCGTCGCATGTTGCCTTTCTCGCTCTTTCCGTACTCTTTTCCTCACTCCTTTTTTAATTGATGATCTTCATAGAAAACACTTTCGTAATATCCAAGTTTAACCAACAAATCATGTTTTGTAAATTTGTAAATAGGTTCATTTCTGAATAAGGGAACCTCTCCCATTAAAGAGGAGGGACTTCTTGTCCCCTGACTGTTGCTCTTCGTAAAGTCCTATCTGACAACCAATAGTTTTTGGCGACTCCGCTGGGGATAATCATATTCCAGTTCTATAATTTTTTGATCATCCTTTGATCTAGCGACTCCGCGTTTTACTCGAGGGAGAAGGACCCTTGGTATTGAAGATTCTCGGCCCAGATTTTGGAGCAAAGCAGGTTTTCCTTTTCCTTCAACAAGAAATAGAAGAACTCGTTCGACAAGCACTCCACCTGCTCAAAATAGAATTCCTATGGGTGGTACTCCTTTAGAGCCAGCTAGCCCTAATCTTTGAGCTTTGATTCTTGCTGGTGTTGCAGTTCCTCTCCAAGCCGTTTTTCCAAGAATGGCGGTACCATTGCCCTGGGGTCATCGTGTCGGGCCCCTTGCTCTTCCTCAGCCTTTGCATGAGTTACCCAGAGGTAACCGGAAGAACTTCCCCAAATTCAAAGGCGATGGCAAAGTGCATCCTGATGAACACATCACAGCCTTCATTGTTGCATGTGGAGTTCTGGGAGTCGAACATGAAGACGTCTCCGTAAGGCTGTTCATTGAGACGTTACAAGATAATGCTACTGATTGGTTCTACCACCTTCCAGCTGGTGCTATCACCGACTGGGACACAATGAGAACTCAGTTTGAAAACCGTTTCAAACCAGCAGAAGATGTGCATGCCTTGCTTGCCCAAATTTCTCAGATAAAGAAAGATTCATCAGAACCCATGAGAGAATTTGTGGCCCGATTCAACAGATTGATCCACAAAATTCCTGTAAATACTCGACCTGTTGATCAAATCCGAAAATGTTTCTTCTTAAATGCCCAATCGTCTGAAGTCAGTTATGCGCTGAGAAGGGCTAATCTCGCAACATTGGTGGAGGATCAAACTCTTGCTGTTAGTGTCGAGGATGATCTGATCATGTCAGGGAAGTTGAGGAGAGACCCTTCCAAATCTAAGTCTTTTGCTTCCTCCTCCTCCACTCCTGGACCTAATACTGATCCGTTAGTCCAAAAGCTTGCGAATGATCTCATTGCTATAAAGAAACAATTGGCTCAGCATGCCCCTTATGCAGATGTTCCAAGAAGAAATTTCCAGCCCAGAAATCATTTTCCTACTTCTCAAACAAGACTGGCACTTGAAGGACCTCCTGTTAAGGTTCCTGTGAATGCAACCTGTGAAGTTGAAGAGCCAGATGATGATGAGGATGATGAAGCTTGCAAGGAGTTTGTGGAGGAATTTGATGATGAGGCAGAGGAACTTGAGGGATCTCAGGTTAATTTCTTCACCACTGAGGGCATCGATGATGGAGATGATTATGATGAAGTGGTAGCAGACATGAATAGTGAATCATTTGCTGTCATGACTCGAGAGCAGACAAATCAGAGGGAGAAGGTGACGCAGCCCCCCAAGAAATCTAAGGAGCAGTCGGCAACTATTCTCGTAATTGCAAAAAGAGGATCTCCTATCCCTACTTCATCTACACCAAAGGTGAGTCCTGTCAATCCTACTAGCAAAGTTCCTTCTTTTTCTCCTAAAGTTGATAAGCCTAGAATTTCAAATGATGATGGCCCATCCACTTCTGGGTCTTTTGATATTATTGATCATCTGAAAAAGACTAAGGTTCAAATCTCAGAGGCCGAGTATTATCAAACTCATCCCAAAGCTTTTTCCAAAATGATTCAATTTGTTAATTCCCACTCCAAAACCACCTCTAAAGGCCTTTTACCTACTCCTCTTCTTCTGCACCACAGCCTAGTCTGGTAGCTGCTGTCACCTCGCCTAGTGACAAAATTAAACCATTTTATGTAACACTTCTTATAGCTGGTCATAGGCTCAGTAATTGTGTCATTGACTCAGGAGCCTCAGATAACGTGATGCCTGCTAAAGTAGCTCATGCTTTAGGCCTGACCTCACACGCACTTATGGATCTTGTTACTCCATGGAGAGTAAAGAAGTGCCCCTGGTCGGAAGAATTAAAGATGCACAAGTGGCTTTTGCTGCCTTGCCTGAAAAGAAAGTGTTGGCTACCATCTTAGTAGCAGATATCCCTCCTTCATACGGGATGTTGCTAAGTAGGAACTTCTGCAAAGATGTGGGTGGGGAAATCCAAATGGACTGGTCGCATGCACTCATACCTGTTAATGGACAAATGAAGAAGTTGATGCCTGAGAAGCAATCTGAGTATATTGTGCAAAAAACGGATGATCCTAAAGCACAAATACTCTATGAGGATATGGGTCATGGCAATTACATGATTATGTCCCCTGATGAAATCCAACTTCCCAGAATGTCACCTAAAGATCCTAATGGTATTTGGATTTTAGAGTTTGATGGAAGTTGTTCCTCAGCTGGTTCTGGAGCTGGTGTCCTACTGGTGTCACCGGAAGGTGGCCTTCATCCTTTTTCATTTAAGTTGCAGTTCGAAAACACTAATAATACAACAGAGTATGAGGCTCTCATTCTTGGACTGCAAGTGGCCAAAGAACAAGGTGTAAAGAACCTTCTGGCACGTGGTGATGCGAAATGATTGTAAAGCAAGTGAGAAGCCTTTTCCAAGTAAAAAATGGGAGGCTGAAACATTACCGGAATCAGGTTTGGGATTCCATTGAATTTCTTGATGCTTTCTCCATTGAGGCAATACCTAGGGAGAAGAACAACAGGGCTGATTCACTAGTAGTCTCAGGGTCACTACTGATTCCCCATCCTGACTTCTCTCAGGATAAGTTCACTATTGAAATGGTCCATCGGCCTAGTGTGTACTGACAATACCAATAACTGGCAAGTTTTCAATGATGATCAACATTTGCTTTCCTTCCTGGAACTCAAGGGTAATTTCGAACAACTGTATTTTGAGGGAAGTGACAACCTACCTCGTGAGAGTGTGCCCTTTGACCAAGCAGTCGCCCAAGGGGAAGAAACAGATCAAGATGGATGCATCAATCTCAAAGGAAACAAGATTCCTAAAGGTTTGGTGAGTTTGGAGGAACTATTTGATAAACATGACAGGTATGTGAAATCTAGAGCTTCCACTGGGCCTCAACAATCAGCTGAGTATGATAAGATTGATATTGGGAGTTCTACTGACCCCAAGCTCGTGAACATTGGAAAATGTTGCACAGCAGATGAGAGGAAGAAAGCAATTGCTCTTTTAAAAAGGTATAAGGATGTTCTCACTTACTCTTATGAAGATTTGAAAGCTTTCAAACCAAAAGATATGCAGCACTCTATTCCTCTTAAGCCTGGAATTAAGCCTTTCAAGCAGAAACAGAGGCAATACAACCCCAAAATAGCTGACACCATCTTTCAGGAAATACAGAAGTTGTTGAAGGCTAAAATCATTTTTCCCATTCACCATTCAACATGGATTGCAAATATTGTGCCTGTTAGGAAGAAAAATGGTGAGATCCACATCTGTGTTGATTTCAGGAACTTGAATCAGGCTTCTTTGAAAGATAATTATCCTTTGCCTATGATGGATCAGGTCTTGCAAGCAGTAACAGGATCTGAAATGTTATCCATGCTTGATGGATTCTCGGGATATAATCAGGTAGAGGTTGATACTGTAGATCAACACAAAACAGCTTTCACTACTCCTTGGGGTACCTTTGCCTACAAGAGAATGCCTTTTGGGCTTATTAATGCTGGTGCCACTTTCCAGAGAGCTATGGATCTAGATTTTGGAAGTTTGAAAGGGAAGTGTATTGTCATATATCTTGATGACCTGACAGTATTTTCCAAGACAAGAGCGGATCATTTTGATCACCTAGAGACAGTTCTGCTAAGATGCAGAGAGCATGGAATTTCTTTGAATCCTAAAAAATCTGTCTTTTGTGTTACAGAGGGAAAACTATTAGGGCACATTGTCTCCAAAGATGGTATTAAGATTGATCCTGAACG
Source organism: Taxus wallichiana var. yunnanensis (assembly GCA_018340775.1). Classification (NCBI taxonomy): domain Eukaryota; kingdom Viridiplantae; phylum Streptophyta; class Pinopsida; order Cupressales; family Taxaceae; genus Taxus; species Taxus wallichiana. The sequence goes on along the minus strand of CM031242.1, from coordinate 274,445,840 downwards.
AGTACAAGCTATCCAGCAAATTCCTCTCCCAACCAGTAAAAAGGGCGTGCACTCCTTTTTGGTAAGATCAATTTTTTAAGAAGGTTCATCCCTGATTTTGCAGAGTTAACTTTGAATATTTCTCAGATGATGAAAGGGAAGCAAACATTTGGTTGGTCTTCTGAAGGAAAGGGATCCTTTGAAGGTATTAAGAGAGCTATCGCTAAAACTCCAGTTTTGGCCTGTCCTGATTTTAGTAAAGATTTCATCATCTATTGCTATGCTACAGATAATACCTTGGCTGCTGTCTTAACTCAAGAAGACTCTAATGAGCATGAACTCCCAATTGCGTTCATGAGCTATATTCTGAAGGATCATGAGTTAAAATACACCATGATGGAGAAGCATGCTTTTGCAGTGGTCAAAGCTGTTAAGCAGTTTCATTTTTATATCCTCAACTCTCACTCCATGGTGTTGGTTCCAGATACAACTGTTAAGTCAATCCTCACACAACAAGAATTTGGATCCAAGAGAGGGAATTGGGTTGCTAAGGTCCAAGAATATGACATTGACATCAAACCGACCAAGCTGGTTCGTGGAAAAGGCCTTTGTGAGCTCATTGCTGAAGGAGCTAAACATGAGTTGCTGGAGGAGAAAGTTGACCTTCCTACCATTCTGTTCCTTAGCTCAGTTGATGAATGGTATGTGCCGACATTGCCCATTTTCTCACCAATGGGGAATCCCTCTCATTTAACTCGCCAAAGAAAATAGGACTCGTTAAATTGAGGTCATGCTGTAATATGTATTGTGGGAAAATGCTTTGTTCAAGCGTGGGTTAGATGGGAGATTTTTGAAGTGTGTGGACAAGGAACAACAGAGAAATTTGCTCTCATATTTTCATGATCGGTATGTGGAGGGCACTATTCATCAACAAGGATTACTGCTCATAAGATACTCCGTGGAGGATACTACTAGCCTTCCTTGTTCAGAGATGCATCCAAGTGGGTGGATAAATGTGAGGCTTGTCAGACCTTTGTGGGAAGACCTAAATTGGCTTCTTTGCCTCTCAAGCTAGTTGTGATTGAGGAACCATTTCAACAAGTGGGGTTTGGACTTCATTGGTACACTTAATCCCCGCTTCTAGTTCTGGTCACACTCATGTACTAATCGCCATGGACTACTTCACCAAATGGGTGGAAGCTATTCTAGTTAAGAGCACTACTTCTGAAGTGGTATGCAGCTTCATCAAAGAGAACATCTTGGTAAGGTATGGTATACCTAATAAGATTGAATGTATAATGCTTGAATTTCTCTTCACTGAGATAATGGACTTCTACATGGATATGGCATCTCCCTGGCTCATTCTTCAGATTACTACCCTCAGGGAAATGGGCAAGCAGAATCCACTAACAAAAATCTGGTGACTATTATAAGGAAGTTAGTCAATGAGTCTCAACGAAACTGGCACAAGAAGCTCTATGATGCTCTTTGGGCAGACAGGATTACACCAAAGAGAGCTATTGGAATGTCTCCTTTTCAAGTGGTATATGGAGTAGAAGCTCAATTGCCAGTAACAGTGGAACTGCCAGCCTTGTATCTAATGAAGGCCATTGAGGATACTAGTTTCAGTGATGCTCTGGATAAGAGAATTATGTACCTTCACAAACTGAATGAGGACAGATTGGAGGTTGCTGATAGGATATCTATTCACCAGCAGAAGGTTAAGGTCCTGTTTGACAAGAAAGCTAGGTTCAGAGATTTCCAAGTTGGAGACACTGTGTTGTTATGGGATAAAAGGCATGAACCTCATGGCAGCCATGGAAAGTTTGATTCCCTGTGGCTCGGACCTTTCAAGATCAGACACTTTGCTGGTGAGAATTCCTTTTATCTTGATTACATGGATGGTTCTTCTCTCCCACTTCCTTATAGTGGGCAGTATCTCAAGTTGTTCAAGTCATAGGTGATTAGGGAGTCCTTTGTATATTCTGTACAGTGTTTTTGTTTTTGTTTTTCTTTCCTTTTCTGTTTTGGTGTGTTGTCCTCTGTATTGGTCTGCTTTTTGACTCCGTGGCCCAATGGATAAGGTATCTGGTCTCGCTTCCCGAGTTTATCTAAGTTCTTACCTTGTCTCATTCCTTGAATTTATGCCAAGTTATCCCGTAAGGAGCCAGTTGTTGTCCACTCAAAATTCCCTGCTCTGATGAAGGTAAAAAATTTCAAAATTTTGAGTTTAAATGTTTTCTCTAAAGTACCTAAGTCGTGAAATTGAGAAAATCTGCGTTTTTGGGTCATTTTGAGTGATTTTCGGGCCTGTCGGAACTTTTTGTCCCAACTGTCCCAAGTTCAAAAGTGCGTTCTGTTCCCCGATCGGCCGATTTCCCCGAAGTTGTCCCGATTTCGGGCCCGTCGGAACTTTTCGTCCCAAGTGTCCCAAACTTATTGTGCGAGTTGTTCCATTTTCGGCCGAAACACCCGAACCGCGTACTTCACACTTTCGTGTCCCAAATGTCCCAAATCAAATTATGCAAGTTGTTCCATTTTCGCCGAACACCCGAATCCGCTTTTTTTCGTCCCAAATGTCCCTCAAACGGGCCTCTTTGTTCCATTCCATAAACCCAACCGCCTTCTTCGAACTTTTCATCCCGAATGTCCAAAATGCATTTTTGGCTTTCTTCTCCTGCTTCACCGAAGTGGCCGAGCCGCGTGTTTCACATTCGCCTCACATGTCCCAAGTGAACCAAGTGTCATTCGTGCTTATTTTTCCCGCTCTACCCAAATATCATGCTTATTCAAATTGGTGGGTATGTATTAAATGTGCATTTATGACCTTTCTCTCTCCTAAACGGCTATATAACGAGCATTTCCCCTTTGCATTTTTCACACTACTTCCATGTTATCTTTTGCTCGAACCCTCGCAATTTTAAAACCGCGCGTGTATCCCCTCCCTCGTAATTCCTTTCCGAGTCTGGTTTACGGCTCTGTCCTCCTAGCTACTATCAATATGAAGATCAAGTTTCAGGGACAGGAACAAATTTCACCACTTGAGTCTGCCGTTCACAATATTGGGGACAACGAAGCTCGTCATCTCGATTTCAGTGATTTTTGGGCGAGAATGGCAGACGCAAACCCTACACCAATGGCACAAATGATTCACGATAGCGGTTTGGCTTTTGCTGGAGGTTTCCCGATCTCGGTACAGTGCGCTGATACTGTGCTTTCGTGCGGAGCTCACTTCGACCCTGTTTCCAGTGAATTAACCAATATACACGGGGAGCTCATCGCCAAGCTAGACGCTGCCGCTATTAGCACCGCACTGAGAATCCCAGAGATGGATAATGCCATAGTCGTTTCCCGGGATCAAGCACAGGCCCTGTTTAATCAAGATAGCGACAAATTCAAGGCACGAGTGGCGAAGTCATGGCTTAAAAACCCTAGGAAGGGAGCCTCTCGCCTGTCCAAAACCCTTTTCCGGGTAGATTTTAATGAAGAATTGTCTGACTTTATAATTCTGCTGGCTCGGGTTATGGGTTTGCCCTCTACCAATGAATTTCACTTCTGGATGTGCCCGCTCATCAGCATGGTGTGCGAGGGAACGCAAAATATCAACTGGGTAGAGATCATCAGCATGAATTTGGCAGAGCAGCTATCTAATGTGCAGCAAATGAAGAAGTTCTACATGACTTCTTATCTGATGTATACCCTAGCAGCGTCACGGCAATGGTTTGGCTTTTCCTACATTGATGCTCACAAAGATGACCCAGTATATGCCTACTGCCCGTAGTTCACCCTGGAGACCAGCAATCAAAATTTTAGAAGGGTCAATGACGCTTTCACCATGTACGTGGTCAGGCTGCTCGAAGGTGATACTGCTAGAAGGTTTTCAGATGAAGCCATGAACCTGATATCGCAATATGGTGCTTATTTCATCCAATTCAGGAAATTTTCTTATATCAGGCTTGCTGGCTATGAGAGCACCCCTCTGCGGCTTCCCATGTTCTGCAATGATAAGATGGCTTTGATTAAAGTATGCAGTAGTTGGAAAACCGCATGTAACCTACATGGACAAGAAGATTTCCGGTTTGCACTTTCCCATCTCTTTGGGAAATTACACTTGTAAAACAGCCCCTGGGACGCACGTAGGACATAGAGAGCCCCGGTTCCTATCACTTTGTCCATTTCTTCAAGCCAAGAACTTGCTTCGACTTGAAGAAGTTCATTCGAATGTAACATCAAGATAATCTACCATCATAGGGCGGATACGTAAGACTACCGGGCCGATGCGTGCAGATGATTTTGAGGCCAGAGAAGGCATTGTGGCAGTTCTCCCGCATTGATCCAAGAACTCGGGTTTGTACCAAGTTCCCCAAGGACTCCGTGATGAAAATTCTGATCTATACTCGTATGAGTATGACGGTGTGATTAAGCACACCCTTGCGAGGACTTGGATTGGAACAGAAAGAAAAAGATGATCTCGGGCCGAGATCCTTGCTCCAGCCTTAGTCAGACTAAGGTCCGGTTTGACAAGAAAGTTCGAGAGCTCAAGAAGGCACTCAGGAGAATCCTCTTCCAAGGATGTTTCAATGCCAAGGAGAGAGGCATCGGTTCCCGGGTCGAAACACCAAGTGCAAACCCCACCTACCTCATCAATACAAGGACTCGCAGCCTTCCACTCCTTCTTCATCAACTCAAGTGTACCAGAAGAAACTCAAGGAGGTTAAGAAGGAGCCTGTGGAAAGTGACCCTCAAAGAAAGCAGGCAGAGTTTCCTATGGGACCAGAGAACATCATTGTTCTCAGTGAAAGTGAAGAAAGTGAAGTACCAACTCCTGCAAGTGCTCCTGAAGATCCAGCTGATAAAGATAAAGAAATCCAGAGCACTGAGCTTTCAGGTGATGTTGACTCTTCTGCCGCAATTCCCCAAGTGCCCCACTCACCTCTCAACTCGAGTCAACAGCTGCACAGACCTTGAGTGTCATGAGCTCTCTGTCTCTTGGTCCCCTTGCCCCTCCTGCTGATTCCTCTTCCTCTTTTGCGTGGGTGCAACCTTTGGTTGACAAAAGGAAGAGGAAATTTTCCTCTCGAAGCTCAGGACCAAATTTTGATGCTGTTGCAGCCTTGTTGGGCACCACTCCTTCTCATGCCAAGAAAGCCAAGGTTACCTCTAGAATAGTGTCTGATGCTCAAGGTCAGTAATTCCTGGAGATTGCCAAGCCTACAATGGATAAATCAGAGCAGGACTTGCAGGTATCTGACTTAGAGCTCTCAAGAATCCCAATGGGAGAGTCTACCCCTGAAGGTGAAATTCACAACCTCCAGGAAATAGTCACAAGAGTCATTGGGAGGGTAGAGAAAGGGCAACAAACTATTGAACAGTTGGAAGAACAGCCCAAGTTCTCACAGTTTCATCAAGTCTCTTTTGTCTAAGGACAAAGTTTTGGACCTTACCCCATTGACTACTCTCCCACCTCCTGTAATTTTAAGCCAAGATGAAGTGCGAGTATCAAAGATATGCACAAGTATTCTGCGTCTATGGCAGAGCTATGGAAGCCATGGTGGATGATATGCTTGTTGCGTAGGTTGAACTTCATCGATGAAGCTTTCAAACTCCATGGAAAAGTGAACAATTTGCAACAGAAGCTCTCCTCTACTATTGGGATCATGGATAAAGAGCTCAAACTCTGGAGCAGTTGCATAGTAGACCTCCGCCTTATGGGACAGACAGATGAGAATATCTTACTGGAAAATAAGGTTTTTGATGATGCAAAGGATAATCTATCAAAATCCTGGGTTTACAGCATGGAGTGGAAGATCAAAGTCTTGGAGGAGGCTTTGGGAGAACTGAAGAACAGCTGGCAGAAGGGTGAAGCTTTCAAGACACTGGTTGTCTCTGCTTTCAAAGATATACACTGCCATCTTCAAGATGAAACTTCTGGTGTACTCCTTTCCTTGCAAGAAATCAAAGCTCAATTCAGAGCTTTTGTCAAAGATAACTTATTCAAGGAAAGTTCCATCTCCAAGGAGAAAATGAAGGATATTTGCTCTCTTCAATCTGCCATCGAAGAAGCAAACAAAGATTATCATACTCATGTCGAGTTTGATAAAGAGATGGAGAAGTGTCTTGGATTTTGGACTCAGTCTACGACCAACACGTCAGTCCCTCGTGGCAGAGACATAGCTGAGGCGTTAAAGAAGTTCAGGCAGTGGATTTTGAAGTCAGTGGGCCCCTCTCAGTCATAACCACCTGTCTTCTTCTCCTTATTCTTCTCTTCTTTTCTAATTCTTTTTCTCGGATTCATTGTAATAAGTTGAGGTATTGCGATTGGCAATCCTTAACTAATCTTTAGTTAAAAGAAGTAGTTACAAAGAGTAACTGATTTGTAAGCTATATAATGGCCTTTCCACGCCATTTTGAAGGAGGAAGAACTTGGCTTATTTTCTGAAAAGTGTAAATATATTATAAAGAAATCAATACAGAAGGACTTTCCATTCTTTGTCTATCTGATCTCTCGTTATTCCTAAGCTTTCATTTATTTTCTTTGTGAAGATCATTTGTCTCAAGTTTGTTAGTCTTACCGATTGCATACTCTTCAACTTTGCAAGCCTGGTGATCTTGTATAACCAAGAAGGAACTTTGTGTCCTTGATTAATGAATCTGTGTTATGTTAAGAAACTTTTTTTCTAGCAGATGTTATTTACGTAAGTTTGTGTCTTTGAATTCCATCTTATTTATCCGATACAAATGATCTTGTTTCAATTCACTGTGACTTCACATACATAAAGAATTACTCGATATCTATAATTCCGCATGTTGCCTTTCTCGCTCTTTCCCATACTCTTTTCCTCAGTCCTTTTGTGATTGATGATCTTCATAGAAAACACTTTTGTAATATCCAAGTTTAACCAAAAATCATGTTTTGTACATTTGTAAATAGGTTTGTTTCTGAATAAGGGAACCTCTCCCATTAAAGAGGAGGGACTTCTTGTCCCTGACACTTGCTCGCGTAAAGTCCTATCCGACAACCAACAATGCCTTATTCAGATTTTTGAAATCTACACATATTCTAATCTCCCCATTTTGACTAGTACAATGTTGGCCACCCATGTTGAGTGGTGAATGGGGAAAATTATTCGGCATTCAAAGCATCTTGTTCACTTCTTCCTTGATAACATCAGCAATCTTTGGATTATAGGTTATTTTATTCTTCTGAAGAGCTTAGCATCTTGCTTCATAAGAATGGAATTATGCATTTCCTTTGGTTGAAAATATTTGAGCTCGTCGTAAGAGTAGGCCAAAGCACATCGTAGTACTTTTTAAGAAAAGCAATGAACTTCCTTTTCTCTTTAGGTGTGCAGAATTTTCCAATGTTGAGAATCCTTAGATCTTGAGAAGTCTCAATGTTTTCCTAGTCAAAATCATATGGACAGCGAGAAGATATCTTTTCTTTTCATGAATAAAACTTTCATACTTGTCAAATAGGTCCTCTAGAGAGACTAGACCTTTGAGGATCTTGTTACCTTTCAATCTCATCATGCCTTCATCATCCACTCTTTCAATTTCATTAGATGCATCTTCAGCCATAACTTCTCTATGTGGATTAACACTTCCCTCAAATAAGAGATTATTAAAGTTGTCTCTTTGATCCAAGAAGGATAAAATTTGATTGTCATCATTCAAAAATTTCCAAAGTGATCTACATTATCGTGTACACTTGGTCTGAAAACCATCTCAATGGTTATTTTTTCCTTGCCAAAATAAGGATGAGGAGTCAATAAGGATGTTAATACTACAAGAGAATCAACTCTTTCATTTTGTTGTCTTGGGATGGCTTCAATAGAGAATGCATCAAAGAATTCAATGCAATCCCACACTCTATTCCTGTAATTCCTGAGCCTTGGGTTCTTCACCTGGTATTGCTGGTGGATTTTCTTCAATATCACTTCTACATCACCAAGGAATCTCAGCTTTTTGATTCCCATGTCTTACACTACACTTATGCCCAAGAGGAGAGCTTCATATTCTTATGTATTGTTGGTGTTGTCAAATTGTAGTTTGTATGCAAAAGGATGCATCACATTGGAAGGAGAGTACAACACAACACCAGCCCCTGAGCTTGCTTTGGAATGGCTTCCATCAAACTCCATAGTCCAGACCTGATCTTTCTCTGATTCTCGAGGAAAGTGGCAAGTCTTCTTCTCGTTGTGAAGTAAGGAAATAGTTTCCTAATCCACAATCTTGAAAGAGGATATTAGCTCTTGGGTCACTGGAACTTCTTACTGTAAACTTCATTTTTCTTACCGGAAGTAGCTTCTTCATCTCACCCTTTACTGGAATAGTTGCAAAGGTCCAATCCATCTTTATCTCTCCACCAAGGTCTCTACAAAAACTTCTACTCAAGAGCATGCCAAAATATGCTGGAATGTTTGCCACTAAGATGGTTAGAAGTACTTTCTTATCAGGGTATTTAGCCAAAGCCACTTGTGCATCTTTTATCCTTCCTACTAGTGGTACTTGCTTAGATTCCATTGAGTAACAAGCTTTGTTAACTCTGGTTAGTGTCAAGCCGAGAGCATTGGCAACTTTGAGTGGAATTACATTATCAGAAGCTCCAAAGTCAATGATGCAATTATTGAGCTCAAAACCATTCATGAGAAGAGATAAGTAGAAGGGTTCCACCTTATCTATTTTGGAAACACTTAGGGCCAAAATGTTTTGGAAGGTGGTGTACATGGTGTCGGGAGAAGACCTTTATAATTTGAACTTGAGGGTATAGAATCGCTGCTCTCGAATAGCATTGATTAGTCTATCAAACTAAGCATGGTGTATTTGCAAGTATTCAATCTCTAAGAGTTGCACTTTGGTCTTACTTGCATGTTCCACAAAATCAAATGGGAAAATTTTGGATGAGAGGGAAGTTCCTAGAGTGAGGGAAGGTTTACATGGTAAGGGTGTTTGAGGAACTTTGGCTGACTTGGAAATTGGATTGTCTTCTGAGGGTGAGGCCATTAGCTTAGAAGGAGGTGAAGATGAAGCTATGGTCTAAGTTTTAGCTGACTTAGGATAGACTTCATTGGAGGTAGGAGTGTTTGTAATAACTTGTGAGCTAGAAGAAGGAAAAGGTGAATTACTAGATATAATAGCCTCGATCTCTAGCATCCATTTGACTTGGTTTCATTTTGGCTGAATCCATTGAGGGTGGAAATGGTGAGCCTCTACTGATGATCTTCTTTTGTGTGGCTACTAGAGTGGGATCTTCTTTAGTTTTCTTTTCCTTTTGAGCCATGGAGGGTAGAGAATCTTTATTGGATTGATCTCAAGTGAAGACAACACATGAGAAGCTTGAGGATTTCTCTTCTTCTTCCCCATTATCAACAAACTCAAACAAGCCATTGTGCATATCAACTTCTTCAATTTCGAAGTAGCCTTCATAATCCTCTGCTATTTCTCCTTCAAGTTCATCAATTTCAGCATCCTCTCTTGATTATTTGGTGTCATAGATAGTATTAATAGGAGGTGTTTTAAGGGAAATTTGGCAAGGAGGTGGTGCAATTCTTTTTCTATCGGGAAATTTGACCTCCTTGGAGCATTTCTCATTGTCATTTGGGGACAGCTTTTTCTTCAAGGTAACGAGATCATTTTCCATTTTACGGAACATAGGATTTGTAGTTACTAAAGGCAAACTCGACCCTTTTGCTTCCCATTTAGGCCATTCAACTTTTCAGAGAGGATTAAGTAATCATCGGTTTCAATGGAAAAGTCTTGAGCTTCCCTCAGTGTGTTTGGTTAGGGTCTTCGAGGAAGAAACCAACTTCTGATGGCAAGGCACTCATGAAGAATTTTCTCAAGTTATTCTTAGGAGGTAGCACGTCTTCAAGGACTCTTCTTGTCAATCTGTCAAACCTTGCTACAAATTCCCTCATGGATTCAGAGCTTTCTTTCTTTATTTGTACTAATTGCACCAGTAGCTCTTGACCATCTTCATTGATCTTGAATATGTTTTCAAATGCTCTTCTAATATCTTCCCAACCAGTAATAGATCTTGCAGAAGCATGTAAAACCATTCAAGTAGCCTTTTCCTGAAGTGATTCCACAAATAGTCTGACTGACACATCTTCATTCTCAACTCTTAATACACCACAAGCAGTGATGAATGCTACTACATGTTCTTTAAGGAGTTGAGAACCATCTCCCCTAAATTTGGGAAAATTCTTTCTAGAGCCTCTTCGCAGATCATGAAGAGGTTGTTGGAGGGAAAGTGGGCCTATGTTTCCTCCCCATGGCACAATAGGCCTACGTGCTTCACATTCATTGTCACCCATTTTGTTTCTATTTCTAGTTTCTTGGTCAGCTAAGGCTTCCTCTCTCACCTCTACTGTAGCTTAGATTCATGCAATTTCTTCAAGTTGAACTCTAATCTCTTCCTCTCTGTCAAACCAAGCTATAGCCTCTTCTTCTTATCTCTCCAACTCCTCAAAGGTATGGTCAATCACTCCTCCTTTCCTCAATCAAGCGAGTATACCTTCTATCACCAGCTTGAAATTGTATTGTCTTCTCTTTCACAGCCCAGAATTTTGTAATTTTCAGTAGCAATGGTGAGATGATTTACACTCGCCAAATATGCCAAGTAACCTCTTTCAGTCTGAAATGATTTCCTTTGTATATGACAAAGAAAAGAAGGTTTTCTATAAGGATTTGCAATAATTTTGAGTTACATTCATGTAATTCATATGGCTGCTCAATCAGTAAAACTCTTCTATTTGAATCTTTTTATATTTTTGGATCACAAGGAATTTCAGACTTTTAAGGCAAACTTAATGATATTTTAAAACCTTGTGGTCATTTTGGGTCTAGATGATGCAACTTTGCCCCATGATGGGCACCAAAAACTGTTCACAAGAAAAAATTTCGGGGACAAATTGGTGGTTATCTAGCCAACGTTATGGGAATCTAAGTCCCTCTACATTTGAATGGTGCAGCTCCCATTGTTTAGCATGTAAAACCAAAGTGGATTTATGGTGGTTTTTCAACTAGAGATCCACAGGAACACTCCACTGTCCCTATGGCAATAATAGCAACTCCTTGCTATAGCAGAAATCGATCTAAGAAAGGGGAGGGAGTGAGAATGAAGGAGGGGGAGTTCAATGTTGTGGGTAGAGTGTCATATTCCTACACACATCAACTAGAAGTTTTGTTACATGCATTAATAAATAGAAGTAAGACAAATTTGCAATTTCTAAACATAAGACAGAATAAAACATGTTGGTCACAAATCACCAATCGATTTTTCCATCAAGGGGACATAAAATTCCTTCCTTTTTTATTAATCTCAGAGTTGAAACTTGTACAACGAGTGGGAATAGAAGAAAAATGTAGAGGAGGAGAAGAGAAGAAGACTAACAATCATTTTTTTCCTCTATTCACAAAAATGTGCTTTCAGTTTCCAAATTCTATTGTTGGCCTTTCACAAAGACTTTAAAAAATCATTAAAACATTTCACCCAAAGCTATTACAAACAAATTTGATCATTTCCCTCTTCTAGATTCCTCTCGCCAAAAATAAAATACTTCTAACGTGCCTAAAAAGAGCTTCTATGTGTAAAAAGAGTTTATATTTCAATTTTTCATTTCACATATGACCGTTTAATCCTTAGCCCTAATTGCTTTGAAATTAGGCCATCCTTGGAGTGGAGTCGAGGGAAATGTTTTTGTGTTTTTTGCATGCCAGAGACGTTTTCTCAATTTTCTCCCACAAAATCCATCAAAATTTAAAATTGAAGTTTCCATCGTGTGGATAATTTCACCGTCTTTCCATTAATACCAAAAACGTGAAAATCTGAGCTCTAGATCGAAAGATATGACCTCTTGAAGATTTAGGGAAAAACATGCAAAATTAGGGCAAAATTTGGGTCTACGGGCCACAATTTGACCTTTTCCCCTCTTTTTTAAAATTGGGAAAATTTCCCAAAAAATCTTTGCACCCCGCCGCTCCGATGACACGTGGCACCTTCTAGTTGATCCATGGCTTCAAAACAACATTTTTCCCCTTTTGCGAAATTGGAAAATTTTCTCAAAATCCTCCACCGGTCCGCCACTCCGATGACACATGGCACTCTCCTATTGGTTGCGGGCCTTAACCAATTTTTTTCTTCATTCTCCTTTGCGGGCTTGCGGGCTAGATTTTGACTTTTGAGTTTCTAGCCAAAAAGGCTAAGTGTCGAAATTTTCTCCCTAGCCCCACGAGTCTGTTTCCTTCCTTCGGTGGGCCTGCGGCCAAAATTTGTCTTTGTGCCTTTTAACCCCAAAAGGGATAAGTTCCAACTTTCTCTCCACACCTCTGCCAACCCACCAATTCCCTTGGAAAAATTTCCTCCTTACCTCCATGGGCCCACCAGGGAAAATTTCCCCTCCAAACTCCATCGAGCCATAACTTGAAAAATACAAGGAGTTAGGAGGACTTCCTTACCTTTCTAGAAAGGGGAAATAATTCTCTATCTGATGGAGGTGTTTCTAAGAATCCTTGATCCCTTAGGAAGTGCTAGATTTCAAAATACTCAGACTGGACCATTTTCAAAGGGTAACAACTCAAAAATTTCTAAGTCTAGACTTGGAAAAAGAAGGAAAATTTTGAGGGGACAACAATGGCTCTAGCTTGGGGACATGGCATGGATTGAACAAGGAGAAAACATGGCATGAGGATCCAGAATCTCAAGTTTTAAAACATATAACGTTGACTAGTGCCTTATCCATTGGGCCTTATAGAGTCATGTACAACTTCGAGGAAAGCAAGAAGGAAGAAGAGGACACACAAACCAAAAACACACCAAAATAGAAAAGGGAAAACAAAACACACAACAAAAGAGGGGGAAAAAAACTATGCTACAAGGTGAGGGACAACTCACTTTCACTGATGATATAGCTTCAAATATTGCCCACTTCTAGGCAATCCTAATGGAGTCCCATCCAAGTATGATAGGAGAAAAACATTCTCACCACAAGTTCCAAGAATTTGAAAAGGTCCCAACCACAAAGAATCAAATTTTCCATGACTGCCCTTTGGTTCTCTTCTCTTGTCCCAAAGTAGGAAAAAATCTCCAACTCTGAACTCTCTTGCCTTGGTCCTTTTGTCAAAGAGATTTTTCACTTTCAGCTGATGTTCTTTGATTTTATCAACCACCTGAGATCTGCTTTCTTCCAACCTCTCAAGAAAAAGGATCCTTTTGTCAATGGAGTCTTTGTATTGGCCATCATCCACTGATTGAAGCAATTTGAGAGCTAGAATTTCAATTGTGATGGGGATATCTGCTTCAACTCCATACAACAACTAAAAAGGTGAAGTACCAATGGCATTCTTTGGAGTGATCCTGTTATCCCACAATGCATCATACAATCTCTTGTGCCAATTCCTCTAATTCTCATCAACAATCTTTTGGACAATGGTCACAATGTTCTTGTTACTTGACTTGGCTTGACCATTTCCTTGTGGATAGTAATCAGAATAATGTGCTAGAGATATGCCAAAACCATAACAGAACTTTTTCAATTCTCTTGAAGAGAAATAAGTGGCATTATCCACAACAATCTTTTGAGGCACCCCAAAATGGACAATGATGTATTCTTTGATGAAACTACAAACTACTTCAGAACTAGCTTGTTTGGTTGGAATGGCTTCCACCCATTTGGTGAAGTAGTATGTGGTAGTGAGCACATAAGTATGCCTAGCACTTGAATGGGGATTCAACATGCCAATGAAGTCCAGCCCCCATTTTTGAAATGGTTCTTCAATAATCATAGGCCTGAGAGGCAATGCAACTAACTATGGTTTTCCAACAAATTGTTGGCATGCTTTACATTTAGAAACCCAGCTCTAAGTATCAACAAAAAGAGAAGGCCAATAATATATACCTTTGAGAATTTTGTGGGTAGTCACCATGGCTGAAAAGTTTCCACCACAAGCTTGATCATGATAGGATTTAAGGAGTTTTTCTTGTTGTTCCTTGTCAACACACTTGAGAAAAGAGCCATCTATCCCTTTCTTGTAGAGTGCATGATTCCAAATCACATATTTGGCTATGTTCAGCCTGATATTTCTTCATTGCTTGTAATCTAAATGAGGAGGGTAGTCCCCATAGGTAAGAAAGAAAGAAATGTCTACATACCATTCCTCTATAGTGTTCACAAAGAGAACTTGTGGGTAATTTTCTGAGCAGGTTGGGCAAGTGTCATCTTTTTCTCCATGATGAGCTTTGAGAGTTTCATCTTCATCAATAAAATTACACAAACCATTTCCTCTTACTAGATTAGAGGGTTTAATCTCTAGGTCATACTCTTGAGTCTTTGCAATCCAATTTCCTCTTTTGGCTCTAGGATCTTGTTGTGTCAAAATGGACTTGATTGCACTTCTAGGGACCATCACCATAGTGTGAGAGTTAAGTATGTAAAATCTGAAATTCTTCATGGCCTTGACCACTGCGTATGCATGCTTCTCCAATTGACTATAATTTAGTTCATGCTTCTTCAAAGGACAACTCATGAAAGCAATAGGTGCTTCCAATTCTTCATCATTCTTCTAAACTAGGATCACGAAAGAGTGTACTCGAGACATAATAGTACATGATGAATTCTTTGTTGAAATCTAGAGATACCAGTGTTGGAGCTTTGGCAATGGCCTTCTTGATTTCTTCAAATGCTGATTTTCCTTCACTACTCCATTTGAAACCTGTTTGAGGCTTCATCATAGAGGTGATATGCTTTGTTAGTTCAGCAAATTCAAGGACAAAGTGGCAAAGAAAATTTACCTTCCCAAAGAATGAGTGCACTCCTTTCTTGCTGGTGGGAAGAGATAGTGCTTGAATAGCACTTACCCTCTCAGGGTCAATATGTGCTCCATGCTTATTCATGATGTGTCCCAATAGCTTTCCTTCTATGACTCCAAAGATACACTTCTTGGGATTTAGAGAAATGCCATGTTTTCTACATCTTGCAATAATATGCTCCAAGTGGAAGATATGCTCACTTCTCTTCTTTGAAAACATGGTTAAGTCATCAAGGTATATGAAAATGCAATGCTTGAGATCTTTGAAAGCTAGGTCCATGGCTCTTTGGAAGGTGGTTCCCACATTGATTAGGCCAAAAGGCATCTTGCTGTAAGCAAACCGCCCCAAGGAGTTGTGAAAGCCGTCTTTCTACAATCTTCTTCACCACTTAATTTGATTATACCCTGAGAATCCATCAAGCAAAGAGAGCATCTTAGATCTAGTAACTACTCTTAGGATATGATTCATGATCAAAAGAGGGTAATTGTCCTTGAGAGATGCCGATTTAGATTTTGAAATCTACACATATTCTAATCTCCCCATTTTTCATTCCGACGGTACAATGTTGGCCACCCATGTTGAGTGGTGAATGGGGAAAATTATTCGGCATTCAAGCATCTTGTTCACTTCTTCCTTGATAACATCAACAATCTTTTGATTATAGGGTCTTTTCTTCTAAGGAGATATCCTCAAAGAGAAAGAAGAATGGGAGATCAAAGTCAGGAAATGGCAGATCTAGATCCAAGTACAGAGATTTACTATGTTGGAATTATGGAAAGAGAGTACACGTAAAGAAGGAGTGTTGCTCCAAGAGAAACAAAGAGTATACATCAGAAAAAGGTAAAGAAAAAGGTAAAGAGGAAAATGTTACAAGTGAGGTAAAGCAGATGCCCTTATTCTCTCCTTAGATGATAAATTACAATCTTGGGTTTTATATTATGGAGCTTCTTTCCATGCTACCCCTAATAAGGGTTATTTTAAAAACTATGTTCAGGGTGATTTTGGACAAGTTTATTTATGAGATGATGAGCCATGCAATATTACTGGTAAAGGTGATGTTCTTCTAAAGTGTAGAAAGGAAATCCATGAGTATTCAAAGATATGAGGCATGTTCCAAGCCTTAAAAAAATCTAAAATTTGTAGGGAAACTAGGTGAATCTGGAATCATGGTTACATTTGCAACCGATTCTTGGAAGATTATCAAGGGATCTCTTGTTGTGGAAAGAGGTAAGAAGGTAGGAAGTTTATATCTTTCTACATGTGTTACTAATTCCTTTTTTGTGCTATCTACTATATATTTAGATGCAACTATGTGGCATGATTGGCAAGGCCATATGAGTGAAAAAGGAATGTAGATCCTAAAGGCTAAGGGTAAGTTATAAGATTTGAAACAATTAGATCTTGAATTTTGTGACCATTGAATATTTTGAAAGTGGAAGAGAGTGATATTTCTCAAGGTTGGGTCAACAAAGAAGGAGAAAAACTTAGAGATTGTACACTCAGATGTATGGGGACCACTCGGGTAGCCTCTATTGGAGGATCCCAATATTATGTGACTTTCATTGATGATTCCACATGGAAGGTATGGATTTATCATATTAAGCATAAATCTGATGTATTTGAGACTTTTAAAAGGTGGAAATACCTTGTGAAAAATGAAACAAACTTAAAATTAAAGTGTCTTAGATCTAACAATGGTGGTGAGTACTGCAAAAAGGATTTCAATGATTATTGTTCAGTGAATGGAATGCGAAGAGAAAGAACAATTCCTAGAACTCCATAGGAGAATGGAGTTATAGAAAGAATGAATAGAACAATCATGGAACATGCTAGAAGCATGAGGATACATGATGGTTTGCCTTTGAATTTTGGGCAGAAGAAGTGGATACAGCAGTGTACTTGATCAACTCTGGGTCTTAAACAACACTGGATGGTGGAATACCAAAAGAATCTTGGTCTAGAAAAGAGGTAGATTTTTCTTTTCTTAGAGTTTTTGGCTCATAAGCTTTTGTGCATGTTGATAGGGAAAATAGGAAGAAGTTAGATGCTAAATCTAAGATATGTACTTTCCTTGGTTATGGCTTTGGTTATTTTGGATATCATTTTTAGAATTTAGAAGATTCTAAGATTGTTAAGAGTCGTGGTGTTGATTGGAATGAAAAAAATGTACAGGGATCAGGTTTTGGTGCCTAAACATGAACAGGTTGATGATATTTTGAAGGAAAATCAAATTTTAGATCTAAAACAGAAATCCAAAAACACCAGCGTCAATTCTACGAGAAGATGTTGTTGGTGAGGCTAACCGGTATCGGTAGATAGGATTAGGTTGAATGCACAACTACAGGAACCGGTGTCGGTACTCCTCGAACCAATGGCGGTGAGGAAACCGTAGTTGGAAGGTAGAAAGAGGAAGCTGTGATCAGTTACATAATTGTGATTAGTATCGGGAGACAGTGTCGTTCACTAATAGAGATTGACATGAATGTGCAACAAGCACAGAATGAGCCCCAGACACCCCAGATCTCAATGAGAAGGTCACAAAGAGTAAGTATACCTCCAGAGATATTTTCACCTTCCTTTTCTTATTTATTATTAACTGATAGTGGTGAACCAAAAATCTTTGAAGAAGAAATGTAGGTAGATACCCACATGTAGTGGGAGCATGGCATGGATGAGGAGATGGACTCCTTGGAACAAAATCAGACATGGGATTTGGTCAAGTTGCCGTAGGTAAGAAAGCACTATAGAACAAATGGGTTTACAGGATCAAGGAAGAAGAGGGTGGACTGAAAAGATACAAGGTGAGGCTTGTGGTAAAGGGATTTACACAGAAAGCAGGTATTGACTTTGATGAGATTTTTTCTCCTGTAGTTAAGATGACTTCTATTTGTACTATTCTAAGTTTGGTTACAACAAAATATTTGCATTTAGAATAGCTTGATGTTAAGATGGATTTTCTTCATGGTGATTTGGAGGAAGAGATTTATATACTGCAGCCACTTGGCTATGAAGTCAAGGTTAAGGATAAACTTTGTGTAGATTGAAAAAGAGCCTATATGGGCTCAAGCAAGCTCCAAGGCAATGGTATTTGAAATTTGATAGATTTATGTATGAGCATGGTTTTATGAAATGGGAATCTAACTATTTTGTTTATTTTAAGAAGCTTGAAAATGGGAGCTATATTATTTTGTTCTTTGTATGTGGATGATATGTTGATTCGCAGGATCTAGTATGTGGGACATTGGTAAACTTAAATAAAGGCTAGCTCACACATTTGTAATGAAGGATTTAGGAGTTGCAAAGAAAATCCTTGGCATGCAAATTCAACAAGATAGAAAAAAAGAAGAAGTTTTATTTGTCTCAGGAGGCTTATATCAATAAGGTGTTGGAAAGGTTTAACATGTAAGATTCAAAACCTGTTAGTACACCTATGGATGGACACTTCAAATTGAGAAAATATCAGTTTCCTTCATCACACAAGGAGGTTGAGTACATGGAACATGTTCCCTATGCTTTAACAGTAGGAAGTCTTATGTATGTCATGGTTTATACTAGATCATAAATTACATAAGTAGTCCAATGGATTCTCGGTGTTTATGGCTAATCCGGGTAAAGAACAACGGAAAGAAGTCCAATGGATTCTCATGTATTTGAGAGGGACATTCGGTATGGAATTATGCTATGGAGGGTCAAATACTTCTTTACATGGCTTTTTTATTTAGCTATGGTTGGAGATTTGGATGGCAGGAGGAGCACCACTGGATATGTTTTCATAGTAGGTGGAATGGCAGTTAGCTAGATTTTGAGATTGCAGAAGGTTGTGGCTTTGTCTACTACAGAGGCAGAGTATGTTGCAACTACGAAGCTAGCAAGGAGATGATATGGATGATTAGGTTCATGGAAGAGTTGGCTAATAAGAAAGAGGATTGCAGATTATACATTGATAGTCAAAGCATGATCCATGTCACAAAAACTCAAGCATTTCATTCAAGAACGAAACACATTCAGTTGAGGTATCACTTCATACGGACAGTGTTGGACGATGGGAAGCTAAAGTTAGAGAAAATCTATATGGATGAAAACCCTATGGATATGCTAACAAAATCATTGGTAAAGGAGAATTTGGAGCTTCACTCCACTTCTGTTGGTCTTTGAGTTTGAGACTTGAAGAGGAAGAAATGGGCCAAGGAAAAGGATCTAAGGATGGTGATGTACAAGTATAGTGCAGTAATTGATCTCCAAGTGGGAGATTGTTGAGTGTGGAGCTTAACTACTTCACAAAAAGCTTGTTTTTAATTTTTTCTAGATGACAAGTGACAGAATCAATCAAGAAGAGATCGGCATCGGTCGGACAATGACCAACATCGGTCGGTTATCAACCAAAGATGGGTCACGAAGTGACCAAAGACATCAAGAAGTAACTTGAATCATCAACTTGTGTAGCGGTGCTTTGTTTTTTGGCTGAGAATTAGAATAAATATTTTTCTTTAAAGATGATTTCTTAATTGTAAAAGCATAGTTAGTTGCCTAGAATAGATATATATGCATGTATGCATTGTATGAGGGTATGAGAGAAGAAAATAGCAATTGTTTGCATGTTAGTTTTCTTGGTGAGCAAGAAAGAGTAGTTGAGTGAGGGAAAAATATTGAACATCTTGTGAGGTGTTGGAAGATAGCAGATATTCATTGTATTTCCTTTGTAAAGCACTGAATAATAATTTTGGTCATTTCTTGGTGGATGTAGCCCACACTAGGTGAACCACATTAAATTTGGTGTTATCTTTCTCTTATTTATTTTATCTTGGTTTATTTCCACATTCATTGCTTGTATGCTTTATCTGATTTTAGATCTATGCAACACTGTTATATGGTTAAACTACAATGACTTATCCAAAGAAGCCTTTTCTTAGTCTCCAAGTCTTCATGCCTTTGTGTGCCCCGCACTCATACCTATCTTTATCCCATTGTAAGAAAAATGGCTAAGTCTTGACCTCATAATTTCCCAAGTGTGTCATTTTCTACTATATTTCCACGTTTACCTATGCATCCCACGTCCACGCACCCCAACCTTATGTGCCTTCAATACTTAGGTTGTAATTCATCATCCCAACATTACCCCACACTTGCTTCATTTCCACCCCTAGAAATGGGTAACCATGCCTTATCTCTCCATGAATAAATAATAAGGAACAAAAGAATAATTATACACAAAGAATGAAAGAATACATGGGCACTTTATCCTTCTAAAGGCAGAATTAACTCAGGATACTCACTTTTGATCTCTTCCTCTAACTCGTTCCAATCACTAAGCACCTTATTCTTCTTGTTAAGGATTACTACTAGTAATCCTTCCATCTCATCCATAGTCATGTCTTTTCCTCGTTCTATAACACTTTTAAGTATTTTTTCTAAACTCAAAATCATCCCATCCATCACATCCATGCACCACACTATGAGTTTCCAATTTCCTTGATTCTCTCCTTGTGAGGGTCATGGGTTGCTATAAGCACATCACACTTTTCTGCTACTAAAGTAAGCCTCTCCTTGTGCCCAAGTGTCTCATTATTCTTTGTTGCAAGGACTACATTCTCCTTAACCAAATTCCTTGTCTTGATTATTTCCTTAGGATCTACACACATGTTTAATGCCAAATCTTCCATATTCAACTCATCTTTTAGGGTCTAGAGAAAAGACTCATACCCTATGATTCATCACATTATCATTTCTTTAGTTCATTTTTATCTGTGATAAAGCATCCTTTGGTTTTGGAATCCACACTATACCCTCATCCAACACCATGTGAACCAATCAACATAAATAATGCATAGCAGAGGGGAATCTCTCAGCCACTCTCTCTTCCATATCTAGCCTTTCTGTAAAATTTCATCACTAATCTACTTCACCATATCAATTACTGCACATTCCTTTACCTCAACTCCATCTTTTTCCTCTGTTGGGTGCTTAATCTCAACCTCTTTATCCTTTATATCCTCTAACAAATTCTAAATAGTTGTTTCTTTATCTATATTTCTACACGCAATCTCTGAAAATACCTTCGTCAATGTATTACTTACTTGTTCATCTAAAAACTTAGTTGTCTTGATTGTTACATGGTAGGAATGTGGGGCTTTATTCATCCTCCGAAAGACACACAATTCTTTACAGACATCAAAATCAGGCTCATCCATGTGAGTCTGCATATTCCACGATAACTGCTTATGGGTGTGTGTGGTTCCCATCTTGAGATCCATCAACTCCCAGCCATAAAGTTCCTCGAGCTCCAAATTAATTTGGAACCTAGCATGAATGATCTTGGTAGGATCATTGATATAACCAATTATAGGATTTTTATACATTGTTTATCTTTCTCCCCCTAAGCACTTACCTTTTGGAATATGCACTCCCACATCAAGCACTAGTCCCTCACTAGTATGTGTATTAGTAGGTGCACCAAATGATTCACCCTTATCTTAACCCTTCTCTATATTAGCAGTGGCACTTCCTACTTCCCGTTCTTCTAACCCCTCTACATCATGTTTCAATTCTTCACCCCAAGGTTCCTCTACATCCATAGTGTTAAGAGGAGTCTTTTTCACATTGTCTTCTGATTTCTCAGTCTCACTATCCTTAGTAGGGATATACTTGTGCCTTTTCTTTTCCAGTTCTCCCTTCACAAGAAAATTTCTAGGTGACCTCTTTGGTGGTTATGTATTCTCTTAAACCAGGAGGACTAAATATGATGGAGTGAGATGTGTGTTTACCTTATTCCATCAATCTTGTGTTATTTTAGTCTCTTGTTGTGTCTTCACTAATGTTTTATCCAGGGTAGTGCTGCATTCTCTCATGTCATAGATCTTATCTTTTCACATCTGTTGTTGGTTTTGATATTTATTTGTGAGTTACATTGAATTCCTTATCTCGTGTTCCATCTTTATCTTTTGAAATATCATATTCAGTATAGGCTTTATGGATTTATTGTTCTATATTTTCCATCTCTACCTTGTCCTATGTGGTCATACTTGGTCAACCAATAGTATATGTATAGTATACATCGGCATTGTTCAAATTTTCTCCATATTTCCTACCACAGTTTGTAGTTCACTTCTTTTTTCTAATTCTCTGCTATATATGGTTTGATGACTTTTGACTTGTGTTATTCTATATCAGTCTTGTGAATTCATTCTTTCCTTCCTTCCAAATTAATGAGCTGTTCATTTAAAATTTCTCCTACTCTGTATTTTGTGGTTGCCTCAATAAAGAGCATATGATCAATCTTGATCTACAACTTCTCTATTTGTATGGTAGAGAGCATTTTCTGCATTGCTTCTTCAAGGTCCAATAACCTTTGCATCCAATCATGAGTAGCACTTTGCTCTAATATTTTACTGCAATTAGTTTTTTGTAATGGAGTGAGTTTATCAAGGTTGACTTGGACACCCTCCAGTTTGTTCCACAACTCCTTTTTGTGGTTGGATTGATTGTACTGTTTCCTTTGTAGTAGAGCTTGCTTGATTTTCATTAATGGGTCTCTAGGTGCTTGTGTAGACACTATACTAGTGGAGGAGTGGCCTTGTAAAATCTAGTGTTCTTGTTTCTCATGTTCATCCTTTTCTTTTTGTACCTTCTCCTTTTCCTTCTTTTCCTTTAGTTCTTCCTCTTCCTTCTTCTTCCTTCCTTTTCTTTTCTTCTTCTTCTTCTTCCTTCCTCTTTCTTTCTTCTCGCTTCCTTCCCTTTCTTTTCATCTTCTTGTTTCTTGTTTCTTTTTCTTTATTTCTTATTTCTCATTTTCTCCTTTCTCGCATGTTCTTCTTGTGCCTTCCTATTTTAAATCTCGCTTTTTTGTTTTAAGGCTACTTCTTCTTTAGCCTTCTTCTCCTTCTCTATTTTCTCTTCTTCTTCTTTCTTCTTCAATTCTTTTAGTATTTTCTATTTTTCTAAGGCTACTTCTTGCTCTTTTTTCTCCTTTTCTTCTTTTTGTTTTCTCTTTGCCTCTTCCTTTTCTTTATGTTCTTTCTTCTCATGTTCTTTCTTTTTCTTATCTATCTCTTCCTTATTTTTGTTCTTAGCTACTTTTAACTTTGTTTTCTATTTTTCTTTCTCATCTATCTTTTTAGTTTCTTTTATTTATTTATGTTTTGCTTCCTCCTCTTTTTGGTATTTTTCTTGTTTAGTTGCTTCCACTTTTTCTTTGTCCTTATTATCTTCTCCCCTTGCTACCTCTGTAGATTTTAATGCTCTATTCTCTCTTTCTTTTCTTGTTATATTCAAGAAGCCAATAAGTTCTTCTACTTATTTGAACCACCATTGTTCTTCTCGTAGTCTTTTTCTTTATAATCTTCAGTTATGATCTTTCCTTTTGAAGGTCCTTCAAACAGTTTTATTCTTTAGCTTCAATTTGTTCTTAGATCTCTTTTACTAGTTCATCCAAAAGCAAGATCATAATATCTTCAATAACGAATCCAAATTTGTCTCAAGTAATATACTATTACCTCATCTATTACCACGTGTTATCTACCTATGCTCACCACATACTCTTGTGCTAACTGAGAGATATCACTTAGAGATAAGCATTTATGATAGTATCTGTAGGCTATTTTTTTCAAATTAGTTTCTATCCAAGGTTCAGGATCTTCTGAGATATGTGGTACCTCTTGGTGTTGTGGATGTGGTGGTGAGGGAGTATATTCTTCTTCTTCTTCTTCCTCTTCTTCTTCTTCGGACCTAAAATTTCTTCTACCTCCTTAGATTATTCTTCTTCATTTTCTTGTTTATTGTGACTTATTTTATCTTTTCCTTCTAAGCTAAGGCTTTCTATCTTTTGGTAATTGGTTTTTGAATGGCATGGGCTTTCTTCCTTTTATATGTTTTAGGGCCACTTCCACTTATCTCTGATATCCCTGATGATGCAAATGTATGATGGTATTCCTTGAATTTTTCAGTGATAACATCATTAAAGCTAGAAAGAAAAAATTTCCTTGGATCCACAGAGTATGCTTTGAGTGCTTGGATTGATGTTTCTACCACCTTAATTGAATCTTCATAGGGTAATGGTGGAACTTGATCTATTTTCAGAACTAGTGATTTGATGAAAATGTAGTCAATGTCCACAATAAACATAATTTCATGTTCATATTTGGCCACTATTTATTTTGTTACCCTAGATTTATTTGCAACTATCCCCCTGATTTTATCTTTCCATTTAATGAGTGATGTTATTTGAGTAATTACATCCATTGTTCTCATATGTTCCCATATTTTTCTACCACAGGGGTATCTGGTTTCCAATCTACCAATTCATATTTTTGTGGAAGTGTTTTTGTGAAATACATTGCCAAACATATTAATATCAACCCATAACAGAAATTATGTTTCCCTTCTTTAATGATCTTCACATTCACATGAAATTCTAAGGCTAGTAATTCAGCTAGTTATACTCAGACTGGGCCATATCCATATCTAATGCCAATTTTGCACTTACCCCATGGGCACTATCTTCTCTATTTGTGTGGTAAATTTTCAAAAAAATGGCTTTGGTGGCATATCTCAAAGTAGGATTTTGAATATTTGTAATTTGGATGCCCCTTTTGCATATTGTGATGCCTATCACCTTCTTCATGTCTTCCATCGGGGTTTTCTTCTTTTTCAAAATGAACCATCCTTTTTCCAATATCCTGGTAGCCCTAGCTAGTACTTCATTGTGATCTCGATATGGTTCATCAAGAAAATGAATTTCATTATACATACGAGTGAGGAGAACCTTAATTTCCCTTTCTTCCTATTAAAATAGAAAATTTTACTCCATGCATCCAATTTTCATTCTGTAATGACTTTTTTGTTTTTCTTATATTCTTATTGTTGACTAGTTAGATTTTTCGTGAGCAATAATGCCTTGTCTACCTCAAGACGGGTATGATTGTATTCAACACTGGGTGAATGAGTGTACTTTTGTAAATCCGTGCATGTGTGACCTTAAATGGAATGTGTGAAAATGTTCCCTCTAGATCATGTTGGTATGATTCACAGAATGCTTTATGAATTCAAGTCGTGAGAATTCCTTTTGCATAGCTTCAGTTGGAGTATCCATAGCTTCTTCTTGATTTGCCCTAATTTTTCCCTAGCTCGCTTTGTGGCTCTATTTGCTTGATCTCTTCATATGCTTGTAATGCCTTAGATTTTTGTAATTGAATCCCTTATATAGTTTTGAATCCCACCTACCACATTTATTATTTCCGTAGAGGGTCAAACTTCTTTCTTTGTTTCACGTTTTCTACTTCGTTTCATGGATTTCCTCGTTACATGGTTTGAACATGGTTTTTACACGTCTTTTGACCTTCTTTTTACGTGGCTTTATTTGATTTACCTTGTGGTGCGGTTTCACTTACTCCTTTGTTTTACGGTTTATGTTATTTATTTGTAGCATAGTTTCTTTTCTTTCTTCGTACTACAATTACATCCTTCTCCTTTATACATGGCTTTATCTATTTCCTTCGTGTGTGGATTCTTTATTTCTTTTTTCATGGCTTTGATGATTGTATTGATCTTCCTTTACTTTGTGAGTATGTTTCCTCTGCGGTTTTTCTCCTCCTTTATTACATGGGTATTCTACCTCCACGACTTATTATTTTTGTTATCACTTGCCTTCTTAAGGGTAGAGATGCCTTTCTGGTTTTCAAATTTTGACCTAAAACCCCCAACAGGATTTTAGGTCTTAGGAAGAATTGATCTTTGTCAATGATGTATGTGGGAAACACGCCACCAATAGATCGAGAACAGAAATGTAAATAAAGCACATACATGATTATACTCCAAAATCCATTCTTAATTTATTCATCAATGATAATTACATCGGTTTCAAAGACATACATATTCTCTTCATTCTATTATCTCTACTCTCATATATAGTATCTCAAAATTGCACTCTCACATAAAACTTTCATGAGGTGCACTTACACAATACATTAGTTACAATAAATATACAAAATACAATACGTTTTAAAAACACTTCTTTTTACTCATGCATCTCGCTAACTTTTATCTTGTCTTTGGTGTAATTTGTCTTTATTCCATGGCATGATGTTGGCTTCAAGTTACACTTTCCAATGTTATGCAGATTCTTCCAAAGCTCAACATCTTCCTCCATGTATCATGACTTTTCTTATTTTCTAACGGATTTCTCTTATACTTCGTGGCCTTGTCCTTTTATGAGTGGAACCATACTTTGTTTGTGGCTTCATCCTTTATCCTACGGCTTGATTTAATTCTTTGTAGCTATCTACTTTGAATTTGTCGATTTACATATATTACCACATATTATACCAAAATTTGATGAAGACTCCCTGTCAACACCTATCCCCACAACACCTATTTCCACCCCTTCTTCTTTCCTTGAAGGAGTTGACTCGCGCATTAATTTCTCTCCTACGGTTGGTTTCCTTCTTCTATCATGTTCCAGGATGCCACTATCTTCCCTTAGTTCTTCCTCCTCTTCTTCTTCATCAACATGGGCCATATCGGACTCTTCATCCCGCAACATGCCCATGGTATATTTCTCCTTGGGAAATTTAGGGATCTTGAATTCATTTTCAATGTATTTTCCATTTTCCAACTTGGGCTTAAGGTAGATGTATACCTTAGCCACTCCATCCTTCCCAATTTCCAAACTCATAGAATTGATATTGATATCATCTGAAATTAACTTCTCAATGTAAGAAGACTTACCCGGGTAGACATATGTCTTCTAGAGTGTATGATAATCATAGTCTACTTTATTTGCATTGAAAATCAACCTACGTGTGTTTAAAAATAGCACACTATGAAGGCATATGGAAGCTTGCACCATGGACTCCACTTCCCATCCTTCATTCCAAAGCTCCCTATGCAAAAATGTTGGTAAACAACAAATTGAGCATGTTTCTGCAATACCGAAGGAATATCTATGGGTATTCTCCACTTGTATTCAAATTTAGCACATAGGAACTCACACCAGAGATCTATCCTTTACTTGTAGGGTCCACTCATGGATCCATCACATGTATATTTTACAAATCTATCTACAAGGGACTTCTTGTCTTCATGGTATTGGAAAATATTATACTTTTTTCCCATCGGGCACTCCAATCTCTACAAACACAATGGATAAAAGGATAGCACCAAAACTTATCTTATCCCCTTGATGCACCTATGCAACGATAGTCTCAACAATGAAGTTAGACAAATTATAAATGTCTCATTTTGTCATCTTCTTGGAAATTTTTAACCATCCTTTATTCACTTGTGACCATTGCTCTTTATTGTTCAGCTTGGTGAGGAGGTGCGATACTTCCTAAATGACAGGGTATTTCTCCAACTTGCAGATATCCATTTTGCACCCTCCCTTCACATAAGATAGTGCTTTCCTAGTTTCCTCTACCCATTCATCATTAGTAAGATCACTACTGATCTTGGTGCCCGAACTCCTCAACCCTATCAATCTCCCAATCAGGGGCATGATAAGTCTCATTCACCACCTAGAAAAATAAAATAAGTCCTCATGGACTCAAGTCATATTGCCCACTCGGTAAATATTTTCTCGGCTTTCCAAAATATGGGAGCTCATAGAGCTGCAAAAATCCCACATTTGACAGTAGTTTCTCTCCTACGTCATCGTAAATGGTCATGTCATTTTCTATTCACAAATTTGTTTTCACCACCAAAATTTTATCCAATTTTTCCTTTTTATCCTTTGTTTGATGGTTGTAGTCACTCCCTTTTTTGCGTCGAAGATGGGACTCCCAATCTTGACCCATGAATACCCCTTCTGGGTACTACATTTCTAAAATTGACTCTCAGTGTATCTTCCACCTCCACTTCTACTTCCTTTTGCCTCATTCCCCTTGTAGTCACTCCAAGTTCTCACCTTGGTACCATTATGATAATAAAAGAATGTTTTTGTAATCAAATCGAG
The DNA here is from genome assembly GCA_018340775.1 of Taxus wallichiana var. yunnanensis. NCBI lineage: Eukaryota > Viridiplantae > Streptophyta > Pinopsida > Cupressales > Taxaceae > Taxus > Taxus wallichiana. The sequence goes on along the minus strand of CM031242.1, from coordinate 274,418,109 downwards.
TTCTACAACTTAAAACATGCATGCCCTAACTTCAAACTTGAACCCTAACTTACCAATTTGCTTCCCCACATGCCTTTTCTTCACTCAAACACTCTCTCTAATGGAGCGCCAACCAATCCCATGCACAAATTTGTCTAGTTCAATCTCTATCATAGCTCTCTCACACTTTCTCTACGTCACTCGCTCGAATGTTTCACAATGCAAGGTGAAAATGATAACACAATCCCACATTTTGTAACTTTTACAAATTCCTTTGCATTTATTTCTATCCACCTACCATTATACTCAGCATTAAATGACATTTCTTTAATTTTCCGCACTAATTTTCCACACCCCATTCATAACCTTCTAGCGTGCCCACTACTTCTCGGCCACAGAGCCCCTACGTGCACCTTCATGCACCAAAGTGCCTATCCAATGTGCCTCAAACCAAGTAGTTTCCACTGCTGCAACCTACCTCATGTTACACTATGCATCCATTCATCCAGATGTGGTCTTTATTCATGATAATTTTTTCTTTATCCCTGCCTTACTTCAAGCACCTACATAATATTTCTCTATGCATACCCATCTTCTACAGAACATTCAAACTTGGCCCATTTATCCTGTATATACTCCAACCCAAACTAAAATTATGTGTGTTCCTCTGCACATGAATTCAATAGATATTAATCAGCTTCTAGTGCGCAAGCATGCTTATTACAACAAAACACATAACTAAATTGAGAAAGCATAACAATGTTGAAAAGAAATACATACAAAATGGATACATTAAAGGAAATATAATCTAATGGCAATATTGCATTATTACAAACACCAAGAATACTTATTTATAGTAGGAACTCAGCCTACTCTCATTGAAATAATCAGGAAAATGTGTCCCATCTAGCGCCTATAGCTAGCAAGCACACGAATCAAATATGTAAGTCATAACATAAGGTCCCAACCAATGCACTTGGAACTTTATAAGATGGGGCAAAAAAATTGAATCATATAGAAGAATGATCTATCCAACTTCAATTTGTTTATTCTTGATATGTCTATTGTTTCATACCTTCGCCTAGCATTTTCTTTCTTCTCGGCTCCACCTATAAATAGCATTCCTTTCATCCAAATTCATCAGTTTATCAATGTTCTTTTCAAGTGCTTTCTCATCATCCAATCCTCCTACACATGCAATACGCAGGGAGGGTAAGATGAATTCCACTGGTAAAATAGCCTCCATTCCAAACACCAACTAAAAATGTGTGGCCTTATTCAACCTCTTATAGGTTTTCCTATATGCCCAAAGTATAGTAGAGACTTTATCATCCTAGTCTTTCCTTCCAACATCACAAATCTTTTTCAATGTATGTCCCAATATCTTATTGAAAGCTTTGTAAGTTTCATTTTCTTATGGGGGATAGGGTTTTGTTTTATGGTGGGCCACCATAAATTATGCCAATAGTATCCTAATGGTCTCATTAAGAAAACGATTACCCCTATCACTTGTCAGACTCAGTGGACATCCATACTTCTTGATTATGTTCTACTTTAAGAACCTTTTTGTTGTATCTATCATGCAAATCTTTGTAGGCACTACTTATTCCCACCTTGTAAGATAGTCTATATAAGTTATAATATAGTGTGATTCATTCCTACGCACAGGTGGGGAAATAGGACCCACAAATTCAATTGCCCACTTTTCAAAAGGTTTTGTGCTAGCAATAGGACTCAAATGTAACATATTTGACAAGACTATTATTTTGATTACTTTCTCTCTTGACATTACAAATTTTGAAATGTGATGTGTCTTAGGAAGGTGTATTCTTTTGACTATTGGAAATCAAGTTTGCAATGAATAAATTATTACTGTACAGAGATTCATTTTGTTGTGATTTTTTTACTTGAAAATGAAGCCATTCTTCTCTGTGTACTGAAAGGTTGTGAACCTGTATTGTTGTTTTCATACTTAGCATATGTTAACAACAAAACCTTGGATCAATTCCATTGATCCAAGGTATAATTCAGTTCTTCTTACCTGGTCATTTTGATAACCTGGCATTCTGAAATAGAAGGTAATGTGGGATTGAGTCTTGTTTTGGTTATAATTATGAGGACCCTTCTTCTGGTGTCCTTGCTTTGCATCATGTTGTAAATGGTGATCTTGGATCTTCTTGATAAATATTTTTAAGACATTGAATAGCGTAAGAGGATTAAGGACCTATTATGGGACTATTAAGGTAAATACCTTATCCTAAGTTGTAATGTTCTATCCTATTGGATTTCAACCTAAGGTGGCTAAGACCTACCTAGGACTTATTACTAAACTACAAAGGTGACACCCTAACCTAAGTTGGTATGGTTATGGTTGAGGAGTTTGGAAAAATCCTATGGAAAATAATATTTTCCTAAAGACTAAGGTTGAATCCTAACCTAAGGATAATCTAACCTAAACTAATACTAAGCTAAAAGTGTACCTAAGGGCTACTTGGCAAGTGGTGATTTGGTGGCGCGTTTCTAATTCATTTATGGGAATTGATTTATGTATTTACATCTTTAAACTGCCAGTTTTGGCGGAGGCATGGGGAGATAGGGAGTGTCTAGTTGGCATCATCACTAAATTTAAAATGCATGAAAAGTTTGAATTTGAGTTTGCCAAATTTGGATGGTGGTGGCATAGAGAAAGAGGAGGGAAAGTTGGTAGTCCTTGCATTTAATGATATTGGTCATGGTGAAGAAACCGCCTAGGAAGAGATGCAAGCAGATTTTGGAGAGGTTGTTTGGTCATTTGTTCTTTGTAATTTTTTCTCTGCATGGAGGTTTTGGTTCTTCAAACCAAGTAGTTCTATTTTTGATCCAATGATATTTTTGGCATCTCTGAGCTATTTCTAGATCTAGTGGAAGAATAAGAAGGGTAGAAAGTTGGAGTTGTGGAGGTCATTTTTGGAAAAGGAGAGACTATGGAGGCTCGGCTGGAAATATTCTACAAATTGATATAAGCTCTATCAGGCATGATAGGCTCTACCCATTAAGTTGTTATACTTTTTCCTAAATGTATTCATTAAAAGAACTCTAAATGAGTTTTTATGAGATGTTTATCTTTCAATCTTGCTTGTATTCTTCACTGTAATTTCCTTCTTGAATTTATTGTTTGATGAAGATTTGATCTGGGTTGTTTCTTTGTTGGAAAAATGAATGAATCTGGATTTAACCATGTGTGAGCTAAATGTTGTCGATTCTTGTATACTTTTGTTGTCTATGAAAAATGGTTTAAGGGAATGCATTGTTTGATAAAAGGATACATGAGATGGGTTGTTTTCCTTGTTGGGTGAAGGTATGAAATGCATTTTCTTTCTATTAAGCTTGAGATGATTTCAAATCCTTTCTTCATCTGCTCAAACTATGCTTAAGTAGATAGTCTGATTCAAAGTTGGGAGTCATTTTTGGTTGGAAAAAAAATGTAACATGTTTTACTTCTATTGAGCTTGAGATATTATTGAATCTTGCTATGTCTGGTTGAACTATGCTTGGAATGGATAAGTAGGATTCAGTGTTTTGATTTGTCCTTGTTGGAAAGTAATAGTAATCATTATTGACCCTGTTGAGCCAAAAAGTTTTGAGTCTTAGAACTCTGATCACATTATGGAAGAAGTATGTTTCAATTTTGTTCTTCCTTGCTTGAGACTTGATAATACATGTTTAGCTTCTTCTTGAAGTTATATGACTTTTTTTTCTCACACCTGTATGTTATGGGATGATTACTAATGACTTATATGGTTTTGGGATCTGAACGAATCCCCTTGATATAATATGTTTGATGGTAGGGTGGAAAGTTACCTGTTGTCGTGATTTGAAAAGGTTATCAAATTTGTTTATGCATATTTTCTAAGTGATATTTCAAGCTTCAGGAGTTACCCTTATCGGTTCATCTGGTTGGATTTACTGGTTTCTTGCATTCTAGTTTGATGTTTATATGACACTGTAGAGATGGGATATCTAAGTTGAACTATGAAATAGTTTAGTTTTTATTATCTTAAGGAAATGAGTTGGAATGCTTTCAATTTTACTCTTCTCCTTTGGAGCTCGATTTTGAGCACCTGTCTTGGGGTTATGTCTCTTTTTTTGTTCTTCATTGTGTTCAAATCTAGGTTAGGTTCCTTTCCTTTCTTACCTGAAGATTGTCCTTTGATTCTTGTGAAGTTGGGAATATGGGTTGGCTTGGCTGTAATCTTGTATTTGTTTTCTTGGACACATAGGAATACATTATAGGTCCCTCTATCTTGAATGGAAATATTAGAGGAATGTATTAACTGGAGCTAATAACATTGGATGAATTGGAATGTTCAGTTGTTGTTTGATACTTCATGTATTGTTGCTAACTAAATTCATTTGAATATCTCCTTTTAGTCATAGCTAGTGCACTATTGTAGTTGTTCTTATTTATATGTTGAGAAAACTCCATCTTGAGATCTGACTTGCATGTTGCAGTAGTATATTCGATCCAATACCGATTAGTTCTATGTTTTCAATGTTTGATAAGAGTTAAAATATCTCTTGATCAGATCTATATTAGTTCTTTTATTCTGATATGTAATTCTTTTCTTAGGAAAGGGTAATGAGATCTTCTCTCATCTTGGTTGTTGACTCCCTTCTCTCTCTTCTCTAAGTTGTGGAATGCAATATTGTTATCTTCAAACTCTAAAGGAATTTGTAGTTGTTATCTCTCTTTGTTTGTTCATTCTCTCATTAATATTACTCATATGTAAGAATTTGACCTGTTCAGTTGTATTAGCTGAAGGAAATGACAGAGTGGATAGTTGGAGGATATATCCTTTTATTTTCTTCTTCTTCACAAATTCCTTGATAAGGATGTAATGAATTTGATATGTGACTCCTTTCGGGTGTATGTAAATGGAATTTATACTTTACAAAACTCTGTTGATGATAAACATAAAACTTAGGCTAGAGTTGGCTTGAATTTGGATGTTATATCTTAAATGGGAAACCCTTATTTGAGGATGTTGATGGTTCATCCTAAATTTTATCATAGAAATTGAAAGAGTATGGCTTTATATAACCTAGGATGGAATAAGTTAATTCTGTGTAATGTGGATCATTTCTTCTGTAAAATAATTCTATTTTTCATGAAGTGTTAAGAATTAGTACCTTTCTTGATTTAGATAGAAGGAATTCAAGAAATGATTTATAAATATCTATGGTAGGGATTTGATAAGTAATTAGGATGGAATATTACTTATCTGACATAATTTCTTATGAAATCATTGGCTGAAGAGTGTTGATTATATCATGATATTTACTTAAGTTAATGTGGTTGATCACCTTGTTCTTCATTTTATGATTGTTATTCCTTTATGATGTATCTATCTATAGTGCTTTACTGTTTCATAAAAGCAGAGTTCTTTTTATGAAATAGTTAGTTGAAAGCACATCGTTTTAATTCTTAGTGCTTATCATGATCAATTCAATGAACTGACCTGCTAGCAATTTTTGTAGATGGACTTCGTAAGTGATAAAAGAAGACAAGTTATTTTATGATGCTTCTTATGTTTACCTAAAGACATGATCTTTTATGAGGAAATATGATGCATTATTGAAATGTATTTGTAAGAGGAAAAGTTGTATTTCTTAATTGAGCTTATTGATGTTGTTTGACATGAAAGATGTCTGAACTGATTGGATTATAAAGTGTGTAATTCCACATTGATGAATGAAATGGATTGAGAGTTTACTTGTAGTTGATGTGTCATTCTCTTTGTACTTTTGTGAAGGGATTTGTAACCTTATCTTTATTTTCTCATAATCATTTCCATATGGAAACCTTTTCAGTCTGACTTAAATGAGCTAGGTGGTAAGGGAATTAGATTTACTATCCCTTTATTAAAATGCAACTTATCAAGTTGGCATTCATAGCTGATCATTTAACTAAGTCACTATGGTTTATTAATTGATGTTAATGGAAGTGCAAATTCATTATGATATCTTGTTTAAAGTAAGAGGTTACAATGAACCCTAATTCTTAACAAGAAAGAGGAAGATGAACTACCTCTTGATCAATACCTTCATTGATATAAGATAAGTGAAAAGTAAACATGAACACTTAATAAGTAGACTTCATCTCAATGAAGTCTAACATAAAGGAATCTGATTTGGAACTTAATCAAACTAGGAATGGTTGAGTAAAATGAGTAAACCTTAATGTTTGTTTTTTGTTTCGTTTTAATCAACTAAACCCTAAAGTAAGAAGTTAATGATTAAAAAGGCAATCTTGATGTTTCTGCAAAACATTAACAACTCATTTATGGGTGGCAACCTTAGGGGTTAATTAAACTAGAATTCAGCAAGGTCTGTTATAATTAGACTTTAATTATGGATAAATAATTAAGTAATTAACTTCTTGCTTGGGTGTGTACATCCAGATGGGGTGATTCAGTTGGATGTTGGCACACACCAACTGCAGTATTATACCTTCATTAAGACTTGGGTCTTCATGAGGATACATGTTGCAGTTGACATGTTGCAACACCCTTTAGAATTGGATCATCTAGATCTACATAAACTTGGACTTGATCTTAGTTAAACTCTAGGTTAGGTTAGAAGTATGATTTAGTATAGGGGGTAACTCATGACAACTTAGGATAACTAGACACACGCAATCGACTTAGGTCGATTGAGTATGTCTATATACCCTTAGTCACCATGAGTGGTTCTCTATACTAAACTATGTTGCTAACTTGGGTTAGGGTTAAACCATGAACAAGTGGACTAACAGGAGTCAGTGAAGACCATTCTAGATAACAGATGAAGTGGGGTGAAGGATGAATTCCATTTGATGAGTATGTCATCTAGGAATATAAACATGAACAAGTATGTGAAAATATTTGGCCAAAGTATCGCAAGTTGTTGGTTGCGTTGTCCTATGTCACCTAGTTTAAGAAGTGGGATTTCAGATGAATATTAGTAACAAATATTCAGATAGGCCTCTTAAATAGAACACTTCAATACCCGGATAAGGGTAAAAGAACCAATTATACTTAGTATACAATACATTAAGTTAACATGAGAGAACTAGTAGTTCACCAAGTCATTTACATCTACATATGGTTATCTGTTATGAGATGGATTGGCATGGAATGTGTGTTCTAAATTATGATTATTTAGAATAGAGAACATTATTATAAAAAAAATCCTTATTCTATAGTCTTAAAATGGGAATGTTACATCAAAGGCATTTCATCTCTATCCTCAAGCTTTCCAAGGTGTTGACAATGGTCACAAACCTTACAATATTCTATACAATCCTTATAAATCATTTCCCACTAAAGGCCTTCCAATAGAATATTGCGCGTAGTAGCATTTCCTACATAATGTCCACCTATAATCCCACCATGAGCTTCCTCCATAATGTCGTACACTCATGCTCAAGTACACACCGACGCAAAACCTCATCCTAGCCTAACTTGTATAAATCTCCACTAATTAACATGTAGGGCGTGGCGTGTATAGTAAGTTATTTCTTCTCCAAACCCTCCATTCCCTTAGGTGTGACACCTATACATAATAATATAGTTTTATCCTCTAATTCAAAGGGTGCATAGTTTAATCAAAAGCTATGCATCCGGAATTGTATCCTTAATGTTTTACACGCTCGCCTAAGTTAATCCTTGATAAATGATCTAGCCCTAAGTTACTCTTTCTTGGCTTCACCACAACTATAAAGTCAAATTCTTGGAACAAGATAATCCCTACATGTGTGCCCTTGAAAAATAGTCTTATTTTCCATATACTTAATTGTCATGTGATCTATATAAAATATGAATGGATTTGCCAACAAATATTGCCTAAACTTGTGCAACGCATAAATCATGGACAATGCTTCACGCTTTGAAGTTATGTAATTCTACTCAGCTAGAATCAACTTCCTGCTTGCAAAGTAAATAGGATGATCAACAATACCTTCTCTAGGATGGGCTAATACTACGCTAATGGCCATGCCAGAGGCATCCACATGCACATGGAATGGTTTGGTCCATGAAGGAAAGTGTAGAATAGGTGCAGAAGTAAGCCTTTCCTTTAATGTCTCAAATGTGCACATTGTTGTGCCTCACCCCAATGGAACATTCCCTTAATATTAAAAAAATTCCTCTATGGTCATAGTTATCCTAGCATAACCCTTGATAAACTTCTTGTAATATCTTATGTGCCCCAAGAATCTGCGTACCTTTCTCTAGTTAGTAGGTTCCTCTAAGCCCAAAATGACAACAACCTTAGTAGGATCTACCAACAAGCCTTCTTTACATATGATATGTCCTAACATAGTTCCAAAGGGTGTGGAAAAGATGCACTTTTGATGTTTAGGGATATGTTCAAGCTCAAGATCTTTCAAACATAAGTCTAAAATTGTCACAATGATCTTTTACTAGCCCATAAACTATCCAATCATCCAAGTAAACCTGTAAAAACTTATGAATAAAGTCCTGAAATGCTTACACAACAATGCACGAAAAGACTACATGTACATTTTTCAATCCAAAAGGCATGAATTTGTGTGGAAAAATTCCCAACTTAGTGATGAAATTTTTATTCTCTTGATCTTATTTGGAAATCTACACGTGATGATATCTAGAAAATCCATCGCTGAAACAAGATATCTCATGCCCTACAACACCTTCCAAAATATCCTCTGTAAATGGTGTGGGAAAGGGATCTATTACGCAAGAAACATTCAACTCCCTATAATCCACACAGTCCTTATCCTTCCATCTTTCTTTATGCTTATCACCATAGGGTTAACCCACTCTAACTCCTTAATGGGCTCAATGATTCTAGACTTCAGCATTTTATCAATCTCTTCCAATAACTTGACGCACTGATTAGGATTCATCATGTAAGGCCTCTTCCTAACCAGGCACACACCTTATTTTAAATTTATCCTCATCTCACCCAAATATTGATGTACTGCTGAGTGGATAAAATATAACTCAAGGGTGGAATCACATAAGGATTGGGAATGCTAGAATGTGGTGCGTATACGCACATGAAAGTATAGCAAATCAAGAGCGCACCAAGAAATAGGTTGGAAACAGGACTTAGCCACTTTTTCAAATCAAGGCTATTTTTGGACATGGAGTGCAAAGCATGTAAAGGTATGAATACTTATGGGCTATGAAAGGTTATTTTGGAGATAGTGGAAGTTCGAACACCATGCAGAATTTTGGGTTAATAATAGGATTTGTACTTAGATTTAACTTTAAAGAGGAACATGGTACCCTTGCACGCTTCTGTGAGCACTCACCCAAAGTATGAGTGATGTGCCACCATGCCTTTTGATTTGTGGTTATATTCTAGGCTACATCATTGGTTCTGTTTCCAGGACCTCTTTCTCAAACCGGTTTACTGAGGATGTTGCATGATGAAGATGTATCACTTTACCTTGGCCAGTTTTGAAGAGTGGTTAGATGATCTAGAAGAAGAGTATGCTCTCTGATTTAGCACTAAACTTGAGTTTACTGCACGCATGTGGGTTGATCAAAATCTATATGATGCATTGTATGAGAATTTCTTTGTTATATTTCCCATAGAGTTGTATAAATGGCTGGTTGCTTACGTGTCTAAGAGGAATTGGAGGTTTCGCACACTTTTTTGGATGCAATAATAATTCTAGGACTTGTATGATATAGATATGATTTGGTCATGCTCTGTGGATGTTTGGTTATGTGGTGTTTTGAATAACTATATTCTTGAGTACGTAGTTTCCACTTACTCTTTCCTATAAGTTACTGAGTTCTAGTTCTTGTGTGAGCCCAGAGGATCTTATTTACGTGGTATTCCTTTGGCAATCAAGATCTTGATTGTAACCCTAGATTTGGAAAATAATCCTATGGCTAGCTAAACCCCACCTCATGCGATGGAAAGAGTACATTTGGTAAAGATGGTGGACCTAGCGGCAGAGAGACAGAGAGAAGAAAGGTGGCTTAAGTTTAATGAAGCGTGCAAGAGGGATTTGATGAAGCAATGAGAGATCGCGGAAAGAATGGTGTTGCGGAGGGAGATGGCTCATGAAGGATTTAGAGCTCACGCAGAGGATGTGGATCCAGAGCATATGGAACTCCCCCATTTAGGAAAGCATGGTAGAGAACCCTTTTTAATTTGCATGAGGGCATGTTGGATGAAAGACTATGGACCGTAGGTTTGCATATAAACCTACCTAGTGACCTAGCCTTCACGCTTGGTTTTCCAAATTCTATAGTAGTTAATAGTAAGAAAGCTAGTGTGAGCAGTAGAGTTGTAGTAGATAGAGTCAATTTGTAGTCAAGTTCAGGAGTTAATTAGGTAGATTATTCATCTATGGTGGTATAATTGTCGTCTATGTTATTTGGAGGTCTATCTGGAGGTTTCTTTTCTAGTGCATCATCAACACAAAATGTGGGTGCACAGAACATTGGTATAATGTCTGGAAGTAGTATGACTTTACAAATTGTGGGAGTCCAGTTTAGCACGAGCATCAAAACATAAGGTAGTGCATCCTCTGGTTCATTTCCTACTTTAGGAGGAGGATTAGGAGGGTTAGGTGCTAAAAGATCTAGTGGATCTAGGGATGGTGGAAATATAGCACGAAATATATGTTCTAGGTCTAGTGGGCATGGACCGCACCAACCTCATAAAATTTATATGGAGATGTCTCTTCATCTTCTATAATATAGAGGCATTTACGATTCATTTGACCACATACATATGTGTAAAATAATGTGGCACGCCAAGGGGATTATAGCTCCAAAACACAAGGCGAGTCACCGCAACTACATTGTAGGAACACGCACACATCGGTATAAAAATTTTGATCCTGATCAGACTTGTGTGGATTATATAGTGTTGCGAGATGCCTTTTTAAAATAGTTTTATATCCCTGAGTTTAAGTATAAAATCATAAGCGTGCTTAAATATATTAAGCAGAGCACTACTGAGAGTGTTCAAGAATATGATGCTTGGTTCAAGACTCTTCTATCTAAGTTATCTTATGACATCCATGTGAGCCAAAGATGCATTGTGGTTTTTGGAGGATTGATCACACCTTTTAGAAGAGCACTTTCACATAAGACCTTTATAGATCCACATGAGGCACTTGAAGCAGCTCTATGCACTGAGGTAGTAGGAAGTGTAGAGATAGGAGTGAGCTCATTTTTGGTAGCTTAGATTGCAATAATGGAATATCGGTTAGAGAAATTATCTACTAATTTAGCACATGAGACATGCAGTGGAATTTTGTGTAGAAAGTGTGAACTAGAATGACATACTAAGGATAGTTTCCCTCATAAATCGCAGTGTGCTCATTGTTACTAGATTGTGAGACCCGTCATTTGGACCACATTTATAGTCGGTTTCCATTATTGTAGGACATGATAAGAAATAACATGTCATGTTACTGTAATATTTTTAGGTCTTCCACTCATGATATTGAGGATTGCATGTTGATCGATTAAATTCATTATGTCATTGAAATTTGCATGAAGCAGACCGGGTGTTGTAAATAACTCTGAGGATAAGGGTGAGCATCATGACTATGATCACAATGAGGGGCATTCTGATGGTGGACATGGTTAGGGTGGAGGATAGCGTGGAGGATTTAGAGGCCAAGGTCGTGGGGGTGGAAGGAATGATTTCCCTCGTGGAACTTGTTATACATGCGGATATCCTGATCATTACAGAACGAATGTCCTTAGAACATTGTTTGTTCTTTTTGTGGAAATAACCATAAGTATGAAGAATGCCTAGACTTATATGAACACTTGAGTAAGCAACATAAACATGAAAATAAGGGTACATAGATGGTTATAGTATAGAGTGCAAAGTAGAGGACCAATAGATGCTGAAGTTAGCGTTGAACCCCAAGTTGGTACCTATGAAGATCACTACACATATTGAGGTTATGTGCACCAAATAAATTCTTCAATAGAAGCCTATGATTACTATGGAGGAATTCTTACATGCAAATTATATATACCCTATGCATCATAAGGAAGTATAATAGGAAACCATGGAGTTCATTCTGAATTTATAGGGTGAGATACAGTGTTTGAAGGAACAATTGTGGAAGTTAGAACAAAAGAAAGCAGTTGACCTCCATTTGACAGATGTTGTGCCAAGAAAACATTATTTTTTTGTTACAGAACTGGTTGAAAGGAAACACTCGTAATCGGGAATGAGCATCAGAGACAAATTTTTAATGTTACTCTTCCTCCGAACAGTTTAGATTATGAAAAGGAGATTACTATAAATGATGTTGTTGATGGTTGGGTTTTGAGTAACATTCTTATTGACACATGCATAGAATTGAATGTACTCACTTTGGATGCATGGGTTCAGATGGGTAGACCTCCATTGTAGTCATCCTCTAATGTGTTGTTCATGGCAAACCGAACTAAGGAAATGTCCATGTTCAGTAGTGTGAGAGACTCTGGGTAGAGGGGTAGGAAGCTTTATTACCTTCGATGTGGGTGCGAAGCTTTATTTTTCCTTGTGAGGATAGGTGAGTGCATGGTATATCTATGCAAATTTGAATAGAGAGACTGGAAATTGGCAAGAACTTATTGTAGGTATGATATAGACCTTTGAATATTTTTCCACTTAACCTCCGGTGAATGAGGCATTACAAGTTATGAATTGCTTAACTATGGTAGATATTACAAAGGTTGAGGAGCTCCTTTAGGATTTTTAGGAGATTCATATTTAGGGGTGCATTTTGAAGAGGAAGAAATAGATTATGAATAGCTTGGTCACTCGCCTAGAAAGAGACAAGGGTAAGATGGTCTACATAGTTGATGATGAAGAGGTTGAGAAATTGGATATTAAGCACATAGAGGGTACATACGAGGTCCTAGACAAAGTGTAGATGAAAAGGTGTGCACCTAACATGAGTCCATAATGACCAAGAAGGTGAATGTTTGAATATTATCGAACCTAAGGAGGTCATCATCATATTTTATTGGTCTGACTCAAGTTTCCAAGATCATTGAGTTACTGCGTGACTTCCAAGATTTTTTCCCTAGGGGCTATCATGAATTAAAAGGTGTACATGAATCATTGGGAGAGATGAGGATAAAACTAAAAGAAGGTGTGCATCCAGTTTGGAAGAGGCCTTACAGGATCAATTTGAACTTACATCTTAAGGTGAAAGAAGAAATTAACCAAATGTTAATTTTTGGGATTATTGTGCCTATTGAGGAGTCGAATGGGTGATCCCTATGCTGATCAATATCAATAAAGATGGAAGAATCAGAATTTGTGTGGATTACATGAAATTTAATGATTCATGTGTGATTGATCCTTTTCCCACACTATTTACTGAATAAATCTTGGAGGGCATTGCAGGGTGCGAAATCTACTCCTTTACTAATGGGTTTTCAGGATACCATCAGGTGAGGATAGCTAAAGAAGATCAAGAGAAGACAACTTTCACCACTAAATGGGGAAGTTTTGCATACACAGTTATGCCTTTTGGATTAAAGAATGTGCTTGTAGTATTTTTGTGCATAGTGGTACAAGCATTTCAGAGATTTTATTCACAAGTTCTTACAGGTATATCTAGATGATTGGATAGTCTATGGCCTGTAAAGGATCACTATGATAATTTGAGGCTAATGTTTGAGAGGTGTCGGTAGTTGAGAATCTCTTTAAATATTAGGAATCACGTATTTTCTACACCCTTTGGAATTTTATTGGGACACATAATCTTTAAAGAAGGCTTGTTAGTGGATCCTGCTAAGGTGGTTGTGATTTTGGGCTAAGAAGAACCATCTAGTCAAAGTGAGGTGCGTGGATTCTTGGGGCACACAAGATATTATAGGAAATTTATAAATTTTATGTCAAGATCATCGTGCCCCTAGAGGAATTGTTGAAAGGAAAAGGCAAGTTTTATTAGGGTAAGGCATAGTAGCACATGTTTGAGACTTTAAAAGAAAGGCTTACTATAATGTCTATTTTGTGCTTTCCTTCATGGTCCAAACCTTTTCACATTCATGTAGACACGTCTAGGATGGCCATTGGCATGGTACTAACTCATCCTAGAGAAGGGATTGTGTATTATCTTATTTACTTTGCTAGCAATGAGTTGACACCAAAATAACAAAATTGTATAGCGACAAAGTGTGAGGCCTTGTCTATGATCTACGCACTCCATAAGTTTTGACATTATTTTTGGCCACACCTTTCATCTTTTATACAAACCACATGGCATTGAAGTACTTGGTGAACAAGCTTGTTTTACAAGGGTGTATATGTCGTTGGGTACTTGTTATTTCAGGAGTTCAATTTTACGATGGTGGTTAAGCTAAGTAAGAGCAATTCTGGTCTAGACCATTTATCAAGGATTCAATCAAGAGAGGATGTGTAGAGCATTGAGGATGCAATGTCGATGCAAAAATTTTCAAGTTACATCACGCGCCCTCGGACTTGGAATATATTGATGTCTTTTGTGCACAGTGTGGCACCTAGGGGAATGAACACCTTAGAAACGAAACAACTTGTTATTCACACCACACCTTATATGTTGATCGGTGGAGACTTGTACAAGTTGGGTCGTGATAAATTTTTGTGTCGGTGTCTACTTGAGTATGAGCACGAAGCAATTATGGTAGATTCTCATGGTAGTACTACAGCTAGACACTATGTAGGGGATGCCACCATGCATAAGATTCTACTAGTTGGTCTATGGTGTAAAATTTTATACAAGGATTACAAAGCATATTGTAATCCATGTGACCATTTTCAATGCCTTGGAAATCTTGGCCATATGGATTAAATGCCTTTAAGGCCTATTACTAGTGCAAAACATTTTGACACATGGGAAATTGAATTTGTGGGTCCTACTCCCTAGCCATGAAAAGGACATGATCATGTTATATTATAACTTGTGCAGATTCTCTTACATGGTGGATGTATGAAGCGATGCTTACAAAGGATTACAAAGAACTACTGTAGCAAGGTTTCTATGGTAAAATATTATCAGCAGGTATGGATACCCTTTAAGTTTAATAAGTGATAGGGGTACTCACTTCCTTGATGAGACTATCATGATATTATGGATGACTATCACAACACCTTATCACCCTTAATCAAATGGAACTATTAAGGCTTTCAACAAGATATTGAGCCATACATTGACAAAAATTTGTGATGTTGGAAGGAAATATTGGGATGATAAATTCTTTGTTGTGCTTTGGATGTACATGAAAACCTCTACGTGTTTGAATAAAGAAACACCCTTTCATTTTGTGTTGATGCAGAGACGCTTATACCAATGGAATTCATGTTACCATATTTACGTATTATGGGCGCAGGAGGTGCAGGTGATGAGAAGGCATTGGAATAACGTATTGACAAACTAATGCAGTTGGATGAAAGGTGTGCCATAGCATGATGGATTTAGAAGCAAGAAAATATAGGTAGAATGCATGGCATGATAAGTGCATCAAGGATAAGAAGCTTGAGGTTGGGAAAATGGTACTTCTGTATGATTCAATTTTTTTGCACCACCCGAAAATATCAAGGTGCATTGGTTGGGACCATATGTTATCACTTATATACTTGATTCAAGTGCTTTCTAGTTAGAGGTGCTAGATGGAACATGGTTTCTTGGTTACTTCAATGGAAGTAGGTTGAATCCCTACTATAAATAAGTCTTCTTGGTGTTTGTAATAAGGTAGTATTGTCACTTAGATTATATTTCCCTTAATGAATTTCCTTTATATGTGTTTCCTTCATCTTTGTTATGCTTTATCAATTTAGTTTAGTGTTTTGTGTTGTAAGCATGTTTTGTACGCTAGAATATATTTACTATGTAAGTGTTTTCATGTGCGAGAGGACCACACATATTGTTAGTGTGGGGTGGTTTATATATAAGGTTTATTACCAAGTTGAATATAGTTTTATTGTTATCTGAAGACAGCTATGCATGGAAGATAGTTTGTGTAGGTGTTCAAAGGAAAGGTGCAGTTAGGAAAAGAGAAAAATTTCTCCTGAATAAAGAACACAAATGGAAAAATGGATGCATAGTATAATTCAAGGTAGGGTACAAAGAGAGTAAACTACTTAGGAGAGGCGCAGATCATAAATTACTTTGCAGTACAGAAAGTGCGCAAAAGGAGGTCTATGGCTAAGAAGTAGGATGTGCGTCGGAAGGTTATAACTATGGCATGGAGATGAGCAACACAAAAAAATTAGAAAACAATATATTAATGCTAGGAATGGTGGTAGGTGGAGAGTAATAAATGTGATAAAAAAATTAAAAATCTATATAAGGAAGGGTTGTGAGGCCATTTTTACCTTTCTAATTACAAATTCTTGAGTGAGTTGTTTACGAGCAAGCTAGTAAGATGTTGGTAAAGTGCAGAGAGCTAAAAACTAGGTGTTGTTATCATATTTATGCACGGGATTGACTTGCGCTCCCTTTAGAGAAGTGTTTGAGAGAAGCGAGAGGCATGCAGGAGGAGAAATTGAGATTTGGTGTTTGAATTAAAGCTAGGGCATGCGTTTTGAGCTATGGCACATGAAGTTGAGTTATAGAGCTCGTAAGAGGTAAACAGAACAACCATTTTTCATTAAAATGGCACCAATAATAGCACCTGGGGCTAGTACAAGGGGAAAGAAACAAATTGAACTTGAGATTAAGATCGAGGATGCCCCTAAAACTAACTTCTTTGAAATTCATTACTCAGAAGAAGTTTTCATGGGTCGTGATTGGGACTCACATGTTCGTCGGTGCAAGGTGAGTGACTACAATCATAAGACTACAGATAACAAGGAAGAACTGGAGAAATTACTAGTGAAAAAGACAAATAAAAGGACAAAGTAGATGATATGGTCATGTATGATGACATAGGTGAGAAGATATTGAAAAAGGTGGGAGCTTTACAATTGTACAAACTCCCATATTTTGGAAAACTAGAGAAATTATACCAGTGGCTGATGAGAAGATTCCATGAGGACTTTTTCTACTTTTTTAGGTGATGTATGAGGCTCACCGCACCCTTGATTGGGAGCTTGATAGGACTTAGGAGTTCGGTGTTGAAGTGAGTAGCAATTTATCAGACAAGGAGGGTATTCTGAAGACAAGGAAGGAGTTAGGATACCTTAAAGGAGGGCACGGAATGGATATAGGAAAGCTACAGAAGTATCTTATGGTTCAAGTGGCGGTGCACCTCCTCACCAAGCTCAATGACCAGGATCGGTGGTCACAGGTAAACACATTATGGCTACACATAGCAAAGAAGATGTCTGAAGGTGTAACCTACAATTTGGCAGGGTTTATTACTGAAACTATAATTGAAGAAGCGCATGGTGGAGATAATATTAGTTTTGGCGCTATACTTTTTTCACTTGTCTTTGTAGAAATCAGAGTACCGGATGGGCCCAAGGAGAAAATTTGGCAATACCCCGAGGAGAAGAAATCTCTTATAGAGAGATTTGAGAAATACACTTGTGATGGGACCATGAGTGGCCCCTTCAAGCAAAGAGCAGAGATGTGGTATGAGCACTTGCACGCTGCATTTGAAGAAGAGTGGATAATACCAAAGGAACTTCTGTGGTATTAGGTAAGTAGGTACATTTTTAGTATATCAGCACTTTTGTATTACATGTTTTGTAATGAAGGACAGGAAATGGAACCCATTGTGTAAGATTCCTTATGCTTTCACCATGAAATATTTTTAGGTGTCTATGCATAGGTTTTCAGATGCATGCCAACCGATCTTTAACACCGATAAAGTAGATCGTAACTACCACACACTCGAAATACTTACGTGTATCCAAGTAAGTTTTCATATATTGAAATATTGATTTCTGATGATATAAATATGAAATCAATGAGTTTATAAGTTGGGGAGATTGGGGCTGCCCTTGTTTATATCCAACTCAAGCCAAGGTTAGAGAATGGAAAGTATGTAGAGAATGAGTTCAGACTTCCTAGCCCACCCAAGGGGAAGCATACAGTTGGCACTCTAGTAGATGAGGAACCAATTTCACCCCTTATAGAGGAAGAGGGAGAGGAAGAGGAACTTCATGAAGAAATTGGTGGCTTGAAGCATAGGGGTAGAAGAAAACCAACTATTGAAAGGGAAATTGTGCGTAATTTTACCCCTCCTTTACAAAAGCATGAAGAGGAAGTAGTAGAGATAGACGTGATGGAGACAGATGCAGAACAAACCACCAAGGAACCATATTTTGAAAGGATGTTTAGAATAACAAGGGCTCAAAGAATGGGAAAATAACAACCTTTAATGAAATCACCTAGGACTTCACCTCACAAAGTAGATCCTGAGAAGAAGAAAATGAACAAGTTAAATCATAAGGAGGAAGAGAAGGAGGAATCCAGGGAAAAAGAACGCCAGAACTCCGGTGCAGCCTAAGGATATAGAGAAGCCTCATGATGATAAGATGAAGAATGATGAATAAGGAATGAAGGAAACATTTACAAAAACATATAAGGCCAAGACTTCCATCACACCCCATACTACACAAGAAGGTGAAGGCCTAGTTCTTGATTGAGACACCTAGATCCTAAAGGGAAAGAGAACAAAGAAGGTAAAGGAAGGTGAAGACTATGTGAATCCTATAGTTAGATATGTGGATGACACAAGTAAAATCATACATGCATAGTTCTAGAGTACTGTGGAGCCTAAGGATTTATATGGTTGGGATTTGATGGATGAAGAAATGGAAAACGTGTGTACACAAAAATAATTATCATGGTCAATGTAGACTTATATGATTGAGCTAGATTTCAATGTGTGTGAAGAGTCATGTGTTTCACACAGGATGAAGAAATCACCCCACATACAACATGTGAATTTTAAACCCTCTTTGTCATGTCGATGAACAAGTAAGTAGTTTATTAACAACAATAGGGACCTAAACCTAAAGGGAGATTTAGGGTTCTAGTGTTAATCTAAATAGGATGACTAAAAATGCTTATAAATAAAGATGATAAATAGTAATAAAATGATAGTAAACTGATATGCTATAGTATAGATTAATTACACAACTTAATCTAATGGAAATAAACCCTAAAATGCAAGAGGGGAGTAGGGAAATGACATATCTCATTAAGGTGGACTGTCGCAGGTTGTCGCAGATCTGAAACTGGAGCTTGGTTGTGTAGATGATCACTCAGGGACCCTGTGAAGGGTAGATATGATCTATCTGAAGTGACACATGTTCCTAAGAGTGTATTGGGAACCCAGGGCACCCTGGTGCGGATTACAGGTCTTGTGAACTATGTAGGAACTCAAGAACTATGTTCGGAAGTGTTGTAACTAGGTTTGAAACTCTACATGTTTGTCACATTGGATTTTTTGGATGAACTAGATGACACCCTACACATGAAGAAGAAGAAGGGGTCAAAATGACCTCAGCTGCCAAATTGGTGGACTTATCACTAAGTGTTGCACTACATTATGGACCCTGATGTAGTTCTGGTGAGTGTGTGTATGTTGTGCCCTAGGTGCTCTTGTGTCAGTTGCACTTTGTGAAATAGCAAGCTATGGTAGCTATAGAAGATGTAGATAGTAGAATAGAATAAATAGAACCCCTCCTTTAAGAATGTGTGTGATACGAATTTCCTAGCTTGGATGTATGGTTCTATATGGATGTAAGATGGTACAATGGATGTAGCCCTAGATGGAGTGATAGTAGTGATAGGATGAAATGACCTAGGAACTCCATAATGGTCTTATAAGCTTTATATTTATAGGGCTCTCAATTTTAATTTCGTAATTAATCCCGACAATACCAACTGAGGAAAAGATAAAGGAGACCAATGGCTAGAAGTGATCCAAAAAATATCGAAAGAGGTTAAACATAGAGAGGGGTGCCCAAGGTGGGACCATGGCACCCTAGGGCACCCCAGTACAGGGTAGGGTGCCTAGAATCAAGGCTAGAATCTTGGGGAAGTTAGAAAATGGGGTGATAAGTATCGAGAAATATGTGAGAAAGATGAAGTAAAACATAAAACAAAGATGGAAAAAATGTGGGATTAATTGGTACTTTGTACACTTGAGAACCTTCTAAATAGTAGTATAATATCTGGCTAATTATTGTCTAAAATACATGATCTTATGTCTATATTTTTCCCCACTTTATGTTGGTGAATGAACAGCTTGGTAACATAAATTATATAAAGAAGCGTACATGATGTCTATGTAGAGTGTACAAGAAAATGCGCCAATAGATGAAAAGCGTGGAACAAAAAAAGATAAAATGTGGAGGAGCATGGATTCTAAAGATGAAAAATGTGAAAAGGTAAAGAGAGTGAACCTAGGGCGGAACACGTGTGTAGTTGATGCATGTGTGTGGTGTACTTGCATGGTTAGTATGGCAAGTACTATCGTGGTGCATTTTCATTGTCATTGTCATTGACGTT
Source organism: Taxus wallichiana var. yunnanensis (assembly GCA_018340775.1). NCBI lineage: Eukaryota > Viridiplantae > Streptophyta > Pinopsida > Cupressales > Taxaceae > Taxus > Taxus wallichiana. Next base: position 274,397,696 of record CM031242.1, on the reverse strand, counting down.
GTTTGTTTTTGTTGTTGTTACCCCTAATTTGACTGTTTGTTTCTCATATGGTAGACATGCAAGGAGAAAATGATCAAGTAGTCAAATATGTATGTATGTAAAAATTTTGTGTAAATTACACTAGAATAGAAAGTGTAAATGGAAAAAATAGAACATGTGCACCTAATCCATGTCGATAAAAATGGTGTAGAAGTATATCATGTGATGTCGTGAGTTTTTGGGCAATCTCATGCCACCTTGGCTGAAGAAGTGTAGGGAGGAAATTCTCGGTGTCCTCCAACTCTAACCACTTTTGCTATAATTTTTGAAGAGATCTTTATACTACGCTATTTTTTTGGGTGGTCCTACGCCACTAGAAGGAGAAGTGTAAATAGACCACCCACTGTAACCCCTGAGCTTGTGACTACTCCGTAGAATTACCAAAGGACACCATGTCTTGTTAAGGCCGTTGTGTATGGAGTTTGTAGATTGTTTTGAACTCACTCATTATGTGTGAACTGGTGTAGATACGTTGTGTTAGTAGAAACCCTCAATGATTCCCCCTCTTTAGGGGTGCATGCGATGACCCTGGAAGGAGAATGTGGCCCTAAAAGAGGACCAACCACACTCTAATCTTGTAACCAAATCAGCCCTACAAGGGGGAAAGGGAAAGCACTTGGTAGATACCAAGGTGTGCACAAAAGGGGATGGCTATCCAATACAAGTGTTAGTTTGAACACATGCATGAAAATAAGTGTAAAATACGCAAAAAATGTAAAAACTACTAAGAAAAGTAGTGTAAACACGTAAGAAAAGAAGCAGACCACACAAAGCGGGTTTCAAACATGGGACATCACTCACGATGTTCAGCAAGACACGTAAAGGCCATCATGACTCAGCAGACAAGTGTGCACACAAAAAAGGGAAAATCCTACATATAATAGTAGATAAATAGAAATACAAGTAGTCATGGGAATATGTAGTCTTGCAAAACAAGTGTTAGACATGGAACACCCATTAGCATGTTAGAGTGAAATCCAATATTTCAAATCATTTATAAGCAAGTAGTATACGATGCTAAGTACAAAATGAAACAATAGCACTGTGTGAGAGGCGAATGTGGATGCCCCTAATGACTAGTATTGTAAGGGTAGAAAGAAAACATCCAGTGTGTGTAAATTTCATGTATCTATGATCATACTAAGTAAAGGCATGAATGTGCATGTGTGTATGATAATGACATATAGGAAAGCAAGCTAACATGTGTAATATAATGAGCATGCAAAACACTAGTAAGAAAAGTAAATGCTACCAAGACAATGTAATATGTTATGGATGGATGGAATGGAATGTAAAATGGAATGATAGGAGCAATGTGCCCCCGAGTGTATGGATGTGTATGCAGTGAGGTTCATTTTGTTTTCCCCCTCAATATTCAAGAATGAACCGTAAATGAGAGTGTGTTGTTGGGAAATGGTTGAGTAGTTTTGGTTATGTCTAGCATGTTGTGATGAGTGTGTATGTGTAGTGGTGATGAAATGTGACATGGGGAGAAGATCTGCATGAACCCTATAGCCAAAGCATATATCACAACTTTTTTAATGGAAGAGTGATGATTTATCCCTAAGTGTATATCACTATAAGATGAATGGATGTGATTTAGTCATATAGAAAGGTGTGTGTGGACCCTTTAGCGAAGTGTATACCACGACTTGTTGGATGGATGAGTGATGATTTAGCCCTAAATCATATACCACTACAAGATGAGAATAATGGTGGTGATTTATCCTAAAGCATATACCACTACAGGATGATAATAAGGGAGGTGGTGATTTAGTCTAAAGTGTATACCACTACAAGATGATAAGAAGGGGTGACAATTTATTATAAGGTGTATGTCACTAACACAAGAAGTGGTGGATGAGGAAAATGTCACCTTGGTGAGTGTAAGTTCCATTTGATTAATAAACCCTTGGTAATCAAGTATGGACTGAGGAACTAAAGTGTGTCATAGGGTAGTGAGTGAAGCACATAGAAGACAACTTAGTATAAAAACCAAGTGATGAACATGTAATGTAAATGCATGATGTGGACAAAGGCAATGCAATATGTGTAATGTATAAGAGATATCATGTGATGTTTTAAATGTAATAGGAAATGTAGATAGGAATGGAAGATGTAAGGATGATAGATGAAATTATACCCATATAAAATGCAATCTAGTGTAGTATAGAATGAATCGAAGGATGGATATGCTATCCGAATAAGACAATGTAATGTAAGATGTGGATATAGGTGTACATATAATATATAGTGGTGATATGTAAAGATAGACCCATAGATAATGTGACCTAGTGTAAATATAAAATGTATGGATGAAATATAAAACTAGACTCATATATAATGATGACTAGTGTAGCATGGGTGAGATAGATGATGTATAGAGGATGACGAGGTGAGAAATGTATAAGATAATGTAGGATGTAGACTATGATGATATAATGTAAGTGTGTAAGACCTATAGTGTGGTGTGTGGGGTTCAGTGTAATGGTAATCCCTCAACAGTCCAGTGTGAACCAAAGCATAGAGTGCATCATCGGGTAATGAGGGTGTGATAACAAGGGGTTCTTATGGTTAGGCCCCTGTAGCTAGTGAAGAAAGGAGAATCAACCAATAAGGTTGAGGGACGAATGTCCATCAACCAAGTACATGAGAGGACAATGGAAGAGAAGGATACTCTAAGAATGGTGGGATAGAAGATAACGATTGTTTATGAGAATGAAGCCGATATGCATGAAAAGGGTGTATATCGAGATGAATTGAAGGGCATAGTAAAATGCGTAGGTGAGGAAGATCAAGGAGACGTCATGCGTAAAGAAGATGATAATTGACGTGGAATAAAATGAGGTGGTGATTTACGATGAGAGGTGGTAATGGGTTTAGGAATAGGGCTATGCCAATGTGTAGGACTAAGGGAATGTAATTATTACGTGGGGGCAATCGAGGTGGTGAAGTAGGAATAGGACACGTAGGTGGTGATAGTAGAGGAGATGTGTGAGTAAGAGGGGGAGAGGCACGGGTAGCGGAATGAGAAGGTAATGAGAGTGGAGGGCTAGGAGGGACTCCGTTAATGGTGATAACTTGGTTTTGTAAATAAATTTGAGATGCAAGTGGGTCATAAAGATGATAGCTTGGGATTTATGAATCCAATTGAGTCCCAAAAGTAGGTCACATTCGTGGACTACTTGACTAACAAGGCAAGGGATGAGAAGAGTAAGAGGGCCGATAATGATATGCAACTTAACAACACCGAATAGTTTGTTGAATGGATAATCGATTTGTGAAGGAGGGTAACCGATAGAGTGCAAGAAGGACAAATAACATGTGTTAATGGGGGAGGATGGATCAACTCTAGTACTATTTATAGGGGTGGATCCAATAGATGTTTGTATGTGGATGTGGTCGGATATGAACGAAGCATGGTAGTCAAAAGTATAAAAGGAGATAATTAGTGTCACAAAGCAGAAATGTGAGTAATGAGTAAGTCGAGAGGCTGGGGAGGAAGGTGTTGTATGGGAGACATAGTTGGAAGAGGAATCAATGGGTTTGGTATCATGTTTAGGGAGAGGGTTGTTAAAATTGGATTTTATGGTTATCATTGGGAGAAACTATCATGGGGACTTGGGAAGCTCAAGATGGCCATTGTCGAGTAGGTATTGAATGAGATGCCATAGTTTGAAACAACGATTGGTGGGATGCCCCGCACACTAGTGATAGTCATAGTAAGAATGCTCATCAAAGTTACGCCCTTTAGGTTGGGAGGGGTCAAGCTATAGAGGTGAAGGTAGGGTGATGAGGTTACTATCAATGAGTTGTGGAAATAAGAAACTGAGTGGCATACTAAGTTTAGCAAGAGGATGTCGATATAGCTAAGGCGTGAATCTTGAGTGGTATAAGCTGTATAAACCCCAGCGTGAGGACTACTAGGTTTATGGGGAGGAATTTCAATAATTATTTGTTGGGAGCATGTGTAGAGGATGAAGGTGAGTCCTGATATTTGAGCTTGCCAATAGAGACAAGTTTAGTCTCACAGAGCTTAAGAGTGTGACAAAGTTGATCAAATAAAGAAAAAGTTTCAAAGAGTATGTTGTCTTACGAGAGGTGGTAAGAGGATAAGGACAAATAAATCTTGAATTTTTGAATCAAAAAGAACATTAGTCATCTTGGTGACATTATTTTTGTATCGTAAGACGTAATCAGGGAATCATTCATCGGAATGTTGTTTTTAAGTTGGGTGAGATGGGCATAAGATAGGGTGGAACCAATATTGATGGAAAAGCTGTGTAATAAAATCATCACCAAATGGTCAAAATATCTTACCGAATGGATTGGAAATTCATAGAACCAATGCATCACATAGTCCTGTAGACTACGTAGAAATAACTTAGCAAGGATAGTATGATCATCGGCGTAGTCAAGACATGCGACATGAAAGGCACGAAGGTGCTCTTGTGGGTCACCGTGACCTTTAAAATGGGCAATTTGGGAGTAGTGAAGTTATGTGGGAATGGGTAGGCAGCGATAGATGGTGCAAAGGGGGAATGCAACAAGGATGTGGAATCAAGCGATAGAGGTCCTCGAGTGGTAGTAACTTGTAACTATCAGATTTGATTTTGGAGATCATGGTATAATGAGGTTAGATCAGGGGTATGAGATGAGGATCCAAGGGGTATATTAGAAGCACCATGGGGAGTTGGAGGGATAGTAGTCGCAATAGGGGAGTGGAGGTAGAGGTGTAGAGACCATAGGGGTAGAAGAGATGGGTAGGGATGCCTCACAGGCCCACTAAGAAGTGAGCATAGCATGCAAAGCATGAGGGAGATGAGCAAGATTTTTGAGTAAAGCCTAGCAAAAACCAAGTAATAACATTGAATTGATCTTGGTCAATATTAGTGTCCTCATCATTATATTTCTTGCTAATGGTGGTTTAAATTTTATGCAAAGGAACTTAGGTAGAGGCATCTAAGGGATTTTCAGCCATGGATGCGGGTATATCTGTCATGGATCTAAGGGGACGACAGAAAGGTGACAAAATTTCACAATAGTGAAGAGGTCCAAAGTAACCACTACAAGTAATGGGCATAAAATAAAGAGATATGAAGGAGACCCTATCTTAATTAGAAAAGGGCAGGTGAGTAATGGATATATCGGGATCACCAAAATGATTAACAAAAATAGGGAACCTAAATGGATATTTAGGGTTCTAGTGTTAATCTAAATAGGAGGATTAAAAATGCTTGTAAATAAAGATGTTAAACAATAATAAAATGACACTAAACTCATATGTTAAATTAGTGTAGAGTAATTACACAACTTGATCTAATGTAAATAAACCCTAAAATACAAGAGGGGAGTAGGGAAATGACTTCCCGATTAAGGTGGACTGTTACAGGTTGTCACAGATCTGGAACTTGAGCTCGATTATGTAGACAATCACTCAGGGACTCTATGAAGGGTAGATCTAGACTATCTAAAGTGACACAGCAGCACAGGAGTGTCTTGGGGTGCCTGGAGTGCCTTGCTATGTATTATGGGAATTGTGAACTGTGTAGGAACTCAAGAAGCTGTGTTCGGTAGTGTTGTAACTAGGTATGAAACCTTGCATGTCTGTCACACTGGATTTTTTGTATGAACCAAATGACGCCCTGCACATGAAGAAGAAGAAGGGGTCAAACTGACCTCATCTACCAAACCGGTGAACTTATCGTTGAGTGATACACTAAATTAAGGAACCTAATATATTTATAGTGAGTGTGTGTATTTCATGCCCTAAAAGCTCTTGTGTCAGTTGCACTTTGTGAAATCGTGAGCTATGATAGCTATGGAATATGTAGATAGTAGAATAGAATAAATAGAATCCCTCCTCTAAGAATGTGTGTGATGCATACTTCCTATCTTGGATGTATGGTGTTATGTGGATGCAAGATGGTACAATGGATGCAGCCCTAGATGGAGTGATAATAGTGATAGGATGTAATGACCTAGGACCTCCATTATGATCTTATAAGCTTTATATTTATAAGGCTCTCAAGTTTAATTTTGCAATTAATCTTGACAATGACGAATGAGGAAAAGATAAAGGATACCAACGGCTATAAGTGAACCAAAAAAGATTGAAAGAGGTTAAACATAGAGAGGGTCACCCGAGGTGGGACCAGGTGCCCTAATACTGAGATAGGGTTCCCGAAATGAGGGATATAATCTCTGGGAAGTTAGAAAATAGGGTGATAATATCAGAAATACGAGGAAAAGATGTAGTAAAACATAAAACAAAGACAGAAAAAGGTGGAATTAATTGGAACTTTGTACACTTGAGAACCTTATAAATAGTAGTAAAATACGGGGCTAATTATTGTCTAAAATGCATGATTTTATGTCTACAATAATGCCTTGGTGAAGGTATCTACAGAAGTTGCGCACAGGAACATAGATAAAGTGGAAACCCTTAGGGAATTGATGGATGATAATAAGGATAAGGATAAAGAGATTAAGCACCTAATAGTAGAGAAGGAAAGGGTTGAAGCAAAGGTAGAAGCATTGGTGAGTATGGCAGAGGAAATTGGAGATGACATTTTGAAGGTACGGCCACACCTGGAATCACAAGTTCCAGAAAATTTTCCTTCTATGATGCATTACCTTCACACTTTGGTAAATTTGGTAGTCGATGAAGGGCCCTTATGTATGCCGGTGCCAAAGGATGTTGCAGACGAGGCAGAAAGATCAAAGGCCGTAATTGCAAGAAAATTTGTGAGTTATGATTCATTGTTATAGGCCTTGAAGGATGAACTTAAGAAGGCGGATCAAGCTCTAAATATATACGTGGTACTAGATTCAATTATCATAATAAGGACTACCGAATATGATAATGATTTCTTAAAGTCGATGAAGAATGATACGCTCATGCATGTGTATAGACTTGTTTTAGTCAAATAAAAGTGTAAAGCCCTTGCAAAATCCTAGAATCCACATAGGGAAAGGATGAATGAAATTGGGAAGCTCATTGCTCAAAAGATGGACTTCATGGAGGGAATGGTTTCCAGCATGGCTAACATTATTTGGATTTTACATAATGAACAAGAAAACATGACTCAGGATGAGTTGGAAGTCGTGGTTATAGATGTCCCTGATAAAATAGGTGAAGCATTGAGTGATTGGTAGACACTCGAGGAAGAGATTAAAAAGAGTATCCAAAATTTATCCTGTCAGTAGAGGAGCAAAGCACCGAGTAGTACTTCACATGACTCATGATTAGTTAGAAGCCATGGTTATAGATGTCCCTGATAAAATAGGTGAAGTGTTGAGTTATTGGAAGACACTCGAGGTAGAGATTAAAAATGAGTATCCAGAATTGATCCTACTAGTAGAGGAGTAGAGGTATTTGAGTAGTACTTCATTCTTTTTGGTCATGTAATTATTTATTATTTTATTCATTATTCTTTATTCTTGGAGAAATGAGTAGACATTACCCATTAATGGGGGTGGAAATGCATTTAGTGTGGGGTAATGTTAAGCGGATAAAATATAGCTCAAGTATGGAAGTGCATAAGGATTGGGCACACGGGAACAAGGCGCATATACGCGCATGGAAGTATAGAAAATCAGGAGCACACCCAGAAATAGGTTAGAAACAAGACTTACCCACTTTTGCAGATCAAGACTATTTTTAGGCATGGAGTGCAGAGCACATAAAGGTATGAAAAATTGCGGACTACGCAAGGGTATTTTGGAGCAAGTAGAAGTTCGAGCACCATGCAGAATTTTGGGCTAATAATAGGATCTATACTTAGAGTTAACTTTAGAAGATATATTATTAGCACTTGCATTCTTTTGTATTCTCTTGTAAACGCACATGGCTATTACTAGCATGTAGCCTTTTTTGGAAGTTTCATGGGTGGTGAAGGACAAGTCCCCACCCTTGTATATATGTATTGATTTGCACGACTTGTATATACCATTTATTGTAGAGTGATGTTAGGGATTTTTAGCACGCATGACTATGGAAACTGGATCATGATGTATGAAGCTTCTATGTTTTATAGTATTTAATATAATGGATATTATTGGATGGATAATGGTGTTAGATGTGACTGAATATGGTTCTTGCATGGTAAATCTCATTATAGTCATTATTTAGTCAATCTTTCATATGGTTTAGATCTAGATCTGGTTTATGCGTTGTGGTGTAATTGATTATCTGTTATGGATCTGAATTATATTTGTAATCATGCTAACATCTTGAAAAAACTACTCTAAAGAGGTATATGGTACCCTTGCGCGCTTCGAGTGAGCACTTGGTCTAGTCTAAGTGATGTGTCAGCACACCTTGTGATTTTTGGGTATATTCTAGGCTACATCAATACTCCTTTCAACTCACGATATCCTCTAGAGAATAAGTTTTGGAAGTTGCACAAGAGCTCAATTATCTTTTCAACCTCTGAATCAAACAAATAATCACCAATAATGGCCTCCTTAGGTTTTGTATTTGTCCCAATATTGACCTTCTTTGTTTTCATATACTCATGATACGTGTGCACCTTCTCATTTACATTTTCTAAGAACTCATGTGTACCCACAATATGATCAACATCTAGATTTTCCACTTCTTCATCATCAATCATGTAAACCAACGTTTTTTTTTCTTTTTCTAGCCAAACACACCCAAGTTATTCTTCATCAGTCACTTCTTCTTAAAAACACGCCTCCAGATCTAACTCACTTAGTAATTCCTAAATAATATCCTCAGCCTTTGCACTATCTCCCATAGTAAAGTGCTTCATAATCTGTAATGTCTCATCCATCGGTGGTTTAGTAGAAAAATAGTGAAAGGTATGAATCATACCTACAATCAGTTCTTGCCAATTCCTTGTTTCTCTATTCAAATCCGCATAAACATATTATGTGCATCCACATGACCACACAAAGTTAAGTAAAACTTATACACCCACAATGAAGATGGTAAGGCCTCCTGCCCCTCTGTCCAGAGTCTCTCACACTCCTGAATGTGATGTAAGGCATCGGGCCCCCATGAAATTCACATGTCTTGGTAGGCACATTTCTTCTAAGAAATATAGTAGAGAAAGTGATTCTCACCTCTCACCACTCTAAAAGACTATCTTTGTGTGCAATCCACCAATGCATTGTTATCCCATCCAATGTATGTACTATCATAATCCTTCTCTCCACTTGATCTTTCCATTAGGCTTCCATAGCACACAAAAATACGTTAGGATTTCCTTCGCTAGTGTACCTTGGTACCTGGTTACTACCTAAGCACCTAACACAACACAACCTACTTACACAAGTAACTACACTCTTCATCTCATGCCCAACCATTTCATAAGTCCCATGCACCTAGTTGTCATAAGCAATGTTGGTTGTATCACTCATATATTATGCATCATCCCACTAAATAACACCTTCCTTTGATGGCTCGAGAACTTCAGGATCTCTAATAGTGCGTACATAAATTTTGTTCAAATCCTCTTCACTAAAAGGTTCCACATAAGGCACAACTTTTTGGTCTATCAAAGGAGTAATCTCTTGCTCTTCCATGTTCTCAAAACTAATAAATCCTTTATTGAAGCAAAAATCAGCATTATTCACATAGCACGAGAGGCACCCAAGTAAACTGAAAACTATCTACTGCAAGCACAAGACCTCAAAGTTCCCAATAAACTTGGCCCCTTATATAATAATAGTTGCATCCTTCAATACTCCAATGGGCATGGCTTTAGTCATGTTCACCATATACATCACATTTTAATATAAACAAACATGCAAGGATAAACCATAAACAGATCTATATCACAACCATATACAAAAGTGAACTAAACAAGAATCAAGATTAGATCTTCCATATAAGATCCACAAATAGATATGTCAATAACCATTATCCAGCCACAAAGATCCATTGTATTAATCACTATAAAACATAGAAGCGAAATATATACATAAGAGTATCACCATAGGTCATGCACGCCCATAAACTAGCAAAGATAACCTTACAAGCATTCACTGATTGGTAGATGCATGAAAATAAATACATATATATGGGTGGGGAATTTCCCTTCACCACCTATACATATTCAAAATAGGTTACATCCTAATAATATTCATGTGTCGCTACAAGATAAATACAAAAGCATGCAAGCTTGCTAATAATAATAACCACGGATCTAATATTATTATTAGCCCAAAAGCTGTGCATGTCGTTTGATCTTCCACTCCAAAATAGCCTTTGCTTATTCTCTAATTCTTCATTCCTTTGTGTGCCCCACACTCATACCTATCTTCAGCCCATTATAATAAAAACAGTTAAGTATCGACCTCATACTTTCCAGGTGTGCCCTTTTTCGCTACATTTCTGTGTGTACCTATGCACCCCATGTTCGCGCGCCCTAACCTTATGTGCCTTTCGTACTTAGGTTGTAATTCATTAGCCCAAAACCTCATATAAAATTCAGTGTCAATAAACCTAAAGAACCTTGATACTTTTCCTTGGTTTTCTAATCAAGTGGAAAATTTTCTAATATGGACTACACAAATGCATGATTTCTTCATTGAACACCATGATAAGTTATTGCCCTTTTAATTTCAAAAAAATCACTCACTCATTGAGAAGACTCAATTTCTAATCAAATGAACATGGTATTTAGGTTATTTGGCTCACTATACAAAAACAATTGGCTAGGATCATGTGGATAATGCAATGGCCCGAGAATTTTCACTTCCACACTAAGAAGGCCTTCCACTCTCTCACTCAAATGTCAATAATGGTATTCGCCCTTGTTTATTTTTAAATTTCCAAAGGCTACTGGACATGATTACAAGGAAAAATATATTATAATCAATTGGTTAAAATCAAATATAAATTTCATCTCTACTTTCTTTAACCGAGTGTATCATGTTGATTACAATTTCTAATTTATGAATGTTGTATAATCTACTACAAGAAATATAGTAAAGCTAGTATACTTTCTCCAATTGAAGAAATGACTATGAGAACAAAAAAATATAAACATGAACTGATATACTAAATATAACCACATATTAACTATAAAAAAGTGGAGGTATTGTAATTAAAGAGTAGCAACATTGACGAGCATTGATAAGAGTCTAAAACCCAAAACCGGGAGAGAGCATACGATTTATTCACTAGTTTACTTGTTCACCATTATGAGAGTCTTCTCTGCGCACACAAACGTTAGTGGAGAGACTAGGTTCTTATTTCAATATCTTTGTAACCATTTTGATTTCTTTTCCCTAGAGAGCTATGTCAATTGATCCACAAGAAAAGTTGATGTTATGATTTTTATTGAACATGTGTTGACACTTGAACTAAAATTATTGACATGGTTTATAGTGATTTTTACTCTTAAATCCCCATGGTAGGCATTGTGGAGACTAGATATCTTCCACAAGATGATGATTTATGGAATTTCTATCCGAACTATTACCTTGAGATTTTTATTATCAATTTGATGATTATATGCATGTTAGTGAAAAACCAAAGACAATGCTCTTGGATGAATTTTTCAGTCCTCTAAGAAAATTTGCCTAGATATTACACATTAATACCATAAAGGGAGGTGGGATCTTATAGGATATTTTTGAGGGGATCAAAGCTTTTGAAGTTTGCAAATAATTTTGGAATATTAAGCATAGGATGGGTTTATTTGGCATAGAGGGATTTGTTTGAGATGAGGTTGGATCGCTTGTAGAAAGATTGTTCTAGATAACCAACAATTGGAAGAAAGAGTTGTGAGAGTGCATAAATTAACTATGTGAACCACACCCTAAGTTGAGAATAATAAGTAACATGAAATTTTCTGAGAATAAGACAAGAACTTGAGGCTCTTCCCATTCGGAGTGTTTAGTGGGAAGGCTAAGAAAAGGAAACATCAAACTTAGCATCTCTCTTAAAAGAAATTTTAATGCTAACTTTTGTTTTCCCAAATCAGTGGTTCCTCAAAGCATTAATGAATGTTGACCTAACCATGGTGGATATATTAAATAGATGAAGGAAAGAAACATAAAAAATATGAAATTAATGTATGGTGTAATTTGGTATCATTGCTACAATTGGATCATTTCCTCAAAGCCTAGGGCTCTCAATTAATATCTTTGTAAGTGTGTGAGCTCATGAATTTGGTTGGGTTCTAATGTAAGAAAACCCCAAATCATGCAACAATCATTGCTATAAACGAATATTAACCTCCTTGTTTGATCTAAAAACATTAGTAATCATCAAATTCCATGAGTACGTAATGTTTCAATCAATAATTATGTAAGCTATGGAAAAAATGTAAAATCTAGTCCATTGGTAGAGATCTAATTGTCATTTCTAGCCCATTCAAAATTATATAAAATAAATGGAAAATGAGTGTTTGGTAAATGATTTTATTTTGTTTTGTAGCTTAATCGCTTCATAAATAGCATGTTTTACAACTTGCAGGTTTACACAATAATTGGCATCGATTGGGGTAACCGGCATTGGTCTTTTGTGCATGAAATGTTTTTATTTAAGTCATGGGATTAGATATAACCTTTGATTAAAAGGTGATCTAAGGGTTGTAATTGTATTGCTAAAGTTCCCTAAGTTTGTATATGCTTATATAAGCTAGAAAGCTAGGGTTAGAAGCTAGAATTAGAAGAATTGTAAGAAGGAATTCTTGGAGAGAGAAAAGAGAATCTTGTGAAGGAAAATTATTGTACATCTAGATAGGTGTGTAAGATTACACATCTTCATTGTATTTCCTTCAGTAAATCCAATATTAATAGATTGGCTATTTCTTGGTGGACATAGCCCACACTACGTGAAACACGTTATATCTTTTGTATGTATCTTTGGTATATTTTCATGTTTTATTGCTTGAATTCTTATTTATTATTATAGATCTATATAACAAGTGTGTGTTAACCCCAACAACTGGTATCGAGTTTTTTTAGGGTTTTATGTGTTGATATATTTACTCATAGAGGGATTTCTTATTGAGTGGGAGTCACATCAATGGTAGAAGATGGCAAATATAGAGTTGAGAAATTTGACGGAAGTAATTATCAATTATGGAAGATGTGGGTGGAAGATTATATGTATTAGAAATATTTATATTTATCGTTGGATGAGAAGGCAAGACCTACAAAGATGACTAATGAAGAATGGAATATTCTTGAAAGAAAGGCTTTGGGATCTATAAGATTGATCTTGGCGATTTGTGACTCAAATATTCAAGCAAAGAACTACGGTAGATTTGATGAAATATTTAGCTAATTTATATGAAAAACCAAGTGCTTCCAATAAATTTAATTTGATGAAGAAATTATTTAATTATAAAATTCAAGAAGGTGGATCTATATCAAACCATTTAAATTATTTCCGTTCCACAGTGAATCAACTAAAATCAGTTAAAATTCCATTTGAGGATGAAGTAAAATCACTTTTATTCTTATGCTCTTTGTCGGATAGCTAGGATAACTTGGTTATGGTTGTTAGTAAAACAGTGTTTGCTACTAATATTTTCAATTTTGATGATGTTGTTCATATAATCCTAAATGAAGAAATACGCAGGAAAAGTACAGGAGAATCATCATTTGGAAATGCTTTGAATGTAGAAAGCAAGGGAAGGTAGAAGAAGAGATCCAAGAGAAAGAATAATGGTAAATCAAAGTCTAAGAATGGCATATCTAAATCCAGAGGTAGAGAAATAACTTGATGGATTTGTGGAAAGAAAGGACATGCAAAGAAGGATTTTTGGTTCAAGGAAAACAAAGAGAATGTACCATAGAAAGGTAAAGAGGAAAATGTTACATCTTCTGAGGTAATGCAAGATTCCCTTATTCTCTTCTTGGATAATAAAATATAATCATGGGTTTTAGATTCAGGAGCTTCATTCCATGCTACCACTAATAAGGGTTATTTTAGAAATTATGTCGAGGATAATTTTCGACATGTTTATTTAGGATATGATGAGCCATGCAATATTACTAGTAAAGGGAAGTTCATCTAAAATTTCAGAATGGAAATACATGGATATTAAAAGATGTGAGGCATGTGCCAAACCTCGAAGAAATCTTATTTCAGTAGGACAACTAGGTGAATTTGGTTGCATGGTTAGATTCATAGCTAAATCTTAGAAATTTTCCAAGGGATATTTTGTTATAGAAAGAGGCAAGAAGGTAGGAACATTGTATTTTTCTACATGTATTATTGATTCCTTTTATGTGTTATCTACTTTAGATTCAGATGCAAGCATGTGGCATAATTTGCTAGGCCATATCAGTCAAAAAAGTATGCATATCTTAAAGGAAAAGAGTAAGTTATCATATTTGAAAAATGTATATATTTATTTCTGTGAGCATTATATATTTGGAAAGAAAAGGAGAGTGAGATTTCTCAAGGTTGAGGCAACAAAGAAGGAGAAAAAATTGGATCTTGTGCACTCAGATGTGTGGGGACCAGCAGTAGCTTCTCATGGAGGATTCCAATATTATGTGACTTTCATTGATGATGCCACAAGAAAAGTATGGGTTTATTGTATAAAACACAAATATGATGTTTTTGAGAATTTTAAAATATGGAAAGCCCTTGTGGAAAATCAATCAAATTTAAAATAAAAATTTCTTATATCTGATAATGGTGGTGAGTACTGCGAAAGCAAGGCTTTCAATGATTATTCTTCAATGAATGGAATATGTAGAGAAAGAATGGTTCCTAGAACACCACATGAGAATGGTGTTGCAAAAAGAATGAATAGGACTATCATGGAATGTGCAAGAAGCATGAGGATACATGTTGGATTACCTTTGTAGTTTTGGGCAGAAGCAATAGATATAGTAGTGTATTTAATCAACCGTGGGCCTTCAAGTGCACTAGATGGTGGAATACCAGAAGAATCTTGGACTGGAAAAGAGGTAGATCTTTCTTTTCTTAGAGTATTTGGTTCAGAATCTTTTGTGCATGTTGATAAAGAAAATAGAAAGAAGTTGGATGCTAAATCCAAGAGATGCACTTTTATTGGTTATGATCCAAGAGATTCACTTTTATTGGTTATGTCTTTGGTGATTTCGATCTCCATTTTTGGGATTTAGAAGATTCTAAGATTGTTAGGATTCATGACATTAAATGGAATGAAAAGAGAATGTACAAGGATCAGATTTTGATACCCAAAGATGAACCGATGGAAGAGTTTGTGGAATAAAATGCATTCTCAGATTTAAAATAGTCATCTATAGGTACCAACATTGGTGAGGGTAACCAATGTTGGCAGCCCGAGGACTAGCATCGATAGCCTAAACCAGCGTTGGTTACCAAAGCTGATGTCGGTAGAAGGTGACTAGCATCATCCCTGTCAAAGGTGGATACTAATATATAGTATGTATAGATTGATACTTCGGCACCCCAGATCTCAGTTAGAATGTCACAAAGGGTAAGTAGACCTCGAGAAATATTTGCACCTTCCTTATTTTATTTATTATTGACTGATAGTGGTGAACCAGAAAGTTTTGAAGAAGCAATGTAGGATGAGACCCATAAGCAGTGGGATCATGGCATGGATGAGGAGATGGACTCCTTGGAATAGAACTATACATGGGATTTGGTTAAGTTGCTAGCATGTAAAAGGACATTACAAAAAAATGGGTTTATAGGATCAAGGAAGAAGAGGGTGGACAAAAAAGATACAAGGCAAGGCTTGTGGTAAAAGGATTTGCACAGAAAGCAGGTATTAACTTTGGTGAGATATTTTCTTCGTAGTAAAAATTAATTCCATGTGTATTGTGTTGAGTTTAGTTGCAATAGAACATTTTCACTTAGAAAATTTTAATGTTAAGACAGATTTCCTTCACGGTGATTTGGAGGAAGAGATATATATGCAACAATTGCTTGGTTATGAAGTCAAGGGTAAGGAGAAACTTATGTGCAGGTTGAAAAAGACCTTGTATGGGCTCAAGCAAGCCCCAAGGCAATGGTATATGAGGTTTGATAGTTTTATGGATGAGCATGGTTATATGAGATGTGAATCTGACCATTGTGTTTATTTCAAGAAGCTTGGAAATGGAAGCTATATTATTTTGTTACTGTATGTAGATGATATGCTTATTACAGGATCTAGTATGTAGGACATTGTTGAGCTTAAAGAAAATTTAGCTCATACATTTACAATGAAGGATTTAGGAGTTGCAAAGAAAATCCTTGGCATGTAAATTCATAGAGATAGGAAGAACATGAAATTGTATTTGTCTCAAGAACATTATATCAATAAGGTGTTGAAAATTTTTAATATGTAGAATTCAAAACCTATAAGTACACCTATGGCTAGACACTTTAAATTGAGAAAATATTAGTGTCTTACATCACATGAGGAGGTCGAGTACATGGCATGAGTTCCATATGCTTCAGCAATTAGAATCCTTATGTATGTTATGGTTTGTACCAGAATAGACATTGCACATGTAGTGGGAGTTGTGAGCATATTTATGGACAATCCAGTGCAGAGCATTGGAAAGCATTCCAATGGATACACATGTATTTGAGAAGGACATCTAGCATGTAGTTATGTTATGGAGGGTCAGATACTTCTTTATGCGGCTATGTTGATTAAGATATGGCTGGTGATTTGGATGGTAGAAGAAGCACCAATGGATATGTTTTCACAAAGTAGGTGGCACGGTAGTTAGTTGGATTTCAAGATTACATAAGGTTGTGGCCTTGTCTACTATAGAGGCTAAGTATGTTACTGCCTGAGATGCTAGCAAAGAGATGATATGGATGAGTAGGTTCATAGAAGAGTTGGGAAAGGAGCAAGAGGATTGTATGTTGTACATTGATAGTCAAAGTGTGATTCATCTAGAAAAGAATTCAGTATTTCATTCAAGAACAAAACACATTTCGTTGAGAAATCACTTCATACGGCAGGGTATTAGAGGATGGGCAGCTGAAAGCTGGAGAAAAATCATACAAATAATAATCCTGCGGATATGCTAATGAAACTATTGGCAAAGGAGAAGTTGGGGCTTCACTCCACTTCTATTAGTCTTCAAGTTTGAGACTTAAAGAAGAAGAAACATGCCAAGGAAAGGATCCAAGGAGGGATTTGTATAGTATAGTGTAGTAATTTATCTCCAAGTGGGATATTGTTGAGTTGTGGAGCTTAATTACTTCACAAATAACATGTTTTACAACTTGTAGCTTTGCATAGTAATCGGCATCGCATCCATCGACTGACCGGTGTTAGTTAGCTAGTAGGAACCGACATTGGTTGGGGTAGCCGGTGTTGGTCTCCTGTGCATGAATTTTTTTAATATAATTCACTCGATTCGGTCTAACCTTTGATTAAAAGGTGATCTAAGGGTTTTAATTGTATTGCTAAAGTTCCACGAGTTTGTATATATTCTTATATAAGCTAGAAAGCTAGGGTTAGAAGTTAAAATTAGAATAATTGTAAGAAGGAATTCTTGGAGAGAGAAAAGAGAATCTTGTGAAGGAAAAGTATTGTACATCTAGAGAGGTGTGGAAGATTGCAAATCTTCATTGTATTTCCTCTGTAAAGCAAAGATTAATATATTGGTTGTTTCTTGGTGGACGTAGCCCACATTGGGTGAACCACGTTATATCTTGTGTATTTATATTTTGGTATATTTCCATGTTTTATTGCTTGAATGCTTAATTCTAATTATAGATCATGTACAACAAGTGTGTGCTAACCCCAAACATATTTGTCCTCCAAATGCTAGATATTATTAGTATGGTCAATTTGTTTCTCATCTTAAACCACCAAATTCATAAAATTGAGGCTTTCTCGTCTACAGTCATCTTGATTGGCACTAAATATTCGCTAGGGATTGATGCCTTCCCTTTGTTGTCAAAACAATATGCCACTTGTTTTATTGTTTATTTCATATTTTGTTAAGTTTGTTTAATAAAAGGGTTGTAGTCCAATGGTGAGGATGATGGCTTTGCTCAAATAGAAATTGCATGATATATATAAACAAAACAATTTTCTCCAACCCCGCTCTAAAGAATGAGCTTGTGTCACTTGAAATCGAAACCTGCAAACCCTTGCATTGAACAAACTAAAATATAAATAAATAATGGATCTTTCATCTAAAAACAACTTGTTGACCAAACCCTAACAGTTTTAAATAAATAAAGAGTAAATAATAATATGGATTTATCCTTGCTCCCTTTGGTTTGAGCTCCATGAGAGCTCCTTCTTTCCTCCAACCTGCACCAAGAAATACAACCGAATGAACAAATTAAATATAATGTGAATGTAATTTTTTAATCTATAAGAAAAATTAGGGCATTGTTTGATGCCCTAATATCCTATGGTGGAGACTCCTTTTAATCCATGGGCTCTCATTTGTTTCAACATTGAGCTTAAGTTATTGAAGCTTTAACCTTTATTGTAAATCATAAATGTGAACCCTTAAATATTGGTTTTAAATCTTTTATAAGGTATGGGTCCATTTAGGGAGCTAAATTGGACCCAAAACCATCATGGTAATTGGTAGGGTTCCCTTCGCCACTTGTATCATTTTTGAAAAGGTTAATTTCTCGTGAGTAAATAACACAATTTAAATGCCTTCGTAGTGATTATTTTATCGTCGTTAATTGAAATAATTTAATAAAGTGGCTTCATGTTATTTTTCACCTGAAAATACCACAATTTTGACATGGTCACATTGGTGTAGTTTAACTATTCTTAAACATGTAAATATCTTGCTCAAGCGGTTTGGTGTCATTTCATCATATTATATTGAATAATGACTAAGTCGCATGTGGGTGTTATTCAATTTTAATGCTATTAACTATACTACTTAATAGAAAAAAATTGTACCATATTACTATTATATTATTATTTAGTTATAATTTTTATCTTTTGGATGTATTTTGGACATCGTGTTGAACGGGCATGACATTTGGTATTAGAGCTCGGTTTTAATATCGGATGCTCTGGGATTTATTCTTTAGCTTTTGGTAGCTTAAGTTAGGTAAAACCACCTTGGATAAAAACATTTGTAAAAGTCTAATGTACTATTTTTCCCTTGTGCAGGATGATGGGGCACAATACCAGCCGAGGTGTAGCGGAGACTCAAGGTCATGAGCAGGTCAGCTCAAGAGATTCCTAGAGCTGATTTTAGACTCGTAGATTTTAGATGCACTTCAACAGATGATGGGAGTCTGCAAGATCACCTTCCAACACATCCTGAGCGCTTAAGGAGGTTATTCAAAGATGATAGTGAGGCACATCTAGATAAGGTCTCACATTTTTTCACCCACATTCGAGTTTCATCAAAGTGAGAGAGGTCTCGTAGCCCTACAATTTAAATTTAGAGGGTAGTAGAGACACAACCACAAGGGCAAGCAAGCAGTAAGTGGTGCTATCTCGAGATCTTCTTTGAATCCAACTACCCACGTATGGAGGCATGATCGATGATTTTAGGGTCAATTCGTGGCTCCTAAGATCGTATAGTTTCTTTAGTTTGCATCCCTATGAGAGAAGCGTCAAGGCTCACCTTGTCATACACCTCCTTTGAGACGCAACAAGTATATAGTGGAGGAATGAGGAGTGAAATATCCATTTGACGTGAGATACGATTACTTCGGAGTTGTTTGAGGAGAATTTGTAGGCTCGTTATATGTATAAGCATTTCATATAGAAGAGGATCAATGAGTTCGATGATATTGACAAGGGTATGGCACTTTGTAGCCTAGTATGAGTGCTGATTTTTAGATCTTTTTTGTAGTATGTGGATTACCTCCAAGAGAAAAAGTTCTGTAAACATGCTTCATCAAGGGTCTAAATGCATATTTGTCTAGAGAAGTCAGGATATTATCTCCTCCAACCTTAGAGAATGTGATGGTGAAGGATTATTTGGCGAGAGGAGAAAAGGAACAAGGCATAGGAGTTTCGAGATAGGAATAGGATTTAGTTGCAAAACAAGTTCATACTACTCAAGATCACGGGACACGTGGTTACGCCCCACCCTCGAAAATAGGTTTTAATCCATCTCGGTCAAATCCAAGACCCCTCCATACCCACAAAGCATCCCTTATGTCATATCCCCATTAGTTTCATTATGAGGAGTGAATATTTTATCTTGTTATAGATGATGATAGGTTTTTTTACCCTATTTGTGTGATGTTTGACCGTATTCACGATTATGTTTTTGGTTTTGCAATTAAGTTACTCAAGTGTAGAAAAAATTGCATGAATTTACATTGACCTTGTTGATTTAAGATGTTTAATGTTGAACATTGCATTGCCATTACTCAGGAAAAGATGAATCCTTGATAACTAGGTTGGAATAAGCAACCTAGGTAAGAATTGTTTTCTATTCTTTCATTATGGTTTAGTGGTTGATAAATAAAGGTGATAGTACTTATAACCTGGAGATCTTAATTCTGCTACAAATGATCAATGGTCTTCACCATATGAAGCAAGGTTATATTAATAATGATTATCGAATTAATGAATAAGTTCAAGGGTTTCGATAATCGGTTGCAGTAGGTGACCTAAAGGTTGGTATGGTTATGTACCATTTATTTTTATTATTTTTATTGATTAGATCGATATTAAAAATAATTATATATATACATTGTTGATACATTTTAATATATATAGGTATATATATGTATATGTATATGTGTATATAACCATATATATTATATTAAGGTTTAGTCTTGACTGAACTTATAGATATAATGGTGATTATTCTATTAATTCTTGTATGAGACCACCTAAACTATGTTAATCATGGGCATTGGAATATGTGAAGGCAATTGACTAGACATGATAAATCTGGTTAAAGTTTTGAAAGGTCTTGGACTGCTCGATGCCTCCATGTCTCTAACTGTGTGGTCACGATTTAACGTTGCGTTTAACTGGCAGTTTCTAGATTTAAACTAGAAGATGGTGGAAAGGGATGGTGGTGGAAAGGGATGACAGTGGAAATGGATGGTAGTCATTGTGTTCATTCAATGCACCATTAAATCACCTTGAAAGAATCATGAAGCTTCTCAATGAAGCTAACAAAGATGGTAAGGTTATTTTTGGGCTTCATTTTTTAGTTATCGTTCTTGGCTCCACCGAGATCTCGCATGCAAGAAATGTAGTGGATTATTTTCATTTGAAATGTAAATGCACTTTGTGCATGTTCAGAAACTTTTCTTAACTATGAAGATATTTTTAGGGATAATTAAATGACTGTTAAGAAAATAATGAGGTTTTCTATTTGATTCAAAGATAGTTATTGCTTATATTTTCAGGAGTAACTTTAGAACTTGCTTTGAGGAAGATCTTGTTGCATCATGTTTTGAAACTATTAAGGTGTTAGTTTCAATTCCCTTTGCATAAATAACTAATACATTGATACATTTGGCATGCTTGGTGGGGGATACTCCATTGTCCTTTGCACTTAATTTCAATATTTTGTAGTTAAGTTTCATTTTTGTTTACTAACCCTCTTTTTGCATATATTGACATAAATTGTTTTGTTGAGTTTGCATGTGTTGATTCTTCCTTGTAGGTATAAAGGAGGTGAAGTGCTGTCAAAATTGAAATTGATGGGAAAATTTCAAGATTTCTCCATGTTTTCATTTTTAGAGCTTACTTTTTCAACATTCTACATGTTAGTTTTGTCAATTTCTTGAAAATGTTAAGTTTTTGGTCATGAATGTTAATGTTTGATAGCATTGAGTCTTCTATTCATATATTAATGTGATGGGTTGTTGTCAAAATTGAATCTTGGTTGGAAAAATTTGACCATTTTGCAGATTAAGGGATGTTTTTTTACATTTTTTTAGTGCATCTCAAGTGCATACCCGTGAGCATAAGAGCATATGTGTAACCCATCTTCTGAAGGCCATAACTTTTGCTCCCGAACTCGAAATGACTCCATTTTTTTGTGTTGGAAAGGTATTGAAGTTAAATATGCAATGAAAACATAAATTTGGGATTTATACTTACAGAAATTGTAGATTTTTCTTTTATTTTAAAATTGGTCATTTTCTAACATGTCTAATGTTTTTATGAATGTTGTATTTCCATGTTTTACTTGATTTAGACCAAAGATTATGTATGATCTTATCTTACACATTTTGGTGCTATTGAGAGAAAAAACAAATTTTATTTGTATCTTTTTAACATTTGGATTAACTTGGAAATTTTATTATTCATTTTGCTTAAGGGAATGAACCTTTTAAAAAGTATTTTTCAATGGTCCTTTGATTTGAAGTTTTCCATTTCTATATATTTGGGATAAATTTTATGTATGCTCTTTTCTTACACCTTAGAGTGATCTTGAAAATCAAAAGTAACTTTAGTCTTTATTTTATAGCATTTGGTAAATTGGAAACTTCATCTTTCATGTTTTGTTTAAGGGAATGAACATTTATCAAGCGTTTTGTATGGTTCATTGATTGCAAAGCTTTTATTTAATTTTTAGTTAGATTATTTGTTGTGTATTCTCTTCTCTTGCATCCTTAGATGATCTTGAGAATCAAAATCAACTCTTAATACTCTTTTAAATAATGTGATTTACTTGGAGAACTATTAACGCTTGAGTGCAGGACCTAAAAACGCTTGTCAAAGAAAGGAGTTGAAACAAAATTTTCTAACTACACGTGTGTTGCAGATTGCCAAATAGCGAATGACTAAACCACATTAAGTCTAAAAGATTAAAAAAACACACCACATTCAAAACACTTGATTTGCAGGTTTGGATAAGGGTACGCCCCGTCCGCTTAAAACTAGGACATAACCCCTTTGGCATAAGCCTTAAGCTATAACAATGGGGGTGGTCCTAGGAACCCCAAAGTAGTCCACGCAAGAGGGAACCTTGTGGATGAAATGGGAAGTGCTCTGCACAACCTACTTGACTAGTATTACCATTTGTGAGATTTAGCATCACAAGTTATCCGTATCGCAACCCTAGTGAGAGTACACGATGGACACATTTATTGCCCACTGTGCTTGAAGGGGGTAAAGTAAAGCCGAGATACTCCAAGAATTAGTCAGTGTAAATTTTCTTGGTAAATCGAGCTCGCTCTTAGATAACTTGTGACACCTAGTTGAGTGAACCACCTAGGAAGCTATCTTTGACTAAGAGCCAACTTAGACCATATCAAAGCCAATTTGAGTTGAGAGCTATTGTTCATCATGAAACGTGTGAAGTGTTACTTTTTCTTAGTTTTTCACTTGCCCTAAGGTGAGGTGAAACTCTGCTGAAGTGAGGCCAACATTTTTCATCCCCAATTGATCTACTTCCTTCACTTTCTTTTGACACTTTGTTGATCAAGAGAGAAGTGACTACTCTTGTGTTTCTAATTGATTGTATTCACCAATTTTTTGTCCATTTATGCTCATCCATGTTTGCGGTTGAGTTGTTAAACGTCTAAAGTGTGTGGAGACATTTTCATATCATTAGTATCCTTTTTTATCTTAAACCCAAGTCAAGATCATCATCATAGTTAGGCTTGGTTCATCACCTTGACTCTCCTTTGAACGATTATCTTGTTTATTTTGTATCACTATAATTTTGGTATTTACATCTTGTTTCTTGTAAACTTGACCTAAATATCTACATTGTAAGGTTACGTTATATACACTTTAACAATTCCTAGGTATACTATTGCTTTAGTTTGATTCCAATTATTACCTCGATTCTGAAAAGTGTTAAGTGTTACCACTTGTGCATGTTATATCAATATCATATTGATATCAATAACTTACTTTCTCGCAAATTTTGGTTAACATATCTTGGTGAAATTTTTATGTCACTCACAATCGTAACTGACACTTTTTGGAATATAGGTCTTGATTGAATTTGGGCTTACTTCTAGTATACTTTGTTTGGAATTTACGTTAACTTCTTGTTATTACTTACGCCTTGTTCATTTTTTGAACTTGACATAAGTAGCGACATTTTGTTAAATCATCTTACGAAACCAACTACCTTTTTGAAAACAGATTTAGGAAGTACGTCATTTGATTGTTGGTTTGGAACTAAACATTGTGTGATTGAATTTTTCTTGTCACTATTAACTCATTCATTTAAGAGCAATCACTTTGTCACATTGGTTATTTGACATTCATAATATACCTTGAATTCTTGACATTCTTTTTGTGTTTCACTTAGGTTTGATAAAAATATTTGAACACATTCACAAGCACCTTAGTGAAACTATTACACGTCATGGCTCCTAAAACAAGATTAGGGCTCAAAAAGTAGGCTTTGGAAACAAGACAAATGCAAACTTGGGAAACCTCAAACAAATAAGGGTCAAATCCCTTTATTGGCCATGATCTTGGGCCTTTATTCTCATGCAGAGAAAGAAGTAGAAGAAATGATAGATCATAGCGGTGATGAGTTAGAATCACCACACGGAATTTGATTTGACCCCACCTTGTTAGATGAATTCCTTTTTAGAAACAAAGATCGGGTACTAGCATGAGTGGTGGAGTTAGGAGCTAGAATTCCTATAGAACAAGAAATAATCCCACCAAAAATGATGTTAATGAAGAGGAGAAACCTCTCATTAACATGGAGGATATCTTAACACATGGACATGCTTCTACCTCTAATGTGGGAAATGATAATGTAGTGGGATATAGAATTCCTTTCATCAAAGTACCACGTAAAGTTAGAATAGAACACGAAAATGTTGAACAACCTCCACGTCATGAAGAAGAAGAAGAACCTCTTGAAGAAGAAGTCACTATTCAACAAGCAAATCCAAAACCTTAGTCGACAATTAGCTTTGTTAACATCTCATGTACAAAAAGAAACAAACAAGAATGTACAAAAGACAAAACCTAAGGTCAAAATTAATGAACTTCACATGGAAAGTCAAGGAGGAGACAATATGGAATACAATCACATATATATCCCTGCTTCTCCTACTAAAGAACAATTACTCGCACAAGAAATGCAATCTATGAAAGCGATGCTTACAAGCCTTCAAGAGAGTAATGTTGGGAATATAAAAAATATCAATATGAAGAACTATGTCCCCATCCATTTGATAAAACTATGACTCTTCAACCCTTCCCTAAGAAGTTGACATGCCAAAATTTGACAAATATAGAGGGAAAGGTGACCCGTGAGATCATGTGAAGGATTTTTACATGGCATGCCAAGAAGTTTCCTATAGTGACAATTACCTCATACGACTCTTTCCAAAGAATCTAGGGGAAATCCTTGGAATGGTTCACTTGCTTACCTCGTGGGTCTATTTTCACATGGCCTGAAATGACAGAAAGGTTTGTTTGACACTTCTCATACAACATAGAAAGTGACATAACCATGGTGGACTTGTGTGGCACTAAAAAATTCCCCAACAAAACATTCACTAGCTTCTTGCAAAGATGGAGAGGGATATCCAGTCGCTTCCCTTGCGTATTTCCTGAAAAATAGCTTGTGAGTATCTTTGTGCCCAATCTAAACCCAAACATCACTTTTCATCTAAAATGCATTGTGTTTACACCTTTGAAGAGGTCATTGAAAAGGGAATTCAAATAGAGAAATCCCTTATTGCCAAAGGAACCATTAAATCACATTCTAAGGATAATCAAAATGCCAAACCCACGGAGAAGCCAAAAATCTTTAACAAAAACAAGAACGTGGTGGGAGAAGGATCACATATTCCAAATGCATACAAATGGTTCAAACTAGTCAACCTTTTAAACTGACCAAAGGGCCTATTCAACCACCACCTAAATGTAGAATGTTCACTCCTCTCAATGAGCCTTTGTCAGCAATATTGAAGCAATTGGATGTAGCTCACATGGTGACTTATCCCATGACACAACCCTTTGATGACAATGCTCCAAAACCATCATGGTACAAAGAGCATGACTATTGTGATTTACATCATGTCAAGGGACACAAAATAGACAAATTTCTATGACTTCATCACTACATCCAAGATCTCATTGACAATGGGGAGATAGAAGTGGACACCTAGAGAAAACTCAGATGCCAAATGAAAAGATGGGAATATTCAAAGAACCATTCCCTAAACATGGTAAGTCAGATGAGAAAAATCTGGATCGAGGAGATTCATCCCAGAGTTACAAAGTGGTGAATTATCTATATACCAAAAGTGACAATAATCATTATGATTCACTCATTGGATGTATCTGCTCTCCTAATGAACATGTGAATACCATTTGGATCAAAGGAAAGGATTGTCTATGGTAATAAGGCATGCCTGTCTCATGATCCCCGAACCCTCTCGTCAACCCCGTAAGATGGTAGGTACAACCTCTTAGAACAACTTGAGAAGACATCTGCCAAGATTTCAATCTTGGATCTTCTTAAAATATCAAATGTACATAAGGACATCTTGTACAAAACTCTCAGGGTCAGGAGTGCCATTGGAAGTAGACCCTTCACATCTTCAAGATGCAGTGGAAAACATTGCACCAACTGAATACATATCCTTTAATCATAGGGAGATCCCTATTGAGGATCCTACACATAATCTCCCCCTATATATTGAGGTATTTGTTACCCCGAAAGATAAAATGGGTGCTTGTGGATAATGGATCAGGGTTGAATATATGCACTTTGAAACTAATTAAGCAACTAGGACATACAAAAGAAGATCTAGAGTCCCATATTATTACCATAACCACTTACGACAATGTGGAGTGGGAATCAAGTTGGAACAATCACATTTCCAATGGAGGTAGGACCAACTTGTCATCATATGAAGTTTCATGTCTTGGACTTGGAACTTCCATATAATATGCTTCTTGGCCGACCATGGATTCATGTCATGTAGGCCATACCATCAACATTCCATCAGTGCATCAAATTGAAACATGAGGGACACACTGTTACAATACAAGGAGATCAAAGCCCTTCGCTCACTATAGAGCTCTCAATAGTTTTGTGTGTAAGGGTGCCTATACATGTCCCTCTGCTGATATAGTTGTTCCTCTTCAATAAAAAGCCATGGAATCATGGGTAGATTCAGATTCCTAAGTTCTTGTGCCCGTGAAGATTCTACATCGACTTATCCTTTTGATTCATGGGAGATGAAGGTTCTGGAATATGGTTGTGGAGAATATAATGTGCAACAAGCTCTCCTAGTTTCAGACCTATCATTGTCACCTAAAACTAGAGGCTGACCCAACTATCATTTCAGATGGCCTAGAGATGAGAAAACTATTGGGACATTCTTACCGGGGGTTACTTGCTGAAGAGAAATTGTTGGACCCACCTATGACTTGGGTCTCGGAAGATACTCAACCAACTTGCTACCAAATCCTAAGTATGAGAATTCTATCCAAATGATGTATTATATGGGATACAAGGGTCTAAGATGTGGAAAGAATGAGCAAGGACCAAGAGAACTAGTTCCTCTCCCACATTTCAAGATAGAAAGATATGGTATCAACATTCAACCCTATGGATCACACCCCAATGATCAAGACACTACCTATTTTGAGTGAAGATAGCTCTGATTATTTAGACAATGACACAGATTCCCACTATAGCCAATACGAGGATCTTACCTCCATGAACCTATTCATGGATACCAATGTCCTTACCTTAACCCCCACTAAACCTAAAATTGACCTTGTTTACCCTTTCCTTGTCGAATGGGACCAACAACGTCACATACCATTAGACCTATTTGAAAATGATGAGGCCATTGCAAAATTCATGGGCATTCGAGATACAATCCAATGGAGACCATAAGAAGGGTTTCTACATTGACTTAGATACATGCATGTACTTTGGTGAGGAAGCTGAGATTTATGGTTAGAAAAACTTAAGAAAAAGTGAGGGAAAAAGTTCCAACGAAAAGCCTCGGAAAAACAAAAGTCCAAGTCACACAGTGAAAACCTCTTTGAGGCATTGGATGAAAAAAAGTAACAAAATCAATGGACAAGAAAAGTGACCATGCCAAGGGTGAAAATATCATAGAGACACCCTTGGAAGAAGATCTCAACCTTCCTCTCGATCCTACATGTATGGAGGATTTGTCAAAAATGCTAGTGGAAGAAACCATTGATGTGAATATTGGAACAGAAGATGACCCAAAGATAGTCAAACTGGGAGCTTTTCTCTCAAAGACGAGAGCAAAATACATTCACCATGCTTCTGTGGGAATTTGTAGATATATTTGCATGGTCTATAAGGATATGTCGGGCTTGGATCCAACTTTGGTGGTGCATAACCTAGTTGTGCATGTAGACGCCAAGCCCATCAAATAGAAACTCAAAAAAATGCATCCCACTGGGTGGCTCTGTTGGTTAAAGAAGAGCTAGAAAGATTGTTAACAACAAGCTTCATTAGACCTATTGATTACTCAGAATGGATATCAAATATAGTCCCCATGAAAAGAAACTGTTGGGATCAGAATTTATACATATTTTAGAGACATCAATAAGGCATGTCCAAAAGATGATTTCCGTTGCCCAATATTGATATGATTGTTGACTCAACTACAGGATATGAAATGTTATCTCTTATGGATGGATTTTCAAGCTACAATCAAATCAAAATAGCCGATGAAGATCAGCACAAGACAACCTTCACAACACCTTGGGGACTTTCTATTATCAGGTAATGCCCTTTGGCCTTAAAAAACACAGTGTAACCTATCAAAGGGAAATGATCATGATTTTCCATGATATGATTCATGACATCATGGAGGACTATGTGGATGATATCCTCGGGAAATCCAAAAAGAGCGAGATCACCCTAACATTTTACTGGCGTATCTTCAAACACCTACGGGAATACAAAGTCATATTGAATCCAAAGAAGTGTGTGTTTGGTGGCGTATTGTCAAGAAATTTTCTTGGATTCATTGTATCACGAAGAGGGATTGAGGTAGACCCACTAAAGTTACCGCCATTATTGAAATGCCTCCTCCCAAAAACATAAAATAACTATACAACTTGAGGAAAGATACAAGCCATCCACCGCTTCATTTCCCAACTTGCTGAAAAATGTCATTCATTCACCCATCTACTTAAAAAGGATGTTTCCTTTATTTGGGGACTAGAGAGCAAAAAAATCCTTCACCTTACTTAATCAATACTTAGCCAATCCGCATGTCCTCATGCCTCCAACTCTCGGTGAGCCACTCTTGTTGTATATTTTTCTACTACTCAATTTCTATTGGTGCATTGCTTGCCCAATATGACCTCATCCACAAAGAAAAATCTATGTACTATCTCAGTCATACTCTAATTTCTTATGAGCTCAACTACCCTCATTGAAAAAGCTTGTTTGGTTGTAGTTTTTACCTTCCAAAAACTTTTCCATTACCTATTGAATACTAAAACCAAGCTTATATCCAAAGTTGACCCACTCAAATACATGTTGTCAAAACCCACCCTTACATAGGAAGAATGGCTAATTGGATCATTCTGCTAAGTGAATTTGACATTGAGTATGTACACCAAAATTTGGTTAAAGGACAAGTATCACCGATCAATTAGTTAGAAAGCACCATTACTAGAACAGAGCTTGTGAATCTAGATCTGTCAGATGCTTCATTAATGTATATTGAGGAGGAATTTCATGTGGCAAGTGCACTTTGATGGATCTTTTACTTTTCATGGTTTGGGGGCAGGTGTGGTATTAATTACTCCTTCAGGAGACCCCATACCTCAAGATTTTCACCTTGGTTTTCCTTGTACAAATAATATTGCATAATATGAGGCGCTCATCATTGGGATGAAGCTAGAAATCAAATGGGATATCCATCATGTTAAGGTGTTGGTGACTCACAATTGATCATCAAACAATTCAACGATGAATACAAAGTCAAGGATGAAAAGCTCATCCCCTACAAAAAACTGGTGGAAACTTTGAAAGAATATTTTTTGTGTATTACATTCGAACAAGATTCCAAGAGCACAAAATAGATCCCGTAGATGCAATGGAAACCATAGGTTTGATGCTACGAATTCCACCAGAGAGCAATGATATGCCATTCTTTGTTGAGAATATATGCCATCCTGTGTATGACATGCCAGAATCTTGTTTGGCTTGTGAAGTTTTTGGTCCCTATTCCCCATGGTATGCGCACATCTATGCCTATCTTAAACACAATACCTTTCCTCTTGATATCTCCCGCTCTAAAAAGCAAATCCTTATCTACGCCCAGATATAAAGTTACACCCTCTTAGGAGATACGCTCTATCGTCGTGGCTATGATGGGAATTTATTGCATTGTCTAGATGTAAGAGAGTCAGTCAAGCAATCAAAGAGGTACATGAAGGGGTGTGCGGCGCCCATACAAATGGAATGGTTTTAGCAAAGAAATTGTTAAGGGTAGGCTACTATTGGCCTACTATGGAAACATATTGTTGTAACTATGTGAGGAAATGTGTACTATGTCAAAAATATGGAAATTTCATCCATGCACCATCACAGCCATTACAACCGATCACAACCCCATGGCCATTTTCTAAATGGGGACTTGATTTAATAGGAATCTCCCCTACCTCATATGATGGCCATACCCACATCATCATAGCTATGGAATATTTCACTAAGTGGGTGGAGGTTATTCCTTTGACTTATGTTATGGTGCTCATATTTCAAATTTTATCATGAATCACCTTATTTGTCGGTATGGCATTCCTACGGCCATAGTTACTAAAAATGGAAAATATTTCAAAAACAAGACAGTGAAAGATCTTTGTCATCAATTTCAAATAAAATTGAAGTGGTCTACGCCATATTATCC
This sequence comes from Taxus wallichiana var. yunnanensis, assembly GCA_018340775.1. NCBI lineage: Eukaryota > Viridiplantae > Streptophyta > Pinopsida > Cupressales > Taxaceae > Taxus > Taxus wallichiana. The sequence goes on along the minus strand of CM031242.1, from coordinate 274,366,936 downwards.
TCAAGGTAATGGGCAGGCTAAAGCCACTAACAAAACATTGGTTCGGATCATGGAAAAGATGGTGAGTAAGATAGGTCACAATTGGCATTTTAAAATTCACCCATCCCTTTGGGCTTATAGGACCTCCATTCACACGCATACTTGTGTGACACCCTATTCCCTAGTATTTGGAACCGAATCCATCATCCCATTGGAAATCAGAGCTTCCTTCCTGAGAATATCTCTTAGGGATTATCTGGACAAGGATGAGGATTACTAGAGTGGCCAGGCTGGCGAATTAGAACTCCTGGATGAAAATCACATCGCCCTTAACCATCTCAAGGTGTATCAGAATAGGGTCTCTAGAAATTATAACAAAAGGATCATACCTCATCAGTTTGAGGTTAGAGATTTGGTCATGAAAGAAAATCAGTTCAACACAAGGGCATAAAAGAGAGAAGAAAGGAAAGTTTGAACCACATTGGTTAGGACCTTATGTCATTGTGGAAAAATATGGAACAGAGCATACAAACTTGCCCATCCCAATGGCGATGAGCTCCGTGAGCCTATGAATGCCATGCACCTCAAGTGGTTCTATGCTTAAACATGGTGCAAAAATTAAAAAAAAAACAACAAAAAAGTAAAAATGATCAAAATACAAAAAAAAAAAAAAGAAAAAGAAAAAGAGAAAGCAGGTCATCCATATGTGAAAACCACGCAATTGTGGCACTTTGGATAGGTCCCTTGGTGAAAACTAGTTTCGGTGCCTTGGGAGGATTCGTTGTTCACAAGCATCTTGCATTGGAGGGTACTTTTACTTAGCCTAGGGCTAGTTCACACCTGCATCCAAGATTCCTATGAACCTATCATGTCAAGCCTTGATCCAAATTTTTCTCCTCTTGTAAATCGGTGAAGGGATGGTCTTTGTATATTCCCCATCTAACGTTGGGGGCACTTCTATGACTTCACCTTCCTGTTTATAAACATGTGGCACCTGCCCTTGTATATTCTCTTCTTTCTAGGGCGTCCCATTTTCTGGTTACTGTGCATAGCTTGAAAAACCTTAGAAAATCACAAAAACATTCAAATATGTTTGAAAATTGCAAAAACATTCAAATATGTTGAAAATCACAAAAACATTCAAATATGTTTGAAAATCACAAAAACATTCAAATATGTTCGAAAATCATAAAAACATTCAAATATGTTCAAAATCACATTCAAATATGATCAAAATCAAAATAATAGAAAAACACAAAACACAAAAATAGTAGAAAAGTGTTTCACAAAACAATCTTACAAAAACATAACTTTAGTTTACTTACTTTATCTTGTTTCTTGTTTTTTTTGTGTACATTGTTTACTTGTATAGTTGTTGCTTGTTTGTACATTTGTATAGTTTGTTTCTTAGACATACTTTGATAAGATTCATCTTTTCTTTCTTAGATTAGATTCATTCTTACTTGTACATATGAAGTTTTTTTGCATGCTTGTAAATAATTGTACATAGTTGTGTTAATTCATGTTGGTTAGCACTGTATATTTGGTTAGGTTTGTTAACATTTGCTTGTGTTTGCTTGTCGCATGTACATAGTTTTGTTATCACATCATCATATCTCCATCAATATCATCACATCTAACATCATCTATACATCATATATAAATAAACAGCTAAGTATACATCATACATGAATGCTAAGCTAATCATCGCATATCGTATCATCAAATGGGGGAAAGAGGGATCGCAAATATCAAAATCTATCCCCCCGCACCAATATCATCATGTCATCTCATCCACTAATCTAGAGCATCACATGTACAATACAATTGATATCATCTATGGATCTATCATGTCAAAAATCAAAACATGTGGTACAAACATCTCAACTATCATCATGATACATACAAAAGTGTGAAATCAAACCATATAACATCACACTCTAATTTTTCTTCTACTTAGTGAATAATTATTTTATTTAAATAATTATTTTATTTAATTTTTCATCATGTTGGGGCATTATTTTCCACCTGGTACTCATTTCTTCTCACTAGGACAATTTTATTGCTCCTAGGCGATGTCACTTCTTCTGCACACTCCATCGAATAATTATTTTTATTAAATAATTATTTTGTTAATCTTTCTGTTGTGTTGGGGCATTATTTGCCACATGTTGCTTCTTTCTTCTCCTTAGGGAATTTATTTTGCTCCTAGGAGATTCTTGTTGATTCTTCTAACTTCTTCTCTATCCAAACCATCAAAATTCTAAAAAAAAAAAATTAAAAAATCAATTCAAAATCCAAAAAAATTCAAAACTTTTTCAAAAATCCTAAAAATTGTAAAATTTGCAAAAATAGGTAAACCATCTCATAACGGCTGAAACTCATGTCTTACACATGGTATTCATTCCATATCTTGCTGGAATTTTCATGTGTTCATGGATCAAATGACTCACGGATCATCCAATTTACAACCATTTACAAAGCTAGCATGTTTGCTTGCTTGTCGGTACTCTAGGGCACATCTAGTTGCCTGATATTATTTCGTTGTGCATGGATGCTTTTCATTGGACCGGACGTCCTTTATCATCTCCCCTTGCATGTATCCTTACTAGGGGCACCATTTTTTTACCCTTTTCATCAATCATGAACATTTGGGGATCTTCAGCTTGATAACAAAACATTTGTACAACCGTCTTGACCGTTGTTGGTTGGAATATGTGTGTTTGTACTTGTTTTCCCTGTTAAATGAGCTTGTTTCCTTCTCATATTGCATTATTTTTGTATGTTGCATTGAGTGGGTGTTTTCAAGCAATGGAAAATTGTTTGTAGTATGGATTTTCATGTCATCCTACTTTTGTCGTATGCTTATATTTTTAATAAGGACCGATGACGTAGATCTTTGGCAATATGATGACACTAAAGTTGTTTTAATACATGGGATGAAAGCTTGTTCTTTTCTCTCTTTGTCTTCCTTCCTCTTCTACATCACTCTCCTATCCAACATTATTCTTCTAATTCACCTAGGGCATCCTGCCCTACCCATTCTTCTATCCATTTCTCTCACCTTTTTCAATCGTCAATCGCCTTCTTTCATCACCCCATCGACACTTGAGGGGGCATCTCCCACTTCTACTAATTTTTCTTCTACACCTTCAAAATTTATTTGTCTACTATCTTTGAAGTGGCATCACTTACGCCACCCCAAAGAGGGGAAAATGTAGACACCTATAATTTAACCCAGAGCAATTTAAATACTTAAATTATGCTAATTATCCTCTTTCCCACAAATTGATGACATATCATCAATATAGCACACTTTTTCTTCTATCGCCATTAATTAGCTACATTACGCTAGTTAATTAACCCTTATATCCAAAAAATACACCAATTAATAACCTTCCATTAATTAATCTTTCTATCTAGACTAATTAATTATTATTAATTAATTAGCTTCCTCTTCCATTAAATCAATAAATCATCATTTATTTGATTAAATCCTCCCATAGTCTAAATCATGCTAATTATTCCTCTAAAAATATTCTATAAGCTTTCACACCTATTAATTAATCACTTTGGTTAATTAATAAATCTCCTCAAACCCCATGAGTCACTAAAGGACAAAATAAACTCTCCTAAGGTTGACTCAACCCTTTCTAAACCTCCCTTATCCACAACTAACCCAACCTCTCTATTATCCCACATGTAAAGGGATGTAGAGATTCTTTTATCCATTGGGCTATATAAAGATCCCTCCTCCTACCTTTCTTCTTACACCTTTCATGTTTATAGCTAATCTATAGGCATTTTATCTTAGAGCATATTTCATTTGAGCTAATAGCCTCATTCTTGCATTTCATCCATCCAAGATTTTGGGTCATATGGAGATAATCAAAATGGTCTTGTAGCCATACTTTGATGAGCCTCCATTCCCAAACCCTTGAAGATCAAACAATCAACTTTGATTGTCATGGATCTATCTAGGTTCATTTAGTGTTTTTGGTGATCTAAAGAGTAGAGATTCAAATGCTTAGCATATTAGTTTGATTTCTATTTCAATTTTTAATGCATAATGTTGGTATTTAGTCTTGTTTAGCTCTTAACATGATGATCTTTGTGACATTTTAGTTAGTTCTTTTATGTATTAGATCCTAATGGGAACTTTATGGTAGTAATGAGATACCTTTGGAGAAGACTTAGGAGGTATTTTGTTGCAAAATGACCACGTGATTGCTTATGAAAGTAGAAAACTCAAAGTACATGAGCTTAATTATGTTCCCCATGACTTGGAGCTTGCTGCCATTGTGCATGCTTTGCAAGTTTGGAGACATTACCTTTTGGAAAACCCTTTGAGCTGAAAACATATCATCTTGGGCTGAAATACATCTTCACGCAGCCAAACTTAAATGTGAGACAATGAAGATGGTTATAATTTTTATCACGGTATGAATTGATATCAGTTATATAAAAGGTAAGGAAAACAGAGTGGCAAGATGCGCTAAGTCATAAGAAGCACATTTCTACCCTTATCACTTTGAGAACCCAATTCAAGGATGACGTAAATAAAACAATGTTGGTTGATGCTTATTATTAGCCAGGTTAAAACAATGCTTGCTACAAATCCTAATGATAAGAGATATAAAGGATTCATATTTGATAATGAATGAGTCCTAAGGTTTGAAAATTGAGTCTATGTACCCTTGGAAAATGAACTAAGGACAAAATTGATAAAGGAATTTCATGATGATCCCTATTTTGGACATCCCAGAGTGACTAAGATGCTTGCTGATGTAAAATAGCAATATTTTTGGAAAGGGATGAAAAAGGACATAGTAAATTATGTATCTCATTGTTTAGAGTATGAACATGTTAAGGTTGAACATATGCACCCAGCAAGACTCTTATATCCTCATAGCATTCCACATTATAAATGGCAAGTAATCAGCATGGATTTTGTGCAAGGGTTGCCAATGTTTAAAAATAGGCACGATGTCATCTTGGTAGTAGTTGTTAAATTAGCTAAATTAGCTCACTTTATACCTCGAAATCTTAAGGATAATTTACCTATACTTGAAAAATGTTTCATGCATGAGATTTTCAGATTACACAGAGTACCTGAACTAATAATTTCAGATCGGGATCCTAGGATGACTTCTCATTTTTGGAAAAATTTGAATTCAGCCTTAGGGACAAAGCTGAATTTTAGTTCTACATACCATCCAGAAATATATGGGTAAAACCTGAAAGAGTAAATCATATAATGTGGGATATGCTCATAATGTACTACGTGGATCATCAGTAAAAGTGGGAAGAATATCTTCCATTGGTTGAGTTTTCTTATAACAACACTTATCATTCATCATTGAAAATGGCTCCGTTTGAGGCATTGTATGGACGAAAGTGTAGGACACCTATCAGTTAGGATAGTGTGGAAGATAGAGAAGTAATAGGGCCTAAAATGTTGATTGAAATGGAATAGCAAGTCAAAATTATTAGATAATGATTAAAAGAGGTTGCTAGATAGGAAGAAGAGTTACACTAATTTAAAGAGAGTTGACAGAAAATTTGAGCTAGGAGATAAAGTATTCTTAAGGGTCAAACCTAAGAAAATTTCAATTTCATTTGGAAAATCAGCCAAGTTGTCTCCTCGCTTCATTGGACCTTTTGAAATTATTGAAGTGATCAGCCCTATGGCATACCAACTAGTGTTGCCTCTCGCATTGTCCAAGATGCATGATTTTTTTCATCTCTTTGCTTAAAAAGTATGTATCTTATTTATCACATGTACTTAACTAGAACTCATTACATGTTCAGGATCTGGGTGTCATCGTGGTTGAACCCGTAAGGGTGTTGGAAACTTGTAAGTTGCACTTAAGAAACAGAGAAATAAGTCAATGCAAGGTCCAATGGGACCAATTTTTTGAAGAAAGTGTAACTGAGAGAATTTAGAGGAGATTAAAACTACATTTCCGCACCTATTTCAGTGATAAAACATTAAATTTGATATAATTTTGATATTTATTATTGTTTGAAAGACTGAAAAATGTCATAAATTTTGTTGTTTTGGAAAAAACTTGATTAAATTGGGTTGTTACAGCTAGCATAATTCTATTTGTTTTTATTCTAACAACTTGATGTTGCAAGATTAGATATTCATTTTTGAATATTCAATATTTTTAATCCTATTCCTTTGTTTCATTTTGAATCTAAATAATGATGGAATTAATCATCAGGGACGATGATACTTAAGAGGGGAGGTATGTCATATCCCTATTGGTTTCATTATGAGGAGTGAATATTTTATCTTATTATAGATGATGATAGGTTTGTTTACCCTATTCTTGTGTGATGCTTGGACTGTATTCATAGTTATGTTTTTGGTTGTACAACTAAATTGCTCAGTGTAGAAAAAATTGTGTGAATTGACATTGAGCTTGTTGATTTAAGATGTTTTAATGTTGAATACCCCATAGCCACTTTGCTCGGCAAAACAGAGCCTTGATAACTAGGCTGGAATAAGCAACCTTGGTAAGAACTATTTTTATTCTTTAGTTATGGTTTAATGGTTGATAAATAATGGTGATAGTACATATAACCGGAGATCTTAATTGTTGTAAATAATCAATGGTCTTCAACCATATGAAACAAGGTTATATTAATAATGATTATCAAATTAATGAATAAGTTAAGGGATTTCGATAATCAGTTGCAGGGTGACCTAAAGGTTTGTATGGTTATGTACCTTGTATTTTCAATATTCTTATTGATTAGTTCAATATTAAAAATAATTTTATATATATACACATTGTTATATATATATATATATATATATATATATATATATATATACACATATACATATACATATATAACCATATATATTATATTAGGGTCGAGTACCAACCTGAACTTATAGATATAATGGTGATTATTTTATTAAGTCTCGGATGAGACCACCTAAGATACGTTAATCATGGGAATTGGAATATGTGAAGGCCATGGACTAGCCATAATAAATTTGGTTAAAGTTTTGAACGGTCTTGGACCACTCGATGCCTCCTATCTCCATTTGTGTGGTCACACTTTAAGGTTGAGTTTAACAAGTAGTTTTTAGCATTAAAATGGAAGATGGTGAGAAATAGGTGGTGGTGGAAATGGATGGTAGTCCTTGCATGCATTTATTTCACCATTAAATCACCTCGAAATAAGAAAGAAGCTTCTCGAGGAAGCTAACAAAGATGGTAAGGTTATTTCGGGTTTCATTTTTTAGTTATCGTTTTTGGCTCCATCAAGATCTGCATGCAAGAAATGTAGGGGAGCTATTTTCTTTCAAATTGTAAATGCACTTTGTGCATATTGAGAAACTTTACTTAACTATGAATATCTTTTTGAGGGATATTTAAATGAGTGTTAAGAAAATAATGAGGTTTTTATTTGATTCAAAGACAGTTATTTCTTAGATTTTCGGGAGTACCTGTAGAACTTTCTTTGAGGAGCATTTGGTTGCATCCAGTTGACCTAGAAGGGAACTCAAAATGATTTTGGGCAAGCATACAGACATGAAATAATTCTCCCCATCTTTATTATTTATAGCATTTAAATATATTAATGTTGTGGTTTTAAATCCCTCTTTCGTGTTTTATTTTGTGAAAGTGAATGATTCTTCCTTTCGGTATTTCCTTGGATAAATCTCTATGATTTTCTTTGAAGGGTTTTTTAATATCTTGTGTTATCAGGCCATTATGACTACTTATGTTTAGTTTCATACTATTTAAGTTAGGATGAGAACCTATTTTGAGTTATGGTTGCAAATATATATGTGTGTGGGGGTGGGGGTGTGGATGTGATTGGGTCATTTTATCCTTCTCGAATACATTGTATGAAGGGAATGAAATATTTCTTTCACGGTTAAGTTTTTCATTATTATAATATTGACCCGATAACAAATAAAAACAATAGTGAGTTCGTATACGTATATCTATTATTTTGAAACCCATCTAGGTTGGAGGTATTTGTTCTCTTTTGTTATTGTTTAAGCTTTTAAGTTGTTTTTCCCAGTCACCATTTCCTATGGAAATAGAAAGGCCATGGCTATACTATTAAATGAAAAAAATAGAGTAGTGGGTCAAAACCCACTTGGGATTTCTGTATATTTCCTTTTTTGTAATAGATAGGTGTATATTTACAATGAAGCCATTCACTGTTAAATCTTGGGAGATTTCCTATGTAAACTGTTATGGCATGTATATAATATACAGATGCCATTTTGAATTCTCAAATAGTATACATATATATCTATTTCTAATTTATATATATATATATATACGAGTGTATGTATGTATGTATGTATGTATGTATGCACATACTCATACTTACAACTATTATTGATTTCGTAGATTATTGTTAAGCTATGTGACGGTGCGCCGATGCATATTTCCCTTCACGTTTGATAGAGAATGTTGTTAGAATGGAAGGGCAGGTGGTCGAGTCCATAGGATCCCGAGTTGACTGTATTTGAATGAGATTAACCATTTGGGTTCTTTGGGGAATCGAACCATGACTTGGCATGTAGGTTTTAAATTGAAATGTAATAGGGATTTGGACTTACTAAGGTAATTCAATGATTTTAAGGTATTAGTATAGTATCATTTCTTGTTGGAATCAACATGTTGACTATTATTATTATTATTATAGTTTGTTAAATTAAACCTCCTTTTTGATAAAAATATATTTTTATGGTTTTGTTTTTAGTAATTATTTGTGTATCATAGTTTTCATATGTTTATAAGCGTGTAAAATAATGTGGTTATACAGTTATGTCGACTATGTTTGATTTGTATAAACTGGATGCTAGCAAATATGTATTTTCTTGGAATGAATTCTATTGTTTAATTCATTTGGAATTATTTATATATAGTCAAGTTTATTAAGTGTGATGTAAGTATTGTACAAAGGATATAATTGCTTTCTTTTATAATACAATTAAGAAAGAAAGGAAAAGTGGGAAGAAGGAAATGTTATTTGATTTCTTTAATTGTCTTATGATGATTCTTCCCTTTGTTGTATTTTCTCATTGAAATATTTCAGTGCTATAAAATTTAGAGATGAGGCGGTTACCTTTTCATGTCAGTTCTTTCAAACTAATGATTTCTAACATTTTACATATGGTGAAAACTAAGTCTAAATCGGTGGATGATCTAAAAAGGCTATGATTGATTCAAATGTATTCTTATGATTTTTAAGTAGTTCATTTGATTGGCATTAATGTATAGTGAGCATGATCTTCGTTGCCTTAATTATTTAAAAGGAAACTTAGCCCTTAAGTGATAGTGTATTGTGTTGTAAAGGGATTTTTGATATGTAATAATATTGATCAATTATTTATAAAGTGACCAATATCGGTTGTTGAGTATTGTTGTATTGATCTTAAATGAATATTGAAGCATGTAATACTCATGGGATATTATTAAAATGAGTGTTCAAAGTTGATTGTATACTATATTGAGTGGTTTACTTAACTCAACCTTATATGACATATGTTGATTATTGCTTAATGGATTTATTGAGTTATGAGTATCATGTTAATAAGAAACAAATAAGTAAAACATAGTTATACTTGTGAAACAATTACAACTATGGATGATAGTAAACTATGATGATAGTGAGATCAATTATATATATCATTTTGGATTAATACGATAATGTCGTAAATAGTTAATTATGGACTACGTTACCCACAAAACAACTATCTTAAATTACAATTAAGATGTATAATGGATGCGAGTAAATAACTTTGAAATGATTACGATCTATTTCGAAAATAAGTTATGGACCTTAGAGTTGTATTATGATACGAAAAGGTGTCACTGCGATAAAATGGAACTTGTCATAAACTAATTATTTTCTAATTAATTAATTATGTATTACGGCAATCCTAATGAATGGAACTCGATAAGTCAACTACGAGTGGCGGTTGTAGGGAAGTATCTTCTTAATGATGTAAGTCATTAATTGAATACTGTCATATAGCAGATACTCTGCATTGCCCTATCAAGGTCCATTTATTATGTATGTCGCAATTCATTAAGAATTGTGTTACGCTAGGATACAAAGTTGTTTGACCTGCATGAGTAAGTACCTCGATACCAACTTACATTGGCTATGGGGAATAAAATGGTTACGCGATGATGAAATTCATTACGTAAGCACTTTCTTTCCATAGGAAACCTAAGTTGGCACATATGTGCTTCTTCACACAGGTTGAATAGATTTGTACCATGTGTGTAGTTTCAACTAAGATAACTCATCTAACTCATTCAATTCTGATAATGGAACAAATCTATATGGTGGTGGGACACGTTTCATTGAAGAGGGTGTCATCTAGAAACAGAGCATGTAAAGCATGACTCTTAAACTTTGGTAGAAGTAGTGTAATACAATACACTCTCAGAGTTCACCAAGTTCTAATCAAATGTGTGAGATGTCGGATGGGATTCGATTGACTGAATTTCAGGTAGAAACTTAGAAAACATCGCTTGCAATCAATGTCGAGAAGGGTATTACTTGTATACATTGTATACATCCTCAAAAGAGTAATTAATGGGGGTCGATAGATCTAATTCACCCATAAGTATATGCACATGAATGATTGATTGGTTATCGATGAATTTTAATTATTTAGTTGTTGGATTTAGATTATGTTCATTTAAATCATTGAAGGCAATAGTTAGTATGGGAAATAAAATAAAAAATTCCTGTAATTTGAGGTAATGAAAAGTTTTAGTACAAGGTTCCTCGGGAGAGCAGAGGACTAGGCTAGCATGGGACATTCCGAGAGGTATGGGCTATGATGGCCATATTTTGGGCTGAGATAGGAGACATGGTAGTCAACATCCTTTTCAGATCATTCTCGGAGTCCACCAAGGTAGGATCTACGGGATCAGCTCATCGAGAGAAAAGAGGGAGTCCTTCGCAGAGGGATGAACCAGAATGTTTTATTTGTGGAGCCCATGATCATTATGCTCATTTCTATCCTCATAAACCCTATTTTCCTAAAAGGAAAAAGTATCTTGTTTCCTAGCGAGACGGTTGGCAACGTAGGGCATGCTCACCATGTCTACGCCCACGGTGGAAAACCATCAAGCTAAGCACTAGGCCATGGTCATTAAGACTACAGGTATGATTAGAGGTGCACCATTACTATTTTATTTGATTCAGGTGCTTCTTAATCCTTTATATCACCTTCTTTAGTGGATAGGTGTGGGTTGGTGTCCTCTAAACAAGCGATAGATGACACATAGAGTTGGAAAATGGGGCAAACCTTGTTGTAGACACTTATGTGGAAAGTTGTATCCTTGACCTTGGAGTGTTTCCCATTACAGTGTACCTCTATATTATTCTATTGGGACCCCATGAGGTTCTTTTAGGTATGGATTTGCTTGGTTCCAATCAAGCCAAGATTGATTTTAGGAACAACATTATAGAATTCTTTGATGATATGGGTAGTTATGCGGTGATTTTTGGGGTTAGAGACCGGTTTCCTTACATGTGATCCTGTTATGCACCTCAATTGGATCATGTGCAAGGGGTGTCATATGTTTGCTATCACGATCAGTGATATGTCTAAGGAGAATCCAACAAGCTCACCTCTTGATGAGTACCCTATTTTGTAAGAGTTTGTGAATGTTTTTCCTAATGAGCTCCCTGTATGCGACCACGACAAGAGGTGAACTTCTCGATTGAACTTGTTCGGGTTCTTCACTGTTTCTCATGCACCATACAAAATGACTACTCCCAAGATTCATAAGCTTAAGATTTAGTTAGAGGAGCTATTAGATAAGGGCCTCGTCTAACCTAGTGTGTATCCTTAGGGTGCACCAGTGAATTTTATGAAGAAGAGATATGGGACCCTTATTTTGTGCGTCAACTTTAGATAGATGAACAACGTAATGGTAAATAATCATTATCCTCTTCCCTAGATAGATGACTTCTTCAATTAGATAAGGGGAACTAGAGTGTTCTCTAAGATTGATCTGAATTCAAGTTACTACCGGCTTCATATTGTAGAGGTGAATATTCATAAGACATCTTTTCGGACTCGGTATGGGCATTACGAGTTCACATTGGCCCCCTTCGGTTTGACTAATGCTCTTACAATGTTTATGAACCTCATGAATGGAGTTTTCAGGAAATTTTGGATAGATTTTTCATTGTGTTTTGGATGACATCTTGATTTATTCACACTCATTGGATAAGACCCGGGAGCATTTGAGATAGGTATTGCAGCTTTTGAGGGAGCACAAGATTTTCGGGAATTTGGAGAAGTGATCCTTCTTTCAAAGTGAGATTGAAGTACTTAGGGGACATCATTATAGGAGAGGGTATATTTGAGATCACTCAAAGATTTGATCTATCATTGATTGGCTATCCCCTACCACAGTGACTAAGGTCAGGAGTTTCATCGGGTTAGCTAGTTATTATCATAGGTTTGTGCAAGAATTTTCTAGGATTGTTAATCATATCACTTCCCTTCAGTGCAAAGGGAATAAGTTATGTTGTTCAGAAAAGTGTGAGCAGGCCTTTCGGATAATCAAGGAGTATTTGACATTTGCACCTATCCTTGTAGTTCTAGATCATTTTAGCATATTTTTTGGTTTGCACAGATGCGTTGATAGAGGGATTTAGTGTTATTCTCATGCAGGAGCATCGCATCATTGCTTTTGAGTACCGCAAGCTCAAGGATTATAAACTTAACTATCCTACACATATATTGAGGTTGTAGCAATGGTTCATGCCTTGTTCCATTAGAGGCATTTCCTCTTTGGCAGTCACTTTTTTTAGGATAGATAATTTGAGCCTACTGGCACACATCTTTTCCCAGCCCAATCTCAACACCCAGCAATAGCATTGGAATGAGTTCCTCTATGAGAAATATATGGGCATTTAAGTACATCAAGGGAAGGATAATGTCTTCATAGATGCTCGAGTAGGAAGCACCATGATATTTTTTCCTTGACCTTGCAATCGGACTTTCGAGGTAGGATACTTAAGCATCTATTAGGTGAAAGATTCTACGAGGGTGCCAAATGAGTGGTAAACTCTCATGGGCCCTTGAAGGGAAAGTATGTGGGTTGCACTTTAGAATTTGATGGCCTTCTTTAGTACTAGAGGTGCATCTACATGCATAAAGTAGGAGACTTGCACTGTTTTGTTCTTTCGGAGGAACATTGATCTCCATATGCGTCTCATCCTGGGGTTAAGAAGATGCATGCAGACTTGAGTCAGTTATACTTTTGGCACAGGTTATGCTATGACATTGTAGATTTTTAGCTCGTTTCCTTGAGTGCTAGAGGGGAAAGGCCAAGAATTTTCACCCCATGGGCCTTCTTTACCCACATGATATTCGGAGTGAAAGTGAGATGTGGTTTCCATGGATTTTATTGTTGGTCTTCCCACTTCATCTTATCATCATGACATCATCATTTTAACGATGGACAAGTTAACCAAGGTTACATGCTTTTCTATGACAAAAGTCACTTACAATGAAGTTTCCATAGCAAATATTTTCATAGATGATGTGGTGATATTGCATAGGATTATGAGGACAATCATTGTGATCGGGACACTATCTACACTTCTAATTTTTGGACATCATTTCAGTCAACCTTGGGTACTCAAATCAATTTTAGCTCAATGTATCACACTCAAACAAATGAACGGACATAAATGGTGAACTAAGTACTAGAGGATATGCTTCGGATGTACGTCATGGATCAACAGAAGAAATGGGAACATTATTTGTACCTTGTTGAGTTTTCTTATAACAATAGTTTCCACAGTTCTATTGGCATGGCACCTTATTAGGCCTTATACGGGAGACCTAGCAGAGACACCTTTGATATGGGACATATTGGATAACGGCATTGTTCTTGGCCCCATGTATCTTCAGGACATGGAGCAATAGGTTATCCTCATTAGGAATTGTTTAGAGTAGGAACGTGAACATTAGAATGTGTATGTTGACACGAATAAACTTGAGCGTCACTTTATTTTTGTGACAAGGTCTTTCTAAGAGTGCGTCCTCACAAGAGTCCAATCATTATGGAAAGGGATCTAATTTATCCCCTCATTTTTGGACCTTTTGAGATCTTGGAATTTATTATTCATGTTGTTTATCACTTAGCTTTTTCACCATGCCTATCATGTGCCCACGACTTGTTCCACGTCTTAGTGTTGTAGAATTATGTACTTGACACTTCTCATGTTTTAGATTTTTTGACCTTGCAGGTGGAGGCCAAAGGACAGTGGACTTTGGAGTCTATGCCTATTTTAAAGCATAAGAGATTGGCCTTTCAGGGGTGGGATCTGGACCAAGTTAGGGTTTAGTGGGACAAATATGATGAGATCTGATAACTACCAGGAGGGTGCGACACCTTTGAGGGCTTGATATCCTTACCTCTTTCAGTGACTTCCCGAAGGAAGTTAATTTCTTTGAGAGGGGGATGCGTAGTGCCCACCTATTCCTCATTATCATTTTGAGTTGTACTGACTCATTGTATCATGATATTATACGATCGAGATATATTGTTACTATGTTTCTACCATTTTGATGTTGATATTGTTATATGGTATGGTTATTTGCTAGCACTAGGATGATAACTCTTTTCTGACAGGTTATCGATGGGGCATATGAGGCCAATATTTATTGATCATTTATGTATTGAGATGATGCCATGACTAGATTTGATAATGATTTCTTATTTTTATTGGATTCATCGTGGATACATTGTCGTAAACTTTCTTGTTACTTTGGATGATTGCTTATACCATGATGTACTTGTTTAGCTAGTTTTGATCATGTATGGATGATCATTCTACTACATATATATATTATTGTATTTTTTATTATTGGTGTTTAACAGGTATTATGTTTCCCTTGGTAATGCGGTGTGACAGGTTTTTAGCCATGTGAGAAACTTAGGACTCAAGAGACATACTCTAACTAGCACAACAAGCCTTGAGGGCTAGCTTTTCCCTTCCTTAATGATTGTGGTACTTTGTTCATCTTATTTTAAAATTTGGCTTATATATGGAATTTTCACCCCTATGTGCTTATATTTTCCATCTCTTAACCATGTGAATTGTGTGCACCCCTTGTTATATTTTCTAATTGTTTAAACTCAACCTCTTGTTTAATGATTGATCTAGTTGCTTAATGCTACCCCTTTTTGGATTTTGGTAATTTTTTCTTTGGGGTGTTTTGCTTAGGATAAGGAGGGATTGAGACACATAATATAGGATTATGTGAACCTAATTTCCCATCCTAAATGCCACATCTTTCCCAAACTGAATGCCACATCTTTCTCAAACTCATATTTGAGAAAGATATGTCATTTAGGAGTATAATGCAAGAAAATGACTTTATTTATCTTGAAAAGAGGCCCTAGGCCCTATCCCTATGGGCAAGGGAGGCCCTCTCACCCACCTTCTCATGATTATTTTTAAATTTGGGTTATGTTTTGGAATGTGGGAGATTCTAATGAGTGCTTGATTTTAATTTTCTTTTTCCTCCTTTTGATTTTGGAGTGCAATTTTGGAGGTTTGTGGTTGGATGAAGTTTTGGTGGAGGGTGACACTTGTCACCCTCCCATTGTCTTGTGTTGTGGCCTCTTTCTCTTTTTAATCCCTCATTTTGAAAGGAATGGGATTATTTTGGTTCTTTTTTTTTGGGGATAGTGTTTTGGGAGAGCTTGGAAGCAAGAAGGAGACTTTGGTGGACAAGCTTGGAATTGAATTTTCTTTGGATTGTAAGGTAGGATCTTGTTCTTATTTTGATCCTTATTTGTTTATGAAATTGAATCCTTGCATGTGGAAATGTTGTTTGAAAGAAATGAAATTGTTGTGTTTAAAATTATGTTTTCTTTTACAACATCTACCCTTGAGGGGTGTGGATTTTGGAGTTTGTTTGGGAGAGGGAGGAATCCCTTGCATCCTCACTTTCAATGCTTGTTGGTCAAGCTTGAAAGGTTCTTGTTATACCCCTACATTTTCTTTGTAGTAGGGGTTGATTTCCATTTGGTTTGGAAATCAGCCCCTATCTTCATCCAAGAAAACTTAATGTTTGAAAATCCTTAATGGAGAGGGGTATGGAGTGATAACTTTCAATATTTTAGTGTTGTATGCACAATTACAGATGTTTGAGGAGTATAAAGGTAAATTGTTTTCACTACAATTAGGAAATAACAATAATGCTGAAATGAACTAGATTATGACTGAAAGTAAATACTATGGCTATATGGAAAAGCATGTAAAAATAGAATATAGATAAAGGAATAAATTGTTGTAATTCTAATCATGCAAGGAATTAAAACAACAAACAAAAAAGAGAGAGGTTAGAAAACCACAAGTGGGCCCTGCCTTGGGTAATAATCCCTCCTAAGGCCTATGTCTACAAAATTTAATAGAACTCAGATTCTTATTTCATCAGCATGAAGATTACAAGTGGAAAATACAACAAACTCCTATCTATGGATCTATCTCTGTCTTCCTATCTATATTTCTACAACATTAATCTTTCCTTTTTATATCTTTCATTACAGCAGAGGCGTGAAGAGATAAAGTCCTACTAGTAGTTCCAGTTGGATTAAGTGAAAGATCTTAACCAAACAACCCGGAAACTTACATGCATGCAACATAACTATTCAATAGATGTTCTCATACAATCACATAACTTAACTAACCAATCGGTCAATCAACAGTTATTAAGTTATGAATTAAATCAATTAGTTCTTTGTTTGAGTTGCAACATGCATAATCAAGTGATGGTTTGAGTCTTCTTCTTGTTCACATAATTACTTCTTCTATCAACACGTGAGCTTAGGTGTAGTGTCCACGTTGTGCAAGCTCCTCATAATCATGAATTTTTATGTATGTGTGTGACCTCCTTTGGTTGTGGATGCTTTTTGTAGATGGGTCCCTTTGGTTGCATGTTAGTTGTTGTGGATGACCTCTTTTTTGTGAATGAGTTCCTTTGGTTGCATGTCGGTTATTGTGTATGGATTATTTGTTGCATGTTAGTTTTTGCATATAACAACTTATTTCTAAACAAGGCTTGGTGACATTTATACAAAGCATCATTTAACATCATATTGCAACCAAAAGAATAAATGCATACTCATAATCCACAAAATAAAGTAAACCTTAGTAATAATTATATTAACTAATATCTATGCCATGAGTTCAAGTTATAATGGAAATGTTCAATAGTATCACTGGGAAATACAAGTTTAGGGGTACAATTGGATAAACAAGAATACAATAGATGAGGTGTTTAAAAGGAAATAAAATGACTCATCACACCCCTAGACTTAACTTCTTGAATGTCCTCATTCAATATTCTTTAGGTGCCTCTTGTTTTGGCTTAGGATCTTCTGAATGATGTTGCATAAGTACTGAAGTCATTTGGTGTAGATGTTCCTTCTAGCTCGGTGAAGAAGTACCTGATTTATTTTGTATCTTTCCATGATCTTGTCTTGTATGTCCTCATCTAATTCCTTGTTTCTAGACCAATGTGGTATAGGATAGTGGAAAATTGGTGGATAATAACCAATAGGAAACCAAGTTTTTCCACATCCTTTAGAAACTTCAATGTATGCATTTATCCTCCTGAAAGTTGGAATGATATTATGATAAGAATGCATTTCTTTTCTTTGCATTTTAGGGGACATTTCTTGCCAGTGCATCTACATAGAATGTATATATATCTCTTGGCCATTGAATTTAATGTGGTTTTTGGCTTCATCATGAGCTTCATGTCTCATCTGGTGTACTCATTGTCTAATGTCTTTGTGTTGCATGTATTTTCCATACTCCTCAATAATTTCTCTTGTATTTGAAGCTTCACCTCTTGATCATTAATGGTTGCATTTTTACAAATTGTGATATTCCATCCATTTTTCTCTCTTATCATTCATTTGTTGAAATAAGAACACAATGCCCTTATTTGAACATCTCCAATATAAAGTATTGGGATCAATCCTGTCATATTCAAGGCATAATTGTATTGATATAATTCACATAAAAGAAATTGAATTTCATGAGGCATTTTCATATATATCCTAAAGAAAGGCCTGGCTCCACTAATATCAAATGGGATATCATTGAGTTTATACAAGTGTATACTTTAATTACAACATTTTTTCTTTCAAGAAAATGGCATAAATGTTAGAAGGTGGCTGCATTTAAATATCTCATTGGTCACTTAAATTGTATCTTCCTGCTTCTTCTTGAGTCTTTCAAATTTCCTTATCTTTAGCCTTGATCTGTTTATCCTTTTCTTCAAGGTCCTGTTGATGTTGGAAGATTAATTCTTCCTTCTCCCTTTCCCATTTTTCCTGTAACCTATTAACATAGTTTTCAAATTGTTGCACCCAGTAATCTAACAAGGTTGTTGAGTGGCCATGTTTCTACAAGCTGGTTTTGGAGGTCTTTGAAAACTTCTTTGATGATAACATGTGGTTACAGGCTAGGCTAACTTGTGGAAACAATGGGGAAGCATGCTCTAAATATGGTCTCATAGTTGTATCCTAGTAACTGTGGGAATATCCTCTTGTAATATTTCATCATGCTCAGGTGGTTGTTATGTTTCACTATGAACAATATTGCCAATAATTTCCTCAAGAACATGGGGCATATCATCCCCAATCTCCATTTCATCATCATTGTGTTTCAAGCACTACATTGTCATGAACTTCCTCTATTTTCTCTACATGGGTTGTATCTTCAATTTCTGGGAAATCCTTCTCCTTCATGCTTCTCATGGGTTTCCCCAACATGAATTACCTCTGCTTGAACTTTACTATTTTCTGCAGGGCCTTCTGAATAGTTTTCTCACTACTTCCTTCTCCTTTCTTATCTTCCATACCCTCCATGGGCTCCTGAATCTCCACATCAACACTTTCCTTATCTATGTTCATGGATGTGGCCTCAATATTCTCCTCTGCCACTTCTTTATCACTATCAAGTGTTATGGTTTCATTAGTCTTTGTGGCTCTTGATTTTTGTGGATTTTTAGTTTTTAGGTGATGAGAATGCCTAGGTGGTGCAGGAGTGGATTTGGAAGATGAAGGAGTGGACTTGGATGATTTAGAAGTAGGTCTAGAACACTACCTCTTACTTCTTGAGGTGGATGATTTAGGGGTTGAAAATCCAAGTAGGGTTTTCAGAAATTAGAATTCTCTCAGGAGAAATAGGCCGAGGGTTTTTCTCTAGAGATGGTGGTTTCTCAAAAAAGGGGTTTTTTTTGGCTGAGAAGTGGAAGGAATGTAGGTTATAATGATAAGTGGAAGCTATGGGTTCAACTCTGTGAGTGGAAGAACTACATGTGCTTCTCTTTCTCTTCTTTTTCCCCAATAACTCATTAATATTCTTAACCCTTGAAAAAAATCTCCCAATTTAGTGCAGGGTGTTCTCTTTCCAGTGTATGTTTTACAATCAAAGTAATAAGACAATGGTGAGACAAAGTTGACCTTCCCTCTCTTGGGACTCTCTACTCATTCTTTTTAGATTTCATTTAAGAAATTGGGAACATTAACATGTACACCATTCTTAAATGATTCAACAACTTAAAATGGATAGTATTTAATCTGGAGTATCTACCCTCCTCAAGTAAAGTATTTGATAATGTAATTGGAAACATCAGCCCAAAATGGTTTCAAGAGAAGTGTGAAATGTACCTTGTCTATCAGTCATGAAATTTATCATCTGCATCACCAAATTCTTCGTCGAGTTGCATCGGGTTTTCCTTTTCAGGGAAAATCTCACCTTCTGTAGGAAGCCCTATTACTGTAGCTAGAATATTGTCATCCACTTTTACTATTAAACCCTTAACAATAGCCTCTCCATCCTTGAATGTAGCAGAAAATTATTTTACCATGGTTTTATTGAAACCCTAAAACTTTCTTGATATATCCCATCCATCGCTATCTTGAAAATAATGCAATATATGTGGTTGGATTGTGGAGTTGTGAATGAATGGTTTGTAGTTCATGGTGAATCAGATCTCCTCCCATCCTGAAATTCTATAAAACTTCTTGAGCTGAGAGGAAAATTTTCATAGTTTGTAGTGATGATGCAAGAATTCAAGTGAGTGTTAAATTTTTGGAGTACTTGCATTTTTGAATTTTGTGACGACTCACACATGCATGTAAAAGGAAATGAATTAAATTCATTTGAATGTTGCAAATGTGTGAGGTGACATGGTGTGATGGAGTGGGGTGATGTGGAGTGAAAACTCATAGGGTTTAAAGGTGGTGGTGATAATTTTATTTAAATTCATTCATGATATGGCATAAATATTAATTAAACATAATCATTCTATCACTACTTTATTAAAGTGAAATGAGTGCACTTATCTCGAGATATGTGTTGGATGATGATGACATGTGCCTTGTTGTAATTTTTGCCTTTTTTTGCATGCATATTTATCATGATGTTGCATGTTGAGGTGTCATGATGTTGTGGATGTTTTTTTTTTTAGTGTTGCAAGCATATAACATTATGTTGAAGGCTCCTTAATGAAATCAATTAATTCTAGAGAGGGAAGATTGATTTTTCTAGTGTCAGTCATCTTCATCACTATCACATGTGTAGTTTGTTCCTTATTTTTCTTCATGTAATCATAAGTTTATCAAAAAAAAAAAATAGAGCTTTTTTGCATGTTGTTGTAAGTGGACATTTAGTCTTTGCACCATCTCCTTTCTATCAGAGACCATGCACTTCTTAAAAATACCAAATCCTACAAAATAGAAATTCTAAAAAAACAAAACATGTTAGTTGAGTGGTGTTGATCACCAAGAGGGTTGATCACATCACTTTTATTCACCCTTGGAGTATTCAACAAGTTGAATATACCAAGGCCACTGAACATCTCATTCTTAACAACTTTAGAAGATGAACCAGTAAGTTCAACTTTTGACCTTAACTCTGATGTTCTCATCTCCATCCTGCCTTTGACCTCCTCTAAACTGTTGCATGAAGGTGCTCTATCTAGTTGGATTTTTGTACAACCTCAACCTATGACCATTCACTAGTAGTTTGAATCTCACAAGATCTATGGTAGTGAGTTTTACAACTCCATTGGGAAATATTTTCTCAATCTCATATGGGCCTAGCCACCTTGTCTAAGTTTTCCCATGTGGTCCTTGTACTTGGAGTCAAATAAGAGCCCAATCACCTTCTTGAAATTGTCTTGTCTTGATGAATTTGTCATGCCATTTGATCCTTTTTGATTTTGTACCACTTCTGTATTATGCACAACTTGTCTCCTCATTTCATCCAACTCATTGAGTTGGAGAATCCTCTCCTTTGAGCTTTCAGACAAATCTATGCCTAGTTCAAGTGTAGTTCTTAATGTCTTATGCTCAAATTCAATAGGAGAACAATAGTCTTACCGTACAAAATATTGAATGGTGTGAAGCCATCTTGTTGTTGTCTTCAAGTTGTGTTGAATGCCCAAACTACCTCTGGAAGTCTGTTCCCAATCTCTCTTGTGGAGTGCAATAGTTTTTGTCAAGATGGATTTTATTTCCTATTTGTTACCTCAACTTGACCATTAGATTGGGGGTGATAAGGTGTAGACTTCTATGTCTGATTTCATATTCCTTAGCTAGATCAGAAATAACTTTAACAGTGAAGTGTGTACCTTGATCTATAACAATTTCTCTTGGTACTCCATACCTTGTGAAAATGTGGTCATATAAGAATTTAGCAACTTTCTCACTCTTCTGATTTGGAAATGCTTTCACTTTTGTCCATTTAGTGAGGTAATCTTGTACACACCAAAATGTACTCTTTCTGCTGAGATTTAGGATCTATTGGACCAATGAAGTCCAAACCCCATTTTCAAATGGTCTGCAATACTAACTGAGGTTGTAATGGCATCTCATCTGACTTGGTAGGCTTACCCATTCTTTGGCATTTATCACACCTTCTTTGTATACAATGTTGCATCCTTATGTAGTGTAGGCCAGTAATACCCTGTTGTCAACACTTTTTGTGTTGTTCTTTTTGTAGCAAAATGTCCTCCACATGGTTCACTATGGAAGGATTTGAGGACATCATATATTTCCTCATCATCTATGCATCTCTCATAACATTATCTTACCCCGTGTGAAATAGAAAACCAACTATCAAGAAAAATTCACACTTTTCTCAACAATGTATTTCTTTTCAAGAATATAAATAGTGTGGAGGTGTCTTACCTGAGACTAAATAATTAGCTATATCAAGCATACCAGGGTGTTCTAGTGGAAATGGAAAATAGGTTCTCATCTGGGAAAGAGTCATCCACTACTTGTTCTTCATTATTATTCTCCATTCTTGAAAGAAATTTAGCTACAACATTGTCCTTACCAGGCTTATCCACAATGGTGACATCAAACTCTTGCAAGAGTAACAACCATCTGATTATTTGTTACTTACAACTGGTTTGTTGATCAAATATTTAATTGTTGCATGATCAGTATGAATGAATATTAGATAACTTGTGATGTAGTGCCTGAACTTATTGATAGCATAAACCACTGCTAAGAATTCTTTCTTTGTGATTGTATAGTTGAGTTCAACATGTTGTAGGTTCTTACTGACATAGTAGATTGTGTAGTTTAGAATTCCATCTTTTGTCCTAAACAACTCCAATGGTGTGATCGAGGCATCAATATGAATGTGAAATGGAAAAATCCAATCTGGTCCTCTTAACACAAGTGTAAAGTCAACATTTTCTTCAAAGTTTGGAATGCAACCTCACATTTCTCAGTCCACTCAAAGGCAACATCTTTTCCTAGTAGGACAAATAATGGTGTTGCAATCTTACTGAAGTCATGTATAAATCTTCTATAATACCCAACATGTCCTAAGAAGCTCCTCACATCCTTTTTGCTTCTTTGGTGTTGGAAGATTTATAATCACAAATATTTTTGTTGGATCTACTGAATTCAAGATTGATAGATAATGCCCCAACACTATTCCTTCAGACATCATCATATAGCATTTTTCATTTCTTAAGGACAAGTTATGCTCCTTGCATCTCTTGAGAACTTTGTCTAGATTCTTCATTGCTTCATCAAAAGTACTTCCATACTATAAAATCATCCATATATACCTCCATGCAGTCATTGGTTAGATCTGAAAAAATGCTCAAAACTACTCACTTGAAATGTAGTAGGTGCATTACACAAACCAAAAGGAAGAAAAAAATATGCAAACGTTCCCCATGGGCATGTGAATGTGGTCTTGTCTGGTCCTCTAGTGTGCAATCTGAATTTAGTTGTAGCCACTATAGCCATCTAGAAAAGAAAAATATTTCTTGCCAGCAAGAGTCAAAGTACCTGATCAATGAAAGGAAGTGGAAAATGATCCTTTTTGTTGTTGCATTCAGCTCTCTATAGTCCATGCAAAGATCCTCCATTTTCCATTCTTCTTAGGTAATGACAAGGGTGACACCCATTGACTATCTAAAATTGGATATATGAATCAGCATCAATAATTTTTTTAATTCTTCTTTCACTATATCCCTCACTATTGGATTCATTCTTCTTTGTGGTTGTCTTATTGGCTTGCAACTATCTTTGATGTATATCTTATGTGTATAGAGCTTAGGGTGGATCCCATGCATGTCTCCATAGTCCCATGAAAATGTTGTCTTGTGTTTTTGCAGAAGAGTAATTAACAATTGCTCTTGTTGCATGCTCAGTGTTTTGTTTCACATTAAGTGGCTTTCCCAGAGTAATTTCCACTTGCTTAGAGAGATCAGTCATGGAGCATATATTGCTACTTACAAAATTCAATATACAATCATGTGGAAGAAGTTGGTGGAGGATGCAATTCTTACCTAGAACATTCATAGTTTTTTGTGGTAGGATTTGATTCTCAAGACAACTTATACACCGTAATTTTCCATCTACTTCTTCATTCTTCCCATAATTATTTTGTAGGATGTTAGAAAGAACAACATCTTCTTCTTTCCCTTCAATTGTGCATGACTTCTCAACATCATGAGTTGTTGAACTGAAGCTTTGGTCTTCTTCTTGGCTCTCAACCCAAATGGTTTGGTCTTCTTCATTAAATGGTTGTGTAGGGGGTAAAGCATGATTTTTGGTACCACTTCCATTAGAGATAATCATATTACCAGATATTTGCATCCTATGAATGTGTTCAGTTTCCAACCATGGTCTTCCTAAGATGATAGGATATCCTCCCAAGCTTCTTTTGGATGAAGAACAATAAAATCAATAGGGTACTCCCAAGAGTCTACCACTACTACTACGTCCTCAGGACTCCTTCAGGCTTAACTGTTGATCTATGTCTGCAAGTTACAAGATTGTGGTTGTTGGTCTTAGTCCCTCTAACTTCAAATCATCCATAATTTTTTTTGTCATTACATTTATTTTGCCCCCAAGTCAATCATGTGTTCTTGATCATTGTGCCATTGATTGTGACATTTACCAAAGGACTTCTTGGATCTATGTATTTGGGAAGAATTGAGTTCCCAAGCATAATATCAGCTAGTTGTCAATGACCTTTAGTAGTTGGATCTTTCCTTTTCTTCCTGGTTTCTTTATGCATAGATCTTTAACCAATTTTTTATAGATGGGCACATCCTTAATAGCTTGAATCAATGGAATTTTGACACAAATGTCTTTAGTTGGTTGAAAAAATTAATCAGATTTGATTTGAGGTCAATCTTCTTTTCTTGTAACCTTTCAGGAAATGGTGGCTCATTACCCTATGTTTTACCCTTGCTGGAATTTTTTTCTCAGGTTGTTGTGGATTAACATGCAATGTCATCTTTATTATTGTTGTGGGATATATGTATTGTTTTATTGCTTTTGTTGTGGATCATCTGCAGCATGTGGTTCCTCAAAAATCTCAGTAATGGTGGGTCCAGCTGGTGGAGGAAGTCTCTTCTGAGTGAAGATGGATATTGTTGATATCAACATAATAGGTAGGGTATTGAGTCGAGTGGAATAGGTTGGTTGAGACTTTATTGTTAGGGTTAGGCATTGGTTGAGTTGGTAGTTGGGTAGCTTTTGGTTGAGATCCTGTTTGGGGTTTGGCATCAGAGCTTGTTGTTGTGGATAAGGAGGTTGTTGATAAGATTGTTGGTAATTTGGAGGTGGGTTATTCATTTGTCCTCCTCTCTCAAGGTTTTTTCCATGATTGAGGAGGTTGTTTCCATTTTTTTGTGGTTGGCCTTGGAATTGAGGTTTCCATTATTGTTGATATTGGTTAGGATATGGGGCCCAACCTTGAGGGTTAGCCAAGGTGGGGATGCATATATGAATTATTAGACCAATTTTGAAATGAATGCATAGGGTCTTGTGTCATACCTCCTTGCCTCGGTGGCCATGGTTTTCTTTGAGAAACATAGAAAAATTTCCCATCCTCTATCTCCAACATCTTGAACTTAGGTGAAGCCTCCCTTTCTTGAGAAATGTTGGCCAATTCTCTGCATCTATAGTCATATTTCTTCCTTCTACATGCATGGAATAATACTCTGTGAGTGTTGCTTTTGCATCTTCCTTTTTCTTTTTGGCATGTAGAGCATCTAATTGATTGGCCATGTCATTGACAATCTCTTGCTTCATATTTTTAAACATGTTGAAAATCTCTGACTTGGATATGTCCCCAATTGTTTTGGTAGTTGATCCACCTCTTGATCTTACACTTCTTACCCTCTTCATAGTAGCTCTTGAGTAATTTTTGTAGGCTTCACATATTTCTGCAAAAGTAGCTTTTGAAATGTCTCCTGCTCCTATCAGATCAGAGCATCCATGTCCTCCTCATTGAGTCCCTTAAAAAAGAGTAATTTGAGAGATTCAGGTGGTAGTTTGGTGTGCCTTGACTTTTGAATGTAGAACATGAACCTTTCCAAATAGTCTTCCAATGGTTCATCCTCTTTTTGTGCCATTTTATAGATTTCATCACCTCCTCTACTACTTGGTGTCTCAATAATCCTAGTACTTATCGAGGAATTTCTCCTTCATTTGTGCCCACATGGTTACAACATTTCTTCCCAATCCCATGAACCATCTCAAGGTTGCATCCTTGAGTGTAGCAGAAATAGCTTTAATTTATGTGCATCAGTAGTATAATCATAACTCCTGCACAAAACATCAAACTCAAATAGAAAAGGTGTTTGGGTCTTCTGACATGGATCCATGAAAGTTGGGCAAGGTTGAGGGAGAAATATTCTTCATACAACAGTTGCATTGTTGTCAGTGATGGGGAACTCAAAGGTGGTTGCCCCATTTGAACATTTTGATTTACTTTCTTTTGCCATCTCTGGCTGCTTCTCAGAGAGCAACTTCAAAGCTTTCACTTGGAGGATTGTCTTGAACAAATAAACCTAGTACAAAGGTTTCTTCTTTAAAATCCTCAGAGGTATATGAAGAGATTTGCTACTTGTGGATTAGGAAAAAATCTACCATGGGCATCCCTTGGGTGGTGCATACATCAACTACTCAACTCTATCAATGGAAAATTAGTTGGGGGTTGGTTGGAAGTGAATTTCCTAAAACCTAAACTGCTCTAAGAAATGAAAAACCTCTTCAAAAACCTTATAACTTGGTAGTATCCCCAGAAAAATGCCAAAAATGGTGGTGCAAATTAACTTGCAACAATTAATATGTTGTTCATTAATCTACAATCATTTAATTATCAAGACCTAGGGACGTAAACTTTCAATATTGCTAGTGTTGTATGCATAGTTACAGATGTTGAGAGGTGTAAAGGTAAATTATTGTCACTACAATTAGAAATAACAATACTAGAAATGAACTAGATTATGACTGAAAGTAAATACTATGGCTATGGAAAAGCATGTAAAAAATAATATAGATAAAGGAATAAATTTTTGCAATTCTAATCATGTAATGAATTAAAACAACAAACAAAAGGAGAGGGTTAGCAAACCACAAGTGGGCCCTGCCTTGGGTGTTAATCCCTCCTAAGGCCTGTGTCTACAACAATTTAATAGAACTCATATTCTTATTTCATCAACATGAAGATTACAAGTGGAAAATACAACAAACTCTCTATCTATGGATCTATCTTCTCTATCTCTTCTATCTATATTTCTACACATTAATATTTCCTTTTTATATCTTTCATTACAAATAGAGGCATGAAGAGATAAAGTCCTACTAGGAGTTCTAGTTGGATTAAGTAAAATATATTAACCAAACAACCTGAGAAACTTACATGCATGCAATAGAACTATTCAATAGATGTTCTCATACAATCACATAACTTAACTAACCGATCGGTCGATCAATCAACCAAGTTATTAAGTTATGAATTAAATCAATTAGTTCTTTGTTTGAGTTGTAATGCATAATCAGGTGATGGCATTGAGTCTTCTTCTTGTTCACATAATTCTTCTTCTATCAACATGTGTGAGCTTAGGTGTAGTGTCCACATTGTGCAAGCTCCTCAGAATCATGGTTTTATGTATGTGTGTGACCTCCTTTGGTTTATGAGATGCTTTGCTATAGATGGGTCCCTTTGGTTGCATGTCATTTTTACGGATGACCTCTTTGCTGTGAATGAGTTCCTTTGGTTGCATGTCGGTTGTTGTGTATGGATCCTTTGTTGCATGTTAGTTGTTGCATATAACAACTTCTTTGCAAACAAGGTTGCATTTATACAAAGCATCATTTAACATCATATTGCAACCAAAAGAATAAATGCATACTCATAATCCACAAAATA